>CM057383.1:34790860-36040860 GCA_030015415.1 Cynopterus sphinx | reverse complement strand
TTACTCTAATGATGGGTAAAACTCAGAAAATTCATTCCAGGAATGATCACTTTTACTGAGTCATTATTACCCAATCAATATACACACTTGCTACCCCTTATTTCTATTGGAACTAATCTCTCACCAATTTGGTAAGTGGTTTCATTATTTTATTACATCTTAAAAATAGGAACATTTATAGAAACCATTACATTTCAGAGTCACTTGTACCAGTTTCAAAAAGAGTTTTAGAAAAAAGAAAAACAAACAGAATTTAGTTAATAGGCATAAATTCAAGACCACCAGTCCATTGCTTCCTTAGCTGCATGTCTGAAAAATCTTAATAGTACACTGAAAGACTTATAGAGTATTTTGATTTGTTTTTTGTTTTTTGTTTTGATAGTTGGTTGAGATAACTTGAGTCTATAAAGTTGAAGAAAACTATTAAATCAAGAGCCTGGGCAGCAAGAGACAGGGAGTGTGTCATTAAATTCAAAGATGACCTGCACTGACATTTATTCTCTCAGGACCTCAGTGTCTCTCATGGCAAAGTGACATGGTTAAATTAAATGATTCCTAATGTCATGTTTTGTAAATAGGATGATTCACCAAAACTTTTGTAACATGACAACTAATTTTTTCATGAATATTTATAAGGATAATTAAAGAAAGAGGATAGCAATATACTTGCATGTATATTAAAGAAAATTTCAGAAGGATACATAAGAAACAGTTAATGGAAAAGAGTGTGTGTGTGTGTGTGTGTGTGTGTGTGTGTGTGAAAAAGGGGGTGCTTTATCTCTTTATATTCTTCTGAAATGTAAGGATGTTTATATCATGAGCATGTAAACTTTGTAATTAAAAAACTTAAAATAAATAAAATATAAATGAAAACTGCAGTACAAATATTAAATTTAATGGTATCTTCACAATTAGTTTTTGAAATTCAAATATAGAATTATTATTCTATAGCTGTACTGATATTGTATGATAATTTTATTCAGAAAAATGTTTAGGTTTAGGGTTCTCTTCCTAATGTTCTCTCCCTTTGTCTGCTTATCCAGTTTCTAATTAACTTCCAAGTCTTGTTCACATATCAAAACCTTCTCCTTCTTGATCAATGATTTGGCTTAGAAAGAATGCTTCCTCAGTAATTTGGACATATTAGTCCACTGTCAAAAAGCATTTAGTGTTGCTGCTGAGCAATCCAATGCCACTGTGATTTCTCATTCTTTATATATGATCTGTTTTTTCTTCCAGGATCTTCTCTTTGTTAATCCTGTTTTGAAATTTCATTATGCTGTGCCTTAGGTGTCCTTAGGACGCCAGATGTTTTTCAGATAAAAATGTTATTATATTATTTTTCTATAATTTATTTCCCTTCCCATACTAGCCCTGCCCTCCTCTGAGAGAACAACCCCTTTGGACTACATACTCCATCAACTGGTTTCTGCTTAGGTTTGGCCAATGTGAGATCAGACTGAAGGAAGAGAGAAGAGTTAGAGTATTTTTCTGCTGTAATCCTGAAGTATAACTACATCTCTTAGGCAGTAACTATATCTTCCACTGGAGGCCCTTCTTCCTTGACTCCAGTTCTCACTTGGGCACAATTTATACAATCTCTTCCAACCTTGATACATCGGTTCTGAGAATAGAAGAGAAAAAAAAAAATACCTTCTCTCCCTTCTTTGGCTTTTCATAAGCAACTCCAGCACTTGCATAATAATGTAGTCATGTTCACATATGTCTTTCTCTCCTTAGGCCCCAGAGACAAAGACCTTGTCACATTCTTCTTTATTTCCTACCAAATTCTTAGCACAGTGCCTGGTATTAGGAGATGGCTCTGTATATTATATGCCTAGAACACACTGCGATGGAATCTGACACCTTATAAACTCTATTTGAGATATTTTTTTAACGCCATTGAAAACATAAGGAGAAAAATAAGAAAATCCTATTGCATACTATGAACACATGCACCTTATGAAAAGTAAACATTTAAGGTAAATGTTGGCAGAAGTATGTTAACCAAATAAGGATCTAGATTTCTGGGCTGGTTTGTTTGGGCTTACTAGGCAGACTCAGATTCATTGACAGTGTCCAAATAATTCTATCACCAAAAATTTTAAAAACGTTTTCCTAATCCAAAATTTTGAAATAACAAGAACTTAATTTAATGAAAGACAATGTAAGTGTTGAGCTGGGTGAATTGTGAACTGTGTCTCTGTATACCATTGCAAAGGTTAGCATCAGCAAACATCCTGTATCTCAGAAGAGGAAGCTGAGACCCAAGACTGAATCAGAGAGGCAGCTAATTTGTAATGGACAGTAACTTGAATTGGTCCAAGAACTGAAAATATATAATTCAAGTTCCATTTTTATCACTCACTCTCTGTGCCAATTTGGACATGTCACTTTAATTTCTAAGAGCTTAATTTCCTTATCTATAAAATAACATTTATCATGCCTGCCTATATGGTTATTTGGAAGATTAGAATCCATAGTATGTATAAAAACAACCCATGAACTACTATATATGAATATTATTTTGTTTATTATAGAGATTTCTTCCCTAGCCTCCATGAGCTGGGTGGAAGTGCCATGGTGAAGTGGAAATATACCAAGGCATGGGAGCCACAAGATCTGTCTTCCAGTCCTTGCTCCTACCCTTTATAAGTAGATAGCTTAAGGCAGTGCCTTAACCTCACTCTGCTTCAGTTTCCTGCTGGAGGGAGAAAATATATATATATATTTAGAGATATTCAAAATAATCAAATGGAAAAATGGTTGCAAAACACTTCTCAAAGCAAAAAGTTTTCCACTAAGACAGCATATTTGTGTCTTGAAAAGTGAGTGACAGAAAGGTAAAGTGACTCATGCTACTCATGTTCGGCTTATTATTACATATAGGAGGAAACTAAGCTAGCAACTAATTTCAGGTTCCTCCTACTACCTGATTATTTGAATAAGTAGATGATATACACATAATACTGATCAGGGAAAAATATAATACTACAAAAATAAAAGCCCTATTTTCTAATGTAAAGAAAGCAAAAAGTATTTCTATGCATAAAAGATGAAAACTATTCAAATAGCAAGGCATTACTATTCTATTGCATTAATTATTAAACAAAATATACTTACTCTATGTATCTGACAATAATTTCACTAACTACTATTTCATAACTATTGGTTTCCAGCCTCTCATCCACTTTCAATGAAAACCAGAAATCTTTCATTTCCAAGTATAATGTTAGGGTATAACCACTGCTTGTCCTATTTGTACAACCAAGATTTTATTTAAAAATTGATCTCTCAGTCTTGCCCAAAATGTTCCTGAGCATTAAAAAACTATGAAAACTAGCCTGAGTTTCTTACAATCAAAGTTTATAATGAACCTTAACAATTAAGGTATAATGAATGAATTGCTCTTGCTTACTTATTTTTGGTTTTGATGTGTTCTATTTTCTAAATTACATCAACTTACTTCAAAACACTGATGTTTATGTAAGTTTGTACTGAGTTCGGATTAAAAGATTTTTTAAATTCTTTTAATGCTTTGAAAGAATGATGAGAAAACTACTTTTCCACATGTTGGTTAACTTAACAATGTTACATTGTGTGTGTTTTGGAGTCATTTCTCTCTCTATGGATACTCTGTACGCATTATCCAAATTTACTATTGTAACACACAAAAATGGTTCCAAACAAAATTGCTGATCCTTGTTTATACACACAAAGGGATTCAAAATGTAAATGCTCATATTAGCACAGTTTGTGAAATGTCATTCCATTATGTGATCACTTCCTGTTCTATAATTTTGGTCAATATCTGAAAGAAATCATCAAATTATTACAACATACTACAATAGTACCCTCTTTCAAAAAAATTGCCTTTCACCAAATTTGCCTTGCCCCTTTCTCTAAGTTATACTATTTTACTATTCTGCAGTTACCTGTTCACATTTTTCTCCAACACTGGATCACAAACTCCTTAGCGCAGGGCCCATGCATATTCTCTTTATAATCCAAAGAGCTTGGCATTTAGAAGGTGCATCAAACATGTTTGTGGAATTGAGTTTATATAACAAGTGGTGTATGCTATAATTTTATAACTTTATTCCCTCTATTATTAACCTCCTGTGAAGACTGAGAAGATACCCCAAAAAGCATGACTTTCACCAGCCATAAATACTTGTACAGCCTGCCTGCTTCTGGAGACCAAGACATACCTGCTATTCCTTATCCTTACAGTAGTACAACTATGTAAAGGCAAGCCAGAAAGAATCACAAATCCAAGGGGTCAATAGCTAGTATGACTATGTCATATGAGTTGTCCTGGTGTCCCTTCTGGCCTAGTGAATCCCTTTCTCCTCCAAAAGTGTTATCTTTGAATGATATGTTATGTGGTCCTCTTTATTAATAGCTATGCTTTAGTTATGTCCTTTTACTCTCTACTTGAAGGCTTTAAGGGTACGATCTAAAAAAATGACAGGCACTTAATGGTTTTCTATTTGAGGTACTTATTGATATGAATGTAGTTGTTACCATTCTTTATTCCTGTGGGGAGCCCAGCATAGGGAATGCAGTTAGCATTAACATGATGGCTAAGTGGAGGATCAGAGGAGGAAAGGAGCAACTGGGGAGGGATTGTTTTATGAACTATATAGATGTCTAACTAATGTACTGTATACTTGAAACTAATTAAATTAATTTTTTTAAATGATAGGCAAAATTATTCATAACAAAGACAGTCTAACAGGAGGTTGAATAGGATATTTTCTGTTGCCCCTGGATTAGAACCTAACACCCAAACTGAGAATAAAGAGATAGAGAACATGCTACATTTTAAACAAAATGGCCAACATAAAGAGTCAGAAACCTGTGTTAAAGCTCATTAAGGAGCAACTAAACCTGACCCAATACTCTCAAGTCATCAATCCAGCCCCTTCTCAATCCTCAGTCCTACCCTCTTTTAGATAGTGTTGTCCAGACTAGCATTAACAACGGCAAAGCCACCCAGCAGCCAGTTAAGGAAAAGACACTGGTATCCTTCTGCTCCTCACTTACTAGTATTAATATATGAGGAACCAGAAAGAAGAGGACGGTAATGACAAAAAGTATCAAAAGTAACACAACCCTTCCCACTACAGGTCATCAGAGCTATACGATTTACATTAGAAGGAGATATGAATTTAAAGTGAATGTTTTTTTAAGTTAGAAGTGACTAAGAGATTACAAATCTGGCCCAATGTGTCACTTAGGATGCTATTTAGCAAGAAAAGAAAGTCAAAATCAACAGTGTTGCAAGCAGCAATTAGAGTAAAGTAAAATCATTTCAAATATGTACCTAATCAAGTTGAAGCTGGTTATCAGAACTCAAAATCAAGCTTCATTTTCTAAGTTTGACCTTTGGAAATTAATCAAGTGCTCAGAGAAAAGTGTTCAAGATCACATGAGCTTGGAAAGGTACCCTGGCTTAGTGTCCAGTAAGCACTGACTTTTAGTCTGTATCCTATGTTCATGTCCTATGCATTAAATGGCTGCTCAGAGATTCACTAATTCCTATCAATGGTCTAATTTAAGAGTGTCTGACCCATTAATTAGAACTTGGCTATAGACCTCAAAGCCTTACCTATTTGTTTTCCTAACTAGTTGCAGAGGTAATGCTTTTTCTCTTCCAAATCCATCTCAAGTTTGAAGGGACTCCCAGCAAGGAGAGGGACCCAATTAAAGAATGCTTCTGCCAGGTAACCTGACTCCCAGGTAACAATCCTTTCTGTCTTCATCTTCCACATCTGTTTCCCCTACTCTCTGGTGATACAAGATGTGAGGAAAAAATAAAAAAAACCCTCCTCATAAAAATGTTAAAGATCCATCTCAGAAAAGGTAGATTACAAGCCATATTTAAACTTTCAATAGTATTCTTTTGAAAACATTCTGAAACACTATATTAGGTCTGCAGGTTTCAGAAATTGCTCCAATAAAAACAAAACCCTTTTTCCTGTTCCTGTTTAACCTTAGCACTAATAAGTCTCCAAGCCAGGCTTATTCGGGTTCACACTAGGTCAGGGGAGTATAAGGGCAGCTTGAGCTCGGTCAAAAACTAGCTAAGTATTAAAGGCTTATCTTGAATCTGTGTGCCATGAACCCTTTTTGCTGTCTTCACTGTACTCTTATCCCTATGAGCCTCATAGTAAGATCATTACAGGATAGAATCATATTAATGATAAGGGGTCACAAATTTCTTGGCTTCTGATCTGATCAGGAACTTGGAACTAACCCTAATTAGTTCTGCTCCGGGGCCATGCCTTTCTTGGCTTTTGACTCACCAATGTTCAGTTTAGTTTACATCACTGTGCCTATCTTTTTGGCCCACACCTACCTACAACTCCTATTATGGGAGAAAAAAAATAATAGCAAATTTGCATAAGTACTTGTCTAGATTTAGAAGAAAAAAATTCTTTTATATACATTTTCTTTTTAATACTTCTGACATTACACAGGTACCATATATTCTACTTATATAGTCCCAAGCCTTTAAGTTTCAGGAGAAATTTTATAACCTTAACCATGCCCCAACACACAAACACAAACACACACACACACACACACACACACACACACACACACACACACAGAGCTCACTTTCACCATAACCACCACCATCATTAGGCCTAGTATACAATTTTTGAAAACAAAATAATGAATTCTGTTACTCATAAGACAGCTAAGAAACAAGTGAAAAGAAACTCACTTAGCAGGATAAATCACAATGAACAAAAACATCATAAAACATTTGAATAAGATTTAACACCATAAAATGAACCAATGTACTTAACTTTGCTTTGGGAAATTTTACTTGCTTTCTTTAAAAATCTACAGTGTTTAAAGGGGCAGTAAAGACAGCTTAAAGTCTTATACTGTTCTACTTATACCTCTAACCTGAAATATTTAGAATAGAACCAACCTTCTTACTAGCACTTTTCTTTGTATTTCCCATCATTTCACCACCACACGTAATCACATGTTTAAGGGATTTTTCAGGAAGCCTATAATATTCTTGGAAAATCATGGCATGCATTTGATGTGAAGGAAACCATGTGTACCCAAAGACAGGTTGTTGTGATGTCCTGAAAAGAACATGGGTTTTGTAGTGAAAGCAGACCTGGGGGTAGTTCCTGGTTCAAGCTATAAAAATTTAGGTTTATCGCCTCTTTACGCCTTGGTTTCTTTATCAAAAAAGTTTGGTAATTTAATCTCTAAGTATTATATTTACTATAAGTAATATATGTAGAAGAACTAGTGCACAACAGTTTTTGACAAATGCTCTGCATATGAATTTGTAGCTTTTAATCAATCTGAAATGGAGAAGCAGTTTCTGGACAAAATTTTAATTATATAATACTTAATATTCAAATCTGTTATATAAGTGCTTTGGTTAGGTAGGGTTCATAAGATGGTTAACTGAAACATCATCAGCTTCTCCCCTTCTCTTGTTAATTTTAAATTATTTACCCTTTGGTTTGGCTAGCAATTAATAGATTATTATTTGCCCTCTAAAGTCATCTGAGGAAACAACAAGAGCATTCGTTTGTACATCTTCAAGTTCAAAACATAATCAAGTTTCTGATAATCTGCTAAACTGGCAACCCCAAGAGAACATAAGGAGAAAAAAAGGTGATGAATAAGGCATTGTTTCCTTGCTTGATCACATTTTCATCAAAAGAGCAAAATTCAGCACTGCTCAGTAGCTTACAATTTCTAACAGTTTATATCTGTAATAGAAACAGGAAACTATTTCCAAGACCTCTTTTTTCTTTGTTGAAACAAAGTCTGCATTTCTAACTAGCTACATAGAAATAACATCTAGGAGGCAGCAGTCAAGCAGGTATAAAATAGTAAAGATTGAGATCATTGTTGTAGTGTGGGAGGTAGGGAAAAAACATTTTTCAAATGTTATGATGGTCCAGTCTTTGCATGCCCCATTCCAAAGATAAACCTCTTTTAGGCCAGTTATAAATATACCAGACAGATACAAGCTTGGTTAAAACAAAGACTTCAAGAGATGGGCACTATCTGCTTTTAACAACCTGAATAATGATTGCAATGGAATTGTTGACTGTAAAAGAGTGTACTTTGATGACCTTCTGGTCTAGCTACTGACTCCATACAGAAATTTCTCCTGTAACATACCCAAATCACTCCATTAAAGAGCACTGTGTTAACTTCCTTCCAGGCAACCCATCCTATCCTGCTACAGTTCTGATGTTCAAGTCAAGTTCAGAAAAACTAGTCACTGAAAATTTCATAAATATAGAGCTGCTTCACTTCACAGACAGGATCTTGATATGAAGCCGCCCACAGAAGCAGGACTGAGTCCTAATTAACTGTCTACTGGTGAGGCCTAACAGCAGCAATTCTACCACAAGCAGATGGTACTTTCACCAAAGATGCACATTTTCAACAGGCAAGCATGCTGAGGGTCAAGGAAGGTGAGGAGTTCCATCAGTCCTGAGGGTTCCATAGGGTGGATAAGCCTGGTGTTCAAATCTGAACATCAAGGGAAAAGAGAGATCCCAAGCCCCTTTCTTTTATTCTGCTTAGTCTAGTCAACCCAATTACCAGATTGGCACCTGAAGTTTGTGAAACCCAATCTGACACCAACAGCAGGTGTGAGCCCTGAAGCAAAGTAGGCCTCTCCCAGACCACCACTTTTACCTCTGTGGAAGGAAGGGAAAACCCATTCAGGTGACTTCTTCCTCACCAACAGAGGACAAGCTGGGGAAGTCTGTGCAGCAAAACTAGTGTTACTGCCTCTTGGCTTAATAATTAAGAAGACTGATGTTAACTAGACTTATTGTGGTAATCATTTTGCAGTATATACAAATACTGAATCATTATGTACAGCTGAAACCAACACAATATGTAAATTATACCTCAATTTAAAAAACTGGGTTTATAGTTACTTCTCACATGAATTTTCTAATTAAAAATTTACCTCCAACATCTGAACTAGCAAGAAAACTAGACTTTATCAACCAGTTAGTTCCCATCCTTATTCATTTTTGTACCCCACCTCATGTCCAGAGCAATGCACATAACAGGCAAATGGCAAATATTATCTGACCTAAGTGAAAGACTGGAATGTATTCAAAGACTAACCTTCAAAAGCATTTCTTCATGTTGGGGATTATCAGATTCATATGGTTCTCTGCACATTTTTTCCACATCTACAATAAGGTTTCTATACCCAGTGATTTGCAGAAGGCAAGCCTGAAGAGAGATTTCCAATCTAAGGTTCAAAAATAGAAGAAGCACACATGAGGAAAAACAAAACATATTCTTTGGCATTTGTTCATTTGATGTATGTGCAACAGAACTTTTCATATTTATATGATGTTTAGGAAATTGCTCAAGTGGGATCCGTGTAATAGAAGCAGGATTTCTTACTGAATCTCCACATGGACAGTTGTGGAACTTGGCTAAAATTTACCTCTCATTATGGCCTTTTCTTAAACCAAATTGCAATAATATGGCTTAAAAAAAAAAAGGAGAGAGCTCTTTATGAGGTGACTTAACGTAAGATGTAGAAAATATAAGTAATAATGGGTTCTTAGGAATCATTTAGCCCCCAGGTGGGTAAAGCAGGAACACCTTGAAAGGGGGGTGTGTGTGTGTGTATGTGTGTGTGAGAGGGGGGCGGGGCAGGCACGGAGACAGAGACTAAGAAATAGGCCTTAGGGGCTTAGGGACAAGAAAATTTTCAAACAAAAATATTGTTATTGTCTAGAATATATTCAACATACACATAAGGCTAGAGAGTTACGCTATTGGTTTGGTGAGGCCAGGGAGTTGTTCATGAAAATGAAAAGAGAAATTCCTAACACCAACGTTATTGCTGCTAACTTGATTAAACATTATCTACAGGAAACTACATTGCTGGGGGAAGCTCTAAGCAGATTTCGTGTTCTTCCATTGCTGGTATCATATGTATGATTTCATATGAGTCGGTTTCACACAGGTGGATCCCAACCTGTTTTAGGCAAAAACTCTGCCTTACAGATCTTATTGACCTAAATATGATCCATTTTTAATACCTGGCACACAATAGCTACTCAACAAGTATATAAATAAATGTTGGGCTGAATGAAATAACATTTCTCTTTAAAACCTACCTCCAGATATAGCTTGGAAACCTTTTTCTCTTTACTTTTCATTTGTTCTCCTATATTTTTCTTCTGTTTTCGCCATAATAAAGACATTCACTTTACTGTTCTTTTGCATATATCTAAAGGTTCTTGTCCTTCAGATCTTGTCATGTTGAATCATCACAAAGAACATATACTTTAAAAACAGGGAATTCATCTCCTTTTTCTTTTATAACCCATTAGTTTGGATAAAGCCTTTCTCTTAAAAGATGATAAAGCCTTCAGAGCATAAAACTGGCAAAAATCCTTCCCTCCTTCCAGCCATACAGTGGGACTCCTTCCAGTGGGACTTACACATTCATACATGATCCTACCTGCCATAACTGATCATTCTAATAATGGGCACTGAATTCCAGCTAGGCTAATCAGAACATTTTCCCTTAGAGTTTTGATTCTAATAGTACAGAGAGATTTTCTTCAATGCAAGCCTTGCTAGATGTGAACATAAATGTTTCACATGACTGAGTTTCCAGCCACGAAGATGAGCTGGTCTGAAAGAATGATGCCAGCACAAGAAGAGGCAGATAACAGAAATGTTAGGAAAGAGGATTTTTGCTGGTACTGGAGATGCAGCAATGATCACGACAAAATGGTCTCTGCCCTGGCAGGGATTGTGAGCCATTAAATCCACATCTCCCTCCCCCAACTATCACCACTTTTTTGCTTAAATTAGTTTGAATGGCATCCAAAAGAATTCTACTTCAGTTACATTATGAATTAAACTTCTGTGAACTTGTCTGTGAAGTTAATCATAACAATTTTTATGACAAAATCTACTTTCCAAACAACCAAGTTACCAATAAATTCTGGAACTTGACTTATGCCTAAATTACTTAAAATTTCCTAGAGAAAACTAGGAAATCCTCTTCTGACCTATTCAACACTTAAGAAATCTCAAAATTTTTTCTTAGTTCTTTAAAAACTAAGAGTAACATATCTTTGCTTCAAGCAATATTATTTCATTTCTCTATACCAACTACTCAGGAAAATGATATAGAACTAACTTTACTTCTTTTTCCCAACCTGGGTTCTTTTAAGGTAAACTATAAACCCATGCTGCCTGCCACCATCCTTCATGCCCCAGGCTGCACCCATGTGAGCAATTTCAACAAGGAATTCACAGGGGCGACACCCATACTGAGCCCATGCTGCGCAGCCCCTAAGCATCAGTAAGGAGGTGGCCTTCTAAGACCTTAATTTCATGCCCAGGGCTGCTAGCCCTCTCTCCAGGCCTGCCTCAACAAAGCTCTAAGTAGGTTTATTTGTTTGTTTGTTTGTTTGTTTGTTTGTTTGTTTTTAAGGCCTCTGGGAATTACCCCATCCATTAAAATAAAAATTTTTTAAATTGTAGCATGTCTCACCATCATGAGGTCACACGTGGATCCTAAGGGATGAATAGCTAGAAGCTTTCCCACGTTCTTCACATCCATTGCATTTCTCTCCTGTGTGACTTCTTTGGGGCATAATATGGTTGGAAATCCTTCCAGTGGCTTTTCCACATAGATTATATTCCTAGGGTTTCTCTCCTGGTTTGAATCGGTAACGGTTGATTAAGAATAAGTGGTAACTAAAGACTTTCTCGCTTTCTTTGCCCTACAGGGATTCTCTCCCATACGAAGTCTGCACCTTTTACTGACTATAGATGGTTTTCAGTGGCCTCTTTGGTTTTAAGTTGAGACTTTTGGTCTGCACAGGGTCCTGGAGAATTCTTTCCTCGGTCCTCTGCTCTTCCTCCTCCCCGTTAGGTGAGCCCACCTGGGCGCCCGGAGATGATACCCGCTGAGTTCAGAATTGGAAAATTCTCCAGCAAATCGTCTCTGAACAAGATTTTCTGAGATGGGCCCAGCAGTGCCCACGCTTCCTGGGAGACGTCTACCGCCACTTTTTCCAAGGTCACAGAGTCCTCTGACCAAGTGTCAGCAACCCAGGAGCCATGTCTTCCTCCTCCACATTCCCCTCCTGGAGACAGGATGGATTTTGAAAATGTCTCCTCTGAAAGAGACAAGGAGGGCAGCTGTCGACACTTTATGCGGTGACGGCACTGGGCAAAAGCTGCAGCTGCTGGGAGGTGCCTGAAACAGGAAACGAGGAAAACTGCGGCGGAGACACAGCCAAGACCGGGCGGCCCCGGAAGTGCGCTTCCACTTCCGGTGCCCGCGCTCGGAAAAGTTGCACCCGGGGCCGCAGAAGGGGCTGCAGTCCGACCTCTGGCAACGGGGCGGGAAGTCCTAGCATCCAACCTCAGGGAGGACAGATAAACTTTCGATCCCTTCTCTAGGCTTAAAGTCCTTTTGCCTCACCACTGCCTTCCTTACTGGCCGGCCTCTTCTCGTTCTCCTCACCATCCGCCACCCTGTGCTCTTACCACTCGCCAGCTTCGCCTGCCCACACTGAGCCTGTCCGTTTCCACAAACTCCAAGTACTAACACGCTCACATCCAGGAAAATTAACAGCAGTTTCCTCTGCTTGCAATACCTCTGTCCGTTCTTGAACACCTGGAGAACTTTCACTTAAACGTCCCTCTTTCTGTAACATCTGCTACGAGTGAGTCCATTGGTACACCAAGATGATCAGTCCATCCTATTCTGCCTTCACAAACTCTTCATAACCCTCGTGTAAGTAATTCCATGATATAATATTTTTGCCTTCCCTACTAAGCTCTGACTTCTTGAGGATAAGAACTTTGTTTCATTAATCTTAAATAACCATTATCTAACCCAACATCAGGTACATTGGTAGCCTCTAAACAAGAAGGAAAAAAACTGAAGAATTATTGATTTCAAACAACATAGTATCTGGCTGAACTATGCTATTCTGAATGAAGGCAGCGGACAAAGTAAGGTCAACCAATGATGTTATAAGGTAGATTTGGTCTGTGACAAGCTATGTCCACAGGCCCAGATGGAAACAGAGCCATTATTCTGTCTTACCTACAACTATAACTATGCAACCTGTAAGGAACCTCTATGTTCCTCAAAGAGGTAGCATCTTATAGAAGCTGAAAACATAGACTCTGCAGTCAGTTCAAGTCCAAATCCTACTCTTCCATGAACTAGTTTCATAACCTTGGGTAAGTTATTTAACTTCTCCATGCCTGTTTCCTCAATTATAAAATGAGAGTGGTACTGTTTCTTCTGTGTACAAGTAGGAGTTCATTATGAAAGGGCTGTATAACATACAAGCCCATCACATAAGTATCAGGTGACAATATCCTCTGTGGGGAAGCAGAATACAACCCTATTATATTTATATGACGTCTTCAAAATTCTAATTTACCCATAATCCACTTTGGCATCTAGTTAAAACTAAATTATTACTTCTGAATCCTGGATAAACCTCATATATTACACATCAGGTTTTGTTGTTTGTTTGTTTGTTTGTTTAAATTGGGCTTTATTAAGGAAAATGTGCATACCAAATATTTTTTAAAGTTCTCCAGAGGTCAAATTTTATGATAATTAATGTTTACACCTGAGATCTAACCAAGCCTTCATGAGCTCTTCAAACAGGAGCTGACTTCTGATATTGACAGGTGTGCAAATTACCATAAAGGTGAGGATCTAATGACAGGCAGTTTTTCATTTTCCTGCTATAAGACAACACTTTCCTCCATTTTTTTAAAAAAATAGTACTAAATTTCTCCTAATGTAAAGTCATAGGAAAGAGAAGAGTTTAGGGTAAAAAAAAAAAAAAAAAAGAGTTAGTAGATTCTGGTCTAAAGCATTTTTAGACAGCAGCAATTAATTTCCTGTATAGTTTTCATCCCAAACTAATTCAATCAGAATATTACTATTAGACTTGTTATTGATCCAATAGGCATTCATTTTTAATGATAGAATAAAGAAAATAGATGTAACTTATTTTTTTGGTATCCTAAATGATACTTATATTGTTTGAATGAAATACTTATTTTCAAGAGTCTTTAAACTCTGTGACTTTAATCATTTGACTGAAAATTCTTAGGAACTAGAAGGTAATCTGTGACTTCTTTTGCAAGGAAAGAAATGTAGCCAAAGTTCATATCTCTGTGTTAGGCAAGTAAGCATACTCCAATTTATTTAGTCATTTTAAAAAGTGAACTGCTTTAATACCTTTCTTTGACTTGGGAGTTAGGAATCAACAAGCATGTGATTAGAAAACATTATAGATATAAGGACTGGAACTAAAATGAATGCGATCGGGCAATCCAAAAATAATCAAATTAATGTCTTGGTTCTTCAATTCAAATGCAACCTTTATTCTCTGCTTTTATGATTAAAATGTACCTTTGAAACTAAATTTATTTTTCCTCTCTTCGCAAGATAATCAATGATTAGAATTTTATTTGAAATCTGCCAAAATTATCCATTTATATACTCTCTGCAATAGTGACACTATTATTGATGAAGCTCGATTCAATTTTCTATTAAGAACTAAGAGTGAAATAATATGTACTTATAAGTTGATAAATAAATCAGTGGCTTTGATGGAATAATTTAAAACATATTTTAAAAAATGAAGCAGAAAGACAGAGCATTTCTTTCTAACTCCTCTGTTATGAAGCAAACTCACACCTACCAAACATTACAGGAAGTTCCTAAAAACTTATCCCACCTGCCTTTTGTTCCCCAAATTTGTCAAACTTACTTCCTACTTCCTTCTTTTACTGCTTTTTACTCTGAGTTTTTCTAGCACCTCAGCTCCCCATGGTCCCCGACCCTACCCATTATACTCTTAACACATCATCCCACTTTTTACTTCATACATCAGGCCTAGTTTTCCATGCAACCCATTCATCACCTATTCGGTTGGGACTCATTGCTTGGACTTTTACAGGATATAACTTTCATCTGTTCCACATCTTTGAGTATTGCCACAAATAAACGCGCGTTTCTCCAGTCCCAGGGGATACACGAGCAGAATGGTCCCACCCCACTCACTCAAGTTAGGTGGTGATTGAAGACTGGTTATGTAAGTCTGTAAGCATCCATAATTGCAAATATCAGGATGACACAAGAAAGAAGAAATATGAGCTTAGGAAAGGAAAAAATCAATTATCAACACATATTATTTACTACCAATAGACCCATAACGGCAGGTCTAATTTTTACTGTAAACAAAAAGGTCATAAAGAATTTAGAGAAAATGCAGAAGCTCACAGATATTTTAATGTTTTTTTGATATTTTCTGAATCTGTATTACATCTGCAAAAAAGAAATTCTTATTGCTATACCTAATTTTTTCACTCCACAACTTCCCAGACCTTCCCCAAGCAAAATCTTCTAAAGATTCTAAAAGTCCTAATTCCCTTCGTTCAATCTTATTTATATTTTTATTAAATTATTTATACTGATTATTAAATAAGCACAAAAGAATATTTATAATGTATGCAGAATATATAATGAATACTTATAGTGCCACCTGCCACTGCCTAAAAGATAAAACATGGTGATTTTGATTCTGCTGGTTATTCCCATGTGATCTCTCCCCCAACCTCTACTGTGTGCCTCATAACCTTGCTCCCAAGAATTTTGCATTTATTAATACTACACTTCTCATTCTGGTTTTATCACATACAGTTGTATCACCAGAATGTAGTATTTGGTTTTGCATTATTCAAACTTAACACAATGGCATAATTCTTCTGAAAATTGCTTATTTACTTCAAAATGATAATTTATACAGGTTGACTAACATAGCCTAAATTCATTAATTTTCAGGCCTGCCTTTTGTTCTACTATGTGAATAGACCAACTGTCAGTTCAGTTGGACACTGGGTTACTTAAAATTTTTGCAATTATAAACATCGCAGATACAAACACTCTTGGTTCATATATGTAAGGATTTCTCATATGCCTGTGCCTAAGAGTGGAAGATCTGAGTCACAAGGTTAGCACAAGTCTAAATTTACAAGATGTCAAATGGTTTTCCAAGGGGTTTCATCAACATATCCTGTCAATTATTGAGAGATATGTGTTAATATAATGCACTATGACTGTGGGTTTGACAAGTTCTATTTGTAGTTTTTATGTATGTATGTCTGTATGTTTCTGTGTCATAAGTTCATAGAAGTTTTGAACTATTATAACTTGCTAGCAGCTTAAAATTTTATTGTTAAACAGTGATATTTTATGTCTCTAGTAGTGCATTATTTGAACTTTGGATCTTAAAGTTTATTTGGTGTGATAATATAGTTTTTCATTCTTTTTGTTGGTATTAGCTTCCTATATAATTTTTCCAACCTTTTACTTCCAAAATTCCATGCCTTTATATTTCAGGAATGCAACTTATAAACAACCTGTATCTGGATGCCTTTCTATAATCTGGAATATTTGCTTTTTAACTGGAATGCTTAATCAATGTATGTTTACTATTATTTCCTCATTTCTTATCCTTATTCTTTTATATTTTCAATATTTTACTATGCTATTTTTGCCTTTCCTCCTTTCCTTTTTTTCTTGTTTTCATATTCTCTGTTGATTACCTCTGTTATGATTTCTATTTCACTGATTTTTTTTGCTCTTATATTTGTTATGTCGTTTCTTCTACTTTCTTTAGATTAATATTCTGTTGTTAATATCTTAAGTGGTATATTTAGCTCATTAATTTTTAAATTGTATTTTCTCTAATATAAGCATTTAAGGCTAAAAATTTTTCTCAAAATATTTCTATTGCCTCTCACAATTTAATATGAAGTATTTTTTCTTTCAGGTCTCAGTATTTACTTTTAATATCCATTATAATTTTTTCCTTGGTTTATGGATTTAGACATTTATTTTAATTTCCAAATATTAAGAATTTTTTTAATTTATCCTTCTGTTTTTAAGCTCTAAGTTAATTGTATTCTGTGGTCAGAGGTTTTGGCCAGAACCTTAACTTTGAAATTTAATGGAAACTTGCTTCATGATCAAGTTTTATAAATGCCACCTTTATAAAATCTTGAGAAAAATGTATGTTCTCTAAGTTGGATACAAAATTTCTGTATATGTCTGTTAAATCAAGTTTGCACCTATCTCATCTAATATTGTATAAAGTTTTCTATATTGTGTCTGTTTTGCTATCAAAAACGGAGAGAAGTATATAATCTCTAACTACAGTGGTGGTGGTTTGTCAGTGCACCTATATTCTGAAGCTATTTTATTAGTTGCACACGTTTATAATTGTTATATTTTTCTAATGAAATCAAACTTTTCTCATTGTTGTGGCATTCTATATACATTAGGCTTTTTTATCTTAAATACTTTCTTTCTGAAATTGATATAACCACATCCAGGTTTTTTCATTAGTAATTGCCCAATAAACCTTTCTCCACCTTTTCACTTTCAACCTTTATGTGTCCTTAAGCTTTAGGTGTGTTTTTTGCAAATAACATTTACCTGAATGATTTATCAATTTGTAATCTCTGTCATTCAAAAGGTGAGTTAAGTCTATTTACATTTATTATAATTAGTGACATGTCTGAACTTATTTCTACTATATTTTTTATTCCTCTCCTATTTTCCTGTTTTCTTGCTTTTTTATTAAGTTTTTGGTTTCTTTTTTTCTTTAATTCCTTTTTTATATATTGATTTGAGATTGATGTACTCTTTTTATTCTTTTATTGATTGCCCTTAACATTTTACCATGCTTTCTTAATTAACAAAGTCTAACATTAAAGTACCCCTGAATAATAAAAGGACTTTAAAATACATTAACACTAACCATCTTCTTCCCCAATTTATATATTATTAGACACTATTGTTATTATTTCATTTACACAATGCTTGGCTGTTAAACATTTTTTCCTTTTATTTCTGAATTTTGCTTTTTCTTGAAAATAGTATTTATATCTTTAGATTTTGAAGGTTTCACAAGAACAAATTTCTTGGTAGCAGTTCTTTCTATATTTTTTAATTTTCAAATGTCTTTTTTAGGATATATTTCACATCATTTACATCATTTTTAATTTAAAAATATTTACATCATTTTAATTGCTTTCAGTAGAAGTATTATTGCAAATAGCTGATCCTTAATCCCTGCTAAAAATAAAAAAGCAAGTCACAAAAATCTATAAATATTTGTAAACCGAAAGCAACAAACAAACAAGACAGAGACTCGTGGACACCAACAACAGTCTAATGGTTATCAAGGAGGGGTACATGGTAGATGGGTAAGGGTAAAGGGGTCAAATATATGGAGACAGAAATTTAACTTTGGTGGTGAACACACAATGTAATTACATATGACACATTATTGGATCGTACACTTAAAACCTATATAATTTTATTAACCATTGTCACCCTAGTATATTTAACTAAATAAATAATCTTTGTAAAATATGTTCTGAAGATGTAAAAAAAAAACTTAGAAAAAAAACTTTATAGTAATAATTGTCATCTTTTACATAAAAAGATAATCCACCAATAATAGAGCTTGTGTTTTGAATTAGCATGATTTCTATAGCTCAAGCCCCATTACATCCCCTGTTTCCCAGGAAGCTGCTGGCATTCCTGAATTGGTAGAGGAAAATTATACCCATGGACTTGAAATAAAGCCTGAGTAATTGGCCCCATATGAACACTGAAGCTATGTCATTGCCTTTCCCAGCATCATGTGCTCACCAACTCAGCCAGGCAACTAAGTTGACCATCCTGATGGGTCATTCCCACTGTAGAAAAAGGGCTGATTTTTATCCTTAACTTTAACTATAATAACAATATGTGCACATAAATATAGCTGATAAACGTAGATAGAAGGATTAAAACAGAAAAATAACATTTCCATTATCGATGTAATAGTAACTGACCCAGACAAGGATCATCATTAAATGTCAAAATTATTGAGTGAAAGGCTTAAAGGTAACAAGATGCTCACACAATCTCTCATAGCATCCTAATAAAATGCAAAAAGGAAGCTACAGTTTTACAATGTAGAAATCTCACATTCAGAACCTTAATCAGGTGTGCCAACCAATTGTGAGACAACCTGATCTCAGTTACCTCAATATGAGGCAAGAAATACCAACGTCACCTATTTGGTATCTTGCCAAAAACATTTAGCCTGATTCCAATCTTCAGGAAAAAATTTTTCAGACTTCAGAAGGTATGATAATCTACAAGACAATAAGTTGATACTCTTTAAAAAGAAAAAAGTCAATGTCATAAAAAAACAAGAGAAAAACGCAAGCAGAGTGTTTTGAGTTAAGAGAATGAAATGACAAAATAATCAAATGTAATGCAAAAACTTTGGATCTTGGATTTAAATAAAATACCATATAATTTCATTTATATGTAGAATCTAAAAAAAAAAAAAAAAGCAAACGAACAAACAAAACAAAACAGAAACAGACTCATTGATACAAAGAACAAACTAATGGTTGCCAGAGGACAATGTGCTGAGGGATGGGTTAAAAAGGTGAAGGGGAGTAAGAGGTACAAATTTCCAATTATAAAATAAGCCATGAGGATGTACTATACAGCACAGGGAATATGGGCAATAATATCATAATAAATTTATACAGCGACAGAGTACTAGATTTATCATGGTGATCACACTGTAAGATATATGTCAAATCACTATGTTGTACAATAAAAAAAAATTTTTAAGTAGCTATATAAGACCACTTCCCAGTAGAATATAGACAGTAGTACACTAGATAAATGTATTAACACTTTAGGTGTGAGACTGCCATTGTAATTATGTATGAACATGTCCTTATTAGGATTCACAAGCTGAAGTAGTTACGAGTGAAGTGTAGTTATCATTTTGACTTAGAATAAGATAGAGAGATGGTATGTGGGAGACAACAAATGTGGAAAATATTTAAAATTGAATGAAGGATATATAAGTATCCATTTTCTTTAGTGTTAAATTTTTTTAAAACAAAATGTTAGGAAATATAATGTACAAGATGACCCATTGTTTTCCCTTACTGCACTAATCAAGAAACCTAATCCTGAAATGTAGCCTGAGATTTAGTTGGAATATATTTCACAGCGAAAACTGATAAACACCGAAACAAATACCTAAACAAGTTGGGGCAGCTCCTTGTGGGAAGATCTTAAAACTTAGACTGTGCATGATTGTCTAGGATGACTTGATATTACTATCACTCAAGCTAAATGTCTGGCTGAAAGTTAACACTTAGACGTCCCCTCTTGCTTAGGATTTTCTGATCATTAATTTACTTTGAGGACACTTATTATCTCATAACTAGTTGAGACTCCAAAAGAATAATATAAAATAACATATTATTGAGGGCCTTTGAAATTATGTTCGGGCTTCAAAATGTGGGTCAGCATACCAATGCAACAGACTCTCAGTAGTTAAATTGTGTTATTTTTCAATATCCCTCAGAGTTGTTTTAAATAGAAGTTAATTGTAAAATCAAATTCTGGCAAATCTGAATTGTTAAACCATTTTATGCTAAATACATTGCTAGATAAGAATGTGTTTTAGTATATACATTGTGCCCTTTTGGAAGAACCTGAAAATTTTAAGGTTGATTACAAGATCAGTTTTTATCTTCAATATCAACAACATGTTAGGGATTATAAAAGCTATTGGGGTTCATATATATTTTACAAACACACAACATTGTGAAAGAATGAGTTGGTTACAAGGAAAATTATAAAACATATGCCAATTTAAATAAATGTCAATTTCTAATTTTGTAGTCTTCCTCATTTGCATTAAACACAAACATAAAATAAGTCATTCCTATAACTACCAAAAATAGCTGTAGTGATTAAACAGCTAGTTTTAAACCAATCTACAAAAAAAATGTACCAACAGGGTACATAGCTTGAAAATATAAGATGTTAAACAAGTAATCTTGCCTAAACATTGAATTATTTACATAATAAATAAAACAATTATTTTAAGGAGTGATAATTATTCTGTGACATTTCTTAAATGGTCTATGGAGACATTTAATAAAGGCTCAAAAGGGCATTTTAACCAGTAAATGCCTAAATCACCTAAGGAACTTTTGATTGTGTTTTTTAAAAAGTTCCAGGGTCAAAGATTCATTTGTCAACTAACACTTATTATTGAGAGCTTCTTTCTTCTGTTAAGAAATGTTTAATACTATTTTTCTTCTTTAAAGTAAGTGAATCAAAGTAAATACTGATAAAATGCAGTCATACTAATCAAATCCAAGTTATTTCAGAAGGACTCATCATGGATTCTGTCTCCTTGCTTCTCTGTATCTCTCTTGCAACAGAATGACTGATAGGTAGAGTTGGAAAGGTCCATTCAACCATATAGTTCAGTGGTTTTCAACATGGGCTCTGAGACATCTTCATGATTTTCACAGACACTTCTCTATCTCCTGACCAGCAACCCAGAAACATTCCCAAAAAGCTTCTCAGAAAGCTGACATTTATAGTAAAAATTTGAAGTATACATTTGAGGCTCATAAACTTGGTTATTCCCTTTTATTTAGTTCTTAAACTATTCAATCTTTTTTCTTTTCTTCTGTGGACCATAAATGCCAAAGTTTCTGAAAAAGCCATCAAATTTATAGTCAATAAAATTAGACATATGGATAAACCCCCCAAATTTATAGTTTTCAAGTGCAGTGCTGACCAAAAAGTAATTACAGTAAAATTTATTTGTAATTTATGTCCCAGATGTTGCAATTTGATCATTTGGAATGCTTTAGGTAAAAAGAACAAGATTAAATTTTTAAAATATAAAAAAGAAGAAAATGATAGCTGTGTTGCTTATAAAAAAAGATTTTGATTTTACAAGAGTAATAATTATTAAATAAATTCTAATTGTTTCTATTTTGTTTATTTTAATTAATTTTGAATACATGATAATAATCACAAAGTTCAAAGATAAAAAATGTATGGAAACATCTACAGTGACAGCCTCCCTCCCAGCCTGGTCTTCTGTCCACCAAGTATCCCACCCCTCCCACAAATACAAACAGAGCTACTGCCATTATTGTCTGTGTGTACTTATTTTAAAATTTTATACACACAAAAATCAAATACAAATATGAATTTATCCCCCTTAATTTTGCACCAATTTAAATAATCTTTACATGCTGTTCAGAAATCTGTTTTGTTTTTTTGTTGTTGTTTTTGTTTGTTTGTTTAAAATACCTTGGAACATTTATTGAACCTGACACCTAGTATGTGTCTGGCACCCTTACAGGAAGCTCTTAGAAATCTACACAAGTATTCCACTTTTAATTTTAATCATAATATCTTCATAAAAATTGTTATAAATTAAGTCATCACTGATTGGACAATATATTTCCACATGAACAACACTGTATTGAGGGGATTGCATAACTGACCAAGGACTAACATCAAATAAATTATATTATGGCCAAATATATTATTAAATCAAAGATAGAAAAGACACCTTCAGATCAGTCTTAAGTTGTAAATATAATAGAATTATTTCCCAAACATCATAAATTATACACATATAAATACAAGTTTGCCAATGACTATATAAGCCCCAATGCTTGCTAATAACCATATATCTGCCTTTATTATAAATTCTATCTAGAAATACATTCATGAAAAATATATTTGGTAATATTTTTCTTGTCTTATTAGAAATTTTAAGGGTGTTGGGATTTTGTGAGGGTATTTTTGGCATGATTTTGAGCCCAAATTCTCCTTTTTACAAAGTCACATGCTTTTTTCCCCCATTGGTAAATGTCTCATAACATGCAGAAGAGTTCAAAATAACTTTACTGATACCATTCTTTTCAAAAATAATCACTGCAGCATATACATATCTAGAGTCTTTTCAGTGGTTTATTGAAGCTCCCTTAAAGTTCTTATTTTTTTTATTTCATTAAAAATAACCCCAAAATATAAACTCTAATCTAAAAGTATGGTAACATTAATTTTCACTTAAATAATTTTGATTTATGATATAAAATATGGTATGAGGTGACTACTTGAGCTGTGTAGATAGATGTTCATGATGACAAGGGTCTTGGGACATTTTTATATATACTCCCATCTCCCTTACTGCTTCTCTTACTCATCAGCTCTCAGACTTCGCTCCCCAAAAGGCTCAGTATCTTCACACTTTTTTTGACCCTCCTCAGCTCTTTTCCCAAGATTAATCTCTTTAAAAGTTAAAAGCCTCTAGAATGGCCAACCCATTCCCCAATATTCCATCAAAACCACCCTTTCTCCTGGAAAAACTCATGATTTGGGGGGTGATAAGTATTGATTGAAGAACTCAGAACAGTCAAGAATGAAGGATGTGTAGCAAGCAGATAAGCCAAAAGAAAGAATGTCAATAGAATTACACTTGTATTATTTCTACAGTTAGATGCTACCACTGGCTGTAAAGTTGCAAGGTTGCAAGGTTGAGTTCCTGACACAAAAGTTGAATGGGTGCAGATGGCTATGATGGTAGCCCTAAACTTGAGTGCCTGGAACTTCATCCTCAATGGGACAGTGACACAAAGGCTATGTCTTCACTTTGCCAGTTCTGCAGATAAGTGTTGGGTGCTGTTTCTTTGCATAACGCAGAATCTGGTCAAAGATTTGCTCTAATACTATTCTATACATCTGTGGTTTTATAAACTCTCCAACATGGATTTTGTTGTTTGCAACTAAAACCTCTGACTAATAAACTCTACTTCACTGAGCTGTGAAATAAAGTACAACCAGAAAGGTAATAACCTGAATATTATATTAATTTCATTCACCTTTAGTAGAGGCATTCCATGCATATGAAAAAAGGCTTGCACTGGTCAGTTGGTGTTTCATTTTATTTCCTTGTAGACATTTTTAAAATTGCAAGTTAATAAATAACCCCTCAACTCTTAAACAATATAAAAATTATGACTATAGTATGAAGTATGAAATAGTATAATAGCTCTACTATTTTACTGAAGAAAAAGTATTTTAAGCAAACAAAACTTAAACTCATCTCCTCTCCCTTAGAACTAATTAAGAGCTCATTATACACGTGTACATGTGAACAAAGTAATGTAATGAGCCTTTATTGTTTCCATCTATATAGACAGATCATCAAAAAGGCAGAAATACCCTTGCAATCATTACTGAGAATTCAAGTTTATTTCTCCTGGGTTGTTGCATGGTAATTCAAGTAACAAATCCAACAGAGTGGAAAGAGAAGACTGCTGACTCATCTGTGAAATGACTATCCCTTACACAATAATTCTTGTTCCAAGAACTCTTGTGTACAAATATTACAGAAATGAATTTGGATAAAATTCTAACTAGATGTTCCTTGATGATCTCAACCATGAAACAAGCAAGTCATTGAGTTAGGATGTATTGATACTCTCTTCCTTGATGCTTTCATTTAGTTATAAAAACTAATCCAAAACGAATGAGCTGTCCTACATAGATTTTGGTTAAATGCCTTACTTTAAACATTATTGACTGATTATGAAGGAGAAAGCTTTATTTCAAACTTTTAACTTTGCCTTTTTTTCCCCAAAGAGAATTACAGTTCCTAGCATGCATCTAGTATACATAAACACTTGCTATCTTTAATATCTAAAATAACAGAAGGTTTCTGGTGTTTACATCCATAAGGTAGCCAGAAGGATGCAGAATAGTTCTGACTAAACAAAGAATGAAATACTTTATATATAAAGACAGATTAGATATTAGGAATTTTCCCTTTGAAAAGATAAAGTCTAAAAGGTTTGTTTAAAATGAATAAAATCATGTAAGTGAACATAGATCAGGTCACCAAATGTGCCAATACTCACTGCTATATACTGAAAGCATTTTCTCCCCCTCCCCTACCCCAAATTCACACGTTGAAACCTAATCCCCAATGTGATAGTATGTGGAGGTGTGGGGGGGCTTTGGGGAGGTGATTAGATCAAGAAGGCGGAGCTTTCAGGAATGGGATTAGGGCTTTTATAAAAAAGACCTCAGAAAGCTCCCTCATTCCTTCCTTCTACATAACTTTAAAATAATTGAAAGATGAAATAAAGGCTCTGGTGAGAACTCCCTCCTTAATAGTAGCTTTCTTACCTATTCTACTAAAAATTGATTAAAGTCAGCAATCTTTTTTAAAAAACCAGAACCAATCCCAGTGAAGGATCAAAATTATTGAACATTCACATGACAGTACAAACTACCATATTTCTTTTACTCTAAGATGCTAATATTTTTCATATTTCAAACCTTTAAAATCAGGCACATTTATAACTTATTAAAAGTATGATTTTTTTCTCCAACAACCAGATGCTTCAACTGTCACCTACCAGCTGAATAGAACCAAACACAAAACTCTTTCTCCCCATTGTTCATAACTGAAGCATAGGCTCCCATGGTACATTTGACTGGTGAAGCCCAAGTGTACCCTAAGTACAAGGCAGGCTGCTGAAAATTTCAGTTCCGACTTCTAAAACAATAAGGCTATCCTCATAACTTGGGGATTTTCCAAAATACAGAAAGACTAAGCAAACGATGATGGGTAAGCACAAATATGACAAATGTCCAGTAAATAGTGATAGTGCAGGACTCACTGTACCCATTGTTCAGAGAATTATGTGAAATAACTAAGATCACAACCAGGTATGGCAGACTTCCTAGGACATTCTTCTCCTTAATTAACTGTCAAAGTATTCCAAATACTTCTAAAGAGAATATCCACACACTAGATAGCCAATGGACAAATTTTAACAGAGGCAAAACTGCTCTCAGAACCAGTAACTATGTTCTCACCAAAGATAGAGAAAACTATCAATGTCTGAGGATGTCACCACTTTTACAAGTGACACCATTGCAACATCTCGGCCTCTACTGGAGGCTTCGACACAAAGAGTCTAAGGAGTTGGATAAAGGAAGGATTCTGAATAATAGTCCATTGGGTGTTTCAGAAGCATGCAGCATATTTGATAATTTTGGACAAGCAGAACCTCAGTATTCATGTCTGCGAGAATTTTATGTGTGCTACTAAATTGTGATTTGGAAATGGGCAGAAATCCCATGTTCACACACCATTTCAATGGGCATTGGCTGTAATTCTTCCTTGGCAGAGAAGAAAACAATAAAGCCTCTCTCAATTGTCACTTATTCCCCTTTCCTTTCCTTTTTCTCTATGTCCCAGTTTGCAGGTCTGTTCTTGCAGAACTATTTTTAAAACTGACGATGACAACAAAGCATGCCAATGACTGATATGCTGAGAGAGGATTTCCATACTGCTGTCTACTTTGTTGATGCTCTGACACATGAAAGTCAAGCACCTTTTGTGTATGAGGATTGAATCATAAGATCTCTGAGATAGAATAGTCCTCAGAACAATGGAATTCAGCTATGTTCTGCCAAATAAATAAGACTGAAAAAATATAAAAGTATATTTTGAGTCTCTTCTGTTCATCAAATGTGGCTACCATTGTTCTCTAAATGACTTAAATGGCAAATGCATTTTTCTTCCATACCAGGGGACTAAAAGATATAATAGAAATTATAATTTTTAAATCTCTAACAAATATTGGTATAACTAGGAAAGGGTACTTTTGGGCAGGTACTAATAAGAGGCACTGTGACTTTAAAGGACTTTTATGCTGAGGTTCTAAATCTAGACATATGGGCATCTAAATCCTTCTTAATACCATAATGAAGAGGATTGGTCCACATTTTGCAGAATAGCTGTTTTGTTCATCTATACTGGCTGTTCCTTGCTATGGTACAATTATATTGAAGCCTATTCAATAGATCTAGAAAAATCATTCAGATAACTAACCATCTGTGACTATCAACGTCAAATCTCCTGAGAAAAGGTACTCCTTGTTTTATCAGCAGGTGCATTTAAAAGTATAAAAATGGTAAGGTGAGCATTCAATTACTTGTGATTTAAGTGACTAGAAATTACTTAACAGATTTCTAAAACTATTAGATTTTTTCAATACAATATTAAAAAACAAAACTAATAGAATTCAAAATGTTTCACATAAATGTTAAAAATTAACTGACTTTGCATCAAGGCATTGAATTTGACCTCTTTATTCTGACTCCATTTTAAAAAGTTTTAGATTAAACTAGAATATTAAAACTACCACAAAGGAGTTAGTGTTCCTGGACACCATTCTATATTTTAACTTGAAAACTCTATTTCCTTTGTGTCCTCTACTTCTATATTTTTCAACTGTACCTTACATTTTTATTTCATTCTAGACAATCCATTCAGAAAAATAACAGTGGCAATGGTTTATTGAAAATGTTGTGAAGTTGAAAAGTGAAGTAAAATAGATGAGAAGGGAAAGTGCTGTCTCTATTCTATCAATAGGTAACCTAATTTAATCATGTATTTTTTTTTCCAGCAGAAATTGTATTACATGACTGGGCGAAGTCCATAAAGTGTCTTTAAAATCTGGAATTCATCCTCAATCTACGCAGCCTTACCATGAGTCCTAAAGTTTAGGGTAGCACAACTGATCTTTGGCTATTACCACCTCCTTTAAATTCACTGGCAAAACAATGAATTGTAAGTGTCTTCAGATTAGATAATCCCTGTTATTACCATTTTTTTTTCCTTTTGCTTAAAAAAATATCCTACACTTTACAAAGAATTCTGGATGGGGACGTGGGCTGGATAAAGAACATAGATATGTCCTTTATCACTAACTTATTAAAATGGAATAACTATGTGACCTAAGCCAAAGATGCTAAGAATTCCCAACAGCCATTTATGTTCTTTTTTGAGAGTTTCTAATATTCTTACATTTTATTTTTGTTTCCTTATTTTACTTTTTGGTCATTAAAAATATTGGACTAAATCCCACTGGTAAACCACAATCTAGGCTTTATGCTGCTCAGGGATTTAATAGAAAGAAAATATCTTACTCATAGTAGAAAATAAAATAGTCTCTACCCTTATTTATTCTCTGGAAATATTGTTAATGAGTTTCAAAGATTGTATAACCAATGAACAAAGAATTGCACTAGATGAAATTCAGAATACGAATAGCAGAAAAATATATAGTTAACAGTGAAGAGAATATGTATTTTTACTTCCTTTTTATTAGTAGCAGTTTCTAATTTAACAAAAGGCATATGTTGCTTTTCTAAAACGAACAATAACATTCATGTTTAATTTAAAAACACACAGCCAGACTTCAGACTATAACAGAAGTGCAGACATCCCTATTATTATATTCAATCCTATGATCTTGCAGGCTTATCAGGATTTAGGAGAAACTCTTCACAAATGTAAAAATAAAATTTAATAAAACTAATGATTTAATAGTAATCACCATAAAACCACAACATTGTCTAAAATCTACAGTCTATACAGTGTCAGGGCCTATGCTAAATGTATCCACAATTTACTTTGTTAATTTGTAACAACTCTATAGGAAGTAGGTCATGCTATTTTCTCATTTTATTCTTGAGGCAACTGAGTATACTGAGAGGTTCAAGTATACAAAGTCCCTAGTTCAAAACCACGAGGCTGCATGCTGTGTCATAAGATTTTCATTTTGGGTAGTGAATAATAACAATGTGTATTTACTGACGGTGTTCATAGGAATCATTATGGAGAGTGTTTACAGTATTTTAGAAGCTCAGACATTTAGAAATCTTGTGGCTCTAAATTTTATGTTAATTGAAACATACTTCAAAGGCTACCAATGAGGGATAATAAAAAAGGAAAGTTAATTGGAAAGTCTGAAACTGTGATTGATCCCCTAGAGTGTCTGTTGGCTTTCCTTCCAAGAGCATTTGAGAGTGGGTTTGTCCTAATTAAGGAAACTAGCATCTTAAGAGCTATTCCACGGCCCCTCCACATGGCATGACGAGAGACCAGCATTGTTTTAGCCATGGTCACCCAAACAATTTTTCTTCTCGTCACAGTCCCTTCTCTTCACAGAATGCTTCAAAGTAGTTCCTCTTATAAAAGACATAATGAGAAAGATGGATAATAAATCTTCCAGAAAAATCTGTTTTTCTTGAGGATAAATAACTATAGTCTGTTTTCTTGAGAATTCACTTTCCCTTTTCTAAGACTAACCAACTCTTCACATGATATTCTAAATTATGATTTCTGACCTTTCTCAGAATCTTGTGAAATCCCAAAGAAAATAATCCTATCACATTAATGAGTTACTTTTTAATGTGAGTATGAAGAGCTAGTTTATTTTTCTTGGATTGAACAAGGACTACCACCATCTTTCGTATCACTTGGAGGCATTTATCTGGTGCTTCTCCCCATAATGCAGAATCTAATTTCAAGTCTTCTGAAAGTATATATAATTTATTTACAAGGGCCCTAAGACGTTTGTATCCACATCAGAGAGCAGTGAAATGATGATAATCACTTATGGCAAGTTCTTTTATAAATCACTAAACATTAATGCTTTGCTTTAATTTACTCCTCTCTCTTGGGATCTGATAGTGATTGAATTCATAAGCCCACTCCAGCCTCTGGGAAAAATCCTTGCTGATTTATAAAGTGTAGAACTTTTAGTCAGTTCTATTCTTCAGAATGTTATTAATCAAGATCCAGAAGGAGATGGCTTAGACTAAGGCCAAAACTCCTGGATTCTAGTTGTAGCTCTGCCACTGTTAAAGTCAATAGCCTTGGGTAGGTTTACAATTCTGTGCCTCATTTTTCTCAAATGCAAAATAAAAAACTTAAACAAGTTTTTTTTCATGGGCCATTTCCAGTTTTAAAATTCTATGCTTTTTAAAGAGATGTTTAGTTTCATGAATTTTAGTTCATAAAATGTGAAAACCTGAAAGCCATCCTGACTTAACAAAGGCATGTAAACATTAAATTTTAACTGTTCCGGACATAGCAGTCACAGATTATTAGTAATGATTTTTTCATCAGATTGCCCTAGGCATATTGCCCAGAAAATATTGACTGTTTATATAATTATTTTGGGGTACTGTATTATTCAGATGGACACATATCAAAAATTTTATTTAGGATCCATAAATTGTAAAAGGAAACTACTTCTTAGCCTCTGACTTCACCAATCTTTCATTTTTAATCAATCAGGCAGTCATTCATTTAGTAAACATTCAATAAGCATTTCGTGAGTATTTATGTGTGATGTGATGTAACAGATATTTTACTGTTTACATTATCCATTTAATTCTTCCAGAAATTCTGAAGGGTAGAAATTAAATATTAGAGAAGTTACATCTAGTTCAAAGATGAAGAGTTTATTAGTGGTGGGGCCAGAATTTGAACCCAGATTTGTTGAACCTATGGTATTTTTGTTTGTGCTCCAGACCCATCATTCTCCATTCTTCTACACTCTGCCCTCATCCAGAAAGTTGACCTGATAATGACATCAGTCTACCATCAGGGAAGCCCAGAAAGAAAGAGTAGGTAAGAAAGACAGTGAGAATAGTCGAGGCCTTTATGTCCCTGCCTCCTTCCCTTCAGGTTCGCCTAGGACTGGCTGTGTCCTTTCACCATAGCTCAGTATTCCACTCAAGTTGGCCCTCCCTAAATAATCCTTCCCTTCCAGGTTAGGGCAACATTCTTTGTTAGGTCCAGTAATGGTAACAAATTGGGGATACTACAATTTACTTATGATTTCCTACATAATGCCCTTGCCCTGGGAAATAGCCCTGTTTTTAAGTCCTTCTAAGATGATCATAATTTAAAAGTGCCATCTCTTTCTTGCTGGTACCTTGGCTAATCCAGTCACTAAATCCCTTTCTACCATGCCATGCCATGTCATTTCACAAGTTAGGACACAAGGACTTGATTTAATCAAGTGTTTAAGATCAAATATCCTCCAATTGTGACAATAAGAGCTACTATTTAAGAGATATTGCCATTGTTCTATTCCTGTATTTCTCTTATCAATTAAAACTTGAAATCAGCAAAGGTATAAGGTTCAAGAATGATCAAAATTCTGTTATTGCCTCAGAGCATTTTGCATTAGATTAAAACAAACAAATCTAACCCACAATAGGATTGAATAATTGACCTACTATCAATTCCCACCATTAGAAGAAAATATTCTTAATATGCTATCCTTTCAATTGCCCACACTTCAATCCAGGATCTAGGATTACATTTAAAAGAGAAATGCAACATAGGAGGGATTATATGACATCACAATAGAAGCACACTAATTTTTATTGTTGCTATTTATATTGCCTGGGGACTGACATTAACTTTTTTCTTTTTTTGGTTTCAGAATCTCTATCTGAAAAAAAAAAATAGTGGGGAGGAATTTCTATTGATTCTACCAAAGGAGAATTCTAGGACTATGTGTGCTCTTATATCCTGGCTGAGGAAGATAGCTACACATCAACTTTTTTGAGTCACTTAGGTAACGAGACACAAGGTGCTAGAATTCCTTGGCCGGAAGCAAGCACGGGTTGATTAGTCTAAATGTTAGTGTGCTAACTGAAAAAAACTTGCTTAAGCACTAAAAAAAAGAAGTGTGTAGACTGTGTATCTCTCATCTGGGATCTTTTGACCTGAGATTTCATGTCTGGGTTTCTGAGGGTCTCTGGAACCACTGAAATATGTGGAAAAGCTTGTGTGCATGTACTTTTGACTGGACTGAGATTCTATGGCATTAATCAGAATTTCAAAGAGATCTAAGAACCAAAGTTAAAAGGGGAAATAGGCAACATGTCTGCTTCCTTGTTTAGACCAAGGAATATAAATTTGTAGACAAGATACTTCAATATTATTCTGATACCATATGTTCATCAGCCAACCTTCTTATTTTTGCTTTAATTTCCCACATAGAGTTTTGGAAAGATATGTCTTAACATCAATTATTGCATTAGCTAAAAATCAGTTTCATGGATTTGAAATAAATTATTTTGTCCTTTCTCTCAAGTTTAAATTCCCCTAAATAAATTACTGATTAAATTTGAAGGCCTGTTAGACTGGAGAACTGGACCAATGAAGAACAACAACTTATACCCAACAATAAAACTAATGCCTACTAGACAAAATAAATCTCTGATGTCTTTGAGATCTTTTCTGACCAGCAACCATAACCTACAGCCACATAGCCTCTCACTACCACAAGTTTAATCTGGACTTTTAACATGCCAATACGGAATATTAAAAAAGTTCACATATTCTGATATTATTTTTCCTTACACATTTATCACCTTTTCTCTCCAGGGAATCAACAATGTACAACTTAATGACTATAAAATAATTTTTTCATTTGAAAAAATAAAGGTACTAAGGACATAATAAAGAATAACATTTGTTTAGAGAGAACAAGGTAATAATTGCTCCTTTCCATACAGATCAGTGGACTTCCTTTGGAAAGGGTTGTGGGAGGACAGGGTGGTAGAATATGATAATGTATTTAGTCAGCTTTGTCTACAAAGAGTTACTAATATTTTTTTAAGGTTATGTTTTTCTATTATTGTCTTCACATAAAGGAATACTTTCTTCAAATGAAATATGCTAGAAAGAAATTCATTATGGTGCTACAGTGAATGTTCTTCACCAAATGCAGGATAGAGAGCTGAGGGTTAACTCTGATTCTTTTATCTCTGCTAGAAGAGATTTTATATATCTAGCTCCTATTACTAGATGTTCAGGAGCTGCCTTTCAACACCCTTATATCCCAAAGGGGCACTCCTTATATAGTCCCTTCGATAGCCCTCAAGTTTCTTTCAAACTCTCTCAAAACCTTCACCCATGCTTTCCTATGGGTTAAACCCTATGGTCACTTATTGATTTTATCATTCTTGCTTCTTCCATTTGACATGATCATACCCTTTTCCCAACACTTTATCTCATTTGTCACTGTTTAACTGCTGAAACTATTCTCTCTTGGTCTCCTCATATCTCTCTGCTCATTTCTCCTCATCTCCATTATGATCACTTGTAACCACCTTTTGGAAACAAAAACTATATTTTCCTTTGAGGGTCACCCCTGCCCCCATTGAAATCTGTATGTTTCAAGTGGAGGTGATTCTTTGCTCAGCTCCTGCATCCTTTCCCCCACTAACTGGTCCATTTTATCAGTTGGCCCCAGTAACTCTTCAAGGATAGACATAAGTCAATTAAAGCAAATGATTATCAGGTCCAGATATTTTGTTTATTTAGGGAGATGCTACATTTTCTATTAAATTTGAACTTGAGAAGATATAAGAGTAACACAATTGGCAACCAGCTTATCCCCATGAAAAGCTGGCAGATGAAATCAATCAACATGGAATAAAATAAAAGCAAGAGATGTCTATAGATGTGTGACTATTTTGTACCTACTAATTTGTACTTGATCCCTTCACCTTTTTCACCCATCCCCCTAATTTCTCTCCCCTCTGGCAATCACTAGTTTGTAGAGGAGAGATTTCTTTATATTATATGGCTATGGCTTATGCAATAAGCCGTGTGTGTGTGTGTGTGTGTGTGTGTGTGTGTGTGTGTGTGTGTGTGTGTATGCTTAGTGGAATCTAAAAGGAGGGGAAAATACACAAAATGGAGTTTCCAAAGAGAGATAAGATATTTTGAACTGAAACTAAGGAGTAGATCTGAGACCAAAGTACAGACTGAAAATCAGAAGACTGTAACTGCCTCATTGTGTAAAAACCCCAGCACTGTTTCTGTCTGGCTCATGCTGAATCTAGTAATGAGGCCATTTGCTTGTAATGCTTGCTCTGTGTGTGGCTTATGCCCAGAAATCTCCACGCCTTCCAGCAAAGTCATTTTTACACTGTACTTGACAGACAGAGCATGTGTTTATGCTAAAAACACTGCAGGAAAAGGGTATTGGGAAGAATCAGAAAAGCCTTGACCTTGGAAGAAGACAGCCATGAGCTCTAAGGAGGTAGTATTAAAAAATCTAGGGTTGGAGTAATACTGAAGAACCTTCTAGAAGCAATTTCTTAGACCCATGTCACATCACGGCAGGCAAAAACATCTGTTTAGAGTTGATTTGGGGAAAGACAAAGCATGTGGCCTCATTCTTTGTTTAAATAACTTTACTTTCTTCCATATTTAGCTAAAAGAAGTAAAGCCAAAAATGACTTTTAAAATCCCACTGCCAACTGGATAAAGCCCAAGTTACTTACCATAATCCTTAAAAACCTGACCCCAACTTACTTAGCCACCAACCTTATCTCATGCCATTTACTATCATATGCACTCAAATATCTGACAATCCACAAACACCGCATACCCTTCAATGGCTCCACACCGCCTTTCGCCCTATTCCAAATGGATCAAGGAAAGTGAATTTGCCTAAGATCAGACATATTTATAGTGTATGTCATGATAATAAGGCATTATAGGTGAGAAAAGAATCAAAAGAAATTATCATACAGTTTGAATGGATCTGCTCAGGCACGAGGTCACATGCCATGGTTCCCCACAGTATTTCCTACATTTAGAGAACTGGACTTGGGGAAGATGACATCAACCTATATAAAGGTGTGTTTTAAAAAACATCCCAATGGAATCTGTCCTTTGTCATATTTAGTCTGAGGATCTGATGAAGGACACTATCCGTTACACTAATGGAGGTTACACTGAGAAGGCTCTTCAGCAGGAAGTTCTTTCTAGTCCTCAGTGTCAGGGGTAATTTCACTTTACCTGTAAAGCTGAATTTATTTTGCCTTGGAGAAATTAGGCCCTCATGAGTGGCCATAGTTAGACGTCTGCATTAGCAACTGAAAAGATTAGAAAAAAAAAATTGGAGGCTCGTCCTTTGTGAGTGTGTTGGACTCTATGGCAAGAATTGGCAAACTTTTTCTGAAAGGCCAGAGAGTAAATATTTTCATCTTTGCAGGCTATGTTGACTCTGTCACAATCAGTCAACTCTGACATTGTAGTGTGAAAGCAGCCACAGACAATGATTTATTAAAACTTTATTTACAAAAATTTTATTTACAAAAACAGGTAGTAGGCTGGAGTTAGCCCCCTAACTGTAGTTTGCTGACCCTCCTCTACAGCAGGCTTTTGTAACCAAGTCTCAATCATGATTCTGTTTAATTCCTTTAACTCACTTTTCTCCTTGTTCTTTTTTATTCTTGTATTTATATTATATGGTTATGGCTTATATAATTTCACTGCCTTTCTGGTATTTTCTAAAGTAAGTAATAAATACTTAAATGCGTTTAAACTAATCAGTTATAGGTTTGCTTTGTGGTTATATTCAAGAAAGGACACTTGCAAACAATAGGACAATGAAACATGTCAGATGGGATGGCTTATATTAATAAACCTAAAAATTAGAAAGTAAGATTTTTATTCTTCATTTTTCCACTGGGTATACATCTAAAGAAAAAGGCAGAGAAGGTTCCAGTAGAGAAGGAGGTCAATAGAAGAAAGGTAATGACTGGGAAAGAAAGTAGAAAGGTACTGGAGGTTGACAGTGAACCATTTTTCTTCTGATTTATTTCTAAGGTAGTGATATTTATAGCTTTCTGACTTTGACTAGTGTGTTTTTATATTTCATAAAATCCCTCCATAATAGTGCTACGTTCCACATGTTAACTCCCACGACGTTACTGTTTACTCATCTCTGTCCTAAACCCCTTAAAATTAATTCACTCAATACTGGAACTGTGTATATAACAGTGAAGAAAAGAGACAATGCCCCTACCTTTATGGCACTTGTTTCCCAGTGGAGAGGGAAAATGAATAAATAAACAAATAGGGAATGGTGGGGAAAGGGATAAAATTAGGTCAAGAGGATAGAGGGTGATGGAACTGCTATTTTTATGTTGGGGTCAATACCCAAATGAATCATGGGAGCAAGCCATACAGGTATCTGAGGGAAGAAAATTCTAAGGGAGGGAAGAGAAAATGCAAAAGTAGGGATGTGCCTGATATTTAAACAAAAACAAGAAAACCAGACTGGCTAGAGTAGAGTGAGCAGGGGGCAGAGTAGTAGGTAATAAAGTCAGAGAAGGAATAGAGGATTGGATCTCATAGGGGCCCAAAAGCCCCTGTTAGGATTTTGGTTTTTATTCCATGGGATATGGAAAGGCAACAGAAGTTTTTGACCAGAAGAGTAATGTGATCTGACTTATATTTCAGAAAGAGCACCATGACTGCTACATAGAAAGTACATAGTGGGGACAAAGCCAAAAACAGAAAGACCAGTTAAGAAACTTGAAAGAGAGGATGATGGCAAGAGAGGATGCTGGCCTGGACCAGAGTGATAGTAGGGAAGGTCATTGTATTTATCTGAAAGAAGTGTTCTGACAAAGTCTGCTGACTAATTGGTTATGGGAGTATGAGATGACCTTTAGCAGGTGAGTGAATAAATAAACTGTGATATGTCCAAACAATGAAATGTTATTTATCAATAAAAAGAGCTATCAAGCCATAAAAAGACATGGAGAAACCTTAAATGTATATTACTAAGTGAAACAAACCAATCTAAAAAGGCTATACATACTGTATGATTCCAACCATATGACATTCTAGAAAAGGCAAAACTGTGGAAATAATAAAAAGATCAGTAGTTTTTCAGGGTTTGAGTTGAGGGAGAAATCAATAGGGCAGAGCACAGAGGATTTTTAGGGCAAAGAAAAATATTCAATGTGATATATAATGATGGGTGATGATATATGTCACTATACATTTGTCCAAACCCACAGACTGTATAATACCAAAAGTGAACCCTAAGGCAAACTATGAACTCTAGGTGATAATGATGTGTCACCATAGGTTTATCCTTAGTAAAAAACATGCCATTCTGGTGATGTTGATAATGGTGGAGGCTGTGTACTTGGGATTGCCGGGGGCGGGGGCGGGGGGAGGGGGGCAGGAGACTTATGAGAAATCTCTGTTTCTTCCTCTCGATTTTTTTTGGAATACCTAAAACTGCTCTAAAAAATTAAGCCTTTAAAAGATAAAAGTATATTAGTAATGAGTGACAAAAGAGAACTAATATCAACTTTAGGTTTAACTCTTTAACTTCACATGCATTTATTTACTAAACATTCCTGGCAACTAATATATGTAGCCACTGCGCTAAACACTGTGGGGAGAAAACAAAGGATGGATGAAACAAAAGTGACTACACTCAAGAGATGATTTTACTTTCCTTTATCTCTGATGATAGTTAATTTTAGAACTTTAGATATTCCTAAATCATAATTGTTTGCATCAACTGTTTTAAACATGAACCACTTTAATAAATTTTTTCTGAATTTGGAAAGACAATGGGAAATTATCTAGTTACTTTTGCATTAGATTAGATAAAAAAGAAAAAGTTGAAAAAAATTTTGACTATTGCTCTTATATCCGATTTGATGATAATATTTCAATTTGTATAGTAGTGTTTAAACTTCAGCTCTAATATAAATAATAATTCAGAGAAAAATGGAAGTGTTAGACACCTCTATAGTAGCTATTAATGAAAAGGCAGGTTCTCCAAAAGTCAGATTAGCACATTAAAAATAAGTGAAATACTAAAAGTACACCATACTGCACCAAAATCAAAACATATCACTATTTTTATTTTTAAGTAACAAGCTTCCCATAATACCAAAAATACCCAAAAGAGTTATTTGAAAATTTTTAATGTGAGCTTTTATTACCTTCTGTTCTTGATAACAGCATTTTCTCTATTGTATTTTTATTTATGAAAATCAAGACATTTTATATACCTGTTTTAAATTGGATGAATGCAATCTCAAGCCATCCCTCCTCCCCAGTCAGACCTGGAGTGCTCCAATGTACATTAAAATGTAAGAAAAAAAAAAACAGAAAATGAAAAAGTCCTAATGAATGAAGTAAAACTTTTAAACAGAAAAGTTTTTTTCAGTTATACAGAAAAGACCTACCTCAAATATAGGTGTGTGTCTTATCAATTTTAAAAAATTAATTGGACTGAGAAAAAACATTAAGTAAGCTCTGCTTAATATTTTGTCTGAAGTTATTCACTCTTTCAGGGAAAGACTGGAAATAAAAATGGGAAAGCTAACACGAAATAATTTCATGACAGACAAAATTTTTCTGAAGTAGATAATTTAATAACTGCCTCACTCTTAGCCAATCCTTACTGAGCGATTAGGAACTCGGGCCCTCTAGGAGATGCCTGAAAGCCTAAGGAAGTTCCCTGCTTTCATGGAACTTACGCTATGGTCCAGATGACAAAACTGCTCTATCTAGTGTGCTACTTCCAAAGAATAGACATTGTGATGAAATGACATTCATCATTATCACTTTTCTGCTCAGCATCCTTCAGCAACCATTTTCTATTTTCATATCAAGTCCAGATGTCCTTTCTGATCCATTTAAGTCCTCCCACTTTTACCTCATCACCCTGATTGCTGTTAGCACTGATTTCTTAATTAAGCAAATCTTTTTGGTTACACACTCACACACACAGACACACACACAAAATGCTTGTCCATCACTATCTTGGCTGGAGGGTGCTTGGGCAGTGGGGATGGGAAGGGATCTGGCAAATCTGAGGTATGAGTGAGGTCTAAGAAGCAATCACCCCAATATAATTGACGGAGAAGAAGAACCAAACCAGCAACAAAGAATCCGAAGACTTGACCAAGTAAGCTTAAAAGGGAAAAAGCCTTTTAAGGTCTCCACTACAAGCTCATGTTACAGAATGAGCTGTGAAGTTTATTCTGTTTTAAATGGAGAACACTGCATCTCCTCCCGCCCCCGCCCCATCCTTCTAGTTCTCATTTTTCCTGTCATTGCATGTGATGTCCAGAACTTACCGCTTTCAGGAAATTCCTCAACTTCATTCTAATATTACACTATGTCTCTTGAACTTACATCTTTTTCAGTTACTTCAAGGTATACATATCCACCTCCACAATGAGACTATAGGTAATCCAAAGGTAATGCACTATCCTACATAAATTTTTCACATCTGCTCTGACATATAGGAACAGTTTGGGCTGAAAAGATGTTCATAGAATGTATATGAATTGGAGGCATTTTAGCCCCCATCACCCAAGTTATAATTGTCATGAGTGTGAATATTATGAATAAGTTACATTTTTTACCTTTTTTGCTGTTGAGATATATAATTTATTTTCTTGCATCATAATATCAAACTTCCATAAAGTTGAATTAAGTTCTCCCTTGTTCTGCAACTCCTTGATATATAATGAAGAACATGAGTCAACTTCTCTGAGCAATACTATTAAATACTTGGGTTGTGCAATTCCTATTTTGTGAGTAACAGCTTCTTGACTATTTGTCCAGTTTTATCATGGTGATGATAATTTATAATGTGAGGAAATTCTTTATAAAGCACTTTGAAAAACTGTCCCTAATTTTACATATTTTACATGACCTGATTTTACATGCATTGGAATATATTAATAGCACACTCAAATATAGCTCTCAAGGAATTGTTTCTTATGAAATTTTAATTTTATTAATTCCAAATCCATAATAATTGAGACAGAGTGGTAAAAACTGTATCTTCATTTGGGAGTCTCATTCTTCATGGTCAGATTATAGCTATGTCTTCAAAGTTCCTAAAATCATCTATGCTATAATGGATATGCAAATGTTATGTAGACACTCCTTGTTATAGTCAACGCCAGTCATTGTACTGTCCTCCAAAAGGGAAAAAAATTTTATATCATTAAGAAGTAATAGAATGTTAATTTCAAAATATCCTACAATGCAGACTTTTTAATTATGTCAGGTTCATGGTTTTACCTGTAAATCTTGCTAAAGAAATGAGTTTTTACTGCAGAATTAAATGTCATTTCAGTTTAATAATAAGTTTTTTGTTTTTTAGCTTGCTGCTATATCTTCAGTAAAAGCATTCTTTCTAGTGGCTTTTCAAAAATCCAGTTTTTTTTTTGTACCAGAGTTAAAGAGTCTCTGATTACTTTAGAAACCTTATAGTTGTTTGTCTCCAATGTATTGTTTATACAGAATTAGGCAGACTTTAGTTTTTCTCCCATTTTATCTCATGTAACTAGAATCTCATTCTAAAAAAAAATTAACTGATTATGATGATGGCCACTTTGATTTTGCTTTCCTTTTCCTATTTGAAACTTTCAAAATAGATGAGTTGTAAGTTTTTTCCTAATTTGGACAAGTTTGAAAAACTTTTTTTTTTCATTGTTTTTATTATATGGTACTGCCATCTATGGGTCCTACTCAGAAAAATTTTGGTTTGAACTTTAAAAAAATTTAGAATTTAGAACCTAAAAGATCATCTAGTTCACTTTTTATTTGTAGATAAGAAATTCAAGACTCTAAGTGACTAGATAACTTCAATATATCCAGGTACATGGCAGTCAGTAATAGTGGTTGAATTAGCACCTCTACTTAATATTTTATTCTTGTAAAGTTGACTTTAAATTTACTTTGTTTGCCTTTTTTCTAATTTGAACAAGTGCAAATATCTCTGTCCCTAACATTTGAAGATATATTGTTTTTAAAAGTTATTTAAAATAAGCTATTTTAAATATATATATACATATATATATAGCCACCTAAACATTCTTATTACAATTAATTGGTATCATTTTAGAATTTATTTTAAAAATAAGGCAAGATCTCTGTTTAAGAAAGTTTTAAAACTCATTATGTTAAAAAGATATTTGAAGACAAACTTTAGGTATTATTTATACATCAAAGGAATAAGAATTCAATGTAATTTTTGATTTCTTAATTTCCAATCTCCAAATATTAGGGGATAAAGGGAAGAAATGAGTGTGATTATTATTTCTGACAGTAACTGAATAAAATATTTTGAAAATTTATTAGCTAGAAATCACAGTGAGAAATTTACAAATATTATATTCTTCCAAAAAAGTTCAAATTTAATAAAACACATCAGAGTATAATGATTTTGAATCTTTTTTTTAATTTGGTGTTCAATTTAAATGTTAACATTTTATTAAAAATTTTTATAACAATACACATGAATAACATTGGTCATTGGTTTGCTTTTTATTCAGTTTTGAAGAGTTGTGGCATCAAAGTTACGCTAGCTTCTTAAATCAGGAAAATTTTATCTTTTTTTGTGCTGCACAACAGTTTAAGTGGTATTAGAAGTGTACGTGATGTTATTCCAAAGCCTGCCCTTATGTGAGGTCATCATGCTGCCTTTTCTTCACCAACTTCTCACAGATTTCTAGAAATCGTTAGTATATTCTGAATATGTTTCAGATTCTATGCAAGATGTTTTTGTTTTGTTTTGTTGTTTTACAGCTTTATTGAGGTATAATTGATAAATAAAAATCTGCACATATTTAATGTATACATTTGCTGAGTTTGGACATATGTACACACCCATAATATCATCACCACTATCAAGGTAATAAGCATATGTATTATACCCCAAAGTTTCTTTGTAAACATTTAGCACAAGATTTACAGTCTTAACAAAATTTTAAGAGTATATTCACTTTTTTTTTTCTAGCATCAAAACTATTTTACTATTTCCCAATTATGTTAACTTAGTGCAATGACTCTGAGATAATAGCATTTTCAAAAATCATATCATAGAACCACTATTTATTAACACAAACACTAGAAATTAAAGTCTGTATCTCAAAAACTAAAACTGATAGTGAATCAGCCCACAATGTCTCATCTACCAAATGATTCTCCCTGACCTATTTTTGAATAACTCTCTAAGTTCAATGTGAAACAAGACAATTATGTGGTAGGTAACTATTAAAAGAATAATAACTGAGATTAGTTGAACTGTTGAGCAAGTCATAGTAAAAAGTATATTACTTCTTTTTATATTATCTTCTAAGAAGATTCAGTTATTTTAATGATCTTTTACAAGATACAAAGTCAAGAAATTTCTTTGTTGTGTAGTCTAAATCTTTTAAAAACTCTATAGTGAAATTACCTTAGTGCAAAGAATGGGTCTTACCACCCCCAAAATAAAAGGCTTATAATAAATGTTCATTGCAAATAGAAAAATAAATAATTTCTCAATTCTCCCTATGTAAAATATGCTTGTTCTCATTTATACTAATCACTTTATAAACAAGGTAGGAAATAATGTAAAACTGTTTAAAATGTAACCACATTTGGCCAGCACTTACAGAAGATAAAATAACAAAAATAATATAATTAACATTTATGGTGTGCTTACTTTGTGCCAGAGAGTTTGATTCCTGAGTTCAAATCTTAAAATAATATTATAAATTTACTGTATACAGAGTTTTTTGTTAGATGCCATGGGAATTATAAATATGAGTAATATCCAGTTGTAGCCCCCCATGCCCAAAATTGTGGCCTCATTGAAAGAATAATTACATTGAGAGATGCAAACCAAGCATTGTTGTACAAAGTTTCTGAAAGATGTCTTTTGAGACTAAGTTTTAAAAGTCCAGGTAGCATCTAAACAAATGCCAGGGGCATATACCAGAAAGAAAGAAAAAATAGAAGATAAAAGACAAATAAGAAATGTGTTCAAGTAATATCAAGTTACCTATTTTAGTAGGAGCTTCAGTTAACATTATCTTTAAGAAGATAACTTCAAAAAGTTTGTTAGAAATATACTGTGAAAAGTCTTGCATATCAGAGTAAATTTGTGACTGATTTAGACACAGAGAATAATTAGAAAATTCTATGAGCTCTGATCTGAAAAACTTGGTATAAATAAAAAGCTAGAGGGGGTAGAACAATAAAAAAGAATATTTATTACTTTAAAGTGATTGGGATGGAATGAAGATGTAAATCAGAATGATGGTGGTAGGAAAAAATGTGAATAGGGAAACACTGTGATGATAGAACATTCTTTGACTTAGCATTCACTGATTGGATGTTGGAAGGAGGAAAGAGTCAAATACAATTCATAGCTTTGAGTTAGAATGACCTGGAAAATGATGCTGCTGTTAGAAAAAAAAAAAAAAAAAAACAGGAGAGACACATCTAAATGGAAAAATGACAAGTTTCTGGCAACAATAGCAAATTCAAAGGGCCAAAAAAGATTCAAATGAAGGTCTCAGGGGGCAGTTACAAGTACAAATCTGAAGGTGAGGGCTGGAAAAGGTCATTTGAGTTATTTCCACATTGCAGAGATTGTTGAAATCACAGTTGTAATGGGAATTGCTTAGCAATAAGAGGGACAATGAAATAGCAAGTAGGAAACCTTATTTTCGGAACCACAGGAAGAAAGGTAATTTAAAAAGGTATATACAGAGCTCTTCATAGTTGGGTAAGAGAGAGGTAAGATGAGTAAAGAGGACGAGGAAAAATACTTGTTTTGGCCAATGGAATGTGAGTAGGTACGTGCCACCTTCTATCAGTGATATAGATTATGCTCGAGTGGTAAGGCTCTGACTCTTGTGTTCTGCCTTCTGCCTTGAGAACAGGAGCTGCTCCCTCAGCCTGGGTCCTGGAGTGGGAAGGCACATGGCGCTAATCCCAGCTGAGCCCAGGTGAGACAACTCAACCCACTCATAGATGATAAGCTAAAAATAAATACTGTTCTTGTGAGCCATTGGGATATTAGGGTTGTTTTGTTACCACAGTGAGAACTGAGTAACATGTCACCTTCAGAAAACCAATACACAATTTAAAATTTTAAGAATCTTTGGAAATGTCACCATGTGAAAATTTATTGCAAAATAATAATAATAATAATAATAATTTACCTTAATCATCATCATAAGCCTGAATCAAGGTCAGAAATAAAAATAATGCCTTGTAGCTTCTGATCACTCATTGAAGTAATTTGCAGATATATGTAAACCTTTGTGAAGGTTCTTTAATAATGTGATCTACAAGGTATAAATTGTGCTTTCTTTTAATTTGTCTCCCTGGGCTCATTAAGAGCCATACAGCCACACTCTCCTAGTACTTCCATTTACTACGGAAAGTATTTTTGTTCCCTGTTAATGTTGGCAAAAGCTGCATCATTCTGGTCTGTTTGGAACTCAAAAATCTGTACTGTCAATTGTGCTATCACAGCATCTCTTAAGATTTCCTCCACTGTTCCTTTATTCTTGGTACCTCCTTTGTTATTTATGAGTTGTTTTATGGCATTATAACGTAGCTCTTGACATATAGTGCAATATGCTAAATTACCCTGATTTAAGTAAACACCTTACCATGTGAATATGTTCGGGCATTTTTAAATGTGGTATTTATTTCCCCCCAATGATTTGGCCTGAAAAAATCAATGGCATAAAAATTAAAACATAGCTCCTTAGCTTGTAACATGCACAATTTTTCCTTCACTACTCCTATTTGTGGTATCACTATACACTAAAACTGTGTGGTTTTGAAGAAGGAGATTGTATTGCTTTCAGCATGGGGTTTCTTTCATTTATCATCAAAATATTTCCAAAAGCATATGGATGCTTAGTTATCTATTTAAGAATATCGATAACTCAGCTCTTTGTATTCCATATCAAATAATGAAGGTGCAAAAGATAATGTAAATAATAATCAACAATTCAGTATTTTCCTTTCAAATACTATTAGGGCAGTGCTGTCTGATCAGAAGCATGTGGCTGATAGTAATCTGTTACACCCAAAAAAAAAAAGAATAAGGTTGAAGACATACCCCCCAAATGTGCTATTATTGTGAATACAGAAGTTGTGTCTGTTACCATAGTTGACTCAAATAGGAAGCAGCAGATGGCACTGATGGGGGCAGCTGTGAAGTCCAGGAGGGTACAAAGAAGCTGGTATAGAAACATTAGTGCAGAGATAAGGGTGATTTTTTTAAAAAATAAAAACTCAGCAGCTTCCAAGGCAAGGCAAACTGAGCAGGAAAAGTTCTCCATGTGAAATACATCAGGTGATTTTGGCTTCAAGAAATACTTATAATAAAAGGAAATTTAGATTCTTAGAAAACAGTACCTGTCCAAAGGCTCTTTTCTCTCTTTTATTACTTAAAATGTTTGGTTCTCATTACTCATTAAATAATAGTACTACCTGCCTTATTATGCTCTCAAGAGTATATTTAATTATAGTTTCTACATTCAATGATTTGGTCATTAAATCAGTATACTATGACATCATAATGTTTCTACTGGAGCACACTCAAAAACCATAACCCACTCAGCCCTTGGATTTTCCTTTTTCTCCTTAGAATATTCCCTTTGGATACATATAAGAAAATATGGCATTTCAATTCCACTGTAATTTCTTCTTTCAGCAATAAAGCACCTGTAAGTTTCCCTTATACTATGAGCCTACTCACTTTCTTTGAGTCTGAATCCCATATGATTAAGTGGGAGTAGTGTTTCTTGAGCATCCATCTCAAACCAACCTCCAGATTCAGTTCTTAGTTTTATATTGCAAGATGAGTACAACAGAAAATTTTTGAGCTTAGAGTTTTATTTTCTCGAATATCTTCACATATCATTAAAGCCAATGTTTTTCTCCCCTTAGTTTTTTCTTCAGGAAAATTATAGTCTAGATATCATAAAAGACCAAAAATTAAATGTCTTAATAGAAACTATCAAATGTAATAAGCATTTTATTTTCTAGTTTGTTTTTCCAATAAAATTTTGGTAGTCACAAACAATAATAACACCCAAAGTACTCATCTCATGAGACTTCCCCAAGGACCCGCCTTGGGAAGCAGTAAGGTAAATAGGAGATCAAGTAAAAGATGGAAACATAGTGCAGGGAGGAAGATGGCAGACTAGGTAAAAGCAGGGTTCATCTCCTCCCAGGTCTACATTGAAATTACAACCAAATTATAAGGTGGAGAATTATCTGAGTCCAACTGATGGTAACACCTAGGTCTGATAAAGGAGCCACACGGCAAAGGGCAAAGTTGCGAATCAGCCTGGACCCATACCTATGGGTGGTAGAGGATCACCAGGAGGAAGAGCAAAGCTGCAGAAGTTCTCCTGAAGGAGAGGGGGGTCCTGGTCTTATTTAGGGGATTCCCAGTCCAGGGTCCCAGCCCAGGAAAGAGGAGATTCCAATAACTCTGACTGTGAAATCCAGAGGGGATTCCAGCCATCTGGGTGAGATGAAAGGAGACTGAATCCCTAGATGCCCCTTTGAAGGACCAATGCACAGGCTTTCCGACCTGCGGACACTAACCTGGGACACCAGCAGTGGGTCAGAGGCTTGCGTGGGATTTAATCTGAGAAAGTCTGCATTACCTGGAGCCAGAACCAGGGCTGGAAAGGGCAGCCACCGTTGTGCCTTAGTCCAGCCTGCCCCTACCAGGCAATCTACAGACCACACCAGCTTGATTGTGCAGACCCATCCCACAGAACCATTAGAAAGGGCTGGACAGAAGGGATCAGCCCACCCCACCCAACCAGCAGATTGCCCGAGGCATTTGTTGCTGGCTGGCTGCCACACCCTGCTCCCATTCAGAACCAAGCATTGGGGGAGGGAGGCCACTCTGTGAGTTTCATTTCCAAAACAGGGTCAAGCAGATCACTGCTGCCAACATGAACCTAGACAGATCTTGGGCATCTGTGGGCCAGTCCCAGACAGCAGCTGGTCTTGCTGTGACCTGGGACTTCTGTGGGAATGCATGAACAGTTACCAAAGTTGCAGCAAGACTAAAGCTATGATGATCTGACTGCCATTGTCTCTCTGAGACATCATCCCACCCTATCCACAAATTGCCCCAGGTGCTGCTCCCCTCCCCTCATCTCCCAATCTACACAGGCAACAAACTTTGGCTGGCATAGGGAGGGCACTGCATGGAAATCAGTGGCAGGCAGACCTTTGCTGTCTGCAAGAGTAGCAACATTGTGTCCAGGGAAAGCAGGGATCTGTGGGAACACCCCTGATGGCAGCTGGTCTCACTGTGATCTGTGACTACAGTGGAAATGCCAAGGCACAGAAGTTGCAGCAAAACTGAGGCTGTATTGGCCTGATGGCCCTTGTCTCCCTGAGATTCCACTTCACCCAAGCCACAAAGTGCCTGCAGCCCATTGACAGACAGGCAGCCTCCCACACCCTTTTTGGCTCTGGGGTTGTGCAGTCTGTGCAGGCAACAGACTTTGGCTAGCACAGTAAGCGCATTTCAAGAAAAACAGTTGTGGACAGACCACTGCTGCCTGTAAGAGCTACAATATCTCCTGAGGGGATTGCAGGGGTCTGTACTGGCCTGATGGCCCTTGACTCCCTGAGATCCTACCCCATCCAATACACAGAGTGCTCACTTCACATTGATAGGCAGCTGCTCCTACCCTAGTGGGCAGCAACTGACCTTTCTACAAGCGGAAACTTGTACAAAGAACCACAGAGACAGTATGGGCACGTAAACTGACACTGCAGTGGCATGGAGAAGTTTACTCACTAGACCCAAGAGACTCCCATGGTCCCTGCGCCACACAACATGCATTCACCCAGAAGCTCATCCAGCTTCAGAGACTTACCAAAAGTCAGTGTCAGGCCTTGAGGAACAGTGGTCCCTCTGCTAAACTGGCATAAGTCAGGGACAGGGGATAACCAACTGCTGCCCACAGCGTTGTCTCTTCCACTTACCTATAGATCAAACAGAGGCAACAGCCATCTGTGGATCGCTACGTAGTTCCCACTGGGTAGCCCTAAGCAATCAAAAGCAGTGGCTGATCTTGGCCTATGGGGGAGCCCCTCCCAAGGGGCCACAAAACCAACATATCTAGAGGCTGGCACCAGACCACAACAGAGGAACTCCTGACGAGTGCCATTATTGGTACACACAAAGAGTGGTTGCAACAAGTACACAAGCCCGCTTAGGGCAAATCCCACTCAGTGGGGTCAGCCCCCACACAGTGACTCTTATCCTGTGAGTGCAGCCAATTCCCACAATTAGTTCTTAATCCCATGCACTGATCTACTAACAACAATACAGGCTTGTCAACAACAGAAGACCACACACCACGCACATATAGATCACAACCAGAGTCCTCAGCATTAGGGAACAAGGAGAGTGCATCACTAGTCCCCATAGGATACCTGAGAGATGAAACAAATATTCCTGTCTTGAACACAGAGGCTAATAAAATGAGAAAATAAAGAAACCTGCCACAAATGAACAATAGGAGAAAACTCCAAAAAACAAGCTAAATGAAATGGAGGCAAGCAACTTACCAGAGACAGAGTTCAAAATAATGGTTATAAGGATGCTCAAAAACTTATGGAGAGAATGGATGAGCACAATGAGAACCTCAACAGAGAGATAGTAATTATAAAAAAGGACAGAGAAACTATAAAAAAGAACTAGACAGAAATGAGGAAAACAATAACTGAAAGGAAGAATACAACAGTAGACTGGACGAAGCAAAAGATCGAATCAACAAATTGGAAGACAAGGTAGCTGAATACACCTAATCAGAACAACAAAAAGAAAAAAGAATTTTAAAAAATGAGGATAGTTTAAGAGAGCTCTGGGACAACATGAAGCTTAAAAATATCCGAATCATAGGAATACCTGAAGAGGAAGAGAGAGAACAAGGGATTGAGACTCTACTTGAAGAAATAATGACAGAAAACTTCCCTAATCTGGCAAAGGAATTAGACATACAAGTTCAGGAAGCACAAAACATTACAAACCAGAGAAATTCAAACAGACCTACACCAAGACACATCATAACTAAAATGCCAAGGTCAAAGACAAAGAGAGAATCTTAAAAGCAAAAAGAAAAAAGAAAGCTGGTTACTTTCGAGGGTACCCCCTTAAGAATGTCTGCTGACTATTTAAGGGAACTTTGCAGATCAGAAGTGAATAGCAAGAAGCATTCAAAGTTATGAAAAACAAGAATCTATAACCATGGATACTCTGCCCAGTAAGGCTTTTGATTAAAATGGAAGGTGAAATAAATAGTTTCCCAGACAGGAAAAAGCTTAAGGAATTCATCACCAACAAGCCAGCATTACAAGAAATGTTAAAGGGTCTTCTGTAAAAAGAGAAGGGGTAAAAAAGAAAATAAAAATAACAAATATGAATAACAAAATGGCAGTAAAAATGTACCTATAAGTAATCACTTTAAATGTAAACGTATTAAAAGCTCCAATCAAAAGACATAGGGTAACCGAATAGATACGAAAACAAGATCCATGCACATGTTGTCTACAAGAGACCCACTTCAGATCAAATGACACTTACACATTAAAAGTAAAGGGATGGAAAAAGATATTTCACACAAACAAAAATGAAAAAAAAAGCTAGGGTAGCAATACTTACGTCAGATAAAATAGACTTTAAAACACAGGCTACAATAAGAGGCAAAAAAGAGCAATACTTAATGATAAAGGGATTGATAAATCAAGAGGACATAACCCTAGTAAACATATATGTACACAAAGAGGAGCACCTACATACATAAAGCAATTATTGACTGATATAAAAGGAGAGATCAATAGTAATACACTCATAGTAGGAGACACCCCATTGACACCAATGGACAGATCTTCCAGGGAAAGAATCAATAAGGAAACAATAGGCCTAAAAGACACACTAGACCAGATGAATTTAATAGATATTTTCAGAGCATTTTCCCCAAAGCAGCAAAATATATATTCTTCTCAAGTGCACATGGAATATATTCTAGGATAGACCACATGTTAGGATACAAATTAAGTCTCAATAAATTTAAGAAGACTGAAATCATATCAATCATCTTCTCTGATCACAACGGTATGAAACTAGACATCAACTAAAAGAAAAAAAAAACTAGAAAATACACAAATACATGGAGGCTAAATAACATGCTACTAAACAATGAATAGATTATTAATGAGATCAAGGAAGAAATCAAAAGATACCTAGAGACAAATGAAAATGAAAAATGACTCACAATTTATGGGACACAGCAAAAACAGTCCTAAGAGGGATATTCAGAGCAATACAAGCCTACCTCAAGAAACAAACAAACAAAAAAGCTCAAATAAACAATCTAAAATAAACAATAGAAAAAGAAGAGCAAACAAAGCTCAAAGTAAATAGAAGGAAGAAATTATAAAGATCAGAGTGGAAATAAATGAAATAGAGTCTAGAAAAATGATACAAAAGATTAATGAAACCAAGAGCTGGTTCTTTGAAAGGATAAACAAAATGGACAGACCCTTAGCCAGATTCATCAAGGAAAAAAGAGACAGGACTCAAATAAATGAAATCAGAAGTGAAAGAGGAGAAATAACCATGGAATCCACAGAAATTTCCTCATAAGAAAATACGATGAGGAAATTATATGCCAACAAATTGGACAATCTGGAAGAAATGGACACATTCCTAGAAACATACAATCTTCCAAGACTAAGTCAAGAAAAACAGAAAATCTGAACTGACTGATTACCACTGATGAAATAGAATCAGAAATCAAAAAGTCCTGGACCAGATGGCTTCATAGGCAAATTTTACCAAACATTCAAAGAAGAATTATAGCCATGGCAATCTTAAGAAAGAAGAAAGTTGGAGGTATCACACTACCTGATATCAAACTTTACTAAGTCTGCAGTAATAAAAACAGCATTATACTGGCAAATACATTGATCAATAGAACAGAATAGAGAGCCCAGAAATAAATCCATGCTTAAAAGCTCACTTAGCATATGACAGAGGAAGCAAGAATATGCAATGGTGTCTCTTCAATAAATGATGTTGGGAAAATTGGACAGATACATGCAAAAAAAAGAAGCTGGACCACTTTCCTAAACCATATACAAGAACACACTCAAAATGGATTAAAAACTTAAATGTAAGACTCAAAACCACACCATTTAGAAGAAACCCCTAGAAGAAAACATAGGCAGCAAACCCTCTGATACTACTAAAAGTCATTTCTTTTTGGATATACCTCCCCAAGCAAGGGAATCAAAAGAAAAGTAAACAAATGGGAGTATATCAAACTAAAAAGGTTTTGTACAGCAAAGGAAATCATCAACAAAATTAAAATACAACCAATAGATTGGGAGAAGATATTCATTAATGATGCATCTGATAAGGGGTTAATATCCAAAATATATAAAGAACTAATACAACTCAACAACAAAAAACAAACAATCCAATTAAAAAGTGGGCAGAAGACCTGAATAAATACTTCTCCAAAGAAGAAATACAGATGGCTAATAGACATATGAAAAGATGCTCAAGGTCACTAATCATCTGAGAAATGTGAATTAAAATCACAATGAGATATCACTTCATACCTGTCAGAATGGCTATCATCAATAAATCAAGAAACAAGTGTTGGTGAAAATGAAGAGAAAAGGGAACCCTGACACATTGTTCGGATTGCAAATTGATTGCCCCTATGGAAAATAGTATGAAGATTTCTCAAAAAATTAAAAATGGATATACCTTTTGACCCAGCAATTACACTTCTGGGTATTTATCCAAAGAAAACAAAAGCAGTAATTCATAAAGATCTATGCACCCCAATATTCATGGCAGCACAACTTGCAATAGCCAAGATATGGAAGCATCCTAAATGCCCATCAACAGATGATTAGATAAAGAAGTTATGGCTCATATATACAATGGAATATTACTCAGCCATTAAAAAAATTAAATCCTACCATTTGCAATGACATGGATGGACCTAGAGGTTCTTATGCTGAGTGAAATAAGTCAGACAGAGAAAGATAAATACCATATAATTTCATTTATATGTGGAATCTAAGGAACAAGAAGTACAAACTAATCAAAAACAAATTCACAAACATAGTGGACAATTTGGTAATGGACAGAGGAGACGGGGCTTGGGGGGCTGGGAGAATGGGGTGAAGGGTTAAGGAAGTACAAATTAGTAGTTGATAGATTGTCACAGGGATGCGGAGCATGGCACAAGAACGCAGTTAGCATTAAAATGTTGGCTAGGTGGAGGGCTGGGGAGGGAGGGAACAATTAGGAGATCATTTTATGAACTATATAGGTGTCTAACCAGTGTACTGTATACTTGAAATGAATTAAAATAATTTTTTTAAAAAGAGTAGCCAAGAAAATTCAGGGGGAAAAAATGGCAACATATTCATGAAGTTAGATGAAATTTTATTCACTAATTTCCAAACACTATCCTTAGTGAAAATGTGTATTAAAAGACGAAATGTACATTTCCCCTTTCTTTAATGAGTTTACATGTTTCAGCGCAATTAAGTATTGCCGTATTTAAATGATCAAATTATCAGCACATAAGAAACAAAATTGAAATATTTTATTTCTTTGTCAAAATAAGCGGTTTACATGACACACCTTACATTCTTATGTCTTTTCTTCTGCTTCTATTATTTCCTAAGATCCACAATTTTCTTCCTTGTAGGCATGTCTTCAGTGTTTAAAAGGTTTTATATAAAATCACATCATTGCTTCTCATTAAGCACATGTGATACATTTTTGGGTTCCTAAGATGTTGATAAATTCTGGGTATAATTAACATTAATATTTTAATAAAATATATAAGCAGAGGACATAATTCAGCTTAACTTAAAATCAAAAAGATAGCTTGAGTGTTAGGTGTTGTCATCACCATTTTATGGATGACAAATTGTAACTCGGTGATTTTTGTTGTTGTTGTTGTTTTAATTTTGCTTTAGGTTAAAATTAGTCTTAGTACCACCTACATTTGGCTCTTCTTGCCACATCAGCTTTCCTCCCTGATCTGGTTCTATCTAAAGTTTAAATTCCAGTCCCTGACCTTCTTTCTAACTGCTGCCTTACCCCTACTCTGCAAACACATGGCCGTCAGATCACGCCAAACTGTTTGTAACTCCCTCGCTGTTTCTGGAACTTCTTACTCTGCTGATGCCTGCTCAAGAACTCCTAAATAATTCTGAAAAAAAAAATCACAGCTCAAAAGTCGCCATCTCTCAGGACAGCTTCCATAACCTCCCTCTTACATTCTGCGCTTACCACACTGCACTACAGTGTCTGTAACTCAACGCACGACACTTGACTGAGGACCCTGCACTCCACTGCCAGCCACATGTCATATCATGCACTGTATCTTTTTACTAAATTTTCTGGTTATTGGACATTTTGTTGTTGTTATTCTCAGAGGCACTGCTTGGGTTAGGGACAGCTCTGGCATTACTGAAGAATTCATTCTAGAGCAGTAGTTCTCAAACTTTGATTCATATTTAAATCACCAAGGGAATTTTTAAAAATTTTCAGTACTAAAACTGAACCACATGCCAACCAAATCAGAATCTCTGGAGGTAAGATTCAGGCATCAGTATTAAAAAAAAAAAAACTGCCCATGTGATTACATTGTACGCCTAAATGTGAGGAAGTGTCCTAGGGCAGTGCTACTTAACTTGAACTATATAAGCATCCATTCCTTGAGGAGGTTTCTAAAGATTCTGATTCTCTGTCCCTGCTCTAATGAATTATATCATAATCTGTGGAGATGAGTCTCAAAGAATAAGTATCTTTAAAATTCTCTGGGTGATTCTATGTGGCCCATTTTGGAAACACTTTTGTCAAGAGAACAAGAAGCCACAGAGAGAAAATATTTGCAAAAAACATAAAAAACAATTGTAAAAAATACAAAGGGAACTCTTATAACTCAATGATACAAAACCAAACAACTCAATTAAAAATTGGGGAAAAGATCTAAATAGACACCTCATGAAATAAGATGTACAGGTAAAAGACAAGCCTATGAAAAGATGCTCAACATCATATCATTTAGGGAAGTACAAAAGAAAACAACAATGAGATACCACTACACACTATTAGAATGGCAAAAAAAATCTATAACACTGAAGATACTAAATGCTGGTGATGATGCGCAGCAACAGGAACCCTCATTTATTGCTGGTGAGAACACGAAATGATACAACCATTTTGAGAGAGAGTTTGGCAGCTTCTTACAAACTAAACATACTCATACCATCATACCATGTGATCCAGCAATTGTACTCCTTGGTATTTACCCAAATGAGTTGAAAACATGTCTACACAAAATCTGCACATGAATGTTTGTAGCAATTTCCTTCATAACTGCCAAAACTTGGAAGCAACCAAGATGTCCTTCAGTAGGTGAATGGATAAACAAACTGTAGTACATCCAGACAGTGGAATATTATTCAGCTCTAAAAATAAATGAGCTATCAAGCCATGAAAAGACATGGAGGAAACTTAAATGCATATTACCAAACCAGAGAAGCCAATCTGAAAGGTTGTGCACTGTTTGATTCCAACTACATCACACCGTAGAAGGCAAAACTAAGGAGATGGTAAAAAGATCAGTGGTTGCCAGGAATCAAGGGGGAGGGAAGGATGAGCAGGCAGAGCCGAAAGGATTTTTAGGGCAGCAAACTTATTCTATATGCAATCACAATGGTGGATGCATATCATTATACATTTCTCAAAAACCACAGAATATACATCAGGAGTGAACCCTAATACAAACTATGGGCTTTGGGTGGAAATGATGTTTCAATGTAGATTAACTGATATAACAAATGTACCACTCTGGTACATGATATTGATAATGAGTAAGCTATGCATATAAAGAGATATATGGAATCTCTGTTTTCTGCTCAATTTTGCTGTTAACCCAAGACTGCTTTAAAAATATTCTATTAAGAAAATAAGCATTCCTCCCTATAAGTGATTCTAACAATCAACAAAATTTTGAGTAGTGCTATTCTAAAGCAGTACTTCACATATTTTAATGTGCAAAAATTACTAGATATCTTGTTAAAATGAATTTTCTGATTTAGTAAATCTGGGATAAGGCTAGAGATTCTGCATTTTGTACAAGTTCTCAGGTAATGTCCACACGTTGCTGGGCCACAGACCATCATCTGTGTAGCAAGACTAGAACAAAGCAATGGAATAAAGCCTTCTCGAACTGCTCCATTCTCTCTCCTCTTGCCCCCTACTCCCAAACACAGATACCCTATAATAATGTCTCAAGTGTAGTACACTATGGGAGAGAACAAAGGGAGCCATCTATCTACCTGGGTGTAGATAATAAGAGAGTATCTATAAGGAATTGTAAAACAATCAGAAACCCAACTAAAGTGGTTTTCCTCAGAATGAGTTTCCTCAAAGAACTAAGAATTGATCTACCATAGGATCCAGTAATCCCTCTACTGGGTATTTACCCCAAAAACTTGAAAACCCATATTCAAAAAAGATATTTGCAAACCGATGTTCATAGCAGCGTTATTCACAGTGACCAGGACATGGACACAACCAACGTAACCTACGATAGATGATTTGCTAAAGAAACTTTGGTGCATATATACAATGGAATATTACTCAGCCATAAGAAGAGGTGAAATGCTGACATTTGCAACAACCTGGATGGACCTTGAGGTAATCATGCTAAATGCAATAAGCCAGATAGAAAAAGTTGAAAATCACATATCACTTATATGTGGAATATAAACCTAAAAGCAACAAATGAACAGGACAAACAAACAGAGACTCATGGACATGGATAATGATAGGGGGTGGGGGAGGAGGGGTAAGGTAGACAGGTTAAAGGGGGTCAAATATAGCGGGGTAGAGGGAGGGTGAGGTGGATAAAGGGTATCAAATATATGGTAGCTGAAGGAAACTGGACTTTGGGTGGTAAACACACAATAGAATATATAGATGTCAAATTATAATGTACACCTGAAATTTATATAATTGTGTTAACCAACATTACCCCAATAACTTAATAAAAAATAAAATAAATTAATTAAGTTGTTTTCTTTTTTTAAATCACCACATATTGATAATTCTAAACAACATCGGAGATAAAATATTCTTCCTCTCCACGAGTCGGTGTTTCACATATGCTACTCAACCTACTCTCCATGTTATACCTCCCTTCTGCAATGAACATACAGATTTGAACAAATAGAGCCACACAAAATCAGAAAGCTTGTTTAGGAGTCAGAAACTTTTATTCCCAGAAAAGTCAGATTTCTCCTTGTATCAGAGTAAATCCCTTACCTTTCTCTTGTCCATTTTCTCAGTAACGCTGCAAAGAATATATATTAAGAAAATTGTTAATGTTGTACATTTGTCTTAGGTAAATCACAAAATCTCAGTTCTAAACAGATAATTTTCTATTCAAATCTGAAACCAGCAATTATTTAAGCTACATGGAGATAGAGAAGGAGGAACAAAGTGAGAAGTTAGAAAAAAAGGTGGAGAAACGTCCAGCAAGGACTTTGTTTGAAGTATAATGTACAATGCTTAAAGGATCAAGTGACGAGCACCCCTTCCAAGAAAAGATGGCCCAGCATGTTACAAAGAGCAGCTCCTCACAACTGCATCACATGCAGATTCCCAGGCCCAACCTAGATTTGCTGCATCCACAGCAATAAACATGAGGTGGGGAAATCTACATCATTAACAAGAATCCTGGGAGAGTCTCATGCCCAAAATACATTTGCAAAACACTGTTTTAAAGGAAAGCTGAGTTCCAGGAAGTCTCATGATATCAAGTCATAGCTCTCTTTTCAACCACCTGGAAAAGCATAGCTTGAGTCCCTGATGGCTGAATAAGAAAAAAGTTCCAGCTGCTCTGCATAGGACTCAGCACACTAGTGCCCATCCCAGGACTGAAGGAAAAGGCTTCACATTGTTCAGAGAATGTCTGCGGAATTGCACCCAGGTGAGACCAAATCAGCTCGCAGTGAGAGATGCCACGAGAAAGAATCCTCTGAATTTTTTACTCTGACTCCTGCAATGAAGTCTTTGAAGATACTAACTTATAAAATGTGCTCTCTTCATAAAAGTCTCAGGAGACATTTTTGTGTGTGTGTTTTAAATAGCGGTACATCTTCTGATCAATTAGATGGTTTTTATATTTGAAGTAACTGAATTGTTTAGCTAATCAGATTTTTTTCTATACACTGACCAGTAGAACACCTAGAGTCTAATCTGAGGCGTATGCCCATCAAATGCCTAGGATTCAAGAGTGTTCATTTCAGAGTTATTTTCAGTCCTGACTCTTTTTATGATCCTCCTCTTTTTTTCGTTCTCCCTTGCCTTTTTCACCTATTTCTAATTTGTTATCTTTCTCTCTTTTACGTATCCTTGAAAACCACTTTAAAATACCTTTTGGAACAAAGTATGTTATAAGCAGATAGATGGTATGTAGAATGATAAATCCTTATAAACCTTATTTCTCTTAATTATAACATGAAGGATTGAAAGGGGTGATCACTACTGTATCTTCCAGGTTTAAAGTCCAAAATTCTTTCCTGCTTTGGTAAAACAATGAACTCTCCTTTAAACATATCATATTTCTGATATATTATTGTAACAATTTTCTAACCAAGAGCTTAGTCATAAAAATGAAGAAATATCTATTTCAAAATACATTTTATATATACAAAATGTAATTACTTTCACTCTATCTGATTTTAGGATAGTGTTTCATGACTTTATAAAACCAATAGAAAAACAGAAAAAATTACAATGTCTGGAAAAAACTTCATCTACATTTTATTCAATTTTGTTTATTCCTCAATCTTCCACCCATATTTTTCTTTAATCCTGTTTTTTCATCTTTTACTTCTACAAGTAGAGAGAATATTTTGATTTAGAAGCAATAGTTACAAAGTTTTTATTTTTAAAATGTAACAATATCAAACATTGTGACTATATTCACACTGAATTGTACACTTACCAGTGGTTAAAATGATACATATATTATGTATATTATACCATAATTATTTAAAATACAAAAATTAATATCAATCATAAGAGATTGCTACCTTTAATCCTGATCCTGTGTACCAATACTTTTGTACTAATCTTTTCTATTATATATGTATAAATATTGTGTATATTCAGAAAACTATAATATGATAGAGTTGATTTGTAAAATCTAATCTCCTTCTAATAATGCTGCTATTTAAAAAACACAAACATCAGTTCATAGAAAGCTGCCACAAAATCACCAGGGAGATATTATTTCCTTCTAAAGAATTTATAAAGTTTTCTTTCTTTGTTATTATTAACTGATTTGGATAATGTTTTAGAATGCTTCCAAGGGTATACTTTCACCCCAAAATACTTTTGTGATACTTTCAATAGACTATCATCCTTGCCTAAATAACCCACTAGGTCTGTTTTCAGTACCCTCTGTCCAAACAGAAGATTTAATCACATTTCTTAAACGAAGGTCTCCTTTGTTTTACCTAGGGCAGGGAGGAGGAGGGAGAGGGAGTAATATATATGTAGAAATAAAGATATATCTAGAAATGGAGATATATAAACCTAGACATAGATATGTCTGTTACTGCCAGACTGAAAATCTGCATTTCGTATGGATAAGAAACATTGAAAAGAAAACAGAAAAGGGGAGAGAAAGTAGGAGAAAATTTAACCCAATTTTCATCAAGAACTTTTGTGTTTTGCAAGGCATTTGGGATAAAAGGTCTCATTGGATACTGATTCTCTAGCTCAAAAGACACTAGCATTTAATACAAAAATTTGCACCTCTCTCTCCCCCACCTTCTTCATACCTACTTTAATATCATCACCCTCATTCTAAACTCTTGGCATGATGTCACTTCAAGGTATAGCATTGAAACCATCCTTATAACATAAAGCCTCATAACCTGCTTCCTGATAACATCCAAAGGGTAAATGTATCCCCAGAACAACCCACCATGCTTGTCTCTGAGGCAGACTTGCTTCTTCATGTGTATATGCTGACAGATAATAACCTACCCTAATGGCAAAAGGAGAACCAGCACTTTTCTGCACCTCCAACAAACACTGGCCTGATGGGATAATTTGGAACACCACACAACCAGGAGTAACTGCTAGTGGTCTCCCAGTCCACAGCACAGTAAATTTAAAAATAATGTGAAGCTTTGCAGATTTGACCTTGGTCTAGCACAAAATGGTCCAGTTTAAGTGCACTAAGTGGACAGAGGCTCCTTCTAGGGGGTCAGCCACACAAGAAACCCTCTACGCACATTACCAACTCTTCCTTTGGCCTCTTGCCTCTCATGGTTAGGTCCCCATGCACTACCATTTATCAAACAACCCCCATCCCTCACTTTATCCCTGGGTTCTATCACTAACCCAGATTCTAGATCTAAAAAATGTAGCCACTTTTTGACATTCTTGACCTACACTTTAAATAAATTGAAGTGGCTCTCAAAATTACTTTATCAAGTATTACTTTAGGCACCTGCATTTCCTATAACTCCTGGTTATTAACAAGACTTTTTATCAAAGCAAACACCCCAAACAGGATAAAGAAAGGGCAATAATAGATAGATTTTTAGATATAGAGTCTGTAAGAATAGTCTCTTTTAAAGTCCTTTTGAAGTCTTTTATTGAAATAATCTTAAATCAATACAATTTAATTCACTAGCAGAATGACAAATAAATGTTACAAATAAAAAAAATTGAGCAAGTCACATTGTTACAAATGTTTTGTTGCCCTTTTAAAGATTTGTGAAATACAAGGTTGAACACAGTAATTTAATGCCTTTTAAACTGTCACCTAAATATCATGTTCCTTTTAAAATTACAACCTCTCTTAGTCTTAATGAGTCATAAATCCATTACTGTTAAACTCATGACTCTGATTCCAGGTTAAAGAGCACGACATAGTTGGTTTACATTTTATTATACCCGATTAAATTGCTTTTGCTTTTTTTCCAATTTTTAAAACTGTGTCTTTCACTTAATATATAGTAATTTCATATAGTTAGAAAATGGAGCCAATTTTTTAAACTAAAAGCTTAAGCTTTATTTCAAAATGTGCATATTTCATCTTATTCATCTTTGTAAGACTAATGCCTAGTATACCACCTGGCATAAGGATGGCATTTAATAAATGCTAATTAATGTAAGAAAAAATAGTTTTTTACACAATTAATTCCTTCATACATCCCAGCTAAAGTTGCATTGAGATTATGACACTCCTAATCCTGCCCACACAGGACTTGAAATTTCTAAGAGGACTGTATGTTTTTGCTTATTTGCTTTCTTGTGACCTGTTAGCATCTTTGAATTTTTTAAATGACATATTTCTTTAATTCTAAGGTTTCCTAGGTTACAAAAGAAATATCAATTTAATAATAGATTTTCATGTTAAAAAAAAGAAAAGAAACTACCAAAGGTAATGTATACATCAGTTTTATGATGCATCCCAATTTTATAAATGCTAAAACATAAAAATTTAATATCTTCGAACCAAGTAGATAGAGTATAATGGTAGTGACTTGTCTTGTTATTACATCCTGTCTTTGTTCTATTTTCCAGCCCATCAAATGAATTTAGGATAAGATGCGTATTTTGGTGTGGTTTTGTACTCATAATGCTGTTTGGGCACAGTAGATCAGGGGCTGTGTCTTCCTATGACCTTTTGATTGTTGTCTATTGTAACATGGATTCCTAATGAATAAGATGTAGCAAGCATCTCATGTCTCAAGGGAAAGAGTAATACTTTATCAAGCATAGGTACCAAGAGTACCTTGAAAGAAAGACCTCTGGAATCTGTACATTGAAATATGTGCAATGGAAATGTTTTCAACCAAATAAGTAATTATGAGGGAATTAAAGTTTAAATTGTTCAGATTTCTCCTTTCCTATAACCTTGTCTGAATGCCTCTATTTTGAAAACTCGAAAGTTTCAAGCAATTATCAAGTTTACAAAGGTCGGTAAAAATAGCTTGAGAGAATAATAAAAAGGAATAAAGAGAAGAAAAAAGAAGGAATAATCGAAAGTTAAAAAACAGGCAAAAAAATTCTTAGGAACTCTGAGGCATTCTAATCCAAATCACTGATTGTTACTTGTCCAATGCAAAATGCCTGCTCTCCATTTATATTTGGAATTTTAAATGCCCTAAAACTAACATCTTAAGAAGACACACAAAAAAAAAGCACAAAAATTCTGTCACTGAATCTCCTTAACAAGATGCTTGATTATGCCTAGATGATTTTTAATTCAACTTTTAATTCTTCCCTGTCATTAAGCATGCTTCTAAGTTTTTTCTCCCTAATAAGAGTTTTCACATAACCAGAAAAAGCAAGCTAATTTTAAGTCTCCTTTAAGTAAGTCATAGAGGAAGATAAACATGATCCTGCAAATAAAATAATATATCTTAAATTCTCATCTAAATGATATAAGGCTACCACTATTCTTATCTGTGAATATAATAAGCAAAAGTTGATTATACAGTAGTTGGAAAGAAATGATATATTTTTAAATTCCCATCATCTTTTTATTTAATGTTGCTCTTTATGTTTCAAAGTAATCATTCAAAATGAATAGTTTGTAAAAATTATGTTTGTAATAAAAATAATTCTCACATGCTTCTTTTCTAGAGAACAACTGTTTGAATAATGATCATAGGACAATACCTATTTTTTACTCTAATTAATGAGTATCACAATACAAAGGTAATGGTTTTTAGGAACAGAGCTCTGACTTAGTAATAAAAATAAATGCTCTATATACCAATGAAGAATTACATATTTATGTTACATTAACCATCTGAGGATCATCTAATTCACTCCCCAGGTTTCTATGTAAATGATGCAAAACAAATCATAGTTGGTGGTATTCTTTAAAATACCCAATGGAGATTCTACTTTCTTGAACAATAATTCTAGTGAATATCTGAAATTTCTTAAAGTAATTCCTACCCCTGGCTAATCCAAATCCCTTCTGAAATGTTAATCCTATTTTCTCTCCAGTGTCAAGAAGAGGCCAACTGGTAAAAAAAAAAAAAAAAAAAAAAAAAAAAACTCTTTGAAAATGCATTCGACTTCTTCAATAATCAGCAAAAATGATTGACATAAATGAGGAAGGTAACATTTTTTTCTTAGCTTCTAAATCATTTAAAGATATATGTAGTTACATTCTATATCCCTGCATGACCCTATGGGTACACAGATGTGTATATTTGTATACAATGCTTACATGCTCTTTTTTTTTCCCATGAATTCTTCACTTGGAAAATTCTTTCCTGAGTGTCTTGAATCTAGTTGTTGGGTAAACTGGAAAAGAGCTACAGAACAGTATACTTGGTTATTGTCTTTCAAATAAGTTAAACAAGAGTTTGGAGGATTTAGAGTAAATCATTCTCAGAATTTCTGCTCTACCAGAATTATTCTCAGAATTGTTTTAAAAACCTACATCTAGAACTGAAAAAAGTTGAATCATAAGGGTTTTTTTTTATCCCCCAGAAATTAGAGAATATACCATAACTTCTTTGGAATCAGTAAGCATATTATTTACTAAAGTAAAAATACCAACATCCAGAACTGAGCACAGAAGAAAAAACTACCGGGGATTGAAGCCAATCTAAGATTAGTAGGGTATAAAGGAGAAAATAAAGTTTTTAATGTGCATAGCAGAAAGAAAAGAGAAAAATGAATACTAAATATTACATTTAAAAAATACCTTTATATCAAATCTTTTTCAACTCAACAGCTTGCTTTAAAATACTTAAAAGTTTTGAAATTTATTTAACAGTTACTTAAGTTTTAGCAATTTTAAGCAAGTTAGTATAATTTTTTATTATTTCAGTATTACTTTTCTTGAGATAGTGACATAGGTATAAGCATAAACTATAAATCTTTTTTTTTTTCATAAATCTTTCACTTGCCAACTATTTATTTAAGGAGCTTCATGGCATCATTAAACATGATATAGGTGCAAATTCCTAGGAAAAAAAATTTATAAAGTTTGTTAAGAATGATGTTAGAGCTTTCTTCTAATAAGATTAGCCACCTGAAAACATTGATACCTTTCTGAGGGTAAATACTAAAATTTCTCATGTTCTGAAAGCAGAACATAGAGCTATAGGTAAATTATTAAACATCTAATTTGTCACATATCTGAATATCATAATAAGGATAAACCTAGAAAATCAAATACAACATACTACCTCTGAAATATTGCTACTTATTCTTTATTATAACCATCTCCTAAAAATGGGTGATTTTTAGAAAGCCTCGTGGTACACTAATTGGTTAAGTACTAGTACAAGTATATTTCCTAATAGTCGTGGCCTCCCTGGGGTGCTGGGCTGAAGTAGAGGACAATATTGGGCTGCTGGTATGATGATGTCTATGAGGTGCTGACTTGTGCACAAGTTAAGCATTCACCATATTCACAATCCCCAGCCCACTAAACCTAAGAAATAAAGGTGGGGGAGGTAGCTGGAGTGAAGTCTGTAATAATAATCTTTGACCCATTTCAGAAATGTGTCTCCTCTGGGACATCATCTAATGATCTTAATGTCTTCTTGTGAGCCTTAAAAATCCTGTGATCAGCCACATGCTCTAGTTAGCACTGAAAAAGTCCCCCCAGTGGATTTTGGAATCTCTAGCATCTTGGCACAAAGATTATTGCTTAGATTCAAACATTTCTCCCCAACATCCAGCCAACACAAAGACTATATAAATTCTAAAACACTCAGTTTGGTCTCTATAAATCTACTTCAATCACAAAAGGAGATTATACAATGCTCAGAAGTAAATGAGAATGGAAAATTACACTAAGCATTATAACACATCACAAAGGCACAGAAAAGAGAAGGAAAATCATGCTTTCAAATCTTTATCCAGTGAATCATCACATGTCACTTCCCAAACACATTAGACCCCCATATTGTTAGTTCATTAGCATATGAGAAAGGGTTCCATTCTTTAACCAGCCATTCACCAGTCCATCTTTATCTCCACACTCTCAACACCATTCTGTGCACGCATACACACACCACACCCATGTACTCCTACATCTACTCCAGTGACTCATTCTCCTCTCTCTGCCCCAGGTATATCACATCAACTTTCAAGGTCACACAGAAGTCCAAAAGGCTCCAGTTCATGGTGACAAAGTGATAGAATGATTATTCTGTTAGAAGACATACTTTTAAAGAATTCTGATCTGAGTTCTCTAATTTAAAAATGCATTTAATATATTTCCTTTTTTTCAAATGTGCTTTCAAAAAAAGATGTACAGTAGAGACTGCTAGCTTTCTACCTTTTTCATTGTTGTCCTACTGCTCTCAGAGCAAAAATGTACCAGCTAAGCAACAGTGTTCCCAGATTCCCTAACACCCAATATCATGAAGCGACTTAGTGTTGAACACTGAGGTATAAGAAGACGTTCTGTATGGATTTCCATGGAGGTTTCTTAACAGGCTCTGACTGAACCAGGAAATGCTCCCCTTTTGTCCTACTCCCTTCTTTTGTGTTGCTTAGAACACAAATATGATGATTAGCACATCTGCAGCCACCTTAAACTATGAAGTAAGGATGGAAGCCATATTCCATAATTGTAGAGCAGAAACATAAAAGTTCCTGGTTCCTTGATGATAGAGGACTGGCCACTCTAGCCCTAGATACCATATCTCCAGATGTCTTTCACTGGGCAATGAAACTTCTATAAAACTCTGTTGCTTTAGGTTTTCTATGATATATAACTGAACTTAATCTAACTAAAACTATATTATTTTTTCTGACTTCAAATTATATTAAATTTCTGAGTGATAATTTACTGACATAACCATTGTCCAGAAAAATTATATTTACTAGAGAATCATAAAATTATTCAATAAAAGATTGAGTAGTACTTTCTGCAAAATCATAACAGACTCAAGCACTGACTTTAGAAATAAAGATTGGTAAAGCTGTATAAACATTTCTAAGAGACATTATAAAAGAAACAGACATTTGGAACTCTTGCTCTACCCATAACATTCTTTAAATGAAGCCCAAAGCACAAGTACTCTAATAATATATTCAGTTAGTTCATTTGTTAATACATTGTCAGCATCTTCCTCACTATTTTAATATATTTTGTATGCATTTTAATAGTTAGCTTTTAAATTTTGATCTCTCTATTCTTTATCTATATTTTCTTTTTAGATGTTATTTCTGCTAAAATTCTGAAATGATTTATGAGTCACACAGACCTAACTTTGTTAATTCTCTTTGCCAAGGAGCAAGAACACACTGTTACATACCAATCAGTCTGCCTGAGTTAAGGCCCTGAGCTCTCCTCAATAACATTCTTCTCCCAGGCACAGCCACATTGAAATGTCTCTCTGTAAAAGAAATGCGATGAAAGGCTGGGACCTGGACAGAAGTGAGAAAGCTGGAGAAAGGAAGCATTTTGTGGGAAAATGTTTTAATAATTAGGATTGAGTATTATTAATGATCTATAGAAGCACTTTTTATATTCTAAATGAAGTCCCCAGAATCAGTACAGTAAAATTAACCAACCTCTATCTCTGGCCCCTAAAATGTGCAATTGGTTAATATTTTGTCCTTGACATCTAGAACCAAAAAAAAGAGCTTGGTTTTACTTTAAAAAGCTCAGTTATTGACATCTAAAAACTATAAAATCTACATCATTTTGGGTAGTTGGAACACAGGACATGCTTATCATTCTATCAGATTTTATTTCATTAGTTAGTAGTCACTGTGAACCCCTTCTTCTAAGTTAAAAACCTTTCACTGATTTTATAAAAGCCTCTGGACTAAGATTTGGTACCTTAACATGTCTATTTTTATCACCCCAGTACTCAGCTCTAGTATCTTCAAAATGCCATACACAGAACAACACTATTTAGGCACCTCTCTGCTTCCCCCACTTAGAACTCAACCAATGAAACAGACCAGTATGCAATATATAAGACATTTATTGCAAAAAAGTGGCTCACACGGGTATGGGTTCTTTCTAGGCAAATCTGAAATCTATAGGGTAGGTCATCAGGAAAGACAGCCTAGAACTCTCAGGTAAGACTGAAGTTGCTGTCCACAGTCAGAATGTCTTCTCATTCAGGGAAGCCTCAGCCCTATTCTTACGGCCATTCCTCTGATTGAATCAGGCCCACACCAATTCATCTAAGATAATCTCCCTGAATTAAATTCAAGTAATTATAGACTTTAATTACATCAATAAAATACTTTCACAGTAATATCTAGATTAGTGTTTAAATGACTGGTAAAGACCATCACACCCTTCCTCCACTGTCACAAACTCTTAAGCACTAATGTAGAGGGGTCAGCCTCAGCTCTAAATTTCAAACCCTATTCACAAATACTATCTTAAGGTAGAGAGATCACACTATTAGAATTTTGATCCTCACCTTCCCATACTGTTTTATGTTAGAGATTTTTAAGAACCTCTCATTGCACAAGTCACGTTTCACTTTTTTATACTTTCATGTCTCAGACTCTGTAACCAAAATGGATGTTTAGAAAGTGCCCAGTATAATGCTTTTAACACTGAGATCTGGGGCAAGGGAAAGAAAACTCTCCAAGCCCAATGAAACAATTTTCTCAACTGTTATCTCAAGTAGGAAATAGGAGAAGAAAACAAAGATGAGGCCTGGTTTCAGCCCAGCAAAGAAGTCTGTCTTTCCCCAGGGCAAAGATTACCCAATCATGCCAAAAGCCTCCTCTTTCCTCCTCTCCTTTCTCCTTTTGTCATTTATCATGGCAAAAAAGACACTCATTTTATCTTGTATCATCAGTACCTGGAACTCTTATTCTCTACAGTAGTAGAGGATTCTGTTCTCTCTACAGCATCCCAGCATTTTTAACCAAAACTACTGCACTTTAGGGCAAGGGACAGAACTCAAAAGAAAGATAATTTTATTATGAGTAAAAATTTACCACAAGTGTAATTGCAAATTGGTGCAGCCACTATGGGAAACAGTTTGGAGGTTTCTCAAAAAATTAAAAATGGATGTATCTTTTGACCTGGCAATTATAGTTCTGGGTATTTATCCAAAAAAAACCAAAACAATAATTCATAAAGATATATGCACCCCTATGCTCATGACAGCACAATTTACCATAGCCAAGATATGGAAGCTAACTAAATGCCCATCAACAGACGATTGGATAAAAAAGTTATGATTCATATATATAATGGAATATTACTCAGCCATTAAAAAATGAAGTCCTACCATTTGCAACAACATGGATGCTCCTAGAGCTTATTATGCTGAGTGAATAAGACAGAGAAAGATAAATACCATATGATTTCTCTTATATGCAGAATCTAAGGAACAAAAAGAACAAACTAATTAAAAACAGACTCACAAGTATAGATGACAAATACAGAGGGGAGAAAAGTTGGGGGACTGGGAGAATTGGGTGAAGGGTTAAAGAAATACAAATTACTAGTTGATAGATGGTCATGGGATGGAGAGCATGCATAGGGAACGCAGTCAGCATTAATGTAATGGCTAGGTGGAGAGCCAGAAGAAAGAGCAATTAGGGGGATTGTTTTATAAATGATATAAATGTCTAACCAATATACTGTAGACTTGAAACTAATAATAAAAATTTTTTTTAATTTATCACAACAATGGTTTAGTGGTTGAGTTAACTAATGGGATTGGAGAAAAGGAGAAGCTTTTAAAAAACCTTAATAAAGGGGGATGAAGTAGTGAGGTTTATCTTTAAAGACATGTGCTTGGGTCTAATTTGTTTTATGTATTAATTGAATGACCTTTGACAAGTTTCAACCTTCTTGTGTTTCAGCTTTATCACCTACAAACAAAAGGGAGAGACTGAATAATCACTAAATTTTTTAAAAAGTTCTACTGTTTTTTGATCTTATGAACATAAACCAGCATAACATGAAAAAGAGCTGGCCAGAAAAAAAAAAAAAGATAGAAGAGTAACTTAAAGAATAAAAAAGAATATAATGGTCAGTCTGGAAGGAACAAAGGGAGAAAGAAAAGAATAGGAATGAAAGAAGAAAAAGACAGGGTGAAGGTAAACTATAGGAATATACAGGTATGTACAGAAGGAATGGTGAGATCTGTGGTGAACTGGAAAGTTCATGGAGCCTCTGAAGAAAAGCTATTAACTCATCTATATCCAACTGTTTTCATGGGAAATAGAGATCGAGTGCTGTCAGGTTTTAGAAATTTTCAAGAAAAGCCAGAAATCTGGATTCTTACATGAGCTCTCTTAATTTTTAAATATGGCCAAACGAATTAATATTTTAAAGAATAAAATGCAGAACAAGCACAATATTTCTGAAGGTAGAGCATCATTTCAGAGCCAAGACTAGGATGAGGCAAGTAAGACACTCACCTCATCCAAAATGTTTGAGGTAGCACTATGAAATTCATTAATTAAGATACATAATATTATGTGGAATATAAACCTAAAAGTAACAAATGAACAGGACAAACAGAGACTTAGGAACATGGATAATGGATGAGTGGTCACCAGAGGGTAGGGGGTGGGGGAAGAGGGGAGAGGTAGACAGAATAAAGGGAGTCAAATATACGGGAGTAGGGGGAGGGTGAAGTGGGTTAAGGGGGTCAAATATATGGTAGTTGAAGGAAACTGGACTCTGGGTGGTAATCAACAATAGAATATATAGATGTCAAACTATAATGTACCCCTGAAAATTATATAATTGTATTAACCAATGTTACCCCAATAAACTTATAAATATTATAATGCGATATTTTAAAAATAAAAACTATTACAGAAAATGCATTAGAACAAAATATCAAAATTTTCAGTAAAGACAAGATCTGACCCTGTACTTGAACAATTTACACCTCTCACTTCACCTAATCCTGGCTCTGAATCCTTCATAGCCACTGGGTTAAAGGCTCACCATAGGGAGCATGTTAGTGCTATTAATGCAAATGTGAAACAGGAAGAAAAGCAGGCTAGGGAGTAAAGACAATAAATTCAAAAGCAGGTATTTGATTTGAGATACTGTGGGGCACCTAAGTAAAAGAGCCTCTTAAGCATTTGAAAGTGATATTGATAAATAGAAGAAAAATTAATACACAATGTCTACATGCCAGTTTACATACATCACCTCATCTACCAACAATTCTCAACATAACTCCTTAATTATGAGACTTAATCTCCATTAAAGAGATTTTTAAATGATTAAAAATCATTTACTAAATTTACTGCACCAAGACCATACACATAGCCAATGGTGCAGCTGACACTACCTGATTTTCAGGTCTGTCTGAGTCCAAACTGAATTCTTTTCAGTAAACTGTGCTGCCTGGAGCAAATCACATCCATTTTTTGCACATCATCCATAGCCTTGAGATTGGATGAGATTCCCAGAGAGCTTACATGACCCTTGCTGTTCATGAAGCCAGTATCCTTATCCTAATAACCCCCTCAAGGACAGAGCTTTTTCTTCTTTTTGCTTTTCTATCCACTAATAAACTTCCCCTGCAGCCACCTCATCTTCAAGTATTATGTCCTCTACTCATCTGTACAGGTACCTGGCTTCCTTCCATATTTACTCACAAAACTGCAGCCTTGTTAACATAATAGCTGGTTTCCACACTCTTTAGAACCCGTGCCCTCGCCACCAATTTCTCTTAGGACTTTCACGTGTGTTCATTACATCCACCCTACTGCATTGGCAGAGTCTAGTTCTGGGTCACAGCTCTTCCAGGTGCCTGGTTCAAACAAACTGTTAATTGGGGCAAACCTAGCCATATCTCAAAATATGGCATCTCCAAACTTCTTGCACAGTCTTATTAAGTACTTCTTACATAGATGATTGGCTAAAGAAATGGATCATTTGCTTCTCAAATAATTTTTTGTCTTCACTCTCCACACATTTCTTATAGGCATGTCCTTTCCTTAGCCCACCAGCCTCCTCGCACTCCACCAATACGAATCTTATCCATATTTCCAAGGTGAGCATACATTTCACCCCTTCCATGAAATGTTCTTTCACCAGCTTAGCCTGAGTCAATCACTCTATGCATCATGTTAGTGCCGATTCACTGAACACTCATTTGCCAAATTTAACCAATAGCGTATCAGTCTTATCTCCCTAACTAGATGGAAAGTTCCTTAAGGACAAAGGACAATGTCTTATATTTTGTTAATATCCCCAAAATTTCAAGCACAATGTAGGGCTCCAATAAATATTTCTGACTGATATACTTGCACAACATTATAGGTTTGTACCCTCCTGACTGTCCTTAATTTCTCTCATTGGCTTTTTATTTCTAAAATATGAAGATCATTCCATGAAATTCCAAGGGTATAATGAAGAAGAATGTAATAAGAACATTTTAAAAATATCTACTGATATATTTTCTATTTTGTTTTCTTTTCTTGCAACCCTTAACCATTTTCTGCCTCCCGTTAGGAGAGGGCAAACACATGAAAGAAAGTAGGAGGATTTGACCTCAGTGGAAGAACAAATGGGCATGGGGCTCTCTTTCAATCTCTTCACGATTTCCAACACTGAAAACCATCTTGGAAGGGAGGAAAGAAGGAATGCACTATTTGTCAGTCTTTCTTTTTTAAAAAAATGTTTAAACTGGGGTGAAATGGAATTACTTTGAATTGACAATTTAAGTTTTCCTTTCCCTTGTGAACATAAGGGCTTGAGGACAAACAAGATTCATTATTAAATTTAAAAAGGGATGATTTTTTCACACATTTGAGTTATGGTGTGCCAATTTTGACATATATCTCCCCTCACAATAAATTTACAATGAATATTTTGTACAACTTATGCTGAAAAATTAAGGACATGGCACCACTAGATATGCTTTAATAACTTGTTTTCCTGACTGCTTTAAAGTAGGTTAAGAAAAAAATCTTCCCCAACTAAGAAAAGGAGAGAAATCATTATGACATGAGACTTCAGTGAAATTCTGCCCTATTAGATTTTGCTAAGAGGAAAGTGCCAGACAAGAGGATTTCAGGGATGAGTTATTATATTTGCAAATTAGTGTAATGAAAATTACCAAGACAGTACCATGAATTTAAATGAAATGTGTAATATTTTCTCAAGTTTTAATATTGAATAATTGTTCATTTCTTCCAAGAAATAGTTAAGGTTTCTGATTCTTTTGCATAAATCAATATGTTCTGAACAATAAAGCTAATAGCTCAGTAAAGTCTATAAAATGTAGCTGTGAGGCTGTTTCCAGGGCTTTATTCCAGGAGCTAAATAGCAGTTTCTATTTCTAGTCGACTACTGTCTTTATCAAATTACTTCCTTGACTCAATGACAGCTTTTTAAGACTTATCTTCTAAAAAAAAAAAAAAGCTTTATTTTCTCATATATGTCCTTTGAGTTTAAGAATGCAATTTTAAAAAAAAATATTACATTATCTTTGATTAAAACAAAAAGTAATTTTCAAAGTAATAGGATTGACCACTATTATATTTTTGTGCATTTTTAATAATATTGAAATAATCACATGTGTTAAACTAATTATACAAAACACCACTCCTCCTGACTTTATTATTCATCATAGAAATATACATGGGTATGTTTGTAACTTCATTCCTAACCTCACTACAATTATGTTATCATAATTCATAGTTATCTACAGTGTTAAATTCTAATAGATAGCAAAAACAAATTTAGTGCAATAAAAAAATTTTTTACCCTTGTTCTTTTAGCCATGTAGCCTTTCCAAAAAGAGATCCAAGGAAGCAAATACAAGAAAGTACAATTTAAAAAATAAATAAATAAAAAGATTCCACTGGGAATGGAAAAAACAGTCTTATAATTTTAGATTATTATGTTAGATTTATGTTATTAGATATAAGACGGTAATGCCAATAAACATTCACCCTCAGCTTCCACTGAGTAGCAAATTTACAAAATGTTTTTTTAATGAATATAGCATTGTTTTCTGACTTCTATTTCAAATTACAATGGCTTAAAATATTACATAGAATGTTTTAATTTTAATAATCTTAAAACACTTTAATCAGAAAACTGTTTTATATCTAATTAAAGTACATTGTTGCTTATTTTTATTCTAACTCTTAAAACTGTTAGAACTATTGCTCACTATGTGCTCTTAATGCTACAATAATTCAATGTCCTAGAAAAGTTAAACCATATTTGTTTTACTGTTCTATAAATAAGGAAATTCAGCTAGATAATTTTCATTATTTCCAAGATTCTCAGATTATTTACTTTGTTTTACCTAACTTTTCATACTCAAATTTAATCATAAGACATGCCATTTATCTTGAAAATTTCTTAAAATACTGAACAATCATGTGGCAAACAGATAGTGTGAGCTCAGAGTAACCTGAGACATGGATTGTCCTTTTGACATCACATTTTCCCCCATTCTAAATATGAACAGTTTGATATTCCCTTTGGTTTCTAAACTAATTGAGGATGGGCTCAGAGAGGCCTGATTTAATTCCTATCCTCAGGTGTGGCCTCAGAGCAGTTTCTTAGGAAGAAAAAAAATCATACCTAAAAGATGATCCCATGACATTCTGATCCACCTCCAACTTTCTCTGGGAATCCCAGGATACTTATAGGGAACTCACTAAAGCCCCCACTCCAGGGCAGGGATGGTGGGGGTGGGGTGGAGTGGTGAGTATGACTAATACTTAACAATTTAAGAAAGTGTATGTATGTGTGTGTAGATTCACATATACACATACATACAACTTGGGGCAAGTTGTCCACTCTGTTTGAATCTTTTTACCTGTAAAATGAGGGGAATGCACTAATGGTTTCTAAGCCCCAGCCAGTTCAAAAATTCTGTGATTCCTCAAGCTATATCTCTTTCTTTTACCACCCTTCAAAATGGTGATAGATGAAACAAAATTGTTCAGTAAAAAAAATATATTTTCAGTTTGGAAGAGAGGTTAAAAATCTAAATGGTATATTGTAAAGAAAACATTTTTGTTAGACATAAAGTTTAAAGAATTTAATAACATTAGTTATTAAAATAAAGGTTAATGTGAACCCAAGGCCATAAGTAGAAATAAATACTTTTGCATTTCTGTCATTTAGAAGTAACCCAACTCAAAGTGTTTGCTCATCATCAACATTCATGCACACCTCCCTGCATCAAAAGAACAAAGAAATTTGCAAAGTAATGAGTCCCAAGTAAACTGTTATAAAGATAACATGACATCTTGTTGTGGTTAAAAAGTAAGGATGGTTCTAAAAGATATGTGATTTTGAGATAGCTTACTCTCCTTACCAACTTGCAACTACTTGAATATCCAAAAGCAAAGAATAGCTAGTCAATTAGTACAAACTGAGCAATTATATGTCCATTATGTTATTTTTTAAAAGAGCAATTTTACATAAAACTACAGAAGTAATCTTAACAGAATAAAATTACTTTGTATTAATTAATATTGAAAGCAATGTTAATATATGTGAGTATTTTGTTCTATCAAATATGTAATGTATGCAGCTGTACTATTCTCATCCATATGTACCAAGTGGATTCAAGGAATTAGAGTAAGTCAAACAATCTCAGTAATGGCAGATACTATTCCAAAACGAGAAAGATTGATCACTAGTGCTCATATCCAATAGTCAGGTGGATAGATGAGCCAAATCAGCATCACTGGTCATGTACAGAATAATTATGTTCCAAGGTGATAGATTAGCCAAAAACACTAAAAAAGAGATGTTTTTATACAGGCTTCATCCCTTGTGTCCTGGGAGATGAAACCTTGATGGCCTTACAAATTAAAATAAGTTGTTAATATATATTAAATATAATTTTCCAGTAATGCTTGAAAAGGAGGTCAAATTATATCAATTTCAGGATGCTGTATATAACATTGTCTAAAGAGAACTTAAATTAGAACATACCATTCGGAGGAAAAGGCCAAGTTTCAAAGAACTAAAGCCAATATAAAAAGGTACACATTAAGCTTTAAAAGCCCATTGACATAGCAGGTTTATTGCTATCAAAATGGGCTCAGTCCAGAGCATGTCGTCTCGACTTGGGAAATTACAACCAGAATCCAATAGCTAATAACTCAATTGCTCAACAAAAAAGCAATTGTTGATAATTCAGAACCTGTAACCTGGGAAAGTTCAAGATGGGAGTCTAATCTAGGGAGGAAGATATAATAATAATAGTATGTTCTAAATAAAGCAGTAAATTTAAATCCACAGAATCAATACCTCTTTAATTCATTTAGTAATAAGTATAAAAATAAGTCATAATAACTGGTAATTCTTGTGAATTTTTCCTGATTTTAAGGTATGTAAAGCTCTTTTTAAAATATGATATAAAAGCATTTAATTTTAGTTAAATATTTAGAAGAAACAGTATTTTTTTATTAAATTTATTGGGGTGACTGGTTAATAAAATTATATAGGTTTCAAATGTACAATTCAATAATATGTCATATGTATATTGCATTGTGTGTTTATAACCAATACTTTTATAACTGCAAAATTTTAATTTGAGAAATTTATATTTTGATGTTAGTTGCATAAATAATGTCTGAGTTTAGAGATGTGTTGTCCAACGTGATATCCACTAGCTACATGTGCTATTTAAATTTAAATGAATTAAAATTAAATACAATTAAACATTCAGCTCCTCAGTCTCACTAGCCATGTTTAAATTGCTCAACAGCCATGGGGCTGATGTCCACCATATCCAACAGCACAGATACAGAAGCTGTATTAGCTTATTTTTAGGTGTATTAAGATATAGACTAACGAGCTATGTTTATAAGACTCAAAAATACAGTAGCTCAACTAGGTCAGTCAACAGAAGTTCCTTTCTTTCTCATCTAACAGCCTAGAATTGATAAGTTGTCCCAGTATAAGATTGGTAAGCAGAAAAGCAAGTTCAGCCCCATGAAGTCTCCAAATACTTAGGTCCTTTTTTTGTTTGTTTTGCTGTCACTTAGGGTGCTACTTATTCTGCATGATTGGAAATAGCTCTGCAATACCTCATCTGCATATTCCAGACTGTCAGATGAGGGAGAAGAGCAAACGAAGAGTAAGATATTTCCTCTACAGAGAATAAATGTGGCACATATCAGTGCCACTCACACTTTTGTGGCTGAAATACGATTGCAGTTCACGTCTGGTTCTCAGGGAGGCTGGGAAAGGTGGTCAAATTATGTGGCTATGTGCCCAGCTACAACTTGGGCTGGAGGATGCTATTTCCAAAAAGAACAACAGAAGAATGTTTACTGGAGAACAATTAGCACTCTGCCACAGAGGAATACTGTTTGATTCATTTCTTTTTAAAAGTGGAGCTTAAACCACATTTAAACAGTGGGAGATATTCTTCTCCTTTAATAGCCCTTGGAAAGTAAAACTCCTATCAATATACCATCCATTGGTTATATAAATTCTACTGTTAAAAAATTTTGTCCTGCTTGAAGTAGTATAAACCAGTAATCAAAAATATGGTTTCATTTAAAAACTCACTAAGAAGAAAATTTTGCTTTCTTGGCTATTTTAAAATAAATATCCCTATCCATTTTAATTTACTTAACATCTTAATAGGGAAAACAATTCTTTAAGGGATAGTGCTACCCATGAAATCTGTAAAATAATGTACTCAAGTCAATACTGCATAATTATGAGGTCATAGAACACCCCAGCCAAAAACAATAAAGTATATAATAAATTTAACAATACTACAGGCATGCTTTACAGATTAAACTTAAATTACAAAGTAAATATTGCATTTAATATTTAATTTTGTGCAGGAGGAACTAAAAAGGATATTATGATTTCATGTACATCTGGAATCTAAAGAACAAAATAAACAACAATAAAAACGAAAACAAACTAATAGATGCAGAGAATATTTTGAGGGCTACTAGATAGGAGGGAGTGATTGAGGGGGTCATTGATAAAGGACAAAGGGATTAAGAAGTACAAATGAACAGTTATAAAACAGTCGTGGAGATATAAAGTATAGCATAAGAAAAATAGTCAACAATGTAATAAATATCTAAAAGGGAAGAGTACTAGATTTAGTGGGATGATCACTTTGTGAGTCATATAGATCTCTAATCACTATGCTGTACAACTGAAACTAATATATTATTGTATGCCAATTATAATGTTTAAAACTCATTGAATTGTACATTGTAAATATCAGCAACTGATTGTTTATTATATTACAATAAAGCTGTTAAAAATACTGTGAAAAAAGGATATTATTAAAATATACTACAATTATTTTTTTAATAAAAGAATATTGACCATTAAGCTTTAAGCCTAATTATTTTAATCTGCCAATGAGTTACTATATAAGATTTATATACTTATCTTCAACTATACAAAATCATTTCTTAAAAATTACAGACATTGTACATTATTTAAATTTAATATTTTTTAGACAATAGAAATTAGTAAAAGGACAATAAAAATTATAATATAAGGATTATCTTTTAGCAATTGTACCTGGAAATTCAAAAATGTGCTTTATAATTGTTGACAATAATCTCTTCTGATATGCTTTTGTTCACATGAAAATGTATGAAGAATTTTATTTACTTATATGTGTTCTTTTTAAGATAAAAATAAATTTCAACTGTTGGCTGAAAATATATCAAAAATCAAAATTGATAATTTTGCCTTAATAAAAAAATTCCTATGTGTACTAATTCATATGTGGAGTTAAATTATATACATTAGGGATTGATTATACTGCAAATCAATGTTCATATGTTAGTCGATAGTGTCTATAAAGCAATTGTATACATTTTACTATTTATTAAATTGACCTTAAATAATATGTCAGATGCACTATTCTCAAAGAAAATGAGTTCTAATTTCTTCAGTCATTGAATTTAAGCAGGCAGTTAGTGAACTCATTTTCGATAGCAATCAAAATATTTTCCCTTCTTAGTGCCACTTATTGACATCTAAGAGGAAACACTGCAATATGAGGATAGCATCTTCTTAACCAGCTTCCCTCATCGTCAATCATTAGTTTTCAAACATTTTCCCATCTAGCCCATGTAGCCCACTCACATGGACATCTCTACTCTGTTAGAATTAACCCCAACAATTTTCATCTCATGCAAGAAATAACATAAAGCAAAGGAGAATGATATTTTATAATGATTATCTACAGCTTATTTAAAAAAATAAAATACTTTACCTCTTTTTCTGTAATATGAGGCATCAGATATCATAAAAAAGCCTCATAATACAGAATAATTTTTAAAGGTGGGTTCAGTAGGTGGAAAAGAACGGAGAGGGAGAGGCAGAGGGAGAGGGAGAGGAGAGGAGAGGAGAGGAGAGGAGAGGAGAGGAGAGGAGAGGAGAGGAGAGGAGAGATATATATGTCTTGCTGCTAAATTGTACACCTGAAACTTAATGGACTTCATTAACCAATGTCACCATAATAAAAAGAAAAAGAAAAGAAACCTCTGTAACTGCATAGAAGGACTGACAAAAAATTGAGAGCAATTCTCAGAAGCCAAAAATGACAATAAGCAGAATCCAGAGAAAGAATAAAATGCTGATGCTGGTATCTGTCATGGGAATGTCTGCTGATCCTTAGAAGTCTACAGCTTCATGCTTACCAGAGTATGTGACTAAAGAACAGGGATAAACCCAGGGACTATATCAAGTGGGAAGTTGGATCGAAGACTCTCACAAAAATAAATAAATAAATAAATAAATAAACAAACAAACAAACAAACAAACAAATAAAATCCCTGAGCGCTGATACCTCAGTGAGAATAAACTGAAATTTTTTAAATACTCCATACTACACACTAGAAAAAAATAAATATTTGCTTATTTCATTTCCATGAGCTCTGGGCTAAAGAAGAATGATCATTTCTTCTGAAAATTCTTAACCAGAAGCCTAATCTCAGTTGAAATGGAAATCATATTACTTGCTTCTGCAGCTCCACACAAGCCTTAGCCAATAATTTAAAGGGGTCATAAATTAGTACTATGCCTTGGCACCAAGCAAATGTACACTCAGGTGCTCTGGAAGAAAACACCTTAAAACCAAACTTGAAAGAATTACCATAGACAAACTTCCAAGGAACACACAGGCACAATTAAGAAAATCAAAAACATATGAGAAACCACCTCACTATGAGGAAAAATCAGTAGATATAATAAATAACAATCTCACATCCATTTAGATGGCATATGTTAGAATAATCAGGTAAAGAATTTAAATAAATGTTTACTCTATTTTAAAAAACTGACATAGAATGTATATGTAGAAGAGATTTTAATTTTTTAAAAAACTAGAAATCAATAAAAAAAAATACAACCTACTTTTTAAAAAATAGATAAGACTTGAACAGGCAGAAGAAAGAAGAAGGAGAAGGAGAATGGGCAGGGTGGGGGATGGTGAGGAAAGGAACACAAATGGCCAATAAACATATCAAAAAGTGTTCAGCATTACTAATATTCAGGTAAGTAAAAAGTAAAATCAGGGTACGACTCCATCACCCACCAAATTACATTGGCAAATATTCAGAAATCCAACAATGTCAAATTTGACAAGCATGTAGAGCAAACAGGATCTCATAATCCTATAGAAACCCGGTGAAGGAATAAATTGATATATACATGGGAAAAGTCTGGCATCATCCATTAGAATGAAAAATGTTCCCAATGCTATATTCCAACTATTTCACTAATGTATAAATACACAAGAGGAATTCATACTTATATGTAATTGTACACTACGCAATGGTTATAATAGCATTATTCATAATACCAAAAAATACCTGGAAAGTATCTAAATGTCCATCTGTAGCTGACAAACTATAACATATGCAAAAACAGATGAATTACATGATATAAGCAAAAAAATATATATGTACAGTATACATAAAATCTAAAACAGGCAAAACTAAACTATATTATTCAGGGATGCATTTGTTAAGTGGAAAACTATAAAGCATAGTAAGAAAATGTTTTATAAAAATGTCAAGGTAGTGGTTCCCTTTGGAGTGGGAAGATTATGGTGAGGAAAGGCATATGCTTTGGAGTGCTAATAAAAGTCTTAACCAGAGTGGTGGCTAGAAGGAAGAATTTTCTCATTATTTATTAAGCTGCACATATAACATTATATTGCTAATACAGTTAGACAGTAATACAAATTTATAAGTTAATATAGAAATAGGAATTTAAAACTTAGAGGTTTTGCAAAGGTCATTATTATTCTGTGACTCTTCCATGTCTCCCTCTTCATTTTACAGTCTCCTTTGAAATTAGTTTGTGGCTAATGTGATTATTTCTGTCTAATGGGCTATAAGTAGAAATCATATGTGCCCTTTCTGGTCTAAAGCACTTAAAAACAGGCATAAGTTCTCCATACTCTCTCTTCTCCTGCTGTGGAAAGTCTTGAATCCCCACGTTGAAATAGTGAAGGCACAAAATATAAGCAAACTGAACTCCTGGATCCCAACTTGGAAGGCAGTTGTTCTGAAGAATTCCTCAGTGCATAAATGAGAAATAAACTTCATGTTTAATGCTACTAAGAGTTTAGGACTTAAACATTTCTGTTGCATAGCTTAGCCTAAGTGACCATTACAAGTGAGTTAAGAGCAAATCAGATAAAAATAAATAGAACTAAAAATATTAAACTACATTTTCCTCAGAATTTTTTTAAGAGTAATATGAAGTAGAGGTAAAGAGACATGGAGAACAAAATGAGAAGGTCTAGTATATGTCTAATTTTGACTTCAGAAGAAAATTTTCCACAGATAATAGGGGAAAAATAAAATTCATAAAAATATTGGCTCTGGGTCTTTTAGAATGATTTAAAGAGAGCATTCCTCCAATTCAAGAAACCCGATAATTCCAAGATAAAAAGAATTCCACACTTAGACATGTCATATGGGGCTGTAGAATATCAAAGAAAGAGAAAACATAAAAAGTAGCCAAAAATAGTCATACTACCTATGAAGTCACATTACCTATAAAGGAACAACAATTTAGTCTGTCAGCTGACTTCTACAAGCCACAATAAGACAGCAGAATAGAAAAGTATAATTCTACACCCAGTGAAACTATCTTTAAGAACAAGGATAGAGCAGAGAAATTTGAGACCTTCAAAAAAAGAGAATTTACTGCCAAAAGATTTTTAGTAGGCTTCTCATCTGTCACAGATATATACCCAAAATATATAAATAATTCACACAACTCCATAGCAAAAGAACAAATAATCCAATTAAAATTGGGCAAAAGAACTAAATAGACATTTCTCCAAATAAGATATATAAATGGCCAAGAGGTACATGAAAAGGTGCTGGATATCACTAATCATTAGGGAAATGAAAATCAAAACCACAAGATATCACCTCACACACGGTAGAATGTCTATCACCAGTAAGATAAGAGATAACAAATGCTGAAGAGGATGTGGAGAAAGATGAACCCTTATGCACTGTTGGTAGGGTTGTAAATTGGTATAGACACAATAGAGAACAGGATGGAGGCTCCTCAAAAAATTATAAACAGTACTATGATATGATACAACAATTCCGCTTCTGGGAATATACATAAGGGAGAGGAAAACACTAAAGCAAAAAGATGTCTGCACCCCCACATTCATAGCAGCATTAGTTACAACAACCAAGACACAGCGAAAAATTAAGTGTCCATAAACAGATGAATGTATAAAGAAGTTGTCAGATATTATAAATATTTGTACATACACACACACACATATACACAATGCAATATTATTCAGCACCAAAATAAAAAGGAAATCCTGCCATTTGCAACATGATGGACTTGAGAGGATTGTACAAAGTGAAATAAATAAGAAAGAGAAAGACAAATAGCATGTGATCTGATTAATATGTGAAATCTAAAATAAAAACAATAACAAAAAACTCCCAAATTCATAGATACAGAAAACAGACTCATGGTTGCCAAAGGTGGGGGGTGGGCAGTAGGCAAAAAAGGTAAAGGTGGTCAAAAGATTCAAATTTCCAGTGATAAAATGAAGAATAACGGGGATGTGATGGACAGCATAGTAACTATAGTTAAGAACACTGTACTGTAGATTTGAAACTTGCTAAGAGAATAGATCTTAAAAGTTATCACACACAAAAAAATGGGAACTATATATGATGATGGATGGTAACTAGATTAATGTGGTGATCATTTTGCAATATACACAATTATCAAATCATTATACTTTATATCTGAAATAAATATAATACTATATGTCAATTATACTTCAATAAAATAATTAGCGGACTGCAACATTTTCAGCAAAGCACAGTCAGCACTGGCCTGGGGACACTCACCACCACTGTGGCACAGCTCCATCACCACTGAAGGTGGGAAGTCCAGCTTCTTCTCTTCTCCATGTAGCACCCCCACTCATTCTAGTAATAATCCATTCCAAATATTTTAAAATGTTTTAGAAGCAACATATTCTTGACAAAACACCTTCTTCTGTTCTCCATGTAGCACCAAGTCATTGAACAGTAGTATCTGGTTCCAGGTGGGGGAGAGGTACTGGGAAATGACCTGGAAGGGGAGCCAAATGAATGAATGAATGAATGATAAAATTCTAAACCCTCTCCTGTCACTGCAAATGCTCTTGACTCTTCTCTATTTTTTTCTTTTCACTTGAACTTATCACCTTGTAAAATGTTGTAGAATTTATTTATTATATCTACTGTTTATTATCTCCCCCACCAAAATGTAACCTTCATGAATGCCTTAGTTTGTTTCAAGCAGATCCTGAAATACAGGTATGAAGGTACGTAGTCCATCTGGAAGGCAATACTAGAAAGCACAGTGAGGGTTTGCGAAGTGAGACAGAAAAGGAAAGAAGGTTAATATAGTGTGCAATACTGAGCAGGCCACCACTAAAAACAAAACAAAACAAAACAAAACAAAACAGGTTCCATCCCACTGGGGTCCCTTGGAAAAACTAGGTGGGATGTGCTTCAGAATTATTTCACACTCCACTGCTTGAGGATCACTCATGGGCACTAAGTTCGTGGCATTTCTAGACTACCCACACAGTCAACCTTGCTTCCATGGCTGGAGAACCTCAGGCCAAGATGCAGGAAGACATTAGCATATATGGGACTGTCTGCAAGAGACCTCAAAGATAAGCCAAAGAGGTATGATGAGCATGCACCAGCCTCCTGGCTGCTGTAAAGATCTTTGAGTCTGCATGCTTGGTTTTTGTTTGATTGGCTGTTTTTTAATTTATGTTTTATTTAAGTAGAGTTGGCATATGATATTATATTAGTTAAATTAGTTTCTGGCATACGATATAGTGGTTTAACATTTTTATACCTTACGATATGATCACCCCCACTAATTCTAGTAATAATCCATTCCAAGCATTTTTAAATGTTTTAGAAGCAACGTATTCTTGCCAAAAGACCTTCTACAGTCCCCATTTCTCCCCTGCTTAATTGATTCCATTGCTCATTCCCCTGAGATCCCCAGATGCTGGGAATGTGTTGTTAATTCTCTGTTCCCTGAACCAACCCTTTCATCCTTAGTCTCCCCCTGCACTCTTCCTTCCTCTGCCACATGATAACCAAGTATCATAGCCAAGAAAATCACCCAAATCTTCACAGGTCAAATTTCAGCTGACTCAATTCTTTCAAGGTACCTCCAAATCAAAAACAACAGGAGAGCCACGAAGAAGAAAAAGGAAGGGGCCTTACTTTATTCTAACATAAGAATAAGCCCTAGCCTTGTCAACAGTAACTCAGGTAGTCCATAAACTCCTCATGACTTTCAAAAGAGAGCATTCATTCTAATCTCTTTTCCTTTTTGCTAACATGTGAAGCTTTTATTCTGTGCTGTGGACTAGCAAAGTTTATAGTTATCTCCTTTACTAAAAACTGGGTTAACCTTTGAACCATCTGTACCAAGTAAGCTTCTGAAAATTATGCTTAAACCTATTAGTAAAATTTTATTTAAAATATTAATAAATGATAAACAGAAGATCAACTCATAGATGGGTATTAGCCTATCTTGCTTTCTTAGAAAAATAGTACCTTCAGATGAATTAAACTGGAAATAGAAGTAAACAAGAATTCTCCTTCTGTCAAGCAAATACAGACAAGGCTCTAAATTACTGTGATATTTGTGCAGCAAGAGGGCAGCACACCAGCTAATTTGTTAGTATCTCCTATGAAGATGAAATCCACCAGTGACATTTGGGAAGACAATTACCATTTAAAACACTTTGAATGTTTCATCTGAAGACATGTAAAGAAAAACTGCAGCTATCTTATCAGTGGGCTGTTTTCATTTAAATAATATAGTATAATATGGAATTAACTCAGTCTGATTTTTAAATTCTCTCTTCAATATTCAGGCCCACAAAAGACAGGTGTGACTTAAATTGTAAGAAACGATAATTGTAAACGAATTGAAATGGCCCAGTTTTGAACAGTGCCTTACACAGAGACCTACCACATCAGAAGGGAATATGTTCTAAGGCTTCTCACAGAGCGGAAAGGTCTGTAATATTTGTTGCTAACATAAAGTGCTTTAGACAATCGTGCAGATTTGGGTAGGGATAAGAATGGTGGTCAGAGTAAGGTCCATTGAGAAGGTGACATTAAACAAAGACTTCATCAAAGTTTCAATCCTTAGTAGTAGATCATTCATTGAATAGCCAAAAAGAGATGAAAATTTTAAGATAGGTGTTTTGCCATAAGAGTGGTGCCTATAAGTATATACCTATGTATATTTATTTTCTCTCGATAGAAACAAAACTTTGTCTGTAAGCATTTGATTTTACTGCTTTTTCAGAGGTTATATTATTAACCTGACATTAACAGTTGCATCATGGATTGACCGGAAAATATGACCTTTTAGTATCAGTTATTAACATTTGATCCTTAGAAAATGTGCCACACAGAAAGAGGTGATATATATATTTGACCTACACACTGAACCAGCACTGTGTGCCATGCTGCATATTGCTGATATAGCAATTTCAAATATACAATCAATGACCTCAAATAATTTGCAGTCCAGTACTATGAATTACTGATACTTACTAATGCTCCACATGTGTTACTGCACCAGGCACTGATCTAAGTGGTTTCTACATATTAACTCACCTAGTCTCCATGACAAGATTATGAGGCATACCTTTTCTTTATTTAGGTGACGAACCTGAGGCCCAGAGTAGTTCAATGACTTGCTTAAAGTAAGAAAGCTGGTTAGCTGAAAAGCCAAGATGTGAATCCAGGCAGTGTGACAGTAGAGCTGACTCTCAACAACTTCTCTAAGAGAATATAGATCAGTAAACAGATATCTCAATAAGATAACAGAAAAACATTTGCAGATGACACTTAAATCTACCTAAAATGGAGCAAGTGTCAGAATCTGCTTTTGAATTCTTGTGCCACTTTTCAGTGGAAGCCTGAATCTCAGCATTTATTTAGCACTGTTTCTGCAGCAAAGGTGGTAAAAGATGGAAAGACCTTCAAGCAACCTCAAGCAGAAGTTGGGAGCGTGGTTCAGATGTCATCAAGAGCTAAAAAAGAGTTCCTCTCTGCCGCCATCCAACCAGGCATGACTCACACAAGCCAGAACCAAGTCAATTCTAGTGCTCTCCTTTCCACCACAGTCAAATCCCCTGCTCCCCACACCCAGAAATAGCTCTCTGCCATGGACTGTATTTAAGTTATAAAATTACAGTCAGCAGAGTCATGTGACTTTTGCTTTCTTTGCACATTTGCATGATTTTTATTTGCCTTTTTACAAGTATTTTCAATTAAAATTCTCCTGAGCATGAGTACTTTATATATTGTATTTCTTAACTATCTCATATAAAGTTAAGAAATTTCCCCTGGTAATATTGTTTCAATATTTTTAATGAGACCTAGTAAAGTGGCTATAAAGTTCAATCAGCTTTAGAGGGGGAAAAAAGCATTAGAATTTGTGATCTAAGATTAACAGATAAACACTATTTGATCTACTGATGAGTAACAAATTAGCACTTTTTTATAATGGCAGGCACAGCATGATGAAAGATTATTAAGCTTTAGATAAAGAATTTGCAAAAATAATAAATTAAAATAATGTATTAAAGTTGACATCCTGGTGGTTTCGTTGTTTTTTGTTTTTTTTTCAGTCTGCTTTTTAAAAACTGTCTTACTTGGTTGCTTCTCAATAGAAGAAAATTTCATATGAGGACAGATTCCAAGGTGCCACATTTGTCACAAATATTTGCATTATTTAACATTTGTCACATATCAATATGAAATAAAATTGTAAGCAATGTTTTAAAAATAAGTTCCATAGACTTTTTTTGAGAGCATATTACTTATATTTTCATGGTAATATCCAGTATATATAAGAGTTAGATTCCTGACAACCTAAACCACCCAGGATGTATCAAATTCAGTAAGGAAGGCTGTCACAAGGTTTGTGTACTTTGCTCCATAGGTGATATGTGTTCCCCAAGCAAATTTCTTGGTAGACAAAAACAAGAAAGTGTTAGAAGCCAGTGTCTCAAGGAAGCAAAAACAACTTAATAGAAAGTATGATAAAATAAACTTTAAAAGAGGGGTAGTGTAGAATCATATTGGATAGGCACCCAAAACCCTAATATTTCTTAAGGACCTCACAGTACAATAATTGACATTCAAAATAATACACCTTAACCACCATGAAGTAGTTAAATTGTACTCATTTTTTCACTACCAAAGAAAGAGGTTTTATGATCTCTATAAAATGGCTGGAAGTTTTAAAAACAAGATGAAGCTTTTATAATATCAGGGTAACTAATGAAGATAATTATTAGGAACACAACAATGTGGGTTCTAGTTTCTGCCACTTACTTTTGGCAGATATAATAACCTCCCAGAGTCTTTTACTTGTCATCTGCAAGAATTTGCTAACATGTATTTTCCCTGCCAAACGAGATGTTTGTAAGGATCAAAGATATTTTTATATGTGAACACTGTCAAAAGTAGAAGGAGCTTCCTCAATACAGGAAAATACTATCACTGAGTAAATTGTAATGAATAACTTATCTAGTATTTTCATTAGGTCAATCTAGTGACATCTTCCATAATAAAAATGATAAAACCTCATTTTTATGTGAAGGCCATATGGCTAGTAGTAGTGTAATTTGGTAACACTGATCTAGCCAATGGTGACACAACATAAAAAATCTGGCTTCAGCATTGCTCATACATTTATAAAATTTACTAAAAGTTCTTGGCTCTATATTTGAATTTGGACAAATTAAACCACTGTCTTTTGTTATAATAAACCCAAAGTGATTAATCACCAACTTGGATCATTGGATACCAGCAGCTATGAGATAATCCATCTGCTTTAGCATTTTAAAATGAAAATTTTTAAATGAAAGGAACTCCTCCCCCAACCTCAGTTCCCTTTCCTCAAATTTCTTCAACTTAAATCTATATCCCTTTGACAACAAAATATCTCAGATTAAATGTGCCCAAACTGCTAATCATTCCTACTCCAAATTCCTCCTGAGAAGGTACTGGAAATGCAGAATGGAAACCAGATACAGAGCAGATAGCAGAAAGGGGTGGTGGGTTCTGTGGGGAGGCCATGACACAGAGGGAACTTGAGGGAACTTAAACCCAGACCTCATGTCAGCACTCTGAAGAGATCTTTGAGGACAGAGATGAGGACAGTTTTAAGAAGCAACGTACCTGTATGAGTTTTCTACTGTTGACATAAATTAACACAAATGTAGTGGCTTAAAAACACACACATTGATAATCTCACAGTTCTGTAAATTAACAAGCCCGACACAGATCTCACCAGGCTAAAATCAAGCTGACATATTTCTTTTTGTAAACTCTAAGATCCATTTTAACAGCTTGAGCTTGTGGAGGCCACCCACATCCTTTGATTTATAGCCCATTCTTCCCTCTTTAAAGCCAACAATGGAAGGCCAAGTATCTCCCACAGGACATCACTCTGACCTCTATGCCTCCTTCTTCCATGTTTAAGGACTCTTGTATTGAGATTGGGTTCACTCGGATAATCCAGGATAACCTCCCCCATCTCAACTTTAATCACATCTTCAAAGTCCCATTTGCCATGCAGTAGCACATATTCACAGGCTCCAAGGACTAGGAGTTGGACATCTTCATCTACCACAATTCTACAGGTCAGAAGAGGTGACTTGACAAAAGTTATCATTGTTTTCTTCTGCTATTGTTCCCCTCAACCAGCTTTCAACAGAGCAGTGGAAGAGCTTAAAACACTGATCACATTATGTCCCTCCCCTGTTCAGACTCCTCCAATGGCTTCTTGCCCTTACAGGCAAAACTCACACTCTTTATCACAGCCTACAAGGGTCTGCACAATTTAGTCCGGTGTATTCTTGTTCTGGTACCCATAGTTAGAAATTCACTTTTAATCATAACCTAGCATGTACCACAAGCATGTATATATGTCTAGATCTACAAACCAATATTTATTCTTACTATGTACTATGCACTCTGATATTTTCAATTTTGGTCCATTCTTTCATTTATTTTTAATGCTGCATTCAACCCATTAATGAACTGTGTCTGTTGGTTTGGAAACATTGATCTGGCCCTGCCTTTCTCTCGAACTCCAATTCCTAGAATTGTATCACTCTCTCAGAACTAGACACACAGACTTCCTACCTCAGGAGAACCTCTGGTGAAAATGTTCTCCTGCAACTTCCTTTTTTTTTCATTCATCATACTTTATTACTTCAGTTTCTTGCAAATCTTAATTAGAATATATTCTTAAAATTCTTTTACAATTTTTTTATTAAGTTTATTGGGGTGACCCTGGTTAATAAGATTATATTGGCTTCAAGTGTACAATTCAATAATACATTACCTGCAAATTGCATTGTGTGTTTACACCCACCCAAAGTCACCATATACTTGACCCCCTTTACACTTACCTGCCCCTGCCGACCCCTGCAACTTCTCAGGGCCTGTTCCCCCATCTCATCTGGTGTTCGCTCAATGTCCCTTTCTCAGAGTCTTCTCCTCATCATCCCATCTGTAGTAACCTTTCTCCCTATACACAGCATTGTTTTTGACCCATTATCTTGCTTTAGTTTTTCTTCATAACACTTATTACTACTTTGCATATTATTTCTTTGTTTTTCTCTCCCAAAAGAATGAAAGGTCTGTTTAGAACTGTTTTGTTTACAGATTTAATCTTAGCGCTTGAACGGGGTCTCCAAATTCACAGAAAAGCTCAAGAATTAGTTATAGAATTAAATAAGGGAGGTAGATGGGGTAAATGGGGTCAAATATGTGGTGACAGAAAGGAATCTAACTATGGGCAGTGAACACATAATGCAATCTATATATATGCCTTACTGTTAAATTATATACCTGAAACTTACTGGCTGTTGTTAACCAATGTCACTTTAATAAAAATTAATTTAAAAAAATAATAAAACGTGAATAATTGAATAATAAGTTGGCAGAATTAAGGCTATATGGGTTATTAAAAGAAAATACTAGTATTATTACATTATATTTATATAATTAACTATAAACATTTGTAATTATTATTTATTGATTACCTATACCATGCTAGACACTGTGCAAGTCATCTTAAATAAGTTATTTCTAGTTGTCTCAACAATTCTATTAGGTAGTTATTTTTACAAATGTGGAAATTGAAGCTCAGAGAGTTTAAGTCACTGGTCTAGGGTTAATATGATCTGTAAAAACAACCAATTTTTTTAATATATAATATTTGTTGTCAGGCATTGTTCTAAGCAGTTTATGTGGGGGGCTCTGTTATTATTCCCATTTCACAGACTCTGAAATTCAAACATAGGACTTGCTCAAAGTCAAACAACTAGTAAACGGTGGCATCAGAAATCCTACTCAGGCAGTCTTAGAGCAGAGTCCACACTCTTGCTGCTCAAAGGTCCTAGCAGCAGCAGCAGCAGCAGCAGCAGCAGCAGCAGCAGCAGCAGCACCTTATAGCTCACTAGAAATGTAGAATTTCATGCCCCATTGCAGGTCTGCATTCCAATAAGATCCCCGAGTAACTCATATACACGGTTGAAAAGCTCTCCTCTAAACCATACTGCCTCTCAGGCAGGCAAGCAGAGATGAACAGAAATAATTTTATGACAGTAGGACTATGACATAAATAATATTTTAACTTGAGGTATTACATTTAATACTTCTAGTTAACGGAAGTATAATCTGAAATAAAGCTAAATTGCTAAACTTTAGAAAATGACTATTCTGCCCTAAATATTATATTCCATTGGATAAGAAAAGATTATGAAGTACGTTAAGAAATTGAAACTATGATATTTTTCCTTATTTTTAACCTCATGTCTCAGCTTTAGCTCATATCAACTGACTCCCTGCTGTGAAAGATGAAAAGTCAAAACTGCTCCCTTCTTCCCGCCTTCCTCCTCTATTCCCTGCCTCCGCATTTACCTTGGTATTTTACTATTTTCTTCACAAAGATATCTAATGTTTCCATTCTATTGCACCACCAAAATCCCCTAGTTTTTTAGTCTTCATTCAGTATTTCTTTGGGTTCAATGATGTAATGTATGCCTTTATCACATCTCCATTTCTGAGCACAATATTTTAGCTCATCCTTTGATTGGCTGGGTTTCAGTTTCTTTTGCTTTGGTTTTTGTCAAGTAGTGCTTTGTAAAAGAGATCACCGGTATCATATTCCATAAATTCTGTCATCATTTAGAATGTTTATGCTGCCTTTATAAACGAATAAACACTTGGCCAATTATATCACTTGGGGGTCATACATTTCTTCTGAGTTCTGTAGACACTGCTCTTTTGTCTCCAAAAGTTTCTTCCCATTCTCTTTACACTTGTTATTTGTGTGTGTAAAAGAACAGTTAGCATTAGATCTACCCTTAAAATTTTAAGTGTGCAATACAGTATTGTTATTTTACTTTAAAGTTTCATGTGCACCACCTTATTTTATTCTCCTATCCGGGGACACAGTGAAAATCTCCTAGCAAATTTCTTAGGCTACTCTTTTGGCACAAATTATGTAATTTGAAAATTTATTACTAAAATGATTTGAATTTTTTCTATAAACGTTCCAGGAAGCACAAGGATTTCTGGGCAACATATAACATTAATGATGATCATGTAACATTTGTTACATGATTTATAGTTTACAAAATGCTTTTAGAAACAAGAGATAGAGCTGTTCTCTCTTCTGAGAAAGCCAGAAGAAACCTAACATCAACTCCTTAGAGAGGTCACATGTGGCCTCCTCTACCTGGGGCCTCCCAGTGGAATTGCCTAACAAATGACTAAGTCAGCTACACTTCCTTTCTTGAATTTCTCATATGGGTTAGTCATTCCATCTCTTCTTTTGAGAGGCAATTTCCTTTTATATGTATATCTCTCTATTCCAGTATGAAAGAAAATTGATGTTAACTCTCTTTCCACAACTTGTAACTTATGTGACTCTCTTCAAGTTGTTGGCCCTCAATTTCTTCACATGTAAAACTGAAAACAGAAACATTGACCTTGGGATTGGTCAGAGGGCCAAATAACACAAAGATCTGTTTATTCTCACATGAATTTTATTACGTACACATTTGCCTTCCTTAGGGTCCTCGACCTTATCTGTTATTCATGGGATCACCCTTTTAGGTTTAGGCACATTATTTTTCAGTTTCAATATAAACAGAGTTGTTGTATTTGAGGATTTTTAAATTATCATTTTGAATCTTTTTATTAGTAGTACCTAATATTATAATATGGTCAGAGAACATGAGCTGTATGACAGCCATTTCTTGGAATACATTAAGACATATGAGGTTAATATAAATATTTCTTCTGTGTTTGGAAAAAAATATGCATTCTCCACATTCTTAAGGGTCAGGGCTATGTCTCCATATCTTCATATCTTTGAATCTATCTGTATGTTAGATCAAGCTTATTAAATGTGTTGTTCGATTCTTCCATATCGTAAATTTTTTTCTACTTATCTGTTTCAAGAGAAGTCTACTAAATCTCCTACTATGACTGTGGACTTTATCAATTTACTTGTATTTCTGTCAGTTTTTAGTTTATATATTTTGAAACTATGCTACTAAGTGTACCTAATAATATAGTGCATTTGTTGTATCACTACATGGGATAGCCTCTGGTAAACTGTCTCTTTTTATCCCTAATATTGTCCTATAATTTAAAATCTATTTAGTTTGAGATTAATACTGTTTGGATTACTATTTGTCTAGTATGTGCTTTTTCCATCTCTTTTCTTTTGATCTTTCAAATTTTAGCTAGAGGTAAAACAAAAAAAAAATGGAGTTTTCCTTTAAATCTAAAACTTTATATCTTTTAACAGAGAAATTTATCTTATTTCCATTCTTTATAATTATTGCTATACTTGAACTTCCTTCTTTCATTTGACTTTGCTCTCTCCACAATCTGAATTGGATCTCAAATGCAGAGTGGAGTCAATCTCATTTGTTACTTTACAGCAGATCATCACTAATTGAGCACACTCATTTTTGTGTTTTTTCCCATTTCCCTCCTTCATATATCACTCATCTCATGAGACTGGAAAACATCCTTAGTGTGCCTAATGTCATTATAAGATATGTAGTTATGTTTTGAATATGTATTTTTTTCAATTTAGTAAAGAGTACGACACTCTAAATCCCAATCTATTTCTTGCATTTCTTTGTTCAAGTTATATAGAAATTTTTTTTAAGATTTGCTTTCAAACTATGCTTGAACACTATTCAAGTAAGATAAATGCGCCCTGGAGAAAATGCTAAGAGGTTATCATTGGAGTTTTATTCACTTCAGAGTAGGTTTCCTTGATTGCATAAAGCATACAAATATCTGTACAATGTCCCCTTTGCCGGGTGAAAGAGGTGAAATGAAGTAAGGAGAGGTACTATAGACTTGGAATTAAGGGTTATCAATTCTAGTTTGAGCTAATCCTTTTGCTAAGTGACTAAACAAATTTCAATTCATTTTCTTTTTCATCAGCGATGCTTATCAGCCACTAAGGATTTGAGAGATTAAGTGACATGACTTTTGAAAGCCTTATGGCATCAAGTTATAGCAGGATCCAGATTCCTAGAGCTCTGAATGGGGAAATCCAAAAATATATTATTGTGAACCAGTAATCAGAGGTTAGGTCCCTTTTAGCCTCTGACCTATTCACTGCACTGTCAGCCTTTTGTGAAATGCTGAAATACTGAACGAGCACAAGGACCACTGACTACCTGACTCAAATGGTCACAGTCGAAAACCTGGAAACAACGATGGCTGGAATTGTGATTGCAATTCACCACAATTCACCACCACAAGAGACGCCAGCTATTAACTGGAGACAGCAGTTATATATATGACGTAGTGTATAGTTTAATTTATCAACATATGCAGTTTTTTAAAATCTGGAGCTAAAAATATATATCCCATGAGCGAAAGAGGCCATCTGTAAAGTTGCAGTTATTACTTTTCTTCTTTCTTTTTTATCTATATTTTCTAATTTTTCTAAAATGAACACAAAGGAATAGGAATAACTTCAATTTCATAAAAATAAAACACTTGTGTAACTGGGATCACTGTGCAGAAGCAACACCAGAACATAGGTTTGTTACCATTATCTACTTACCCCTTAATGGGTTGCACAAAACTGTTGGGTACAAATGGTCTTGGACAGCACACTATGGATTAGCTTGTTTAGCAAAATTTTCAAATTGTCCATATAAAAGATGATTAAGAGGCTCACCCATCAGAATAAATTCAGTCTTTTATTCCTGTGCAACAGGAAAAACAATGCAAATAAAATATACAGGCTGCATTGTTCTCAGCATTCATATTTGAGCTAATTTTTTAAAATAAATTTTTCTACTGTTTTGTTCTCAGAAAAATTAAGGTTCTTATTTGTTCTCTTTGGGCTACCAAGAAGTAGCATGCATATGGAAAGATGCCAACCTTAAACTATGGTGCATTTAAATCTAAGATATTGAAATTACATTCCGTTTCTCATTTTTCCACCTTTATTACCACTGTTCAATGTTAAAATGCTCTTTGGAGAGTGCACGAAATGAGAGACTACATCCATTTCCAATAACTAACAAGAGAGTTTGAATCTCAACGAGCACTTGCAAAGGGCACAGTGGAAGAGAAATACTTTTGAGTGAATTACAATGTAAAAATTGCAGTATGTGAGAACTTCTGTTTGACAGTTTTTGACATAAAAATTATAAGGTATCCATGTTATTTCTCAAGGTATTCATTTTCTTCAAATTAGACATTGGTTCAAATACTCTTTTTAAATGGCATTGCTTGGAGGTATGCTGTTTCTGAAGGGAAAAAAAACAATAAGGTATAGTCTGGCATTATCATTGGCCTGCCTAATAATGGTTTTCATCAGCTTTATATTCCAAAGTTTAATGAAAAGAATTTTAGAAAACTTTCAAATCAATGTGGTGAGTGGTGGAGGAGGTGGAAGGGTGGTGGGTAAAGGATGGGGAGGATAAATGATGCATGCTTCTGGATGTTATTTTAGCAGATTTTCCCAAAGAAATTATTTTGGCTCATTCTTAGCTTTCAAGTCATCATTTGGAAAATACATGCTGCCTTTCAATGGAACATAAAATTTCAGACTAATCTACAACTCCTTCTATTATAACAAAATTAAAAAATCTTGATTTCTGTAAATATCGTACATAGGCCACTAAGTCCAAGAGATCTTGCCCAAGGCGACTGTGATAGGCAGAATTTTAGCACAATGAACTTTGCTCCCTGGTGTTACTCCTATGAATATGCTACCAACATAGTTACATATTTACATGGCAGATATACTTAAGGTTACTAACCAGTTGACCTTAAACTAGGAAGATTGTCCTGGAGTATCCTGTGAGCCTAATCTAATTACTGAGCCTTTAAAAAGCAAAAATTTTTCTCTGGCTGGTAGCAGAAGAAGTAAAAGATTCAGAGAATGAGAAGAATTTGATATGTCATTTTTATCTTGAGAGGAAGGTGGTCATGTTTTAATTAAATAAGGGCCCCCCAATAACACTTTGATACCAAAACCTGGTAAAGATAACACAAACAAAGAAAACTACAGACCAATATCTCTCATAAATACAGATGCAAAAATCCTAAATAAGACACTAGCTAACCAAATACAGCAACATATTAAAATGATTATATACCACGATCAAGTGAGCTTCATCCCAGGAACACAAAGATGATTCAAGATATGCAAAATGATTAATGTGATACACCACATAAATAAAAAAATGAGAATCAATAGATGCAGAAAAAGCCTTCAACAAGATACAGCATCTATTTATGATCAAAACACTTAACAAAATTGGTATAGAAGGAAAATACCTTAATATAATAAAGGCCATATATGACAAAACCTCAGCCAACATTATACTTAAGGTGAAAAACTAAAACTCTTCCCTCAAAGATCAGGAACAAGGCAAGGCTGTCCACTATCGTCACTGTTATTCACATTAAAGATACAAAAGGCATCCAAATAAGAAACAAAGAAGTCAAACTGTCACTATTTGTGGATGACATGGTTCTCTCTATATAGAAAACCCTAAAGACTCCACAAGAACAATACTAGAAACAATAAGCAAATACAGTAAAATCTCTGGATATAAAATCAATGTTCAAAAATCCAGAGTTCCTATATTCTAATAACAAAGTATCAGAAAAAAAAGTGAAAAAAAAATAGTCCCTTTTACAATTGCAACAACAACAAAAAAAATAAAATACCTAGGAAAAAATCTTACGAAACATGTGAAGAACCTATATAATGAAAACTATAAGACCCTTTTAAAAGATATTGAAAAAGATACTAAAAAATGGAAGATATTCCATGTTCTTGGATTGGAAGAATCAACATAGTTAAAATGATCATATTACTTAAAGTATTATACAGATTTAATGCAATCCCCATCACAATCCCATTGGCATTTTTTTAAGAAATAGAACAAAAATATCATTAGATCTGTATGGAAGCATTAAAGACTCCGAATTGCCAAAGCCATCCTGAGAAAAAAGAATGAGGCTGGAGGCATCACTCTGTCTGACTTCAAATTATACTACAAAGCAACAGTAATCAAAATGGCATGGTACTGGCAGCAAAACAGACACATGGACTAGTGGAACAGAATCGAAAGTCCAGAAGTGAACCCATATTTATACAGGCAAATGATTTTCAACAAAAAAAGCTAAAAATATACAGTGAAAAAAGAAAAGCCTCTTCAATAAATGGTGCTAGGAAAACAGGAAAGCCAAATGCAAAAGAATGAAAATAGACTGTTGGGAGGAAGGAAGAGGTAGATGGGGTAAAGGGATTCAAATATAAGGGATTGGGGGAGGGTGATGTGGGTAAAGGGGATCAAATATATGGTAGCCGAAGGAAACTGGACTCTGGGTGGTAATCACACAATAGAATATATAGATGTCAAATTATAATGTACACTCAAAAATTATATAATTGTACTAACCAATGTTACCCATTTTAGGTACCTGGTACAGTGACTAGCCTATCATAGGCATTTGATACATGGTAGTTATCATTGGCAACTATTAAGAAACACCATTTCTTCATGTCCCTGGGCTATTTTAATAACGACAAATTCCAGTATCTCCTCACCCAAGCCTCCTTATAGCAGCATCCCAGGAGAGCTATTTCTGAAATGTAAAGCTGATCTGTTGAGGCTCTGTTTTAAATGCTGAGTAGTTTCACCCTTTTAAGAGAAATCCTATATTCTTGGGACGGAGTGGATATTTAATGTCCCCAGCTCAGCACTTCTTACTACCACCCTTTCTCTGCTCCCTGAAGAGCAAGTTCCTTGCCATGCTTCATTTCCTCCTGCCCCCTGATTTTGGACAGTCTGTCCCTATAGTTGTCTTTCCAGTTCACCTGTGTCTGCTTCTTCAAACTGCTTTGAGAAGCCACACTCCAACCACTGTCGTGTGCCACTCAACTAACAGAATCCCTCTAATTGCTCTCTCTACTTTCCTATTTGTCCCTCTTCAGTTTTTTCTCTCAAATGCTGCCAGACTGCTTTTCACACAAGAATCCATCACAACACTCTTCTTAAAATCTTCAATGGTTGCCTTCCCATCAATCTACTAAAATCTAATTCTGCCTGATCTGACCCCTCAAGTTCTCCAGTTGCTTGCTGCTCCAGCCATACTGGCCAGCCTGCAGTTTCCCAAACCCTAAGCCCCTTCCTCCCTCCTGTGTACACCAGCCTCTGCTTTGGGAATGCTGGCACCCTGACCTATCACCCAGCTCAGTCTCCAGGGCCACTCCCTCCAGGATCCTTTTCCTACCTGTGTAGACTAAGGGGAGAAAGGATAAGGTTCTAACTAGATGGTCTACTGAAGCAAAGAATTAACTGTGTCTTCAAAGGGCACAGGGATAGAACTGTGTCCTCCTTGGTATACAGAGAATCCAAGCAAATTGTCATAGAAACACTCAGTAGATTCTAACATCATCATTAGTTCTAGCTAGGCTAGACTGAGCAGTTACAGTGTGCCAGGGACTTCATCTACACTATCACTTTCACACAGAACCTACAAAAACAGGAACCAAGATTCAGAAACTAACTTACCTGCAGTTGACGCAGCCACTGAGCGGGGATTTGGACCTAAGCCACCATGACTCTAAGGCCAATCTTCTTTTAACTTTAGTGAATTTATCTGACTGAGCAACACTTTAGCATTGACCCCATATGTAAAACAGCCACGTCCAGGTTGGATAAACACATTTCCGATGAAGCTCTTGGCCGCACAATAAAACAAAGTTAATTGGTCTCTGCAGAGATCAAAACCACAACCTTTTCTTTCTTTAATCATTCTGCCACAGAAGTGCTTAAAGGCAGACACTTTTTATCAAATGGCTATCAAGCGTTTTATTTCCCTTCACATTCTGTAGGTTGCTCATTTATTAAAAGAGCTCAGCCTTTCAAAACAAGCCACTGGATAGAAGGACAAGTGCTACCTCTATAAATTATCAAATGTAAAGGCTTTCATGGAATTTTCCAGGACTTGAAATGTGGAAGGTAGGGTGCTGGAAACCTATCTCCAGAGCGTGCAGAACCAGCTCCCAGGTCCCGCACCGCAGGAATGCGTTAGCCCCATAGGCCTTGCCGCGTGCTCACACTGCCACCTGCTGGCCATGGCACGCATCTCCACTTCCTCAATGGTCCACCTGGAGACCTGCGCGTCCTGTCAAGCAGATTGCTCACACGGTGTCACCACCTTTTCACACTTTAAGGCATCATACTCAAGCAATTTTGATTTTCTGACCCAAAACTTTTTTCAGTCTGATAACAAAGAAAGGCAGGTAAGAATCCATGCATATGCTGGTGTTGATGGAGAGGAACTAAGAACACAAGGGAATATTTTGTAAGGGATCCAGGGACGAAGGGGTCCCCTACTCCGGGGCTGAGGACCAGTACCAGAATGTGGCCTGTAAGGAAATGTGCCGCATACCAGGAAGCCAAGTTTTATCTGAATTTGCAGCCACTCCCTAACACTAGCATCACCACCTCAGTTGTACCTCAGATCATCAAGTATTAGATTCTCACAGGAGGACTCGTCCCAGATGCCAAAAAGGTTGGGGACTGCTGCAAGGGAGTACAGCAGAGAGGAGGCTGTGTGGGCCTGTGACAGCTGCTGGGAGAACCTGAAGAACTGGTGAATCCAGTTTCAGGACCCTCAAGATTTTTTGGTCACAACTGTAATGACAAAACCTCCTCAAATCCCTTTTAAATATAGTGAGGTACCTTTCTCCCTGCATATTTTCTTTTCCTATTAGCACAGCTGTGTATCTAAGGGCAGGAGGGATTTCCAGCTTGAGCATATCGTGCTATTATTTTATGAGGCCACAGGAAGCAGTCTTTCTTTTTAAAAGAATTTCAATCTTCCCTTTTGTTCACTCACAGCATGAAAATAAATCACTGTGCTTGAGCATTTTAAAAATTAAAGGCTTAGATGGCACATGCTGATCAAAAGCTGATCTTCAAATACCTATTTCCATCAGCAATTACATTTTTAAGCTATTTTATAGTTTTCTTTTAATTACTTCATGTGGTATTATGTAGATACAACAGACTAAAATGCATCTCTCTCATTCCAAACTACACAGGATGCTAAACCCCATTCCTTCCGGGTAAATTTGGAACAGAAAGATGGGCTATATAGTGCATTAGAGGTAAAAAGTCAGGGACCTATCTGGTGACCCTCTCTTCATACGTTTAAGGTTCAATAACTCAATTATAAATAGATTAGAATCATTCCCTGAATCTACTTTCTAAAGGAAGACACTGAAAGATTCTTGCTTGCCCAGATTTCCAGAACTTCCTGGTAATAGAAAAGGACCTGGTATTTCTCAGCCTCTGACGTTCTACATTGTTCACTAAACCCCAGGACTGTATTCAGATTTCACATGCATACTTGAAACACACACAGCTTGTCGTTTCCCAGGTAATCTCAATTATTCCCACAGCCTCAAGCATACCCCCAGGTCTGTGTCTTCAGTTTTGAACACTCACCATGAGCTCTAGATCTATCTATCTAACTGCCTACTAAATACTTCACTCTGGATGTCCCACTGGAACTTTAAGCTCACTGAGTTTAAACTCCAGTTTTGGTCACTTTGGCACCATTTCCCAAAGCCACCTTTCCTTCGTATATTGATTCCAGTTAATTGCAAAACTACCCATTCAATTATGTAAACTCAAACCCCAAACATCATCCAATACTCCCACCCTTTATATATGATAGGTGACAAAGTCCTGTAATGTTTACTACCTAATAGAACTGTCTATCCTCCTCCTTCCAGCTATACTGACACTGTCTTTTCATGTGAACTGTTAAAATGCCCTTGAAATTATCTACCTTTATCCATGCTAATGTTCTCCTTTTCATCCTTCACATTTCAAAATATAAAATGGATCACATCCTTGACACCACAATCACAATACATAAAAGGAAAAATTGATAAATTGGACTTCATCAAAATCAAACTTTTTGCTCTGAAAAAGATCTTGCTAAAAGTATGAAAAGCAAACTATAAACTGAAAAAAAGTACTCTCAAATCATACTGGCAAAGGACTTATATCTAACATATATAAAAATTGTCAAAACTTAACAGAAAAACAAACAATCCAACTCAAAAATTGCCAAAAGATATACACAGACATTGCACAGAAGAGATATACAAATGAAAAATAAGCACATGAAAAGATGTTCAACATCATTAGCCACTAGAAAAATAAAAATTAAGACTATAATTAGATATAACTACACCTAAGAGAATGGTTAAAATAAAAAATCACATTCAAAGGAAGATATGGAGAAACTGAATCACTAGTGAAAATGAAAAATGGTAGAGTTACTCTAAAAAATTGTTTGAGATTTCCTTTAAAAACCAAAAATGGACTTATACTATTAAATCTAGCAATTGCACACTTAGGCATATATCTCAGAAAATAAAAACTTATTTTCACACAGAAATTTATATATGATTATCACAGCATCTTCATTTGCAATAGTTGAAATCTACCCAATGTTCTTCAATAAGTGAACAGTTGAACAAACTGTAGCACAGACATCCCATGAAATACTACTCAGCAATAAAAAAGAATGAACTATTGATACAAGTGACAACTTGTTTAAACCTCAAGAAAATTATGCTGAGTGAAAATTCAATGTCAAAAAGATGTATTTTATAATTCCATTTATGTGACATTTATGAAATGACATAATTATAGAGATGAAGAACAGATTAGTGGTTGCCAGGGGTTAGGAGTGAATGAAAGAGTAGGTGAGTGAGGCTATAAAAGGCTAATATGAGAGAATCTTGCAGTAATGATACAGTTAAGAATCTGCCTGTATTCTGCAAGGAGGAGGGATGAGCACAAAGATAACGGTGACTGTCCCTCCAGCCCAAGCCCTGAAGCCACATGGCTTTGTCTTTCCTTGTGTGTCTCTAGTGCCTCCTGAGCTGCTTCCCCTTTGCCAGAGCCCAGGGTATTCCTAGATCAGCTCATAGCAGCCCCACAGCTGAGAAGCAGCAATCTTCAGAAATCCTTCAGTTTGAAGGTCTTGGGAAAAGAAAGAAAAAAAATAAAGAGCAGGTAGAGAAAAAAGGGAAAGAAAAAAGAAAAGAAAAAGATGACTTCATAAACATGTGTAGTTGCCCAGAGCTGCAAGACCTCTCATTATTTCATCCAGCATAGAAGAGACCACCTATGTACTCAGGAGTATACCAAAATGAGTAGACAAAAAAAAAAATGTCCCAAATGAAAGAAAGAACAGGAAAAAGATTCAGAAAAAGAACTAAACAAAATAAAAACAAGCAAGCTACTAGATCCAGAGTTCAAAACATTGGTTAAACAGATGTCAATGATCTCAGTGAGAACTTCAACAGAGACAAGAAACATAAAAATGGAGACAGAAAACAAAAAGAACCAGTCAGAAATGAAGAATATAATAACTAAAATGAAGACTACATTAGAGAAAATCAACAATAGATTAGATGAAACAGAGAACAGAATCAATGATTTGAAAGTTAAGGTATCAGAAAACACCCAATCAGAACAGCAACTAAAAAGAAGAATCCAAAAAAATGAGGATAGTTTAAAGGGGCTCTGGGACAACATCAAGCATACCAACATTCGTATCATAGGGGTACCTGTGAAGGAGAAGAGAGAAAGCCAGTGATTAAAAATCTATTTCAAGAAATAATGGCTGAAAACTTCCCTAGCCTGATGAAGGAGTAGACATACAAGCCCAGGAAGTGCACAGAGTCCCAAACAAGGTGAACCCAAAGAGGCCAAGACACATCATAATCAAAATGCCAAAGGTTAAAAACAAAGAAAGAATCTTAAAAGCAGCAAGAGAAAAGCATTTACCTATGAGAGAGCTTCCATAAGACTATCAGCTAATTTCTCAACAGAAACTTTGCAGGCCAAAAGGGATTGACAGAAAATATTCAAAGTGATAGAAAGCAAGGACCCCCAACCAAAATTAATCTACCCAGCAAAGCTATCATTTAGAATTGAAGGGCAGATGAAGTGCAGCCCAGACAAAACTAAAGGAGTTCAACACCACCAAACCAGTATTACAAGAAATGTTAAAGGGACTTGAGACAAGAGACAAAGAAGGATTTAGTAACTCTACTTATAGGATTTTATCTGAAGAAACCCAAAAATACTAATTTGAAAAGAAATATGCATCCATATGTATTGCAGCATTATTTACAATAGCCAAGATATGGAAGCAACCTGTGTCCATCAATACATGAATGGATAAAGAAGAGGTGGTATATAGATGAAATGGAATATTACTCAGCCATAAAAAAGAATAAAATCTTACCAACTGCAAAAACATGGACCTAGAAGTTATTATACTGACTGGAGTAAGTCAGAGAAAAACAAATGCCATATGATTTCATTTACATGTATCATACTTAATAAAATCTTTAAAAATTTTTCAAAAAATAAATGAACAAACAAAACAGAAACAAACTCATAGAGACAGAGAACATTTTTATGGTTGCCAGATGAGAGGGTGAGTGAAAAGGGGAAAGGATTAAGAAGTACAAATTAATAGTTACAAAACTGTCATGGGGGTGTAAATTATAGCAGTGAGGATATAGTCAATAAATAATGGTGTAATAGCTAAGTGTGGTGTTGGATGGGTGCTCGATTTATTGGGATGATCACCTCGTAAGGTATATGAATGTCTAATCACTCTGCTGTATACCTGAAAATAATTAAATATTGCATGTCAACTGTAATTAAAAATAAATTATTTATTTAAAAAATCTTAATTTTAATAGTGGTTATACAATGCTACACATGTAATCAAATTGCATTGCACTATATGCTCACACACGAATGAGATCAATGAGTACATATATTAACTGATGAAATATGAATAAGCAGATTATACCAATGTGAATTTCCCAGCTTTTATATTATACTGTAGTTATGCCAGATCAAGCTGGGTAAAGAGTGTACAAGACTTCTCTATGTGTTTCCTTGCATCCTCCTATGAATCTATAATTGTTTCAAAATAAAGTTTTAAATAATTGATCATGTCACTTACTTGCTGAAGTTATTTGTAGTTCTCATTATTCATAGAATAAAACACGTTCACCTATGCATAACATATAAGAGCCTCCATTCCAACTTCATTTTCTACTAAGCATTCTGATTAATTGTAGCTTGGCTGTCTTTCATTTATTTACTGGGTGTGTTAAAACATCCACCATATTTTCAGACAATGTTTGTCTTTACTTCTGAGGTCATAAAAAAATGTATTCATCACCCTAAAATTTATCAAATTAGCTGGAGTTGGACATTCCAAACATATTTCACAGCCATTGAGTAAATTTTTTCATGCCTACGCCAAATTAATCTATCAAATAACTATCTGTTATGGATACTAGAGACTTTATGCAATTTCTCTAAAGAAAAAGGAAAGATGAGGTGCTATGATAAGAGCAATAAATGAGGAGAAATGATTAAAGGAGTCCACAGACCTAGAAAATAGTTGTACATTAATGATTTTGCTCATTTCACAGTGTGTTAGTTTCCTAGGGTTACCACAGACTAGGTGGCTTAAATGACAGCAATATATTTTCTCACAGTTCTGGAGGCTAAAAGTGCAAAATCAAAGTGTTGGCATGGTTGGTTCCTTTTGAGGCTTGTAAGGAAAAATCTGTTCATGCCCCTCCACTAGCCTCCAGTGGTTTGCTGGCCATCTTCGACATTCCTTGGCTTGTAGAAGCATCACCCCAATCCTTGCCTTTATCTCCACATGAAAGTCTTCCTGTGTGTATGTCTCTGTGTCCAAATTTCCCCTTTTATAGAAACACCACTCATGTTGGATTAGGGGTCCTCCTGACTCCAGTATGACCTCATCTTAAATAATTACATAAGCAATAACCCTGTTTACAAATGAGGTCACATTCTGAGGTACCAGGAATTAGGATGTCAACATATGAATTCGGGGGGAAATAATTCAATCCATAATACCCACAAAACACTAGTAATGAAGAAAAACTCTGTTTCTGCTTCCATTTCAACGAATAGATAGTCTATATGTCAGTCATGTGTCTTGTACCAGAGAACCCACAGAATTTGATGTAGAAAGTTACTGGGACTATCTGTGAAGATTTTACATCACCTAAGAAGACATTTAATAGCCATATGAGTGTACGTGACATTTATTTGATGCCTTGCCAAATATGTAGATAGAATCACTCTACAATCAAGCTTCTAATTTTATGGTAATCATAGTCCAATGTATATAGTTGACTCACCTTATAGCGAACTTAGAGTCAAAAATTATCTATAAAAATTTTTAAATGTGAAAAAAAGACTTACAGAAAACCATAGTTGGTGAATAATTTGTTTGACTTTCATAACAGCAAAATGACTTAATCCAGGCATTTTAACCAATTGCAACATGGCATTGTGAGATAAACGCTGCCTAGAAGTTGTTAGTGGCTTTTGGGGGTGGGAAGGGGGAATGAAACATGCTTTCTCTAAGAAAATTCTCTGCACAATCCTCTTTCATCTCCAACAACTCAATCCTTTCATAAATGTTCACTGTGGATGAGTCAGTCCAACCAGTTCCTGGGAACCAAATCTGAAATTGTCTGATAATGTCTGGTACCTGATATGTTCTGGATCTTGGCACCTCAATCTAAACATCCAGTTTAACATCCTGTATGTATATGTGTCTATTTCCTGCTGCCTTTGATATAGAATTATCTGTGCTTTTTAGAAACATCCATCACCTACTCCAGGAGTTTAAATTTATATCATCAAGATGTTATATGAGACATCCATTCAAGGAAAAATTAGATATGGGAAGGTTTTATGGGAAAATGTTATGTGAGATAGGTCTTGGCTGATATACAGGGAATATAGACTTGCAGATATGACTGGAAATGGCATTTCAAAGAGAGAAAAGAAGAATTATGTGAGCGAAGTTGGTGTGTCAAAAATGGCATAGCCCAGCCATGGAGTCCAAAGGAAAGAAGCAAGCAAACATGCCCAAGGAGGATAGAAAGTGAGAAAACAATAGAAAAGAAGAGATCACTGCAGAAAGAGCTCTAGTCCAAATCCTAAATCTTCAGAACTGCAGAAATACAGGCTGGAACCATTATCCAAGCGATCCAATCTGGGGGAAGCAACTTAGATTCTTGGCAAAAGGTGGATATCCAAGTCAGACAGCAGGATGCTACAACTAGGTCTGCGTAAATGCACTGAGTGGGAACAGTTTGTCAGTGATAGAGACACCACACATTCCAGGTTATGTGGGGCAGGAAGTTTCTCTTCTCTGAGTTGGTGTTGGGGCAGGGGACCCAAGTTGCTCAAACAACCTGAGATGGAGCCAAAGGGAATCTTGGGAAAGGATGACAACACCAAGTATTTGTCTAAACACATGTGAAAAGCCAACAGCCATCGTCATTATCACTGTCATCACTATGATCATCATCATTGTCACTGTCACGAAAGCTTATGGAGCATTTATCAGGCATTACTTTAAGCACTTTACATAATATTAATTCATTTAAACCTCACAACAACCCTATCAGTATTTTTTCTACAGATGAGGAATCTGAGGCAAAAAGAGATGAAATAACTTTCCCAAGATCACCTCCTAAAAAGTAGCAGAGCTGGGATTCAAACTTGGGAAGTCCTTCTCTACAGTCTATGTGAAACCACTATAGCTCGCTTTACTCTCTACATGGGCCAACAGAACCTTTGCCTTGACTTCACTGTTGCATCCTCCCTCTACCTTTCTGCGTAATCCCTGAATTCCTGCCTCATCCCATTGCCACTTACGCGAACAAATAATACTCTGCACTTGGGAACAAAGCCAGATAACTTCTGCACCAAAGCAACAGAAGAGGGCCAGATCAAGGGACTGTGGGCTAGACTGAGAGTCCAACTGAGTGACTAACACAACCCCATTTCTCCTTCCGTTTTGCTATAAATGCAGTAAAATAGCAATGAAAAAGGTAAAGAGGTCTGCAAGCAAACGGATTAATGCTTTACCTTTGTATTTGAACATGACACACTCTCTCAAGACTGTCAAACAACTGTCCTCCTTGCTGGATGCATTAGTCAGCAAAAGCTGCCATAACATAATACCATAGTCTAGTTGGCTTAAATGACAGGAATTTACTTCTCACAGTCTAGAGGCTGGAAGTTCACAATGAAAATGCTGGCAGGCTTAGTTCCTCCTGAGGCCTCTCTCCTTGGCTTGCAGATGGCCACCTTCTTACTGTGTCTACACATGGTCTTTCCTCTGTCCGTGAATTCCTCTGGTATCTCTTTCCTTTTCTTATAAGGATACCATTCCTATGAGATTAGGGCCCTACCCTTATGACCTCATTTAATCCTAATTACCTCTTTAAAGTTTCTTTCTCCAAATACAGTTATGTTGGAGTTAGGGCTTCAACATATGAATGTCGGGGGCGGGGGGGGGGGGGGATGTAGTTCAGTCTGTAACCCTGGAGCTAAGTCGCTTATAAATAGAGCTTATAAACCCAAGGTTGCCCTATCAGGCACGGCTGAAGGCTCCCCTAGACCAAGAGCCCCAGGGGAGTCTGCTCTGCCCTGAGGAACTCAGAAGCTGAGACAATCATACAGGCTCTCAAGCCACAATCATAGAGCTAGTTCATAAGGAAAATCTAGGGTCTTCTACCACAAATCCCAATATAAGAGCTCTCCAGGATTTCCCTGCATATATATGTATAATTATAGGTAAAAAAAACATTCTTTTATTTTCATCTAATACACACTGATTGGTATATTCCATAACATAGCACATGAACTTGGAGAAAAAATATGGGGAAAACTTTCATTTCCTACTTTCATTAAGTTCATTGGGGAACAGAGCCGCAGTCACCTTCTCTAGTATATCTACTTTGCAGCCAGTAGAGAATAAGTTATACAACATCTGGTCCTCAATATTAATCAATACAAAAAATTTATACTGTATACAAATGCAAAGTACATCTTTTTCATATAGTAAAAGTAAACTTTTCTCCTTGATAGACTTCCATTTTTATTAGCTGAGAGAGAAGAAATTTTTAAATATCACTCAATTGATTTAAAAATGGCCTACTACATGAATTTCACAACTTTTCTACTTTTGCTAAATCCTGCAGGGTGCCTTAAAACTCAGTGGTAAGGCACAGTGACTGGACACACAAAGGATAATCCAGAGAACACACGAGATACCTTACAAAGCCAAGCTTGCAATGCAAACAACCCTCTTATCTGTGAGGAATATGAAGCTCAGTTTCAATTTTCATTCATCCTCAGATCAATCACTGAACCCATGAGGATAAGTGGTACCACTGCTGTGGCCATATTTCCCTCTGAGCAGGAAACTGAAACAAGCAAAATGTCTAAAATTCAAGAATAGATCTAAAGCACAAAAGTCCCTAGGGCTAACAGCAAATAGATTAACTATGGGGAAAATTTTGGTAACAAATTATACACATTGTCAAATGGGAAAGCTAAAGGGTAACATAAATTTTAGGCTGAGAAAGAAAACAGAATTGTCAGGAAATTCCCAAATTTATGTTCCACATTAGTCTAGCGATTTGACTAACCAGCAGGAATGTCCATCCACTATTTAGCAATATAGGTCACTTTATAAATGTAAATCGTCCTTATTCAATTTTTCTGAGCTGGATTCCTTTTCACAGACCTGTTCAATGATCACTTCTCCCCATTCCAAACCATTCAGCACACACTGATGCCACAAAAGTCTTCCAAAGCAGTGTGCCCAATCACATTACTTCAGAGATGCCTCTAACACATATGGCATCTCCAAGAAAATTAGAAAAATGGCACCTCCTTCAAGTTAAAAGAAAAAATATATGTGTATAAATTTTTGTATGAATGTACAATCTCAACAGCTTGTCATAGCCATACTCTCACCTGATCACATCCCCAGAGTGCCAAAAAGCAAATATCACTGGCAGTATGCACAGCAGATGCCCATGTGCATGTCCATCCACACACACACACACACACATACACACACACACGTTTTGACCCCCATAGTGCTATGGCAGGCTCAGAGTTTGGTAGGGGTCGAAATCAGTCTACCCAGATCAGCAGGTGAGAGGAACATCACAGCTGTCAAGACAGGGTACAGTGCATGCCAGCAGGTACATGAGAGCTTCCACTGGGAGAGTCTCTACTGCAGCCTCTGACACTCAGCAGAGGGCCCCAAATCTCCATCCCTGTCCACCTGCTCTTGAGTTAGTTACTACAGTGGCTCTCAAAGTGTTGTAGGAGGCCTTGGGAATCCCCCCAGTGCTTTCAGGGGACCACAAAGCCAAAAACTATTTTGAAAATAATTCTAAGACATGTTTTTCCTTCTCTGTCTTTCATGAGTGTACAGTGGAGATTTCCAGAGGCTACATGACATGTGATGACCCCATCACTCCAAAGGTTAATGGAATATATACTTCTGTCTTATAAGTTTTCATAGTGTTAATCTCTAAGATAGTAAATATCTACAGATACGACCCACATAAACAAATGCTCTTTGGAATCCTCAATCATTTCAAGAGTAAAAAGTAGTCTCAAGACCAAAAAGGTTGTGAACCACTGAGTATGTCTCTACAGTGTGACTAGCACCCCCTAAGAAGTAGCAGCCACATGTAGGGTCATGATCACTCTCCTGCTCAAAACTTGCACTGGTTCAAGAGCAGTGAGTTAGCATCAAATGTATCCTGGTTTATCCTGGTTTTGGAGACAGATCTATGTTCAAACCCTAGTTTAGCCACTTAGGTTATGTGACTTGGGCAAGTTAATCTTTCTGAATATGAGCACCTGTAGGGGCTTAGAGAAGCATTTTTAATCCTCCCCATTCTCCATATATCATTCTGGGATTCTCAACCAAAAGAAAACATACATATCCACAGGAACCAAAAGCCAAATGAGAAACAAATACCAATTTTATCAAGGCTTCCTCTTTCCTGTTCTTTTAATTCTAGAATGACCAGCTGTCTGAGCAGATGCCTAGTCTACTTCCCAACCTGCCTAGCCTGCCTTACCCATACAAGCACTGGGAGAAGCTCATGGATGCCGAGTGAAGGAAAAGAAAGTGCAGAGATGAAAAAAAAGCATTTCATAGTCCTGTAATTCCATCCCCTGGGGACATATGACCCAAGGAATATTTCAGACACTGATCTATAAGATTATTTTAGTTATTTTCCCTTCAGTAGGGAGTAGTGAGTAGTAAATTAGCATAAAAATACTAAAATAGCATAGATGAATCTCTATTCTCATTAGAGATTAGAACACCTATGACTGGAGCATATCAGTCACTCAAGAAGTGATCATGAATAGCAGCATCTGCTGGAGTTAATAGAAAAAAATTCTGAAAAATAAGACCTAAAACATTTATAGTTTCTGGTTTCTATCTTTATGTATGGGAGCAGAAAAGACTTTCCCCCAAAGTTGGTGTCCCATCTTCCTCCAAAGTTGGCTCCCCTTTGCTGCCATCCTCTAGCCTCTGATTGTTCATCTAAATCCCTAGGTGCTCAGTATTCTGTGATGTTTCCATTTCAGTTGAATGACAGATCTTTTTACCTGAAAGTTCTACTGCAAGGTCCAACATGGTGGTCAATTTCATGATATACAAAGAAAATCACAGCTTTCAAATTATCTGCTGAAAACAAAGCAAAACAAAAATAGTGACCACTATCTCTTGTTATTAGCATGGCCTTAGTTTAGTAACTGAAGAGCCAGAAATAGATGTGAGACCTATAGAATCCACGTAAATACCTATGGGTCCTGGCCTTGCCAGTTAGGGGTGATGAAGAAAAGAATTAAGGATCAACTCAAATTTTAAATTGTTTAATTGACTCCTGTCTAATGATAAAGTAACCTGGGTAGGAGTTACAAAATTTCATCTACCCAGACCAAAAAATAAAGGTGAAATAAAGTCACATAAGAATTAAGAATGTCTTAATTGGACTCCAGAGACCTAGGTGCAAAACAAATAGAATTTACAGGTCAGGATCTTGGGCAAGTTTCAAGATAGCCATATGGAAAATCCTGAAAGTCTGCAGCCCCAACTCTTGCCCCAGCCCCAAATCTCTAGTCAATTAGCCTTCTCACCCAGCTGAGAAGTAAACCCAATCTACCCAAGATAGTCACCCTATCCTCAATACATAGGGTTGTTTAATGTCCAGAAGATTAAGAAATAAAGAGAGATAATAAAGTAAACAAATCTATGGTATCAATACTTTCAAATTGCTTAGAAAATCTAGTACATCAAAGCATCTAGACTGATAATCAACTAAAATATATAACTGAATAAAGTATGTAATTGAATAATTGATTTTTAGACTTAATGGTTTAAGTTGAAAGGTATAAGTGAATTTGCCTGTTTGTTTATATTATTAGAATATAAAAAGAACTTGAGACTTATAACACTTATAAACTTTATGAATTTAACTAGAGAATTTTAAGTACTTAGAAGTAATTTAGGTATTATAGACATAATACCTAAATCACTTATTTAGGCATTTTTTTGATAAATTATTAAGAAAAGCAAAGCCATTAAAGTTTAAAATTTTTAAGACTAATCGAGTTAATAAAAGTGATTGGTAACATTTATTAAATTTTTAAATACAATAACAGTAATTAGGGGTTGAATGTAACAGTTCAATTAAAAATGTTTTTAATTTATAATTTTAACACATCAAATTCTGATTAAAAACAAAAGTAACTGCAAATATTCTTCTGTGAATGACATCAGTTCCCAGTACCACTAAAATGCACATGACATTTCTGTGTTTCCTTTGATTCTGGGCTCTTGGCATTTGGTCTTTTACAGAACATAACGCTGATGCATAAAGAGCCAGCATTTCAGAAGAGAAAGAATCATTTACATGTAAAATGTGAATCTATTTCCTTACTATTTTTAATCTCCAGAAACGACCTCATAAAATAATAAAAGTCACAGTTCAGATTAGTATGTGATGCTTCGTTCCATTATCAAAAATCAGTACTAAAGAATTTACTGGCCAGTAGAAAGAAAACTTTTCTGCTTGGTCTTTAGATTCAGGTAAATCAAGTTCTAGTAGTCTATATTTCTATCAATATTAATCAAAATTACACAGAGATTCACTCCCTCTCTATACAATATTTTAGAAAGATTAAAATCATGGTTGCAGAATCAATTGTAAATATTTACAATCTGGGCTCTATATGGCTGACAGATGGAGCAGAGGGAAGAAACATGCAGAATGTGGCAGAAATGGTAACATCATAAAGTAAAGAGTCAAGAGATATAATTGAAATAGTACTGAAGATGAAGAATCAGAATTAGAACTTCACCTGGATTGGGTGACTTCTTAAATGTGGTTTTCATTTCTGATCTGAATAAAGTTGTTCTTCTATGGGAAAACATCACCGTGATTGTAGCAAAGACCCATAGGGAAGAACAAGTCAATATTAAAATACTTATATTGCCACAGAAACAATAGAAATAGAACTTTAAGTGTATTATTTAAAGTTATAAAAGTAACCAATAAAAGAACTGAAATTATTTACATATATAGAGATATACATGTGTATGTTTGTGTGTATCTAAAAATATTAGGAAGAGGAGGAGAATGTAGTGTATAAGCAAATTTAGCTCTCATGTTTATTATAATATAATAAAAATTATATTTATTATGTATAATAAATACATGCTATATATTACAAATCAAAAAAATATGATCGGGCACACATTACCTGGGCCATCACTGTCCAATGTAACAGCCAGCCACCAGCCATATGTTGGCTATTGAGCACTTAAAATGTGTCTAATCCAAAATGAAATATGCTACAAGTATAAAATATACAACAGATTTTGAAAACAATATAAAAATGTAAACTATTTCATTAATAAACTCAATGTAATTATATGTTAAAACAATATGTTGGATACACTCGGTTAAATAAAATATATTATTAAAATAAATTTGATGTGTATACTTGAACTTTTTAATGTGGCTACTAGATAATTCTAAATTATATATGTGGCTCACATATTTCTATCACACAGGACTGCTCTAGAGTTTTGCATTAAATATCAGAAGAACTAAAAATACAAATGAAGTGTTTGGCCTTAGGGAAATAGAACTGAAGGAAAGAGATATATGGGGAAAGAACTAGTTGCTTTTTATCAGAAACTCTTCTATACTATTTGAATTATCTTAGGCATACATTAATTTGCAGAGAATTTGAAATCTTTAAACAAATTTAAAATGAAAGAATAGCATCATAATGAGAGAAAGTAAATGAGGCCATAGATAAAGATTTAAAAAAAAAACAGAAATGGAAGGACAACAGAGTAGAGGAAGGGAATGCAGTTGGACAATGTCCATATGCAGGACAGAATCACAAGGTCACTCTGTGGGTTAGTGTGACATTAAGAATCATTGTATTCAGGTCTCTGTTGGTAGCTTTAATGAGTAAAACATATTCACCCAGCCTCATTTCAGTTCATCTTTGTTTCTAGTCCTAGCTTTTATATAGGCTAGTAAGCCTATGTTTCTCTCAGCCCAGAGCCTGTCACAGCATCTTTAACACAGTGGTAAAAATCATATTTTTTTTTCCAATTTCCTGATGGCCCCTGGCACACAAAGTGATTGTGAGGTCCCAAATCAACATCTCCTTCCTATAACCTCACTTCTTCACCAACGGGAAATTTGGTATTTCTAAAAGAATCTTCCTTAAGCAAGCTCTCAACTGCACATAGCTAAATGTGTAGACCTTTGAGTCTATAACATTTGGAACTTTTAATGTTTTCTTACATGGTAAACAATATCCCAGTGCCTAAAATAGTAATAAGGTCAATTCATACAGTAAACACATTTGTGCAACAGATATTCTTGAGTGCCTGCTTGTATTAAGTGCTGTTCAAACAACATCCTCTGCTCTCTTGGTACTTACACCTTAGTGGGGGAGACAAATAACAAATGAATAAACAAATTTATATACATACACACACACACACACACACACACACACACATACATATATGCCTTTAAAAATATCTTTATGATTGTATAAGAAAAAATATGCAGATTAATGGGATAAAGGGTGATGGGATGGGATGGAGGTGACTATTTTAGAGATTGCTTATTGAGAAAGTGATATTGGAGGGAACACTTGGATGGTGGGAAGGGCCCAACTATGCAAAAATATGGGAGAAAGGGAAAAGATGTTCCATGCAAAGAATGGCAAAGTCAAAGGGCTTCAGATTGGAATGAACTCATAGTGGCCAAAAGCAGTACATGGAATTGGAGAAGAATGAGTGAGGAGGAGAGAGGAGAAAGATGAGGTACAGAAGCAGATCATCTCATATCTTACAGGGCCGTGTGGGCCCTGGTAGAGACTTGGGATTTTATATGAAATACAATGGATTCTACCAGATGGTTTGGAGCAAGAGAATGAATTAACAGGGCTTTTGTCTTACTGATTTCCTGGTGGAATTCTAAGTAAATAGTCAAAAGATCCTTCCCTATTTTCCTTCTCCACTTTAAAGATTGGTAAAATAAAAATTAAACCAGAATTCTTCATTCAGCATAAATTTGAAATCACCTCAGATCAGCAAACAGGTAGCTGACTATAAGATTGTGTCTCTCTCCACTGCTCTGCACCATTTGCAGAATTTATGTTTCATATCTAATTTCTTCAGCATTAACAAGCATTTATTAAGCCCTTTCTGTAGACCCAAAGTGTGCTAAGCACTTGACTACACCATCTTATTTCATCCTCACAACAACCCTGTGATAGTGGTAAGATTATCGCACTCCATATTTGAAGAAACAGGCCTGAGATTAAATGACTTGTTTAAGACTTTAAGCCAATAAATGACAAAGCCTGTATTTGCACCCAGCTCTCCTGATGCAAAGCTCCATATCACGTCGTTTTATGGGCCTCTTATCAGCCACAATGAGTTTTTTCCAACATTTTAAAGGACAAAAATCAAAATGAATAATCTACTTGGAGGTAAAAAGTGGCAACTGCTCTCAGTTCTTGACAGTAAAATAGAGATTCAACAAAGTAGAATAATTTGCTTGCAATTATGCAACTTGATAGTGGCCAAGCTGGGATAATTAGATTTTCTTAAATGTTCCCATTATTATCCAACCTCATCTTTGAAAATTCAAAAGCAGAAAGCCATAAATTAAACCTAAAAATGAATATGGGTGTCAAAGTAATAAAGGTTAATTAAGCTTTGCATATGCTCAAACACAAAAAAAAAAAGAACTGTGTAACAGCTGCAAAAATGAAAACATTCAGAAATGCTTCCGAAGTAGAGATTGAGAGAGCATATTATAAAGTAGAGGCAAAATGAGTGGGTAGAAGGATGTGGATAAGCAAGAAGCTTGGTATCATCTCAGGCTAGTACATTGATTTTACTGAATGATTAAGGTTCCTACAGATTAGTCATTATAAACTGTTTACGAGGACAAACTATAATTTATATTGAAAATGTGTTTATCATGTGATTTCTCAGTAAGATTTGTGTCATATTAATTGGTATAGATCAATCTGAAAAAAATGTATGATATCTTTATGAAGACTTATAAAAATAATATATTGTATATGGCTGCTCATACCACTCCACTGAAGCAATGTCACTAAAGTAAGTCGAGAGGAAGATTCTATTACAGTCACACATGCTTTACTGCACTAATGTTTTCCTTTCGATTTTAAGCTGTATTGGAAAACAAAGTGGACCCTTCAGGAACCATTTGTTTTAGCATTTGAAAAAAAAGCATTGATTGTTAATGCTGGAGCATATAATGAAGTTTTAGAAACATTCGCATCAAAATGTTCTTTGAAAGGCAATTTGTCAGTGTTTCATTCATCCAGGCTCTGAACATTAAATTTTTAAAGTCTTTTTCCCTGTTCCTCTATCTCATATATAAAGTAATTTCCTTTAGAATTATGTCATTACTCTAAAATTGCCAACTTATTTTATTTTATTTCTTCTTCTACTTACAAAATTAAAATATCTATGTAAAGTAAAGAAGTGGGAAATTTTTTTCTTTAATTAGAACGATAATGTCTTTCAGGTCAAAATAATTATAGAATAATTAAAAACTTAACTAAATGACTCAGAGATTAAGTCTTCTTGCACCTTTTAATATTGTCTTTCATCAAACATGTCCTTTTTCTGAAAGGGAAAGAGGATGTGGAAGTTTGTACAGTAGGTTTTATGGCTTGGGCCTATAAGTAATACATTTTACTTCCAACCATATTTCACAAGACAAAACCCAAGCGTATGGCCCCAAAACAACTGTAAGGGATAATGCAAAATACAATCTTCCTATGTCCCCAGAATGAAAAGAAAATTTGTTAACTGCTAGCAAGTCTCTAACATACAAAAAGAAACTGAATTACACAATGATAAGGTACTCTGATTTCCTTGTATAACTTCTAAAAGTAGTTGAAAGTTTGATCCCAGAATTCATTTATGTGTGTACATATTTTTTAGCCTTATGAAGAAAACTCATGAGTAGCTGGCACAAAAGGAAAGCTTTAACTATTGACATTCTAAGAGATAAATAAACCTCTGAATCTCAGAAAGCAGTTTTTTAAAAGTTGATGAAGATTAAGTTCTGGATACACCAAACTTGTCTAGTACCAAGTCAAGCTCAACCACAGACAGACAACCTCCATCCACTTTCAACTCCCATCCTATGGTTAAATTTAGAGAATAGCATCCTAAATGTCAAACTATGTTGTCACAACTAAGTACAAGAACAATTAGAAAATTGTAGAAAAAAATAAAATATATGCCAACCCTGTGACGTCCCTCAATTCCAAAGAATGGAATTAAAGTATCAGACAAAGTGTATCCTGGTACCACCAACAAACAGGACTGCGAATGGTGGACACAGACCAGCATTTCATTTCTATCCTTCGGCCTACTTTCAGATTCTGAATTACTTCAGTGCCCAAACTAGTAACAGTGTTTTCTGGAGAATGGAATTAAGTAGCTAATTACAACTTTTATAGCAAAATGTGCAATTCCATAATAGATACGCTGCCTCTTCAAGTAATGAGTCCTCTCTCGCTAGAAGGTTCCAACAGTGACTGCCTGACCGAATGCTGGAAAGGGCTTCATTATTGGGTGTGAAGCCTAAAGGATAGCCACATTAACTCAATGCTCAGATTTTCAAATTCCATGCACTGAAATCTCTCTGCTGTTTTTTTTTTTTTTTTAAGTTGTTTGCCAATCCACACCTCCAGCTCTGTGTCATCAATGTCCTTGGGATAATGATTATGCAGGAAAGGCAAAAAAAAAAAAAAAAAAAATTTTTGATCTTAAACTACAACCTATATGTATTTTGTTTCACTTTCTTCAAATAGCTTGTTTTACTGGCTACCACTTTCTTATAATAAGCAAATCCAAAATATTCCACTTAAGTCATCTTTCAACTCAAAACAGCATTTAGTTTTGCCACCTAAAGGGATATCAAAGGTAATTTATATAGAGAAATGAAAATAGAAAATGAAGATACAACTATGGTGAGCCATACTTCTGAAGGTATGGTTTTCAAAAATTGTGTGTAGAAATCCACAACTGCTGATTTTTAAAAATCTGGGTATATAATTATACCCAGAGTACCACAGGTTGAATCCTCATGTTTTTAATGGCTAAACTAGGTTAAAATCAGAAATAAGAGAAAAGCTTGATCTAAAATAAAAATTAAAAAAAACAACCTCAGAAGGCTAAGGACTAGTTATTTTTGCTATCATGGGAGTTAAAAATTCCAACAGGGCAAGTGTGGCCATGACCATAAATTAAACTTGGTGTTTCTCACTGACTAAACTCTATATGTTGCTGTTGAAAATGCTTGTTTCTTATCTAGCAAAACATCTGCTTTTTGATGCTAAAAGCAGGATCTGAGGGAAGTAGTGATCTTTCCCAAGGCAACTTGATTAATAGTAGGCTTCCAAATATTAGCTAAAAAACATCTTGATGAAACCAACCGTACTGAATAATTGTTTCCACAAATAATCTTGATATATATTTCCTTCCTTTCTCTCCAGGATTTTAGACAGTGGGACTCTGAGATGTACTGATTTTCTTCCACACAACTCTTGCCCTTAATAGGTATCTCACAAGTCAACAGTGTTCACCAACCACCCACACACCTGAGCCAAACATCCTGCTCACTGGTTCCTAGCAACTTGTGAAAAGAAATCATCTGAATGTGGAAAAATAATAAACAAATGAACATATCATTATAAGAAGTACCGAAACATTTATTTCAAAGAGTTAATTTTATTGCAATATAGTGAAAATGCAAGAACAAAACTATATTCTCAACTACGCAGAGTTAAACAATTGAGAGCTGGACAAGATAAAAATTACTGTCAAGGTTGAATAATCTCTATACAAAGTGAGTAGAAGATAGTTCAAGGACAAAGCAAGTTCTTTTTTGAAATGGTAGAGCTGATGGTAGCTTTAAAAATGAAATAAATCCTTAGAACACATCCAACCAGGTAAGGTCAGGAAAACTGAAGATGAAGAAGAGAGAGAAAAGGAAATGGAGGAGAAGAAAAAAGGAAAAAGAGAGAAAGTCCACTGAATTAGAAATTAAAAGACCTGAATTCATATGCCTGACCCTTCTGGCCATGTAATCTTGAGCAATTCTTATTATCAACACCATCATCATAACAGCTAAAACTTATAGAGAACTTACTATGACCTTGACTCTTTCTTTACACAGGTTATTCCCTTTAATTTTCACAGCAAACTTAACAAGCAAGATCCTATTATCTCCACTTTATAGACTGAGAAACAGATGCAGCAAACTCAAATAATCCCAAGGTTTCGCAACTAGTAGATATCAGAACCAGGGGTTCTCCCTGTTTTGAAAGCATGTGTGTAATTTGAAAGCACCTATCCTTTCCACAATGATAGGGTACCTCCCAAATGTAACTCTCAGACCTTGACTCCCTTCATCTAGAAAGGGATCATTTAATTCCTTCTATAGTCACATGAGGATGTATATCTGTTGTCTTTTGACACATTAACTTAATTTGTTCTTTCTCCTGGGTCTCTGAGAAGACTAACCAGTCAGCTGATCTCAGCTGGACAGTTTTAATGGTCTGCGCATGTATCTGGTGGTCATCTGGCTGTTGGCTGATCTAGCATAGCACCAGAGGGATAATTAGTTCTGGTCTACGTGGCCTTTCCTCTCCAACAAGCAAGCCCAGGCTTGCTCCCATTACAGAAGCAAAGACAGCATGCAAGTCTTCTTGAGTCCTAAGATCAGAATTGGCACATCACTAATACCACATTGTGTTAGCTAAATAAATCACAAGACTGGCCTAGAGTCAAGAGCTGGTGAAACAGATCACATTGCAAAAGGCATACGTATAACAAATCCAGATGAGCTTGCAATAGAATGCTGACATTAACCTTTATCATGTCTTATCAGCTTTCTGGGCCAGTGGTTCTCAACTCTAATTGACTGCACATTAGAACTATATATATGGAAGACTGAAGAACTGGTGCTGGTGTGTAATCATTGTATCATAAGATATTTGTAAATATGCTTTATAAACTATAAATATGCTTTATAAACTATAGGGACCACTGGGTCTCTAACTAAAACCCACTCTTCTTGAAAAGTACTAGCCACTGCCACCAATCTGACAGCTTGTTTTTACAGCTGACATCTCTTCTAGCTCAGTTTATAGAAAAGAGCTAGACAAAATCAGGTACTGAAAATCAGTGTCAGGCTTTTCTTACGCTTTCTGAATTCAGATGCAATTTTCCCCTATGCCGTTACTCCGAAATCCATGCACGGTTACATTCTGTTAAATTAGAAATTTCTTCAAGAATTAAAAATCAAAAGAAAATAATTTCCAAGCTTTGTGTCACTTATTCTTGGCCTTCCTGAAATTATATGTATATTCCATCATTTTTATTGGGGTATTATGCTTTCTTTCTAAAGCAAAACCCCAAATGTTAAATCTCAAATTCATAGTTTAAATTATTTAAAATCATGCTAAGTCCCTAAGAGATATAGTCTGAGAGAACATCAAACCAGCATTGGGATTCACATTAAGCCATAAAATTTATTGTGATTTGGACAAAACACTGCTGTAACCAGAAACTCCAGAAATTAACCCTTTTCTGTATCAAAAATATTTATCTATATTTTTTAATTCCCCATAAAACAAATCCAGATGAGCTTGCGATAGAATGCTAACATTAACCTTTATCATGTCTTATCTGCTCTCTGGGCCAGTGGTTCTCAACTCTAATTGACTGCGCTTTAGAACTACCTGAAGAGCTTTCTAAAAATTTCTATGCCCAAGTCACACTCCAGGACAGCCAGATCAGAACCACTGGAGATAAGACACAAGTACCTGCATAATCTTCAAGCTCCCCAAATGATTCCAATGTGCCCCCAAAGTTGAGAAACACTGCATGGGGCCCTTAGCTTCCCTGCCTATGAATGAAAGACTTTGCACTGGATTCCAATCTGTATTTGGTTGGGATTCTATTTCCCTCTTTGAATTGCTAGCAAAGTAGCTTGGCTATTTCTTAGTAAACGGTTCTGAAGCAATGTAGAAGAGGCTTAGGAAACAGTTAAACCTTTGTCAGTAACTTATTAGGTACATGACTTAGAGAAAGTTATTTAACCTACTTAGCCTCACTGAGCCTTGATCTCCTCCTAAGGCCAATGGTATGATAATTCCTACCACATAAGGTGTTATGAAGATTAGGCAAGATAAGTTATATAAAATGCTCCCATAATAGACAATCAATATTTATCCATTTCTTTTTTCCTTTGCCTTCAGATTCTCGAACAAGCTGCCGGGCATCCTCAGATGGCCTACTGTTGACTGCTGAAGCAAAAAGAAGGGACAATACTCAACTGTGTATTACATGGGTCAGTACACCATGAAGGGGCCCAGTTGTCTGCCTTTCCCATACATCAGAAAACCCTGCTGCTAATTCACTTGGAGTGAAACATCACTATCTATCTTCTTGCTGGGGCCCACCCCGCAGGGGGTCTAAATGCCACTTGCTCTTTGTCCAGATACATCATTAATGGAGTCTTTTTTTTTTTTTCCTCCATCAGCCCAAGAGGCCTGATACAGACCAGGTTTGGGGAAAAGCCACACAGATAAGGACCTGGCAAACCTTTCTCTGCACCAGCTTTCCAGAAAAGCAAAAAGCTAAAATGATTACACAGTAAGGCAATAATATCACCATTACAGCTACAGAGCAGCAAAATCATCTCTGCATAGTAGAACTGATTTCTTTGCTAATTGTGTGTCTCCTGGACAGGTCTGTAAATATACTGCAGCACAAAGGAGTATCTTAAAATTGCTGTCATTTTTTAAGAAGTCTGGCGCCACAAAGCAAATAAACATTTTTTTTTTCTTTTTGGTCTCTGCATTTCTTCAGTGGTAACAAAAATAGAAGATGCATTTAGATTTTCCCAAAATGCATTTTTAAATGATAAAACCTGTTTTCTTGGTTCTGACTCATTTTCCAATTACAGAAATGCTTTAAAAATTAAGATAGATTGAACAGGAGCAAAGAAGAAATTGTAAGGATGTTGATGATTAATTATATATACCATATATTTATGTAGTAACTTCAAAATGACCTGTCTCTGTAAAATGTGTCTGCTTTCAGCAGTTCCTCACCCCTCGACTTACGTCAAGTCATAGCTGCCCCCATCCTCAATCTGATTCAGATAAGCTGTCTTAGATTCTAGCATGGCAAAGCCTACACCCCACTGTGATGATTAATTATGTGTTGGCACTTACAGCTTTCCGAGTCTTCATTTCGTTACTTATTAAAGTCAAAGATTTTTTAAAACTAGTATACTTAGTTTTTATACTTAGGTTCTAGGCGGAAGGAATACCTAGCCAATATTGAAGCCTGCTCAATATAAATTGTTTTGATCAGAAATACTGAGCTGTTAGTGGCTGTTGTATCTCTCATTGATCTTATCTCTATCTCAGTGACATTGATACTTATCACCATTTAATTATTATGTATGTTTGCTCATATGTTTACCGAAGGTCTCTACTTTCTAGGTCAGAGGTCTACAAAGGATGGCCCAGATACCAAATCAAGCCCACCATCTGTTCTTGTAAATCAGGTGTTTATTTATATAGTCACGCCCACTCATTTACATATTGTCTATAGCTGCTTTCCCATTACAAAGGCAGAATTAAATAGATGTGACAGACTCTGCACTTCAGACCCAAAAATATTTACTACTTGATCCTTTACAGAAGTTTTCCAACCCCTGTTTTAGACTTTAGGATTTCTAAGAACAGAGACTTTGCTATAAGTTCAGTAACCTGCACATTGTAAGTGTTCAATACATATTCATTGCATAAATAATGTTAAATAAGTTTATCATCTTAGCCCCAAAGCTACTTGTCAGGTTCAGGCCTTTAGTAAAAGGAAAAGCAGACGTTTGTGCCTTATGTACAGACATATAAAGCTGAAAAGATCCTAAAGACAAATATGCCCCTAATTTTTCAGCCAAGGAAACTGAGGCCCAGATGGCTGAAGTGATTCTCTCCCAAGGTCAGCTCAAGGAAAGGTGAGGACTATTCCTGCAACACATTTGTTTTTCTTTTAATTAGTAAGTCACTCTGTGAAGTCAGCTTGTTCCTGGGAGGACCAAAGGCTTGAACAAAACATGCACACAATAACAATTACACTTGTTTAGAACTTTCACTTCTGACCTATTCCCTGAAGTTTTTTAAATGCTCACCACCTGATACATTTTCATAAATTTGGTTAGAGAATGATATGCGTACATTAAAGAACACAAAGTACAGCTTCGCAACAAACTTTATTAATAAAATCAATGCCCTGAGAAAATTCCAGTGCACACTGAATGATTATCTACCACCTATCTGTTTTGACAAAAATTTCTGCAGATCTGATATCCCAAACAATGTAGTGGTCTGAATTTTAAGACATCTACCTACTATTCCCCAAAGTGCAAGACAGAAAATAATTTAATTCTGCCAAGTCACACTAAGAAGTAGATAAGGATCGCCCAGCACAGCTGAGTTGTTCTGTCTCTTGCCAGTATTGACTGAGAAAGAAATTACTGGGTGGGTTAGTGTCTCCAATGCACTAAGGCAATTTTTTTTTTTATGTCATCATTTATTTTTTCCTCCAAAAGTTCTTTGTAATTCTGTCCCATAAAGGATCACAGACAAATAAATAACGAACAGGAGCACATTAGGGTTACAAGATCTGGATCCCACAGACGCAGCTCACTCGTCTTGCAGCAACCATGAATTAGGGCCCTAGTCTGTGCCAGGCACTGGGGAAAACACAGAGGCAACTGACACAGTCTCCAGGTCTCAGAGAAAGTAACATTTCACATGGGAAAGAGACAAAGAGAGAGCTGAAGCACCATGACATAGGTCTTGTGGGTCTAGGAGGTAAGCCAGAGTGTAATGATGAACATTGAGTTAAGAGTTAGCCAGGCGAAAAGGGTTGGGGCGAACAAACACACAAACTGTATGAACATGAAGTTATAGAGAGAATAGGATATATGTAAGGGAGTGAAAACAAGTTAGCATGTCTGGAGCCTCACATGGTTGGTGAACCTGGAACAAAAGACTTGGACCTGTGGGCTAGAATGATGCATAATCTATAACAAGCATTTGCTCTAAGCCCAGTCTGTCTAGGTAAAACACACCTTTAAGGTAAAAAAAATAAAATAAAAAAGAAAGGAAGGAAAGAAGGAAGGAAGGAAGGAAGGAAGGAAGGAAGGAAGGAAGGAAGGAAGGAAGGAAAAAGAAAAGAAAGGTATCCTCAACACAAATCTGTAGAACAGGAGACATCAGTGGCCTTCTAGCTCTACTCTTATCTAATACAGAAATCTTATTCTAATATCCTAAATAGATGGATGTCTAGTGTTGGCTTGAACACTTCCAATGACAGGGAACTTATTGCCTCAAGGAGGAGCTAATTAAAAAGTTCTTTGTGTCAAATCTGAAACTTCTTTCTGATTTCAATAAGAAATTGGCCAACAACTTGTCCACAAAGAAAGGCTCGAATCAGGAGCTCAGGTTTAAATATTTATACGGTTTAAACTTGATTAAAAACAGTGTTCAATATCCCACCAACCACATCCCAAGATGCAGTTTACTTCTATCTTCCCAAGAAACCCAGGCCATGCCAGAACCAGAATCTTTTGAATCATGACACATCTACTAGAGGGAGTGGGCACCTGAACCCTGAATACCTAGATGCAAAGAACAAGGATAAAAATCCTGAACCAAGCATAGTATAGAAGCCAAAGCACATAGCTCCATGCGTCGGAGCTAAAAGGGGACAGCTGGAGTCAAGCAGACAAGTCCTGGAAGAAGCACAGCCATTTTGCAGCATTTCAGCTGCATGACTCAGATTCACAGGGCATAAGGGAAGCCTTGTAGGACACACCAGAAACAACCACGAAGGCACTTTTAAGTTACGTGCAAGGAGGGAATAGTCACAATCCTCAAGTCAGAAAATACCTTACTCAGTTGCAGAGAGAATGCAGAATTATTCAAATCCAATTTTGCTTTATTCTTCACTACTAAGAAAAATGACACTGACTGTGCAGAGTAGAATGTACATTGTCAACAAAGAACGGAAGCTGGGGATGGATGGGAAGCCAGTAAGGTCCCATAACTACTGCTCTGTGTTAGTTCAAGGCCATGACCCAGACTAGTTTCAAGACACTGAAAAAACCTGCAGATGTTTTCATAGCCGCAGAGCTGCAAATGTGTGTGAAATCACAGATGATGAGAGCAAAGTCAAAGACTGAAGCTAGACTAATATCATCTCAGCTACCAATGTTAGGGTTAAAACTTCCCAGTGAACCAGCCACAAGGAGGTGATATCTCTAGGCAGTAAATCAGTCACTAGACGAGCACAAAGAGAGAAGAGCGCAACATTCCAGGGTACAGATAACAAGAATGTCTACAAGGCCATGTTCAAAGCTAGCGGATTCCCTGGCTACATTTATCTTTGTAATGACTAAGTCCTGCTAGCTTTGTAAAGGGCTAACTTCTGTTTTTTAACTTATTCTGTTCCAGAATGCAGTAGGGAGGGGGAGGCTTTATAAACTGCCTCCCCTAAGAACCCGGCACTGGTCCCTTCTAACCCTGCATGGCAGAGGGTCAGTCGCCGGCCAGCTAATAAAGGCTCATAATGAATCTCAATTTGTTTCATGGGTTTTGGTCATGCCACAACACCAAAAGAGAAGTAGCTGGAATTTGTGAAAATGTAGAATTATAGACTAAGAGGCTACAGTACTAATAAATAAGAGACACTTAGAAACAAGGAGTGAGGGAGAAAGAGTCAAAGAGCCATGACTAACACATACAACAAGCAGTTTACAGTAATAGAGGCAAATGCAGAACTGATGGTAGCAAGCCGTGCTCATCATGCCAGGCATCGTTCTAAGCACTGAACCCTCAGACCAATACTAAGAAGTGAATGCTATTATTATGCCCATTTTGCAAAGGAGAAAACCAAAGCACAGCCTTCATGTAACTTACTCAAGATTGCACAGCTAGTAACTGGGAGAACCAAGATTTGAGCCACCATAGGGTGCAGCCTCCCTGACAATTGAGAAGTTGGTATAAAGGTGGCCTTTGAGGAGGAAGCAGAAATTGGACAGAGACGAAGGATTAATAAAAGTTGAAGGATGAGACTAAGGTGAGAATTGGTGAAACCAATGGAGGCCATGAAGAAGAAGATTCTTGCTGGAGCTTATGGGTATAATGAGACTAGAGAAATATGGTGGAAACAAGAAGCCAGATGCAGAGTATCTTAACCAGGAGTAAGAGGAGGCTGGTTTTCAGTTCTACTCTCAGGCACTTTACCATTTCATGTAAATCTTTCAAATCTGCCCCCTGCACCCAAGATCTCCCTTCTTGTCACTTTTCAAGAAAATTTTTTTCTTATTATTTTTGTGTGTTAATTTATTTTTCAGTTATAATTAACATACAATATTATATTAATTTCTAGTGTGATTAGACATTTACATGACTTACGAAGTAATCGCCCCAATAAGTCTATTATCTGTCTGGCATGAAACATAATTATTACAATATTATTGACTATCTCCCCGTGCTATATTTTACATCCCTGTGACTGCTTTTATAGCTGGCAATTTGTACTTATTCCCTTTCACTTATTTCACCCATTCCTCCAACTTTGCTCCCATCTGGTGACCATCAGTTGTTCTCTGTATCTATCAGTTTGTTTCTAAGTTTTTTTCATTTATTTTGTTTTTTAGATTCCACATATAAGTGAAATTGTATGGTATTTGTTTTTCCCCCTCTGACTTATTTCACATAGCATAACACCCTCTAGGTCCATCCATATTGTTGCAAATGGCAAGATTTCATTCTTTTTTAATGGCTGAGAAATATTCCATTGTATATATGTACCACAACTTCTTTATCCATTCGTCTATCTGTGGACACTTAGGTTGCTCCATATCCTGGTTATTGTAAATAATGCTGCAATGAATATAGGGGTACATATATCTTTTTCAGATTAATATTTTGGATTTCTTCAGATAAATACCCATTAGTGGAATTGCTAGATCACACAGTAAATCTATTTTTAATTTTTTGAGGAGCCTCCATACTGTTTCCATAGTGGCTGTACCAATTTACAATCTAAAGACACTTCTGTTTGCAAGTAATATAAATATTCAAACATGCACAGATAAAAAAAAAAAATGCTTGGAGATAGGAACTTTACTGGAAAAAATCCAAGGTCAGGAAGAGCAGTTGAGCCTTCCTAAGGTCATAAGAGCATATGTCAATAGATGAAGCCCCAGTGAACCTTCATTTGTCATTGCTGATATGACCGATAAGAAGATGAGACTTAGGAAAGCTCCATTTATATGTGTGTATATTTTATCTCTTCATCTAAATAAGCATTTTCTAACTTCTTTGACCATGATGCATGGTAAGAAATACATTTTGTATCACAACCTAGTCTACACACATATACAATTATTACCAGTATATTATCCCCCAGGATAACACATACAACCCAGTACCTTACACTAAAACACTTATTGGTTGACCAGTTGGTATGTTGACTGGTGGCTATATAGCCTTCCTAGCATCTTAGAATAAAATAATCATAAAGATGCAGGAAAAATAAACTATAGAGATTATCTTGTCCAATGACTTTCAACATCATTTCAGTAAGTGATTCTTTTTTCTAATAAAATATTAACTGAAATCCAATATATAAGGTACAGAGTGATGAATTTACTTGTACTATACGCAGAGCAAAGAAGACATTCAATATTTATTTGCTGCAATGGATCTAATTTTCAAAAGCTTGCAGACCACTAAACCCACCCTCTAAAACCCAGACACCACACTGGATAAATGGGGCAGAGAAATGGAGAAATAAATTTCAATTCAGTAAATTCGGTCTCATTTTGACTGACTCAGCCTTTCTAGCTTTCTCCCTCTCCCCAGGTCTTCTCCAAGATGGTGTCTGGGTGTGTAGAAAGCATATTTGGCCTGATGGCAGTGGGGGCTAGGATAAGGAAAAGAGAAGCTCCCAACCCCCACTATCATCTTGTGCTAGTTCTTGGGTATACTGGCCTGGGTCCATATGAAGTATAGTTAGTCAGCCCCACAACCCCACCCTAGAAATTCCACTGGCTTCCACTGTTGATGTCTACCACAGATATAATTCACAGACTATTCTCTCTGGATCTGGTCAGGCCTCGGGTCCCCCCTACCTTCTCTTGGCCCCACCTCAGCTCTTCCCAACCCTGCAATGTCCCTAAAGTTTGGCAGTGACTCCTCTAGATTCCTGACACCCATGTTCCCCCCGACAGCTTCAGGCCCTCACTCTGCCTAACCAAATGGCCTCTCCACTTGCCATTGGTACACCTTAGGGTAGTCTCCCTGGGCCTCGGTGGGAAGCAGCACAAAAGCCCAGCTTCTCTCACTATATGAACGCAGCCCCCCTTCCCAGACAGTGAGGGGAAACAAAACACATGTCTTCCTTCAGTCCTGAATTTCCTTTCCTCTTCTCACAACTCCTCAGGCTGGAAGGGACAGGTTTTCTTTCTTCCTCTTTATCTTTTGTTAGCACATGCTCCTCTTTCCACCACCACCACCACCACCACCAACCCCTCCCCCCGAGTTATAATGATGAACAGGGTGCAGAGAGAGAAAGACAAAGAGGCCAGTTTTAGGTTCACAAGGAAACCTGAATTCAAAGGTGTTTCAAAATTACAATACCCATTTCATTTAAAACGATGAACAGAAAGCCAGGGTGGGAGCTTATAGTGCCACCTGGTTATTGGGCTCTCCCTTACTCTTCTCAGAGCCCCTAAGGAACAAAACACATTTAGAAAACTACTGATATGGTCTAGCCTAGAATTCTCCAACAAATAGAGAAAACCTTGAGGCTAAACACCATTCAGCGAGCATATGATACAGTTAGCACGAAGACCCAGAATCCCACATTCTCTGACCTAGTCTTCCAACCACTCCTCAGCTGTCTGGCTCAGGTCACTGTCTAGCACAGCGCTCCCTAGCTGCTTCCAACCTTAACGAGGGGTGCTGGGGCTTTGTCACTGTGTGCACTGCTGTACCACGGAACTGTGTTTGGATGCAAACTTTCTTTTTTTCTTTTATTTATTTTTTTTTTTAAGATAGAAGTTTGACCCTTCTGGAACCTAACCCTTAGGGGTGAACACCTAAAAAATGTTTCCATAAAATTTTCAAAATATCATAATCTCAGCTATAATGATATCTGAAGGAGTGCCCCCTACAGATCTATTATTTTGAGTTTTCATAAGTACAACTGGATTTTTTCATCATGAAATGTGACTTCCAACACGGTTTGATGATCACAGCAAAAAACAGCACAGCCTAGTGAGAAATCATTAGGTGAGGAGACGCCAGAGCAGGAAAAGGGCTCTTCATTAACCAGCTACATGTTCTTGAGCAAGGCCTTCACTTGCACTGGGCGTGAATTTAATTTTATATAAAACAAACACTACAGTACCTCCCCTTCTCTCAAGAATGTTATAAAAATAAATCAATAAAATAAATGAAACACTATGTGTTTTTAGGAAGAAAGGCACTCTATTAATTTTAAAATGTCTCATTATTAAACACAAAAGTCAAGTTTTCCTGGATATAAGATACTTTAAAACAAACATCCTATATCACTTTACAGCAAAAATTATTATACCATTATATAACCACAGTGCTACACTGGTGTCTATTTTAACTAGAAACCCCAGGTTGGAGTTGTAATTTTACCATTATTTAAAAGGAGAGTGATGATTTAAACAACAAAGGCCAAATTTCCTTACTATCTCCTGTTTCAGGGAGTCAGGTAAAGTATTAGGTTTTAAAAGTACACATTTCTAATGTGTGTACATACTGTCTTAACAGCTAACAAACTGAAAACCTTATAAAAAAAAGTAGGTTGGGTGTAGGATTTCAGGAATACTCAAATCATTCTTGTTATTTTTATTTTTACCTTAAACTATGGCAATAATAATGACATACTATCCTGTTATATCTAAAGATGAAACCACAGAAACCCAGCATTTGGGCATCTTGATCCCACCCCAAAATACACTCCTTTGGGCTACGGACACACCTATGTGAACCAGCAGGCTGGGGAGCAGGGTGCCATTGGCATATGGAGCAGAACAGTGGAACCAATCACTTCTCCCCTTTTGCCTTCCCACGACATTCTGCCTTTGCCCCCATTATAAAACTTGCCATATTGTGTTTAGCAATTAATCACTACTCCATGCTCCTTGTAAAATAGTGCGCTCTTAGTGGGTAGGGCCATGTCTTATTTTTATCTGGATCTTAAGCACATGACAAGCAATCTGGAAATTATTGCTGCACTGGGTGATTGTCAGGCTCCTGCAAAACAGCTCTCCAACTCCAAGTGCCCTACAAGCATCAGTGTCTTCTCAGACCCCAGCTCTGGGCATATGGTTGATCTTGGCAACATTTATGCCAATTTATAAATAGGCTCGATTTCAGAATTACAACTGAGGCTTCATTCTCACTCGTGGGGAAACAATGAATGTTAGCTAAAACAAAAAATTCCAGCCAATTTCCTCCCCAGCCATGTAGGATACTTGCATTGGGTATTTGGTTTATAATATCAAGAAGAGCAGCACCTGCTTTGCTCCTACACAGCTCTGGGGATGATGGCTCTCTCTATCATCACGCAGGGCCCCAGTTTCTGCAGAAGGTGCCCTGGTAAAGAAAGGCTTTTGGGGAAAGCCACAAAGCGTATCAAGGATTCCTGTGAATTCTACCACTTTATAGAGAAATTACATGACTGCTTTTAAGAACAAGGTTTGGGAATTACAAATATGGAGCTATCAGAATTTCGTAGAGGATTAAGTTGCAAGCAGGATGATGGATGAAGATTTCATTCACTCTGAAAAATTGGAAATGCAGTTTTACAAAAAGGTAATTTAAAAGCAATTTCTCTACTTCTACAAGGGGCTCACATAAAAGCTCTTAAAAGGTAATTTTTTCCAGTCCATTCCAAACATAATTCATATGATGCAGGTAAAACAGGACACATTAGGAATTTAAGGCTTATGATGGAACGTTGTGCTTCTACAGATCTCAAAAGGTTTATACCAAGTGTGAAGGTCCCTTGTTTATGGGAACCTATTTGACCCAAATAACCAAGAAGTGATCTTGTGTAGTTTTGAGGACAGGAAGGAGATGCATGAGCTGCTCCCAGACCTGTCTGTCACCAGTTGCTCCTCCGGCTCAAACCCCGGGGCCCTGGTCCACTAGCTCCTCTCTCATACTTTGCCAGCTCTTCTTTAAACTTATCCCCTAATTTATTTGAGCCCCCCTCAACGACAGCAGAGGAAATGGAACAAGATAAAATCGAAGCAATCATTGCTGCTCCTTTTGAAGAGCTCTGATAAAAGACTACATGAGAGAAGCTGTAGCTACTACTATCAACAACAAGGATTTAGGATTATATGGGAATTTTGATTATCCATGCTAAACCTCTCTCTCTCTAGCCTGACTGCTAGAATCTCCAAAAAAGATAACCTGCTCCCTTCCGAGCCATGATCTCCAATACTCTCAGCCCTTCTACTTCTGCTGACTTAGATGACTGCTGAACCACTCGCTTGCTTTACCAGCAAAGAGACAAGCTGTTTGCAAATTCCTTAATCCTAAAAGTTCATCCCTTCAATCCCAGCTCAACCCTGTGGTGGTTCTTACCTCTTTTTTTGTCCAGAGAGAGAAGGCACCTTTTCTTCCAAGTACCTTATTAACTTTCCCATTACTCTTTATCACTAAGAAGTCAGTCCCCACTCCTGGCACTAGCTCTTACCCAAAAAGTAGTCTGAGTCAAGGAAAACTGAGGCTGGCTGGAGCCATGCAGAGCCAATATTCTTGTTATGAGGCTCGTCTGAGTGACCATGATTACTCACACACTTTCCCCCCTGCAATGATGATCGACCCTATATTCAAATTCAGCAGTTTACAGTGGTTTGTCCAATGGGGCTAGGTCTCCGTCAGCCAACATGAACAGTAAGATGTGAAGAGAAGAGCTCAAAGAAATGCCAGGAACATGAGCCTGGGAGTCATAAAAACTGAAACTGAAATCGGTTAAGAGGTGAGGCAAAAATTTGAACTCAAATCTATTTGGATCTGAACTCCATGAACTTAACCACAATTATCCTACTTCCTATAGTAATAATATGGTAACAGTAGCTGCATATGAACTGTATGCTGGGTGCTTGACTGGGCATTATTATCACTAATTTTTAAAGTTAGGGAAACCAACTTCAATTAAAAAAATTAATTTATACCAATGTTTAAGCCCAATTCTGTCTGGCTCCAAAGCCAGCTAAGGCACCATCCAAATGTCGAATGAACAGAGGTAAGCTGAAAGGAGGAGCATTCCGATTGCGAAAAGCACCCATAACTATGGTTGTTTGCTGGTGGCTGAGCCATGGCAGGACTGGTAATGTTGGGAGGAGCAGTGGAGACAATGGCAACAGCGAGTGGTGGCAGCATGGGCTGGGAGTACATCAGCAGGGTTTCTGTACCCTCCGGTAGACCCTGGGAACACAACAAAGCAAAGAGATATTCCATACTCTCATGGGACAATAGCAGGAAGGAACGAAAGCAGAACCAGTTGGGAGTCGATATTAAGAGACTCTGATGGGGCAGCAGCATTTGGCCAGGAGAAGGGTTGAAGCAAAGCCTAGATCCAGCTCCTCTGGAGCACACAGGACAGGAGGTTGGTGAGGAAGTCGGCGTAACACCAGGCAGTGGCCCATAAACTCCATGGTATTCGAAGGCCTCTGACAAAATATAAATCAGTGAATCAGGTTAAAAGCAGAGGTTAGAGGAGAAGAAAAGTGCCAAGACCCAGGAAATCTGAATAAGGGCTCAAGCTAAGGTGGCTCTAGACAAAAACATAACCTGAACTCCACAACAGCAACTGCGGCCTGAGGGAAAAAGGTTCTCTGGCCCCAAGGATAGCCCCAAGCGGTCTCCAAGCTGCAAAAGTATCAGTGACTTGGGTCTAACTCAGAATCAGATGTGTCTCCAGGAAGTTCCCCAAAAGGGGATACCTTTATTCAGCCATTAATTCCCATGAAGGTCACTATCAAGAGGATTTAAATACCAAATTATATATAAAAGGCTACCTGGGCTGCAAATGAGAATAATGTGGAAGGTTAATCTCAGTCTTTTTGCCAAAAATCACATTATTAATGGTGATATGCATAAAGTACTATGATGCATGATCTAGAGCCCAGGAGACCCACACAGTTTGGGCATAAGCCATAGAGAAAATCTGTGTTTTCTTTTCCCTATATCAGCCCTCAAATGGCTTCAGTCTGAGATTCAGCCCAGCCTCCTTTCTATTCCCTCCTCCCCTCCAATCCCCAACGTTGCTTCTCCTTCTACTCCTGATTAGTCATCACCATTTGAGTGCACAGGTTTGCAAAGCAAACACTATAGGAACCTACAGGTGAAGAAATCAGAAAAGAGAGAGAAGGCAGAAGCTGATATCTCAAGGCAATGACCTGGAAGGCAATGAGAGGGGCTGTAGGTAAAGAAGCCCTTAAAACCCCAAAGCAAGAGAGTATGGACGTTGGCCCAGCCAGCCCTGATAGTCACACTTCTTCTGCAGCTGGAATGAGATTTTCAAATCATAAATCAGCATTTATTCTGGCCCTCTAGATGTCTGGGAGGTTGTTTAGAAAGAAAAGATGCTGCAACTGCCCTTGAAAAAACTGCAGTCTTATAAGCATTTACGTACCTTTATAGCCTCAAAATTTTGTCTCAGAACAGGGGTCCAATATCAGGCAAGGAAGAAGAGGACTGGTCATTCCTGGGAGGTGAGAGAAAGTCTCCAGAAACTCTCTCCTCCAACTGGCTGCTCCCAAATGGTATAAGAAAATTCCAGAAGGCTGAGAGGAAAGCCTTACCTAGAGCTCACAATTGTAATTCAGACACTATCCAACACTGCGGGGGCTGGGGGGCAGGGGGAGGGAATCCCCTGCTAACCCATTTAACCCATGTTTAGACAATGTGCTGTGAGGAAAATATAAAATTTTGTTGTTTTAAGCAACTGTAATTCTGGCATTATTTGTCACAATATAACCTAATCTCTCCTAAGACACCATCTTCTATTTGAATAAGGCAATCATTTGGGTTTCAAAATTACACAATAAGGCAGGCAAGGCATGCATTATTCCCACTTTCAAGATAAAAGAAACTGAGGCCCCAAAAGATTAATCAAATTTCCCAAAGTCATATAGCTAACAGCATGGTCTGTATCTGTGGCTAGAATTCATGTCCTCTTAGTAAAGAAAGAACACCACAGATAGTGTCCCTGTCTATCTCTATCCTGTCTCCAGTGTCCCCAAATCCTTGCTCCCTGTTTATATGAATACACACACATACATACAAACACACACACACACACACACACACACACACACACACACACACACATGTCTTCTTAGGGCAAATGGATTTTGAACCCCAATCTCTTTCCTTTATGTAACAGCAAAACATTCAAGAACCTGGCCAATAGCAGACCTTAAGACAGAATGCAATTGAGGGCTCGGGCCTAGCTGCGAAGCCACAATAGTGGATTTTTAGATGAAATATGAGTCGACAAGTTCTAGAAAGGCAAAAAAAAAATGAATGCTGAGATGAAAAGTATTTTCACAATCAGTGGATAAAGAGTGAAGTTGGGGGAGGGGAGAGGTAGGGTTAGGGAGGGAAAGAGAGAGAAAAGAAGATATATTCCTCATGTTTTACATTTCATTTCAGTTTCTCGAACATAATTTACATCCTGAGTGGAAAATTAGACCTCATGCACTGTTTGCTATAAAGTTGCCAGCAGTCATGGGATGACATCTAGGAAACTCTAATCTCTTACTAACACACATAGGCAAGAGAATCTCCCATCAAGAACCGGCAGCCTCCTGTGGCACCTAACCCCATCACTGCCACTCTGATTTCATTCTGTACTCAGAACCCCAAATTGTACAAATAAAAATGATTTCCCTGAATCAACATTATGCTGAGAATTCGGTTACTTCATTTCTAAACTACAATAAGGAGCTAGAGTCAAGTCCTAAGGCCAAAATACAAAGCCAGCTGGTGTCGCAACTGGTTCCAGGGTTTGTCTTTGGTGCCTCAAGAAACACAATATGGAAATTTAGTAATTTCTAAAAAGAGATGAATTTTGTAATTTCCCCCATTTTAGGGCAACTCTCAGGGCCATTCATATTTTCCATCACATTCTCTCTCTCTCTCGATAGACCCTGAGCCCTGAGCACAGTGCCTTCCAGGGTGATGGTTGTGTTTATGGTCCACGCTTGGTTAAGCGCCTCGTTCTGAAAATATCAGTAAGTGACTGTCCAGAGGACAAGCAAGTTTATAGCCAGCATTGTGAGTATGATCCTGTCAGCCCTCTAAAATTCTGGGCAAAGGAATGCTTATAAAATAACTGCTTAAGTCCCCAATTCCTTTATCTGATGGCTGCTATTAGTAACTCAATAAACGTTCCCAGTGTATAGACATCAGTGTACAAGATAAAAGCTTTCTTACTTTCATTCACCTTACCTGAGATGAATTCACATGATTTTGTTAAGGCTAAATGAGCACTTTTTCCTTGGAATGGCACGTTTTTCTTTTTTCCTTCCTTCCTTCTTTTCTTCCTTCCTTCCTTCCTTTCTTTTCTTCCTTCCTACCTTCCTTCCTACCTTCCTTCCTTCCTCTCTTTCTTCTTTTCTCTTTCTTTCTTTCTCTCTCCCTCCCTCCCTCCCTCCCTCTCTCCTTCCTTCCTTCCTTCCTTCCTTCCTTCCTTCCTTCCTTCTTTTCTTTCTTTCTTTCTTTCTTTCTTTCTTTCTTTCTTTCTTTCTTTCTTTCTTTCTTTCTTTCATTCTTTCTTTCTTTCTTTCTTTCTTTCTTTCTTTCTTTCTTTCTATCTATCTTTTTCTTTATTTCTGCTAACTTGTAAATCTGATCATGGAGCCAGAGGAATTCTCTGGGATTATAGGGATGGATCTTCATATAGTTTCTAACTCATATCCATGAGGCAGAAATCCTGCCTAAGAAGATTTTGTGCCTTTCCTATTATTCAAAAGCATTATTTTTCCACAGCAAGGCTTTGGATATCAGTTCCTTAGGAAAAGCCTAAGATAATCTGCAACTACAGAACATTTCAGCAATGGTTCTTCACTGCATGGGACTCTCTACCCCTTCAAAAGTTGGTTGCAGGCTGTGAGCCTTCTCTCCAAAAAGAGGCACAGAGGCACACATATGGTCTACAATCTCAGGATGCTCACATCTCCATACAGCCCACCTATTTCTTCCCTGCTTTGATCCTTGTCCTATCCCTCTTTCCCAATGAAAGGGGATGTTCATGCAGGAGGTGCCAGCTCACTCCATCTGATGATATTGCCCTCTTTTTCCCATAGGAGCTTCTTATTCACCCCAAAAGAGGACATTCTTCTTAATTTCTCTGAATCTCATTTCCCTCACAAGATGAGAACTATAATATGTACCAACCCACTTCATGGGATACTGTGAAAATTAAATAAGGGAAGAGACATAAATATACTCTGAATTATGGGTCAAACATTGCACATTTGTGCAATATTGTTAATGAAGAGTGCATGTGTCAGCTGTAATGGGCTCTGTCCGTTCTGCTTCCAATCTCTTCCATCTGTTTGCTGAACACACCAGATCGTTAATTTGATTTTTTACTGAGGGCTTCTGGGGTTCACAGTGCTTACACATGTCTTTGCAAATGATGGTGTGTGTGAGGAGAACTGCAAGATTGTCAATTCTTTAATGACAGTGTATTGGCACCTGGGGAACAGCCAAACATTGCTGCAGTCCCCATAATTCAGAGGCCTCCATAAATCAGCCTGATGAGAAAGAAATGCTAAAGCAGTGATATTGCTTTCTACCGCTTAGAAGAGAGAATGAATGGTTTAAAGGTTCCTTTAGGGTGACCGAGTTGTCCAATAATCCATTCCTTAAGTTATCAAGTGTAACTAAAGAGTTCCAAGATAGGATGCAAGGAAAAGTAAAGATGATAAATATTATCCGGCATCTATCTTATCTTTTTTTTGCATGTTAACTGCTTTAATAGATTTAGAGTACTTATTTGTACAAATTTACTTGTTAGGATAGGCTAACTGCTGTAACAAATACACACAAAGATGTATAATAGGCTTGCGTGAAATAGGAGTCTTTTTCTCCCACACATAAACATTTTGAGATATTTTCTCTTTAGTTCCACAAAATTGCATGGGGCCCCAGACTGATAAAGTCTCTGCCAGCCTCAACATTTCAATGTTGTCCTAGCATCGACATGTTGCAGACAGGAGGGTAAAGAGCAGAGAGAATTAGGTTTGGGATATTTAATGGAACAGACCTGGAAGAGAGAGAGAACTCTTCTGCTTATGTTCCATTAACTACACTAAACTGCAAGGGAAACAGAAATGTAATTTAACTGTGTACCTAAGAAAAAAAGGAAATGGGTTTTTATGAGCATGTAGCTCCTTCTTTCCAGAAATCATTTTTAAAAACAATAATTTTGAAATTAATTTTTGGCCAGCATTGGGTGAATAAACTTAGTTGATTAACTTATTCATATACTCATTCACTTAACATGCACTTACCAAGCATCTATTCTACACTAATCTCTCTTTACTCACTGGGAATACAGCATTTTTTAAAAAAACCAGCAAAGTCTTTGTCTAGAGTTTACATTCTAGTGTAGTCAGACAGCCCATCAAATAAGTAAAATACAGGGGATATTAGTGATGAGCATTAAGATAAGGAATAAAGTAAGGAAGGAGACTGGGAATGTCAGTGAAAGGTAATTTACTTCTTTAGATAGGATGGCCAAAGAAGAAGAGGCAGGATCAAAAGGATCAGAGGTCTCATGCAGGAGCATCACCTCAGCAGAAGAGTCAAAAGCCCTTCGACAAAGTTCTAGGACACAGTTATTCATTTCCCAAAGTCCATCGTCTGCTGAACTCAAACATTAAATCAAAGTATTTAGAAGATGATTGAATAATGGCACATTTTCCTCCTTTGTCACAACTTACCCTAAAATGACTGTGCTCTGGACCTACAGGTGAGTGGATGGATATTCATTAGAAATCTAACAAGCTGACTTTGTGTCTTTTGTGTGAAAAGCATTTCAGTTAAATGAGAGAAACAAGCCCATCTCAAGCACCAAGAATAATACACAGTAAGTGGCATTTTTTTTCTGCTAGCATATTAATTCATCAGAGCTGACAAGGACACATGGCAATACAAGGCGAGGAAACAGGGATCTTTGCTATTTCAAAATTGTCAAATCAAGCACCTATCCTGGCAGCCTGCTCGAGGGCAGTACTTACAGTTTCTGTGGGTACTAATTTCCTTTCTGATGTTACCATAGAAACATACAAGTTGTTTTTTTGTTTGTTTTCTTTGGGGGCAGATGAGGTTCCCTGGTGAAACATTTGAAGGAAAAGTACCTTGTTGTTATTACTGCACACACACAAAAAAGAGGAGCCTTTTAGTCCTTGGAAACAGAATGGCAATGTCTTCTATTTGTGCAGCCTTCCATAGTAATAGGACTTTGATGTGTAGTCTCTGCAAGCCAGGGCAGGGCTTATCTCCATTTTACTGATTTTACAATCAAAGAAAACTGAGAAACAGAGAATGGAGAACCATGAGAAACATAGTATAAGCAAAGATGGGGGGATATATATATATATATATATATATATATATATATATATATGCCTTGAATTCCAAGCTAAGTGCATTAAATTTTATTATTTAATAATTACTATTAATATTAATAAAAGAACAACCCTTATATTTCTTGTACTATTATATGTATTCTTAGTTAATCCTCACAACAATCCTGTGAGGTAAGAATTATACTCTTCTTCCTTTTTCAGATGAAAAAACTGTACCTTAGAAGAAGTAAGTCCCACAGTCAAGATTACAGAATAGGAATCAGATCATTTGAAGGACACTGAAGTCAAATGGCAACTTTTGCAATGTTTTGAGAAAGAGGCAACATGATCTTTCAAAAGGTTGATCCAGCTGCTATGTTGGAAATACACTATATTTCCAAGAGCAGACACAAAGAGACCCAGGAGGCTATTGCAGGAATCCATACAAGAGATGATGGTGGATCAGAGTGATAGCAGAGAGGTGGTGAATTTCCTGACTGTTTAAAAATGGGGTGTGAGAAAAAGGAAAGAGTCGAGGGTAACACCAGTTTTGTTTATTTCTTTTTACTTAAATAATGGATTGTTATCAGCTAAGATAGGGAAGGCTACAGCTGTTACAGGTTCAGAAAAACTCAGGGGAACAGGAGCTCAGTTTTGGATAGATTGAGTTTATAAAGTCACTTAGACATCCAAGTGAAAATGCCAACTACACCGATGGAAATAAGAATCTAGAGTTTAAAAGTCTGGACTATACGTATCAATTTTGGAGTCTTTAGCATTAGGTGGTATTTACAGCCAAGAGACTAGATGAGCTCAACACAGAAGTAGATACAGATAGGAAAGAGGAGAGGACCAAAGACTGAGCCCTAGGACACTCCTACAGTATGAGATCAAAGAGAAGAGAAGGAACCAGAAAAGGGAAGCAAAGAGGGTATGGTCTTCTGGAAGCCAAGCAAAGAACACGTATCAAGAGTAGGCAATAAACACATGTGTCAAATGCTGGTAACAGTTCAAGGAAAATGAAGACTGATAACTAACCACGGGATATACCAACACGGAGGTCATGGGTACCATTGACAAGAGTCATTTCTATGAAAAAATTTGAGCAAAAAGCCAAAGTAACTAAGTTTAAGAAAAATCAGCAGAAAAGAAATTGGAAACAATGAGCATAAACGTCACTTTCTAAGATTTTTGTCGCAGCAGGTGCAAAGAAATGGGGTAGCAGCTGGTGGAGAAAGTGAACTCAAGAGTCCCTATTTTAAGATGAGAGAAATAATAGTAGACTCATAATACTGATCCAATAAAGAACAAAAACTCAGTGATGTAAGACAAAAGGGGAGAGTGGCTACAGTGATGTCCTGAAGACCAAGTGGAAAATGGGATCTATTACACAAGTGGAAGAGTTTGATGTGATTCTAAAGCACTCTTTTCTGCCTTTCCAGGAAGAGCCTATTCTACACCAAAGGAGTATGGAGTGGTCATGGGGGAATTCATAGAGTTTCATTCATTATCAATTGTTATGCAATAAATTACCCGCAAACAACATCTTAAACACATGCTTATTATCACACAGTTTCTGGGTATCAGAAATCTGGGTGGTGTTGAGATGGTCCCATGGCTCACAGTCACAAGGCTGTGACCAAGATCAATTATAGCCATGGGCATATAAGACTCAACTAAAGAGTTCACTTCCAAGCTCACATGGTTGTTGGCAGCATCGAGTTGCTTGAGGATTGTTGGACTGAGGGTCTCAGTTCCTCACTGGCTGTTGTCTGGAGGCCTCCCCCAGTTCCTTGCCATGTGGGCCTCCACAGTGCAGCTCAGAGCATGGCAGATGACTCCAGCAGGGAAAGCAGGTAAGTGGGCAAGAGGGAGAAAGCAGGACGAAGTCATGGTCTTATTTGTAACCTAATCTTGGAAGTGATACCCATTACTTCTGTCTCATTCTGTTCATTAGAAGCTCATCAGTAGGTCTGGCCCAGACTCATGCACACTGATGTGCATACAAGTAGATGGAGATCATCGGAGGCCATTTAGAGGCTGCCCACCAGAATGCTGAACTTAAAACTAACCAAAAGTAGCTCCTGAATGTTTTCTCTTCTGGTTGTTTGACTCCATTCCCAGCTCTGAGAAAAATAAAGCTTAGAAATAAAAAGAGGCTGGCTGTTCATCTTCTAAAGTTGTCTTGCCTGGTCATATAGCAGCCCCAAGGATGCTGTTATTATTTTTTTTTAAGGCACACAGGCCTCTAACTGCAGTCTTTGGGCCTGCTTTTGACTCCGAGCTCCTGCTTCCTACAGTATTAATGCTCAGAACTCCCCAGCTCACATGGTGCCTCAGGATGCATCATTTTCTGAAGTTTTAGTTCACTCATTGTCAGCTACCATCATATTTCTTTTTCTGAGGGACTTGGCCCACTGGCAAGGACAGGATGCATATTGCCTCCTGTCCAGAGATTTTCCCAAGAAGGTGAATATTCCTCTAACTCAAATTCTAACTCATTCTGCTTCCACCAAGAAGGAAATGGAAGGTAGAATTTAGTAGGCAAGAGATACTTCAGAATGTTTTCAAACTGGTTTAAGCACAAATTTTCAAGCTTATGCAAAGAGAACTAAAAAGCTAACTGAAGAATCATTCTCCGAAGAAATGAATCATAAGGAATTTACACCACACCAGAAACATCCACCTCAGATTATTGTTCACACTTTACAGAAGGGCAACAACACCCCCACCCAAGCCTACTGTGCTTGGGAAGCTGCCTTCTGATGAGCAAAGGCTGGTGGTGGTTCACACGTCTCCAGAGGTGGACTTAGCCCCACGTTCATTGCTACCCCAGCAAGCTCAGTGACGAAGTCAACCAGCTAATTCCCTTCTGGGAACTTTCTGCAGCTGCAAGGAAAGTGGTGGTGTGGAACAGGGACTGGTTCACGCACTCTGGTGCCATGCAAAGCTGGGCTGAATTCCAGCTCATTTTCTTATTTGCAACCCTGGGCACATGTCTAAAATTTTTGTGCTTATTTCACAGCCTTAGAAAAAGGATTAAATGATATGGCATAGATTATGGGCCGAGGAGCTGTCCCCTCCCTCTGGATCCCCATGGAACAGGGTCCCCTCTGCCCCTAATTTCTAAGACTGTCCTAACCTCCTTAGCAGTAGTCCTCATGTTTCCATTCTCCTTCCCACAAAAAACTCAGCTTTGAAAGGTACTAAACCAGAAAAAGCTCCTCTGAGATGCTCTTGAGCAAAAGAAGCCAGTGAGCTCATTTGTGCTGTGACCATCAAGACTTTGAGGCCTCTCTCAGTTACACATCAAGAGGGTCTCTATGGTTAAATACGGACACATAGAAACACTTTACAGTCCTTCTCTCAGATCTACTCCCAACCTATAATCTCTCAAATCTTACCAATCCCCAGCCCTGGGTAAATCTAATCATCTATTTTATCTACTCCTGTTCCTAAGTTTTTGAAAATTATAAAAGCTGACTGACCAGCTTCCATTATATATCTATGCTTTTCCACCTGGGCTGCTCACTAATCCTTTTGTTCATCCTTAGTAACTGTCTATCCTGCTCCCTATGGCAGCAATTTCAATCTATTCTACCCTTTTCTAATCTTCAAATACCCCATCCCCTTCTTTCTGAGCCTCCTATTTCACAGAAAACATAATATTCTCTCCCTCACTTCCCCCTTTCTTCATCTCAAAGTAACTTCATCACTTCATCCTCCCACCACATCCATCCATTTTGCAGAGAAAAAAAAAAGCCTCAACCCCTGTCCATTGGCACCATCTCCATAACTCTGCCATCAGGACTTGATTCCTGATGGTGATCCACTGGCTTTGGTGCCCACCCTTCATGCCTCCTCCTATATTTTCTCATGTTAATTCAGCCTCTCTTCCTCTCTTAAATATAAACCATCTCCCTTGATGTCTTAGGGTAAGATGCCTTTTCCATGTGTTCTCAGCCCTGTCCTCATCCAAGCAACTCTCTTTTCACCATTGACATCATGCACAAATTCACCATCCATGGTTCTCTATCACTCATCCACCTCTCACCTCCTTAAAATCAGGCTTCCAAATCAAATACTTCACTGAAGTTGCTTTCTCTGATATCTCTATCGTTCTAATTGAAAATTCTATGGTCTCATGTCAGCCTTCTGATTTGACCCCTCTGCAATATCTAATGCAGCTATCCTCTCCTGTTTTTTCTTCTATGCCTTCTTCTACTTTTTCTATTGTTTCTATCATCTCCATTGCCTGTGCACCTTTGCCCTCCTATCCCTCAAATGCAAACATTTCAGACGTCCTCTACGGGTCTCTTTTCTTTTTTCTGCACACCTCTCTCTCTGCAATTGTACCTACTTTTGAGCCTAACTATTATCACATCAACACTACTCTTAAATCTACCTCATCAGTGCAGACCTCACTTCTGAATCTCACTTCCTTCTGAGATTTCCAACTTCCTACCAAATATGATCCCCAAAATTTCCTGCCTTCATCACCAGCTCACCAATTCTAGAACCATTTTAGAATAGAACTTATTTCCTTCTCCACCAGAACCTAAACAATCTCCTTCACCTGTGTTTCCTCTTCCTATCTTCCCTTTAATTATTTCTTCTTACCTCGTTTATACAATTAGGTTCTTCCTTAGTTTGCCAGCTTAGAACTCCAATTCCCCAAATGACTGAAAAACATCCAGTCACCAAATCTGTTGATTCTTTTCCATTTCCATTAGCACCATCTTTATAAGACCAGAGACCAGAGACCAGAGGTAGGGATCCAAAGTTACACATAATGCAATATATATGTGACTTACTGTTGAATAATATACTTGAAATTTATTTGGTTTTGCTAATCAATGTTACCCTGATAATTTTTAATTAAAAAAAAAAGTTACAAACACATATACTCATCAACTATTGCCTCAGGTTATTGGGGCTTGCAAAAATAAAGGTTATATTTAAAAACACTTAATAGTGCAAAAGAAGAAGGGCCTTTTGCTTACAGGCAGAGCCACCAGATAAGAGAACAGTTCAGCCAGGTATTATGAGGAATCCCATAAAGAAGCACAGTTATCTTGTTTAGTTTTTCAGAGCCACGACTGCGAAAGTAGATGCAATATCCCAAGGGAACCTTCTCATCTGAAAATCAGAGCTGCCTTCCATGTTCCCCACTGTGCTTGGAAAGAGCATCCCTGAGTCTTGTCCAGGTGGAAACAGCTTGCCAAGGAACACTGCTGCAGGACAGAGTGCATACGAGATACCTTCTCCAGTCACCTTCAGCCCCTTCTAAGGTTCTTGGGATCTATCAAAGCATCAAACAAGACCAGCACATGGTTCTAAGCTAAGCACTTTTCCCCTGGTGGCAGTGAACTTGTGAAGCAGTTGGGAAAAGACAGAGGCCATCAGATGGCCATCAGCCAAGTGAGACCAGCTTTGCTAACCAATGATTCAGACACGTAATGTCATTACCACATTCTGCGTGCAGGTTCTGCATCTTAAAAACTCAGGCTCCTTTTTTAGCAACTTTATATAGAAATATGCATCCTGTTTCCACGTCCTTCCATGTCGCATATGCCATGTCTTCCTAGTTTCACTGTGATGTATAGGGATTGGAGGCAGTGAAGAGTCAGCAATGACTAACTGAAGGAGATAACTCTAAATCACAAATCAATTCACTTCCTTCTTCAGCAACCTGAAGAATCTCATTTCTTTGAGGTTATTTTAATACCTTTGAATCTTGGTAATAAATGATACTTCCAGAGCTCATCTCTCTGTCTGATTGTGACTTTAAATCTTGGCTGGTAGGGGAAGGAGGGCAGAAGAGAAATTGAGTAAAGGGTGTCTCCTACACAACCACACAACCCAGATGATCTCACCCTGCACCACAAAGACCCATCTCATTTTATGGACCATCAAAGGCTCTGCAGTACTGCTCAAGTGGCAGTCTGAGAAATAGGTTCAACACATTTCATAATTTATGGAATAACGACTTAAGAAGGAGTCCTCAACCCTGAAGTCAGCATCCACCAAACTATTTTCAGCTGAGGAAGAGAATAATCTGAATTTTTTAAAAGGCTATCAGTAGACTATTCTCCAAGGCCATTTTTCAGTCCACTCCGCCAGTTCTGTGGAGCAGGTACCAGCAAATGAAACTGACTTAGCTGGATCTTCTCTCCCTGCCACAGCAATGAAGTTGGCAATAAAGTGGTCAAAAAAGCGAGCCAGCAGGTCAGGTGAGAAAGAAAGGAGGAAAGAGGCATAAAAAGCCTGACTTCATCAATTAGTCCATGAATATTGTAGAGCTGACTACAGGGCCACAATCTGAACCACTGGGAGAGAAGGGACACTAGAAACCAATAACTCTGACCATTTAAAGTATCTCCCTTTTTCATTGGGCTGCAATCCAAAATGAGGTAAAACTGTTCTCTTTAAACCCTTTTAGAACATATCCTGGCCTGAGTGGAGAACTGTGTGTGTGTGTATGTGTGTGTGTATACATGTGCACGCACACACGCATGCATAACTTTGTGCTGCAGAGTATCTCCAGTTAAGATGCAGAAAAATATGAGTCAAATGTTGAAAAAAATCTCTAGGAAAATAAAACCACAATGGTTCACTCTGCTTACAAAAGGATCCAGGAGGGCTGATCATCTTCTTTCTTGTCTTCTTTTGGTTATAGACTATTTAAACATAAAATCTGTTACTGTTATCTTTTTTTAACATTATAGCCTGAAAAAATGTTTTGTTAAAAAATTTTCTAGCTTCACTCTCATTTCAAACATCGCAATCTCCAATGAGGCATAATATAAGCACTTCTACTCAATGGCCAAAGCAAGTCACACAGCCACACCTTACTGCCAAGGGAGTCAGAAAGCGCATTCTTGTTATTATTGCTATCAAAGCCATCACTAGCCCCTGTAGGCTCTACCTCCACGTACAGTCAAGCTTTGAACAACACAAGAGTTAGGGGTGTTGAACCCTCCCAATCCCCTATGCAGTCAAAAATCCAGGTGTAAGTTTTGAGTCCTCAAAAATTCAGCTGTCCCTCCGTGTCCATGGGGGATTGGTTCCAGGACCCCTACAGACACCAAAATCTGCAGATGCCCAAGTCCCTTATATAAAAAGGCTAGAACAAGATGGTCTTCCCTCTGCATCCACGGATTCCATCAATACTGGAAAACTGTTTTCAATCCACAGCTGGGAGTCCATGGATTTAAAACCTGAGATATAGAGAGCCAACTATATACTTTAAAATTTTACATATTAGTGGACCCACCCAGTTCAAACCCTGTTGTTCAAGGGTCAACTGTATTTCTCAAATCAGTCCCTTCCTAGCCATTCTTACCATGAGTTGTGAGCTCAAGCCTCTCCTCTCCTGCACTATAATGAAAGCTCCCAACACCATTTCCTATTGCCAGTCTGGCCTGTCTCCAGTCTATTCTGAATGCAGCTGCCAGAGGCCACTTTTGAAAACACAATCTGGGTCCTTGGTGGAATCCTGCAGCTTTCAGTTCAGCATTCACAACCCTTAGCATGGCACGGGGGTTCTTGTTGGTGCTGCTGCCACCCACATTCCTGACCTCATTCCCCACCCTCCCTCATACTCGCTTTGCTGAACCCCTTGCAAGTCTCTCTCACCGCCAAGGTTTACACCTCTGTGTCCTGGCCCATGCTACTCCCTTGGACTGAGGTACCTTTCCACCACTTCTTTTACTGACTAAATCTGAGTCAGAGATTCCACTTCAAAAATCAACTCAGGAAATTTCTACTTTAGGAAGCCTTCCCTGACTCCACCCAATCTGACATAGATGCATTGATGCCACCAGAGCATCCTATGCATACTTTAGTCAGAGCACTCTCCATACTGTGTGGCTTTCATTCTACTGCTCTGGTATTTACTCATAAGGTTTGGGACAAGTCCCTAGCACTGTGTCAGACTTGTTTAAGACATTCCTTAAATGCCAGTTGAATGGATGCATCTATAAAGGCATGCCAGGCTCTGCACTAGGTACTGGATGGAGTCTTGAAGATGGATCACCCACACTATCCACAGGGACATACATATTGTATGTCTGGTATTGTCTCTGGATGAAAAAGTCAAACCCGTGGGAAAGCTAAAGATAGAGAAAGAAGACAGAGTCAGTTTACAACCAATTAAGTAAGCAAATATTGTTTTAATTTCCATTCCTGCCTAGGCCTCAGCCATGGGAGCCCTTCTTTTGCAATAAATAATGTTTTCTTTTTCTTTGTTCTTTTCTCTCCATTTAAATCCCCTGTCTTCTGTCCTTCCCTAAGAATCTTGACAAGGCTCTAGTACAAATATAGACACCTAATTTAGGTTATCCATCCAGAAAACACATCTATGCCTTAAGATGCTTTATCACAACGAGCAACAAACTACTTCCAGAAGAAATTCAGACCCACAGCTAGAGACTAGAGTGAATGTTGGAGACCTGATGGGAACAAAAAATAGAGAATTTTGATCTATTTATTTTTTTTATTAGTTTCAAGTATAAAGTACATTGGTTAGACATCTATATAGTTATTAAAATGATCCCCTCAATTACTCCCTCCCTCTTCTGACCCTCCACCTAGCCAATGTATTAATGCTAATTGCATTCCTTATGCCATGCTTCCCATCCCCCTGACCACCCTTCAGCTACTAATTTGTACTTCTTAACCCTTTACCCCATTCTCCCAGCCCCCCAAACCCTCTTCACTTCTATCCATCAAAAAAATTGTCCACTATATTTGTTTTTCATTAGTTTCTTTTTATTCCTTAAATTCTGCATATAAGTGAAACCATATAGTGTTTATCTTTCTCTGTCTGACTTAAATACCTTCTAGCTTCATCACAGCAATATCTTTTTCCATCCCCTTCCTTCTCATATGCAGGGGTCTTGTTTTCTTATCCTTTTAGCCACTCCGTCTCTTGGTTGGAGCACTTAATTCTTTTCCATTTCAGATACTTATTGATAGGAATGTATGTAGTTGTTACCATTCTTTATTACTGTTTTAAATGCAAGTTTTTTCTTCTTAAAGAAGTCCCTCTAAATTTCCTGCAATTCTGGCTCGGTGGTGATAAATTCCTTTAGTTTATTTTTGTCTGGGAAGCTTTTAATCTGTCCTTCAACTCTAAATGATAGCTTTGCTGAATAAATTGTTCTTGGTTGTATATCCTGAGTCTTCACTTTTTTGAAAATTTTTTGCCAAGCCCTTCTGTCCTGCATAGTCTCTCTTGAGAAATCAGCTGCCAGTCATACGGATGTTCCCTTATATGTAATTATTTGTTTTTCTTTTGCATCTTTTAATATTTTTTCTTTGTATTTAAACTTTGGCATTTTAATTATGAAGTGTCTTGGTGTGGGCCTCTTTGGATCCCTGATTTTTGGAATCCTCTGAGCTTCCTGGGGCTTTATGTCCATTTCCTTACCAGATGAGGAAAGTTTTCCATCATTATTTCTTCAAACAGCTGTTCAACATCTTGATTTTCTTCAGTTACACCGATCAGACAATTATTTGGAGCTTAATAGTGTCCCATATCCTCTTTAAATTATCTTTTTTTGGTTTTTTGCCTCTTTTTTCTTGCCATTTTGATTGAGTGTCCTTAATGGCTTTCCTGTATACATTTGATAAGGCATTTGATCCTCTTCTTTATTCACCTTGTTTATTCCTTTGTTTATACCATTTAATATACTTCTCATCTCAGATAATGTTTCTCCATTTCAAACTGGTTCCCTTTTATAATTTCTACTTCCATTTTTATGTTTTTTATCTCTTTGTTGGCGTTCTCTACATTTCTTAAAAGTTCATTGAGTATCTTTATAACCAGTGTTTTGAACTCTGCATCTGTTAGATTACTTGACTCCATTACATCTGGATCTCTGCTGTGTTCTCTCACATGGTTTCTGCTTCTTTGTTTTCCCATTTTGGCTTCCTTTCTCTGTCTGTTTCTACATACTAAGCAAAGCTCCTAAGTCTTCCGGTCTTATTAGTGTGGATTTGTGAAGTAGGTGTCTGTCCAGTGACACAGTCCTGAGAGAGGATCAGCTGCAGGCCAAACTTAGCTCAAGCCTCTACCCCTCTGGGGCCACCTGTCAAGATTCAGCAAGCAATTCACAGATGCTGTGCTTGTAGCTGCCTCAAAAGGCCATGCCAGAAACTGAGGCCACATGCCTCCAGTGTGAGTCTAGGTGCTGTTCAGGTAGGTGCATCTGACTAGCTGAGGATATACCTGGATGTGGCTTGGGTGGGGCCGTGAGTTGTGGGAGGTGGGGTTTCAGGGAATCCTCTGGGAGGAGCAACCTCTGTTATCCAGTTTGACGATATCATAGCTCTGGTTGTGCTGTATCCATGCACTGGGACGGGGAGGGCTCAATGAAACAATGGATACCACTGGCTCCTCTGTACCCAGAGAGCCTACCCTCAACCTTGTCTCCGACAACACCGCCTTGTAAATCCCTCATGCCCGCTGCGCACAGCTGAATGGGCACTGATGCTCAGAGCAAGCAGGTCTGTCACCATGAAAATCTGCTGGAGGATGTGGCCCCCTGGCCCCTTTAAGAGGCATCTGCCGTTGCCACTGCCGCAGTGGGCAGCCCCCCCCCACCCCCCATCCTGGCCCTATCCCACCTCCTGCCCTTGCAGAGTGCTTTCTTGGACTGCTCTCTAGTTGTATGGCTTGTTCATCGAGATCCCAGGCAATTTTTCTTTGCCATTCTGAAGCACCTCTCTGATCTATTTAAGTCACAAACTTAAGTAGTTCTCTTTTCTGACATAGCCCTGGTGAAGAAGTGCTGTTCACCTGTACTCACCTACACAGGCATTGGGTAACGTCTCCGCCATCAGCCACGAGGAGCCCCACAAACCACCAGGAACCGTGTGTCCAGCCCTCTTCCGCCCAGGCCTGCAGTCTCCCTGAGCCTTTAGTCTGACTCCACTCACAAACTCATCAGGAAAACTCTGGGTTGCTCACTAAGTATTTTTGTATTTATTAAGTATAAAGTCAAAAATGAAAATAGAGTTTCATTTTTGTGCTGGTTCCAAGAGATAAATAAAACAACCACACATACCACTTCCTATGCAACATGCATTGTTCAAACACCACTAAATAAAACAAAGAGGCAAGACAGAAAAATGGTTATCCAGTTTCCTAGTTGTGGAGGACCTTGGGCTAGAACTAAGAAACTTAACTTCAGCTTCCCCAACTGTAAAATAGGTTCACAGCTGCACCTATGATCCTATAATACAAGATTTCCTGACCTTGACATTATCAATAGTTAGGCCTGGATAATCCTTTGTCGTCAAGGACTGCCCTGTGTAAGATGTTTAGCAGCATCTCTGGCCTACAACCAGTAGATTCCAGTAGCACCTCCCCCTTCCTCAGTTATGACAAGCAAAATGTCTTTTGATATTATCAAATGTCCTCAAGGTCAAGGGGAGGGGAATGTCAAATCATCCTTCAGTCAGAACCACTTCTGGAGTGAAATAAACAAATCAATACATACAAAATGCTTAGACCTGTTCCTGGCATAAAGCAAATGCTTCATGATTTGACCCAAAGGATAACAGAGTCTGGAGAAGAAACAAAGAGGACTTCAATATTCCTAATAAAGTTACATATTCCTGAATCAGCCTCAATGCTCTAAATGCCTTGGTAACAGGATCCAGGCGACATTGACCACTGACAAACTTACAAGCATTTACATATTCTCTCTCTCTCTTCTCTAATGAAATCAGCATTTATTACTCCCCTTGATACTTGAGTGCCTGCTCAGCCAAAGACACTGTATACTATCGAGAATATTTTTACCAGATTTTACAAACAATAAAAATAACCCATCTGGCCTCACTCTTTTTTATCTTTATTTAAAAGCCATTTTGTTGAAATAGTTAAAAAAAAAAAAATCGGCTTCCCTATTGCAGAAGGAAATGCTATATCTCAGGGATTCCTTGGTGCCCAGCACTCTCCTAGTGCTCAGAAATAACCAAACTGGCCATTCTACTGGCAGACAACCCCAGGCCTAACTCTTATAACCTCTTGTCACCTCTCTGAACATTGTTCATTCTAGTGCAAATCGTACAACTGCCATGTGCAAGCACCATGGCCCTTAAGCCACATACACGTCCCATACCCTTTTATCACCAAAATCCAGATAAATGAAGATAATAACGATTCTAAATTTGACCCTCTGTTCCTTGACTAAAGTTCATTTCAGCTCGTGATTCTTCAGAAACGATGGTGTCCTCGCCCCTAACCATCTCGGTCCCCTCCCTCACATGCACTGTAATTTATCAATGGACTCTCAAAATGCAGTACACAGCACACTCCAGGTATGTTCTGACCATCATAGAACCCAGCAGGACTATTATACACCCAGCCTGCAATGCAACCAAAGATGGGCCAACTCTTTTGGCGGGCAGCGCTTTAAAGCACTTCACACTTTAAAGCAAAGTTAGACCTCAGGTCTTTTTCATGCAAATTTTCTGCCAGTAAATTTACCACCATACGATATGCTCACAGGTCATATTTTGAATCAAAAAATGCATAATCTTATATTTGTCGCTACTGTATTTAATCTTGCTTTTTTGAGCAGGATCCAGAATGTCGAGATAGCTCTGAATGTTCATCATATAAATCATGGTATCAACTACTTCTTCCTGCAACTTTTCCCAGCAGCTCTGGGTTCTCTTAAATTTTGACTGAATAAATTATCGTCTTTCTTTAAGTGATTGGTGAGCAAACTATAGCCCATAGGCCACACCCATTCCACCACTTGTGTTTGTAAATAAAGTTTTATTGGAATACAGCTATGCTCATTTGTCTATGGCTACTTTCTCACTACAGCAACAAAATTGACTATTTGCAACAGAGACCATATGGTCCATAAACCAAAATGTTTTCTAACTGGACCTTTACAGAAGAAGTTTACTGATCCCTGAATTAAAGCCTTGAAATATATAGAAAAGAATCCAGGCAAAGAGAGAGTGCTATGGGCCTATAGTTTAATATAAATGATTAATGAGCACATTTAGGAACAGTGGTTCACGCAGTTTTGAAATCATGTTAAAATGCAATCATTCCTAGGATCCATGTAGAATTCAAGATAGCTCTGCTCTTGGCATTGCCTGATCCTAATAACCCCATCAAAGTAAGAATGAGATTAATTACATAATTAATTAACTATTGATTAATTACTTCAAAAACTGTTCTGCTGTGATACAGATAGATGAAGGAAAAGAACTGGAAACAGAACAAGTAAATTGTGAAGGAATGACAGGAAGCTGGAGAGAAAATTGATTATAAAAAGCAGCCAGAGGCCCAGAACTAAGAGGGGTCTCTATATGATGTATAGATTTGTTCTGATGGTGGTTAATGCGTCCCATTCATGCTGGCCTGGGTTTGTTAGGGTTTGGCATGGCTCTAGAGGCACCTAACTTGGAAAATCGTCATAGTCCTTGCCTGAAGCTATTGCCAGATGGGCCCTCTCACTGTTGGGGAGCCCCAACATCGTATTGGAATCCAACACCTTGTATGGTAGTAAATTCTCACAGCCTGAAACCCGGGCAACCCAAAGCCATTTGCCACCCTTTAAACGCTATGTCCTTTTCTCATTTCCAACCAACAGTCCCCACAGCAACTTCCTAGAGCCCAAGCACAGAATCTGGATTGCGCAAGGTAGGCCCAACAGCTTGGGGAAAAAAAATATGACATTTGCATTTGAAAATACATACACATTAACAGAACCCTACTGCTAACAACTATTAGGCCCAACGCACTGAGCCTGAAAATGATCTGAGGGCCGGTCAGTTACCAAGGAGGGAGAGAATACTGCCAAGGCTAAGGTCATAGGCTTCAGTATCTGACAGACCTAAATTGGAATCTTGACCAGTTACATGGGCCCTCCAAACCTCGATTTCTTCATCTGCAACCTGGAGATAATAGTAATGCTTCCTCACAGGGTCATAAGAATAAATTATTTAATTCACATAGAAGCAAGTGCATAATAAGAATTATTTGTGATAACACCCAGGTTCAGAAGTACTGATCACTAGAAAAGGGGTTTATATACATGGGTATTTTTACTTTTAAAAATATTTTGTTTCCTCATAATAATACATCAACACCAGTAAGGTATGAAGGGCTGTCCTGTTATATAAAATTAGAATCAAGAGCGTAGTATAGTCATTAGGATATAGAACATACTTATGGCTTAAAATTTTGTCTTCAGGGTCGGGTGGAGAGGATAAGGTTGAATCGTCTTATTTAAAATATTTAAGCCTATGACATCTGAACATTAAAGATGTAAAAATTTAGATAATTCGTATCTCAAGGAATATTTGAATTCAGTGCCTTAGTAATATTCTCAGAACAATTAGCTTTTTCTTAATAGTCACAAGTATATAATTTTACATTTTTTGTACTTGAATATGCTAAATAAAGCTGACAGTTACTCTTAACAAATAAGATATATCTACATATTTACATATATATATATGAATATTCATTGAGTTCTAAGACAATGCCCAAAGTATCCCTCTCTGAACAGCAGCACTAAAATCCTATGCCTCACTTAAATGAGAGCACAAGGGATATACAAGTTTTGAGATTTTCCCAAGACAAAATAACAAGCACTAAAGCAGATGTGGAAAGAATGTTTTCAGTTGACTGCCTGCCTACCTAGGATACTCTCATAAAAGAAGTGATTAAGTTACTAAACAAGTAATTGCCTTTGTTTTTATTATTTTTCCAAATAAAAATCACCCATGTCGAACCTGACATCCTGCTTCCCAGGAGTCCCCAAGTCCTCCAGTCTTACCGTGTAAACATTACCTGTAATATTTGTAAAATGAAGTCAGACACAGGTTTAGCTGCTTTAAAAAAAGAGAGAGATACAAAAATCACTGTGGCTCCAGCAAGACAGACATGTATTCTACTCTTAATGGTAGCAGTCCAGAGATGACAGAGGGGGATTAGGTGGCTCTGCTTCACAAGAGCATCCAGGGACCCAGGCTCCTTCTGCCTTGTGGTTCAGCCATTTCCTGTGGTCCCTGGACCAGAAGTATCAGCATCCCCCCAGAACGTGTTAGAAATGCAAATTCTCATGCTCCACCCCAGACCTACTGAACCAGAAACTCTGGGGCGAGGCCCAATGATCTGTGCTTTGATGAGCTTTCTACCTTTTGTCCTTATCTCCTTATCTACGTAGTCAAAGTGAACTTACATTTCCAAGTTCTAGACCCGGAAAGTCAAGTCATTCTTGTCAAGGAAGTAACATGGAAATCACACACCTTGCATAGTTCCGTTCATCCTTCACTGGACACAACTAGCTGCAAAGCAAATATAGTCTCTAGCAGGGCAGTCATGTGATGAAAATAAGAGAGTTCATTTTCAGGATTAGAAATGGAAGAGAGAGAAACTGAAGGGGGTTCTTCCAGTGAACAAGTAAAGCTGGAAGGGCATCTCCCACGGTGGTTCCATCTGGGAAGAATAGGGCGCTCCACAGGGGATAATGTGATTTCAGAGTCTCAGAAAGAGGATTTGAATTAAGTATCAAAGAAAAATTGCACCAGACACAGTTAAACTTGCAATAGGGGAGTGAGGCTGAACAAAAGACAAGGCCGGAAAGCTGTAAAGCATCGGGGTGAGCTGGCAGGAAAGTACTAGAAGAAGCTGCAGGAGGTGGGGGTAGTCAGTGTGGTTGGGCCACCTGTGTTGGCTAACGCATAGTTTTGAAAGTTAGACTCCCGCCTCCCCACCAAGACTGGGAGATAGGGTACCAGTTTTCCTGATGATAACATTTCAAAGAGATGGCTTCCAGGTCCTTGAAAAAAACATTCCTGGGTTATAAAACTGGCAAGAGGCTCGAAGAAGATGTACAGCTCAAAGGGGCAGAGAAAAAAATTACAATTGAAGGTTTTCTAAAAAAAAAAAAAGTGCTCTTAAGAAAAGGAGGTCAGTGGCCTAGGGTTAGGAAGAAGCCCTGCTGTAGGACAAACAACCTAGTCCAGCTGAGTGGAACCTGAAGGCCATCTCGGCCAGCAGGCTCCTTCCGAGAGGTAGGGGTCCTCTGCACATTTTGCAGACAGTCCCTGAGCCTAGATCTGTAGCCCTGTCTTTGTCCTCACTGCAGCATCTGAAAACTGATTTTCCCTTTCATCGTGAAAACAGCCCTTGTTTTTGGAGAGTGGGTTTTTTTGTTTTTTTTTTCCACCTTCAGTTTTGGCTTTCCTTCCTCTTCTCTGGAATCTAAACTGTTAGAATTTTGAAAATCATTTCATTTAAAGAGAGAGAATTGAATAGCAGGCTTTCTTTATCAGTGCTCAGCACTGCACCAACTTAGCTGACCGTGCAGTTTTTAAAAAGCCGCCCAGGTTCCTGCAGAGTCAAAACAGCAACCCTTTAGCACCAGTGTTGCTAATGGGTTTTCTCTTGCTTAGTCCTTGGTCAGCTTTCACCTGAAAGGCTTAGGTAAAGTCCTACTCAGAGACAAGACTCTCCAATGGGAGACCAGAGGTGAGAAAGTTTTTGAAACACTGCCAACAACAATTAATGCAGAAGGAAGATAGTCCATTTCAATAAAATTAGTAGGAGCACAGTTTGTAACCTTGACTGTAGACTGCTTGTCTCTAACTCTGGGAAAAAACTAGTCACTCATTTAAGCCTCTTCAAGGAAGACTTTGTCCAAGCTTATTACCCATCCCTTCTGCTGGGACAACAGCCCCACCGTCATCAAATTGTCTATTTCTTTTTTTATTATAAAACTCAGCATTTACATCACAGCAAGTGACTGGTTTACAGCCCAAAGTCTAAAGATGTTTCCCCACCTCACCTGCCTGCTGGAAATAGAAAACCTGCCATAGTGGCAGTGGTCATTCTCATCCATCCCATGGCAGATGAATTCTAATATAACAGTAATGGGGTTGCTTTGAAGAGTGACAGAAAGATTTTACTCTTAGGTCTGTTTCTTCATCCTTTCTACTTAGCTAGAAAATGAATCCTTTTGTATCTCGGGAAACACCATCCAGGCACCTGAAAACACGGGTCCAGGATGTCCCTGAGATGGTCCCATTGGGGAGTTCCAGGACCTTGCCCCAGGAAGCTCATTAGATTTGCTGGTCAAGTGAGGCAGGATATGAACCAAGTGGAGAGGCCATTCCCATTTCATGGACAGCAGCAGAGCAAGGTGTCATAACTCCACAGGTGGGCTGGATAACCCCCTTTCTCCTTCTAAGGAAAACTGTGCAATAACCATGAGTGAGAATCACATCCACAAAGAAAATGAGAAAAGACCTATCGCTCATTGTGTAGCACACACCAGTCAGAGACAAGCAGCATCTGGCTCCAACTGATGGAGCTGAGTCTAGCTGGGGATAGAAAAGATCCACCAACTGCAAAATAGCCAACCAGCCCTTAAGAGCTGTGCTATCTGCCATCTAGTTATTGCTAAAGCCAACTCTGTACTTCGGGAGTTTTCTTGACTGAAATGTCCATGCGTGCCTGGACATTTTCAATCAAGCCTCAGAAACTGTTATGAAGATCAAACAAGATGAGATTTTATTTTTAAACACCTATTTTCAAATACCTATTTGAAAGTATTTTCTAAAATGGCCCACTGAAATATCAGGGATTGTTATGCAAAACTAAGAGCGGGATATTTAAAAAGGGGATGTTAGTCCCTTCCCATCCATGGGAACCCAAAGTGCAACACCTGAGGCCCCACATCAGGATTAGCAAGAGGTCAGGCCCATCTCCTCACCACCACCTTCACAGAGCCACAATTCACACTATTACAATAGTAACCAACACAGAACCATGTAATGAGAGATACTTACCCAGCAACTGAGGAACAAAGAATGCGACTTTAATTCACACATAATTTGACTCTGAGCTTTCTGGAAAACAAGGCAATAAAGAAAGCTATCATGAATTTCCTGGCTTATTTGTCTTCTCACTAGTCTAAGCTCTAAAAGGGTCCAAATTCATTTTTCTGGTTTTATATAAATAAAGAAACTCAAGTACAGAGAACACAGGAGTTTTGTACAAGTTTAGAGACCTGAGCTGAGTCTAAACTTGAACCCGAGTAGATTAAGCCTCTTTGAATTCCTGTGCCATTTTGCACCAAGGTATTTTCCTCCAGCCTCAAATACAACTCTTCCTTGAACTTGGGCAGAATCAAGGCACACAGCGGCCAGGAAAGGCTTTGGCAACAGCAGGATTTGGATTTGGACGTATGAATCATTGGGTCATTAAGCTGGAGTTTGCATATGATTATGCGTGTACACATGTACTTACATCTTTCAAAGTTTCCTGGGAGGCAGAGAATGGATAGAACTGTGTTCTAACACTAATGAATTGTATGAACTTGGCAAAGAGTGACAGGGAAGGAAACTAACACCTGTGGCCAGGCCAGATGAGCTAAGAGCATCTGCACAAATATATCTTATTTAGTACCCCTGAACAGCTTGCAAGATGAGAGTACTAAGGCTCAGATGAAAGCTAAAAAGCTTGGCCACGGTTGGCAACTATTAACTCGCAGGATCAAAATTCAAAACCCAACTGTGTGTGACTCCAAAGCACAGGTTCTTCCCATAAAACAACAGTGGCTCCCGATCTGACACTTTCTTCAGTTACAGAATGAGGAGTGGCATGGATATTTATGTAAATAACACGTTCATGTAAATGTGCATATGTGCATAGAAAGAATTTTAGAGAAATATCCCAAATGGTTAACAATGCGTTTTTCCTGACATGAGGAATGAGCACAGCAGAGGGAGAGGGAGGAAGGGAAGAGGGATGTATGTAAAACTCCAACCCTTTACAAGTAAAATGCATTTAACATCACTTGTACAATTAAAATAAAGTAAAATGTAGGGGATTGGACCACTTCATTCCCGAGGTCCCTTCCAGCGATTCCACTGTATTTCTCCTCGCTGAGAAGCAGGTTCAGCAGCCTCAGGCTTTTACTAACACTGGGGCAATGGCGCCACCTAGTGGCCACACCAAAAATGACAAAGCACCTTTCCCTTAATATGAGGAATTCAATGCATGGGTTCAACGTTCAATCTTGGGAGAAAAATAACAGTTCCACTTTCATTTAGAAATGATAAGCAATTAAGTTCATTTGATATAACTAATTGTATCTGTGGTAAAATTTATTGTGTCCCAAGCCAACCAAAAACTGTGCTCTATATTATCCCCATGCGACATTTTTTTTCACTCTCAGGTTCAGAGATTCACAGTGTCACATCCAGAAAGAAACGTAAGCACCCATGGAACCTGCCTTCATCATTTAAGAAAGAAGGAAATTTGTCTCTGGGCTGAAAACCCCTCCTTTCGTCGACTATGCCATTCACCTCCCAGAACCAACTCTAGTTAGCTACCAAAGGAAGACCAGGAAGAAATCTCCTTTCTAGAAATGTCCCACCTGTAGACTCTGACACTGGATTAAGAAGCAAGTCAAATCCAGCAGCATCTGAGCTCATAATCTCCATGACATGTCCTTGGAATGATTTGGAAGTACGGTGCCATCAGACTCTCCGTGTAACTGTCACAGCATATTGAGTGCACTCTCGCAATAAGTTGCTAGCTTTTGAACACTCCTCACTAAGTCCATGTTGTATCTGTGGGTATTTTAACAAGCTGCATTATAAATTTATAGGCCATGCATGACACCAGTCACCATCAGTCATCTGAAGATCATCAAAGTAAGCAGAAATTCTGACTTTGAAAAATGCATGGAACAGTGCTGGTCCAGGAAAGAGTGATATATATGTTGCATTATCTAAATTTGAACTGTGTAATATGCTTTCCAAAGAATTTATGGAAAAGGAAACTTTCAAACACTGCTAGTGGAAGTGTGGATTGTTAGAGCATTTCTCAAAAGCAATCTGACAACATCTGTTAAAACTTAAAATCCTTCAAAGGATATATATAATGATGTTTCTTGTGACATTTTCCTAGTGGAAAACAAGAGAGAGAGAGAGAGAGAGAGAGAGAGAGAGAGAGAGAGAGAGAGAGAGAGAGAGAGAAAAGAATTTGAATTTTAAATTTCCATGGAGTACTATTGAGTGGGGGGGTGGAGCTAGATTGTAGAGAAAATTCCTATTTAATAAAATAGACAAAGATCAAAAATCCTTATACAAATAGAGATATACACATATGTTTGTTTTGCATGCATGTTTATATACTATACTGTAATCAAAAAATAGAAGCTACATACTATATTGACACATATTAAAGAAAAGAGGTGGATACGAGTAAATATACACATTAATTTACCAATAAGTCATCTGGGGAGAAAAATTATAAATGCTATAGTTTATAACTGCTGCAATAACAGCGTCCTGTCGGATCTCCTGCAGTGTGTGTTGGGCCTCCACTTGTAGGAGTAGCAGAATACTGCATATTTATTTCACATGCAAACACACACTCTCCTACAAACACAAACATATACACACACAATTACTTGTGACAGTAGCTATGAGAGCAAATCACTAAGCCTCAGTTTATCCATCTATGAAATGGAAGTAATAATTCACCAACCCCATAGTAATTTTAAGAATTAAATGAGATCATGCATTTAAAGTGCTCATAGCACAATGCCCAACCTGCAGTAAGCACTCGATAAATGACAGTGGTAGTGGTGTAGCTGCTGCATTATTATTGCTAAATTAAAACTAATAGAGGGAAGCTTTGGGCCCCGTGAGGTCTTAAGCGCTCCATCTCAGGCCTGTCAAGCAGAGGCCAGACAACAAGCTGCCACACACCAGTCATGTCTGAGAGTCCATTAGGTGGGAGGTTGAATCTCACAGATTCTGATGTCTTCTCTAACTCTTGTGCCCTGTGACTTTGCCTTTCTATGATTTAATACATGCACTGGGTCAGCAAGGACTTGAATTCTTCCCATCCCAAATGTGCCTGCCAACACCAACAAACCTGCACATGGAAATAAAGCAAGGATATACAATGAGATCTAAGACCTAGGCAGAGAAAAGGAGGGGAAACAATATAGTTAGTTACAGCCCCTTCGTTTATTTTTTTTTATCAACTACTACAATGCCTGATATTTATTTATAAATGTTTCCTGAATGAAACATTTCTTGGCATGCTGGCTTTCTTTGATTTCCATTTAACCAAAGCATTGCCTTTCCCTTGCCCATTTAGAACAGTGAGGCCAGGCATCACCTTGAGTGCCTTCCCCGTCCTATGAGGGATATGGAATTTCTAATCATAGCCTCTTTAGAACTAAAGTCCTCTAAAATTTTAAACTTTAAACTTTCCTGTTTTGATTTGTAAAAGGAAATGTCTTTTGTTGTGGAAACTGCTATTGTACTATGTAAGAAATTGTGGATTTTACTTAAATGTTGTTTTTTTTTTTTTAACAAGGGACGGGGGCAAGAAGAGTCCTTGTAACTTTTTTGACCTGACCACAGAGTTTGTGTAGTGGATTAAAAAGAAAAAAAAATAGTTACAAGTTTGGAGCAAGGAAGTATGTGTTTTAAAGGAATCTCCTTCCTTTTCCGTGTGTGTGTGTGTGTGTGTGTGTGTGTGTGTGTGTGTGTGTGTGTGTTTCTCCGATGGGGAACCTAAATATATTTTAACTGCACAGACACAGGGACAAAAAGTCATTTTATATCTACCAAGAACAGTACCTTTCTTTGTTTACTTGCTATTAAACTGTTTGAGGAGGAAAAACATACGTTATATTACAAAGAAACCGATTATATAGAAATATAGTTCTACCCATGATCCCCAAGACTTCATGAATGCCAAGCAAGAACCAATGAGAAGGGATCAAGTGACACCAAAGTACAGATCAAGACTGAAGTGCTGAGTACCAAATGGCCCTTGATCCCCAGCTCCCCATTTTTGCAAGCAGATTATGGGCTCTGTGCTCTTCTCCGATCCAGGGAAGATAACTTCCTTGGATTAGCCACCCCTTCCCTCTTTTGTCATTCTCTGTCACAGGAAAGAATGTTCACATAAGGCAGCACAGACGTTCTACTTCCCTGTTCACCTCCCCCAAGCACCAGATGGAACAGGTATCAGGAGGGTGGCCAGGGTGTAATGCACAGAGCAAAGCCTGTGAAATGAGCCAGCACGGATTCTGAATCCCACTTCGGCCTGCGATAAGTCACTCAATGCTCCCTCCTCTGAGGACAGGAATAAGGAACACTGTGACAGGAGTGGCATCAGTAAAGCGTCCAGCACAAAGCCTAGCAGGTGGTTACTGCTCCATCAATGCTAAGTCTCCTCCTCTGTGCGAGCAATGGGCGGGCTGTTTCCCCTCTACCCTGTCAAATCCACTCTCTGCCTGTCTTCATCTGACTCTGCTGCAGGAGGCTGATGAGAATGGGATGCATTGATGTGCTCCCTTGCACTTTGGCTTCAGTTAGACCCAGACATTGAGAAGTGCCCATCGGGGTTTGGAAGAGAAGTAGAAAGTAAAATCAGGTTTTAAAATCATCCAGCTCCCTCCCTACAAGGTCAGCTGAGCTGGGTGCACACCTCTAACCAAAGGCATCCCTCTCCACAGGGCTGCTCCCTTCAGCCTTCCATAACTTCTCCCTTTCTTGCTCCTGCGGCCTAGGTGGAGAATGGCCCCTAGCTTCTAGCCCCAGAGTGATGTACCATCCCCTTTTTAGTTTGCCTTGACCTCATTATAAACAGTCCTTTTATGAAAGTCTCCTCAACTGGAACATTGAGTAACATGAACAATAGCTGACAAAATGAGGAAGGCATCTAGAGTAATCTGTGAGACACATGTCAAATCATGCAGACATACACACATACACACACAGTATTCATTGTACTGAATGTGCCTAGGATGCTACACCTATTCATTTCTTGTCCTGGTAAGACTGGCCCTTTTTTATATTTAGGAAAAAAGAAAGAAAAAAGAGGAGAAGAAGGGTTAGGAGAAAGGAAGGAGGGGAGGGGAGAGGCGGGGAAGGGAGGAGGAGGGAGAGGGAGAGGAGGAAGAGAAGGAGGAGGAGGAGAAGGAAGAATAAGAGGAGGAGAAAACAACAGCAAACAAACATGTGGTTGAGGAATAAAGTTAACTTTTTCTTTATGGCTACTTATAGCAGTAGGTAAAGACCAGGATGGAAGGTACAATAGGTTTTTCAACAATATCTTGTTTTATAGATTTGACTTTGGAACCAAGTAAATATAAAACAAGTTAAATTTTAAAACAACGCTAAGATTCAAAAGCAAAATTAACCAACTGGATCTAAATATGTATTGGCTTGATCACATTACCACACAAAAAGGAATTGTTTCCAAAAATACTTTAAAATACAATAATCTGACAGTTTATCCCTAGTGGAATATACCCTGGGGCAGTAGTTCTCAAGCAGTGGCAGCTTCGACCCCAGTAAACATTTAGCAATATCTGAAGACAGTTTTGATTATCACAAGGAGTGAGAGCTCCCACTGGCATCTAGTAAACAGAGGCCAGAAGTGCACTAAGCATCTACAATGCACAGGATGGCTCCCCACGGAAAAAAAATTATCTGGTCCAAATGTCAATATTGACCTCATTGAGAAACTCTGTTTAGGACAGGGATCTGCAAACATTTTCTTAGAGGGACAAACTAAATATTTTAGGTTTGGGAGCCGTACAATCACTCCTGTACCTACTCAACTCTGCCATCGTAGTGAGAAAGCAGCAATGGACAATACAAAAATGAATGAGTATGGCTACATCCCAATAAAACTTCACTGACAAAACCAGGCAGCCAACTCATAGTCATTCTTTGCTGACACTTAAGTTAGCATTAAAAGGAAGTGAAAAGATGCTTAAATTGATTTTTATAACTATATCATTACTGATATTTCGGGTATTTGTGTTGTAAGACAGTTGTGTGATAATACAAAAGAGTGATTACACTGGAATCATTAGGAGCCAGAATTTTCTATAAACTATCAACAAAAATTAGAAATTTTAAAAAAAAAATTATGTACCAAACAGCAACAATGTTATATACCTAGAAATAAATCTAGTAAAATATATGCAAGACCTCTATGCTGAAAACTATTTCTGAGAGAAATTTTAAAACATTTAAAGAAATGAAGAACTAGGCCACATTCATGGAATAAAAGGCTCAATATTGTTAAGATGTACAGTCTCCTTAAATTAATATATAAATTAAATATTATACATAAAAATGCCAACAAGCTATTTTGAAGAAATGTGATTCCAAAATCTACAAGGAAATTCAAAAGTTCAAGAATACTCAAATAATCTTTTAAAGGAAAAATAAAGTTAGAGGCTTTATACTGCCTGATTTCAAGACTGACAATAAAGTTATAGTAATCAATATAATGTGGTATTGAATATGGATAGGCAACTAGATAGATGGAACAGAAGAGCCCAGGGGTAGACACATGTGTAAAGCCAATTGACTCTAACAAATTGATATTTACCAAGTCAAATTAAAGGATAAAAGAATCTTTTTTACAAATGTTGCTGGAATGAACAGAAATCTAGATAAGGAAAAAATGAAATTCAACCCTATCTCACCCTGCATGTGGAAATTATAGAAAAATATCTTCATGATTTCAGAGTTGGAAAAGCCTTCTTGAACCAGACACAAAAATGGCATGCCATAAAAGAAAGAACTTGATAAATTGTATCTCATCAAAATTAAAAATTTCTGTACATCAAAAGACACCACTAAGAAAAAAAAGACAAGTCCCTACCTGGGAAAAAATATTTTCAGCACATATATATGACCAAAACAAAAAACAAAAACAAAAACACATGTTCAACAATAAAAAGATGAAAGACCCAACTTAAAATGTGCAAAATACATGCAGATACTTCTAAATATACATACACTCATGGCCAATAAGCACAGGAAAAGATAATAAACAACATTAAACAACAGGGGAATGAAATTAAAACCACAATATTACTTCATTCCAACTAAAATAACAAAAATTAAAAAGACCAACAATACCAAAAGTTGGTAAGGATGGAGAGCCAACAGAACACTTATGCATTTCACTGCTCAGTATATAAAATGACCCTGATTCTCAGAGAAAAAATGTTACTTTCTCCACCCCCAACATTTAATAACAATCGATAGTATAGTTGTCTCAAATTCCAGCTGCATATTAGAGACTTTTAAAAAATATTACTCCTAGGCCCTATTCTAGACTGATTAAACCTGAATGTCTAAGGGTAGGGCCCATGTACAGAATTTTTAAAAAACTCCTCAGGAGATTCTAATGTTCAACATGGATAAGAACCACAGATAAACATAATCTTGAACTCCTGGTTGCTTTTCATGCCGTCTGAAGATGCTATAACAATTAGGAACCTGACCAGAAACAGAATCCACTCCACCTGAGACTATTGGCAGACATCTGGGCACAATTAAGAGCACAAACACGGCCAGCAGGAAGCCATTAGTACCCCTGAAGATAAAGGGATAAGTCACAGAACAGTGTGTCCACAAAACAGTTGTGGGGGAGCCAAAGTCAAGAACATGACCAAAGCAGGAGGGAACACAAATGGGTCCCCTGGACCCCCTCCTCTCCTCCCACCTTCCAGGCTGGCAGGGAGACACTCTCCAGAAGGGGACACAGAGCAGGGCAGAAACCGGCCGAGTCTACAAAGAGGGTGGTGTCATGTGGGCAGAGAAGAGCCAGCATATGTGCCAGCCTCACAGATCAACCCCAGTTCCCTGCTGAAGTCTGATCTGTCCATCCGCCTGCCTTCCCCTCCGGCTGCTCGCCACGCCCCTGGTGCCTAGAGGAACCACTGAGTCGGTTTCTTAAATCCACCAAGGGGAAACATGTCAGAGGCCAGTCTCAGGGAGGGCCTTTCAGTGCTACAGAAACTATGCCTCAGTCACAAACAAAAAATCTAACTCATCAATCTACAGGCACTGTGGAGTCACATCATCTCACCAGCAGAGAACTAGTCTCTGATTTCACTTTCCTGGCCACAAACTTTTTTAAATAATTAATTAATTAATTACAGAAATGATAAAGTATTATTTTCAATAACTATATCTAAAGATGCTGCATTAAATCTCACTATTTGATGTGGAAACATCTACGGACATCGCTTAGCCCATTCTCCTCATTTTACGAATAAAGGAACTGAGGCCAGGGAAGGGAAGTGCTTTACCCAAAGTCACCCATCTGGTTAGGGGCAGAGTCCGGCCATTGTGACTCACAGGCCAGGGTGCTCCTTGATACACCACACAGCCTCTCAAGATGCCGTCTTCTCTGCCAGCCAAAATCAGACCGTTAGACCCCTAGGGTAGTGGGATCATGTAAACACCTGCCACTTACATTTTACCCTTCATCTCCAGATGTGACTACCCACCCAGATCTATTTCATGGCAATTACTTGGTCTATCACAGAAGGCAGAGTTTTTTTAAATCTGAGAAAAGAAGTAAATGCCAACAACCTTCTGGCTGGCTCCCCGGGGAGTGCCTGATGCAGAAGGCAGGTGCTGAGGGGGCCGCCTGAGGCAGTGTCAAGTCGTCCCAGGGAGGCGTACATAAGAAGGAAGCAGCTCCATTTGCCTCCTAATAAAAAGCTAGTCCGTTCCCAAAACCATTGTTTCTGGCATTCACTCACCCTATAGGCCTGGGAGCTGGCACCGCAAAAGCTGGCCTGCTTGCTTTGGGGTGAAGGCTCAGGCAAGGGCCCTTCCCTTGAGAATCAGGAGTCTCTGTCTTCTGTGGGAGGCGAGACCCAGGTGGTGGGACCAGTGCCCAAGTCCCGGGAGGGGCCAAGGATGCAATATGTCCTCCCCAGGAAGGAAGGCAGTCGGCAACAGGGCCATGGCTGGAGGCAGGCCTTCTAAAACAATCTCATGATTCCGGGATACTTAAGTGGAGTCCAGACAAGGCCTGAGGGGACAAACCAGGGAGGTCTCAGGGAGCCACATCCTAGAGAGGGCCAGTGGAGGGCAGCCCCTCCAGACCACATCCCAGAACTGTCTACCTGGCCCTGTCAGTTACCTTCGTAGCACATCATGATCCGGAATTAAAAATTTAAATGTTTGTTTACTTGTTTATTATCTTTCTCCCCAACATGATAACGTTCCATAAGACCAAGCATTGTTATGCCCAGTGAACAAGATAGCACCTTATAGTTCACAGGCACTCAGAAGCTATTAGTTGGCATTGTTAAATAAATCCAGATGAGTCAGGTGCATCCTTATACCTAAAGAGGGGCAAACCAGTTGCAGAGGCAAAGAAACTCTGGTTTTTGCAAGTAGAATCAATTACAGTATCCGGTATCTAAGCTTGCCTGGCCAACTGGAACCCCACTACACTCTGTAAGATAATAATATTTGGAGAGAGCTTTATGGATGTTGAAGCACTTTCACATCCATTTTTTGATCCTCACAAATACCCTCTTAGTTTGTTTTAATTATTACTTATTTTAAAAAACACTGTAGCTACCGCTTAAAGAAAGTAAACGGCTTACCCGAAACGACTGCACTGATAAACAGAAAATGTTTATTCTACCTCTAAATCCAATACTCTTCTTTCTACCCCACCATGATTAGAGTCCCAGCTCTGAGCACACACCAGAGACAGGTACTATCATTCCATTTTGAAGAAAAAACACAGCATCCCCGAGGAAATATTGGCTTTGCTAATCAAAGTTAGACCTACAGCAAGAGTCAAAACTCCTCAAAGGATTTGAAAGGACAGGATAAAGGAAACTGAGGAGTGAAGGACAGATACTCTTCCCCTTGGTGGAAAGAAAGGAGAGAACAGAAATGGGGGGAAAGAGTGTTTCTGGCTTCATGATTAGGCAGTGGGATTTACTAAGTGGCAGTTTATTCTCCATTTTACCGCAGATAAGAAGCTGTGCGTTGGTCACTGTGAAAGGGCAGTCCCTCCCCTGGGCACTCACGTTTCCTACCACCACTCTGCCTTGTGTTCATAGACTCCCCGGCTTTTGAAGGGCAAAGTGCCCGACACATATTAAAACTATTGTTATAATGAATGCTGACACTTTAGATTTGCATAACTCTATTCCTCCTAAGAGTTTAAGTCTTTTGCATATATTGTTTCTTCTCTCTCAGACCTTTTATTGGAAAAACATCCCTAGGCTGCTATGTAAATAGATTTTAAAGTTCTTTAAAACATTTAAACACACTTCAGCCTTATCTGCGACCCCTTCCCCCTCCTCAGCCTAGCACATTTCCATTTTGATTGTCTTCAAAATACCAATCTTCAAAACAGGAACCTAAAATAGCAACTGTAAACCTCTGGCCAAACTCTTGCTTGCTTTCCAGACCTCAGCTACAGGTATGTAGAATAAGCTTTTCTCCTGAGGGCTTCACAAGTAGCACAGGACTCGCCTCCCCAGCCATCGCCCCTGTGGTATTCTTTCTGCTCCTGGTATAATTAAGAGGTAGAAACAGAACAAACATGCATTGAGTGTCAGCTTGGTCCTGGGCACTGTGCTAATCGTTTTACACAAATTGTCTTATTTAATCCTTGTGGCAGAGACTTCTCGTTGTGCCCCCAGTACCCTGGCATCCACAGTAATAGATTGAGTTGGGCACAGAACTATATTTCCCAGTCTCCTATGGCCATATGATTATTTTCTGTGCAGTAAGTAAAGTATCTGCGGAAGCTTCCAGGAACACTATGCCATTCTTAATCATGTTTTTCCTCTCTGCTGCCTTCATGGCAATTCCACTGGTATTTATAGTCTAAGAATCTAAAGCATAACACATTGATTATCTCTGCTTTGACTTCTTCCCGATGATGGTTCAGGGATTACTCACTGTTCCTTAAATTCTCCATCTCATTCCTTACATGTCAATGGTCTTTATTCTCTCCTTCTTAGACCAACCTTAACTTAAAGGAAAACAGCCTGCCAATTTCAAACAGGCAGGAATAATTTTCTTCTTGTCCTCTTCTTTCTAGGGCATTATAGATCCCCCCCTTTTCTTCACCTCTTTCTAATCCATATATAACACCACTACTTGTCAGGACTCATTCTGCTTCACAAAAGGGACAACCAGGCTGAAACCTCTATGGCTCCTACTCTGTTTGCACCTGTTGACATCAACCATAAACACCCTCTTCCTTCATTCCATCCCTACTTACCTCCAGGCCCATATTATCTCACCCACTTCACATTTTCTCTCCTGACTGCTACAGTAGTATTGGCTTCTTCCTATAATCCCTATTATATTAATTATTATCCTCACTTTTCCATTGGAAAAATGGAGGCACAAAGAGGTGAAAATTTGTCCAAGATTGCACAAAAGAGGACAGGTGACACCATATGTTTGAAATCCCAATCTGGGACCCTTCTTCCACTGCACTCCTTTCTTTTTCTCATACATCTTCCCAGATTCCCTGAAGATTAGGCAAAAGATAGTGACTTTTACTTTCATTTATGGGAACATCTGGTGACTTCTCCAAAGTCTTACACCAAGTCTCCACTGAAGTAAGAGCCAAATGGTCTTTGCTTTGCCATCCCATATTCTTTCTACAACAACCTAACACCAGAGAACCAAGGGAGATTTTTTTTCCTACTTACAGAGTTTAGATGATGGTTTTCCAGGTATGAAGAAGAAATAAATATAATCTTAAATAGTGAGTCTTTCAATACTAGAGAAGCCACACTCATAAAAGTTCAAAAGAACCCATGCTTTAGAGAGAAAAGAGCCCTGAGCCCTACCATTCACCCAGGGCATCAGGAGAAATAAGGCTGAGATCAAAGTACTAAACAATCTGTATGACCTTGAACAAGACCTTTCCCTTCTCTGGAGAGTGCTTTCATCTTCAGCATCAGGATTCACTGAAACCAGGAACTCAGGGGATATCAGAAGCTGCAATGACACTGAGAAGGAGGGGCTAGCTTATTTTATTTACTCAACCAAAATATTTACTCAACCAAGAATTCATGGGAAGTGGGTGAAAGTAGAGAAGTCACTATAAGATCAGGTGGCTTAGTTGTCTTTGTACCCCTAGTTTTATCACACACAGAATGTCCTAAATATTTGATGAATAAAAGAACAAAAAGGATAAAATTGAAGTAAGGCTAAGAAGTTGATCAGACATTCTTTTTGGGGAAAGATGTTTCCATATTCAATTATAACATGTGGGTCTACATCTTAGATACCTGAGAGGCTGAGACTGGAGAAAAGCAGATTTTCCTACTCATTCAACATGGCTTCACACATTCATTTTTTTCCCATTCATTTTTAAAGTACATTCTTCACATATTATCCTATTTATTGTGATAGCAGAAAGCAACCAACAGAGAAGTTTTTATTATCATAATTGTACTATAAAAAACCTAATACCCAGTGATAATCAAGCAGCAGATTCTACATCCAGAAAGGGGAGGATCCAGATATTCTAACCCCAAAATTGTGTTTGTTCTAGGATCAGGCACTCAAGAAACTTGACACTGTAAGACAGTCACCCACAAAGAGAGGGACTGAACCAACTGACGTCATATAGCAAGACTGGGAAACATAGCAGATAATCCTGACACACAGAAACAAACACAGAGAGGCCAACAAAATGAGGAAATAAAGAAACATGTCCCAAATTTAAAAACAGGACTTAAAATCCAGAAAAAGAACTAAACAAAATGAAGGCAAGCAACCTTCCAGATACAGAGTTCAAAAGTGTTTTGGTTATAAGGATGCTCAATGAACTTACAGGAAGAATAGATGAACTCAGTGAGAACTTACACAAAGAAATAGAAACCATAAAAAATAATAGTCAGAAATTAAAAAAAAAAACTAACTGAAATGAAGAATACATTAGATGGAATCAACAGCAGATTAGATGAAACACAGAATTAAACCAGTTATTTGGAAGACAAGGCAGCGGAAATCACCCAAAGGGAAGAGTGAAAAAGAAAAAAAAAATTAATGAGGATAGTTTAAAGGAAAATAGTAAGCATAACACTATTTGTATCATAGGGATACCAGAAGGAGGCAAAAGCAAGAGATTTAAAACGTATCTGAAGAAATTCTCTAAAATTTCTCTAACCTGGCAAAGGAAATAGATATACAAGTCCAGAAAGCACAGAGAGTCTCAAATAGGATAAACCTAAAGAGGCCTACACCAAGACACATCATAATTAAAATGCCTAAGGTTGAAGGCAAAGTGAGAATCTTGACAGTATCAAGAGAAAAGCCATCAGTTACCTACAAGGGAGCTCCCATAGACTGTCAGCTGATTGCTCAACAGAAACTTTGCAGGCCAGAAGGAATTGGCACAAAATATTCAAAGTGATGAAAATCAAGGACCTACAACCAAGATTATTCTACCCAGCAAGGCTATCATTTAAAATCAAAGGACAGATAAAGAGCTTCTCAGACAAGAAAAATCAGCCTTTTTCCCATTTGCTGTGAGAACACTCATCAGTGGCACTTGCAGCTGCAGTGTTTTCCCCAAGATACTCATGGATTACAATCCTAACCTTACCTCCAAAGTTTTCCATGAAATATCCCACTTGTATTATTATTTTTACATCATTCTAACATATTAATAGTCTTTGGAAACAAGTGACATTATTCTATTTATAGCATTCTGGTTTTAGTAGTTCGATCACTGAAAATGTCAAATCCTAAGAAATGTAACATTCCTACATGTGATGTTAAATGAATGCTTGCAGCAAGCTACACTCTTTTTTTCTAAATGAGAAAAGGGTTAGAGTTCATCACCACCAAATCAGTATTATAAGAAATGTCAAAGGGGGAGGGGAGTGGGTGGAAGGAGAAGGAAAAATGACCAAAAATATGAATAATAAAATAGCAATAACTACATACCTATCAAGAATTATTTTAAACATAAATAGATTAAAGGCTCCAATCAAAAGACATGGGGTGGCTGAATAGAGAAATAACAAGAGCCATGCATATACTGTCTACAAGAGACTTACTTCAGATTAAAAAACACACACAGACTGAAAGTAAAGGATAGAAAAAGAAATTTCATGCAAATGGAAATTTAAAAAAAATCTGGAGTAGCAATACTTATATCAGACAAAATAGACTTTAAAACAAATGCTATAACAAACGACATAGAAGGACATTTCATAAACAGTAGCAAAGATATGAAAGCCAACTCGATGTCCATCAATAGACAATTGGATAAAGAAGGTATGGTACATGTATATAATACAATATTACTCAGCTATAAGAAAGAATAAAATCTTACAATTGATAAAAAACATAGATGGACCTATAGGGTATTATACTAAGTAAAATAAATCAGAGAAAGAAATACAAAACCATATGATTTCACTTATACGTGAAATCTAAAAAACAATCAAAACAGAAACAAACTCATACATACAGGGAACAACTAATGGTCGTCAGATGGTAGGGGGTTAGGGAATTGGATGAAAAAGGTGAAAGGACTGAGAAATACATATTTGCAGTGACAAAAGTCATGGGGATACAAACTATAGCATAAGAAATATCATCGATAATATTATAATCACTATGTATGGGTACTAAAATTATCAGGGAGAATCAGTTTGTACGTTATGTAACTGTCTAACCACTATGTCATACGTCTGAACCTAATATAATAGTGAATGTCAACTGTAACTGAAAAATAAGTCGTGGAGAGGGAATGGAGGGAATGGAGGGAGGGGGGGACGAGAGGGCCCCTGACTTGATTGGGCTGGCTGAGAGTTAGCAGAGGGTCCATGATCTGAGTTTGACCATTCTGATAGAGAATATAACTAGTAAGAATTATAAGTTGTCTTCTGTGTCATATTTTCCTTCTGTTACCTCTGAACCATCAATAAAATCATTAAAGTTTTTTTTAAAAGATATTAAAATTACTCAAGTTAGGATGAGAGTGGCTAATGGAAAAATAAGAGTTTGAGTCACTAATACTTGCCCTGTAACTCAGTACTTTGAAACCCATCATTGCTCATCAACACTGAGCACTGATGCAGCATATGGACAGCACCCCTGACCTCCCGCTCCCTGTCCAGATGGCTTCCTGGTAATTCTGTATTTTATGGAGAGAGGCCCAGATTCATGCCATACAATCATAGGGGCCAGGGACAGCCTAGGCTGGTTTTAATTAAGCAGTTGGAAGCTGAGAGGAAACTCTTAGGTTGGAAAAGCCTCTCACTGCATAGTTCTGTACAACAATGATTTGGCTAAGCAGAAAAGAAGCTTGTGAGTGAGTGGGTGAAATGAGTAAGATCACAACATTGCCCTCCTCCCCTTAACAATAGTGTGAATTGGTGTTACATAGGAGTTTTTGATTTTCCATCTTATAGGTGCAGAATGTCTTAAAATAAAGGTGGGAGAAAAGGATAATGGAAGGAAAGGAACAGGGTTGGAGGAGTGTTGGAAAAAAGAGAAGGGAGTTCAAAAGCTAAAGGACCTTGTGACTCTCTGGCCACTCTGAATAACCTAAAGAGAGATCTCCCACAAGAGAAAAATATCTTTGATAAAGCAGCAGAAAAACTAGGTCAGGGGGTGGACCAGTGTTTTCACAGATGCTTCCAACAACAGTGGCAATTATGAAGGCACTACTTTAGGCAACTTGCAGGCTGCAGGCTACTTCATGCAAGTTGCAGATGAAGAAAAGGAAAACAGAGAGAGAGGGAGGGAGAGAAAGGGGGAAGAGGTAGGCAGGAAGGGAGGAGAGAAGGAGAGAGAGAAGCTTCATTTCTGAGAACATATGAAGCACTCTCTGGGAACAGCTAGAAAAATCTGGGAGATTGTCGGAGTACTAAGTTCCTGCAGTTACTGTAGGGACTCAGAGCTATCAATTTTTAGGTATTAGTGACTATATTGTCATATTTGAGTTCACAAGCTGCTAAATCCTGAGGCATCTGGATTAAAGCATTATTCCTATGGTTACCAACTCATTCCAATTTGCCTTGGACTTTCCTGATTTTATCAATGAAAGACCCATGTCCTTGAAAGCCCCTCATTCCCAGGCAGACCAAAATGTCACCTCCTAAGCACTGCCTACCCATTCAACCCTTAGACTGAACATGTCCCACACAGGCCATTTTCTTGGTCTACATCAAAGTGGTTCGATCAGACCTAGCAAAAATAAAAGCTGATGACTTTCAGTGACTTGAGACTCACTTGAGCTCCTGAAGTTATATTATTAGCCCAGTTAGAAATTAAGGAGCATCCTAAGAGGAAGAAACCTTAAGCTAAAAGAAGTGAAGGGGACAGTATGTGATGTTAAGGAGATGGCAAGAATCCCTAGTGTACTAAGTAGCACATACCAGATGTCAACACTTGCTTACTCTGGGAAGCTGCCAAGCACCTAATGAGCAAACGAAAAGCTAGTTCAGATGCCTCTTAAAAACAAATCAGCCAGGGAACAATTAAAATCATAGAATGAGAAATTAACCCAACTGGCAAAGATTTACAAATCCCCCCTTAATCAAAACAGTTAATTGAAATCATCAGCCTTTGAGGAGAATTAGACTTTCTGAAATTAGTGACTGTGTCATTACAGTGATGAAGAACTACACGATAAAGGTCAATAAAGCACTTACTCAGAAAGAAGAGGTCCCAACTTTTTATTCAAAGGCATAGTAATTAAATCAACGATGTATTTAGCCAACATGGGTATCCATAAACTATTATGTTGAATATAATGGGATATACTCTGTGCTAAGTTATTTTGGAACAGAAAGGTTACCCACCAAACTAATACAATATTATATGTTAATTATATTTCAATAAAAATAAATAAAGTAGGTTTATCTATAGCACTGAGCCAATTATTCAAAATAGTGAGGTTTTTCACCTTATTGAAATATATTTACACATATACGCTAATTATATATACCTATAGTTATCCTAAAATGAGTTAAGGTATTCATTCTTTATTTTTAATCAAACTTTTCTTTAATGAAAACTCAACTAAAAACAGATCATGTCATTTTCATGTTTCTTTATCTAGTTAACTAAGCATCCAGAGTTTAAAATAAAATAGCAAAACAACTGCTTTGTTTTGCCCAATGTTTGACTTACAGAGCTAAATTTTTGGTGGAGACTGAAGTCTATATTCCATTCCCAAGCATTCAACATTTATTACCTGGGAGACTTCTTTGTCAGCAGAGCACATATTAAAACAGTTAGTGGAAGTATGTTTATATTATATATGTTCATTTACATTTGACAAACTTGCCTCTCCGGTGTCCATTGGGACACCAGCTAAATGTACAACCTGGTGGTATTTAACCAAACTCACATAAACAGAAAAGCCAAATCCCCACACAAGGCATAAAAACATGAGTTACATGTTTCAGTGAGAGTTACTGAGGGAAATGGCAGCTTCCAAGACAAAAAAAAAATTATTGCAGGGTAAGTCACAATCTTAAATGAGTCATATTTTCACCTTATGGTCTTTCTCCATAGGGTTGAAGGAGCACCCTTAGAAAGAATATAGTAAACAAAAATATAGGTAGATACAATAGACTTTTCTTCTCCTGTTGAGTCTTCTAAATTATGGTTGATGGTTAAAGGCAAAATTATAATACTGTCTGATGTGATTCTAAATGTATACAGAGAAAATAGTTAAAACATTTTTATTATAAATAGGGAAAAGAAAAGGGGCATAAAGACAGGTAAGATTTTTACACTTCACACAAAACTGGAAAATGATACCAGTAGGCTAAGATAAGGTACGTGTGTGCATGTGTGCACACACACGTGTGCACGTATGTGCATGTGTGATGTCATAAATATCAAGAGCAACCACTAAAAACACTCTACAGAGAGAAACTCTCAAAAACACTATAGGTAAATCAAAATGAAATTCTACAAAATGTTCAAATAACCCACAGAAAGTCAGGAAAAAGAAAACAAAGAACTTTAAAAAAAATGAAACAGAGAGGACAAACAGAAAGCAAAAGATACAATTGTAGATTTAAACCTTAACATAACAATAATTACATTAAATGTAAATAGTAGGATTGAAAGTAAAAGTATGAGAAAAGATACATCATGTAAACATTGATCAAAAGAAAGCAGGAATAGGAATATTTATGTCACATAAAGTTGATTTCAGAGCCAAGAAAATTACCAGAGACAGAGAGGGGCATTATAATGATAAAAGGATCATCAGCTGATAAAACATAGCAATCCTAAATGAAAATTACCAAACAACACAACAGTAAAATATGTAAAGCAAAACCTGTCAGAATTGAGGAGAAATAGACAATTCTTCAAGTATAACTGGTGTTGTGAGAGATGCCTGCAGTCCTGGCAGGATGCCTGGTGCTTGGAGCAACAAGGTCATCAGAAGCAGGTGTGGATTTGCACACAAGGACACATTGCAGGGAGGGTGCAAACGCCTGACCAATTCTGAGACTTCTTGCTCTAGGGGTGAGGATGGGAAAAGCATACTTGAGAAGAGATAGCTGAAAACATGGTGGTGGCCTTGAGGTTGAATGTGGGAACCGGCTGTAGTTTGTATATACTAACTTGATAGTAGCTAATAAAAAACTACAAAGCAAACATTGTAAGAAAGAATAAAAAGCCATGAAAACAGGGGTGGGGAATGCTAGCATCGCCTTTTCTTGCCATTCCTCCTCTCCCTTATCTATGTTAGTAAATGCATTTCCAGACTCCGACTCTTCTTCCAAACCGTCTCTGCAACAAGATGGAGACTTCAACACCCCTCAATCAACAATTGATAGTACAACTAGACAGAAAATCAGTGTGAATAAAGAACTTAATTTCATCAATCAACAGAAACTTATTAGCATTTATATAATACTCTAGCCAACAACAGCAGAATACACATTCTTTTCAAGTGTCCACAGAACATATACCAAGACAGACTATATCCTGGGCCAAAAACCAAACTTCAACAAATTTTTAAAAATTAAAAGCATGTAATGTGTTCTGTGACCAAAATGAATCAAACCAGAAATCAATAACAGAGGTAACAGCAAAATCTCCATACACTTAGAAACTAAACAAGACACTTCTCAATAGTCCATAGGTCAAAGAAGAAGACACAAGGAAAAATAAAAAATAAATTTAACTGAACAAAAATGAAAATACAACATAATAAAATTTGTGGGAGAGAACTAAAGAAGTGCTAAGACTGAATTTTATATGTATGCATTTAGTACTAGAAAAGAGGGGGGAAAGGAAAGAAGTGTCAGATCAGTACTATAAACTTCCACTTAAAGAGCCTAGGTGAAATACAGCAAATTACACCCAAATCAAGCAGAAGGAAGAAAATAACAAAGAACAGAAAAGAAATGCCAGGGCCCACAGTTTCACTAGAGAATTCTACCAAATGCTTAATAAAGAATTAACACCAATTTTTCACAGTCTCTTCCAGATAACAGAAGAGAAAGGAAGACCTCTCGATTTGTTTTATGAAGCTAGAATTATACTGAAACCAAAGCCAGACAAAGACAGTACAACAAATGGTGCTGGAAGAATTGGACATCCAAAGGCATGCATGCATGCATGCATGCATGCATGCGTGCATAAATAAATAAATAAATAAATAAATAAATAAATAAACGGACAAACAAACAAACAAACAAGCCAGCCAGCCAGCCAGCCTCGACCTAAATTTCACATCTTATGTACACATATTTAAGCAAAATGGATCACAAACCTAAATGGAAATTATGAAAGTATAAAACTATAGAAAGAAAACTTAAGAGGAAATCTTCAGGATCCAGGGCTAGGCAAAGAATGCTTAAACTTGACACCAAAAGCAGGATTCGTAAAAAGAAAAATTAATAAATTAGGCTTCAGTCACATTTAAAAATGTACTTTCAAAAGACTTTGTTATGAGGATGAAAGACAAGCTACATGCTGGGAGAAAATTTACCTGCAAACCACATATCCAACAAAGGACTAGTGTCTAGAATATATAAGAACTCTTAAAACTTGACGGTAAAGAAACAAACATTCCAATTAGAAAAAAAAAAAAAACATGAAAAGACATTCCACCAAGGAGGATACCCAAAAAGATCTTTACATTTCTAGATATTAATAAAATGTAAATTATCACCACAATTACATATCTCTATCAGAATGATTAAAATAAAAAAAAAATTGGGACGACGACAAATGCTGGCAAGATTGTGGAAAAACTGGATCACTCATACATTGCTACTGAGAAAATAAAATGGTACAGCCTCTCTGGAAAACAGTTTATTTAAAAAGTAAACATGTGACCACCACATGACCTAGCAATTGTACGACTGAGTATGAAAAATCCCTCTGTGAGACTGTCAAGTGCATGTGAGATGTCCAAAATTTCTGAATCCCTCCACCCCACCAAATGCCACCCTGTCCCTATTATTGCAACAACCAAAGGTTGGCCTACTTGTTTCAAAATAACACTCCCAATGGACAATGCCAGTCACACTGAAAACCACTGCATTGAGGCTGACAATAATCCTACAGGGCTAGTAGGGAAAGGCCACTTTGTAAATGAGAACCTGGGGGATCTCAGTGAGGTTAAGACATCCAACGAAAATCATACAGCAAACAATTTCTATACTGCTGTTTTCCACCACTTCATACCTCCTCACATAATCAATTCACATTACTACATTTCTGATCATTTCCAATTTTCAAAGCTCTTTCAAAAATATTATCTTAATTAATCCCTAACTTGTTCTAGCTAAAACGAAATGTTACAAGGCTAGGATAGTGACGGTAGTCGCAGTCTCTTTTAGCCCATATGGTTGACATCCTTATGGGTGCTAGTCTAAAACCGGCAGCCAAAGCAAAGACAGCCAGCCTGGATGGCCAGGTATATTAACTGTCACAGTCCTGCGATGGGCCAGGACTCACTCTGTTTCACTTAGTAGTGAGGGGTTATTGCTTACAGGGTTCTCTCTCCCCATTTTCTCATTCAGGAAAATGTGCTTGAATAGCAACAACTACAAAGGTAAGTACCCAATGCAAGCTCTTTCACAGCATTTCTGACAATATTTAACTCACTAACGCATAAGGGGAATACTACTCTCACTCCCACTTCACAATTTCCTGCCTCCACATGTGCAAAGTGCTCACAGTTGTGCTCATATTTGCCTCCTTCATACCTGGAGAAATAAGACTCCTCCTGATTAAGGCAATCCTGCCTCCTTAGTTTCTGGTACCACCCACCTTCACCTCCCCATCTCTTTCCTGCATCTTCAAACTTTCTTATCTACTGGCCCTTTCCCATCAAGAGATAAAATATGCTTCTTTAGCCACATGCCTTCTTTAGAATACAGCCCCTTTCCTCTTGAAGAAGTGTGCTCACACTCCATGCTTCCATTTTCTCTCCTTCTTTCCACTCTCCATCCAAGTGCATTCTGGCTTTTGGAACATCAATACATTCTTACTGCCCTTGCCAAAGATGCCAATGTCTACCTTTGTGCTAGCTCCAGTGGACACCCTTTACTCCTTATTTTACTTGACTCATCCTCAGCATTTGACACTATTAAACTCTCTCTTACTGAAACACTCTCTTCCATGGCTCAGGCTCTCCTGATTTTCTTTCTGCTCTCTAGTCTCAGGTCCTTCCTCTTCCTCTGCCTGTTACTCAAATGTTGATTCCTCAACATTCTAACCTAGGCTCTCTTCTCTTTTCCCTCCTTACCTTCTCCTATTGTTTCAATTACCGTCTATATTGCCAGCCCATACCATTCTCTCAATCTCCAGAAACATGTAACCCACCTCCTACTCAGCATTCTCACTGGGATCCAAATTCAGCAAGTCCAAAACTGAACTCATCATTCTCCTCCCCACCTCTTGCAAACCTGTTCCCGAATTCGTGTATGACACTTTCATACACCAGCTTCCCTGCGTTGTTCTCCTTCCTCACATCCACATTAAATTTCTCAACAAGTCTATTTTACTTTCTCAAAGTCCTCCAAACTATCTTCATTTCCAATGGCACCACTTTAGTCCAGACCCCCAATGTCAACTGGAAATCGCAATAGCTTCCTAACTAGTCTCCCTACCCCTAATTTTGGCCCCTTCCAATCTATTCTTCCAATCTCAATACGAGTGATTTTCTAAAATGTGAATTTTACCACATCACTTTCTGTCTTAAAACCCTTCAGTGACTTCCTAGTATCTTAGCATGGCCTCTGATCTCCCCTATCTCTCCAGCCTAATCTTCTCCTTCCTTCCATATCCCATGCCCTACAGTAAATGCTTCCTTCCATAGTAAACTTCTTTCAATTCTCAAGGCATCACATTATCTTTTGCCCCTGGGTCTTGAAACAAGAACCCACTTCTCTAAACAACTCCCACAACTGGCTACCCTCTACTCAGACCTCAGATAATGCCACTTCTGACCTCACCAGATGAGGCTGAGTGCCCCTACTTTGTCCTCCCAACACTCTGTACTTTATCCTGACAGTTATCACACCTTCTCATAACTGCTCCTTTAATTACCTAACTTCCTCAGTCAGCTGTAAGTCACTCGAGGATACTGGTCTATCTTGCTTACCTTTATACCTTCAATGCTAGCACAGTGCCTAGAACACTTAACCTTTATAGTTTTCAACCTATATAGTTATATTGTTTAATATATTAAACAATGAGTGAAGTACAAAAAAATTCAAGCCTATATGGCCACTTACTTAGCACTCAGCAGTCCCCTCTTGCTTCATTTTCCGGCTATGAAACCTTATGGAGGCCCCTGTGTGCACTATCCCTTATGTTCCCAACCTCTGCACATTGTCTTCAATGTTCTCTATTCACTGTCATGTTGGCATTGAGTGCCCATATCACATGACCTGCTGGACCGGCTTCAGGAAGGGCCTCTGGACGTCACTATTTTAAAAACCATGAGAAACATCACTCCCTGCGCCACCATTTAAAAAAGTACTTTTCCTTGGGTAATTCTCAAGATTCCTGTATCTGTGGGGTCAAAGCTATTGTTTCCCAACCAGAGGCAAGTCAAAATGCAAATGCCTTTAAAATTTACAGAAATAAATTATAAACCCTAAATTCTTTAATTAATCATTGATTAAAATTAAAGTACTGGGGATCTAATGTACAGCATGGTGACTACAGTTAACAATATATACTTAAAAATTACTAAGAAAGTAGATTTTAAATGTCCTCACCACACAAAAAAGTGGTAATTATGTGAGCTGATGAAAGTGTTAATTAACCTTATTGTAGAACTTATTTCACAGTCTATATGTGTATCAAATTATTGGACACCTTAAATTTATATATTATATGTCAATTATATCTCAATAAATACGGGGAGAAAATAAAAACAAAATGTTAAAAAAAAGCCACAAGTTTTTTGACAGAAGAGTTTTGAGAGATTGAGAAGCTTTGAACTATTAACATGATACTTTAAGAATACTCTACACAGGACTAACAATTACACCTCATTGTAGAGATAGAAAGAAATGGAAAATATTTACCAGTCAGTTAACTCAAAGCCACTAAGAATACAAACATAAGATAGGTTGGAGGGGTAGAATGCTTTTTTTTGGGTCAAATTTATACTTTTTCTGTTGATCATTATCATAAAATTCAGTAGTTTGTAGACAGAGGTCTTTTGTAGGGTTTTACTATAACTATAATGGTTAATTATTACACAACCTCTAACCCTGAGACTATAAAATTCACTTAATTGTTCATTGTAGGAAACTGCACTTACCAATCATTGTTTACTTGTTATAGGAAATTACATTTTGTAATATTTAACCCACAATGACTTCACTGAACTTGTTATAATTAAATCACTCAGCATAAAAGCTACTCAGATCCTAGTAGAAGTCACCAGTCTTTCCTAGTACCAATTATTGTACAAGTAAACATAAACAGGGATTTTGGCAGAAACATTTTAAACAATGCAAAAAGATCTCAACTTTTCTCCTCTGTAGCCCTTAATATGTGACTGAAAGCAGCACCTTCCATATAGTGTTAAATTGGAAAGAAGAGCTGGAGGGTGCTAGAGCCCAGGATCTTTCTAGGAAGAGAGAAAGAGTTGTCATTGTTGTTATTATATTATCATTTCTCTTAGGTCCAGTCTTGATGACAAAAATGTCCAGAAATGTGATTCGGTGGGGGCATCCTCCACCTACCCCCAACACACCAGCCTGAGGCAGCCACATAGCCTCCAGGGTGGCCTCACTGATGCAGGAGGTATGCAGTGGCTTATCCCGGCTCATCTTTCTCACTGGAATTCTTTCCTTGGGGCTCTGACATGGCAGCTTCTTAATGACAGCTATATCTTTTGGGCATCCTGCCAAGCACTGTCAAAAGGTCATTTCAACATGTCCTGCCACCATGCTGTGGTAGAATGAAGAGAGCATAAGATCTTGAATCAGACATCTGATACCACTTGCTCACTGTCTGAGCTTAGTAAGTTAGCGTCTCTCCAGATTCTTCACCTTAAACTGGACTTACTGCCACCCACCTTTTAGATTTATCGGGAATGCAAAGTACTCATCAGATACCTGGCACACAGTAGGTGACAAAACAAATGAAAGCTATCACTATTATTACATTCATAGAATTTCTGTTGGATTCTCCCACAGGTTCCAAGAAACATTAAAGATCAGAACTAGAACTGAGTTCAAATATCATGTCTCCAGCTACATCTTCTCACATAGAAACTGATAATTTCAATTTACCTAAATCTCAGAGGCTCCAAGCCTTTATCTTTCTGTTGAAAGAAAGTCTTACTTTTTCACATATTACTCTTCTCCAAGTTTTCCCTGTAATTCTCAGGATGCATATATGTATTCATGACTTAGATCTGTAGTTGTGGCTACTGCCATGGTTCCCATCTCATGATGGTGCCATGGACATGAAAGTTGGCTCTGCATCGTAAGACCAAGCCCTTCTTCCAAAGTGAGAAGAGTACTGTTCCTTCTGTCACATCTGGCTGTGGGAAGAAGGGTCCTCAGCAAGTGCTTACTGACACAACACTTTAAATTCATAAACAAAATAATTGTGTCTTGGATGGCTAGATCTAATGAGTTCAAGATTCTTCTGCCACATTGTACCCGGTTACTTAAGTCTCATTTTAAAAGTCAGATTCTCCTTGCCCAACTCCTTCTTCCTTCTATTGAGTTGTCTCTTAATGGCTTCCATCACTCCCTAAAATAGGACTTCAGTCAGATACACATGCACATACACCAATCTATCAGACATATTTATAAATGTTTTAACTCCCACTGTGGACAGCAATGAAGTCCTTTTTTCCTAGACCATTTGCAAATAAGTTGTTGCAAATAGTTACATGGAGTTAGCAATGTCTCCTAACTATTCAGCAAGAGTCCCATCTTAGCCCTGCCAAGGCACACTCGAAAACTCAATGTTAAGTGATTGAGCCAGGACACACAAGCAGCTGGTGGCAGGATAGGAACTAAAGCCCCAGTCCAAGGCTCATTCTCCCACAGTACAGTGCCCCCTTTCATTGTGCAAGCTCCCTCCTCTCATGTCATGTCTTTGATTTAGCCAGATGGTTGACACATTGTTTTGTTTTTTGCCAAAAGGATGATTTGCTTTCCAAAAATCTCAAATTAAGCAGTTCATAACTGCTTCGTAAGATAAAGAGAATTGAATTCTAACAAGGCACTGTAGAAAGCAACTTGACAGGACAGTGTTGCTTCTGTTTCCTATCTCTGGAAGCCAGATGCCTGCTTTCTCCTGTCCACCCACAGGGTATTTGTGATTGGGTCTGAATTCTCAAACACAGCTTCCTAAAAAAGGCCTCAGAGCCACTGGTATGTCCGCAAGAAAGGGGAAATACTTTTCCAACCCAGCAATGGCATGCCCTAAGGAACTTCACAGTCATGAACTCAGCTTTGGGTGCTCAAAATATGTTGGCAACTGCTGAGTTTCAGAAGTGAAAGAAAACTAAGATTTGGGGCTCCGCCTACTTAGGAAAAAGAAAAAAGCAGTCCAAGATTACAAACTGACTTGTGCTGACTAGTGCCACCTTTCAAATGAAAACTTCAATTTGAATCATCCAGTTTTGTTTTGGTAGCAGGGTATTTGATATAGTTTAGGGCAAAAAGGTTTTGACTAATATATAAGCAGAATTTTTATTGTCCATGTGTTACAGCATTTTGCAGGAATCTTCCATTCCTCCAAGTAACTTAAGATAAACCAGCCCAAAGGAAAACAAACACAAAGGAAGATAAGCACAAATTTATTTGACCACCTTTTAGAAGAGTTAACTCAGAGCTGACAATGCAAATTCACTATTCTGTAGATATCTAACAAATTACATTCTTGACTTCCCAAGAAATCATAGCATCCACTTACTCTCAGTTGTAAAACAATTTACACTAATCCATGATTATTTTACAATAATCAAGACTCCTTGCTTCCAACCCTTCCCAGAAGCCCTTTTTACACATAAAAACACTGATCCATATACAAAATGTGAGAACCTGTGTATTAGTTTGCTCAGACTGACATAACAAAATACCACAGACTAGGTGGCTTAAAACAACAGAAATTTATTTCTCACTGTTCTTTTTGCCATAAACTATATGGAACGTGAATGTCCAATCTCTGCTACTATATTCAGGCTGAATAGTAAAGCCAGTAAGGTCTTTTCATGTCCCCAGCTTATTTCCATTTCTTTTGCCTCTTTTCCTGATTTTCCTGTCACTTCCTCCCTAACCCTATAGGTACCCAGACATCTGTCCTCTATCAGCAACTGCTCTCAGGAAGGAAGCAATAGCTGTACTGAAATCTCAATGACAGATGAGACTCAATCTGGATGTGTTTGCATTTAAATGGAAGAAAGACTTTGTTTAAGTAAAAAATATATATGAAGCCCTTATAAGAGAAATTAAACCATATGTTAGATCTGGCTGTGTCTTTCTGCCCAGCCCCCCAAAACCACAGAGTTCTTAAATCAGGAATGGGTTACTTTATTTCATTTAATTTGGAAACTTACCATAAAGATAGGCTGTTAATAGCTAAATGATGTCCTCTCCCGCCCCCAAAAAATTCATATGCTGAAGCCCGAACCCCCAGTACCTCAGAATGGAACTATGTTTGGAGATAGGGCTCTTAAAGAGGTGATTAAGTTAAAATGAGGCCATTAGGGTGTGCTCTAATCCAACCTAACTGCCGTCATTATAAGAAGAGGAAATTAGTACACACAGAGAGACAACAGGGCATGTGCACAGAGGGAGTACCAAGAGGGCAGCCATCTGCAAGCCAAAAAGAGAGGCCTCAGAAGAAACTAAATTTGCCAATATTTTGATCTTGGACTTTCAGCCTCTAGAACTGTGATATATCCATAGAGCTAGAGTTGTTGCTAGGAAGCAACTGCTGAGGTATTTTCCAGCTAGCTCCCCCTTTCCTCCAGATGGGGCCATGTGATGGACTTCTGAACAATGGGTTGTGGCCATGATGTATTTCAGTTCAAGGCCTACCCTGTAAAAAACTTCTACACATTTTCTTCCCTCTCTCTTTTCTACCTACCAGCTAGTAGCAAAGGTTTCTGAAGCCCTAAGAAATCGCAGAACCACAAAATGGAAAGAGCCTGGGTCCCTGAATCACTACATGGAAGGCCTCCCACTGAACACCTGCACCGAACCATTAGTATGAGAATAACTCCTGATGGTTTGACCACTGAGAATTCAGGAATTGTCCCTTTCAGTAAGTAGCAATTCCAAAATTAATAAGTTAATTCAGTCAATGTATGGTTGAGTTTGGAAGGAAATTAACAATCCATTCAAAAATTAGCGGTTCATGCTAGTTTATGCCAAAAGTAGTTTCTAATAATAATAAGGGTATTATTTTATTTTTAATGTAAAAAAAATTTTACTTAGATATTACTATTCAGGTCAACCTACTGTAATAATAATCACCAACAGCTGCAGTTTGCAACTACTATTGCATTTCAAAATACTTGGTATAACGAGAAGTACAAGTATAATAATAAAACATTAGTGAGGTGAAAGGGAATTCAGATTAGAAGCTAAATGTCCTGAATTCTAGTTCCAACTCAACACTAATCAGCTATAACCAGGAGACTTTACCTGTCCAATCACTACCAGCTCTAAATGCCAGGCTGGAGATGTTTATTTAGGAGAAACAGTGCCTCCTATGAGTAAAAAGTAAACCTGAGAAGAATTGGTCACAGTGCTTTATGCATAGAAGGTGCTCAATACACATGCATGTATCCAATGAGAAGATATTTGAAAAGGGGCTCTCTGCCTGATTAAGATAGCAAACAGTGAACACAGATGTAAACTTCCTTTACCCCTTCCAACACCAAGCTAGAAGTATCTCTATATGTTCATGTATATAAAGGATTCAGCTCCATTTCTGAACAATGAGAACAAGGCAAAAAGGATGAAAGAATAAATCTAGGGATGACATGTAATCAAAAAGTATAGTCATCTGTTTAAGTTGTGGCATCTAAAATTTTAAAAATAAAAGAGAGAAAAAATCATATGTCTTGCAATAGTGACATAAAATCCAAGTCTATTTAATTGAAAATAATACTGTAAAATAGACTTTTGTTTAGTCACAAGTAGAGAGCTTTGTCTATCGAGCTATATTAAGGACTTAGACCAGTGCCTGGAACATGGTAGACACATTTGTTTAATAAAAGCATTAATAATTGAGTACCTGTAGAGTACCAAGCACTATGGTAGGCACTGTGAGTGAAGCCTCTCCGGAAGCTTGCAGGCAAGAAAGAGAGAACTACAAGTCTTTGACCCACTCAAACCCAAGGCAGAATGACATACATGCTAAATAAATAGAGGTATAAAAAACATGCTATGGGCAAAAAGGAAACATTGATTCTGATGGGGAGCAAGAGGAGGTAAGGTTTCAAGAGCAGGTGAATTTCAGTTGAGCCTCAAAATAGAAGAATGGTTCAGGAAATGGCATGACCAAGATAATGGAGAAATAGAAGCACCTAGCTGGCATGAGAAGTAGACACATGCAAGGAGCCTTAGGAGACAGCCTTTGAAAGCAGAAGTGGAGCCACACATTAGCATCTGATTATGACTAGGAAGCAAAATCTTAGCTTCAAAAATGGACTCTCATGAAAAAAAAAAGTGAATTTCCTCTCCTTCTCCCTCCAAATTTTGGAAAGCGATTCCTTCCTTCAAACAATAAAAATGGTATTTTATTAAGTTATTTTTATCTGTAATGTCTATTTTACTGTCATGTCTATTTTAATGCTGCAGGAATTAAAATAACATAAAGAAAAAGTTAATGAATAAAGATTGGATATGTTTTAGATCTATTTTCTGGAATTATTATAATTTCTAGATAACAAAACCTCATTTTGTTTCAGTTATTATCATTAGAAGGGACCCTCTTAAGGTCTGTATCAGCAATCCAGGTGCATCCCTGTAATTGTGCTTCAGAAAAAGACACAAACTTAGTTTGTAGAGTATTTATATGACTAAGTGTAAAGAGGGGGTCTGCTAAGAGTTCCTCAGATGTCAATACAATTCAGCTGGTAACCCGTGGCCATTCAAATCATTTTAAGGGGTGCCAAAATAGGAAGAGACGGACAGAAAGATGTCTTAATTGAAACTGAGGCTCATAAAAATGCCAAAGCCTTTATTCTATTCATCAAACAAATATTAATTAATCATTGTAAATTGCTTATTTAAAAATATTTACTTTGTACAAGCACCATCCTAGGCCGAGGTCTTCGCTTTCACGGAGATTATTTTCTGGGAGGAAGAGAGCTCATACACAACAAGATGTGGCAGAGGAGTAATATTTTGAGATCTTCACTAAGGTTTCCCATTTCCAAACAACCCCACAACTTCCTTGTGCCCTTTAAGAAGCAGCAGTTCCTTCCTACTGGCACTGTTTTCAGTGGCTTTAAGTATAAGTAGATGGTTTTTATTCACAGATGTTTCATTAAATTTTAAAAAGCTTGGCTTTGAACACCTAACCCAGAAGAAGAGGACATAGAGTTTATCCATAAACATAGTTTGGAAAGGTAAGAGACAAAATGTCAGTTTTCTTACTACACACAGAGATTAAAGACCTTTCTGAGTTGAGGGAAATAGCTTCAAAATTGAGAGATAAAAGCAAGACAGAAAATTATTGGTGATGGTCCCTAAAATAGAAGCCCTTCCTCTTCGCCATTCTTGTAAAAGAAACTTTGGTTGGCTGGTAATAGAGCCTTCCAAATAGTTTCATGAACCTGAGAGCAAAGGATTTCTCGCAACCTCAAATGATGTCTCACACAGTAAGGAGTACTCCCAACAGAGCAGAAAAAGAGGCTGGTATGTTCAGGCAGGAAGAAAGCCCAATATAGCTGTCTTCCAACACCCTTATCCCACCCCCATCTCCTTCAACACAGAATGATGTGGAAGAATATCAAAAGGTTTCCCCTAATCCCTGTAAGGGTATAGAGGTGTCTGAGAGAGCATTAGTGGACCAGGAGAGGCAACTCAGCTTGGACAAAAGGATGCTGGATGACTAGCACAGACCTGACTAGAAGGCAGGGCAAGCACCTCAGTGACAGCAACAGAGACAGATGTGTTCAACCTCTCAGAAGAGATCAGAGAGGACAAGAAGTGGCAATAGATCAAACACTTTTTACCCAGCCCCCATTCCCACAATCTTCTACCTCATATAGGACTGTGACATGTACAAAAAAAAAAACAACTTTATTGTGTCAAACCACTGAAACTTGAGGTTGTTTGTGACAGTAGTTAGCTTACTGTGGATGTAATCAAAGATGAGGAAATTTTCATTCCTTTTGCTTACTTGACTATGTAACATGTAAAATTTGCGCCCTGTAAGTGATAAATACTAAGAAAATGAAGCAAGGTGACATGAGAGATAGTGACTGAAGGAGAAATAAAGGAATGGTTTCTCTGTCATGGATAAATGGTCTCTCTGTGAAAATAATATCTGAGCTGAAACTTGAATACTGAGAAGGATTCAGCCATGTGAAATTCCTAAATAGAAAGCTCCAGGCAGAATTAACAAGTGCAAAAGCTCTAAGGTGGGGATGAACTTGGTGTGTTTAAGAAACTGAAAGCAGGCTGATGTGGCTGGAGCAGAAAAAGCAAGAGCAATAGTAGGAGGTAAGTCAGAGAGATGGACATAATCATATCATGTAGGGTCTTAAAGGCCATGGAAATAAAAAAGCCTGAATGTTATACTAAATTCTATGAAAAGTCACTGGTAGGTATTAAGGGAGGTGATATGATCTGATTTATGATTTATTTTGGCTGCTGTCTGAAAAATGTATTAGAGTAGGACAAAAATGAAAATTGACAGAACAGTTAAGAGACCACTAAAACCGTCCAGATAAGAGATGGTTGTTTAACCTGAAGGTGATAGCTATAGAAATGGAAATATGTTAATATGCTGGAGATATATTTGGGAGATGAAACTGATTAACTGGATGTGACATAAGAGGAAAATAGTGGAATGATTCCCAGGTTTTTATCTAAAGAAACTGGGAAAAGGCTATGCCATTTCCCAAAGAAGAGACTAAGAGAAGAACAGTTTAGGGAAAGGGGAACTCAGAGAATAAAGAGTTCTGTTTGGAGCACATTACAGTTAAGATGCCTGTCAGACAGCCAAGTCGGGGAGGCAGTTTGATATCAAGTAGGCACTTTGATTTATGGGCCTGCAGCTCAAGGAAAGGTCAAGACTGAAGATTTACATCTGAGAGTCATCTGCATATAGATGGTTTTAACATTATGGAACTAAATTAAATCTACCAGGGAGACAGTATAGTTAGAGAAGACGACCCAGGAAAGAGGCTAGAAGGTCAAGCAAAGAAGATGGAGTCAGTTAAGAGATTAACAGGGAGTACCCATTTAGATTTGAGGTAAAGAGTAAGAAGCTGGTGTCATAGAAGCCAAGTAAAAAATCTACCTGGGCTAACTTTACTCTCAAATTAGCACAGATAGTTCAGAAGGTTTGCTGAGTTGCTTAAAGCCTTGGGTCAATCATTTTTCACTATTGCCCACGGAAAGAGAAATGTCAGGGTCATAAACAAGAACTGCCTCCCAAATGCATGCCCTTAGTCTCCTAGGAAGTCTCCTAGGACGCTGATAAGCATACTAATAGCTCCACTTCCTCCTCTTTACCACTGGGGTAGCTCATGTCTTATTGGCACAAACTCAAGAGTCTTTTCCATGATCACAAAAACACCTTTCAAGAAAGATAATTCAAATCAGCTATGACTTTGAGAAAATTAGTGTGTGTGTGTGTGTGTGTGTGTGTGTGTGTGTGACTATCAAGCTACAGACTGTCATTAGGCCAAATATGATGAATATGGGATGGTTTGCTTACTATTAACTGGGTTGCCCTTGGGGATGTACTTTAAATGAAATATTGCTAATGACCATCACCTTGTCAATAGAAATAGTTTGACCTGCTAAGAATATTAGCTAACTCAACACTCAATGACTAGTGACTTGTCTTGAATTGTCTATCTGTAATGCTGTCAAGGATAAGAACATTTAAAGATCAAATGATATATACATAAAAAACTCCTTAATCACCCAAATGATCTTATTTCCCACATTAACTATGATTTATTATAAGATATTATTTCAGTAATATAAAGTTTCCAGGTTAACCAAGGTGAGCTATCTCCAATTCTGTACCAACTTTAATAGGCCTCCATCACAACACTTTAAGTTATGGCTTGAGATGTCAGAGTTGGATACCTTCAGAAATGTTGGTTGTTTTTTTTTTAATTAATATTGTCATAGCTGAAGTGAGGCAGACATTTATTAGATACTTTAATAACAAGGAGAAATTTAAATAAAATTTTCTAGTCACCACTTAAGAAGTCTATCCTGAGAATATTTCCATCCTCAAATGCAGAGTTAATTTCCTCATCTACTAAAATATACGTACATAATCTTCCTCACAGGCTTTGCATACAGAAGGCTCTCAGATCCTCTGAAGACCACCTGTGCCCCACTGCCCCGGAGTTTACAAGTTAATCATTCTGGATTTAGAATGTTTTCTCTGATAGGATGTACTATCTATCCATTCTCCTTATATGCTATTGGGGACCCAAACTTCCAGTTTCCCAACGTGTAGCCTTAAGATACACTATGTTGTTTTGCTGTTTGTTTGTTTGTTTGTTTGTTTTAATTCTATAGGAAAATGGGCAAGCCCCATCAAGAATGGGAGTTCACGTCCCACCGCCTTTGGGGCTGAAGATACTGGGAGCTGTCCTACGTCCTGAAAATCCTGGTCCAGCGTCACCAGGAGCTGTCCAAGGTTCCAAATATCTTAGATGAGTACTTCTCACAGTGTGGTTGGTCTACAGACTACCTATATCAAAATCGACTAGGTATGCATGTTAAAATACAAATACTTGGTCCATCCCAGAACTACTGAGTCAGAATCTTTATAGGTAAGCCTCAAAATCTGCATTTTGAGAAGTTTAGATGGAGATTTTTATATCTTAGGCTAATAGGATGTCTCCCAAATGTCAGTACCACTTTTTTTAGGACTGGGGACCATTTATTCCCATTGAACTCACCGATCATAGTAAATGTACCTGATACCTTTAATATTATCTGTATTAACAATTAGGATGAGTTATTATATTCCTAAAAGAACATAAACCAAATTTCTTCCAGATGGTTTTTGTCACAATTTGGTACCAAACAAATACAAAAATTCAGCCCCGTTAAGGAATCTAAGGAAAGGCAAATCCTTTTTAAAGTCAACCTCCTTGATCTTTTAGCAAGTGTTTTCTGCCCATCCAATCTAATAATGAAATCATTATAATTACAATCAATATTTACTGATCACTCTGTGCAATCTATCAAATTCATAACAATGATAACAGTGGTCAAAACAACAGAAATATATTTATTGAGTGTTTGTTACCTGCTCGGCACTGTTAAAAGTTCACCACATACTTGTCTCATTTAATCCTTACAATATAATGCACCCATAATCCCAAAACAAGCAAGAAAAATTGTACCCTGCTGATACCAACTTACAGGCTTTATCACATAAATATATATTAAAGTGAATACTTTAATACTTTAATAGTCTGAAAATGGGGAGGTAGAAATGTCCTTTATCAATTATTTGATGTGTCCCTGGAACTTTAATGTTTTCTTCATTAAAGCATCACAACTATTGACACTAAATAAACTGCATTTTCAGAGAGACACATCCAGCAGACTTGAAATGGGCACTCCAAGGGGATCAAGACAGACCTACCAATGCAGCTGTCTGGTGCCTACACAAACAGAGGAGCTCCTGAGACTCCCCACATGAGCGATTTTTATCCACATGAATGATTACAGCATTGACATGATACAACAAGACAAATTTGATCGCAGCTTTTCATCCCAGATGTCAGTGTCCCCAATGAACAGAATGGCTCCAGACAATCCCCAGCCAGACCCTTTCATCTACATGGATGATTCCAGTATGAACTTCATACCACAGAATCAAGCTGGTCCTACAATATATAAGAGGCACCAAAAACTCACCTCATTTATGCACACACAGCATGAAGAGCTGGAGGCTCGGTTTTAGCCACACCACATTTTCAGATAAAAATCTCCAGAAGAAACTGATTTTGAAACTCAACCTACTGGATTGAAGTCAACAATAAAGACTTAGTTCAGGAATCAGCAAGTCAAACTGAGGAAGAAGCAGCAACAACAGCTAACACTAAAGCAAACAAACCAGACCATTCCAGCCAAGAATGTGTCCACCTCACCCACAACATCAAACAGTTCTTATTCTTTTTTTCCTGTAGTTTCAGATTTCTATAGCTCCCTTCCACCTCAGCTCTTAGGCCCTTCCAATTAGGCATGGGAGTCTACCCTCACTGAGAGTCCTATAACTGATGTCTAAATGCAAGGTCCTCATTTGGAAAGGTTAGTGGCCTCGGTTCCTGCTTTGTATTCTGATGCCTATGACATAGCCCAAATCATGGAACTGTATAGTTATCCTGAGGTCTTGCAGCCTAAAGTCTAAGAGACATCCTGGAATTCCAGAACCCCTCCAATATGGTGGACTTTATTTCTCTGATCAAAATAATAAGAAATACCAGATTTACAGAAAAAAATCACAACTACTTATGAATGTGCTATTCCCATTTTAACAGCTTTATTGCAGACTTACAGTAAACTACACATATTTACAAAGTATAATTTAGTAAGTATTGACAGATGTAAACATCCATGAAAATATCACCTCCAAAAGTTTCCTCCTGCCCTTTGTAATCCTCCCTTCCACCAATTTCCAGTTGCTTGACACCAAACAACCACTGGTCTGCTTCTGACACTGAAGATTAGAATGCATTTTCTAGAATTTTATGTAAATAGAATCATATGATATGTACTCTTTTTGTCTGCCATCTTACACTCAGTATTATTTTGATATGATCCATGTTATTGCATTTATCAATAGTTCGTTCCTTTCTACTGCTGAGTAGTATTCCAATTATTCCCATTTTGGAGACAAGAAAACTGTAAAAAATAAGCAACTCATCTAAGATCACACAATAAAGGACTAGATTCAAATGTAAGTCTGCTGAACACAAAAGCCCAAGATTCTCCCACTAAACATTCTGCCTCTTTCCATTTTTAACTGAGAAATAACTATACACACATCTTCAGGATGGGAGAAACGCAGCCCCCAGGGTGAGTAGAATATACTAATCACACAAAAACTATGTGGTTGCATGATTGGAAAGGATGTCAACTGTCCTACCCACCTGCCCCCACCAGGCCTGCTCTCAGCAGTACCGACTGAACCCCCTGGGTTTTCCATTACTAAGTCATTCAGCCCCAAAAGACCCCAGGATCATAGGCTGCCAAGGCATATAAAGATCACCATATTCAGGGCCTACACTCTGGCTAGTGCCCTGTCTTATAGTATAAAAGGGAAGATAGTGTGAGGGGCAAAAGTGAGAAGGTGGTCAGATTTGTAGTGGTGCCAGAAAGCATCCAAGGAATTATGAAGACCTTGTTAAACTGAGTCACCTGTGTGACTTATCCTGCAAGACAGACTTTTAATTAAACAGAAGAGGAGATAACAACTAGAAAATAGAAAAAGATAGATTGCCCTTGCCAAACTCCCAACTGCCCATTTAGTGATCTCAGACATCCATAACTCATGAAATATAAAAACTTAACAGACCGCATTTTTCCCATAGTCCTCAACATACCTTTGAGGATAAATTAATAACAATAATAACTACTATTTTTAGAGTGCTTTTTATGTACTGACACCATACAGGATAATCTTTTTTCACTTCCATTTTACTAACAAGGAAACTAATTCTCAGAAAATGTAAGTGACTTGTCCAAGGTCACACAACCAGACAGTGATTTAGTTTTAGAATTTAAATCTCTCAGTCTTAGTCCAGTGGTCTTCCTATGACTCACAAGGACTCCAAACTGCTCTGCACCCAACCACCACCACACACTGCACCATCGTTGGTGCCATCACAGGCTCTCCCTAGAGTATATGTTAACTTTGGTCCTTCAGTTTCAGACCCCATCTGAATATGTCATTCTGTGTGCCCTGTCCTCATGATACTGTTCAACACTGCAGTTAACTTAAAAAATACTGCAATAAACTAATTCTGCTCCAAAGAGGTAATGATTATAACAATAAGCTCTTCTCAAGTACCGACTGGGGCTTAAGAAAACGGTGTGTAAAAGAGTGATAGAAGTTGTGGGCAGGACTGTGACATAGATTTTCCAAGTCTGTTATTCACACATGCGAATGTCATAGACTTATAGACTCTAATTCCAGGCAAAGTAAATTACTATTCCTCTTTTGGAGGAGCCGGTTTGGACTGAAGTGGCCTCTTGCTTGGGGGAGAAAGAAGGGAAGTAGTGACCATAATAGTTAAATAATCGTAGTAATACTATGAGCCAACATTTATCAGTTGCTATATGTCGGGCATTTTTACCGGCATTATCTCAATTAAGCCACAATTCCATGATCTAGGTGTTAGTGTTAGTCTCATTTACAGATGGGGAAACGGAGAAAGAGGAGCTCAGAACCTGGGAATCAACAGCTGGTCTTTTCCAGAAAACTCATTCTTAAGCAGTTCACAGATCTCCACCAGTTACCGTTTATTCTGCACCTACGATGTGCCCGGCACTGCACCAATCTTAATCCTATCGACTTATGGAAACTACACAGAAACCCTTGAGGTAGGTATCATCATCCCCATCGTACAGGTGAGACCCAGCCAGGAAAGCAAGGAAAATGAGTCAGTGCGAAGCTGGAACCTACCCCACCCAGGCAGTCTGCCCCGAGAGCCTGCCCTCGCCTCCAGCACGGCTCGTGCCTACTCGTCTCTAGGTCTTTCTCGTTCCAGGTGAAAAGGCTTTGCGTTTCAGGTGCCACACAAGCCAAACCGCAGCCAGGGCTCCGGGCGTTACCTCTGCCCACCACGCGGGGGCGCCATCGGCCCGGGGCCGAAGAGACCCGCGCGGCCGCGAGGCCCCGCCCCCGTCCCTCGGCAGCCAATCCGGGCCCGGCCGCCGGCGCGCGGGATGCCCGGATGACGCCCTGCCGGCGCGTCTGGTCCCGCGGGTGGCGAGGGCCGCGTGCGCGCCGGGAACCCCGCGCGCGAGGCGGCGGCGGGGAGGGGAGGGCCCCGGCGTCTGTACCTGAAGGTCCCTCCAGGTGTGGCGCCTCCGCCCGGCCCGGCCTCGGTCCCGCACCCATCACCGCTCGACCTTCCGAGCGCGTCACGGGCGCCGTTTGCCGCTCGCCGGTCACGTGGGCCGAGGCGGGGTGGAGGGGGTCCTGGTGGCGGGAGCCGGGGGCAGACCGAGAGCCCCGCCCCCTCCCGGTCCCCCGCCCCGGCGGGGCTGGGAAGCGCGCGCGGGTTCGGGACCCGCTGGGGACCCGCCGGCTCCTGGCCCCGGTCGCTGCGTCTGTCCGGCAGGCGCAGCCGTCGGCCTGCGTGGGGCTCGGCTGTGATGCGGCAGCGCGGGCTGGGCTCACCCTCACCCACCCCAGGGCCCTGCAGCATCCCCTCTGTGGTAACTGCGCCCACCGCCACCTGGCGGGGTCCCCTTGCAGCGCGCGGTCTCGGCGCTCCTGGGGAGCTTCGCCGGTGTAACGTCGCAGCGTCGGCTGCGCTGTTTCCCGTGGGGGCCCCACTGGGGACCCAGGGTGAGACCACAGCTGAAGCTGACCTTTGCGTCGCGCGAGCTGTTGGCACCGCGAAGCGCTTTTCTCGGCCGGGACATGCGGAGGGTGGTCCCTCCTGTGCGCAGTAACTGATTCTCGTGAAGCGCTTAGAAGAGTGTCTGGCACACGGCGAACGCTCAGAAAACGTTTCCCTCTTATTCCTGTGCCTGGCACAAACATGGAAGTAAGACCTCAGCGCTTAGAATCCGTTTCACATGTGCATTCTCGGAAGTTTAAGTCTCATTTTCCTCAGCACTGCTGCAAGAAGGAAACAGTGAAAAGTGTGCATGTGTGCATGTATGTATGTATGCATGCATGTGACTGCGAATGTGTCCAGGGTGCTTCAACATCTTCTGGCAACTGAGAACAGCACTCTGGAGGCAGAACGTGAGTCCAGGTTCCGACTTGCTAGCTGAATGACCATGGAAATTAATTTAAACGTTCTTTAGTTCCTCAACTAAAGAAGCAGTGATGATAATAATAATAATAATACCTACTTCATAGGATTATAGAGCATACAAGTAATGCATGAGAAGTCCTTAGAACAGTGTCTGTTCTCAAGTTTTCCTTCCTTCTTTATCTCAATTTCACTTTGAGAGCTAGGGTGAGAATGTAATGGCACGGAATAGTTTCATATCCTCTACCTTACACTTGTCTCCCACTTAGACACATTCATATACTATCTCATTTAATGCTCATAGCAACTCTGTAAGGCTCAGAGTACTTATCAGTTTGCTGGAATCCTAAAGCACCGTTTTGGTACAGTTTCATGCATGTGCATTTGATAGAAAGTTGTTTTTTAACGTATTTTTAAATTTATTCTACAACTTGTTTTCTGCACTTAGTATGTCTCAGATACCTTTTTATGTTTATATCCCTATTTTGTTTTAATTACTTCCCAGTCTTTCATACCTGAATTAATTTAACCATTCCCCAATAGTCATACATTCTAATTGTTTTCTCCTTTAAAGGAAATTTATTGTTCCCAAAATGTACTGATTCATGATCACTCATTGAATTTAGTTGTCACGTCTCTTAAAGCTTTTTGTTTCAAACATTCTAATTTTTAAACCCAAATTCTATTGAGTCTCCCTCAGTGCTTGAAGGCTTTATTGCTCAGACTCTGAGCGACTCCAGACCCAAAGACCACTCACAGGAAAATGAAATCCTTATGGTCAAGAGTTTCCACTTCACTCCGAATTTCTCCCAAACCACAAGCCTAAGACACCAGCAAACTGTGGGACTAAAGTCCTCCCTCCAGTGAGAACAGGAAGGGGAGAGAATGTCCAGTAGGGATGGAAAGCGTCAATAATGACTTTACCCTTCAGTGGCATTGTAGTCAGAGGGGTTCTCTTGGACAACCCCTCCCCAAAGCTAGGGGTTTCTCGGCACCTCTGCCTTGTATCTACTCCATCCAGGTATGCCACACTCTTTACCCACTAAGAATTTGTTTAACAGCAACCTCTCCCTGCCAATAGACACACCAACATATCATCAGATGCACCTCTATTACATTACAGCACCCAAGAAAGTCTGGCAGAGTTCCCAGCCTAACTCTCTCTAGGAATCAGGCTCAGCTGGGAGATAAAAGGAATGCAAGGAGGTCCTGGGTACACATCATGACATAGGAGACCCTGAGATATCAAGTTCTGTAATGTAACTCGGCAGCCAGGAAAGTTGCTTATCTTCCCTGAGCCTCAGTTTCTTCATCTGTCAAATGGAAACAGAGGAAGGGGAATGCAGATTCAGGATACATAAATGGAGGAAGGAGGCATGCAAACATCACATGCAAAGCTGTCAGAGATTAAAGATATAGTGGGCAGGGAACCAAGTCAAAGCTCTGCATTCTCCCCTTGGGATGGATGGAGCTGCTCCTGAAGTGTAGCTCGGCATAGGACCCCCAAACCTTTCCTTCTAGAGGAAGCAGAGAAACAGGATTCTGTCACAGGACATCATCTCAATGCCATTGCTCAAGACTGTCTCACAAGTGCTCTCTCCTCAGCCCGTGAAGATCCTAAACATTGACAGAACCAGTCTCACATAGGGCACAGTTATTATCTGCTTACCCCAGTATGCAGCCCTCTTTCTTCCTTTGTAACAGAACCCTGATTTTCAGAAGGGATTATTGCCTTTCAGAATAAGACTACATTTCCCAGACCCCTTTGTAGCTAGTCTTCTGGCTTCTGAGATGTAAGTTATATGTGAGACTTCCATAATGAAGGGCAGCCCCAGGCCCCTTTTGACTTCTTCCCCTTATCTCTTTTCTCCCTTTCTCCCTTCCTCAGTCCAGCTTTCTGGGAATGAGGTGACCTTCACTGAGAATAACAGTCACAAACTAGGATGATAGGGCAGAAATATAAAAGGAGCCAGAATCTTGGTAGCCATGGACCTTGAACTGCAAATGTCTAGACATCTTTGATGTGAGAAATAGAACTCCATGTGTGTAAGTCACTGTTATTTTAGCTTTCCTCTTTTATATAGCCTGGCTTAATTCTTAATGGACCAGTCGCTCTTCCCCAAAGTTTAGAAGTTAGTAGAAGGAGAACTGTTTAAATGTCACTGATTTAAGTACCAATTAGAGGAAGTAAGTCTGTTATTAGCTCAACTAACTTAAGAAAGATACATTTATGAATTAGAGCATCTTCTGACTGAGTGAGGTTGACTGGCACAAAAATATCCCTGGGCGCATGAAACATCTGGGACCAAAATATACAATGTACTCTCCATCTAAACCATGCATTGGCATGGCTCTAACATTCTATTTTCATGTAGAAAGAAAACATAACATTCTACAAAGGGAGCTCCTCAACACACAGGCAGACTCCCATACATTTTTGTTGGAGGTTGTGTTCAATTCAAGCTCCAAACTGAACTCAAGGTAACAGCTTCTTTTGAAAATAATCCATCGACATTAGAGGTCTTTGAAGAATGTTCAAGCATTCAGCTGACTTCTGGCTCAAAGCCTTCTAAACTTCCAACCCCTGTTTCTCCTTAAAAGAGGATTCCTTAGGAGGGGCCTGTCTTAGCAAACCTTTTGCAATCCTGTCCTCCATGAAACACTGTCAGAGGGAACATTAGTCCCAGAGCAATGGTTCTCAAATGTGAGAGTGCCTCAGAATCACCTGGAGAGCTTGTTAAAACACAAATTGTTGGACTCCAAACCCAGAGTTTCTGATTCAGAAGATTTGAGTTGGGTCCCAAATATTTGAAGCTTTAATAAATTCCCTCGTCATTCTGATGCTGCTGGTCCAAGGACCACATTTGGAGAATCACTGCCCTAGAGGTAGGTAAAATTCTTCAGGCTACTTGTTTCAGCCATGTGAGGAATGTATTCCAGTGTGTTCAGATGTAGTTGGACCCCGCTAAGTGCCTCTGCATAGTTGCCCTGAAAATCTGCCTGGCAGGACCTCTGCTACTTCTCCTCATTGGGACACTTAGCCAAGCACCAACTGGGTCCTTACAATGTGGGGAGTTGGGTCTGGAGAGGAGGAGAGGGTGGAATTAGAGAACTTATTTTTCTTTAATGTCTAAAGATGGTAAAACATATATATGTGTTCTTTTCATAATAAAATAATAAAAGGAAAGTGTTAAGGAATACAGACTTTTGGAAATGTTTGTTAATAATTATCATTTATCAAATAGTTACTATGTTCCAGGCACTGTAGTAAATGCTCACTTAATTATTGTCACACTATTTCAGGCTTAGAGAAGTTAAAGTAATTTCCCAACATGGCATAACTACTCAGTGACAGATCAGGAGTTTTATCCCAAGTCAACCCAGTTCCAAAGCCTGATCCTTTAATGCTTAGGCAACACTGTGGTTTCGAAATGCTGCCAACTTTCTAATGCCACCAAGAGATGTGATCTCCACAAAGGTAATGTGGCCCTAAAGGGAGCAAAGAATGGTCAGACAGTGGGGAAGGGGTGGCAAAAAATCTTTCTTTGTGTGTATAAAGCACAACTACACATATAGTATGTAATAGATATGCAGTATATACCTAGTATTAAATTTTATGGGGGAGAGGAAATTAGGGGGAAAAAGTATCTATGAAGTCTTCTTACAAGGATAATAATGAAAACAAGGTTGGGAAACACTATGCTAAGACATTGTGGCAAAAAGCCTGTTCGCTGGGAAAGTTAGCACTGTCTCACACAACTTCAAAGTTTTCTTATGGAGCAGAGGACAAACAAAACCTCTGACGTCTATTGTTTCAAGCTTTTAGTCGTTATGCCATATGGTCCTCCCAAGAACCTCCTGATGAAATCATCAAGAAAGACATTTCCTATTTGCATCTAATACTTGAAGGAATTAAACTTTGGAGATAACCATCCATCTAGATTTAACAACAAACAAAACTATCCATCAAGAATGAAGTGATATAAAGAAATGTGTAGACAGAGCAGAGTGGAGCTTGCTATAAGCATCAGCCTCCTTGCCTGGATCAACGCTGGTATTTTCCAAACATTTTTCCCACTCCATAAAATAGAGGAACACTCCATGCAACTCGTTCTGGACAACTCTAGCTCAAACCTTGTTTGAGCTCGGTGGCTCAGACTGAGGAAACACCAAAAACACAAGATGTGGACTCAATTCTTTTGAGTGGTTTACAAAACTATTTTAAAGGACTGGAACTGCGACCTCCAGCAATTTGAATCATAGCAGTTATCAGCCACTCACACAACCTCACAATTACACTCCTTGGTACCCACGCGAGACAATATGTGTTCCCAAACACTCTCATGGGGTTTCTTTCCCGTGGTCTAACCACACAGACAGCATGACCGCACCCACAATCTCACCCCTCCAGCCATTCCATCCCCCAAATGACCATCACTGGTTTTCTCACCTCATGTGTTCTCATTTATTCATTACTTACTCACCATCTTCTTCCTCTCTGGTTTGGTGTTGGAATTTTGAGAAGCGATGAGACTAAAAAGAGATTTCTCAGGACACAGTCTTTTGGCTCCTTGGGGGACGGCCCATGGATAGCAGTGCCCAGGGATAAGTCACTTCCTTTCTCTATCTGGGCCTCAGTTTCCCCTCTGGTCTAAAGAAGGGGTGGATGATACCATTTCTGAGATCCTTCTAGCCTCTGATTGTGCATCTGTAAAATAAAGGAACGAAAGAAGATGATTCATCATTTTTCTTCCAGCTCTGACATTCTCTGATCTCAGAGACGACCTCACTTCACTCGTTCTCAGAGAAGGCAAATGTAACAACCAATAAATGCAGTGAAGGAAATATGGGTATTCATGTCATCATTCTTTAAAATCTTCTGCAGTTTTAACATTTTAAAAATAAAAAAATTTCTGTAATGTCGACATTGGTTATCTGTGAGTGGGGAGATAATAGTTGGTTTTGAGTTTCTTGTCCCTGCCTTATGCCTCTTAACTTTTCCAAAAACTTGGCAATAAAACATAGGACATTTTTGTGTTGAGACAAAAACTAATAAATTTTCATCTGTGGGTATAAATCAATTGCACAGAAGCAGAAAAGCTGACTGTCGCCCATTTAAGCTTGGAAGGAGTTCAGTAGGGTGGGAGTCCCTGGCCCTCAAGATAGCACATACCTGATGTCACCTGTCCCCCCACCCCCCCACACACACACCCCAGCAGAAAAATGTCAGGGCCTTGAGATGTCTAGAGAACAGGGCAGTCTGCCAGGCCCTTGAGGCCTCCCTTTGCTACAGATGGCAGAGCAGTGTCACCATAGACTCTCCGGCTGCCTGTCAGGCCACAGGCTCCTCTGCAGAAAGATTTGTCTGCAGGAGAAACCTGGTCCTCGCCACTCCAACACTGATGATGCACGGGCAGCAGAAACCATACCTGCAATGCAAAGACGCAGGCTGGGATCAAGAGCGAACACAAAGATGAAGCCTGGAGGGTCTCTTCTCCCTGAGTGCAGGCCTCACTGACACAGCCTGCTCGTCTAGACAGCCTTCTAAGCAAATGCTCCTGTTCACATTCCTCACTTCCTCTCCGCTGGCATTGATCACACCAGCCTGCTACTAGAAACTCAACAGGGACACTGACTTTAGCTAGCATGCCACTGCCCACGGCCAGGGGCTGGAGGGTGAAAGGAGGGAGAAAGGGGTTGCCCACCTTTATTTTTTAAAAAATCTAAAGCACAAGCCCTTAATTCTACAGCTCAGATGAGGGAGATCCGTTCTCGTCACCAAAAGAAGAACACCTTTCCTGCTTCCTGTCTCCAAGTTGGTCTCTTCTCCTAGAGGCTTAGAGAAATATATTGCCTGCAGGAGCCAGGATTCGAGCCTAGGCAACATGACTCCTGAAATCAAGCCTTTAATGAGTATGTCAAACTGCCTTCCACATAAAAAAAAATTTAAATAAATTCCATTTTTCTTAGAAAAACCCACTTCCTTCCCCTTGATTCCCAGACCTCTAGTGGGTTCAATGAAGGCCTCTCCCCAGAGCTGAAATTTTTTCCAACCCCAGCCTCAGGCTGAGTTTTGGTTGCCCAAGCTTCTTTTTTCCTCTCCCTGAAGATAAAACTGGGAGAGTATCCCACCTCTTCTTGTGTGTCCACACTTACCCTAAGACCACTTGAGGGTTAGGGGGTGGGTCGCAATTGCAGAGCCTCTTACAAACCCAGAAAGCTCTCCTGCATATAGTGGGGTGAGCCCCACGTGTGCCCCCACCAGCAGGGCCTCCTGCAGGAAAGCTGATGAGAAGGGCTGAGTCCCATCACCAACAGCGTACTTCCTAAAGGTTCCTGAATAGTTCTGTTTGCTTTAGGAACTTTATACCCAGCCAGTTGTGTGGCTGGACACCTTAAAGCGATCAATCTTCCCACCTCTTCTCCAGGCCCTTTTTTTTTTTTTTTTTTTTTTTTTTTTAGTTCCGAAGTCCTAGAGTCCCCAGAACAGTGCTTCGCAAACTTCAGTGCAAGTCAGGCTGGAGGACTTGTTCAAGCACAGACTGCTGGGTCCACCCAGGGTCTCTGATTCAGCAGGTCTGGGTGGGGCCTGAGGCTTACATTTCCAACCAACACCCAGATGATGCTGATGCTGATGCTGCTGGTCAGAGGCCACACTTTAAGAACCACTGGAGGGCTATACGGTAAGCCAAATTCTGGCCACTCATAGCCAACGCTCCAAATATGCTGTGGCTTCCAGCCCTCAAAGCAGCTCATCAGTCTCAGGTGTTCCAGCAAGAAAATGGCAACTTCACTAGAGGCCCTGAGCCAACTTCCCTAATTTTTTCCAGGAAAATTCTTTGCAACATGTTGATAATACCCACCAGGGGGCAGCAAACCCTCATGAAAAGAAACTTTCCTGCCAGGCAAGGCATTTGGGACCCTCAGAGCCCCTTATATGAGGACTCGGACATCCCTTGGAGGACTCAGGTGGTTGAAGTAACAGGGGTCACAGTATAATAATTCTTTTATATTCTGTTAGTGTTTCGTGGATGTCAAATTTTCTCAAATATCACCTCATCCAAATATACCATGGTCCTGAAGCAATGAAGCATGGACATCTTTATGCTTCAGATAGGAAAACAAGGCTCAGAAAGGTGAAGTCCAGGTGACTTGTTCAAGATCAGAGGGCTGATAACTTATCAGGCCAGGAACTTGGGCACAGGCTGCCTGACTCCTCTTAAGTTCTCTCCCATTTACAGTCATCAAAGCTGTGGTTTCTTGATTGTTTCCTTTTTTAAATCTTCACAAGCTATAAGCCTTGCTCTCTAATTATCACCATTTTAGAGACAAGGAAACTGAGGTCGAGGAAATTAAGTAACTTGCACAATCAGTAAATAGTGAAGCTAGGATTTGAATTTGGGTTTATCTAACCCAATAATCCACCAACACCCTCTGCTTCCCTATGGTTGTTTACTTGTAGTAAACAACCATTTGTCGAGCAGCACTTGTGGTAAGTCCAGTTCTGTGTAAGTCACTGGCAATGCAGAGTCCTAGTCTTCAAACAGAAACTAATCTAGGAAAATCTAAGATGCCCCGCCAAGGGCCACAGGAAAATCACCTAGGCAAGTACCATTGTCCCCCTTTCACAGATTAGGCAACAGTGTCTACAGAGGTTAATGAACTAGCCTGAGGTCACAAGACTATAAGTGATGGATTGGGGATTTCACCCAGGCCATTCATGACACTTGATGCTTTCTTATACCTCTCAGGATCAAATTTGCTGAACCAAAATATCTGAAATAGGAAATGTCTCAAAACACATAGGAAATTCAATTGCCGTGATCGTCCCATTGGATCTCTGTGTCTCAACCTGCAGTGCAGACACTTGCCAGGCAACGCACTTTTCACCCACAGAGCTCCCTCCACCTTCCCATGGCCAAGGCTTTTCTCCTGGAATGGCCCAGAAAAATGAAGGCAGCCCATTTTGCACACCAAATACCCTTGATGAATGACTGCTGTTGAGGGTTAAATGAGCTTCCCCATGACCTCTCCTGTCTGAACCCCACTACCACTATGAGGCACAGAGTAAGGGTAGCACCTGACATCAGATACGAAGCCAGGGCACACAGGTATTCCCTGGGTCTCTCTTTTGTCTGTGCAGCAGATTCCAGTCACCAATCTGCTAAAAGGCTCCCTCGTTCTCGTGGCTGGCACTTCCTACTGGGTACGCTTGGAGATCCTCTGCCTGTGTTCCTCAAGGCTCTTAGAAAAACAGTACACTCCCTTCCATGCTACCTTCTAAAGCAGGCTTGTGAGCCTGTTACAAGAGCAGTGGTGGAGCACATGAAAACAATATTGGATTTAGAAAGCCAAGGTTCAATATCTGGATATAAATCCCAGTTGTAGCAACTCACTAGCAGAGGACTAGGATAAATCCCTTAATTTCCCTGTACCTGGCATCATTTCCTATCTGTATCATGCGAATGACAACTTCTGGGTTATAATGGCATTAAACAAAATATTATAAAAGGCAATTTGCAAACTCTTGGTTGCTACACAAACATTAGCTTACTGCCTATCAATATTAGAGAGGAAGAAGGATTTAAAGTGTAGATAAAGTACAAGTATTCAGGAAATCGCCAGGGATGCACTGCTCTTATCAAACTCTCCCTCTCATCCATTCTTCAATTGAAGTTGACTCATCTTTCCTCTGTGCCCCTTGCCACCCCAAAGTATTTGGAAATTATACAATTTAAAGCAATTATACAAAGTAATTCATGGATCCAAGTGAAGTCATAAGGAAAATTAGAAAATATTTTGAATTGGAATTAAAATGAAAAGTGAGCTTCTCAAAATTTCCAAGTTGGTGCAACTGCAATGCTTAGAGGAAAATTTAAAGCATTTAATACTTATATTAGAAAGTAAGAAAGTCTCAAATCAATTATCTAAACTTCTACCTTAAGAAACTAGAGAATAAAAAGAAAATTAAACCTAAAGTGAGAAGGAAATAGTAAAAATAAAAGAAGAAATTGATGAAATTGAAAATAGAGAAAAATAAATACGATGAAAGCTGGTTCTTCAAAAAGATCAATGAAATTGATAAATGTTCAGCCAGACTGACCAAGATAAGAAGAGAAAAAACAAAAATACCATTATCAAAAATGAAAAAAGAAACATCATTTCTTAACACTATGCTTTTTCTTAAAGAGAATTGAGTGTAAGATACAAAACCAGAAGGCAGGTTTATGGTTTTTTGACTAATCATTAAAGGAGGTCCCTGGAATTGGTGTTTCAAATAATCCCTTTATTTGGTGCTTCTGAGGTTATACCCTGGTGCAGCCCATCACAGGAAGATTCTCAAAGAGCAAGAACTACTGCCTTATTGGGGCGGGGTGGGGAGGACATAAAAAGTGATCCTGGAAAAGAAGAAACACCTTGAAACTGCTGAGAAAATGGTTCAATCACTTGCTTTTTAGCAGAGAAATCATAGAAACAATACATATGGAAGTTAAGGACCTGGAAATAGATTCTCTTCTCATGTCATCAAACCTCCTGAAAAGCCCTCTTGTAACCCCAGTTTGAAGATGCTCTAGATATTGCTTAAAAGTGTTTCCAGAACAAAGAGAAGTCAGCCAATCATTCGGGCATAGATTGTCTGTCACCCCTACTAGGTCTATCTCCAAAGGCCTGTTTCTGCTCTCATTACACTTTGAATTCCTACCCTGTCCAATTCAAGAAGTCTTCCCATAAATTCCTGGTCTTAAATCCCAAAAGCCCTCTGCTGATGTCTTTCAAGGCTCAGTTTAACCCCTCTCATCATCTATCCTTCCTTCCTATATGAAATTATGCCCTTACTTTATCCCACATATATGTACCATAATATTTGTAATACTTTATTCATTTTATTTACACATCTGCCTCTTATTTTGGAATTAATGTGTATTCCTTTAGGTATCCTCAGTTCCTAAAATACTGTAAGAACAAAACAAATATCAGTTGAAGGAATGAAGCTGAGACTCGCTTGCTATATTCCTGTTAATGACAACCTCTTGTTCCAGCCCTGTTCAACCTCGGCCTGACCCAGGACTGATATAATGTGACCAAAATTTGGCCATAGTGTGACCTGGCTGCAAATCTCGTTCAGCCCTGCCAGAATGTTTGCTTGCCAAGCCACTAATAGATGTTCTCAACCCCGACTGCAGGTTAGAATCACCTGGGGAGCTTTTTTTTAAAAAGCTGATGCTCAGACCTCAACCTCCACTACTAAATCAGAAGCCCTTGTGATGGGGGCTGGGCATCAGCATTTTTAGAGCGTCCAGATAATTCTAATAGGCAACCAAGGTTGAGGACTGCTATCTTAACAGAAAAGAGACTTGGGTTTACACTACTACCTTCAGATGTAAAAGAATCCTCAGTTCAATCTTAAATTCATTTCCTAATCTTCCCTCCAGGTGTGGACTTCCAAACCTTTTTCCTCCAAGCTATGTACACATTCACCTGGAATTCAGCCCACTATTCAAGCCCACCCAAGATACCATATGTCTAAATATTGAAAAGTTATAAATCATACTAAAAATGTATGTCCTTTCCTCTTTCCTTAACAGGTATAATATTTGTAACATCAAATTTGAAAAATGTGTGCAAAGCTATGGTTTTTGTGACTAAAAGTTGGCAAAATGTCAAAGATAACTGATTTCACATATGTGGTTGCATGTCTTGATGAGCTGATGATTTGTAGGTGGGTAATGCAATAATTAATTAGTTGTTACAGATTTATTTCATAAAATCTGAATTTCTTGTCCTTCATTTCAGCAAGTCACTAATTGTGTTGCTGTAATAAAATTTTTTCATAGTGATGCCAAATTTGGCAATTTCAATTTAAGGAGATACTCTGCTAAGATAGTAACCATTTCAATTGTCAACAAAATAGTTAAAGCAATACTTAGATTGGAAATAAACCTTGCATTTTACATACCGAGCTCAAACATTGCAATAGGGTCAATTAGTGTTGTCACTGGAAATATAAAATATTTCAATTTAATTATATAAACTGCTATCACTTACAAAGTCATTTTTAGCTTCTCCTAAAACAATACCTAGAACTATACTCTATTTCGTTAAGTTCTTTCAAATTTTTCTGGACTGGGTTATTATAAAGAAAACTGAAAATAGCAATATGTTGATTTATTTGTTCAAAATTTTCTCTGATCAAGATGATATCTTAATCTAGAAGGCCAGAAATTAGTCTATAGAAACCAGTTTTTAGATTATATATAAACAAGTCTTCTTCAGAGTCTCACAAACATTTATTTCACTATTTGAATTTTTTTGTATTTTACTGGAATTGTACTTTCATTGCATATTTATCATGCAGTTTTTATATTTAGAATAACAATGTTCTCTAAATTTTAAAATATATTCTTAGGATCCTTTTAAAAGTGAAATGCTAAACTTAAGATGGTTCTGGGTTTTGGTTGTTTTTATTTCTGTTTTGGGAACTTTTGCAAACATTATTTATAGCGAGCAACAGTTTATAACAAATAACTAGATGGTGAGAATTCAAAATTAATTTTACTTTCTACCGAAGACAACGATATGCTCTTTATTTTAGGATTTTCTATGTTTTGCTTAACTCTACTCATATATTTCCTATCTTGTCTAAATTAAATCTAATTGCTTTAACAGCATTTCATTAAAATTCCCATTGTAGAGCTAAGTATTTATAAAGTTAGCTTTGATGGGTGTTTTATCAAGATGTTCTACCTTCAGGCTATAACATTGTATGGGAAACAATGTATATAATGTTTGAATTGTCCCAAGAAATACCAGCGCTAACAGCACAGCTGAAGCTTTGCATGTCCTTATTAAAATTCAAGCTACAGTTCAAAGAATGCTTCTGCATTTCAGGCACACTTCTGGACTGTATACTTTTTTCTGTAACAATCATGTTAGCATCACTATGATAGGCTTACCCTCAATGATCTTTAAAATCAGTGGGTAAAATTGAAAGTCATGTCTCAGTTAAGACAAAACCTGTATTTTTCACAACAGGTGTAAAATCAATAAAATACTCATTAATTTCAAGTTTCTTGTTTTCATCTGACAGCTTAACAATGAGTGTCATAAATGTAAATCATTCGACATGACTTTTAATTTCTAAGAGGGGACCCAGACTTGAGATTGAGTTCAATTACCAATGGCCAATTATTTCACCAATCATGCCTCCATAAAAACCTAAAAAGATGAGATTCAGAGGGCCTTGGGACTGGTGCAAATATGGAGATTTAGGGAGAGTGGTACGCTTGGAGTCGACCTGGAAGCTCTGTGCCCTTCCCCACACACCTTGACTTAACCATCTCTTCTATCTGGCAGTTCCTGAGCTATATCATTTATAAGAAACTAGTAACCTAGTACCTTTAATGTTTCTCTGAGTTCTGTGAGCTGCTCTAGCAAATTAACTGAACCCAAGGAGGGACCACTGAAGCCTCTCATTTATAGCCTGTCCAGCAGAAGCACAAGTTACAACCCAAACTTGCAATTAGCAAGTGTACGTTTTTTGCAAGGGGAGGGGAGCCTTAAAGTCCTAAGCTCTTAACCTGTGGGATCTGATGATTTCTCGAGGCAAACAGCATCAGAACTGAACTACCAGCGGGTGTCCGAGGATTGGTGGTATGGGGAAAAACCCCATTGAAATTGGAGCAGAACTGTTCTCAGTTAACTGGCACCATATTTCTGAAGTGGTCCGCCAAGGTCTGAATAGCTCCTATAGCCTGGTGCTCAAGTAGGCCCAGACTGGAAGCCTCACCTTGCCTTGTACCCTGTTTCTCTCAGGGTACCTACTCTCTGCAGCCACTGCCCATGTCCCCGGAGTTGACGTGGATCACATCAACATCCCCCAACAGCCCATGCTCTGGGACCAGTCACTAAACCCCATTTCTAATGCCTCCGTGCAGGTGTGGAATGTTTGGTTGTTATTTTCTCCAGACCTACTCTGAAGGCCCTGACAACATGACCTTACAGATCTGCTATTTCAAAATACCTCATACACACACTCAAACTTGTCTCCAAGAAAAGGGAGCCTGTTTCCTCAGCAGGCCATGAATCTGTCTCCACACGACACCACATAGGTTAGTCTCATCCATTTACTAAAATAAAAATCAGTCAAACCAGTTGTTTGGCATCATGTGGACCAAGTACAAACAAACTAGAAAACAGATGGTGACCAAAAGAGAGCCTGCGCATTTGAGTAAGCCATGGGTCCTGCTCCATGCATCCACTCTGTGAAAGGCGTGGGCACTGTAAAGCCTCTAGACCATCAGACCAGCTTCCCTCTTCAAGGTTATAATGGTTTTCAACTAAAGATGCCCTTCAAAGTCTTGAGAAGGCTCGCGGAGTAAGAAAAGATTCTCTGTGTGTGATTACCTGGGAAGCAACTGTCTATTTCTCCCCTCTATCCCATATTTAGATCCTAAAAGGGATTTTTGTTTGATATTTTATGATGAAAGGACACTAGATAAAGACATGTTCTCTGATATGCAAACTCTGGACAGCCAGGGACATTATCTCAAAGTTTTCCCCATATTTGTCTAACTACTGAAAGGGAGCCCAAATTCTCACAGTTTTATGGTACATCAGTGGCCTTTGTACTTCTTTGTACTCCTCTTATTTCCCTCACTTATTGCCAGACATCACTCCTCTAAATGATGCCTATGGTTGAAAATTTTTCATATTGTCTCTTTGAAAAAGAATTAATTACATTCCTCATTGTATATTGTAAAAAAAAAAAAAAGATTTGAGCACAACTTTTCAATATTTCCTACTGAATTGCTATTCTTGCATACTATTTTTTTAAACAGGCATTGTGTTCCAAGAAAAAATACTCTCCTTAATCATAAATTTACCTTACACTCAACTTATTCCTCTCATACTTACTTTACAAGATTTTGAACAAATGACATAACTTTCTGCCTGTTAGTTTTTCTCTTTTAAAAAATTTGTCTCTATCTTGAGTTTTGTCCTCTAAATTTCCATATTCACAACATACATCCAACTGCCTACAGTGAATGTTATATACTCCCCTGATATTTTCAGCTGCCTCTTTCATAAAGAAATCTTACCAAAAATATAAAATAAAGTTACCATAATGTTTAAATCTACTGATTTAGAACTAGCATGAAATTGTTATTCAAGTAGGCAGCACAGATTGGGCCTCAACCTACTCATCATATTTAAAGTGGTCAGGTTCATTGTAATTTAGAGACAGTCTCTAAGGTTCTCTCCTGCTCAAAGTTGTATTTCTTCCTGGTCACTCACACTGGGCAAAGGCAGCAGGAATCTGCCTGCCAGGGAGAAGCATGGGAAACCAGAGAAATTATTGAACTGAAAGAGTAAAATAAAAATGTAGCAAAAAAGAAGCTGTTCCAGATCCAGGTAAGGATGGTGTCTGTTTCAGGGTGAGCATCAGCTGGGGAGATGCTACTCCCACTACATCCTCCCCACAGTCACAAATACCACCACACATGCACACACCATAACCTACCTGTGAACACCACACTCACCATGAACACACAATACGCACACATCATATACAAACACCACAGACACACACACACACACATGCACACACACGACAAGCACACAAAGAGTTAGCTGTGACTGCCCCCTCCTTAGTTTCCAGTCTCAAATGTGGATTTTGAAATTGCTAAGGAGGTAAGAGTTGGGGGTGGCCGGGGGTCCCTTAGGGCCTCATAAGATGTCTTTTTAGGCCTAGAGTGGTTTTCTGTTGCGTGTGGAGAGGAATAGCTGGGGTGATACCAGAGGCCTCTGGGAGAAAGCTCCTAAGGAGGACAGAAACCAAGGTGGAGAGGGGGAGAATCAATGAGTATGCTCAGGACACCAGGGTCAGGGGGATATTTTGGGTTCTGAAAGTCACCCTGGACCCAAAGGGAAGCCACTACCTGAACTGGCCAGAACTGACCACAGCCATGCAAATAGATAAGGGCCGAACCCCATCTCTGTGTGCAGGAGTAGAAGGACTTAGTTAGCTCATCTCCAGCTCAGGAGCCAGCACCTACTTGACCTCTGTAGTCACAGCCACAGACTTCCTACAAATGACCATTTCAGTGAGAGCTTTTTGACATTTTGGCTCTCAAACCTTAAGAAACTCTCCACCCTTCAATTTCTAAAAGTAAATCTCATTCGAGCATTTTATAAAAGGTCAAGAATTTTTGCCACCTACATGAGACACATGCTGCTTTTCTTCCCTCCTCTTCCTTTTGAAATGATAGCCAAACCTCAGTGGTTTTGTTGCCTGGGAGAATGCTGTGCCACATGCAACATCTGTAAGCAGTTAATTTTCCAAATGGGAGATGGTCACCACAGATGCAGACCTTTTCAAAATAAACACTAGAAAAATATCACTACAGCAAAAATGCAAGCTTAAAATCCATGGGAGTGGGTGGGAGGTAGCTGGTGCTAGGACAGTTTGCCAGATCAAAGACACAACCCTGCCGGCCCAATATGCAAAGCAAGAGAATTGGAACCACAGAACTACAGTGTGAAAAGGGATCTTTTGCGGAGAAAGAAAGGTGTATATTCTAGCCTCTGTACAGATAGGAAAATTAAGGCTGGGACAAGAAGTGAGTGCTTATCTGTGTTGGGACTGGAACCTAGACCAAGAGTTTTTTAGGAAAATAAAAGGCCCTTACTTTTAACTATTGCCTTTAGCCCCTACTTTGGGCACATTTGGAGTGGATAGGGGACTCTCATCCTGGCCTCCTGAGAGTGGGTGCTTCCTCTCCCTCCACACACACCCCTCACATGCTCTGCTGCTAGATGGCAAGGTGTGAGAAGCCAGGACTCGCAGAGGCCAAGGTACGGCAAGACTAATGGAGGCCCAAGATGCAGAATTCTGCTTGGATGGCTGCTTCTTATCCACCTGATGAAATGAGGTGACCAAGCTTGAGGGCTCTAAGCTCTGAGACTAAAGAAAGCCAGGCTATTATGTATCAGCCTATTGTTACTTTATCCTTCTCTTCTCTACAGGATGGTTTTCTGCAGAGGTTTAGAAAGACAAAAGCTGAGTTCTGACAGAAGGGAAAGAAAAGATAATAGATAAAAGAAAAGGATAGAAGGAAAGAACTATGGGCAGGTCATCAAAGGAAGTGTGGGCCCCCGGGAGAGGACGTCCCCACCTGGGGAAGAAGTGGGATGACATGGGGCTGGGGACAGAGGAGGAGAGCCCAGGCATGGCAACCACCAGGGGGCACTGCTGTCCCAGCATCGCCCTGGAGGGGTTCCAGACCCTCCAGTGGGCTTCATTCCCTCCCCCACCTCACTCTAACTCCCAGGCTTTTCTTGAAGGCTTTGAGATCTCCCCTCTTGGGCCTTGGAGGTTGTCTCAGAGGACTCTGAAAGGATCCCCCGCTGTGAGGCTTGTACTGAGAGGAAGCAACAGTTACCTGGTCAGGCAGCCAGGGCAGGATGGAGGTGCCAGGTGGAGAGGGAAGAGGCTTCCCAGACTTGTACCCCAACACTGCTCCCCATGTTTGAGGCCATGTGCCTGTGGGGGTGGGGGTAGGAAGGCACCTCTGCCTGCAGGTTGCCGATAGGTTTGGCACAGGCAGGGAACCTGGCCGGCAGCAGGAGTCCCCCTTACATGCTCTGAAGCTCTGTTTTCCCAGCACATTGAGGGGTAGTGCTCACTCTGGCCCTCCTTGTCTAACAGAAAACTCAGAGAGAACTGAAAAGTTAAGCCAGAAAGTCACGCGTCCACCTACAGTGAACCCGGATGGGAGGTGGAGGGACACCCTGTGGGCAGCGGTGGCTGGGACTTTCACTTAGGAGCACAGAATCTGAACCTGGGTATTGCATGTTCCTAGGGCCATATGCGGCCGCCCCTGTTGCCCTCTGTCTGAGATTCAGCACCTGTTGTCTACAATCAGAACGTACTCGCCTCTGGGCAGACACCCTGACAAATTCTACATCCTCCTCGGCTTCTCCGTTTTCAATTCTGCTTCTCAGACACCAAAAGCTCGCATCTCTACAACCTTCCTCATATTACTTTTTCCAAGATGATGGCTTAGGAGATATTAGTTACAGTTCAAGTCCACTGATGTCTCTCAAGAAGATTTGAGGGAGACCTTGGCCTCCGAAGTCTAAGTCTCATCTCAGGATGGTTCATCCACAAACTCAGATGTTCTTTTAAAAGCCATTTATTGGGCTTCTCTTTCTTTTCCCGGGGCATGAAAGAGGCAGGCTTAAGGAAACAAGCGTGTTGAGACTGGGCTGATTGTTCCAGCCACTAAGGCCACTTCTGTGAGAGCACTGAGCCTTAAAGGTAAGCACAGGTATGGTTCTTGTATGGTTCTCAGGGTCTGCCCCCACTGAGACAAAAGGAGGTGACACCAGCAGAGTGCAGGCACAGGGTGGAACCCTCAGTTTGTTTATTCCCAGTGGGACCCCACCCAGTAGGCTGCTATACCCTGGAGAGGTCCCCAGGCTCAAAGACTCAAGGAAGAGGGGCAGGGTCTGGAGTACTAGATACAACTGTGGTCAGTGGAGGATTCAGAAGCCTGTGGCTAATGGCACTGGGGGATGGGGATGAATGGGAAATGCTGAAAGTTGGGGGCTTCCCAGGCAGCCAGGCTGCCTCTGACACACCCAATTCTCGTTTGGATTTGAGAAAAGGAGACTTGAGAGCAGGAAGAAGGAACCCAAGAACCTATGCGTTGCGTCCAAGCCTCTGGATCCCACATCTGAGGAACATGACTTACTATCAGCTTTGAGCGGTGGTAGCACCGTTGCCTCTGAGGCTTAACCAAGGCACGATCATTGCTGATTGAAAACATGAGAATGAATTCCAGCCCCTCCTCCCTCCAGTGAGGCTGAGGCTCCACACTCATTTCCTGCCTTGGCCAGAATTGGCTGCAGAACAGGACAGGTCTGCTGGTGGCTCCTGCCAGTGGCTCCAGTTGGAAGAGGCTGAGGAGGGGTGAGGTGGGGGGCGGGGGGGGGTACCAAGGGGAATCAAGCATGGACCTGAAGGGCTGATGCCACCTCCCATTTCATCCAGGTCCTCCTAGCAGCCCCGGCACATGCTAAAGGAGGGCCCAAGAGATCACTGCTGTAAGCCCATCTCGTGGCCATGATGCTGTGATGCTCTGGGAAAAGCCTAGCTGCCCAGCCATGTCCCACAGGAAGACAGGTTATCCTTTCACAGCCGCTTTCCCCCAGTCCTGGAGATGGTCGGTTCCACAGCCAGAGAAAATGAACATACACAGGATATTATTAGAGGGATCCTAGCAAATATCAGGTTCAACCAAAGCCCCCATATTTTATAATCAGGGTTCAGAAAGGTTAAGCAACCTCACAGAGATGGAACTAGTCTGTAAACTCTTAGCTTCTGACTCCTATGTGAGTGCTCCTTTTCTGAAGCCAGAATTTTCCAGAAAGTCTTTGGAAAAAAAAAAATCAAGAAATGAGCAGCTCTGGTCACAGTATCAAAAATCAGTTTCAAAACTATGATAAGCGAGTAGTCAGCATGGCCGTTTGCAAATAAATACCCCACCCACCATCTCATTTAGCGTGGTTCTGAGTGAGAGCCACGCCTCATGGAGAACCATTACTTCCACTTTCCTGTTTCCACCTCAGTCCACCACCCCCACCCCACCCAGGAAAGAAAGCCACATCCCTGCCTCAGAGGGATGTCCTAAGGTGGCCATGGTAAGACATACATGCAGCAACATCTCACCAATCCTGAATTCACTTGTCCAGCTTACAATCAAGAATAAGGAAATTAAAAAGGCCCCGAACAACCAGGATAGACATCACAGAGTTCAGTTTCCAAAGTTCATGCTATTTGCTCACTGGAAAGCCCCTTGGACTCATTCAGATCCTTTTAACTCTTGTTTCATAAGTGGTTGTAACAAGTCTACCTTCCAAGTTTTTGTTTTTATTGTTACTATTGCTTTTTTAGACTGATGGAATATTAGAAATAGTCAACAAATTAGAAGAAAGGTGTTGAACTGCTAGTCATAGGCATACTGAGAAATGCAAACGTGATAGCTAGTTATAGGACATAGAGTAGCGAAAAACACAAACAGGAGTCCCAAAAGCACTGAAACCTGGAATCTTTTTAGTGTAGGACTAAATAGCCATGTATGTGTCAGTAGACCTGAATGTATTACTCTGTGCCCGAATCACACACAAAAAAGGACTTCTTCAACCCATCTTTTGATTTAAAGAATAATGGCCCAGCTTCACCAGTACAAAGGATCTCTGTTAGTCCATACGTCATTTTCAATGTCAAAAATGAGACACCACCCCACCCCCACCTGCTCAGGAACCAAGCTTCCCCCCATCCCTCAAAACCATGTTAGCACTTCCTCTTCAGATGCACTTAAAATGCAACAGCCAGATGCACTCAGCATTCCCATCCCCTTAGCAGATAAGAATATGATGGCAAATTAACGTAAAAATTCTTCAAAGATGGTGCACAGAAACAGTGTGTGCAGGGTCCTGGAGGAATATCTAAAACCCTTGAGAATAAACAATTTCCAGCTCCCATCAGCAGCTTGGAAGCTTCTATTTATCTACAAATAACCAACATGCTCCAGATAATCTTTCTTTTCTGTTTATGAAAAGAAGCCCTAAGAGCCCCTTTAGGCCACTGCTGAATAATTAGATGAATGGATGGGTGGGTGGTAAATAAATAAACCTGGTGACATAGCTGGAGTTATTTGAAAATAACAAATCACCTTTCTTTAAACACAGTTCTTTGCCGACTTTCACTGATTCACACAATTCTCCCAATGAATCTGCATCACTAAGGCCTGACTATATCCATATTTATGTTTTAGATCATTTTTTTTTTCTGCTTGTATTCCAGGATAACATCCAACATTCAGATGAAAAGTCAAGAATCCGTCCATTTAGAAGTTTCTAAGTATCCAGATGGCTGGCATCAGTAGATATAAGCATTGTGTATCCATTCATTCAGCAAATATTTATTAAGTGTCTGCTCCATGCCTGGCTTTCTGCTAGGCCCTGAAAACCCCAAACTGAGTAAGATTGATTATTCAGTCAACTTCACAAAACCACATCGTCTCGAAGCAGAAGGAAGAAAGCAACCATGCGTTTAACCTGCTCCACGCCTGGCACTGTTTTAGGCACCTTCATATGATACCACTTTTTGTTTCATGACAAGCCTTGAAAGCAGGTATAGCTCTTAAATAGATGAAGAAACTGAAACTCAAAGAAGTCAAGGAACGTGTTCAAGCCAGATACATAGCTAGCAAGAGTCAGAGCGAGAACTGCAGCCCACTGCTTTGCATACCCTAATTTAAGGGTTTGTGATGAGACGCAGAGAGCAAACTGGATTGACTCTGCAGCCATCTGCTGCAACCCTGCAGGAAAATTATAAGCACTCATGAGCCTTAGTTTCTTCATCTGTCTAATGGAACCAATGCCTCTTTTAGAAGTCAGTTGTGGGAATCAAAGGAAATGGGATACGTGGGGTCTCCTGGCTTTGGATCTGACATGCATTAGATACTCTGCAAATGTTCATTACATGAGAATCGTCTCCAAACCCTCTTCCACTGTCACTTTCCATCCCCCAGAGGTCCTCTATGCCCGTGTGCATAGACTGGCTGACGGCAAGCATCCCCAAACACTTCCAAAAGTGGGCAGCTCATAACTTCCTGAAGTGTTCTGTTCTGGAGCTGGAAGACCTCTCACCTGGCCTTCCTGTGTACCCATACCATACCAAGTGTGGAGAGGACAGGAGGAGAAGACACAGGCCTCCCCAGGGAGGTGATAGTTTAGCTCTAGAGACAAGGTCTGTCCAAAAAAGAATTCAAGAACTGTCCAAGATAGATCATCTTCAGGAACAGGAACAGGAGGCAGTGGAGGCTTGGCAGGCTCTCTGTTCCCCCCTCAGCCTCTGCTCTCTCCATCTCAAGAAGGAGACGAGCTGACTCCTAGGCCGAATGTCCTGGGCAAGAGTGGTCAGGCCTCGCCCTGGACCTACATGCTCACAGAACTCAGCCTTTGTTTTCTCCATCGCCTTCTTCCTAATGTTTTAAATCTAAACCAACATTTTTTAAAAAGAGATTAAAAAGATAATTTTGTAACGATGTTAAAGCAAAGTCAGAGGGAGCAGAGTCTCCCACATATCACCGCTCTAATTGGCAAACCCTGAAGTGTAGGTGTTAAAAGCTCTAGCTTGAATTTGGCCTTTTGGGTTATATTCTAGCTCTATGGCTTCTAAAAGGTTAACTTAGACAAGTCAGTTAACCTCATTAACCACTGTTTTTTTTTTTCATCTAAAAAATAGTTCCTCCCTTAAAGTGCTGTAGTAAAGAACCAAGGTCGGCAAACTGAGACAAATCTGGCCCACTGCCTATTTTTATGAAGGCCTAGGAGTTTAAATGCACAAACCATAAAAAAAAAAATCAAAAGAAGTATTTTGTGACACATGAAAATTATAAGAAATTTAGATTTCAGGATCCATAAATTAATTTTCGTTGGAACATAGCCATGAACATTTGTTTACTTACTGCCTATGGTTGTTTTTCTGCTACAATGGCAAAGTTTGAATGGTTGTAATAGAGATGTATAGTTCACAAGGCTGAAATATTTACTATTTGGCTCTTTACAAAAAATATTTTTCAATCGTTGATAAATAGAAAAGGAAGAAATGCATGGAAGTGCCTATGATAGTAAATACTGAAAAATTTCCGTTATCATTTTCTCTTATTACTATCTAGCTCCCATTTGCTTTTGGAGATACATTCCCAAGTAATTACAAAGTTTTCCTAAATTAAGTAATTGCATAAAATACATTCCTCATAGAATATATAGTGGTATCTAGTTCTAACTGGCATTATCAATACAGAATACATTGATTATCCTGAGCTCACAGAAAGATGATGAAAGAAAGGAACTATCCTCCCAAATATTGTCCTCTAGACCAGGCATCCCCCACCCCCAGGCCGTGGACTGGTCCTGGTCTGTGGCCTGTTGGGAACCGCTTGAGAAAGTGAAGCTTCATCTGTATTTGCAGCCGCTTTCCAGAGCTAGCATCACCCGCTAGCATCACCACCTGGGCTCCACCTCAAATCATCAGGCATTTGATTCTCCAAAGAGATTGGAGACTTATTCCCATTGGAATACACAGTGGACGGACCTGGAATGGAAGCAAATAATAACAAAGTCTCCAGATTTCTCTGTACATAGCACATGGAAGGGAGAAAGAGCCTCAGAAATCACCTGATCCAATTGTCCCTGTTTTACAAATGGGCCCAGATGAAGTTAAGGGACTTGGCCAAGAGCACCCAACTGTCTGTGACCCCACCCCCACGTCTCGGTGCCTTTCCAGCATGTGCTTTCTTTCTCTTTGATTTTAAATCCTTGGCTCAAATGACATGTCCTATCATATGATGTGATTTTGAAAAATGGTTTATGTGTAGGTCCTAGTTTATTAGATGTTAATAATCTTGAAGGCAAATGAAATCCATTACTTAAATTTTATTTTGATTTTTTAATTGAGGTATAGACATATAACATTATATTAGTTTCAGATGTACAACATACTGATTCAATATTTGTATACACTGTAAAATGATTGCCACAGTAAGTCTAGTTAACATCTGTCACCACACATAGTTTAAAAAATTTTTTCCTGTGATGAGAACTTTTATGATTTACCCTCTTAGCAATTTTAAAATACACAATAAAGTATAATTAACTGTAGTCACTATGTGGTACATTACATCCCTAGGAGTTATTTATTTTGTAACTGGAAGTTTGTACATATTGATCCCCTTTGCCCATTTTGCCCATAGCACCCCTGTCACCTTAAATCCATTTTTTAAATAAAGGAGCACCTACCCTGCCCCAGCCTTGACATTCATTCCCCAGCAAATGCAGGCTCTTTAGTGTCCTCAGTCAAGATCTGTCTGTGTTTAGCAAACCTCCTCACAGGTTGCTGGCACTAGCCTCACTCAGCCACCTGCCCAGGGTCTAAAACAGGTGAGAAAAATGAGGAACGGTAGGGCGTGGCCCTCACAGCCTGCCCTTCACACAGGGAGACAGAAAAGGCATTCACTTTCCTCTTCTGTGTCATGATACCCACGAAATCACCTTGAAAGGAGGAAGAAAGTCATTTTTTAATCAGTAGGATTGCATCAATTGAGGACAATTTGTCTCCGGTGTAAACAAGCAGACTGTCTTTGTGCTCTATGAAAACAAGGTTAAATTACTTGCAGATCCAGCGACGAGAGAGATGCAGGAAGTGAACCTGCAGCCTGACATGTTCAAGATATTGGAACCGAAAATAATAGGAATTGTTCTCATTTTCCCAGTGAGATCAAGGACAGAGATGGGCACACCTCTTTGCAGAACCAAAGATTCCTGCGTCCTACCTTGTGCTTATGAGAAGGTTCACAACGTCCTTCCATGACCATATCTCTTACATGTCCATCAGGAAAGCACAGTCGCCACATACCTAGGCCGTAGGCTGCCCCAGGTGGCATCTGACACAGCCTAGGCACAGGGCTGCCCGCCTGGCCTCCTCTAGAGACAGACTGTGGCACGCTGGCCGGCTCGTGTGATGTGGCAGCCTGGCCAAGAGAGCCAAAACCTGGCCTGCTGAGAAGAGGTTCACATTAAAAAGAAAGAACAGTGAAATGAAACATTTGACGGGGGAGAAAGAGAAGACGTCTCAAGTTGCCAAAGTGACAAATTAGACAGGGAGGCAGAGCAAATGTGAACTCCTGGGGAGTCAGAGAGAGGAGCCCAGATGGAGTAGACGAGGCTGGGGGTGACGGGAGGAATGGAGATGGGACAATTGATCCAGGTCGGGCTGGGAAACCGGTCAGAACGCTCCACAGAGCTCAACACAGTCCGCCCTTTGTACTGGTATTTATCTAACTCGTCAATTTTATAGCCACATTACCTTCCCAGTCAGCAGGAAAGCAGATATTGGTGCCTTCAAGAGGCCTGGCTGTGGTTTGCACCGCATAATGACAGATGCCAAAAACAAAGGGGAGGGGAGAGGGCACTTGGGAGACCACAAAGGGGCCTTTATAATTATGCCTCTGCCTCCCTGGGGACCCTGCCACCCCCTCTCCTTACTCTGATGCCCAGCCGGCTTCAGGGGTGCTGCCTTCCCCGGACGTGAGGGCAGCTGCCTAGCACGCGTCTATTAATAACCGTGCAGAGACTTGCAGGGAGCTATTACGTCGCTGTCTCTCTTCTCCAGGCTAAATAGCGGCAATCCCTTTAACCTTTCTTCACGGGCCTGATTTTCCATCCCTTTAATCATCCCTGTCACTTTCTGCTGGATGGGCTCCACTCTCACCACATCCCTCCCCCGGCTGGAGACTCTGAGCCAACTGGAAGAATGGGCCTCACAGCTCAAAGAGCTGCTCCTTTCTGCTGTGCTCCTTTTGGGCCTGCCCTGCAGCGGGCCATGGGTCCTAGAAAGCCCAAAGTCGTGGCAGCCCCCGCCCGCCCCCAGATTGAGTTACTGCTATTCATGACCTAGTTGGAGCTCTGTGACCACAAAGTCACAAAAATCCAAGAGTCTCCTCTGGGCTGATGCTCACCATTTTCTCTTCTCTTCCATTCTCACCCCGCCGCCCACCCTGGGCCAGACCCCAGCCTCTCATGTAGACCATGAGAGAAGTCAGCTATCTTACTGCCATCTTCCACCACCAAAACACTTCAAAGCCAGCTTTAGAAATAATTTTTTTTAAGCAAATGTCATTTCTATCATGTCCCTCCCCTACTCAAAAGCCCTGAGCAGCTCCCTCTTGCTTCATGGTATTGTAAATGTAAACATTCACCAGATTCTGGGTCCAGAGTGCTCTTTCCTGCTTCTTTCTGCCTGTGTCCAGATCCTCATTTAAAATTTTTCCCTAGTAAATCTTTTCATTCTGTCCACACCTTTATCAGCCACCCATCCCCACACATTTTGTTAGATTCTGTTCAGGGTGTATTGATTGATATATAATATGTTAGGGTTCTTTGACAGAAAAACAGCAGAAACCAACTCTGATTGATTTAAGGAACAGAAAGAGATAAACTGAAAAATAAAAGCATTGTTTGCAGAATTAAAAAAAAAGGGTTGAACCACGAGCCTCGAAAGAACAGAATGGGGCATCTCTGAAGTTCTTTCTAGAACATTGCCATCAGATGATCGGCTCCAACTATTTTCCATCCTTATTTATTGTAGCTTAAGATTCAGAATTTCAGGACCTAGAATCTAAAGAACTTTGTGACTAGAAGGGAGCCCTATGATCGGCTACTTCCAGAAGCACATAGGGTGGGGGAGAGTTGGCAGATTTAGCAACTGAAACAGAACATGCCCAGCTAGGTTTGAATTTCAGAGAAGCAATGCATAATTGTTATTATAAATCTATCCAATACAGTATTTCCTGGGTTTGTCTTCCCATTCTTCCCTTCTCCCAGTCCCACTTTGCAGCTCCTAGGCAAGTAGGCAGGCATTCCCTCAGACCCAGACTGCAACCCCACTGACTGTCACAACACTTCGTTGGACCTCACGCCTAACAAATTTCTTCAATACATCCTCAAGGTTACTGTGGATTTTCTTTCATTCTCTTTAATGTTAATAACCCAGCTTAAATTGCCTCAAAAGTATACATTAACACAAATAAAAAGGCTCATATGCCCTTTGGCAATCATTTATTATTTCTTCTTTACCTCTTTTGAGGAAAAAAATAACTTTCTTTGCCTTCTCTTTTTCGCCAAATAACTTCGAAAATAGCCTTAATGCTATTTAATGTTTGTGTAACTTTTTACAGCTTATCATGCATTTTCACATTCATTATTTTATTTAGTATCATAACTTACCATAATTAGTGAGTTAAGTGGTTAGTTGGCACCAGTAATATAGTCCCCCATTTCACAAATCAGAAATTAAGACTTTGAAAGGTGGATTATAAAAGCTACTGTGTGGAATCAAAGAGGTGGATTCAGAACTTAAAAAAAAAAATGTGTTCTTTCCTCTACCTCAGCGGTCAGCATGCTTTTTCTGAAAAGAACTGGATAGTAAATATGTCAGACTCTGAACATCATACAATCTCTATCGCAACTACTAGGTTAGGACATTGTAACACAAAAGCAGCCACAGCCAGTACGCAAGTGAATGCATGTATGTGCCAATAAATTGTATTTACAAAGAGGGTCAACAGCCTATGTATGGCCCATGGGATGTAGTTTGCTGACTAACACTTCCTCTGTATCACACAATAAGCACAGCTCAATCTTGATGAATCTATCAAAGTCTGTCTCTAATCAGGATGCCTTGATTTTGGCCTGTATCAACATTAGAACAAATCTGCGAATTTTTTCTTTCTGTTTACCTCTTATGTGTCAGTATTGTTTGGAAATAACTGAGTATTGTTTTGGACAACCACTACCCCTTTGGTCCCTTCTACCCTGTAGCAAAATTTTCTCCCACACTATGAACATGCCCAGCTAAGTCCATCCTTCCTCCCTGGGATCCTTCGTGACCTTCATATAAAGTCAGCACTGACAGGCCTTGTGAGGAGGCCCCTTCTGGTACAGCACATTCCCTGCAGTCCCCAGGATTAACCAGGATAAACCTTCCTTCCAGTTTCCCCTCACTCTAGGTTTCATGTGCCTCCTCCCTGGGGCCTTCACCATTGCAAGTTCATCCCAAGGGAAGTCCTGCCCTATAATGGCAACTGCACTGGTAGATACTCTTGCAGCCCCCTTCAGCACTGGTCCATGGAAGACAAAGACTGACTTTGTTCCATCTCTTTCTGCAGATTAGGAAGACTGACTCAAATGCTCTCTCCAGGGAGGGCGGAATCACCCTAGAGCAAACCAGCTGGTTTGGTTTACACCTGTCACTGCTTATAGAGCTGAGGACAGTGAGGGTTGAGGACTGTGCATAAACAACATCTTCTTGGACAAGGAGGGACCAGTTGCTTAGACAACCAGAATTGCAAATCCTCAGGCCTGTTGATTAGTTCCCAGATTTCTATAATGTAGGAGCCAGTGGGACATGATTGACACCTCACATAAGGGATTTCAGGACTTTAAACAGGATTCTAGGTACATGTATGTGTACACTCTGAGCATAAGGTCAAAAAAGACTGTAGAGATCAAAGTTGCCCAAACCCCTCGTTTACAAGTAAGAAAACTGAAGCCCAGAGAAATCACTTTAGTTTATCATGATTCCAAGGGGCAGGGATCCATATTGTCCTTATTAATGGTATCCATAAAGATATCGATGAAACTGACATTTATAACTATAAAGCTTCCCTTGAATATTAATATATTTTATTGTAAATAGGAAATGGAGAATGTGCTCTGCCCAGCATAGCCCAAGAACCATGCATAAGACCAACTTTCGCAGAAATACTTGAGATTTGGCCTTCTCAAGTGTTTTGTATGTCCTGGAGGTGGAGTTGTCTGAGAATAGTCATGACCCCCTCCAAATTTCTTTGTAAGTCTCCAAAAGGGACAAGAGAGGCAGCAAAGGGTAGAGGGTATGAGGAATACGAAATATCCTTGCTCTATCATTTAGAAGTTGTGTGACCTGGAGCAAATAATTTAACTTTTCTAAGCCATGTTTTCTTATTTGTAAAAGAAGCATAATAATAGTACTTATCTTTTAGAGGTGATGTAATAATTAAATGAGATAATGTATACAGAGTGCCTAACATAAAGCTGACTTAATAGTACATACTCAATCAATATTCACTGTTACTATAATTCTTGTTGACGCTTGAGGCTTTTTGCCTTAAGATTAAATCTAATTTTGAGTTGAGCATTCTGCCTACTTTTCTGATTATGAAACGGGGATAATAATTTAGCAGGAGAGAAAGATAATCAGAAGTTAATTATGACCTGGTGCAGCGATTCTGGCTCCTTGTTCAGAGCCACAGTCTGGCCCAAATGACCTCAGTCTACGAGACAATGTGCCATTCTAAATTGGGTCTCCTCTGAGGAAGTGGCCTCCAAGCCAGGACTCAGGCTTTGTCAAAGAGGTATGGGCAGTCGCAGGGCAGATGTTCAAATAATTAGGTAAACAGGCGAGGGAAGTGAAAAGGTTAATACTTGGGGGGGGGGGGCGTTGTTTTCATTTTGGGTGTGTGCGTGTATGTAATCTTTCTGGCATTATGGTCTTTGAGTCAAAATGTGTCATTCTTTGAAAACCCTGTGGATTGAAGACAAGAAAAATTAGAAAATTTCTACAGCAAAAGACAAAGGGCTTCGGATAGGTCTTGGATAAGGATCATGCTGCAGGGGTATCTTGATAGACCTAACTGTAGTATTTGCGATATCTCCAAACCATAAAAAAAAAAGAAAAAGAAAAAGAAAAAGAAAAGACAAAGAGAAAAAGCAGACCACCTAGAACTTCACTTTCCCTGTGATAGAAGAAACATGCTAGACAAAACAACTCAATCTCCTTTTCCCTGGGTTACTTGGCAGCTACAGAAAACACTTGACAAAAAGTTCCAGAAGGGCTTGATATTGAGTTTGAAAAGTACAAATTCCCACAACAATCAATGACTAAAGTAGCTATATTTTAGCCTTTCGCAGGAATCTGGTTATTATTACCATTAATGCCAAGTATCTTGTTTCTGTTCTTCTTGATTTAAGGTAATTTTCTTTGTAAAAGGCCTGCCTTGTTAAGCTCTGTGCAGTTACACTGGTTTCGAGAGAAAGAGAAATGAGCATGTTGGGAAAGTAGCATGTCGTACTGAAAGTGTAGAGGACCCGGTGGTGAAGAATCCCTTTGTTTTGCTCTGAAGCTGATGCAGTTTTTTAGACTTTGTTTTCTTGTTCGGTGCACTAAATTCAGCATTGTCCACTCTGATGATATCTCTACTTGAACATGAAAGTTTCCAAGGAAGGTCTCCAGAAAGCTGTACTTATCTGGTCAGGCCTGGCTATGACCTTCCTAAAGGAGGCCCAAGTCAATGTCCATGCTTCAAGGTAACTGCATGACTCAGGATCGATCTTGTACACAGTGAGGAAGGACAGATAGTGAAATACTTAGTTCAGTGGTTCCCAATCAGGGGCAATTCTGTCCTCCAGGGGACATCTGACAATGTCTGGAGACATTTTTGATTATCGCAACTTTTGGGGAGTGGTGGTTCTATTGGCATTTAGTAGGTAGAGGGATGGTGCTAAACATCCTACAAAGTCCAGGACAGGACCCACAACAAAAAAATTATCCAGCCCCAAATGTCAACAATGTTGAGGTAGAGAAACCCCAAGACAGGCAGAGACACAGAAAGCTCTGCACAGGCTGCACCCTGCCCACCTTTCTCACCATATTTTGCCCCTCACTCCCTTACTCCCTGAACTCCAGGCACACAGGTAACTTCCAGTTCTTGTCTGCATTGTGTTCCCACCACACATTCTGATCTTTCTGCCTACCAGACTCTTCCCTTCTGTGTCCTCTAGTTAATGCCTTCTCATCCTCAGATGTCAGCTCAGTAGGTACCTTCTTAGGAAGACTTTCCATCAAGACTAAGTCGAATTCCATATCCCATGTTCTCTCCGTTTATTGCTTCTTTTCTCAAGGGTTTTGAAAGTTTCTTCATGGCTTTTTCAGAACTCTTCAAGCCCCATGCCTCTTAGCTCTTAAGTGTATGGGCTAACAGCACTAACTCTGAAGTGGATCATTAGTGTTTGAATCCCCACTCTAGCATGTTCTAGTTGTGTGACCTTGGGTAGATTACTTAGCTTCTCTGTGTCTGTTTTCTTACCTCCCACATGAAGATGATAATTATACCTAGCTCATAGGGATGCTGTGAGGATTAAATGAGATGTCCAACATGAACACCATATAAAAGTTTGCTATAATTTTTACTTCAAGAATTAAAAACTTCCCACTGAGACATGAAGCTACATGATAAAGAAAGATATGCAGCATTTTCTCGTCCCAGCAGTGTGACCTGCCTCACTGTCATTTTTTCTCCCAGAGAATTGTCTCAGATCATCTGAGGCAGTGGAGTCCAAGTCGATGTTTTCTATGTACACATAAAGAAATTGAGATCCAGAGAATTTAAGGGATTTGGAAAATTCACATGGCAGGATTCTTTCTACCTGATCAGTCTCTCTCTCTCTCCCTCCCTCTCTCTCTCTCTCTCTCTCTCTCTCTCTCTCTCTCTCTCTCTCTCCTATCTCTTCTCCCCACCCCACCCCACTCTACTTTGATGTTATAACTGGTGCAATTTCTGATCTACACTAAATGAATATCCCATAGCAACTATCTCCATCTGACTACAGGTCCCTGCTCCCCAGCCTTTCTACAAAAGACCTGGGAGTTATAAAATCCAGGCTTATCAAAACAAAGGGCACCAAACAGAGCACAGCAAGGTTTCTAATCGGAGATTTAAGGTGCTAACAGAACAGACTGGAAAAGAAAAAAAAAATGTAAGCCTAAAAAAATAAAAAATGAAAAAGTAGACTGAGGGCAAATAATAACCTAAATAAATTAAGGAAACACTGAGGCTGTGTCCTGAAGTTTTCTGTCATTACATCACTGATCCCGAGACAAGGCTGCAGAATGTCTCTGCAGGGCCATACAAGCAGGCCACACCTCATCTGTTTTCACTCCCTCAAATTCCATTTTACTCTTTGACACCCTCCCAGCCTCTCACGGTTGTTCTTATTCTTTTTCTACCCCTTGTGGGTTTTTGTATACTCACTCTGCCAAAACTGTGGTGTTTTAGCCCAAAGAATACCTGAGAACTTAGACCTCATGGAGAGAAGTATGTTGTCCAGACTGCGGAGTGACAATGGCCTCTGACCTCTTGGTCTGGCCACACCTGAGGAACCCACCTCTGTCTAGGGTCCTACTCTTACAGAAAGACGTAAACAAACTGGAATAGTGTAAGAGGAGTATGATCAAGACAAGACACTTCATTATGTAAGGGACAACAGGGTGAAGAAGGCTTAGGGAGAAATCTAAGAACTGTCTTCAACAAATTTAAGGGTTGTTGGGTTTTCAGGTCCCAACAATATCATAGAATGAGCTAATGTGAACCTCTCATTCTTCTATAAACCCATAAAAATACTGGTAAAACATAGCAAAAAAATTTTTTTTTTTTTTTTTTACAAATATACCTGAGTTCATAAAATCTCTAGGTGCCAGGAAAAAAAAAAGAGGAACTTCTAGTCAGAATGGCAAACTTCAGCTGACGCCTCAATGGTTCAGGTAGATATTGATCCAAATATGGGCCCCAGTGTTTAGAGGCTGCATTTTTAATGCCCTCAAAAGAGCAAAAGGGAGAGCTTTGGGGCCCCGTGATGAAGAATCTAGAAGCATTAAGTGGAGACTCTTGGAGAACCCTTGCTTCAATTAAGCTCCACTCACAGACTCAGAGAAACGTGTCCAGGGTGGCAGGCAAGGAAACAAAACTACTCCTGAGAAACAAAACCTCAACTCATCACCAAACATAATATCTTCTCAAAATTTGTAGTCCTACCTGGTGTATTAGTCAGAGTTCTCCAGAGAAACAGAAACACGTGTGTGTGTGTGTGTGTGTGTGTGTGTGTGTGTGTGTGTGTGTGTGTGTGTGTGTGTGTGGAGAGAGAGAGAGAGAGAGAGAGAGAGAGAGAGAGAGATCAATTTATTTTAAGGAATTGGCTCATGCAGTTGTGGGGACAGACAAGTCTGAAATCCGCAGGCAGGCCAGCAGGTCAAAATGCTCACCTTTCCAGACTTTCTTGCAGCTGGGATAGCAGTGCCTTGCAGATCCAGCCAATGAAACGCAAACACAACTTACTAATAGGCTTCCGGGAAGACCACTTTCCCCTTTCTCCTTTACCCTTTACTTACTACCTAGAATGAGGACACAACACTTAGGAAAGCAGCAGGCCCCTCATGACCATGAAGAGAGAACAAAGTCACATACTAAGAACAGCAGAAAGAGACAATGAAAAGAACCTGGGTGCTTGATGATATCCTTAAAGAGGTATGCTGGTTCTAGACTACTTTGGCCTTCTCGTTACAAAATAAGCACCTTGATATTGACGCCATTGCTTTCTATTATTTGTAACCAAATGCAATCCTAAATTGTACGTTATGTTAAAAATTTAAGGATAGCCATTAAAAAAAGAGCATTTGAATGTGTTAACTTTTAAAACAGTGAAAGAGAAGAAAACTCAGTCAATACAAGGCAGAGGAGACATAAAGAAATTTAAAAATCTAAACAAAAACATTAAGATATTAATATATATCAGTAATAACTGGATTCCAAAAATAAATATAAATGAAAGGATTAAAATTACCTGTTAAAAGACAGAAATACTAAGATCAAACATGAAATCCAGATTTTCATTTTTTCCTAGTGGACCCAGATGTTTTAAGGGTGTCTACTCAAACACAGAAAGATTGAAAGTAATAAGATTAGAAATAAACACTTCCAGCAATCCTTATCCAAGAGAACAAGTGAGAAAAAAATACTAAAGTCAGAAAAAAATATGAGAAATAATTACAAAATAATAAGAAGAAGAATTCTGCAAGAAAATACAACAATGCCAGACTTGGGTATACCTAACAAAAAAACCTAAAAATAAGAGGAAAAAAGAAATTGACAAATCACCCAGCATTGTGAGAAATTTAATCTGAAAGCCAACTGAGACAAATGAGTGAAGTTACAAATGGAAAGAATATTGATTCAATCTATAAAAAATGTGTTTGGCTTTCAGATCTATTCAAAATTGAAACGGGCCACCTTAGTTGGGAGAGCTCCTAAAACATGGAGAGTTTGCAGAATCTGTATGACCTTGACGAGGCCGTTGCTAGCATATCAAGTATCAAACACTTCACTCCATGAGGGTCGAAACCGTGTCTGTTTTGTTATTCCCATTAACCCAATGCTTAGAGCAGAGCCTGGCAGAGAACAGTCATCAGTAATTGTCTATTGAATAAATAAATGATGACTGAATGATTCAGCCAAGAAAATGGGTAAAATCACTTCTAAGGTGGCTTCCAATTTTAAAATTCAGTGATTCTTACATGCCCTTATATTTCTCTGCTGTTTACCCTTCCTCTTTTCTGACGCCCAGAGTCAGCACAACCCAGGAGACTTGAGGCAGCAGTGAGAGGCAAGGGCAGGACAAGGAACAGATAGAAGAGTGGTATCCTAGAAGCCTGGAGGATGGAAGCCAGCTCTGCAAAGGGCTTCCAAGACTCGTCCTGCCACAGAAATTCCACTTGGCCACAGTTATTGCCCTGGCCATGGGCCTGGGGGGAGGTGACGCCTGGTCTGCCATGGCAGGGCCTTCCAGTCAGCACATCTTATCTGTGCTGCTTACATGGGTCAAGAAGGACTGTGAGTAGGTCACCAGGTTGGTCAGGTCCACAAACCAAACTTCTACATACAGGTTCTAGGAGTCAGGGAATTAGGTCCCCAGCTCTAGGGAATATTTAGATCAAGGTGGAATCTGTACTTGAGAACTCTCAGTCTGATGGGGAGACACAGCGCCATCCTCACTGAGCTTGTTATATATGAATGTTTGTGGCCTGCCCCAGATTTCATATATTGAAATTCAAACCCCCCATGAGATGGTGTTAGAAGGTGGAATCTTTGGGAGGTAGGCCATGAGGGTGAAGTCCTCGTGAATGGGACTAGTGTCTAGCTGACTGGGAGAGAGCTCCCTCTCCTCTTTCACCAGGCAAGGACACAGAGAGAAGGCAGCCATCTGTGAATCAGGAAGTGGGCTCTCAGCAGATGCTGAATCTGCCTGTGCCTTGGTCTTAGACTTCCCAGACTCCAGGGCTGTAAGAAATAAATATAGTTGTTTATAAGCCACCCAGTCTATGGTACTTCGTTATAGCAGCCCAGACAGATTGAGATGGAGCTGCTTGAACGAATGCTAGGTACAGACCCTCTCCTTAGAAAGAAAATAAAATCTAACGGAGGAGACCTGGCCCCTGGTCTGAGTCTACTGTGCTTCCTGCCCTCCCACCCATGCAAGGCCAGGGAGGGAGGGAAACGGCAGACCCAGGGACTGGTTCTTTTCTGTGATGATTGGAGACTGTGAGCTCAACCATCAATAGCTCTTGGAGGACATTCCCACAGCCCTGCCATCAGGGTCAGGGTCCCCTTCCTCCCCTTCCTCCCACCATGATGCATGACTTGGATGGATCCTGAGCCCTGAGCCTATTTCTAGCACAGGAATGTTGGCCCCTTTGTCGTGTCCGCTTTCCCTCTAGCTCTGCTTTTGTTTCCCTTCCCACCCAGTCTCCCTCTCCACCACCCCCGACTTCCCAAGCTTGCTCCTGGGAGACCAGACCCAACAGCCCGCTGGTGATCTTGTTTTACATGAGACATTTCCAAAAAAGACCAAACAATCCTTTCCAGGAAAATGCCATTTTTAAAATTCAGCTCCAGACATTGCGGCAACATTAGGAAAACAAAGGACTTGGCAGAAAGATTTCCTGAATCGGGACTTTCTCTCTAAAATACCTTTTCCAAATTGCCTCCAGTGGGAATGACTCCAAGGGTATGCTCTGGAGCACCAGGCAATTTCAGATGAACAGTGACTTCTGGTTTTTGCACCATCTAAGCCTTTCCTTTGCTGGGATCACTTTGGGGTCTTCTCCCAGGCCCAGGCAGAGAGCCCCTTCCAAGGGCTGCCAAAGAAAGCAGCTGCCTCTGGAGGGTCAGGAAATGCTGCTGGTTCCTCCCTTCAGAGGAGACTGCTCAGCTACCATCTCCAAGCTAGGGGGCCAGGCTAGGGGTCTGGGGAACAAACTGTGCTTAGTTGGGAGCTAGCTGTCTATCCAAGTGAGAGAAAGATATGATTCCCCTGGGGCATACACAGTGGTGCTTCTCCTTTTGCATAAATCAGGTATAATCATGTTTATGTCATATATATGTGTGTGTGTGTGTGTGTGTGTGTGTGTGTGTGTGTGTGTGTGTGTTATATATATTAATGGCTTTTATTTATTAAGCTCTTACCATGTTCTACCACTAACCTATTTTTTATATTTGTTTTACCTCATTTGATCCTTATAACAACTGTTATGGGCTGAGTCGTGCCCTGCAAACTCATATGCTAACATCCTAACCCCCAGTACATGAGGATGGGACTGTTTTTGGAGATAGGGCCTTCAAAGAGGTAATTAAGTTAAAACAAGGTCTTTAGGGTGGGCCCTGATCCAATCCAACTTGCATCCTAATAAAAAGAACTGTAGACACAGGTGTTCTTGCAGAGGAAAAACCATGTGAGGACACAGCGAGAAGGCAGCCATCTGCCAAGGGGCAAGGCCTCCAAAGAAACCAAACACCATGCTAACTCCTTGATTTTGGACTTCTAGCCTACAGAACTGTGGGAAAATTAATTTTTTTAAAGACACCCAGTCTGGCAGCCCTAGCAAAATAATACAATGACTCATAAAATTTACATGGTTATTATCACCATCTTACAGAGGGCAAATGAGTCTCAGGATGTTATGAAACTTGCCCAGCAGGCAAATGAGAACTACAATGTGAGAGGCAACTGTCTGACTTCAGAATACAAGCTCTTAAGCACTCTGTTCAACTGCTTCTCTTCCACACTCTACTGTGTATACACATTTTATTCACTGCTGCAGAATAAATATTGCAACCTCACAATATAATGGCTTAAAACAACACTTATTTTGTCCATTCGTCAGTAATGGGGCAGAGCTTGGTGGGACCAGCTCATCCCAGCTCCACTTGGTGTCAGTTGGGATGGCTCTAGGGCTGGAACAAATCGTCTGCAGTCTAGCTCACTCACTCGTTTGGTGATTGATGATGGCTGTCAGCTGAGACCTTAGCTGAGGCTGTTGATCCAAACACTTCATGTGGCCTCTCCACGTGGCCTAAGCTTCCTCCTTACATGGCAACTGGTTCCGAGGGTAAGCGTCCCAAGAGATAGAGCCAAGCAGCTGTATCTCCTTTTCTAACCCAGCCCTGGAAGACACACAGCTTCACTTTCACCACATTCTCTTCCTTAGAAGCCAATCACCAAGCCTGGTTCATGCTCAGAGGAAGAAAAAATCAATACTACTTCTTGATGAGAACAGTGTCAAAGAATTTGCAGGCGTGTTTTAAAACCACTGCAGTGTATGTGCCATTGACATAGGTGTCCATACTTTATGTCAGATGTTTTTTACCAGCAGCACCATATCATTGAAAGAGCATCAGACTGGGAATCCAAAGCCCTGAGCAAGAGCTATTCAGCTGTAAGGGAGCAGGATTCCACAACCATGCATGAAAAGAGAAGGACCTGCTCCTGGTTTGGCCACCCTCCTCTGCAGGGAACTGGAGCCACTTAACTCCATTCCAGTCTCTCAAACAAACACTGATCTCCATCAGAGAAAAATCTCAGGATGCTGCTCTCTGACCCTTAACTTAACTCTCAGTTATGATAACCTGGGTCCCACCTTCCCTTTGTGCCCCAGTGGCTGCTTAGCAATCTGTGTATTGAGCACTTCCTCGGTAATAGGCACGAACATATTTGTTATTTCATTTAGTTATCACATCAACCCTACAAAGGTACCAGGTAATATTATTACCCCTAGTTTACACATGAAGAAACTGAAGCTCAGAGGAGGTAAATAACTTGCTTAAAAGAAGTAGAGAGTAGAGCCAGAACTATAAGCTGAGCCCTATCTGGCTCCATTTCCTCCAGGGCCTGGTGTCCTGTCCTGACACTCTTGCCCAGCATCCCAGGTCTGCTCCCTGTTGGCAGGCTTTTTGCACAGCCCAGCTGCCTGCCAGTACATCTAATGGCTTCTGGATTGTCCATCTCTGTGCTCCACTCCCCTTGCCATGCTTCCTGTTGGACCTTATCCCTGCCCCCATAGTGATCTACTCCAGGCTCCTACCTAGGGATGCCCACCGCCCTGCGCTCACCCTCCTGATCTATGTCCCAGCTATTCACATCTGCCCCAGCCCGTCTTGGTGACTGGACAGTGACCTGGAATGGCCAGAGAGCAAGACCAAGCAAGATAACGTCATGAATGAACAAAAGCAGAGGCCCAGAATCAGACCAATCTAGATCCATATCCTGACTCCATCATTCAATTATTCATCTGTAAGAATAACAAGGCCCACACTGGCTCACTGTGAAGATTCTTCATGAATTCGTACATGTACAGGGCTTGGCACTGTGCCTAGGACACAGTAAATGCTTGATAAATGTTAGTTATCTTTGTCATTGTTATTACCAAAAATATTTATAAAAGATCTACTAGAAAGCTTAGCATATGGTAGACATTCAAAAGTGATAGCTGTTAATCTCATTGTTTAAATTCTGGAAAAGCTACAAGAATTCAGAGAAGGGCCAGCTAACAAGGTACTGAAGACAGAAAACAGGCTGCCCAAGCAACTGTGCAGATCTGCAGATTTCTGCCTAATCCTAGGGCTTGGGTATGACTGGCCTTGATTAAGTGGAAACGCTTCCCTACAGAAACTCCCATCTTCATCTGCCTCAATTAGGAGATGACAAGAGCTTCCTGAGCTCGGAAGCCCCTTGGAAAAGAAATTTTAAGAAAGAGAATTAAAAACACCCTTTGTGCTCCCACCTAGCACCCCCCACTGTAGCAACAGGAGCCACTGGCCACCATATCCTGCCCTGCTCATCCAGTTGTCCTACTGGTCTATGGCTTCACAGGCTTCATCTGAGGGTATAAATTCTCAGAGCTGGTGAATGTGGTCAGGATACATAACAGTTTCCCGGCCTCAAGCCCTCTTCGATTGACTGTTAACAAGAATAACAAGCAGGTGGACAGAAAGCAACTTTCAGGCTTATAAAAGATGAGCCAGCACACACACACACACACACACACACACACACACACACACACAAACACACACAGAGCCTTTGAGCATTTGGAAGCTACAATACTAGTGTTTTCCTCTCCCGTCACATTTTTCCTGCTGCTACTTTCCCAGGATCCTCATGGCTCCTGAGTTGATGCTAACCAAGCTGGGGAGTGTATAAAGTTTGAGCAGACACAATGGCTAAGAATAATGTCACCAGCTCAATTCTAACTTGTTGGTTCCTATGTTCCTCCTGATTTTCCTTCAAGCCAGATGGTCAATGAGGTGACAGTATTTCCCCCAGACCACTCTCATTCCCCTCTTCCAATCAGACATGGATCTGGTGCCCTCTGCAGTGACCTCGAAGAACCCACATACTGCTCAAATTGCCTTTGAGTCTTAGTTTTCCCCTCTTCGCTCCAAGGCTTGGCCCACTCTGCTAACCAGACTTCTGCCTTGACTCCTGATCCTTAATTTTGACTAGAATCCAGTTCCCCTCTGAATTAGTCAACTATTGCTGTGATAATATCATGTAATAAACAATCTCCAAACTTTAGTGGCTTATATAAAGAGCTATTTTCGTACGTACCACAGCTTGGATTAAGTGGCTCTGACTCAGGCTGTGAGTCAGGTACAGATCAGTTCTATATGTCACTCATTCTGAGCCAGCAGTTACCTGAGGCAGGTTCCTCTCAATGTGGATGTAAGAAGCACAAGAAACTAGTGGAAACTTCCCATGACTCTTAAGGCTTCCTCTCAGAACTGGCCGTTATCAAATCCTCCCATAGTCCATGGGCCAAAGCAAGGCTTAACTGCTCGAGCCTCAAGTCCAATGGGTAAGAATATATTTACTTATTCTAGTAGGGCGTGTGGAAAGTCAAATGGTAAAGGACATGTATAATTCTATTACAGGAAGGGAGTAAAGAATTGGGAATAATAATTCCATTTCCAACATTTCTTAAACCAGAACCTTGTTACAAGCTCACCTGAGGGAACTTCTAGCTTCTGCTTTCCCACCAGGCTTCTTTTCTACTTACCAGCCCAGGATTAGGGGCTGTCTCTGTGTGGACAGAGCTCTCACTTGGAGACCCCTGCCCACTGACTGCCAGCCATTGGAAGTCAACCACATCTCTTGTTGTGATTTATTCACCTGACTGTTCCTTCTGAACTCTTACAAAAGTCTACCAGCCTAATTAGCTCCTCCGTCTCTAGAGCATCTGGCTTCACAGGGGCTAGAACCAAGAACTGGGAAGCTGGAAAGATACCAGGGAATCAAGACAGCTTCTTCCACTCTCTCATTCTCTCTTGCTCCATGTTTTCTCTTTTGGCTCTCTCTGCACATCTGCTTTGTTTATCTCTCTAAGCACCAGCTTTCTCTGCCCCTCTATGTACTTAGTTAAATAATACTTGCTCCAGCCCCATGGCTACAGAAGCTCCCACTTTCAGCACCATTACTCATCTGAATGGTATTCCGGTCTCCTAGTTCCAAAATCCCAGAGAAAGACCCCTTCAGTCAATCGTGGCCAAGATCACATAGCACAATATCCTCTAGCTGGAGGGAAAGAGTGGTGTGGGCTATCAAACATAAAATAAAAATAAAAATAAAAAATAAACCCTACTCCAAACTGGAGTCCTCTGGGCTGGCTTCCTCTGGTCAGAAGATGTGTTTAGTTTGGCCACAGGGTTTTTTAATGTTTTTGAATTACTGGACAAAATTTAGAAAGTCCACTTATAAATTTAGATATTTTCTTTAAAAAAGAAAAAGAGCTCAACTGAAAGAATGTCTGAGGGTACCCTATGGGACCCAATACTATTCTGCTTCTTAATCTAGCTGTGGTTTGTATTATCATGTTCCTTCTGTGAAAAATTTATCAACTATATTCTTAAGTACGTGTGCTACACTTATTTAAGTTTTAAAAATTTAGAAGATCTGGCATCACTGGAGCCACACTCCAGCAAGGCACTAGTCCTTTGGAGCTGAGTAGTTTCCAACAGTGCCCTACTCCCTGCCACACCCCATTCTCTTCCCATCACTGAGGCTGGGGATTGGTACCCATTTATCATCCATAATCTTGGATTTTTTTTATATAATAGAGTTATTTTTATAACTTCATCAAAAGGAGAGAAAATAAAATAGCACCAGAGAGAGCTGTGTGTTTGCAGAAAAATGAAAAGTTTTTTTTTCTTCTTTCTTCTTTTTTTTTCTGCTGAAGTTAAAAACTTTCTTCCAAGTTTGACATGCAAATAAAATGTGTCAGTATCAAAAGAATGCAACCAAAGGGGCTGTGACTAGTATACAGAAATATGATCTAAAAACAAAGGACTGACACTTTAACATGTTTTATTTTTCAATGCAAATAAAACAAGTTATGCAACTGTGAAATGAAATTGTGGAATAAAATAAGTGAGGAATATTGCTTAGGCATTGAAACCATTCACAAAAGGTGAATTTGTAAAAGAGTATCTATCTACTGAGGACAAAAGAAATTCAATCCTTGAACAAAAACAAGTATTTGCAAATGGAAGACTAAACAGAAATGCTGTTGCTTGGCAAGATGACGACACGCCTGAGAACTTACAGGACGGGTTGTGTGAAAAAGTTCAATCATTTGTGGCATTTCCTAGGGAAGCTTATAGGAGCCCAGTTAAAATAATACCACCCAGTCAGAAATATTTATTTATGGTTCCAAAGAGACTTGGACATGATTGGAAAATTTGGGGGGCATGGTGTCCATCACAGCCACAACTTCAGGAAATGACTTGGCTTGGTGTGTTGAGAAAGCTTGAAAAATTTAAAGCAGGCAGGTCAACATTAGTAAGCCTGGCTATGAAACAGAGCTCCTGAGATGGTCATCATTAACACTGACCTTGTTAGCAAACTTAAATCCGAAGTGGCAATTTTTGCATGACCAGAGAACCTACATAATTCACCAGGAATTGCCTTGTGCTAATAACTTTAAACTAGAACATACCATGGGCCTACTGAATTGAATTCACTCCCATGGCTGGAAGTATAGAGATTTCAATGCTTTGCTTGATACTTTGGATATTCAATAGTCATAACATTCATCTGTTCTTAAGGGTAGTTGGTATATAATGTTGAAGGCTTTTATTTGCAGATGGGAGGAATAGTTGAAAAATTATTAACTTGTTTACATCATTCAACAAAAATACCCCAATTCACCAACAGATTTGATCAAAATATTGACCTTTTTGGTAAATATCATAAGCCATCTATCTAATCATCTGGGTAGTTCTCTGCAAGAATCTTCACAAGTATGCAAATGAGCTATTGAATTTGTTCATTCTTAGTGACATTATATCTTTGGGAAACTTATTTGGCAAAGAGTAATCTGGCCCACTTTTCCACTCTGAAATCAATTTTCAGAAATAAAAGAGATCATTTAAACTGCTCTCCCAAAATTGTGGGATTGAAGACAGGATTCCATAAACAGTCCTAATTTTATGAAAACAAACTCTTGTTATTCAACTCACCTTTCTTAGTTAATGTTGTGCCATAAATGGAAATTTTGAACCACAAGTGAGTTCCCTAAACTAAATTTTGCAACATTAGAATGCCAAATTTTATGAATATCTCAGGAGTAGTTACCCTAAATATAAAAACATCACACAAAGATTCTATCCATGTTCAGTCATGAACAGCTGTTTTCCATTATGAACCCCCCCCCGCCCCCCAAAAAACCCTATTGCTCTCAGTTAAAGGATTCAAGGCTAAATTCCATACAGCACATCGCAACATGAAATGCAAGACCCGACATTGACATGTAGGGGCAAAAGGAAAAGTGTCACATTTCTGGTTCTAGAGCAAAGAAATAATGAGTTGTGAAAGAAAAAACATATTAATTAAATATTCTTTTTTTTCAAATGTCATATTTTTCAATTTTGAACTCAATATGTAATCTCCAATATCATACATGTTTGTATTATGTTATATGCTTATGCTACGGTCAAGTAAAAATGAAAGAAAGTTTGATTATGTTTCTGTCTATTGACTTTTCTTACACCCAGACCTCTTTACTCATTTTTGTTGCATTTCTGGATTCTGCAGTAATCTGAGTTTGCAACCTCAGATGTATGCTACATATATTTTTCCTACATTTTCACCATTGAGCAAATGAGACTGCATTGAAAAATAATGCATAGAAAATGCAGAATAGAAAAACAAACCCACTTGTTTTATTAGCTTGAGAAAACTTACAAAAACATACTTTTGTAGGAAATATATATATATTCAAAAGGTGTTTTTAATTAAAATTGGAATCATACCACACAAAATTTTCTAGATTTTCCACATTAAGTGCTCTACAACTCAATATTTTAATGGCTGCATATTATTCTATAACATATTCGTGATATATCTTATTTGCTATTGCTGCATATTTAAGTTATTTTCAATTTTAAAAGTAAAGGTCTTAATACCAGTCCTGGCTCCATTCTTTTCTTCACGATGGTCATGTTTTCACTCATAATGTCATATTTCAATTACCCGAGTTTCCACTGTAGTTTGTAACGAAGGTTGAAATTTGTTCCAATTAGAATTTGGTAATCCTCTGAGGGAGCTAAAAGAAAAGCTTAAATATGTGGGCCCTTCTTGAGCCAAACAAACTCTGGCACTTCCATTAGCCTTGAGTTGCATTTTTCTGGACCTTCAGTAATTATTACTTGCTCAAGGGCAACAGTTTTACTGTGTGATGAGGAGTCTCCAGTTGGTTCATTCACCATGTAGACCCCCAAGAAGAGAGCCAAAGCTATTCCAGAAAGACGAAAGCCAAGCTGTCCAAGTCAGGGATCCCTAGATATGGAAAGGGGAGCACCTCTCTGAGGTTAGGACCAATAGCCAGCTGCCACCTAGCCAGCCCAAATATCACTGCTATTCTTACTTGAACATGTGCCACCTGACCACCCCTATTCCCAGCCCCATTCACACCACTATTTGTATTAATCACGTATATTCATAAATCTCAGAACTCTTAGTCCTGGAAGATATATAAGAGTAAATAGAATGTCTTCAATCTGATGGAGGAAGAAGTCCTGTCAATAAGGAAGCCTGTTTAATTAGGAACTCCTTGGGACTCCCCCAGTTTGACAAGGTGGCTCCACCATCAGAAAGCCTCTTGCTCTGTTTAAAGGCTCCCAAAAAATGTGCCAATAGCATCAGGTTGCCCTTGCAAATAAGCAGGTGAAAATAAGCAAGAATGTGTAAATTTTGGGAAAAGACCTTCTAACCACCAGCTTGGGCTGAAGCTCCAGGACTACAGAGTAGAGATATGTTAAAAAAAAAAAAAAAAAAAAAAAAGTACCTTACTTCAGCTGGACAAAGGACATCATGAGCTTACCAGAGTTAAAATCTATGGAATAATTATCTTTTTAAAAAGTGATAAATATCGAAATTGAACAGTATAAGAGTCAAATTTTCTGACTCAAGATCACAGATCAGAATAGGCATTCATTTTCTCTCCTTTAGAATTAAAATTACTTTTTAAAGGTATTAACCTTTAAGAAGGAAGAGAGAGTCCTCAGCAAAGGCAGAACATCAGGACATTTCTGGAAAACTAAAAGCCAATAGAAGGGAATTAGCTAACAAAGCAAAGTATGTGGCAGAGTAGGAGTCTTGATTTCCTAGAACCTTCTTGGCCATACCCTGGAGAGGGTCAGGACTTGGACGCAGCAGACAAAGTGGATGAAACTAATTCAAAAGTGAGAAGAGATTAATTCTAAATCTGAATAAAGAATGTATTCCCTCCTCCCCACCCCAGCTGACAAAATGGCCTGCAAGCAGGCTTTGAAACCTGAGGCTACAGAGAAGGAAAAGAAAGAGAGAAGAGAGGGAACAGGAGGGGAAGGGACCAGAAGAAATATGAAGAGAGTTGAGAAGAGCTCTTCTCTAAGGAAATTGTGTTATCTAGGAGAACAGAAGTAACAAGGGTTGTTGTTGGTGCCCATAATAAAGAGCATCTTGACATTTCAGAAACCCACAGCATGATAGCCAGCCCTCACCCCTAGCCCTCATCTCACTCTAACCAAAGATTTTCAGTGGCTACCCATAAACACAGAGTCCCCAAGTATACTTCTTTGTCCTTCATTCTCATGTATGAATCACAACCAAGGATTTCCAGATACTGAGGAAAGCATGCAACATGGAAGAGAGATGTAAAGAGCTAGATCCTCATCCATCATAGCCAGAAGTCTGAAGATAATGTCTGAAGTTGATAAATCAAGAAAGGAGGGTATAAGAATACATTAAGATATGCTTTAGAACTGAAAACAGAAGTAAATAAAAGTAGATGTCTCTCGGTAGCAGAACAGGAAGAAGGTGCGGGGGGGAGTGGGGTGGAAAGGGCAGACAACTGTTGTTTTTCATTGTAAGCCCTTCAGTACAATTTGGATTGATTTTTTTTTTTAACTTTTAAAATATCTATGAGAAAAGATCACACTGTAAAGCTATTGCCATAAAAAAAAAATCATCAAAATAATTCATTGCTATGTAATCTTAACTTTTTTTTCTTACGTTTTACTTTTTGTTTCTGATTTTTTTTTAAATGATCAATGCAAATGAAGATTCTCTAGCAGTTACTTTCTACATGTCCATAACAGGAAGTGTGTTACTTTATGTTTCAGGGAATTGTTATAGAGAAGGAACCAAATTACATTACTCCTAAGTAATTTATGAGGGTTTTCTTTTATGTTTGCCATTAAAACCAAAGAGAAAGCATTTAAGACCTAAAGGATCAGAGTGTCCCATCACTCCTAGGATTTCTTAACCACATAGTATGTTTCAGGAAATGCTCGAGATGCTGGAGATGCAATAGTGAACAGGAAAAACAAGGTACTACCTTGGAACTGACGCTGTAGTGAGAGATGGGGGATAAACTACAGACAAAGAAACAAACAAATAAATGGAGACAACATTAGATAGTGTCAAGAGGTATGCAGAGGATTGAAATGGTTTGATGATAGAGTGGTTGAGTAGATACCTTAGTGTAGATGATGAGGTTTGGTCTATTTGAGAATGACAGTTAAGCCAAAATCTGAATGGAAAAACAAAAAGAGCCAGCTTTGTAAACACTGAGGGTTTGTGGGGGAGAGGAGGCAAGATGGGGTGGATGGGAAAGACTTTTAATATGACATGTGTATGTGCTATAAGAAGAGAGGTCATTATGGCTGACTTTAGGTCAGAGAGGATGAGAAGAAATAATGAGATGAGGTAGGAAATGCAAGGACTAAATTATGTCAATTTTTGTCATAGTAAGGAATTTATATTTTATTAATAGCATAATAGAAAGCCTTTGAAGACATTTAAGCAAAAGAAGAACTTTATCTGATCTGGGCTTTCAAACTTCTTCCTACCTGAAATAATTGTAGGTCAGTCATGTCATGTCTTTAGTTATTTAGCAAATAAAGGGGGTTAAGGTGAATTAAAATCAAATTAGTGTAACTTTTCTTAGGAAGCCTAGTTTCATTCACTCATTATTCAAAACTATTTATTGAGCATTTGCTATCTGCCCAGCACTATGCTGGGAATCAGATATACACAAGTCCTTGTCCAAAGGAGATTGCATAGAGAATGGCATGGAAGAATATTGTTGAATCAGACAGTCATAGGATAAGATTTGAGATGAAAAACTGTGAGCTTTCACTGAGAAAGTTGTCAGGACATCTGGATTCCATAGGAACCACGAAGAGTCGCCTCCCTTTTCTGTCCTCAGGAAGAAATAGAAGATGGCCTTCCTCTCTTCATGCTTTTGAATGCCCTCGTGCCCTGATTCTGGACTGGCCTTGTGACTTGCTTTGGCTGATAGGACAACAGCAAGCATAACATAAACAGAGACTTATGAAGGACTTGCACATTGGGGCTTACTTGCTCTCTTTTTCTGTTCTTGTGAAACTTGTCTCTCAGTAGCAGAACAGGAGGTAGGGGATTGGGATGAGAAGGGCAGACAATTGTTATTTTTCATTGTAAGCCTTTTGGTACCAGAACCACCACCATGTGAACAAGCAGAGGCTAGCCTGCTGGAAAATGGGAAACATGTGGCCAAGTGTTCTCCATTGCTCCAGCTGACCTATAGCAAACCAGCAAACTGATGGGTGTAAGGACATCCTACACCACCCATCCTCAGCCAAAGCAGTTGGGCCAGACAATCTGCCCAGCCTACCTACAGAATAATGAGAAAAAAAAATACTTTGTTACTTTAAGTTAGTATACTTTGAGAGTGGTTTGTTACACAGCAAAAGCTAACTGAAACAAAAATGTTTTTAAAAATCAATTTATTGCTCACAAAGATCCTCAAATCACACACTTCATCGAAGGCTGGGCTCCTTCCTATCAATGATTTCTGAATAGTGTCCATCTTTTTCTGCCTAACATGTCACATATCTATTGATTCTCCCTTTGGACACTCACTTACCTTAGAGGAAAAAAAAATTAATGGCATGGTCAAGATGAGAGCTAGTCTGAATGTGTGACAACAGAACCCAAGTAAGCATGTGGTGACAGTCAAAGTGGCTGCACTGCAAATACAAGGTGAGACTGCTAAGAGTATAACAGGGGAGACACCAGGAAAGAAAACACCCTGAACAGCTTTGCTCTGATCTCTGCCCTATCCAAGAACTCATCATCCAGCCAATGGAGAGTCCTTGAGCTCAATAAGAAAGATTTTATAGCTTCCTTCCTCAAAAAACTTCATAACAGATAAACGAAATAAACACCAATTGGTCTCAGCTGGTCGCATGTTGGCCTGCCTGGAGAAGGGGCATGCCAGAGATAGTTTCTTGAGGTTGCTTCCAGTCTTGCATTTCTAGGAAATAGACAATTATGAACAACATGAATTTTATTATCATGACATCTCTAAGGTCTCTGCATAAAGCCTATATTTAAAAATATAAACATGTAAGTGAAAAAAATGTCAGGGAAATAAATATTTGTCTTGAAAGAGACCATCTGTTTCAAATTTTTATTTAAAAAAAAAACCCAACATGTGTTTTATTTTAAATTTGTATGTGTGTTGTTATCCTTGGGTTAAGTATTAGGTAAATAGACAGAAGCATTGAGAATCCATTTTCCAGCAAATTTTGGTTAGAAATCCTTGCGCACGTGACACGGGAGATAATTTGGGGGCTAATTGGAGCTTTGTGGGCAGCCAGATCCTTGCAGCCCTCTCCCCTGCTCAGTCTCTGTGTGACAGGGATGAAGATTTCCCTGGCACTGGTGTTTGTTTTGGACAAGATGGCATTTTACACTTCAGCCAACACGCAACACATTGCAGGCTGCTCCCAGGCCAGCTAGCTCCCAAATGCAGGTGTGGCTAGTGTGGCAGAATCACAGAGCACACTTCTGTTTGGGCCTCAGGTGTGGCCTCAGTAAATTTGATTGCAAATTCTGTTCTATGGCTATAACCAGGTTGACTGTGAGCTGGTCTTGACTGGTAAATAGGGAAGAAGCATGGAAGAGAGTTCAGAAAGGGGATGCAGCATGGAATTTTGAAGGGTCTGGTGTACTAAAGGAAATGCCATCAATTTTGGGTGGCTGCATAGTAAGGAACGGCCAGAGATGAAGCTGAGGTGATGTAGGAACAGTGAACAACTTTCACTTTTTGTCTATTCTTCATCCCTTCCTGTTATGAATTGCCCCTTCCCTGTTTATGCCAGATAATTCTGGTGGGTCTATCAAGCTCTCCACTCAGAACGAGCCACCCCACTAGACACAGCCATTGGCCGAAGAGTCATGTGGCCCAGTTAGGCCCAAACAGAGCCCTTTGAGGGGAGAGTGATGGGGATCTGAAAGGACCTAGTAAGATATCTTTTTCTTTCCCAGCATGTGAAGAATTCCTGCTTGTGAATAAAGACCAGTACAGTGAACAGCAGAGAAGAGAGAGAAAAAGACAATTGACGGTATTTGAGCTCCTGAGCCCATTTTTACTAAAACTGTCCAGAACTGAGTTTCTGTCTCTTGCAACTAAGAAATTATTGGCACAGTGGAATCAGAGGCCAAAATTAAACTTGCAGCAAGAAGCAGACAACCCTACCTGATAGAGGTGGCAGTCCAGTGGTTCCCTATGGTAGAGAGAGCTAGCTGCCCACCAAAATATATGCTCCCTCTCCATTATATAGGGTCATTACTGGGAAGTAGATGCCCAAATAAAGATTAGTTTTCCCAGCCCCTGCTCCTGTCTTGCATCTATATGATGTAAAAGACAAATCCTCACTGATGAAATATGAGCAGAAGTAATAGGGATCATTTCCAGACCAAGACTTTAAAAGTGAGCCTGCCTTTTCCACCTTTTCACCTTTGTGCCTGGACAGGGAGGATGATGAGAGGCAGTGAGTGATGATGTCACCACAACATGAAAAGAGTCTATATTCCTGAAACATCACACTAAGGGCAGCCACAGCTAAAAAGGAGCACCTACTCTGGACAGCTCATGTTAGCAAGAAATAAATTTCTTCTGAGTTTGAGCCACTGTGCAGTTTGGAGACCTAGTTATTACGGCGGCTGAAGTCACCCTGATTAATACAACCTTTCCACATTCTGGAAGTTGCTTGCAGTCCCAAAGTTGACTGCCTATTGCTTTGCTGTCCAATACCAGAAGTAACTCAGATTAGTGACTCCTACTGGCAAAATCTACCACTAAACCAGTTAGTTGCATGTATTTATGGGGCACCTACTACAAAACAGGCCATGCACTAGCGTTTAGGATTACAAAGGTGAATTAGATACACCATATTTCATTAACTCTAAGTCGCCCTCTATTGTGAGACATACTATTACTTTACATACCATTGGTAGTCGAGGGGGAGGGGGGCAGCAGAACGTCTGTACCACCGGGACAATATATTGCCATTTAAACTATGATATGCCATCAAAAGCTATTCTAATTTCAGGATTGTAAAAACGTATATCTTTAAACTGATGAAATACAATATTTCCTACCTTCAGGAAGCTTAGGATCTTGTGGGAGAGGCAGATAAACAAATAAATCATACTGTGCAATATGAATGCCATTATCAGGTATATAGACCATTCAGCTAGAAGCCAGAGAAAGAAGTATTAACATAGAAATAGGGACACAGAAAACGAGGTGAAATTTGAGCTGGATCTTTTAAGAGGAAGTGAGGAAGCAACTGCCAGCAGAGATTCTCCCCTCTATTAGCAGGGCAAACAGGTCTTCTAGATGCCTTCTGCATGCCTTCAAAGAGGCTTTCAAGAATCTCCAGGGGCTGTGATGGTTTAGCAGAATCTCAAAATACTCTAGCAATAAATTCTACACAGAAGCCTCTATTTTCTGGATAATGGAAGCTAATCCTTTAGGTACCCAGGGATAATTTTAACTGGATATTTTTCAGTGGAAAATCTTCTAAAGTGTACCATTGTAAACCTTCGGCGTCTGCATGGGGCGCATCAGGGGGACGGGCTCCTGGCTTGCTCAGGAATCACATTTACATGAAAAGCCATGGTGCCCTGTGTGTAGCATGGCATCACACATCACTCTCCCTTTCCAGTGACAACAGTTTTGCCTCTTGCTTGATGAGCAATTACATGTAACCGGAACATTGACCATGCATGACTTGTGATGTAATCAAAGCACAGTGCTATTTTCATTTCACCTTATCCCTTAAAACCCGATTCTACGTGGGTAGTCTTCCTCTACCACTGAATAAAAGCTCCCATAAGTCCGTGACGTTTTAGTTCAGTCTTTGGTGGTTGACACACTAAGACACTTGAAGGGACACCTGCAGTCCTGAACGCCCATTTCTGTATAATAATTAAACTTGATTTGGGAGCATGTTTTCTTCCCTTCCCCCAGCTCCACTGTGCTTTAGGCTGGAAGCTGCATTGGGAACGGAGAGGGTGGTTGACCTATTTGCTTTGTGGGTCTGTTACCAACACACATTGTGGGGAGGGAGTCAGAGCACTGCAACATCTCTCTCCAGAGAAAACTCTTAGCTAATCTATTCTCCCCATCCATTTATTTCCTCAATCATTTTCTATTCTCAAAGTGGATAAGATGGTATCAAGAGTTCAAATTCCTTTGTATAGTCTGCAAATGATGATCGAGCTATATAATTTTACATCTACTATACCTTGGTGTCTCTGTCCAATTTTTATTTTTAACATCCTATGGGATGTGTTATTGTAATGACTGCTTTGTCCCTCTCAAAATTCATGTTGAAGCCCTACCCCCAAAGGTGATGGTATTTGGAAGTGGGGCCTTTGGAAGATAATTAGGATTACATGAGGTCATGAGGGTGGGACCCCTCCATGATGGAATTAATGCCCTTATAAGAAGAAGAGATCTCTAATTCTCTCTCTCTCTCTCTCTCTCTCTCTCTCTCTATCTCTATCTCTATCTCTCTCTTTCTCTCGCCCCCCCACCCCTGCCCTGTCTGTCCTGCGCTCTTTCCCTCCCTCCCTCCACTATGTGAGGACACAGCAGGAAGGTAACCTTTGGCAAACTAGGAAGAGTTCTCACCAGAACCCCCCCGTGCTGGCACCCTGATCTCAGGCTTCTAGCCTCCAGAACTGTGAGAAAATAAATCTGTTTAAGCCACACAGTCTATGGTATTTTGTCATGGCAGCCTAGCTGACTAATAAAACTACTGCCCAGAGCACTCATTGAAATAGATAGCTTTCTCTAGCCTTTCTCTAGGTTCTGTGTCAGGCACATAGTAGGCATTCAAAAAACATGCTTATTAAATGAATGAGTGAATGTACAGCAGAATGACATCCCTCACTTCAGATGTCCCAGCCATTATACAATGCCACATTCCATTCTCTGTGTGTAATTTTCTTATTTTTAAAATATGCATGTAATACATGAACACATTCGTGCGTGTGTGTGTGTCTGTGCTAAGCAACATACAAGTAGGTAGAGAAAAAAGTAGATGTATCCCTTCACCGATCTCCTCACTAGCTCATCACACTTTCCTACTCAGAGAGCACATGCACACGATTAATGTGACCTATTTCTCACAGACCTATCTTTTCATCTACATGGCTGCAGACCTGAATTATGTGGTGTCATGCCATGCACTTGGTCTTACATCTGGCGGACCTCTCTGTGCCAGTACTTTCCTCATCTTTTTAAGTGCTGCATTATATTCCAGGACAATTACATACCTATGAATGAGTGTTTGAGGTGTTTCTAAATTTTCCTTCATACAAGGTTGCAAAATACACCGCTTTATATGCCTCTTTGAGAAAACATGCAGGTGTTTACCTGGGTTAGGTGATCTGTACATTGAAAGTTTTGATTGCCTCTGCCACATGCCTATCCTAAGAATAGGTTATATACTCCACTCCACCAAAAATTTCCCCCACTCCATCAACACAGAATATTCTGAACTGCCCAAATTTTTATCAATCTGATACCAGGAAAATAGTTGATTGGTAATTTTTAGTTCTCTGAATATTAGTCAAGTTTGTGATTTTTTTTAAATTTTTTATTGTAAATTGCCTATGCCCATTTTGTGTCTATTTTTCTATTGTGTTGCTTGTCTTTTCATTGCTATTTTATAGAAACTCTATTTTGTGGTTATTAACTCTTTGTCTGTTACTTATGTTGTAAGTACTCTCTCTCAGGCTGTCATTTGTCTTTTAATTTTGTTTATGGTATCATTTTTATCCTCCTCTAATGGTATTAAATTTTTTAATTTTTATGCAAATATAAAAAATGTCTCCTTTGTACCTTCCTTTACTACTTCTAAGATTAATAAAATATTTGTTTATAATTCCTTCAGAAATTTTGAAGGTGCTTGTTTTGTTTGGGGATGTTAGTTCTTTATTACATCTAGAATGATCTTTTTTATATGTGAGGGAAAAAAGGGCACCAATTATCTTGTAACTTTCAATGGTTTCAATCTCGTTTATTGAATAATTTATCCTTTCTCTTATTGGCAATGCCACATTTATCATGTACTAAATTACCACCTGTGTGTGTGGTGTGTGGGTGTGTGTGCGTGAGCGCGTGTGTGTGTGCATATGAGTGGCATTTTGCTCTAATTTATCTGAAATGACCCTTTTCTTAAATTTCTTCAATTCTTTCACTAGCAAGAGGAATTGGCTTTGGAGGAGGATCTACATTTTTATGTACACAAAGTACATAGGAGATTCTTTTCACTTCCATGACAGAAAACAGAATTCAAATGCTTGCAGCCATTAATGAGAGGCTCCCTCCCCCACTCTAGGTTTGCACTGTCAGCAAAGTAAATGTTTATTTCAGCAAATATCAAATTTTTATACATTAGGGGGAATGCAAGCTTCAGACTCAGCTATTTCATCCACTGGAATACTCACTCAATAAAGATTACACTCAATCCCCAAAGCATATTAGATTATATGCAACAGTTGCTGACCTGAAGTGGACCCTAGGTCTCTGCTTAGAGCTTGGACTGTCGAGGCCTATCTAGAACAGTTCTGGAAGATGGCAGCCACCATCCATACCAGTGGGACTCAACTTCTGAATTACAAAAAGAGCCCAGATAAGTTCATTTCTTTCTAGCTTATTTTCTAATGTTCTGTCCTGGATGTCAATTCCAACTTTCCCTGTCCATGGACAGAGCAAAAAGAGAGGGCATTCCTGTATAGAGATGATGTTTCATTATCCCAAATTAGAGGTGACCTGAAAATAAACTTGCCATGCCTGTCAATTATTTCCAGAAAGAAAGACCACAGATCAACTGTTCTAAAATTAATGTTATCTCTGAGAAGCATTCTACATTTTAACTGATTTATAAGTAACTTAAACAAGTTACTTCATTCAGTTACCTTGGCACTAACGGAGAGTTTGTCTTGGACAGAGTCCTGACAGTAGCATTGCCCAAAGCCAGGCATTCTCTGGTGCTTTGCCAAGGTCTCATTTGGCTGTGGCAAGGGTCTGGTTATACCCATCTTAACATTTTTAACCATGGGTACAACTTCAACCCTGTTCAATGACATAGGCTTTGGTGACCCAGTTTGCTTATTAAAAAGCACTGGAACAAGCTCAAGGCAACTTCAAGAGTGAGTCCTGGTCTTACTGGTGGACAGCAATGGGTGGGCTCAGCTTTCCAAAAAAAATGCCAACCTTACCCCAGCTCAACTGTCAGTTAAGACACATAGATAGGCACTCAGAGGCCAACAAGAGCACTGCCATTCTGATCCACCTCAGAAGGGCAGTTTGAATATCACACCACAAAATATTTATTTAAAAGTCTTTCTGAGAAATAACACTCTTCAGAGAGGATTGCTTGGAGGATAAGCAGTTCATTCACTTTTCCAGAGTTTCTATCACCAATCCCTGGATCCCGCCAGAGCAGCTGAAACACGGATACCTGCAGTGCATCACATTGGCCCCAGCAGAATTGCTTTTGCTGGACTGTTTTTGGTGTGATGCCATCAGCATTATTTAATGTAATTACAAGAAACAGTCCCATGAAAAGCATCATTATATTTGGGGTAAGGAGACTGCTAAAGACACTGTTCATTACATCACACTGTTTTTGTTATTAAATATCCTCAGGGGTAATTCTGCCTGAATTTAGTACAAAAAATCATAGTGCTTCTCTCCAGCTATTGGTTTACTTATCTGTGGCATGATTTTCTAGAGGGTGCTATGAGAAACACTAGGGCAAAAGGCAATTAATTGGTGTTCTGTGAAAAAGGGATTCCGTAATCCAAAAAAAAAGTAAAAACCTCTAGGGCAAAACCAGTTTTTTTGTTTTTCTCTGAGTCACTGATATGCTGAGGTGCATTATATACTGCTACAAAGTATAACATTTACTTGGTGACCGGCAATGATCACATCAGGCCAGTCTTTGTGTTGTGTCCTAACAACAGAAGCTGATACAGATATTTATATGCCCAAATCTCCCTCTCCTCTCCACCTTGAAACTTCTGACTTATATTGCCCAGCTACCTTTCAGCCTGGTATAGAGAATGTAGAGGTCCTAAAGTGTGACATGATGACTGTTGGGTCTTCTCTCGAGCACCCTCTGCCCCACCACACCTGGCTGTACCCCAGTGCAGGCACCCAGATTCAGGAGACATGTCTGGAACTTGAGGCGCTCCTCTACTAACCTGTGGGGCTGCTGTTTTTCTCTTTTCCCAGACTGGTTTTGCTCCCATCTCACAAAACGTCTGCTCCTGCTCCCAGTCTCCACTGCTCCCCAGCTTCTTAAGGTCTCTCCATTTTTTTTTTCCTCTTTGTCGCCTGCCACTGTGCAAACAAAGTCTGTTCCCATCACCACCACTACCATCCATCATTTCTGGATCCAAGGCTAGAGGAATGCCTTAAGAGTCTAGAAAATTGCATTCTTATATTGGCAGAGACTATTGCTTATCAATTCCCCTCCTCTTCCTTAGCAATAGAACCTTCCCTTTTAGCAGGCCACCAAGAATAACTACTACATTTTCCAGCTACCTTTGGAAATAGAAGTAAACACGTGATTAAATTACAATCAGTGAAATATAAGTGGAACCGGCATTTATACCTTCTAGCAAGTATCCTTAAAAGTTTGCCTTTCCTACTCCATCTATTCTTTCTGATGGTTGGAACATGATGCATGGGTTGGAGCTCTTGTGGCCATGTTAAACCATGAGGAAGCACACTCAGGATGGCAAAGCAGTAAAATGTAAAATGCCTAGGTCCTCAATGATTGTGGACCCACCATATACCCCTAGATTCCCTTGACTCCCTAACTCTGAACCCTTTTATGTGAGTGAGAAATATATGTTCCCCTAGTTTAAGCCTGTTATTTGGGGGATTTTCTGTGACCCACAACCATACTTTGTCTTAATTAAAACACAGGTTATCTAGAGTTTTACTGGAAGAGGGAAGAGTCTAGGATTCATAGCATAAGGTTAAAGGGACCCTGGCGAAGAACTTTCTAGTATCAAAAAGAAAAAGAGAGTGTAGAACAGAGTATGTGATTAAGCCACTGGGTCTACAGGGGTGACTGACCAGAGACATACTGCTGGAAGACTCTGCTACTCCAAACGCAGTTCCTGAATCAAGACCACCAGGATCTCGTGGGAGTCATTAGAATGCAGAATCTTAGGCTCACCCCAGACCTACCTTATTGGAATCTTCATTTTAACAAGTCCTGCCAGGTGATTCATATGCACTTTGAAGTGTGAAAAGCACTGCCTTAGGGGGCCTTTAATATCCCGTAGAAACAAAAGTCAAAGCCACAGTTCCCTTCATCAATAAAGAGCTGGAACTAGGCAGAAATTATTTTAGAGAGGATGATCCCATCAGGAAACTCCTACTGCTCGAGGTTATGGCAGAGAAGTTGTGGGTAGGGAAAAAAAAAGTTTATAAAAGAAATTGGAGCACTTAGTCTATACATGCTAATATACAACCCAAGTTTTTACTCTTCTTACCAGAAACAGAGGCCTAAAGCCAATAAAATTAAGTAAAATTGGACTAGAAAAGAGACTCCTATAATGAAGAAATTACTCCAGAGGGATATCTCTAAGTCCTAGAGAATACATGAATCTACAGAAGATAATTCCTGCCAAAGATGAGACAAACCTAACAAAACACACAGAGATGCAAAACCACAAGTGTCTGCAAATGTTACAAGTAAGAGAAACCATTCCAAAGATTTACCAATAACTGAGCATTCTGAAAAGAAATTTTAAACAAGTTTGTCTAAAATGTTCTAAAACTAGAACATAATTTATTCAGCAAGCATAGAACATTATGAGAAAAGAAGAGTTAGAGAATTAAAATAAAGTTCTAAAACTGAAAAATATAATCATCCAATTTTTTTTTTCTAATTTAATAGACTGGTTTAAGAGTCCATTGAATGCTGTGGAGAACACTGGTGACATGACAGATCTGAGAAAAGCATCTGGAAAACAACACAAAGACAATACAGGTTTCATATTTAAAAACATGAAAAATACATATATATAAAAGAAATTGAGAAACATGGAGAATATGTTTAAATATTTTTGTATCTGTTGATAGGTCCTGCAAAAAAAAAAAAAAGAAAATATAGAGAATAGGGTGAGAGTTAATATTTGAAGAGATGACAGCTAAGGATTTTCTAAATTTGAAAAAAGTTTGAGCACGCAGAGTAAGTAAAAACAAACACACACTTAGATACATGATCATGAAACCACAGAACGTCAACAGAAAATATTTTAAAGATACTAGAGAGTCGAAGAGGATTATCTTCAAAGAAATGTCTAACAGATTGAGATCACCCTTCCTATTGGCAACAATAGCTGCCAGAAGACAGGGAACAGAATGTTAAAAGTGCTAAGGGAGAAAAACATTCACCTGCAGTTCTATCTTCTGCTGACCCACATTTGAGATGTGGGACAAAGAAAAAATACTTTCAGGAAAAGATTGAGTTAACTACTAGAAGATTATTTCAGAAAAATGAAAAGAGAGGTGAGTTTAAAAACAGCAATTGTGGACCAAAAAAAAATTATAAACGTATTGGTAAATCCAGATAGGTAGAGAATCTAATAATAATAAAAATAATAACAAACAGTGAGGAAAAACATGATATAATTAAAAACTAGACCATAGTAACACAGAGGATGAGAGCAAAGTTAAAGTATTTTAAATTCTATGTCTTATTTATGATGAGAGTAGAGATATCAATTGATTTAGAATTTGTTCAATAATATGAAATAAATATGGATGTTTGAAATGTTAGAAAAACTACAAAAAGAATAAAAATATCATGTGTCATTTTTAAAGTAGAAGGGACAAGGGAAGAAATACAAAATCTCAATATAGATATCTATTCACGGAGCGAGTGTAAAATTCACAAACTGAAAAAATGCGCATCGATTTCATGACAGACATTGACACCAGATGGGATTGGGAAGCAGTTCTGTGAAGCATCATCAGTAACTTATTCTTTTACTGAAGAACAAAACCTAAGCAAATATCCAAAGCAAAATGTTAACATTCACTTAAATTTAGCAGTGAGATGCAATTGTATTATTTGCTCCACCTTTTTGTAATTTCCCTTTTGTAAATTACCTTTTGAATTATAATTTTTTTAAGAAGGAAGGAGATACAAATCCCAAAGGATTTGCTTAAAGGACCAGTGGTGGAGGGAACAGCCGGCCCCAGTTTCATTACCCATGCTATGCAAGGGTCGCACCCAGTGAGAAGCATCCAGATGTTGAAGGGTGGAAGGAGGCTTGAAGGGCAGGACCCACTGGTGTTGGACTCCAAGGCTCTGTCCCCACCCTATGTGGGTTTTGCATCTGATTCCTTTTATATAGTACTTTCGACAACAGCTGGTGCTCACCGTATACAAAGCCATCCAGTCCCACAGAGCTTGCCTCGGGGGCCTGCAGATGGTATTCAGAGCCCCCCAAGGGCACATGTTGGTGCAGCCAACTCATTAGGAGGCAAGAATTTGCTAGTATGAATAAATATGGGGTCAGAGAAAGCCGTATATACCACACTCACTTTTACATAAATTAGCTTGTTTATTTAAAGCCTCGTAAACAGCTCTTTAAAATGAGTGTTATTGTCTTCACAGGGATTACTATTTTGCCTGTGGCATCTGCAAAAAAAAAAAAAAAATTAAAAAGCAATGCTTCTTGCAGAGGTCAGGGAAAACCCTCGCTCCCCCACCTCCTCTCACTAAATCCCCCAACACTGCTGTCCATCTTCGTCTTTTTGTACCCCAGTACCCCGGCCCTCTCCTCATGCCCCCGAGTGACCTCCTGCCACCCACACCCATCTGGCTTGCTTGCCAGAGTTTTCAAAATTGTATTGCACAACTCCGCCCTGGCTGGGCTCCTGGCCCTTCCCCAGCTGGATTCACCTACAGCCACTGAACTGCCAATGTCAGTTTGCAATTTACTCAGGCTGGGGGGTGGGGGGGGGTGGTGGAGGTGCATGGCGTAGTGAGACAGGGATCCTCCACATTTACTTCGGCGATGTGAAAGGGGGTATCAATAAGACAAGGAGATGGGAACCAACACCTGTGGCACACATGCTCGGCGCACTGAACTGGCTGCTTTGCACATATTTTCTTATTTAATCTTCCTGAAAAGCCTGCTAAGTATTATTAGCCCCATTTCAGAGATGGAAAGAGAGGCTCACAGATAAGTGACTTTCCTGAATTTATGAGTTGTTTGTTTTATGGAAAGAGATCCAGAGACATAAGGCCCAAGATCCTGAACACATGACGCATAGCCTTCCCTAGCCACCCTCAGGAAGTTCTCCAAGGGTGATAGATGCCCCAGGATCTTGACAATGATGGTAGTAATAACAACAACATAACGGAAACATGTACTGAGTACTTAACACATACCATGCACTTTAGGTATGTTATATTAATACATTTAGCAAACCTGTGAGAGAAGTACAATAAAGACCCTCATTTCGCAGTCAAGGAAACTGGAGGTTTATAGAGGTAAAGAGATTCGCTCCCCTTGGAGTCTCTAAAATGATGGAGGTGGTAATCTGACTCCAGAAACCGAAAGGGTGACCACCAGATTCGTTAGGGCTAGGTCCCATGTGGTAGTGTTGCAGAAATGTTACAAAATCAGACTTCTGAGAAAAGCAGAACTGCGAGAAACCAAGCACCACGTGGAGAGCTGGAGAACTCAGGTTTATTATGCCAGCAGTCCCAGAAAAGCTAGCACTCTGAAGATCTGGGCCCCCAGCTCAGGGGCAATTTTGCTTTTATAGGGCTTATGCATGCATAAACAAAGGGGATACAACTGTTATCTAGACAGAACAAGCAAAGGGGAGGGTGAGTCTTCAGGCGATCTAGAGGTCACCCTGCCCTTCGGCTTCTGCAGCAAGCATGTCTACAGAAGCAGAACAAAGAGGTGATTACAGGATTAGCCATTGGAGTGGAAAACTTCTGTTCAAGACAACAATGAAAAGAAATGCCCTATCTCAGGGCCCAGCAAATATCTTTACTTTCATCCTTCCCTTAGGAGAAGAGTGAGGAAGAACAGTGTTGCATGACTTTTGGATTCGAATGAGGGTTAACTAACTCCAAATCCCATGTTCTTTCCACTGTACCTCACCCTTTTTTTAAAGAAACAACATTATTCTCCAGGAGTTAGTTATTCAAGTAGATAAATGGGGCCCATGAGGTTAAGTGGCACAAAGTTAGAGAACTGCTCCAGGATCCTTGCCAGGAGCCACCCTGGCACTACAGTGAAGTCACTCAGGGATGGAGGGAAATCCATATAGTCTCTGACAGATAAGACAACTTCATGAGGAGTCATACTTGGGCCTCACTAGGGTCATGAGAAGTGGGAGGCTGCTCTCAGGGGTCTTTCGAACTCACTGATATCTGAATTTTTCTATCCTCTGTGTCCTTCCTTGTGAAGGCACAACAGCCCATGGAGTGGTGGCAACTTCCTTTCATTCTACAAGGGGCTTGCTTCCTCCTACCCCGATATCTTATCCTGGCAGAGACATTGAAACAGAATATTTTGACCCATCATTGGATGCCAAGGACATCTGTCCTCTGAGGACATTTGAAAACACTCAGTAAAGATGCCCTTCAGATTTTGTCTCTCCTTTCCCTCTTTCTGTCACTCTACATTCACTCTGCATCATAGTCACCAGATGGAAGAAACAATAATTGATAAGAATATTCTAGAGTAAAAAAAAAGAAAAAGAAATTGATTAAGGAGTCAATTCTTTCTATTGTATTTACACAAAGTTGAATTGATCCAGGTAGAAATAATTTCAGTAAAACAAAAAAGAAATAAGTTACAAATGTTCTCATCGTGTCATGTATAGAAGATTGATTACAAGAGGAGAAAACATACCAGTTCAGAGAAGCATAACTTGTCCAAACACTTAGCTCTAAAGTAAATTTCTCACATGGAAGTCCCATGCTCACCTCCAGGACTTCTTAGACCATTTAGTCACCAACTCTTCTGGGAGCATGAATAAATCTGTGAACTGGATCCACAGGAAGAAAAAAAAAGCACCTACGATCGTCTAAGCAGATTTTTCATTCAATTTCCGGAAATTCACAAGCTTCAGAAGTTTATACATAGATTCCAGTTCAAGAACCCCAGTCACATGACAAGGACACTTGCCTCACATCTTTTCCAGGTGAGAAGGCAGAAAAGAGGGAGAGAGGGGAGATTTCTTACCGCCTGATGAGGATTCACATTGGAGGATCCCCTAGATGTGGCTGGGTTGAAATCTGGCACTGCGTGCCTTGAAGCCTCACCAAACATTCAGAATTTGAAATTCATACACACTTCTACGGTTTATTCTTGTACTTCTCTTCCTTCCCCAACTTTTTAAATTAAAGACGCATTTTAATATACGTAACTCAAACTCAGGAGTGGTAACAAAAGGGATTTTTGCCCTGATTCAGACCTAAGAGTGAGGGCATTCCTTCAGGCTTAGAGGGAAATAAAAGACTGAGAAAGCGAGACCAGGGTGACACACACAGACTCAGAGCATTCTAATTCCTGTTCTTCCTGAGTTTGTGACCCCTAGTACAGGGGAATGAGGAAGGGCTTTGACAGCAGACAGACATGCACTTAAATGTCATTTCGTCACTCTATCATTTACTGCCTGTATGGCTTGGGCAAGTTATTACATCTGAGCCACTTATTCAGTGTCTGTCCCATTATAGGTACCAAATAAGCCAGGGTTCCCTTAGAGAACTTAGGTTTTAGGGGTGTCATCTTAGTCTGTTTGGGCTGCTATAACAAAGACAGCACAGACAGCATGGCTTGAAAACAAACTTTTTTTTCTCACAGTTCTGGAGGCTGAAATTCTGACATCAAGTCTCTAGTAGATTTGGTATCACATGAGGGCCCACTTCCTGGTTCAGAGTTGGCGACTTCTCTCTGTGTCCTCATATGGCAGAAAGGATCTCTTTCATAAGGCACTAATCCCATCCGTGATGAATTTACCTTCGTGATATAATCATATCCCAAAGGCCTCACCTCCTAATACCATCACACTGGGGATTTGGTTTCAACACACGTGTCTGGGAGAACACAACATTCAGTTCATAGCAGGGTACGACACCCTCAGTGCCACAGAGCAATAAGGGGACAGGATGCCCATCCTTGGGGTCCTCAAAGCTGTTCTCTGAGATTCGTTCAGGAGGCGAGAACCAAAGTAGAAATCCCAGAGTTGTTCGCAAAGACCTGGAACCCAGCACACTGCCCAGAACCAATGTCCAAGGGGAGGTCAGAGGATGAAATGGAGGCCAGGCTCTTGTGGAAAAGGATGAAAGGAAATTTAAAGTGCTTGGGAGTGGCGGAGAGGGGGTTTGGGGGTGAGAGCAGGGAAACTGCTAGTGGCATTTCGATGAAAGAGCAATTTCTTAGTCACATCTCCACTGCCAGGAGTCAAACTGAGACCTGCCTGGGGCACTAGAACTTTTCCCTCCTGCCTTTCCCTGTGCCTGGTCTGACTGACCATCCAGGAGCAGCACTCACTGTGTCTACATACTCAGCGAGGAGAATCACCACCTCCCAAGGTGAAACAGACCAGCCCAGACTTTTCCCCAGCTAAGATTATTTCCAGAAAAAAAAAAAAAAGGGAAATACTGCCAAGAGACAAGAGCTACTGGGAGTGGGGAGGGGGGTGGCATATTGGGGCCATGTGGAGAAAATTGAGTTCTGGTGCTGCCCACACCCAAAGATGTCACAAAAATCAAGTACAAGAGGCAAAGGCATCTCCTTCAAAGCCCCTGGCCCCCAGGGGCATTTATTTGGAGAGAGCATGTCTGTGTCCTCTAGAACCCAAAAGTACCATACTGTTCTGCGCTGAGGACACATATGAAGACAAGGCTCTCCCATCCCCCCTCTGCCTCCTTTGGGCACCCTTCTCCCCAAAGATCAAATGAGCCTGAGCTTCCAGTCAAAACGCAAGGAGAGGCAACGCAGGCCAGGAGTCTCTGCCTCTCCACACTGATTCTTTCCCTCGCCTCCCCAGCCCTCATCTCAGTCTTGCCCTTCCCTTGGCGAAACTCAAGGCAGGCTTATTTCCCCCAAGGTTGTCAGAGACCAACTTTCTAAACTGCATGAAAACAGAAAACAAACAGAAAACCAAACCCACCAAAGCTTGAGCCTCAAGAACAGCTTGGCAGGCAGGAGCAACGTGCTAACAATTTCATGCTGTTTTAAGAGTTCCTAACTAAGCGACACGTACCAACAACCAGATGTGCCCTGATACTGGGAGAAGAGAACATGGGCTTCCAGAGACAAAGACTGGTAAAACAGGAAAACACTCATCAGGGAACGGAGCTTCCAAGCTTGCAGGGCCTGTGGTTGCCGGGAGGCAGTCTCCGTCTGCCTGCCTTGCAGACTCGCTCACTTAATGGTTCATTTAGTTCAGCCGCAGAATTCTGGCCAGCGCCTTCTTTGTGCCAGTTGCTGTGCTGGGTACTTGGGATACCAACGAGATGCTCTAAGCCTATGCAGGCCAAGGGCAAGGAAATGAATATAATGTTTTGAAATGGAGGAAAGCAGCCCAGGAAAAGGGCCTGGCACAACCTGTGTAGAAATCAGGGCACTACCTAGAGAAAATGTGATTCAGTGCATTTCAACATAGATTCCTGGAGCTCCTGTATTCTGAGGATGCAGGAAGGGAAGAGTCAGACATAGTTCCCATTTTCACAGTGCTTACCAGTGAATGGGGAAAGCAGCAGTCACCTTAGAAGTGCATGGAAGCACACTGACTGTGCCTGCAGCAGATGGCTCTAGAATATTTGCTCAGCACCCACCATGTGCAGGAGGCTGGAACCAACACAGTATGCACGCACACCATCCAAGAGCACAGTCTTTGAAGAAGGCTGGCCCCACCTCACGTTTACTGGTCTGTGGCTTGTGAATGGGTCTTAGCTTCCCAGTGGGATGAGATCATCTCCAAATCTCTGTCACCAGGGCCCCACCCAACCCTAAGAGAACCACAGTGCCTCACAGAGGCCAGGGTCCTTGGCTCTGAGCTGCTGCCTAGGACCACTCCTGTGGAGTGGGATGGCGGCTGCCCCAGGATAGACGGACATCCACCATGCTATTTTAAATTGATATCCCATTAGTGTATCTTACTACCTGCTTGCTTGCAGTGCACAACAATTAATATTTTTATTAGTCCTGAAATTATTGTGAAATTAGTTTATTACATTTGGGGTTTGGACTTACTCATTGGATACATGTAAACACATAAGTTATAACATGATTTCTATAATGCTCTATTTGGGCATTTCTTCTTCCTTTTTCAAAAAGAAAATCTTTTTTCTCAAAAAGTAGCTCTGGCCCAGGCCTCCTCTGGCTGGAGAGGTCACAGTCCTCCTGCACCTCAGGGAATCCCTGCTCCCTGGCAAAGCCCATTAGCTCAGGCTTAATGCTGTCCTAAAGCCAGTAGCCCTCTTTACGAGGGCTGTGCTTGTCACCTGGTAACTTGTTTATTGCACCAGCTCTGGAGTGGGGCCGGGAGGGTGGGCGTGAAGGTCACAAGTAGGTGGGAATTGCACACCTCAGGCTGGAGCCTCCACCTAGTCATTATTTCTCCAGAATGACCTGTGCGGGTGGGGGGACTGGAGCCCTCCTTGAACTAACACATGACAAGTGGGCACAAAAGAACTGCAAACAGGCCCCCTAATTGATGGGTTTGCCTAGAGTTGTTTCCTCTTTTAGGGACTTCATCCCAATAGTTGCAGGCTCCATAATCATGAATCAGTCACTACTACTTTTCTGGGTGCCTACCACAAGTCCAGCTGTGTTCCAACAACTGTGAGGGGAGGAGAGCGGAGAATGGGCACTCAGACCTGTGCCAGGTGCTTCATTTTCGTGAGCCCACCCATTTTCACAGTGATCCATCAGAGAAGGCATTAATTAACATCTCCCTTTTCAGATCAGGAAACTGAGTCTCAGAGAAATTAACTAGCTCAAAGTTATCAGCTCATGAGCAAGAGTCAGAATGGGAACCTGGGTCTGGATGGCTCCAGAGCTTGGGCTCTAGGAGGCAACAGACTAACTGCTCAGGACTAGGCTGTGCCAGGCATGCTCTCTTGACCCTAGGAGTCCAGAGACAGGGGGGACACAGGGCTAAGGTTCTAAGAGAAGACTCCCAAAGGAATGGCAGCATGTACTGGGGCCCCTGACTGGTGGGGAGAATCATACATGTTTCATAAATTGCACTTGGGTACTTTCTCTAACCACTAAGTCCAGGGTTGGAAAGGATTGTGGAAACTGTGCCTCACTCAAGGCCAATAAATGATTAGTCAAGTGTCCAAAGAGGACGTGTAGACATACACACACACACACACACACACACACACACACACACACACACACACCCCTCCTAGCTCCAAATAGTGTCTGGAACAGGCACAAGAGAAAAGGACCTCAGCAGACAGTGACATTGGCATCAGGCACCAGTGGGGATTAGCACAAGGGCCAAACTAAGTGGAGGTGACGTGGAGCCAGTGAGTCCTCTGACCACCCGGGACCTGGAAGGTTGGCAGCTCTCAGGAATGTCTCATCCAAGTGCCCAATAAACCTTGTCCTAGAACATAAGAAATGCCAGGGCGGGGGTGGGAGAGAGGGGCCAGGAGATGATGAAGAGCTGGCTGAACAGGAACTGGGCTCTTTCTCTTTTACCAGTCATGCCAGCCATGCCCCCACATCTGAGCTTGCCCTTCTTGGCCACCTAAACACACACTAGCCAGGTGGTCAGAACCCCAGCTCTGAAGAAAGAAATGCACACCACAATCCCATTAGGATGGACCCATGAATCTCTCCTAGGCCCCGGCTCTTTCCACACTCACGTCTCCCCAAGGCAGAGACTTGGGGTCCTCGGTCTAAGTCTGGGCCTGGTCAGACGCAGACAAATAAAAGCCAGCCAGAATCTAGCCAGCTAGGCCCATAACAGCCTACCTGTTCCCGGTGGGGCAAGTTGTTCTTTCCTACGGCTTGGATAAGAACATGAGCCTGGCCCCAGAGGCCACCCAAGCCCATCTTCCATGGCTCCCAGAACCTGATACACTGTCCAACATCTACAACACACGATTTTGCCAATAGGCTGAGTTTCCAGAATAAGTTTCTGGCTTACAGGACCAGGCCAACTCTTCCTCCAGTGGCCAGGTCTCTCAATCCCCAAGGAAAATGCACTCTGGTCCCAGAGAATTGGCTGGGAGCTAGTGGCCAAGCCCTGGAAATTTGATATGCCAAACCAGCCCTAAATGGTCAGCAAGGCTTGGGCCCATCTTCCTCTGCCAGTCAGTACAGTCCGTCCAGAATCCTGTCTCAGCTCTTGGCATAATCCACCCTGTTCTGAAGCCACCCCCTCCTCCTCCTTTTCTCCCTTCCCCTGCCTTCTCTCTCAGTCTTCCATGGAGCTCTGACTATGCGTGCCACAACTAGGTGGTCAAGGAGGTACAAAGCCCATTTATCATTTTATTTGCTACTGAGGTCTCTCTTGAGAGTCTTCTCCGCACCACTTCTAGGGTGCCTGTGAGGGAAGATGTTCTGGGAGGCCCCGCTCTCCGCACTGTTGGCCATCAGAAAGGAGGAGGCAAGAGAATGGGAATCAGAAAAGGAGACTAAAGAGGCTAGATTTTGTGAAAATTCGAATCCCAGAAGATACACAAAACCAAGTCCATGACCTTCACTTAAACTGTGGTGATTTATCATTCTGGGAAGGCAACGGTGTGAGGAAAAAGACATTGTAAGTGAGTTTCCCTCCCAGAGGGAACACCAGCTCTCCAGCCTCCACCATGCCTACAATATCCGACAAGCACACGGTCCTCACGAAGGGGCACTCCACCTCCTGGAGCACTCAGGGAAAAGGAGGTTGGCTTCAGAACTTCGAGTAGCTCGTTCTCTGGCCTGCACAGGCCCTCTGAGCTTTCTGGAAGCTAATTGGTTGAGAGATTCTGCTTTACAGAAGAGACCAGCACTAGCTTAGGTCTTTAGTGGGCCAGGCTAGAGGGACGAGCAAAGCGTCTCCTTCCTGATCATCCTGTGTGTGTCTCTGAACATCCCCAGCTACCTAATCAGTTCTCTCCCTTCATTCCCCACTTCCCCTCCCCTCTCTCTATCCTCTTCCTCTCCCTCTACCTTCTCCCTCTGGTTTCCCCTTTCCCCCTCTGTCTCTAGCCATCTCCCCCCTCCATCTCTCCCTCTCATCCTACACACCTCTCATGTGTGTATCTCTTGCTAGCAGCTGGCTCTTTCCCACTCTCTGCCTCCCTCTCCCTTCCCTCAAGCCCCTACATGCTCTAAAGCCAGCAGGAAACTGCACTTTGAGCAGCCTCTGCTGAAAGCCAGACAGACACCCAGGCTCAGACGCTGAACAGACACTTTCAGGACTTGCCATACTGTGGCTATGAACCATGTTTTTCTTTACATCCCCCTTTCCCTACATATGCCTGAGCCCCCATTGGCTCGACACCATCACCTCCAGCCCATCAAGGCCTAAATTGGGCAAGTGACACTGGGAGAAGAGAGTATGTCTAGGGAACTCCCAGGAACCACCTCAACACCAAAGACTGCAGGTGAGCTGGGAGAGGTGAAGTACAAGTATTTTATCTATAGGCAAGCCCCCACATACCCCTGCCAGTGCTAGGTTGGGGGTGTTGAGTAACCCTTGTGGAATCCAGGATGGTGGACCTCCTAGGAACAGGGTTCATACAGACACACATGGACCTCAACACAGATGGCAGGACCCCATGCAAGGCCTAGAGAAAGCCCAACTCTCAGGACAGATTTTCCAACACTGAGAATTTATGGTTGTTTGTGTAGCAGGGTTGTCAGATTAAACAGAATACCTAGTTAACACTGAATTTCAGATAAAACAACCAAAAGTTTCTAGTATAAGTATGTCCCAAATATCACATGAGACATTTTTATGTAAAAATAATTCATCATTCATCTGAAATTCAAATTTAACTGGGTGTCCTATGTTCTCATTGGCTAAATTCAGTAACCCTACTATAGAACTAGGTGACTCCACAATCATGTTGGCAATGATGAGAGAGTGCCATAAAAGGGACAAAAAAAATCACAACCAGCTCACCTCTTTTCTGTCTCCCAGGGTCTTTCTTCATTATTCGCCTCGGCCACAGCTCAGTTACGTTCTCCATCACAACCTCTCTTGTCTCCATCTCACTTGATCACTCAGCTGCTCCCAGCTCCTGTGGTCCAGGTGTAGACCAATGCTTTTGCCCCCTTGTTTCAGTTGAATCGAGGTTGAATTTTCAAAAGAAATTTTATTGGAAACATAAATGGGCACACAAATATTTAAATTCATAAAAAAATATATAGTAATTGTCACACATAAGGAGATCAAATATCAAAGAGCCCTGAGACCAGATAAGTCTAGATGTGGTCTGTTCATTCTTTTCCTTTGGCTGTTCTTGGATCCGTTGACTTGTAGCAGGGTTTGTAACCTGGCTGTCCTTTCAGGGAAGCTGGACCAACCTGCTGGAACAGAGGCCCTCACTGGCTGTATCTCAGACTCACCTAGGAAGCTTTTTGCTGCCTATCCCAGACCAATTAAATCAAAATTTCTGAGAGTAGGGATCAATTACCTGGGTATTTAAAAGCTCCCCAGGAGATTCTAATATGTAACCAGGGCTGGGAACCCATGCACATCAGAATCACCTGAGAACCAATAAAGAACTACTCATTTTTGCATCCCACCCTCAGAAATTCTGATTTAATTGGTACAAGGTGCAGCTTGGGCACTGGGATTTTTTTAAAGCTCCCTAGGTGATTTTAATGTGCAGTAAAGTTTGAGAACCACAGCTCCTCACACTTTAATAGACTTTAAATCTCCCAGGGACCTTGCTAAAATGCAGACGATGACTGAGTACATATTGGATGAGGCCTGAGATTCTGTCCAGCAAATCCCAGGTGATACAGACACTGCTGGTTTTCAGGCTACTTTGATTATCAAGGGCCTAATCAGTGGGCCTCAAGCCTGGATATACATTGGAATCACCCTGGGAGCCTTGACAACTATCTGGCCTGGGTCCCACTCCAGGGATTCTGATGTAATTGGTCTGAGGTGGGACCTGAACATCAGGATTGTAAAATCTCCCCCTAGGTGATTCTGATGTGCAGCCAAGGTTGAGAACCTTGGCTGTAGACCAATATCTAGGCGTCATTTTACAAGTGGCCCTGTGACCCCCAGAGGGGAATACCACTCTCCACAAGTCGTTCTGACTCACCTCTGTTCCCTGCCCCAGCTGGCAGACAATACATTCTTCCCTTGCCTCAGAAGGCCGTGCCCTCTAGTAAAAATTCCCTTTCTCCCACTTCAAGCTGGATAAAGCCTCTAAATCCCAGCTCTGTTGCAAAAGAGAGATGATTGACACAATTCCCTGAAACCAATGACTGGTCAGAACTCACCCACCTGCCTTGCTCTGTTACCCATTGTTCCCTCTGCTCAAGTGGCCTGCTTTAACGATGCCTCTGCCAGAGGAACCATGAACCACAGAAGAGTAGGAATCGCCCTTGCAGTCACACAGTCTTCCTTGACAGGATGTAATAAATCAAATAATGATCACTTTTCATTACTTGGTAGTTTCTAAGCCAGGTTAACAAACAACCTCTCCTCTTTCCTCCCTTATCCTTTTGAAATGAAGTTGTAGTGGCTTGTGGGACAAGAAGTGGCCTACAGAGAACCAAAAGGACAACATGGAATTGAGAGAAGTGTTGCTTTCTCCTTGGTGCGATTTCCATGAAATTATTTATGAAACCTTCCCACCCCCACAGGGGATGAGCATCTCAATCGTAATGCATCTTCATCAGTAGCTATCATCTTCTGACAGGGCCTGGGTCTTGTGCTAGGAGTTGGAGGTTGCTGGTGGAAATTTGAGTCCATGTCTTGGATGTACAGCATTTGTATAAAATATGAACTCTAATGTGTAGAATTTGCAGGTCGCTGAAGTGTCACAGTCTACTGAAATAGGTCTGGAATCAATAAGGTACACATCAAACTCAATTGTGTTTAATTTTCATTGCTACCTAGAGGAAAGCCTAGCACAGCCCCACACAAGTGAAATTAAACATGAAAGCCTGTCTGAAGTGTAGAAGCGATACTTAAAATGATCTGTAAATAGGGTAAAACATGGCAGCCCAGCCCATCACAACATTATTGTTCATTTTTCTTTCGATAGCGGAGGTGACGGCCGCCATAAGAAAATCAGAAGAGACATGAGTACATTGCAGATCTAAAGGAGAACAAAGTGTTTTCAGTTACACACCAGCAGGATTTCCCTCTTTGCACATCCCTGGAGTCTCTTCCAAGTGGAAAATCACACTCTGTCCTTCAGTAGAGAGCAAAGAAGGAAGGCGAGTAAAACGAGGCTGTCTTGAACCAGTCCAGCCCTGCCCCCACACCGCCCCAGCTAAGGTCCTTGGCCAGTGAGATAATGGAAGGTTCGGCTCTTGCAGCTGACATGGGTGGGAGGCAGACGCCCACTCTGGGCACTTCCAGCTGACACTGACCTTTCAGTCATGGAAACATTCCCCAGACCGACACTAATCGGGGGCACATCTGGTGTTTGGACTGTGTCCAGATGGGGGTTGTGTTAGTCGAGCCAGCACGATAACCCACTGGGGAAGCAGGGGAGGGGAGAATGCAATGCTGCTGAGAGCAATCCACATCTTTGGCTGTGTATATGAGATATGACCATGCTGTGGCCGGTAAGTCATAGGATAGAGATCACCTAATCCCTGTCCATCCACTCTCTCTATGCCCACCAATAGAGGGGAAAATTGGAGAGACCCATGGAGCCAAAGCCAAACTTCCCCAGGGTTTCACAATCGGTCAAGGGCAGTCTAAAATCCCAGTATTCCGATTCCTACTATCAGGCACTTTCCATGTTTCCACACTCTCTCAAAGTACAGCATGGTGCATATTATCTTGAGATAATATGCCAAGGGTTAAGGTGATGAAAAGAATCCAGCTGGCTCTTCTCTGCTAACTTCCTATGACTTGCAAATGTATAGGACAATTTTCCAAGGCAACAACAAATCCCCTTGGTCTCCCTAACCAGGCCTGTCCTCCCACTCAATTCTTTTATTATAGCTTCTTTTTTGGATCTAAATGAAGGAGCTGCTCTTCCCAACTTGTTCCTGGACTTTTATCTGAAATAAACACACTACCTCTCATCTGCAGGCCCAGAGACCGCAACTGAGAATAAGATCTCATGGTATTGAATGAAGGTCTAGCCAGCCATACGTGTCAGAAATGACCAAGGGTCTTGGTCAGCTCTCCGTATCTGCCCTTACAAAGCCTGACACCTGTCGCGCCATGAACATGCACTGCTGAAGAGGTAATTAAGCAAACCAAAGCCAGGATACAAAAGGAGAATGTGCCCACCCACCCACTTCGAAGGCTGTCTCCAGCTGTCAGAGGAAAGTTCTTTCCATGGCTGCCCTAGTGCACTCCCCACTCGTAGGCACCATGTTTCAAGTCCACCCCAATGATCCTTTCCTGTAAAAAGTTCCAGGCACAGGTAAAAATGCTCAAATCAAAGAGATTATCAGACTCTTCTTGTATAAAAACTGCAGAGATTGATACATCCTTTTCCTTCTGATTTGTTATAAACACATAAAGATACAGAAAAGTAACCCAGGTGGAAATAAGACCAATATCAATGGCCAGCTTCCCAAAATAAATTTGAGCTCCTCCGGTAGCTAATTAACCTGCAGAGCTCTCCAGCATTGTTCTTTCTCTATTCAGCCTCCGTGGAAAGGGCAACTGTCATCCACTATCCAGTCAATTTTGTCTTCATCTGAAATAATTAGAAATTAAAAATATCTTCACTCCCATTAAAGATATTTTTTACTCCTACTCACTTGATGATCACCCATACCCTAGAACCCTCACTTCTGTTATCCTAACTGAGAAATAATCTTTATCCATCCCTGATGGGCAGAGCAATAGTCACTGAGACAGAAGAATAATCTTTCTCCACCCCCTTAAGAGGACAGCTTATTAGTTTCACCCTCCTCAGGAAAATTTTGTCACACTCCACAAGCTCTTCAGGTCTCTGAGAAGGAGCTCACAGGCAACGTCACTTTGTCTGGAGCAAGTCAGGGTCCCTACTAGTGCCAACCCTCCTCCCCACCCCAATGACTTGGTACGAAGCCATTCCACAGTTCATGCCAAACCAGCAATTCACAGCACTCATCAAAATCTGCCGCCATCAACTGATTCAGCATTCCTGCTTTCTGAGCTTAGCCAACCTCCCTAACACCCTTACATCCTAGCCTTTAGCATCACTGTTTACATCACAGGAGAGCTTCGGGCTTAGAAAGCCCAATTGCATTTGGATAAAGAATGCAGATGATTCATTCTCTCCGAAAAGACTACACACCCTGGGCCTTGATAACCATGCCAAAAAGCTTCTGAGATAGGGCTCAGGGAGGACAGAGTGGGGGATCTTGTTGCCCTGGAAACCAGTGTGCCAGTTTCCAAATGAGAAAGATTAGCTATTCGTGGTCACTGCTTTGCCAGAGTGTCCTATAGAAGAAATTAAGCGAACTTCCGATGTGGACACAGCCTAGGATCACCATGGAACCTCAGGCCACACTGACGCTTCCCTGTCCCCTAGTCTACTGTCCCCTCACTGAGAGGCCCGAACCACCACAGACATTCCATCTGGCCTCCTGGGTGTTTTCTTCAGCTCAGCTCTCCAGTTCACTCTGTGTCCATAGACAAAAAGGGTTTTGACTCAATTCTGTGTTTTGGCGGGTGAGTTAAATTTTGTCAACTTATGCACGGCAGGCAGAGGGGAGAGGGAGTGAGAGAGACGACAAAAAGAAGTGATCTGAACTCTGCATTTCTCCTCAGTGCCTCAGTAAGGTTCATGACAAGGTCATCAATGATAAGGAGCAAGACCTCCCAGCTGGACTGTCCCTCAGCCCCAAGAGGACACTCCGCAGTGATGAACTGGCAGGAGTTGGGAACTGATTCACACACTGGAAGGGGCATGGAGAGGGGGTAGCAGGAAGAGGAGTCAAGGTCCCAGGGGACAGAATGTCCAGAAGGGAAACTGATATAAAGGTTATCAAATGCCCAACATTCAAGGGAGGGGGAAAAGAGAGAGAGTCCCCATCAGGTAAGATGTATAATGGAGATGGTGAACTCTGAAAGCAGGCTTTAGCTGATGGAGGATCCTGGTGGCTGAGATAATAAAACTAATAATAGACTTTGAGGGCTCACTATACACAGGGCAGTCTCTATGATGTATATTATTACATTTATTACTTTAATCCTCATAACAACTCTATTAGAACAGAATCCATCACATTCCCATTTGCAGATGAGAAAACAGACTTTGAGAGGCTAGTCAGGTCATACGGCTTGTAAGTGAGGTGACTGAGATTCAAACCAAGTCCTAGGTGACTGGAGCAAACACTCTTGACCACTACACTCGTGTGCAACGAGCCTTAGAAATGGTGACCATGTCTATTAACCTATTAGAAATGAGTATGTGGATGATGAGTTTTAAGATCCCAGAAGACAGTCATTGGCTTCACCCTGTCCTCTACCTATTTATCCTGACACCCGCACCCAGACAGTGCAGGGAAAACCTTCAGAGGACACCCAGTGATTTCAACGGGGATGAAGATGGGACAATGGAAACCAAAATATTAGTCACCCACTCCGTGGAGCACCATTTTCGGGAAAGGCATATCATGACAATTATCTTAAGTGTCTGTATTCTATGGCAGGTCTCCCCATGTATACGCACTGCATTTTCTACACTCCTTCTAACTAAAATACAACAGAGCATGGTGGGCTGAGCTGAGACTCCTGAACAGAAGCTCTTGATGTCCCATCTGGTAAGTGGGATACAAATCCACGGTTTCTCCACCTTCTAGGCATCTTGGGATAGATAGCAGGCCTTTGAGACACAAGGCCAGAGCAGGATAAAGAGGTTCCACCCACCTCATTCTTGCCCAGGAATTTCTTCTATCTTTCCATTCCCTGCCCTTCCCAAATTACCCACCAGAACTAGGTCAAAGGCTTCAAGAGTCTCCCAGGGACAGAGTAGGGGCAAGGGTCAGATTTTCTCTTTCAGTTATTGTTTTCTGAGTACTTTAGGTCTGACCTAGTCCAGCTGAATCCACCACTCTCAGTGGGCAGTGTGTGGGAAGGGGTACATATGTAGAAGTACATAAATCCAGAATGTTTAAAACCTTGGTACAAAAAGAAAGACTTTGAGAAGCTAAACCAGAGAAGGAGATGCCCTTGCATAAAGCAAGGGGATTTCCATAGCAAGGACCAATGCCATAAGAATTTTAAGAGGTGATAAAGGTAACCTGTTGTCAAAGGAGGCAGATACAGCTAAAGATAGTAGTGAAATTAATTTCTTTCTCAAGCCCCGTAAAGGCGAATGGCTACCAGATGGTCAGACAGAAATACCTGTCCACAGGCTGCCCAAGGAAAAAAAATATATAAATGCAAGAGAAATCAGATCCTCCACTGAGCAGGTGAGCAGGAAATTAAAATATCTGTACACTGACCACAATGCAAGACCACACACATTCACCAAGAGGCTGTCAGGAAGACAGTGTGAGCATGAGTTAGCATCTATTCTCTGTCGCCCACACCCAGAGAGTACAGGGAAAACCTTCAGAGAACACTCAGCAATTTCAACAGGGACGGCAGAAGCCAGAGCCACTGATGGGAAACTTTCACACATCCCAGACCACATCACTAGACGGAACAACAGTCTGTTTTCCTGAGCATTTACTACTTAGTATGCATTGTACTGGGATCTTTCTAAGCATCGTAAGTAGCTACTGAAATAGCTCTCAACAATTCTTGTCTCCTGTGTAATCCTTCTCCTTAAGTGTGGGTTGGACCTAAAAAATTGAAAATGGCAAAAGTGATGGGGTATCAGTTACTCGCATCAAAAAATCTCCCTGAATTTGTGCTTGACACTCCCACTCTGGCCATCAGTGACTTAATCCTTATCCTCTCAATCATCCTTTCTGTGCCCTCGCTGCTACATTCCTCCTAGGAGATACACACACACACACACACACACACACACACACACACACACACGCCTCCAAGAGGAAGGATTTCAGCCACCCCTTGCCATTGTTCAGCTCCTTACCAATCAATCTCCTGCCAACCACAAATTAGCATTACACAGGCATTTACAGTGCAGCCCCCAGGGGTAGATAGAAGCTGCTAATCCTTAAGAAGAGGCACTGGTACAATAGCAGGAGGCCTAAAGCCTCGCCCCCACCCGTAGGGTGCTCCTTTGCAGCACTTCCAGCTCCTTTGTGAGCTGTCCAAGTCAACCACAGATGCTGACATTGCTGGGCCTCAAGCAAACACGAGACAGTAGGAACCCAGGGAGCACTGAGCTTTGCAAATGGCTGTATGACACACGTTACTGAGACTCCATCCCCTGCAGAAGACACCCCCCTAGGTTAGATTCCCTCTCAGAACTTCCAGTCAGGTCTTTGTTAGGGCACTCGTCCTATTTCCATTTTTACTGGTTAGAGCTATGAATGGCTCCAAATGGGACCAACCTGGAGCATGGACTGCACTGGGGCCATAGTTGGACCTGCCTCACCTTCTCAGCTGCATGAATTAACAAAGCCTGGGGTTTTTGTTGTTTGCTTGTTTTCTTTTTCTTAAGAGATTGATTTAGTCTTATGACGTCAGATTGAACTTTCTGATCCCAAAGGAAGGCAGCCTTGGCTGGGATCCCAGGGTCGTATCCCCAAGCACTGCCTTTCTTAGAGCCCCAGGGGCCCTGCAAATGCAGCCCTTCCTGCCGCAGTCCCAAAGGCTAGCTCTTGCAGCCTCCGCCTCCAAAGCTCTCTGTCCTTATCCCACAGCTGGGTCTGGAAATGAGGGGAGCTTGCAAGAGGGGAAGCCTCTTATCACAAACACTTCCTGCCTATTCCCTCTTGACCCTGCATACCACAGCCCTTCCCTGGCCAGTTGGGCCACCAAAGGCGGCCCCAGCAACCTCTCCGCAAAGGATCTGCAAGGCGGGGTCCCCCAGACCTGTCTCCACTCCAGAGTCTTCTTCACCCACACTGTCTCCCTTCTCCAGGGAACTCATAGTTTATTATGGGACACCCAAATTGGCTCAATCACTGAAAAACATGGAAGTCAGGTGGAACTGGAAAGAAAAAGCACAAAAGGCGGGTATGGATTTTCAGTTCAAATAGAAAATGTGAAAACTGGAGTTTGGCCCACCTCCTCTAGGGTCCTACTGTCCACCTCTGACACAGAGAAACACAGATAGGAACAAGGGAGAGAAAGGCCTATGCACCTGAGTGTCTGGTTCCTATCTATGCCATCCCCATTCTTATGTTGAGTTGAGTGCCCATGTGTGCTGCCTGTGGAATTGAAGACATTTGGACTCATGAATTTGTGTGCTGAAGGATTGGGAGCTGGAGGCCCAAGGGTCTTTGGACCAAGCCAGCCCAGCTGTGCTCAGCAAGTCACTGAGTTCCTAGGTCCCTCATCTCTCCCCATACCTGAGGCTCCCTAGTCCCACCCCTCCCCACAGCCTACTCTGGCCTGCTCTCTGTGTCCTGCCCCCAGCTTGCTGTGTGGTCCAAGCCCTCTGCCACGAAGAGCGAGGGAGGGAGGGATGGGCCGGCATGTTTACAGTCAAGCATAACTGAACCTTTATTTTAAATAAATAAAACTTTTAGCCAGTTTTTATTTCTCTTTCCTTTCAAAACACTAATTTCTCCCTTTTCCTCCTCCTCCTTCTCATCAGGACTGAGCCTTTATCTGTGGGGCCACCCAGGGAGGGATTGTGGGAAGGGGAAGAAACAGAGGCCAGGCTGACCCTGGTATTTCGTGTCTTCTCAGGTCATGTGACAGTCCCACTCTCTTCCCCCTCAGATGCCCACAGAGCCCCTGGGGTTCTTCTGAATTCAGGGATGTCCAGGCCTAAGAAATAGAGACTAAACAGGAAGCCCAGGCCCCATCATAAGCATCTTGTCCATCTGTTCTCCCCAGTCATAGAGTAGGCTACCCCCCACCCCCACTTCAGTATAAAATGGCTGCCCATCCATCTTCCACTTTAGTCTGTCATCTCTCTGTCTCCCCATTGGATCCTCATCCATCTGTCCCTCCCGTGGGACAACCGTCTCTCAGTATCTCCTTTGGGTTGTCATAAATCCACCTTCCTCATGAGATGTCCCATCTGTCTATCATCCCACCGGCCTGTCATTCCATCTGATCCCCTTGTTCATGCTTTTTTGGCCATCTGTCTCCCTGCATTGGATATGCTTCTGCCCATCTGTCTCCCTGAATGGGGCCAGCAATGGTAGGCTCCGGTGATATAGAAACAATTGGGATTCTGTTCTGACTTTGACCCCAGCTACAATAATAGTAGCTACCATCAATCAAGTGTCCACTATATGCCGTACACTTTACACATATTACCCCCTTTAACCCTCCAACAACCCTATGAGCATGTGTTTATTTCCCCATTTTACCAATAGGGACACTGAGGCTCAGAAGGGTTAAGCATCTTGCCCAAGGTTACACAGCTCCTAGTGGCAGATGCAGGGTCCAAAAACAGCTCTCTCCATACCAAATGGGGATAAAGACAATCTCCTTACTCCTACACCCCGGGATGTATGACTACCCTTCCCCTGGCCTCTCTGCACATTTAATTTACACTTTGCTGCTGGATGTTTTCAGACTGATGAAGTTTCCTCCCTGCCCTAGCTCTGCACAAAAAAGTGAAGGAAGAAAATCAGCCAGATGTGAGAGGCTTCAGAGGTCTTTGGGGGGCTAGGGGGAGGGAAAGTAGAGTGATGTTAAATAAACATCCAATGATATTCTTTCTGCAAAACGATCCATTTTCCTGGCACCCAGGAGTTCGTCCAAGGGTCTGTGGGTCACTGGGGAAAAGCGTTCCGTATGTTTTGGCTCTATATTCTTCCATTGGCCACAAAGAGCTAATTCTTCCAATTAATGAAATCAGAACGGCTGATGGGGATGTACTGACAAATTATTTTCGGGATGAATATATTCACACCAGTGGTGGGGCTGATAGGCCTGAAGGATTTGGAGGGCACAGAATGAAGGTCCCCCACTAGCTAGAGACACTGAGGTCATTCATGATGGCCGGGATATTGGCCACCGCCTCAAGGGACACCTTTCTCTGCCCGGAGCCATGGAGGCTGGGCTGGGTTGTCTGTGTTGAGGGGCTGCCTATCAATGGGCTTCTGTATGGTCCCGGCAGGTCCCGGCACCCCTCCCCTCTTCACTCTCCTCCAGTGCCCCAGCCAAGTCCCCTTCAGGGTCTTGTCTGAAGGGCCTATTCAGCATTTAGGATTCCCTGATGGAAAGTGAAAAGAAGACAGACAGATGCTTCCGTGGAGCTGAGGAAAAGTTGGAGGCCTGGAGACAGGAAGGGAAGCCTGAAGCCACAGTGGAGGCGCCCAGTGAGAAGAAAGAAAGAACGCTAGAAGTCCTGTGGGATGAGAAAGGAAGAAGGAAAGGGAGGAGGGGAGTCTCGGAAAGGGGACAGAGGGTGGGAGGACCAGATAGGGAGGGGAGGAGGCCGGAAGGAGGCCCCAGGCAGAGAGAGAGATCCCTGTTGGGAGACTGAGCAGTGCCAGAAAGCAGTGTGGGATTTTTTTAAAGCCACAGATTTAATTTCCTGATGACTTTTTTCAGGCTGATATTAGCAGCATTTTTCATTCTCTGAGCAGATCTGCCGGTGTGGAAAAGTGATCTAGAACGTGCTGGGTGACGGAGCCCAGCCTTTACCAAGACAGGCCCACAAGGATGGCTCAGGATCAAGCCAACATTGTGTCTCCTTTTTAAACCCCTAGAGAATAGGACAAGTTTTGCTTCTGGCCAGTCCTGAAAGAGGGGGAGGAATAGTTTCTAGGCAGCTTTGGTGAATAGGGGACAATCAGAAGTCAAAGGCAAAATTTGCCCTGTTTAAGTAGCTAGGGTGGTTTTAGTATTCTGCCTAAACCCAGAAAGGATCAGTATTCTGGGTTTTGAGGGCTATAAGTTAGGAGCTAAAGGAACCAAAGCCCAAACTCTCTCCAGAGCATTCCACACAGTCACCTAATGTCTTTTTAAAGCCTTATTTCCCTGCTTACACTCCATTTGTGCAGTCCCCGGCGTACCAAAAATAGTCCACACCACAAACCAGGAAATCAAGGCCTTCGAAAGCCCATATGCCCAATATGATCCATGACCAGCCGCTCAGGGGTCCCTGGAAGGCGGCACCACAGACACTGGAGCAAGAAGCTGCATTTAACAAGACCCCAGGTCCCCATGTGCACATGTCTGCATGAGAAGCCCTGCTTGTGGCTGCTTCCAATCTATGCTGGCTAATCTGCTGCCACTATAGAGAACTGCTCCCCAACAAACTGGATTTGTAAGCTTCTGCAAATGCACCTCCACTCCTCCATTTCTGAGTGCTAGCTCGTGTCACCCCCTTCATCTTGAAGATGCTTTCCCCTATGCCCACTTAGGAAATCCTGCCCACATTTTAAGACTCAACTCAAATGCTCGCCTCCGGGAGCCCTTCCCACCATTCCCTTCCCTTGCAGAGGTTAGGACTGTGACTGCCATTTGTTTAGATCACCCATGGAGTGCTTTTCACTTTCTGACTTGCATTTTGATTACTCCTATACTCAAGAGGCAGCATTACGTAGTGGTTTACAGGACTTCTCAGGTTCAAATTCTTTTTCCACCATTTAACTGTGGCACTGAGCAAGTGCTTCACCTCCTTGGACCTCAGTTTTCTTGTCTGTAAAATAGGGCTAATAATTATACATATGCATAGGATTGTAAGAATTTTTAAAGCATGTTTACTGCATGCCTATATTGCAAGCAATGCCAGGTAGTATATGCTCAATAAATGATTGTCAACTGAATGAAGTGCTCCAAAGAACAGTATTCTTAACCACAGAGGAAATAAGAGATATCATCCTTAAACCTCACAGCTTAACCAACAGGATGCAATCTTCCCAAGACTTGCCGATTTTGTGTCCCCTTTCCTAGAATCACAATTTGTTTTTCAAAGGAAACAATAACTATTGTTGTTTGTTGTTGTTGTTGTTTTTCTAGTAATCATTGGATAAAAGTTGTGCTTCTTTAATTTGGTTTCCATGTTATCCCCCTTACTGAGTTCTTTCTGCCCTACTCCATGGTTCCACTCTGAAAGCTCAATATTTTCTTTCAGCATCTTTTTAAACATTTCAGCTGGTTTTAAGCATTTATTTTATTTTCAACTTTGTATAACTTTATCGATTGCCTCATTAACATTCTTTTGACTCCCCCAAAAATTCTTAAAACACTTATTCTGTGTTTTTATCTCCAAGGGAATATTTTGACTGGAATGACACAATTCTTTCCACAGTCATGCAGAAGAGGAATTTGAAAACCAGTAGAGTCATATCGCCTGATCCTACACACAAAGAATTGCTCAGATGCACGAGTCTCCAGCTTTCTCACTGTCCATATTTCTCAATGCTGTCTCTCCATAATTGTTCTTTCTGGATAAACCCTAGGGGAAAGTGAAATAAATACTATAATGGAAGTTCATTCAAGATGGAGGTTATTCCAGAGTCCAGTTTCCTGAGATTACGATGGTCCCTAATACATAATATAATATCAGGCTCAATTATAGAAATTTTTATTTCAATCAATAAGCATTTTTAATTTCCTTTCAGAATCCCATATGGTGACCTGGTTTGGTTTAGATGAAATTCAGAGATCATCTGTCTCCATGCTGTGCCCCATCTACAATTTTTATGTCTTCATGCTTTTTATTATCTGGGCACAAAATATGGATCAGTGCAACCAAACCCTTTGCATCCTGATAGAGGAAGAGTGTCCCTATTCTTGTCACAATCGCCCTAATTGTAAGAAGGGGAAAAGGAGCCAGTTAAAGCCACTTGTTTGAGATTTCAAGGGACTGGGGAGGAATGGGACCTCAGGCAAGTGGGAATGTGATCTACATGGGAAATCTCTGAGAGGACACCTGCTCCTGCATGGGTCTTTGTCTCCAAGACTCCTGGAGGTGCAGCCCCACAGGAGAGGCAAACAAGCAGAGCACCAGCAGGGACATAGGGCTCTGTCTGTGGGAAAAGGACAATCAGTGAACTTTCAAGCCCAGAGGGTGGGGTAAGGCTTACAATTTGAGCTAGATGTCTGGAAACTCGATATTGCCCAGAGTATCGATTACCTCACAGGCTCTGATCCTTTCCTGCTCAGAGGGCAGAAGTAGCCAGGCAGGTCTCTAACACAAAACTCTCTGTGCAGCTTTTAATTAACTCTAAGAAACTGTGCATCAGAGTCTTCTAGAAAAGGAGATTGTTTTGCCTCATAGAAGGACACGGGAGTCATCAAGATAGAAATTTGAGTATGACCAAAATATCAAGAGATTCCCATGTCTGCCTTGGCCCAGGGAATTAAACAATGGTGGGTTTGCTCTTTAAAGCATAAGGTTGGAACAATTGCTTCACACCGAATTCTTGCTCAGGGCATCTTTTCCAAAGAGAATCCTAAGAACTTTGCTCTGACTGCCTGCCATTTTGGTATTGGACGTCTTTGGTACTCGAGCATCAAAATGTGAGGAACCGTCAGGTCTTGATCCTTTGTAGGTTGGTAATTCCAGATACACGGCAGAATTACAGAATCCTACCTGACATTTGAGTGCGAACTTTCTCACCATTCACTCCAAGGCTGTCGCTGGACTAATCCTCTCCAAGCCTTTGTCCAGGTATTCTCCATCGGCAGTTAGAACCAGTAGGCTTGACACTTCTCTAGACATTTGGGATACAGTAGCCAAGATATGATCACTCTTCTCAAGGGGTTTATTTTCTAGTAAAGAAAAGAGATGTTTGGATGAATAATAATAGCAGCTATTTTTAAAAAATATTTATATTTATTTATTTTGACAAATAAACATTGGATATATTTAAAGTGTACAATGTGTTTTGATATATGTATACATTGTGAAATGATTGCCATAACCAAACTAGTTAACATATCTATCATCACTTCCCATAGTTACCATTTTTGTGTATGTATAGTGAGAACATTTGAGATTTAATCTCTTAGCAAATTTAAAGTATATAATGCTTTAACTATAGTCACTGTGTTGTATGTTAGATCTCCAAAATTTATTCATCTTATAACTGAAAGTTTATACCCTTTGATAAATAGCTCCCATTTTCTCTACCCTCACCCTCTGGTGACCACCATTCTATTCTCTGTTACTGTGAATTTGGCTTTTATTTCTTTTTTAGACTCCACATATAAGTGAGATCATGTGACATTTGTCTTTCTATGTTAGGCCTATTTCATTAGTGTAATGTCCTCCAGGTTAACCCATGTTTTTGCAAATGGCAGAATTGCCTTCTTTTTAAAGTTGAATAATATTCCATTGTGTATATATGCCACATTTTAAAAAATCCATTCGCCTGTCAACAGACACTTAGGTTGTTTTTACTTTATGGTATGATATGCCTTTGATAAACATTGGGCTAAGCACTTGTGATAGCTGGCCTCCTAAAGGCCCCCAAATGATCCTCACCTCCTTCTATTCCTATACTTGTGTAGGCCCCTTATCAACAAGTAGGGCTGACATGTATAACTAATAGGATTTGTGGGGAAAAAAAAAAAATGTGACTTCCAAGGCTAAGCCATAAATGATATTGCCGCTTCCACCTTGCTCTCTCTTAGATCAATTACCCTAAGGAGAATCAGCTGCCTTGCAGTACAGACATTCAAGAAGCTCTATAGGGAAGTCCACATAAAGAAGAACTGAGGCCTCAGACCAATAACCAATGAGAAACTGAAATCTTCTGCCAACAGCCACGTGTCTCAGCCATTTTGGAAGCAGAGCCTCCAGTTTCACACAAGCCTTTAGATTGCTGAAACCTCATGAGAAATCTCAAGTCATAACCACTCAGGTAAGCTGTTCCAAATTCCTGGCCCACAAGTGCAGGGTGAGATCGTGTTTATTGTTGGTTCGAGCCACTAAACTTGAGGTTATTTGTTCTGCAACAATAAATAATTAATCCAGTGCTTTGTGTTCATTACCTGTTGACTTCTCATGATAGTCCTATTGAGTATTAATTCTTGTCCCAATGTTATAGATGAAGAAATTGGGATTTAGAGAGATTAAAATAAGAAGCAAAGTTGGGGCCTAAATCTAAGTCTACTGAACTCAAAGCCTATGCTCAGACTATTACAAAAATGTTACAAATTCAGACCAACAAGGAACCAAGCACCGCTCAGAGAGTTGGAGAACTCAGGTTTATTACACCAGCAATCCCAAAAGAGCTAGAGCTCTGAAAATCAGGACCCAGAGCTCAGAAGCAATTTTGCTTTTATAAGGCTTTCCGCGTTGTTATAATTGGCATACGCTGGTTGATTTATCCTCGGGTGGTTACAGACCACGGGAGTTGCTATGGGCTAAGAGCAGTTACAGAGTGTGAGATTTCAGACAGGAACTTAGGCAATACATCTGTTATCTAGACAGAACAATCAAAGGGGTGGGTGAGCCTTCAGTTGATCTGGAGATCACTCTGCCCTTCAGCCTATGCAGCAAGCTCTCTACAGAAACAGAACAAAGAGCTGATTACAAGGTTAGCCATTTGAGTGGAAAATTCCTCTTCAATACCTCTGTACAATAAAGTGTTTTTAGTGCAAATATAGACATCTATACAGAGAACAGAAGGTCACAGTAGGAGGAGCACTGGGTTTTACCTGGAAAGTCTGAAATTAGAGATAAGGCGGAAGCAAGCAAGACTTGTTAGAAGATGGGAGACTTGTAATGGAAATAAAGGATGGGGAGAGCTACACCAGGAGGGCAGCGGAAAGAGGCATTCCAGAGGGAACAGGCATGGGGCCTCAAACAGCTTGGGGTGGTCAAAGCCTGTCTGGAGTTTCTAGCTCTAAAAGAATCAAAGCCTCATGGCTGGTTCTCCGGGGCAAAAGTTCTAGACCAAGACTTACTCTTAAATCACTGGAACTGGTGCCTTTTCCATAAACTGTTCCCCCAGCCCCTGCTTTTGATTAGCTCAAATCCCCTTTAGGTCCCCATTTTTTTCTCTCGGTCGCTTCTCCTTTACAGACCCAGTTCCCTGGCATATCTGAAACACATACCAGTTCTTCCTAGCAGGTAATGTTTACAAAATGGTACTAATGATGTTTACATCTGCATTTATAACATAGCTCTTGTCTACTGCAAAATATCACATGCACCTTACTTCTTTCTTCAGCAGGGTTATTAGAATGGCAAATCGAGGAAATTCAGGGGACCAAGTACATTGGATTTTAGAAAGACATGTATCCTTTCTTGTGGTAGCCTTCTGGATACACTGGTGGATTATACATTAGAGAAACACAATACAGGAGATGCGTAGCTGGTTCAATAACCACACCCAAAGGATACTGACCACAGGTTGATGTCAAGTTCTAGAAGATTATGTTGGTGCCACCAATGGCTCTGCCCTCAGCCCACTCGCAGGCAACAACTTTTAAATCAATAACTTGAATGAAGAAATAGAAGGCAGACTTATCACATTTCGCAGTGGCTGGAATGGGGACAGTAAATAGGTGGATTGGCAGAAACGAAAATTTCATACCTCTCCAAAGGCTAGCATTGGTTAAATCTACAAAGATAAATTTCACCCGAAATAAAAGCTCCTTTGCTTAAGTTCCAAAAGTCACTGCACAAATACACAATGGAGATTTCTGACTCAGTGATAACTGTGAAAAAGAAAAATATCGAAGGGTTTTAGCCAATGGTGAGTTAAATAGGAGCTAAGACACAGGCCACCTAATCTGGCTTTAAGTTGAGGGGGGGAAAGAAGGAGGAGAACTTTGACTCTGAAGGTTTACTGCTGAGATTCTACAGCCCCCCACCACCCCAGGGCTGTATTTAGTAACTCACACTCTACTCCATTAAATGTGTTTGGGTTCCCAGCGCCTACCCACCTCCTCCCCCCACACTGAGCCAGGGAGCCCTTAGAAGGTAATGCGAACGCTGAGAGCTTGGAGTCTGGGAAGAGCTTGGAAACTAAAGCTCTCAAAGCCTCTCCCCCCAGCCCTAGCCCTGCTGATAAGGATGAGAGCAAAGCTAGCTGACAAGTGATTGGAAACAGGAGTTCCCAGACCCTTTAACCCTTCCCTAGCTTGCCCGTTCCTCTAAAAGCTGAGGCCCTTCTCCTTGGGGCTTCCTGCTGTCTGTATCAGAGCCCAGTGACTTTCCCCATCAACTTTTTATTTTCCTCTCCCTTTGTCCTGATAGGTCATTGAATGCTGACTTTCTACCTGGAAAATAGTTATTATCATCACCAAACACTGAGGTACAGCCCCCTGCACCTTCAGGCCTCCCTGACAAGTCAGACAGAGAGAGTCTCTTCGGTCCAGAACCCCAACCCCAGCACCCTTAGCCACCACACCTCTGCCTGTCCAGGGCCACTGTTCACTGCAGGAAGCTACCAGGTGAATGTCAGTGCTATCTGGTGCCTGAGGGTTGTGGGAGCAGAGACCCCAGGCCCAGTCCCAGCGGTCTACTCACAGAGCCATTCCCTGCTTCTCTGGCAGGCCGTGGAGCTCTATAGGGACGGTCAGGGGTCACCCCCAAACCAGACCTGACTTTCCTGAGTAATCCCAGAGGCCTTTTACCTACCTAGGTATTGCCTGGTACCTGGACAGGGGTGGTCTTGCCCCTGGCAGTGGCCAGCATGGCTGAAGCTGAGAGGAAAGCAGTCTGCTTACCGTGGGAGGGGCATTAAGGAGAAGCAAAGCTTAGGCCACAATAATTAAGTGTAAAAGTGCTTCCTTCAGTAGAATGAAATTCAGATAAACTGCCATTATAATGCAAATCAGCTTTGCCCTAAAACCTTTACCCAAACGGGCAGTTTAATTAAATCTCTAATCTCCTCTGGCCCATTTTGACCCTTTCCCTACACAGGCCCCCCTTTCTCCTCCTCCCCTACTTGACTTGGGAACTTCAAGATTTCACTTAAAACGCTTAACCTGTAAGCATGCAAAACATACCCAAAATGGTGGACCCGGGTCTGGGATTGATCCTTTTGAAGGTCTGGTTGTGATGTGTCACAGGGTATTAGTTCTTTGAGGCTCAGATAGTTCTGATTGGGGTGCTGGATACTGATGGCAAGGGTGAGCATGATGGTGGTAAAACTGACAAAGGTGATGCTTACAGTAAAGTGATGGCAATGCGCCCAGCCTTGAAGAGGAGGGTGTGTGCCTCATACAGGCTTCTGGTTGTCCCCAGGAGTTTGACACCCGCTTAGGACCCACCCCATGCAATGAAAAGTCTGCGATCTTACCACCCATAGAAAACACATGGCAGCCCTTACAGACATGTACATACAAACCAGAAGAGGCATGGATGGACAAATTGACCTGTCCATGGTGTCCCCATTTGTGAGGCTGTACTGGCCAGTGCTGTGAACCACAAAGGGATGCTGAGCCTGTTAGTGAGAACCAAGTTCTCTGGGGTCATAGGTAGGGGTGTGATTAGGAGGGAAAAAAGAATTGAGTGGGGCAGGATGGAGGCTGGAGAGAAGGGCTGGCCCCAGAGCAATGAACAACCCAGTAGTGCCTCTGATATCTGCAAAATGCTTTAGCAGTTTGTGCCATCAAGTTAAAAAAAAAAAAGCAGAAAGGAAATCAAGTATCAAAGGCTGGGCACCATGGTATAGGTTATCTCTTCAATTTCAACCTTGTAATTCTTATTCTCTTCCCGACACCCCTTGGAGGAAACTGGGAGGCAAAGCGGTGAAGTGACTTGCCCAATGTCACCCAGCTCGTGCTTGGCTGAGCCAGGATTCCAACATGGGCCTGCCTTACCGAAAAGTTGATGCTCTTTCTGCTTAGTGATCAGCCACAAGAAGTATAATGCTGGAGTGGAGAATAACCATCCAGTAATACTTAACTCATCTCCCCTCCCTTCTGCAGCAACACCTTTCCATCTCAGAACAATCCATTTCCTCTGAGGGAGAGCAGGACGTTCTCAGCAGGGATGAGGGAATCAGCTCTCAGCCCTGAGCATGTAAGGGTGCTGGGCTTGTGGGGGGCTTCTAGGGGCTCAAACCCAGAGGAAGAAGAGCCCCCAAGAATTTTCTTGAAAGAAGCGTCAAGGGGAAATAAGGAGGATGGGAGGAAAGGGCATCTGTAAGTTATATAACAAACACCAGACCTCTCTATTTTATACCTCATTCCTTTGGTGGGGGTCTGCAGAGGAGCCATTTCTATTTGGGAAACTGAAATTTAAATCACTCTGAACCCTGCGTTGTCTCTGTTAATTGTATGGACTTCAATTCAGTATGCCTGAAGAACGGTTGGACATTTTTTTAGGAAAAAGTTGTATTTGTGGAAATAAGACTCTCTGGATTCAGGAAACATCCCCGTTTCTTGGGGGGATTCCCTACTTCCTGGTATTGTGGGTTTTCTTTGTGAAGAGGAGAAGAGAAAGAGGAGACAAAAGAAGCCCTTTAGGAAGATTCCCATAAATCTTGAGTAAATGAGGGAAGCTGAGGTGTTTGAGGCAGCACAACACCCAGCCCCTGAGGGAGCTCTCGAGCCCGTCGGTTCTCAGCCTGAGAGTGGCGGCCACCCCTCTCCGAAGCCAGGTGTCTCCAAAGGTCAGCCACTTGGAATAATGGGTGCTGCTGTTTTGACTTCTGAAAGACGGCCTGGGCCTGAGGGAGCCTTCTTGGCTCCAGGGCTAATGTGAGCAGGTTAAGAAAGTGGGATTTCTGGACAAGGTCTGTTACAGAGTCCTTTGTCTCTCTTGCAGCAAAGACAACAGAGAAGAATTTTAAAAGGCTGTCTTGGTCTCCAGAACCCCTCTGGAAGCAGATGGCATGTCAACAGGTTCCAGCGCAGGCCCCAGACCTGGGAGCCTTATTGGAATGCAATTACCCTAAGTGCTGGCTGTTAGGATGAAAAGGCAGGAATGCAATTATGGAAGGAGCATGCAGTGAGCTTTCATTGATTAACCTGTCTTGTCTGATTCCATTTCCCACTGAGGTGATTTTGGGGGCCTTAGGTTATGAGAAAGAAAAAAAAAAGCGAATGCCAAAAGCAGGGTTGGTGAGCATCAGGAGGGCCTGTGGACCCCTGACATTGCCTGGTAAATGTGCAAAATGGAAAAAATGTATATTTTCTAGAAAGAGGCTCTATGCTCATCACATGCTTAGAGGGCTCTGTGGCCCCCCCAAAGGGTTAAGAACCATAGGGTCAGAGAAGTGAAAGATCAGCAGGGTGGTTAGGAAAGAACTGCCTCTGCTTTCAACTTTAAGTGTCCGTAACCCATCTGGGTACGATTCTGGGTCAACCGCTTAGCAGCAAGTTGCTTAGCCTCTCTCTGCCTCAGTTTCAACTGTAAAACCAGGATAAAAATACCTACATCCTGAAGTTGATGAAAGAATTAAATGATAGAAAAAATGCAAAGCTCTTAGCCCAACATCTAGCCCTTCGCTAAGGGGGCCATTTTTCTCATAATTATCTATTAAAGTTCAGAAAATAAAGTGGACATACGCACGTACTCTTCTGAGTGGTCTTTTGACCCTAAACTCATAGTCTAGATTCCACAGGACCCCCTTGACAAGACCCTCTTTCAAAACTGAGTGGGACCATGAGATCCAGGGTCTCTAGACACTGCCTCCTTAAACTCTCCCCCAATAGGGCACTTCTCCTGTGGAAGGCACCAGGATCTGGACACATTGGAAGACAAGAACTTCTGGAAGTAGGAGTACATCAAGTATCTGGGTGATGCCAGGACCGTGGAGGGGTTGTCTGGGCCTCAGTGGGAGCCACCACTGGCCTGTCTCATGGAGCAAAGTGTCTGAAAAGTTTCATCACCAGGCTTCCTGCCTGTTGGAATAATACAACCACACACACTCAGTTGGAATGGACTTCTCTATCATAACTGGCCCCAGAATGAGACAAATCCAAGGCCCAGCATCTGCAGAATACCTGCTGTGGGATTAGAAAAGGGAAAACCAAATTTCTCTCTGTATTAAGCATGTCTTTTTATTTTCTGTATTTTGATGCTTTGACATCTGGGGCCTTGCTGACACTGGAGGGTCTATCCCTCCCAGGGTTAGCCAGTTCCTGGAGTGAGTAAAGGACTTACCTGCCAATAACATGTCTTTCATATAAAACTCAACCAATCCAGAGCCCATATCCCAAACTGCTTCCTTTCTCAGAGCTCTTACACCTGGACCTCTACCTCCTACCCTAATTCCCACAGGCACAGGGACCAGACAATTAGCGATAGCCCCTGTGCCCCAGAGTCAACTAAAACTACATATATTAGCTAACCCTAACTCCACTTACCCTGCCTCACTGGTCCCTCCAGTGGAAACCAAAATAAAAGCTCTTGCCTGTGTTTTTTCCTTACTCCCCCACCTTCTGACCAACCCTGGTGCTTCTCTGTGTGCTCCCCACCCGATGGTGTGGCCTGGCCCCTTCTCCTGGGATCTATAACAAACTATCTTTTCAATGGCAGTTCACTCCTGATCTGTTGGCCTCACCAAACTTGAATAATAATAAAAACTATATTGTAAAACGCCCCCTTCTCTGCCCCTACACATTTTACCCTCCTCGAAGACCCTCAGAGCTCTCCTCTATCAGAGCCTACAGGCTGCTCCAGATTTCTTCTACTCCAGGCCCAGTTGCTGGGCCCTCCTTCCCCAGCCCACCCCTGCAGCCCCAGGCTTCTCCTCCTAAGCCTAAGCCTCCTCCCCATCTGGGGTCAGAAGTAGTGCGATCCTAACTTCGGCAAGAAATTCTAGAGGTGAGGACCGTGGGAGGATCTTTATTCTTGGGTTCCCAGGAGGGAATACTCTCAAAGAGCGAAGAGGAGGAGCTGGCTCCAGGCCATACACTCGTTTACTCATCAATCATTCATTTATTCATTAATCATTCATCCCCCCACCCATCAATCATTCATCTGCTTATTTATTCATTTGGTTTGTTTGTACCTCTTCCTTGCTTTGGTTGCCACAGATGTTGGTCCTCTTTGGCTTTGATCTGTCCCCTGTTTCTGTGGCAGCTACATAGCAGAGGCCTTCTGATATCACTTTGTCAGTTACCTGGCTGGGAGAGTGTCCCTCTCAGAGGAGCCTGAAACCACCAAAAGAACAGTGCAAAGCTGTCAACTGCCTGAAGGCTCTTTCCATTTCAGGCTTTGGTCTTCTAGTCCATGGGTCAGTGGTAGGGGTGGGGAGGGTCTCCTAAATCAAGAAATAACATTCAAGACATGCCTCACGGCTGCTTGAAAACTGTTTTTCTGGGCCTTCTGGAAGGCAGAGGCTATAAGAGGCTGTAAGCCTCCAGGCTGTGAGGCCTGGGCTTAGCACTTGCGCTTTTACAGAATACAGTCTGGGGGAGCCTGAGGCCAGAGTTTTAGAAACCTGTTATGCTTCTGATGAGCCTTCCAGTTTCCACCCACCCACCCCACCCCCACTTTACCCCAGAAAGTCTATTCCCAGCCAGCAGCCAGAGACTCTCCTATGTAAGTCAGATTGTGTCCTATCTCTCTAGTCAAGTCCCTGCCAGGACGTCTCATTCACTCAGAGACAAAGCCAAGGGCTGGAGGATCTGGTCCCGTTCACCTCACCACCCCCCCCCCTTTATGGCCCAATTGGCCTTGCCCTTCTCACTCCTATTTTAGGGCTTTTGCCTGTGTTGTTTCCAATTGTTTCTTCTAGAATATTCTTGACCCCTGGGGCACTCTTGAAAGTGGCTCAGTTTCTCATCTCTCAAGTCTTTGCTCAATTGACACTTTCTCCATGAGCCTATCTTGACCCATCATATTGAAAATTGCAAACCATGCTCACACGGCACGGCTCTCAACCCCCCTTACTCCTTAGCACTTATACTTTCTAACAAACTATATAATTTTCTTATTATTTCTACTGTTTATTGCCTGTCTCTGCATTCTAGGATGTAACCTCCAGAAGGACCAGGAGTGTTTGGGGTTTTTTCGCTAATGGTGTATCCATGGATGATGCCTGGTCCGTAGCAGCAGCTCAGAAAAGCATTCTTCGAATAAAAGAATGAATGAATGACTGGGCTCTGGGAAGTTCCAAAGGTGAAGCTTGTGAAGTAACAGGTTGTGGGGTCCAGGGCTTCCTGAGGCAGAATTTAGAAGGCTTATAGTAGTCCCTGTCAGCTGTGCGGAGGCAGGGGCATCCAGGCAGGTCCCTGCTGCCAGCCTTCTCAGGCAGCAGCATTGGTGGGGACTGCGCTAACTCGAGATGCCAGCTCTGTGCCGCTCTGGGGCTGGCCAGCGCTCTGGATGTCATTAGCTGATTTGTTCTGCTCGGCAGAATGTACTTTTCGTATTTAGGCAGAAAAAACAGCTTTCGGTCCTCGTGCCCTTTCTTCTGTGAGCTGTAGCACATGGCCTGCTCATTATGAATTAATCCTCTAAAGAGCATGTTCATTATTCTAATTTAATTGTGCTTCGTTTCAGAAAATAACTAAACTCAGTGCGGAATAAACTCCAACGCTGATCGGTTTTCAAGAAGTTAACCTAAGACAAAATACTGCTAGAGGGCAGCAGCAATTTGGAATCATTAAAGGGAACCCATGTAAATAATAAAAACAAAACTAAAATGCAGAATTAAATTAAGGAATAGGAAATTAAATTTGTGAATCTGATCTGAAATTGAGGCCCTATATGCACAGGCTTGGCCTGGCTTGGCTCTTTGCTCGGGAGTGCTGGGGCGGTGCAAGGGCAGGAGGTTGCACAGAGGTTCCCAGGCCAGGGACGTGGAGGGCAGGGGGAAGCTCACGGGCCTCCTCTTCTGAATGACAGTGTGCCGCCCTGGGAAAATGGATGTGGGCCGGAGAGAAACAAAGGGGGTTTCCCTCAGAGGAAGACGAGAGCCACATTGTCACAGCTACATCTGGATGACTCCTGCTGAGCCCTGGTGACTGCTGAAGGAGAACCAACTGCCTACAAAAAGGCAGAAGGGTGCAGGGTGCCTGTGGCTGAACTGCTGGGAGCATTTAACCCCAGACAGAACAGCCCCTCCAGCCTTGCTCCACCCCTGTGACCTGGGCACCCTCCCACAGGTGACCCAGCTCAGAACAGGGGCCAAGGGACATGACCCCTGCCATGGGAGCCCAGTTCCAGATGTGGGAGATCCAGATTCCAGAAGCAAGACAATCACCTTGGCAGGTCGGGCCCCTACCAGTCAAGAAGAGGAAGAAAAAAAAGTAAGATGGGGATGGGAGAGGGCAGACTTACAGACTTTAAGAGGGCTGAGAGTTAGGGGTCCCAGGGGCAGAGTTAGTACCAACGCTCAGACTTCATTCTGTAGATTTCCAGGATTTTTAGACCCTGTCCCTGGGTGTCTTCTCTTTGTCATTTCCTACAGCCACTGCCACCTCCACCTGCTTCTTTCCTCTCTTTCCTCTTTCTCCCCTTCTCAAAGTGAAAAGAGCCCAGCCTACAGAGTCAGACAGACTGGTCTGGGTCACAGTTCTTTCTTTTACTTGGTACCCGGGCTTGGGCGAACTATCTTGCCCTTCCTAACCTTGGTTTCCTTATATGTAATAACACTAATACCTGCCTCCACGGTTTGTTACAAGGAATAGCTCCTGGCATAGAACAAGCTCTCAGACACTTCTGCTGTTTTATTTTCTGCTTTACCAGTGGTGCTTACACACACTCTCTTTACATGCAAATATCCACATTTGCACACATGCACACATATGTCAAAGTCTTCATCGAAGACCTTAGGCTGGGTTACCAGAGCACCACAATTAGTTAAAACTCAAGTCAATCGACTATTTGCCTTGATTCCCAAAGGCTAACAATTCAACAAACGGCATCTTCATTTTGTTTAACAAAGAAAAATTAGCCACCTTAGACCCTTTTTTTAAAACAAAGAAGTAATATAGATCCACCTACAGTGTCAATAGTAGGAAGGTGGAGAGCCACGTGCTGGTGTCAGGATGCGAGTGGCAGGGCGGGGTGGTTAACCTGGAGGTAAGGACAAGGGGCAGGAAGATCCCATTGATGGCCTGCACCTAGATCCAGGGGCAAAAGCTGCAAAATGACTGGTCCTTAAAAGTTAATTTAAAAAAAAGCCACTCAAAGCTCTGAGATACACAAAATGCATGCAGCCTCATTCCACAGGACCCATCTGAGGGGGTTTAATTTCTAGAAGGCTGGAGTGAACTTAGTGAAATGGTTTCTGTTTTTTCGATCCTGGATGGAATCTTCTGCATCCAGAGGATGGACCTGTCTACTCAGGACATCTGTATGGGGACAGCTTCGCCATTTGACCATGAAGGTTCAAATCATGTCTGCCTAACAGAAGAGCTTTCAAAGTGGCTGCACCTTAAAGGCCAGTTTGGTTTTTCTCAACCAAACAGATTTCTTTCCATATAAAGTCCATATTGCTCAAGCTTACATGACACCCCTCCACCACACACACACACACACACACAAACTACTTATTATCTCCTTTGCCCATTGGATAATAATAATATTGACAATAACAGTAGCATTATTGGTCAACATTTACTGAGAGTTTACTCCTTGCCGAACATTTTTCTAAGTACTTTGTAAGAATTAGCTCATTTAATACTCATAACAACTGTGTGAGTATTAAATGGGTATTATTTAATAGGTATTATTGTGAGATAGATATTATTGTCCCCTTTCTATGGATGAGGAAACTGAGGTCCAGAGACATGGAACAATTTGCCCATTATAACCAAACATAGCAGCACTGGGGTTTGAACCCAGACAGTGTACCAGACTCCAAACTGGAGCCTCCTAACCATGACATGGTACTCCTTGGTGGTCACCAGCTCCCCTGTCCACAAATCTATCCTTAATAACTCTAAATCTAGGCCACAAGGAAAAGAGAATTCACTGGGCCTTGGGTGACTCACATCTGAAAAGCAAGCCCATGTTTTTAAAATGCCTTTACTTCACTTTCCTCCCTGGTCCTTCTCATGCCTGAGTCTTCAAAGTCGTCCTTGCATTTTGGCTGTAGCCTGAGCTCTGTGGGATGCATGATTTGTAGACAAGACCATGCTTTTTACTGTTTCATAGGTTGACTTCTTACAGCCTGTGAGGGCAACATGGGCCTGGCATCTGGAAGACTGTTCCAGAGGAAACAGCTTTGTCAGTGTACTTGTTTGAATTCCAGACCCCAGTTTTTAAGACACACATCTGCAATGGGCATATGTATTGAGATAGATGAAAACATAAATGGTTTTCCATTGTATCTGTGTTATTAGACTTGACCTACCATCCAAATAGCATAGAAAGAGTGGAAAATTAAAGGTGATTTGATATTAGCCTCCCATTCATATTAGAAAAAGTAACTGCTCTTGCGGTTTTCCTCACAGAGGTGTCTTTATTCATTTGACATGCCTTTAATAACTAATTCTAGTTGTCTGGTTGCCAAGAAAGATTTCCTACGGGCAGACTTGAAAGTGACTCGGAACTCTTTGCATGCCCGGCTTCAAATGATCTCAGAACGGCAAACATTCAGCTTCCCTCCAGACTTCTGAAGTGTGGGAATAACATGAAAGAATGAACAAGAATCATTTTGCAGCCTGCACATACTAGGAGTGGAGATGTCTGGCAGAGGTGGAGGCTGGGTCTACATGGACCATGCAGGCATAGTGAGATTTGGAAACAAGCTCATGAATTTGATCCGTGGAGTCAGCCAAACCAAATAATTCAGTTCAAGAAAATTGATCTACTTTGGGGCTAGAATAATCCAGGTCAATAACAAAGAGACTGAGCTTTCCTCTGTCTGTGTAGACCTGGAGTGGGCAGAGAAAGACAGGGAAATCCACCACAGTTGCTTTCATAGGGTCACGATCAAAGAGTACACACTATGATTATGCAGAAATATTCACTACAGCGATTATTTATTCATCTACATATGCCAGGCTGAGTGGATGACACACATAATCTCATTTAATCCTCAGAACTGTCCTATGAGGTGATTAATCCCATTTTACAGATGTGAAAGCTGAGCCTCTCAGATGTTAAGTGACTCGCCCTGGACACACAGTTTTGATGGCAAAATCTGGCCAGTCGTTTGTCAAGCATGACCCTTTTCCTCCTGAGAGCACAGCTGGATGCCATTTCCAGGCTCCCTTGTACTTAGATGCAGCCATATGACTCAATTTTGACCAAGAGAACGTAGAAAAAGTGACACAAATCATTTCCAATTCTGACTCATAAAACCTACCTGTATCCAATTCTTCCCCACCCCCCAAAACCCCCCATCCAGTGGCTGAATGGAAAGAATGCTGAATACTTAGAGGAGGGTAGAATCTGAACATGAGAAAATCTAGGATCTTAAATTACTGCTTTTAGCAGAGCCCCTTCCTCATCACTGTCCCTGCAGCTGGGCAGTGATGTGAGCCAGAAATAATCTATCGCGTTAAACCACTGAAATTTAGTGATTGTCGGTTCCAGCAGAAAGCCTAAACTGACTAACACAGTTCATAAGGTGCTTCTAAACTCAAGGACTCCAAAGTCCATGCTCTTAACCCCTTCCTTGTCAGGAACTACACTGGGTCCAATCACACCTCACCAGGGGATATTAGCACCTTCTTTTTTTTGTCTCATATTTCTTCCTGATCTATTGGGCCTGAGGTGGTGATTTCTTAGCTTTCCACTTTTCTATCTGTGCAGACACATTCCTGGTTTTTAAAAATCTGATCAAAGCTACTCCTTTTTACTATCTCTTGCTTAAACCCTCCCTAAGTGGGGCTCTGAGCCTCTGAGTGCCTTGGATTTCTTTTTTCCCAGATGGACACATCTAATCAGTTACTAGTGTCTCTTCCATCCTTGCTCTTCCTTCCCATTCCTCAGCCAGTGCTCTGTTCTGGCCCTCATCATATCTCGCCTGGTGTAACCAGAACACCCTCCAAACTTGTCTCTTCTCCTCCTTTCCATTATCCTATTGCTTCCAAAAGGGTCTTCCTAAAATAGATCTGGTCCCAGAATCCCCTGCATTAAATTTTCTCACATAAAGTGTGTCCATATTAAAAATGCCAATGCCCTTTGACCAAATTGTAGGTCTGTGCATTGGCAGGCACATGCACAAAGTGATTTAAAAACAAGAATGTTCTCTGCATCATTGTTAGAAGTAGCAAAAGACTGGAAACATCAAATGTCCGTCAGTCAGTCTTATTAAATAAACTGTGGAACACCTGTGCTTCACCCAAAAATCTCCAAGATTTGTAGTTAAGTGTAATGAACAAGGTACAGGTAAGTGTATACAACGTGCTAATATTTGTCTTTTAAAAGTATTGGGGAGATATATTCACATACGTGTTTGTAAACGTTCTAGCTCTGAAAGAATGCATAAGAAATTGGTAATGGCAGTTGCTGCTGGAAACACAACTGAGTGACTGGCAATCAGGGAATGAAGGGAGATACTTTTCGCCAAATATATATTTGTATTGCTTGCAGATTTTTGTCTATACATGTTATGACTTTAAAACATTAAAATGTGACCTGACTTTCCAGGGCTCATTTGAGAAAGTCCAAATCCCTTAGTATGAAAGGAAAGGCTCTCCCAGTTCTGGGTCCAACATATTTTCCTGCTTGCTCTCTCACTCAACCACACCGTTCTCCGAACATTCCCTGCACATTGTCCCGTCTCCATGCCTTTGTTTTGGTCTCTCCCTCTCCTGGAAAGTCCCATTTTTTTCTCAGCAGGAACTAAGCTCATCTGTTATCTCCTTTATTATTTTTTAACTTTTATACCATGGCCTTTTATCTCAGTTTGCTGCACATTAGAGATAGATATCTTTCCTACGAGATGGTATGATGTCTCACAAATAGAAAGTGTTCAAAAGGTACCAGTGCCTTGAACTAAATTTAGAATTCTACATGTCTCAGCCACAGCTTCTGAGAATGGCTGGGAAGGGTGCCAGGGCTGGGTTCACCCTGCTCCCTAGGTAAGGAGCAGGATCTGAAATTTGCCCCATCTGGCTGGGGGCTGGACGAGGTCAGTAATACATTTCAGCCTGGGACATTCTGCAAGAATGGACCTTCTTCCTTTGGTTCACTCCCAAAGCCACCCCCGCCCCAATCTCTTTGCCACTAAAGATCTACCTGGCTCATGGTGCTGCCATGCTCAACACTGAGTATTGGCTCAATGGATTCATGCTGGGAAAAGAGAGAGACATCCATTGCCCTGGACCACAGTCTGGGGTTTAAGCTCAGTTGTCATAATTATTTGAAGCCTATTAAGTTTATTTATGTTCCAAAGCAGGACCACTAGAGAAGGACCATCATAGTCGTAAATATCAGGGCTGCTGTTCTCCAGACACAGCTGTGCCTCTAGGCCCCTCCCTTTCTCAGCTCTGCAGGCCCTACTTATAGGCATGAGCCACGTGCTCAGATCCAGATTCAGAAAGAATGCACAAGGAACTGGTATAGCAGTTGCTTCTGGAAAGGCAACTGAGTGGCAATCAGGGCTAGGAGGGAGACACTTTTCATTGAATATGCATTTGTGTTGTTTGCAATTCTGCTGGCCGGGTCAGCACAGAGCGTACTTCTATACATTTTGTGTGGTGGGAGTGTATTTAAGCAAGGACTCAAATACCCATGGGAGGAATGGTGTGTTCCAGCACTGCCCAAGGCAAATGCATACTATTCAGGAGCCCAGGTGTCCAGGCTTTCATCTCATAGGACCATGGGGACCTACGAATGGGTGTCACATTCTGGGCACATCTGGAGGTCCTTCTAACCCAATCTAGAAGCGAGCAAAAGATGATGGAGATGTCCTCTAAGTTCTTGGCTCTGTGAGAATGTCTTCATTTTCATCCTCAGAGTGGATTAGAAGAGATTCCTAAGAGCCAATGTTTTCCAAATAGAATCCCCCTGTCCACTCGTCTTGTTAAATTCTCCGTGAAAAAGTAAAGGATAGTCTATGGTCAAAAAGTGTAAGAAACATCAAATACTAGATCCTCCTCTGAGGAAATTCGCCACACAAATTTGCATGTTAAAAGCCCTTTACTGAGCGAGTCCTTCAGTAAAGAAATTTGTTTAATCAAACGTGTTCTAAACATAGTGGACAAAAGAACCCTTTTTTGGTGATACCTATGAGCATCTATTGGTAGGAGTACATTTTTGGAAAAGCTGCCTTTAGAGATGTGTGTGTCCCCTCGCCCCTCCAGCGAGCGCTTCATGAGGTTTATCATAGCCCAGGAGGAGGAGCATTTCCTGAGCTTTCTCCTCCTGCCTTCTTGTTCCTAAGTATGGCCGGCACACCTGTCCCAGTACGGGTGTTCCCTCTGTCTCTGTTGGCTCCTTCTTTCTCTGTCTCTGAGAACATGATAGAAGAGCAACTTAACCTCCAACAACTGCACTACTCCTCCTCTGCATTTATAAACGTCAACCTTCTCCCACTTCCTACTTCCTTTCGTCCTCTACTTTGTTTTTCTCCTTAGCATTTATTACCATTTAATATATTATATAATTTATGAGTTTATATGTTCATTTTCTTGCTCACCCCTAGAATATAAGCTCCATGGGGGCAGGGCTTTTTCTCTATTTTTTTCCCCCCTGCTTTATCTCCAGCACCAGGAGATAAAGCTTCTGCCTCAATACCTGTTTGTTCAATAAATGGACCTTATCATAAGGAAGGAGGTGGGGGCTATTGCCATAATTCAACAGTCTCACTGGGAGCTTCCTGGCAGCAAAGAGTAACAAAGATCTCTTCATCTAATAACAGGAAATCAGACACTCCAGAAAGGACAGAATCAAGGGAGACTCTCTTTTTGGCCCTGAGGGCCCCTTGGGTGGGTTATAGATCTCTTTCTGATAACAGGGCCCCAGAGGCTCTGCCCTGATGGCTGACATCAGAGCCCAAAGCAGCGTACACCCAGCTGATTCAGTCCTTTCGTCTAAGGGATGTTTCTCTTTCCTCTCCCCAGTGAGAAATGGGCAGACTCCTGCCCACAGATGTCTGTGCTGAACTCATCTCCTGGCAGGCGAAGCAAAAGGGTACGAATTACAGGAAAATGTCTGCTGGTTTCATCAACTTTATAGGCTAAATGTGGTAAAGCCTGAGGGGAGGAGCAGGCCGGGCATTGGACCATACTGAGTTTCTTTTCAATGGGCTGGAAAGGTAGCTCCCACCTCGGAAGAATGTATTCAGCCCTGATAAATTTATAAAGTATTTGACCTTTAATCAATCCTAATATTTTCAATCCACAGAGCCTTCTTAAACGCCTACAGCCCTGCCCCTGGACCCCTATTCATCACAATTACTGCTCCAACTGTCGGAGGCAGTGCATGAAACGGCACACGCTGACGTCCAATATTTTATCACTAATAAAGAGAAACATCCCAAGTATTTGCACAGTTTTGATACTTTCCAGCCCCGAGCCCAGGAAGAGGGGGAGAGTGGTGATTTATACTCACTGCCCGGTGTTGTTAATTGGCCTTCTAGACCAGAGCCTCAGGAACGCTCCTTTTCTTTGTGTCAAAGCAGAGGACATGGGTTTGTCGAGAGCTGGGAGGGTGCAGCAGACAGCCTGGGAAGGCCCTGCAGAGCGCACAGTAGGCTCTTACTTAGCATCTGGTAAGTAGTGTGAAGCACTATAAAGGACAACTTTATAAAATCACAATTTGGCAAGTGTTTGCCTACACTGATGTCTTTGTAAACAGATCCAGTGTTTATGAAGAATCTTGTTCCAGTTGTTGCCACGGCTGCGATCCGCTTCCAGTTCCATGTCTCGCCTTCAGCCTCCCTCCCATCCCCAGGCAGTGTCTGTCACCCAGCCTCATCCTTTCTCAGTTCAGAAGCCCTCCTTCTTGGCCTCCCATCTCAGTTTCCAGCCACAGCGTTCAGACGGCCCACAGGCTGCGTCTACATGGCACCCAAACATCTGGATGAGATGTAAACAAAACAAGCAGATGTTTCTCCATTATAGCAGGTGCCTTGGCAGAGGCCTCTGCCTCTGGCTATAAGCAAAGGGCACTCTCTGGAGTTCAGGTCCCCAGAGGGGGTGGGGGGCTGCCACTATTGATTGCCCTTATCAAGGAGCTAGTCACCTGGTCCTTTCAGAGATCAATAAGCAAAGAAAGCCTGACAGTACTAGGAAAAAAGTGCTGGCGGTGGAGGATGGTGTCTGTGTGGACAGGAGGAGAAATAGGAGGAAAGAGGTCTGTTGTGTATTGGTTAAATATGATTTCAAATTCACTTGTTTATAACTTAAGTGAATTTGTTTTAATCTATTGGTTTACAACAAAGGTTTAAAAAAGTTGTTTTTAGAAGTAAAGTTGGTTTGATATAAGAATAAAGTTGTTTTAGGAGGCCATCCTCTCATCAGTTGTCCTTGATAAGCATTCAGTGGTTGTGGGGCCCTGCCAGGGGCTCATGGACATGAACTTGTGGAGAAGAAGCTATGACAAGAGGACATTTTGACTATAAATACTGAGTCTGTGAGGACTATCTGAGTTTCTGTTTGGGTGATGTACCTCTTTCCTAAGCTAAAACTCTCTAGAGACCGTTGAGGCATTAACTCCTGTCATGGTAAGGGCCACCCTCCTATGGGCAGTGGCTGAAAAGCCTCACAGCGACCCCACGAAGGAAGCCAGCCTGCCTTCCGACGTCAGCGTCTTTGTTCCCTAACAATGTGCTCCAGCAACAGGGGATTTTTACTTTTGGACTGGCAGCTCTCGGCTGGTCTCAGTCTCTCCTGAGGGACTCCTCATATTAAAAGGTACAACTTTGTATTAAATTTGGACTCTATTCCTTCTTCTCTCCTGGCCTGGGATATCTGTCATTTGTTTAGAGTATGTCATTTCTTCATTTTGCTTATGAAGAGATATTATCCTGTGTGCTATGGCCTGTGTAATTATTATAATCCCCATCGTGAGCCTATGCTAAGTAAATGGCTGACAAAGGCAAAAATCAATTAATGGGGCATGATTTTGCTGCTTCGTCAAAAGAAAAACAAAACAAGGTCCTAATGCAAATCAGTAAGAAGGAGTTGATAACAGATTTAATTCCTCTTGACAAAGGGTTTTCTGAGCCTCCACGTTGCACACCACTGCCTTCCAGGAAGAGGGACTGCCCTGAAGAATTAAGAAATGGCCTCCTTCCTACCCCTAGGGGCCAATATGCAAGAGGAGTAGGGCTCTGGGGACAGAGAACATTCTGGGGCTTGGATGACTTGGACTTAGAAAATGGCACAAAATTCCCCCTTCTCACCCCATCTTCCATCTAATAGGAGACCAAGGAGCAGTCACATATGACTAATAAAAGGGGTTGAGACACTTGTGAAAGGGACAATTTAGGAAGGAGGGAAGACAGAGGACCAGAGACCAAAGGGGATTAAGTTGTCACCACTTGCCTTCCCTTCACTCCTTCCATCTTCTCTCCCCTAACTCTGTGTCACACGACCACACTCCCCCAGCCCCACCCCACCCCCACCCCCAGGGCTGCAACACTGAGCCACACCACCAGTCTCCTCCCCCACTCCTGAAGCCTTGGGTGTGACACTGAGCACAGTCTCCCGCTTCTTTCCCCCACTCGTCCAGCCGCGTGTGCAACACTCAACACGCCGCTCCAGTCTTCTCCATGGACCAGCCATGTGTGCGACACGAACACACTCCCCCTAGCCCTGGCTGCTACTGACACATTCTCCCTGTTCCCTTAGTCCCCGTCTGTAACATGGAGCACACTGCCTCAGCAATTCCTCCAGCCACCCACCCCTGCCAGGCTCTGCGTGGAACACTGAACACACTCCCTTGGCCGTGTCTCCCCCTCCTCCCCCATCTTTGGGTGCAGCACTGCCCCGCCCCCAGGCCTTGCTTGTCAAACCAAACACATCCGGGGCTGTGTTCCTGGGCTGCAGCCTTTTCACTCAACTATCCCCAGAGAGACCTTCGGGTCCCTACAGTGATCCCCCAGGCAAATGTTTTCCTTTGCCCTCAGTGTCCCAATCTGTGGCACTGAGCGACATTTCAACCTCAGGCTATCCAGTAGCTGTGGGAAAGAAAGGGTCTGATTTCCACAGGGAGTTGAGAATCCAACAGTGGGACTGTGGTTAGGGCCAGGTGAGGCACAGTGTGGGGGAAGGGGATTATGCTTTGTCAGAGAAGCAACTTCTTAGTTTTGTTTTTCCTGCTTTTTTATGAAACAGGAAGAGTCAAGCAATACCCCAAGGCTCTGAGTTTTCCAAGGGGAAGACCTGCCCCCATGATAGCCACAGCACACCCTGCAAAGAGTGGAAGGCTTCCTTTCCCATTTTGCGGGGAGGGTGTAGGAATCAGACACAAAGAAAACTGAAGTATGGGTGATCCAATCCCCCCACCCCCAAGTAGCCTTGCTTTTTAGCATCATGGGTTAGAAGTTTATAAGAACTCTGGATCCATGGTTTCCTATGGTCGCTTTTACAGATCTTGTTAATTTATTACCCGTGGTTACACTTTTAATGGAAATCATGAAGAAATGGCAAAGGAAACATGAGCTAATTTTTTTCCAGTGACACATTTCACTGCTATTTAAATAGCCGTTTTGCCAAACCAAACACAGCACTTACAGCCAGCGGTGACACATGAAGGAGATCACTGTGGCCGGTCCTGCCTGCGGCATCCAGAACAGGCGAGACTTTCACTCAGCTTCCCCAAGGGCCGGACGCCAAGTGGGGTGGACTGGGGGGAGCTGGAGCCTGGGGCACAGCTGGAGTCCCAGAGCCCTGGTGCCTGCAGCTCCCACCCTCTCGGAGGCAGAGCGACTCCCCTCTTGCCTGGAGCCCATCCGTCACCCCCCAAGGGCCCCTGGGGTGACTGTTTCCCCAGCAGCTAGGGAGGCCCCCCAGAGTGGGCCACTGCCTGGCTTTCAGTACTGGATGATTTGCTCAGGCTTTTAACTGGGAACATTATCGGGTTGTATAAAACCAGAGATGGGCTTTGGGAAACGCCGAGCCAGCTTTGTTTCAGTTCTGTGGTGGCAGTGGCCATTACCGTGACCGCACTTGCACAGGGCGCCTTTGTGGGGCGAACCCAGAGCCTCTGACTTCTCCTCAGAATCATTGCCTCTGATGCTTTCTTGCTCCTTGGCTCTGGGGCTGTGATGTCACCAAGCATTTATTAACTTTTCAAGAAGCCAATTGAAAGCTGTGGCATTTGGCAAGAGAGAAGCCAGGGCCTGGGATGTTGGAGAAGAGGGAACAGGCCCACAGAAGCTCTGGTGATAGTCGGTAGCAGGAGGCAGCTTCTTCATAGCGGCCACGTCAGAACCTCCCCAGGACTTAAAAATGCAGAGGGATTGAGAAAAGCGAAGCCCTTAGGGGCTGACGTCTGGACCTTAGGGATCTTGAACCAGGGACCTCAGGGGCCCTGTGAGAGCCCTGTGGCCCAGCCATTCTCATGGTGAGTTTCTCTGATGAACAGCGTGTGGGTGAGGGGTGACCCAAGAAGGGGGCACAAAATAGGAGGAGAACATCCTGGAGGGAGGAGGAACTGGGGTTTCAGTCCCACCCAGGCCCCACCCAGGCCCCACTGGATCTTGAACAAGACCGGCTACCTCTCTTTTCCCCACAGTGGGACTCTGTGGCCCCAGAGCCCCCTGCAAGTGTCAGAGTGCACAGAGCAGAGGGGCTGTGACAGAATTCAGGCCGCTGGCATACTGGGAGAAACCACTCTCTTTCCTCTACTTTCCAGGGAGAAAAGCCACTTTACTGAGGCTCCAGAGAAAAGTTAACTGTCGTTTTCCCTTTGCCAAAAAGTATATTAAATTCACTGACCACATTTTTCCAAACCCAAGTGCGGAGGACATTAGATGCAACACACACTTGCTGGGCTCTGTTGCGCTGGGCACCCCACACATTTCATTTTGCATTATTAATATTTAAACCAAAGCAGCTGTTCTCTGTACGCACAGAGCCCAGAGCCTGCCCAAGACGCCTGCGGAGGCTTCTCCCTGGGGCCGGATGTACCAGCTTGGAAACCCCTTGTCGGCCCTGTGGCTTTGGGCCTCCTGAGACAAATTTCTCCAAGTACCTGATCTACAATGACATTCATGCGACATTTCTGGGCGACGGGGCTTCATGGTTTGTGGCACGAGCAGGTTCTGTTGATCTGGCTTAGCTGAAATTCGGCAGGGCCTACCATGAGCAGATTTCTGAGAGGAGCGAAAGTATCTTTATGAAACACCAACTAACTACCCCTTCTGAGCCCTCTATCCCAGGGCTAGGCATCCTAGACCTTTGCATGTTCTGCTCAACTCTTTTCTTCTTCAAAACTTTTGCCCCCTGGAACCAGCGGTCCTCCTCCTGGGCCTCACCTCTGAGCCTGAGTGGGGAGACTCTTGCCTGAGTTCATGGGACAGCTTCGCCAGCACTGCACCACAGCCTGATACACAAAGCCCTACGCAACCTGCTTCAAATCTTTCTCCCTAGGGACCCTGTGTTCCAGCCACCTGGGGCTGCTCTGTTACCCAGACACACCAAACACTGTCCTTTCATATACCATCTGCTACTTCTACTTGCCTTTGAAGTCCCAGGACAAAAGTTGGCTCCTTTCTGCTACCACCCCCAGCCTCCACCCCAGGATGAACCAATTACTTACTTCTCTCTCCTCCCATAACAATTTATGTCCCCCTCTATTGTGGCACATACTGCATTATATTATAAACTTTTCTTTCTGTACTTATAAAAACTAATGTTTATTGAGCATTTTCTAGGTACATGATGCTTTAAATAGAATTATATGTTGTTCAATTCTCACAATAACCCCATGAGATGGGTTCTATAATGAACCCCATTTTATAGATGACAAAATTGGGACTGCGAGATGGTGACTAGCTTGCCCAAGGTTACATAACTAGGGAGTATGTTTCCCACAGAAACTATGAGCTCCTCTAAGAGAGGGCCATGGTCTGGTACATGCGGGGTCTACCTAGCACACTGTCTCATTACAGGTGCTCAACATACGTTTGTTGAAATAAAAATGAAATTAAATATAGCAAGGAGAAAACTTTTCTCAAGTCAGGGCCTGTTGAGATATCCTAGTGTCACCATTTTCTTTAGGTAACTGCCCTAGTTCTAGCTCCTAGAGAATGAGGGGTAAAAACTATGCGAGAAGACAGGCCTGGATTCACTTGGATTTAAACTAGCTGTATCTTTGTTCTCCCATTTCCATATTGGTGAAAATAATAATACCCATTTATTTTCATTTTTACCACAACCAATTCAGTCCTGCCTGAGCTGGATTAGAGAAGGAAGGAAAATATTGTGCATAGAAAAGTTGTGAGGGTTAAATGAAGTGATTTGTGGAACCATCTAACAACTAAGTCCTTGCTACACTATAGACACACATGTCTCGTATACACACATTGAAGTGCTTCGAAGGCAATGACGATGACAGTGTGTTATGTTTATAGAGGTTCTATAGGCACTGCCTCAGGGATCTCTTCATTCAACCCTCACAATTTTTGTAAGGCAAAGATTACTGTTATGATCCCATTGCAGATCCCATTGCTGTCTAACAAGCCACCTCCAAAACTCAGTGACTTAAAATAACATTGCTTTTGCTCGCAAATCGGCAATTTTGGCAGGGCTCAATGGGGAAGCCCTTCTTCTCTGCTCCATTTGGAAGGTTAGAACCATCTGAAGGTTCTCACTCACACGTCTGGTCCTTGATGCTAGATGTCCTCTGAGACCTCAGCTGGGATTCCCAGCCAGAACCTACACGTGCCCTCTCCATATGGCCTGACTTTCGTCAGCATGGTAGCTCAGTTCCAGTGTGTGCGCGTGTGTGTGTGTGTGTGTGTGTGTGTGTGAGAGAGAGAGAGAGAGAGAGAGAGAGAGAGAGAGAGAGAGAGAGAATTTGAGAGCCAGCCAGTGGAAGTCATATGCCTTTAATGACCTAGCCTAGGAAGTCCATAGTGTCGCTCTGATTCATTAGATTTATTGAGGCAGTCACAGAGACCCGCCCAGGCTCAAGGGGAAGGGACATAGACTCGGCCTCTTAAAAGAACGTGGCAGGGTTCTGGAAAGGCATATAGAAATGAAAATACTCCTGTGACCCTTTTGGGAAAATAAGCAGAGTCCCAATATTCAGAGGAGAACATTGAGGTGAGGAGGCTATATGAACTGTATAAGAGCACAGCACCCACGAGACAACCAGAATTTGATCCAAACCCTGGCCTTTTCCCACTGAACAATGTGCCTTCTAATCACATCTATCAGGACTTCAGAAAGGCCCGGCCTCTCCCCACATAATGCAGAGCCAGCCTGCCCCTTTACACACACACACACACACAGCCACAGCTGAAATTCCTTCCAGCAGTCCATTTCCCCACTGGACCTGGTAAGGGGAAGAGCTCCTGAGTGGATCATACCCCACCTTGCTGCTTCATTGCCAGGCCAAGCTGAGCTGGGGGATCAAGGCCAGCCAGGAACCAGAGCTGGGGAGTCCTGATGCTCAGGGTGAGGGTGGGAAGGAATGACAGGGGCAGCATCTAGGATGTATAATTCCACATGACAGCAGGAGTTCAGAACAGTGCGGGTAATTTAGAATTTTTGGAAAACGTGAGTGTGATGTCAGCCTCAGTGAAAGAGAGAGGCAAGCCAAGGAGAAGGTTACAGAGTGGAATCCTGGGGGGGCCATCGGGAGAAGGCAAGAACAGTGAGTTAGTTGTAATGAGAGGAACAGTCTATTAGTCTAGAAAAATTGAACTTGAAGCTCCCAGCCACCCTCCACCCTCCTCCTCCCACTTCATGCCCCTGCTCAGCATAGGCAAATTACATGAATGTAATTATAACCCATGCTGGTGAGTTCTGGTTGAATCCAGGGGACAAGTTGGAAATGCATTGATTTCCCCACCGATTATTGAAATCTGAGCACAAAGCCAGCCAGCCCTTCACCAGCCCAGGGCATCAAGAATCAACAAGGAGCCCCAAGAAATCCGTGCCTGGGAACAGGTGGAAGGAAGTCACAGAGGCCAGGTCTGTGCAGCCCAACTGTCCAGAGTCTCTGGGGAATTTGGCTGGTACCACTAGAAGTGCTTCTATTGGCTTGTTAAAGCTTCATCCACAGAACTGGATACTCTCCCAGTTACCTCAGGTTACCTCAGGCCGGAAGCTCTCATTGACATCGTGGTCTTCATGCACTGAGCCAGGCAGCCTCCAGCACACACTAGGACAGCCTGCTTATGACAGCAATGCATCCACAGCCAGACACACCTGGAGTCGCAGTTTCCTGTCCACCACTACACACTTGGGCAACCTTAGGCAAGCCACTGGACCCAATGAAGACTCAGTGAAATGGGAGCAATAATATTTACTCCAAAATGCTGTTGTGAGCCTTCAATAAGATTGTGTAGGCTAAACACCTACCCCAAGGTCTAGCACATAGGATTCAATTAGGTAGTCATTCTCTTCTCTACCCCATTTTCCCCTGTTCCTTTATACACACCAGAACCATGATTTATCCTAAACTTTGTCTAGTCCAGACTACTAGGGCTAAAGAGAAGCAAAGCTGACAAAGTGTTGGCGGACGTGTTGTGGACAGAGGACCGAGCAGCCCCTTTCTGCCTTGAGGTGTCGGGAGCCCTTGCAGGGCGCTGGGAAAGCCCCTAGAGTTGGAGCACCAGCCCGGATGGTGGAGAAGGAAGAGGAGGGCTGGCGGGGTGGGGTGGGGCTTCTCTTGTCACCTTGGGGTGCTTATCCTTAGGTCCAGGCAGTCCCAAAGCCTGCCTCAAACCTCCCACTCCATTAGACCCCAGAGAAGGGCCTGCAAGAACAAACAGAAGCACAGGCGCCATGGGAAACGTGGTGCTGGGCCTCTCTGTGCCTCTATTTTCTTACCTAGGAAATAAGAAGTTTGGACAGATGGTGTCCTATTAGCACCCTCCATATCTGCCCCCCCTTACAATCCCCTCCCACCCTTTCCCGCCACACTTCACCCAGACAAATCATGCTTATAAAGAGTGAAAGACTGGGTCATGGCTTATGAGAATTTTACTTAAGTCCTTTCTGTGGCTCTGACCTCAATTCCTCCTTTCTGAGCCAGGACTGGGGTTTGGGGTAGGGGGACCACAACCCTGAATTTCCTGGAGGGCTCTGATACTATTCTCACCCTTGTCCCTTGTGGGTTTCTGTCCCTCTGGGGTTTGTGGAAGGTCTTAGGCCACATCCCAAAGTTCTTGGGTTAAAAGTAGATACAACTCCCAGAACCTTAAGAGTGAGGGTGAAATATAAACAGCCTCAAACCTTGTCTGTGGCTTTACTTCGAGACTACTAATAGCCCGAAACAACCCTCCCCCTTCCCTTTCTCCTCTCCTGGCAGCTCCTGCATCCTCCAACTCAGTCCTGCCTGAGCCGGATTAGGGAAGTCAGGAGGTTATGGTCCATGGAAGTCATACCCTGAACTTTATGGGGTTTGCAGCAGCCAGGTGCAGAGCCGGGTCATGCCCTTTCTCCACAACAGCCAGAGAAATGCAATGCAGTTTCCACAGAGCAAGTAGGAAGGGAGGGAATGGGAACACAAAAGGAAGTTTTTGTAGGGGTGCCAAGGACAGCCTCCAGGCATGGAAGAAAAAGAGGAGGTTGTGAGAGGTCGGTGATGCCATGACCAGTAAGGGATGAGGGATAGGAAGTTTTCACGGGTTGATAGAAGGTTACTGACCCTGGAAGTAGGTTTCAGGCAGGTGTCTAGAGCTAGGTTGCATTTTCGAAGAGTTCATGACTTCCTTTCACTAACAGGATCTTCCTCCCTCCAGAACCAGCTTCTGTCTCTCCCAAACTCAAATCTGCTCCAGGGAGGAGCCTCAGGGCAGCTGGAGCCCAACATCCCTGAGCTCTTCCAGCCCCAACATTTATCTTAGGGTTATTTTCACTCCCAAGAACAAAGGATCTTTCTATTCAGCAAGTGGTGAGAACCCACACCTTTGACAAGCTATAGATCACTCTCAAGGAGGGTGGGAGGGGCTGGTGGCCAGCACATGAGGCTTCTCCCTCCCACCTAGAGCCTCAGAGGGAGTGCCTGGCTCATGGCTTGTGGTATAAAGACAGAAATTGTGCCGGACAAATTGGTTCTGAGAGCCAGAGACCAGTCTGGGCAAGAAAGCAGAGAAGAGAGAGAATGATTGACTCCCAGGAAGAAGTCCTACACAGTCCCAGATCCCAAACTCTCTGGGCTTAGTCTCCTCATGTGAGATGTATGATGATCAGCCAAATCAGCTGGGGGCCTCTAAAAAACAAAGGGAATAAATGCCCATGGTATGTAAAGGCCAACAGTACAGAAAAGGTATAGTAGACTCAATACCCTTAGTGGCCGTCATTGACGTTTCCTTCAATAAATATATTTGAACACAGGTATGTATACAGGTATAGATACACATACAGATAGGCAAGCGTGGAGACTATATATATATACTTATATGGTATATATATATAGTCTCCACGCTTTTTATACTTATATGGTTAAGTCATTCCATATTTGCTCCTATAGAACTGTCTCCTCACTGACTTCTCGTTCCATTGTGTGGCTCTTGGTGGATATTTAGACAGTTGTCCATATTTTTCTATTAAAAATAACACTGTAGTAAATACCCATGTAACATACTTCCTCATGCACAATTCTGAGTATAAGTAGTATATATTCCTAGAAATTCCAAGCAGGTCAAAGGGCACATGTATATATTTTTGTGTCAATAGATATTGCTAAACTGCTCTTTAGAGGTTGTACTTATTTACACAGACACCAACAATATACAAGTATCTCATATATTAGACTAACACAGTGTGTTATAAAACTTTTTGATCCACATTAATTTGATGGATGAAAAAATAACATTTCACTGCAGTTATAACTTGCATTTCACTCATTATAAATAAGATTGGGGAACTTTTAATGTGTTTGGGTTTAAAAGCCACCTGCACTTACAGGAGCTTTAAAATATATGAATCTCAGGTCCCACACTCCAAAATCTGGTTCAGTAAACCCACAAATCAATACTTTTTAAATACTCAAGTTACTAGGGTAGATAAATAAAATTTTTAAAGAGAACATAATTAAAAAGACACTGTCCATGAAAGCAGATTGCTAAATTGCACGTCAATTAAAATTGTAAACATCTGGACATTAATAGAGTGACAAATCAAGCAACAGACTGAGAAAAGATATTTACAATTCTACAAAGAACTCAGAACCAGAATATATAAATAACTACAAATCAACAAGAAAATGGCAGTGACAAAGCAGAGGATGGAAAACAGTAGAGTTGACAACAGCAAACTACAACTAGAACACGTGCTCCCTGAGGATAGGGACTCTGTCTTGTTCACCAGTGAATTTCCAGAGCCCAGCATGGTGCCAGGCACATAGTACATACACAATAATGTTTGTTGGACGAACTAAAAGGAGTGAGGAACAGACAAAAGACAATGGTGACACTCCCCAACCCTGGGGTAAAAATATGAGTAAGGAGATGGGGATTCAAGAGAAGATAATTTGAAGAGGAGAGTAGATGGTGGGTTAGGGACTGAAAGCCCAGCAGAACTCCCGGCTGGGGCGATGTAGTGGATAGTTACAGAAACAAGAGTAGGGCTTGAACAAAAAGCCCAACTGGCAATTGTACGTGTGAAGTTATCCTCCAAGAAGTGACTGCAGTAGCTGTATGACCAAACAAGCAAAAGGGAGAGTGGGGAGAAGATGGTCAAGTACAGAATCAAGGATAAGAAGCTAGGGAAGTCAGCAGGAAATGAGAGAAGAATCGGGAAAGGGGCGGGGGCATCAGCAAAGTCAGTGGAAGACAGGGCTCCAAGTTCACTTCTATTTGAGAAATAATTGTGTCCCTTCTGCGCAAGTAATCCAGAGATAAAAGCTTAGTAGGTGGTATGAACTTGAAAGAGAAACTCACAAGCCTCGGGTCTAAGCACGACTCTGTTACCAATTAACAGTGCAATTATAAGCAAGTTATGGAGACTTCTATTTCCCAATTGGTTGGATCTTCTGTTTTCCAACTGGTTAAAAAAGGGGGAAGGATTAATGTAATCTATACCTGAGGTTGCCATAAGAATTAAGTCACATGAACGTAAATGGAATGTATGAAAATGTCCAGCACAGGGACTGGAACATAGTTGGCACTCAATTCTTAGTCAGTCCCCTTCTCTTACCTCCCTTCCCGTATGCCAGACCCCATGTTAGGACATAACATTTGAGAGAAATGATGCTGACAAATACTACTTGCGATATGATGGCATGTAAGACATCTAAGCGTGCTCCAAGATCATTTGTAAAGACTGGAGGGAGTCAATGCACCCTAGTCAGAACCTGGTAAGGTTGTTCCAGAGTGTTCCAGTTAGTAAGGAGTTGTTGGTGACTCTGCAAAGAGTTGGTTTAATAGGGTGGTGGCCAGGAGAGGTTCAAGAGCAGAGGTGTCAACTATCATTCTTTGGCAGCAAGAGGAAAGAGATAAAACTACCGCCTGAGGAGTAACTGCAAAGATGGAAATGTCCTTGGGATGAGTATATATACACACAGAGCCAGGGGAGAAGGCAGAGGATATGAGGAACAAAAAGTCTAATCAATGGAGCAAGACACTCAAAGCAAAGGGCTCCAACCCAGGGATGGTCCTGATTCAATGACACTGGTATAACTTCAAGAAGGGAGCCTCATTAAGAAAAAGGAGGCAAATTTATGAATACAAAATTAGATATAAAAGTCTATGCTTATTTATAAGAAAATTATTCACAAGAAAATAAAAGGTTTATGCTGATAAATACAATCACAAAACCCAAATAATAACATATTATTTATTAAGTAATTAATTAATACTTTTAGGAATTAATTAATACTTTTAGGTATTAATTATTTGACACACCAATAATACTTCTAGGAAAAAAAAATATTTCTTTTGCTGCAAAATCTCTTATGCATTCCTCTATATCAAAAGTTTTACGGTATTATTTTCTATAGAAAATACAGCAAAATGACCTGGCCTTTTCTTTAGAATGGATGATTAAAACTTACTTTTTATTATTGATGGCGTAGTAAAGTTTTTTCAGCTTCACAACTTGATATTGATGATGTCATATAAATTTTTAGGATTGTTGTCATACTGGGAAAAACCACTATCAAGTTCCTTTCACGTATGAGCTATAGTATTCCAGGGTGTGTCAAGTTTCCTTGCACAGTGACTTATCTTAAAATATTCTTTGAATTGACAATATTTACTAACCAGTTCATTGATTTCTCATTATAGTGGTTTACCTATGAGTTTTGTATTATCTCTAATGTCAGTATTTCATGTCAAACAAGCAGAAAATTGAAATTTGGTTTATATGACTTACTGACAAGTTCAGAATCATAAACACGTGACTTTACAGACAAGCGTTCTAGCTATTTGTAGCATTGCTGCAAATCTGCATCCCACAAACACAGGAATTCTGATTAAATCATATTTTACATCAAAAAATGAAAAATGTATTTTACAATTGAGTATATTTCTGGCCGGAAAGAATTTCCATCTTGACTTAGTGTTGATGAAAACCAAATTCTTGCTTATTGTTTTACACTTCTGATGAATGAAAAAAAATTTCCTAGATCAGCTTATAGCTCTGTAGTGAGTTGCCTGCCGGCTCCTAAAAAGGTATGTCTATGCTTTAATCTCTTGAACCTGTGAATTTGACCTTATTTGGAAAAGGGGTCTTTGCAGATATGATTAAACTGAGGATCTTGAGATCATCCTGGTTGAGCTGGCTGAGCCCCAAATCCAGTGACAAGTGTCCTTATAAAAAATGAATAAAGAGGCAACACAGACACTGAGGAGAAGGTCATATAAAGACAAATGCATAAATTAGAGTGATGCTACCACAAGCCAAGGAACACCAGGAGCTGAAAAGGGCAAAGAAGTGTTTTTCCCTAGAGAACACTTCCCTTTGGAAGCAGGGCTATCTTGTCGACACCTTGATTTCAGACTTCTGAACTCCAGGACGAGACTACTCTCCTGTTGTTTTAAGCCACCCAGTTTGCGGTAATTTGTTATGCAGCCTTAGGAAACTAAGACAGGTCCCATACATTCCAAGTTTTGTTTTTCCTCCACTACCAGACATTAATAATATTGCAGTAATATTCACAATCAAAATGCCCTCCAGCCAAACGCCTCAAGGTGCTGGGAAAGGCCACACAGTGGGCTGCAGAGAAGCCCCCAGAAGCCCTTCTCACTGTGGATGGCTGGCAACAAACCATCCCAAAATTTAGTCATTTAAAACAGCAGCCATTTTATTTCCCAATTTTGTATGTCGGTATTAGAGAAGGGATCAGCTGGGTAATTCATCTCTTCCATGGTATACATGGAGGTCATTCAAGTGTTTCAGCTGGCTGATGGTCTGATTTAGAGAATCCAAGATATTTTGCTCACATTTCTAGTGCCTTGATGGCTGGGAGACTGGTCTCAGCTAAGACCACTGATCTGAGTGTCTTCACCAGCATATTGTTCTGGGAGTCGTCGGACTTTCTACATGGTGGTTCAGAGAGGGTGTTCTGAGAGACTCAGATTGAAGCTTTAATTGAAAATTCCAGACATTGGCTTACACCACATGCTATTGGCCAAGGAAGTCACTCAAGCCATGCCAGATTGAAGGAAAGGGGATTAGACCCACCCCTCCCCCCTCCAATGGGAAGAATGTCAGAGAATTTGCAGGCATCTCTAAGCCACTACAATGGGGAGAATGTCAGGAAGATGATGTTTATCTTTTTATAATGGTCACCCTGGCTTTAGTGCCCAGGAAAGATGAAGAAGAATGAAATTCACCTAGGGAGATCAATTCAGAGCCTACTGGAAAAAGTGCAAAAAAGGAAGATTTAAATGATGGTGATATCAACTGGAAGGGGGAAGAAAGCATGAATTTGAGAGATATTTTAGGAAGCAATAGAGAAGAAGAGTAAGAACATGAACTCTGGGGTCACACAATCTAGTTTTGAATTCTTGTTCCACCACATACCACTGTGAGATGTTTGGGAAATTGTCTTCACTGGGCCTCAATTTTCTCATCTGTAAAACGGGGACAATAATTGCACGCACTTCACAGAGTTGTTGAGAAGATTAAATGAGCCAATACATCCATAAAGCCTAGAACAGTTTCCAGTTATACTAAGAATACAATAGATATTAGCTATTAAAAACACAATATCATAAAACTTTATAGGAGTCAAATTTTATCTAAAAACTAAGTGCACTGCTAAGAAAAATAAAAACGATTCCCTCTTCGTATCTGTGGCTTATTTGTCAGCGATGTTGAGGAGATAGTTTACACTCCCAACTCTGTAGCTATACATACTCTAAGAGTATTATATACCCCATAGCACCTAGACATGGTCACTTGTTAGGCTTATTGAAATTCAACTCAAGTGAAGGAGAAGGAGCAATTTTAAAAAGAGAGAGTTTTGAAGTGTGGAGGAGTTAGGGCGCTCTATAAAATAGGCTTAGTCTTAATGACATTGGTAAAATGCATCAGCATGATGGTCTGGTCTTTTTGCTCTTAATTCTTTCAACAAATGTTGTTTTATGTCCACTCTCTTCCTGTCCCTGTGCAAGGTTCTGGGGAGACTGTGAATAAAACACTCTTTCACAGAAATAGTCCAGAAAGGCACCAGAGTGCTCCATGTATATCTCCTTGTGGGGGCAGAGGAATGGAATGAGGTTATTGCCACTCACAGGTATTTCTTCCAAGTGCTTGAAATGGAAGAAATGGTGTCAGCTAGACACCAGGTACAAGAGCAGGTGGGGTTTGCAGCCAGAGGTGTCCCCAGGACTCAACTGATTGACTCTGTGTCTTAGGTCCTGAGATTGAGTTCCACAGGCTTGTCCCAACTGCCAGACAGTGCAGGAGGTCAAACATCACAGCCCACTGCCTTTTCCTGCCCTCCTGCCTCCACAGGAGCCAGAAAAGATAAACCTCAATGTTGGGTCTTACCTAGGAGGCTGCCATGGAGCTCATATGTGGTGACACACCCCCAAATTGACACTCCAGAGGAAAAACAATGTCTATATTTCTCAGGCCCAAATTGCACAGCAGGAGCGAGAGTTCGGTCCCAGTGAGCACGAAAATTTAGGTGTGGCACAACCCTCAGATGGCAGGTCCCCACTGATGAGTTTCCAAAAGCTCAGCAAACCACCTGACCCAGCCCCAGTCCCCACACCAACAGCAGCCACACTCTAACCCACACCCCACCTGACTCTCATCCTCTTTGCTAACACTACAACCTTTACAGCCCGGGCCTTGTGGAATCCAAAATAACTAACATAACTCAAACACCAACTTCAATTCCAATCAATCCCGTACTGTCCTCAGCCCTAACTTTAGCTCCAATTCCAACCTCACCCTCGGTCAAAGGAAAGATGGAAAGGAATGATCTTCGGAGAGAGAATTACCACTGCCCCACAATCTGGTGGTCTTGAGCGACAGCTGTCTGCAATTTGTAGCTTGAAACATGCTCTGAACATTGTCCATTGGGTTTAAAACCTGATAGGAGGCTATTGCCATTATTAAAGGATTTAATACTCAGAACTCTATTTGGAAAGAACCAGGCCTTGGAAGTTCATAGCTGAGAAATAGAAGCATTTTAGGTATTTCCTCCACAAGCAGCAGATTGGGATGAAAGTTCTTAAGAAACTTATCTCCCCCACCTCTGGTCTGCCAGCAGTCATCAGGAAATAGGATTATCTTCAATTTATAAATGGTGAATAATTGCCGTCTTCTAAGAAAAGAGAAGATAGAAGAATCCAAAGGGAGCTGCTAGATTTTTAAAGAGACACCAGCAAGACTCATTCTGACTTAACATCCAGCCTCCACCGGCCCCTGGGAGGCTGTTTAGGGGTGCCAGGCCTGTGGCCCACAGGGTACAGGGCTGAATGTGGGGCACGGAAAGTTAAGTTTCAGGGCATGAGGACCGAGGTAGTTCCCAGAGTTGTATGCTCTGTTGGAGAAGGTAGAGGTCAGCTCAGTAATGTGACTCCAAAATGATCTGTCAATCAAGGAGAAACAAGACAAATAACTGAGGCTCAGACACAAAGCCCGATGGCAGGACGGCAGGAGCAGTGAAGGCCGGAATGAGAAACTGCAAGTTGGGGCAGGCAGACAGGGGGTAAGTGGTCTGAAGTCATCTCAGGGTCCAAATGCCAGCACCCCAAGCAACTTTTACACCCTTACAGCCCAAATTTCCATGGAAAAGCCAGATTCCTTTTTTAATAACTCTATTCTTCTGATTCAACAAAAAATTAAAAATTTAGAAACCATAAAAAGTTTGTAGAAACAAGTTAAAATTAACCACAACCCTTTGACTTGAGTTACAGTCATTTAAAGGGCTAGCACGTTACTAGCACTTAATTATTTCAAAAATTTATCCTTTTGCTCTCTAGGTTCACTTGCTAAGATCTAGAAGAAAAACACTCTCCCACTCCCTGTTTTTGTCCAAGAGAACAAAAGCTGAAAAGAAAGCAATGCCACAGCAAATGCTGACAGACCAGATTCTATTTTCTGCACTGCTAGGGGAGGCAGCTGTTCCTTCCGCCACTGTGTGTGTGAATTTGACCATGTCGTGCATGCCAGCACTGCGATAGGCACTGGGTTACAGCGTTGCAGATATCATCCCTTCTCTGGGCACGTCCATCTTCCGCAAAGGCTGCCATGGATACCCAAGGCCAATCCCACAAGGAATCACTGACACACACTCGTGTGCACACATTCACATAATCCTACACCGTAGCATCATACACGTACTTACACACTTACAAATGCATTCAGTCACACAACCACTCCCCCTGATGCATGCACTGACACACTCATATACTCACATCACACCCCCATACACAGGTACTGATAAACATACATACGAGGCCCTTACCTGCTCCTTCCTTAGTCGTCCCTTAGCCCCTGGTGTCAAGCCAGCTGTGGCATTTACCACGTATAATGTGATTCACTATATAACATCTCCCCCTCATCTCTGCCTCAGTCTGGAAAATCCCTAAATTCGTTTCTGCAAGCCCGTCTTCCTGCACAGTGCCTGGCACATAGTAAGTGCTCAATAATGTTTGCCGTATGAGCTTTGAATTCCATGACTAAGGACTTTGGTCCAAGGAACAAAACAACCTCTCTCTTTCTCTCCTTCTCAGGCTGAAGATGGAATTGAGGGAAAATATCCAAAGGAACTCTTCAGAAAAATGCCAGGTTCTATGGCAAGTTTCCCCTAGCTCAGCTCTAGACTGGTTCCCTGCCCCACTCCTGAGGCAGACACTGATAGCTCCCAGTAAGACTTTCCTGCTAGTCCACATGTGTCCATGAAACCTGTGACTTTGTGAGAAGAGGCAAAAGAGACACTGTCAGTTCTGTATCATCGTCTCAAGACTCCCCCTGCCCAATCCTACTTTCTCCCCTTTTCCTTTCACAATACCACCCCCTAATAAACCTTTTGCACACTTAATTCCAAAAGGAGGAGACAGAGGAGGGAAAGGAGTGGAGAAGGAGGAGAGTGGCAGAATGGCTACAACCCCAAAGTGTGTGCCCACGGGCCTAGGTCTGACTCTCCAAAGACAGAGCAGACGCCAGGAGACTGAGATGTACTCCCCAGTCTCACTCAGGGTGGTCGATAAACCTGAGTGGTCAATAAACCTCAAGGAGAAGAAAGAGACTTTGTAAGATCTGACTTGAGACTAGAGTTGATGAGACTTAATGGGACAGGACAGGACTGGACAAAATGAGGCAGCCCTGGATGAACCTGGAAGCTCTCACTCCAGTATCCGGTAGAGCAGACAACAAAGGAGGCACAGAAGAAGCGGACCAGTTGCTGCGGCTGCTAAAGCTGCATTCGGTCACCCTTCTCTGGCTAGGTAAGTTCCAGGCCAAAAGCCAGAATAACTACACCTCTTTCCCCTGTCACAATGGCCACACCACACACTGGCAGAAGGATAGTCCATCCTACACACACACACACACACACACACACACACACACACACACACACAGTCTGCAGAACCAAGACAGCTCCAGAACCAGTGGTGCCCTCAGCCTGATGGTGGCGAACCACAGCTTGGAGCTAGGATGAAGGCTAGCATGCGGCTGGGCTGGGGCTGGGGCTGCATGACCTCTGTGAATAGAGCTGCAGCTCTGAGCTCCTGCCCCCTAACAAGAGCCTCAGATCGGGGGAAGGAGACAGGATTTGACATGGCAGTTGGGGGCATTTCTGGTTTGGCCTTCATCGCCCCTCTCAGGCTCTGCCAAAGCACAACCACAGCCCCCAGAGAGGTGACTCCAAAATACAACACCTGGGGCTCATGGAAGTGGGAGTCCAGGACCTGGTCACCTCCCTCACCCCCATCACAATACACAGAAAACTTAGTCACCTTTTTCCCTTCTGCAAGGCCAGCAGCAGCCGAGACCCTCACCACCTGCCTTCAGCCTGCTCTCCACCTAGGGACTCATTAGCATTTTTAAGGTTCTTATTCCCATATACATCCTGCCTGGGATTGTCCTCTTCCTTGCAGCATTAGCACCTTCCACATGCCTTTTATCACCCCAGCCCTGCTCTGCCTGAGGTCAACCTTCAATCCACAAGTGTCTGGGGAAGAGCCCGGAAGCCTGGTCACACTTCCCAGGCAAGTTTCACAGTCCGTCCCTTTTTGTCGGTGGCCTGTCCTGAAGCCCTAAACCCCCTCCTACCTTTTCTCCCTCCCCCCACAAGAGGTGTTCCCATAATCAGTAGGCATCAGTCAGCTCTAATCAACCCCCTGTTTTGACTATTTTAGCAGCAATAAAAGGGCCATAAAGAGAAAGTCAGTGGGCCCTCTAGGAGCATAGATCTCCTTCACTGTGATATAATGAAAAACACCAAGTGCTTCCTCAGAGCCCTAAGTGACAGCCTTGGCAGCAGAGCTATTGGAGGAAGCCTAATTATGCTATAAATTAAAGGGCTTTTTTCCCCCCCAACATTATGACCTTTAATAAGATTGTTTTTACAACCGGCTGTCAATAAATCATGCAGGAGCACCAGTGAGAAGCATTCTCGAGAACTTCTGTGAATTTCATTAGCTGCAGTTTATTTGGTTTTGGCGAGCTATGATGTTTTTTAAATCTCAAATTAAAGGCTCTGAACCATAAAAGCTAATTCAGAAAAGTTCCTGTTTCAGCCTCTGAAAACAAGCTTCCCTAATTGCAGAAATTAGCTGAGATGTGGCCAGGCCAGGAGGTCATTAGCTGGGAAACAGTGACAAGTGGCTAGGACTTCAACAGGCCTGGCAGCCACGAGCCATATAGAACCTGAAGGTGACAGTCCCAGGGGCCTACAGTGACCAGCCCTGGGAGGTCTTTGGCCTGAGGACTGCTCACCCCAAGAGGAACAGGCCAGCTCACCAGCTGGGGTGGGAAGGGGCTAGTGCTGCTGCAGCAGCCAGGGTTCTTAGGCCACCAGACACGAAATCCCATGAAGCTGTTTAACCCTCTGGTCAGAACTCCTTCCTACACCAGCTTTCTCAGAGTTCATTTCTTTTCTTTCTTGCAACACCAACACTGACTGTATTGGTGTTATAATCTTCCTCAAATACATATGAGGACACATACGAAGAATAGGATATAAAAGTGGTATATTCAGAGGGGTCCCTATGACAAAGGAGTGCATGGAGTCAGAAATGACACGATCAACAGAAGCATAGAAGGTGACACAAGGTCTGTTACCCACCTCTTTAGAAAGCAGTTTGCACACTAGTACAGACAAATATTAGAAGGCTTGGGTTTAAATTCCAGCCCTGCTATTAATTATGGAACCTTGGTAGAGTGTACAGCTAAGATTTTGAAGCCAGACAGACCTTGTTCAGATTCTGGCTTCAACACTTGCCAGCTGAGTGACCAAGTTACTATGTCTTTCCAGGTCTCACTTTCCTCATCTGTAAAATAGGGAAATTATTAGCATTTCCCCTAGAGCACAGTGAGGATGAGGGAGCAGAGGCAGGTAAATCATAGCACAGTACTGCTGTTAATAAGCTCCCAATCAATACCAACTGGTAACTGGCAGTAAGAGGTGGTATTTCCCTCTCTGGGCCTCAACTTCATCCTCTGAAAAGAGAGTGGGAGTAAATGATTTTTAAGGCCACTGCACAGAAGTGATTCAGAGAGATGTCAGCTTTTGCTTAAACCCTTTAATGACTTCCCATTGCCCAAGAATTAAGTCTGTGAAACTTGGAAAGAGCCTGCATGGTCGGTTCCCTTTCCCCCAGGTTAGTTTTCTGCCAGTTGCTGTCTGACCACTCGAGAACTTAGATTCCCGATGTCTCTGCCTCTGGGCCCAGGCACAGTCTCCCTCTGCCTGAATGCTCTCCATAGCCTCTTTACCTGGTTAAGTGCTACTCCCTCTTCCAGGTACCTGAAGTCATATCCTCCAGAAAGCTTTCCTATTCCTACCCCTCCACTCCCACAGGTGCTTTTGTGATAACTTTGCTGTCAGAGACCTCATATCCTACACCGATGGCTATATCCTACTGCTGCCCCCACCAAAGCAGGCAGCAAAGATTGCATCTGTTGTGGTCTCCTCAGGTCCCCAAAGCCTATAACCATTCTTGGTGTATAGTAGGTGCTTAAAATATTTGTCAAAGGAATGTTAAACATAGCATTTAGAGATGCAATGCCTCGAATGATCACATGCAGAAACAGAATAAGTCATCTTGTAAACGCATATCTAATTTGTAACTAGGAGTTTGGTTTTTTTTATTTTAATGAAGTGATCATATTAGAAGAGTGTCAGAAAATAAAACTATTAATACATCTTACCATGGTTTCACCATCTGACCTTCATCTCCTTTTTCTCAGAGAATGAGGAAGGAAGGGAAAATAAGGAAGGGACTGAATCCCAGGGTGAGGCTGGAGCAGAAAAGATTGCCTTTGAGGACCAAGAGAAACAAAGGCTAGGACCAGGAGGGTCCCATTCTTCATGCCTCCAACTTCTTTCCTCCAAACTCCCCCACCTGCCCCACTTCCATAGCTCTCCTAGGGCAGGGACATCACTGGTTCTAAAATTTCCGAATGAAAACCATTCGTGAAGTCGTGCGTGGGAAATGAAATGCCAGCACATGGGCGTCAGTGACTGTGAAGAAATCATGGCATCTACACTCACCTGGCCTTCCTTTGGTTTGCCTCATTAATCAGCTCCCCAGGTCATCGGGGTGTCTCGCCTCAGGCTCACAGGTCTGGTTTTTGTATAATACACATTTCCCCCAGTTTTTATTTCATCTGCTTTTTTTGAGCAGCCTTTCCATTATTTCTGAACATTTGAGTTAAAAAAAAAAATGTAAATTACAGACGCCTGTGGATTGACGTAATGTGAAAAGAAGGCGGCTGTTTTCCCTCCCTCCAAAGAGGGAACATAGTTTTTAAAACTAATATACCCCTTAAACCTCACGAAGCCCATTTCAACCTTTTTAAATGACTATTTTCAGAAGGAAAAAGAAGAAGCAAGGAAATGTGTTTGGGGCAATGTCTTGCCAGGAGGCAAAATGGTCCCAGCCTGTGCACATGGAGTCTGTCTCCTCCCTCAGGTCCAAGGTCACACAGCCCATGGAGAGCCTGGGAGGGGAAGCTCCACAGCTAAGGGGTGCACCTCGGAAGTCTCAGTAGGGAGGAGAGACTGCACACACAGGAGACGAGGATTTCCTGGTAGTTGTGTAGAAGGTGGGAGCAGAGGGATCAAGAGGAAAATAGGAGGGATCAGTTTTGATACCCAGGCTGGGACAGTGTATGGAAGGACATTGGTAGGAGCAGAGGGTCAGCAAATAGTCCACATTTTCTGTTTTCTCTAGAAAAAGGAATAGAATGTGAAGGAGACTGTGGAGTTGGGGGTAATGGGTGGTGGAGAGATCTGAAATAGCACTGCAAGGAGCCCTTGCGAGATGATGGAAGCTACATGTAAACCGTAATCCAACATCTAAGAAGTGTAAGACTCTGCTGTTTTTGAACACTCACAGAACAGAAGCCCACTCAGTATTCCTTAGAGATAGTCCAGGGTCACTTCCCTCTTTCCAGGGGCCTCTGGCTCACTGTCTACCAGGCATTAGGTCCTAACCTGCCCTCACCCCTGAACCAGACACTCGGCAGAGACTCACAGAAGTCATCTAGGAATGTTTATAGAATGAATAAATGAACTAATATATGAATGGATCGACAAATGCATGAAATTAATATCTTCTAAACAGCTATATACCTTCTAGAAGGAAGTCTGGGTGCCTCTTCTCCATCAACTCCACAATGGCACCCCCCACAACAAGGCTGCCTTGACAGCTGCACAGGTACAAGAAGGTCAAATAAAAACTTTTTCTTCCAAACTGGCTTGTCGTTCAGAAAAATATTCTAATAATATTTTAGACGTTTCTTTCTTGCACTCTCTCTCTCTTCTGGGTTAGACAGGTTGGGATTTGAAAATCAGAGAAGGTAGAAGAGATAGTAAAGTCAATTTGGAAGGACCCCAGCGAGAGGCTGGCGTGAGAGCCTCTGTTTTGCCACATAGGTTGCTGAACCTTGCCATTTAGAAGCCTCAAAAGGCAGACAGCCCATGCAGCCACCTGGGGGATGGTGCCAGCTCTTCCAATTCCTGTGGTTGAAACAAGACTTTGGAGTTTCGCAGTTTGCCTCCCAGACTCAGAGAGTCCTAGCAAATCAGTTAGTGCTTCCCCTTGAAGGGGTTTGAAATAATTTCTGGTTTGAAAATAATTTTTCTAGTGCCTCCACTCCCCAATCCATTGAGAGGAAGCTTTAAAATGTATCCAGTTTAGCCCTCCCTACCACACCCACATCAAAAGACATGGCTAGGGAACTCTAGGGGAAATGCCTCTGTACCCCAGATTTCTGGGTTTCATGCTTTCTTCTAAGCAGTTGCAAATGAATGGAGGAGGAATATGGAGATCATGTGAGCTGAAAGAGAACCCTGGAATCCACCAATGTCTCTTCCTTGGCTGAAGCCAGGGAGATGTGGATGGATTCTCAGGCAAAAGACAAATGTCAGTATCCCTTGCAATTTGAACTGTCTGGAAACAAAACATGTGCTTTACCATTGACACTTACTCTGGTTTATAATTTAGGGAACAGAGGTAAGGGCTCATAGAGCTAAGAATCTTGAGCTAGAACTCTTCAAGCTAAAAGCAAAATCACTTTTAAAAAAATACAACTGCTTATCAACTTTATTCACCTCCTGTTTTGATGTGAAAAATGGTCCAGAGGGAAGTTTCCTGAGCAAAGCCAGGATTTTCTATGTATTTCCCACAAACAGGGCTCACTGGTTTGTTCTGAGAGAAACGAAACACAGAAGACCCACCCAGCAAGTCTTTTGGGCAAAAAGGAGTGTAAGCCAGATTTAAAGATCCAATTCAGGACTTTTTTACTGCTGGGATGGGCTGGAGAATTATCAATGGGCAGGAAAATAGCACATCTGGGATGTGGCTCTGTCCTCTTGTTGACTGGTATAACTCAATATGCATGTCTGATTTCTGCTTTTTTAATAGCCAAGATTTATCTGGCTTCTATTCATTTTTAAGTCTAGGGTGAATATGATTGTTAAGTTCTACTTGTTTATGTTTGTGTAAATTAAAAGCCATATTTCACTACTGGATAGATCTCCTGCTTGTCTTAAAGGTAAAAATGGCAAAACTAAGTATTATGATTCAAGACACTGATTACCCAACTCACCCAGAAGACAGTAAAAGGAAAGGATCTTGTGATTTTCGTCACTAGAACTATATCCCCTTTGTGTCTTTTTAAAATCTGGTTCTGTAAAAGTTGGCGCCAAGATGCTCTAACTGAGAGTAGACTTTCGGATTAATTTAGTCAGTTATGTTCTGACTGTGGCAACATGAGGCTATTATAGGCCTTTTTTGCAGCAAGCAAATTGCTTTGTAAAATTGATACAGCCATGTTAACTCCTAAAGGGATTTGAGAGGAAAGTGAGCAGGCCTTTCTGGAGACAGGGATCTCTTGCTTTTTTTGAGTCAGGGACTGACATCAGTTTTGACCATAAGGCAATGTATTTTTCATGGAAGTCCACACTTGGCATTTGTGCTTAAGTTAAAAGCAAGAGCAATGTAATAAACGTTTGGTAACAACCCCCCACATACTTAGATTTATTGGCTAGTTAAATATTTAATGGTTAAAGTTAAAAACCTTTTATTTCAACAGCCTGGGGATTTGCACAGCTGGAAGGTTGCATTTTAATATATTCAAATTGGAATGGAAAAGCCAAAGTGACCAGGACATTGCTTTTCTTTTTGGATACTCCCAACCTGGTAGTGAGCTGACAACGGGCATGGCCTTGCCCCAGGTCCTCTCTCCTCACCCCAAGCCAATCCCAAAGCGGGAAGAGGAGACAGGGAGAAGGAAGCATGCTGCATGGGACAATCTGGGTGGCTCCCTTCCTATGTTCACTCACCTGCAAGAAGTCAAGAAATCGAGGAAGATCCATACTCTGGTTCTACCACCTAAGTGACCCATCTTGGCTGGATCACTCCTTGCCAGCTTCACCTTTCTGGAAATTCTCTAGTTTGGGGGCCTGGATTGGAAAGATGGCACAAAAGAGCAGTGTCAAAGAGGTTTGGGTAGCTGAGTTTATGTGGATTGACAATGTGATGAAGGGAGATGGGGGAGAATAGAAGACTATCAAAGCTTAATAGAAGTATAGGATTTGAGTTAAGAGGTCAGAGTGATGGAAATGGCAGGGGTTGTGGTAATGACATCTAACCAAATGCTTACTCTGTGCCAGGTAATCTCAATTGCTTTACGTGAATTATCGCATTGATCTTTCTATTTGGTATTATTTTACTCTCCCTTTAGAGATAAGGAAACCTTGATATATAGAGGTTAAGCAACTTGCCCAAGGTCATGCAGCTAAAAAAGGCGGAGTCAGGATTCAAACCCAGGCACTCAGACTCAAAGAGCCTACAGTCTTAATGGGGCCTTCAAAGGTTTGGGTATGGGAATACCCAAGGTCTTGGAAATTAAGGGGCATGAGTCTTAGAGTCACTGGTAAAACAAAATCAACAAGGACATCTCCATTGCTTTCAGGAAACATGAGATGAGAAAATTCTCATTCTCACACACATCCCTCGGATATATAATGCCACTTTATCCCAGAGGTTCCTCATGCTCCTTAACCCACAGAAACACATCTGACAAAGACATGTTATGCACTCATCTACTTACTCCATAGGCACAAGCTTCAGAAGCACACACACATGGCACCATGCTTTCACACAGATACACCAATATTCAGATACGTCTTCTGGCACCGCGCAAGTGCAGAAGCACATACACACGAACAGACAAACTTGTGCACACCAAGGGAGATAGCAGAGGCAGTTACCTCCTACTGAGTCCTTGAGACATGGTTATGTCATTGGTTCTCAACTGTTGATAGATTGCTGTCTGTCCTCCTGACAATCATGGACTGGCCACGGTTGGATTCTAAAGGATGAAGGATAAAGCCTACAGATCAAACAGCCAGAAATACAAGACGATCCAAAGGCCCCCAGGACAAAGTAGTGATAAACAGGATCATCCGCCCACCACTTCCAAGCCTGCGTCATAAGAGCCCTGAGCTCTCATCTTGAGAAAGGTCAACCAGCCTTTGCTAGTGACCTTTGCCAGGTCAGGATTAAAGGTCAAACCTGGGTCTTTAGTCACCAATAGCTATTTCAGTATCCAAGATGAAATCTGCAGACACAAGAGTCTGGGTCATTCTTGTTAGGGAAACTTGATTGTTGGGTTCCAGGGAGAGAAGATTCATTCCAGGGAGAGAAAAATGTCAGACTCCTAGTGAAGTTTCTAGTTCTGAAACGCTAATATTTCTCATATGGAGGCTCATAGAATTTTCACAGGGTTTTCAATTTCAAGGCCATTTTGGGTTTTTATGGGGTTTGATGTTCTCTACACAAACATAGGTTTAATAATTGACAGAGTGCCAGGCTGCCCACTTTGGCACTTATAGGCCTGTCATGCAGGACAGCAAGGCACTCAGCTCATAAGGCCCAAAAAGCCACGACAGTCTACTCCCTGGCACAGAGACCTTGCCAATTACAGGAAGTTGAGAAATAAAAGAAATGTTTCAAATAAAAAGATGTCAATTTAACAGCCAGGGACCTGGAAACAGATGTTCCTCCCAGAGCGGGAGAGCCGCCCACCCGCCCGCCTATCCATCCTCCGGGTTTTCAAAGTCACTTCTTGTCAGGTGCCCTGGTTAAGAGGGAGAATTAATGAGCTGTGCTCCATTTTACGGCTGCCGTCTGATGTGGGAGCCGTGTGCGGGGCGCTCCGCGGACTGGCCAGCCTGGCCCCCAGCCCTCCCTGCAGCAGCTCAGCTTGGATCAAAGAGGAGAGCAGCTCAGCTTTTATAGCAAAATGATTAAAACCACGTGGGGCTTGTTTCCTCACACGTGACCTCTCAACAAAGTGCAGGGGTGGAGGGGGGGAAGCAGAGGAAAGGTGAACCCAGGGGTCTCCAGTCTCAGGGAAGAGTAGGACCCCAGATGCAGAGACTTTAGAAAATAACCACAGACTGCATGTGCATGTGTGCGTGTGTGCCCACATAAATACTATCTTTGCCCTGAAGGTTGAAATCTAGCTCGGAAATAAGCAGCCAGAGAGCCTAATTAACCAGGTTAGCTATGACGACATCGCACCAGTAGTAGATATATTAATAAATGAAAAATAGATGGATAGAAAGATGATAGAGGGCGGGTAGGTAGGTAGGTAAGTAGGTCAGTCTGCCCATCTGTAGATAGATGATAGATAGAGATAGCCAGTTTTCAATTATTGCTAGTCCTTGTAGAAAAGCACAGCTGCATCAAACTGACAAAGTCTCACATGTCCCTCCTGCATCTGGACAAATAATTTCTCATCTATCTGTAGTCTATGGCAACACTGCCACATCCGAAAATCACAGCATCCTGGTGGCAGGCAACCTCACTTCTGATCGCCCAGGTGATTCCCCTCCCCTGATATTCAAATGTAATCACCTTCTGCCCCCAGCAAGGCCTGGATTCAATGACTTGTTTCAACCAAAAAAAAAAAAAAAAAAAAAAAAAGAACGAAGCAGAAGTAATGAGTTGTCACTTCCAAAATTACATTATCAAAAGACAGTGACTTCGTTCTTGGACACACTCTCACTCGCTCTGACGGAAGCCAGCTTCCATGTTGTGAGCTGAATTTCTGAGAGTCACTCATGGCAAAGAACTGAGAGAGACCTCCTGCCAGCAGCCTGTAAGGAACTGAACCCTGCCAACAGCCTGAGAGTTAGTTCAGAAGCAGACGCCCCGCCCCCCCACAGTCAAGTCTTGAGATACCTGCAGCCCAGTCAACGCCTTGACTGTAGTGGTCTGAGAGACCTCAGCTGTGCCCAATTCCTGACTCACAGAATAATAATCAATGTGAGATAATAGATGTTTATTGTTTAAGTTGATAACTTTGGTGGTAATTTCTTAGACAGCCATAGATGATACGCTTACACACCAGGGAAATCACAGCTCCCTCAGCCTTTTCTCCTCCCTGAGATATTCCTGTGCTCCCAGGCAAAATTTACAGCGATCTTCTACCATCAGCCCCACTGCTGCCTTTACCTTCCTGAGTTCTCCCCAGCCATCCTGATCTCCTTGCTATGCCTTGAACACACCAGGTATGCACCCACCTCCGGGCCTTTCCACTTCCCTGGGGCTTGCTCTTCCTCCTCCTTCAAGTCTTCACTTGAACATCAACTTCTCAGCAAAGCCTTTTTCCAACCACTCTACTTACAAAAGAAATCTTTTCTGTTCCACCCCTCATGCTCCCTATTTCCCTTTCCTACTTAGTTTGTATCATTGCCTCTATCATCATCTAGCTTGCTACATCTTATTAATTTTGTTTCTAATTTGACCCCTCACCCAGACCAAAGAACAGGAATTGGGGATTTTTGTCTGTTGTGTTCACTGCTCCATTTCAGTGTCTAGCCTAGCAGCATTCGACAATTATCCACTGAATAAATTAATAAATGGAGATACAGATCTCTCATTTTCTAATTTTCTAAACACCTGCTATATTGTCATTGATTCTTATAACATTGTCATTAATTCTCATAATGGCTCTACCACATTGACATAATTTCTCATTTTACAGAATTCAAAAGCTGAGACCAGGGAATGCTATGTTTTTCAAGGTCTCAAGGCTAATACTCAAAAGAGCTGGGAGTTGAGACTGTATTCTTTTTATTGTTGTTAAATTTTAACCAGTGGTGTGACATTGGTTAATTACATTTTATAATTTTCAGGTGTACGAGATTTATAATTCAACATCTGTGTGCCTACATTCATATTTCTACACTTTTTCCATTGCATTGGGTAACTACAGTTAACAAAGTGCTTTCCAAAGCAATTATCTCATCTAATCTTAACAATAACCCTGTGAAAGAGGAATTGTAATTATTATCTCCATTTTGACCGAGATAGAAATCAAAGCTCAGAGAAGTAAAGACATTTGCTGTGGTTGATACAGCTGGTAAACGACAGAGCCAGAATTGCTTTGGTCCATTCAAAAGACATTGACTGTGCAACAACTTCCAGATACCAGACACCATGAATAATAGGATATGGGCCCTCCTCAAGTCCTCTGGCTCCCCGCCCTACCCAGTCCTGTAGGGCTTCATGTAGGCCACCACCATGTATAAATGTTACCTTGTGCTGGTCAGACATGGCTTGAGACTTGCTGATCTGAAAAGGGAGGTGACGAGTGAGGGCTAAGATCTTTGGGAAGGAACCCAGAAAAGATTACAGAGATAGTGATTTTTCAAAGATGGAGCCAGAAGATGCACTAAGCAAGAGAAAGTATCAGAGCTTTTCAAATCCCCTTTGATTCCTATTCTTCACTTCCATCCCCACCAAAGCAACCATCTTAATGTGCTTGATGTTTAGGTGTCTTCTGGGTTGTTTGTGCTTTCACAAAGTACTTATCTTTCTTTGTCGATAAATATTTTTAGATTATGCAAATGGTATTATGTTGTATATCTCCTTCTGTATTTTTACTTTTCCAGTCAGCACTCTGTTTCAAAAATCCATGCGTTCTACAGAGGGTTCATATAAGCTGTTGCTTCCAACTGTAACATAATACTCGTGGTGTGTAGTTCCCACATCTAACCCATCCACTCTCCTAGGGATGACACCCAGATGCTCACCACTACCATCACAACGCTGTGGTACACGTCCTGCCACAACCCTTCTGGGCCTGTGTGAGCGGGACTGCTGGTACAGAGCATATAAATAGTCTTAACTCAGTGATGCCTGCTTACTAAACTGATACATTCCCACCAGTAGAGCACACACATTCTTATACCCTAATGTCCCTGCCAGCACTTGGTGTTCCTAATTTCTGCCAGTCCAATAGTTGTAAAGTGATATCTTACTATTTCTTTAATTTGTATCTCGTTGGTTATTAGTAAGTTGCAGCAACTCTTTATATGCGTATGACCCCTTTGGTTCTCTTGAGTGAGCTAATCAGATTTAAAGTGGAAGAAGGAAGATTTGCTCACTCAACTGACCCAGATTCCTGAAAAAGGGGGCAAGGTCAGGATTTCTCCAGGCACAAGAACCAGGGATGCTCAAGAAATACTTTCAGGTGGAAAAGGCTTCAAGGTGAACAATTTGGGCCTGAACTATAGGGGTTTCCTTGAAAACAATTTTTTATTTTCCCCAAACATAGGACAGAACATGGAAAACAGATGGCTTAGCTGAGGAAAATGGAATTAGCCAAGAAGATGGAAGCTGGGTTCAAGCTGACAAATCATATCTCCTGGAAACTTAAATACATTGAATTCTATTCCAAAGAGAGTTTCTATTCTCCAAAAGACACAACTGAGAGTGTGGAGAGACAATCCACAGTGTGGGAAAAGATATTCACAGAATGTATCTGGCAAAGGACTCAGATCCAGAATATGTAAAGAACTTCTACAAATTGATAAGGAAAAAAAAAACTACTCAGTAGAAATAGGGGCAAAAGACTTGTACAAGCACTTCACAAAAGAGGACATTCAAATGGACAATAACCATGTGAAAATGTGTGCAACTTCGGTAATCAGAAATACAAATTCAAACATCAGAGAGAGACAACTACACTCCCCCCAGAATAGCTAAAATGAAAAAGACAAACAATACCAGATGTTGGGTGAAATATAAACTGGCACACGCTCTTTGGAAAACTATTCAGCAACATCTTTGGGTAAACATAACCTTTGACCCAAAAAATTTCATTCTAGATATATATCCCACAGAAATGCATTCACCAAAATACATGTGCAAGAGTGTTCACAGCATAATATAGAACAACTGGAAACTAACCAAAGACTCATTAGCAATAGAACAGGTAAATAATTGTGGTAGATTCACAGAATGAAATACTACACAGCAACAAAAATGAAAGAACTACCATGCCACACAACAGTGTAGATGAATTTCACAAACATGATGTTGCGCAGAAGGGAGCCAGATTTATTTATATACATTTGTATAAAATACAAAAACAGGTGGAACTGATCTTCAGAGAAGTCAAGACAGTGATTAGCCTTGACGAGGTATCAACTGAGAAGGACAGGAGGAATGGGGCATCTGGTGTGGGGGAATGTTTTCTTGATCAGGGTGCTGGTTACATGAATATGTTCACTCTGAGAAATTTCACCAAGCTATAGTCTTATGATTTGTATTCTTTCTGCATATACATTATACTTCAATAAAAAGTTTGAAAAATATGTCGTGGGTATCTTTTGCCTTGCCCTAGTCCCATACTGACAAATCAGGGGTAGGAGACAGGCCAGGGAGACACTATGGAATCATCACGCACATACAAGAACAGATGCTCACTCTTCCTTGCGTTGTGAGCAGAGTACAAGTGAGTACACAGCCAATACCTGCCTCATAAGATTCCAGAAGAGAACAAGATAAGAATGTCTGAAATGTGGGTAGGGCTTTATAAAGAACCCAGCACTTTTATGTATTTTTCCCCCGCTTGGGGCCTTTGCGGCTGAGTCAACTGAGATCCCTAAAGGTAATGTGACTTGCCTAAGACTGCGCTGCTAGTAAATCCCAGAGCTAAACCTAATTCTCGGGTTTCCTAGCTCAAGAATCTTTCTCTCAAGCAACACTGACAGCGCCATCTGAGCTAGAGCAATCAAGGAAGGCTCCCTGGGGGAGGAACAAATTACATGGGATGTTGAAGGATGGAGACAATTCCTGAGGATAATCAATGGAGGAAGCCAGACCATATGCTACGGCAAGAAAATGCCAAGACCAGGAGTTTACCAGTTCAGGAGGAACTTGGCTTACTGCAGAGTTGCTGTGCTCTTGGGAGACAGGCAGAAGGAGAGGCCAGGCAAGCACCTCTGGCACCCTCTTACCTCACTTTCATGCCCCTTCTGTAAAACCCTAGAAGTCTGTCCTCCCAACAGCTCTCCATGCCCCCAGATTTATTTTGCTTTCTTTCGCTAAATCAAACTTTATCAGACAGTTTTACTGTCAGCCGTTAAACCAAAATGTGTTTGTGCAACAGTAAACACCTTGTTACTGCGGGAAAGGATTACATAAACAACAGCAGAGACAGACCTGCCTCCCTGTACCCAGGAGCCCCCAGGAGCTGAGTGGCCCTGGGTAGGGATGGAGGAGGGCACGGCAGGGGCATCCCAGAGCCTGAGGGCGAGGGGAACAACCCACACTCTGCCCTGGGGCATTTGCTGTTACCAGAATGTAATGGCTGCCTCCAGTCATAGGAAGCATGTGCTCTAGAGATCCCAAAGCGGTACACAGACTCTCACCAGAGCCCTGGGGAAGGGAGAAATGCTAGGCAGGGGTGGGGCGGGTTTGGATTAGAATCTGGTGAGATAGGGCAGGCTGAGAGATAAATAGGAGTGGGCAAAAAGAGGAAGACTAGAAGGAGCAAAGAAAGGAGAGGATGAGAAAGAATGCGGCAGCAGGGCTGATTGGTTTGACCTGGATTGGAGCCCCTTTTGTGGTAGGTGAGACGTGGAGGGTTATGCCAGCCTGAGACCAGTAGCAGATAGAGATACTTGGGGACCAGTGGGAAGAATAAGCCAGTTAGGCCACCACTCTCACTGGGCCTCCAGGTCTCAAGGCCTCCTCTCATCCATGCTTGAGACCCTCTCCTCAGTGCTGCTTGCTGAGCCAGAGAGCCATGTGATGTAAGCTGTCTAGAGGAACTTGAAAGACAGGATCTAAGGAGACCCCAAGTACTGGATAGAACACAGGGGACAGCTAGAGAGAAGATAAACAGTTTACATTTTTGCCACTTCCTGACACCAGGCTCCATGCTGGGTGGTTCCCTACCATAGACACTACTTCATTTTGATTCTCGCACCTACGTATGGAATAGAAACTATTATCCCCATACGTCATGCTGCCTGTTTATACATTATTTTATTCCTCCTACACTACTACTACTTAACAGTTATCATTTTATTGAACACTAGCTATGTGGCAGGTACGCTGCTTATATTGTTTCATTAAATGCTCACATCCAGTTTATGAGGCAGGTACTTTTATTATTCTCTTTTACAAATGAGGAAACCAGGACTCTGACTGGTTGAGTCACTTGATTGGGGTCACACCCAGTAAGTGGCCAAGTCAGAATTGGAGCCCAGATTCCTCTAATGCCACAGCCTGTGCTCCTCTCCTGTCTGAGGCTAAAGAGGGTCTGAAGGAAGGGGTAGTGTAATTAGGAGTGGAGGGAGTGGAAGAGGTGGCCCACACAAAGATGGGTTTACCCCAGGTGCAGAACATAGAGGTCTCTGCTGAAGAAGAGACAACAGTCATCAGCCTCACTTATGGCCAAAAGGAGAGGGGTGGCATGGCCCTAAACTTCTTCCTTGGAAACTGGGACATAAGCTCCAGACTGGAAAAGCCACTGGCCTTTGCAGGCTGAGACTCCATCCTGTTTCCTGAAGTCCTGGCCTGCGCCATTTTAAGCCTAGAGGCTGTATCTTCCTCTTCCCTCTAAAGTCCAGATCTCTAGCATCCCCTCAGCCCTCTCTTTGGCCTTCAAAGCTACTGCCCAAGTATTCTTCTATCAATCACTACCTACCACCCCATCTCCCTACCCTCCACCACACACTGACCCATTGGCCAGGCCACAGTTCTGGAGCCTGAGGCTACACAGGAAGAGCCTGACATCTGGTATCGTGTGACCTCAAAGCCTTAGATCACTTGGGCTGCAAGTCCCGAGGTCACTGCAGTCTTTCTGCTCTAGTCCTGGGTGCATACAAACCACTGACTTCACTGACAATTTAGTCCCTTCTGACACTAGGGAATTCAGCAGGCTTGGATCCTGGACTGGACCCGTGTCTAAGGCCACAAATCTCAGGACTCCATTTAGCAGAATTACAAGGTAGGATTCAAGGGTTCCATGTTCAGAAGGACTCATGCTTGGTTTAATGTCCTATTGTCACTGTCTTGAAAATCTTAGTGTGTGTGCATGTGTGTGTGTGTGTGTGTGTGTGTGTGTGTGTTTAACAAGGAATTCTGCATTTTTATTTATCACTAGGCCCTGCATATTATATAGCTGGTCCTGTACAACAGCACTGGTATTTCTATGGCCTGTATCCTTTTTGGGGTTCCCTAAGCCAATTCCAGATGTAGAAAGCCTGGTGTGGGCAGGAGCCCCCAAACTGGTCACTGCTAACCCAGATGGCAAATCACAGCTGGCCCAGGGAAGAGCACAGTTAGATTATACTGTGAGTTTACAGCATCTGGAACTCTGGGCACAGCAGGAAAATAGGAAAAACGTTTTCAGTTAGGGAACAAGGTGGAAAAGAAGAGAGTTGGGCTTCCAAGAGCTGTAGCCAGGGGAACTGAGAAAATGAAATGATCAGAGGTTCAAAAAGCTCATCCCCAAGGGGTCCTGGAACCACATCAGCATGACCAGCTATGTGCACAGAGTCTGAGGCAGCATATCAGAGAGGTCAGGCACTTGGGCTCAGAGTTGATGGTCAGGCTTCAAATTTTGCTCTGCTTCTCAGTAGGTGTGATCTTTCTACATGCAAGCTCAATTTCCTTATTTGTAAAATAAAAGTGAAATTAGAAACACTGTACAAAGGTGAAATTAGAAACACTGTAAGTAAGGAATAATTCCTCAAACATCTGCCACGTATCTGTACTAGACACATATCCCCTGGGGTTTTAATTCTCGGTGTCAGCCCATGAGGTGGAGGTTGCAGCTTAGAAAGCAGACCTTGCCCAAAGTTGTAGAGCAGGTGAGAAGTGGAGCGGAGGTTTGCAGCCAGATCTGTGGAACCCTAAGCCTTCTGGGTGCCACCACCCTCCCTCTCAAGCAGCGTGATGTTGAGCTAGAGATGGGTGTTCAGGTTTAGTCACATGGATTTGTCAGTGAGAAATGTATTCCAAGATGAAATCAAAGAGGTTCTTCTATGAACTATCATTTAAAGTCTCTTTTGGAAAAAAATTTTTTTTTCTAAAAGGAAAAGTATAATTAGAGACCATCTATGCTGTCTCCATGGAGCCTGCCCCACCTCCCCACTGTCCGCCACCCTGTCTGGGACAGAATTGAATAGAGGCCACCAGCATGTCTGGAGTGAAGGATGCTGGGATGCCTGCCAGCCAGCCTCTCCCATAATCCTATTGTATTTATTGGCTCTTTTTCTAATGTTTCATGGGAGTATAATTTACATAGTGAAAGTGCAAAAATTGTTAAGTATGTATCTTGATAATTTTCACAAATCAAGCACACCCATATAACCAACATTAAGAAACAGATCATTCTCAGCATCCCAGACACGGCTTTGCTATTCCCTTAGAATAACTACCCCACTCCATTTCCCAAGGGCTAACTTCCAATACCACTGATTATTCATTTTACCTATTTCAAAATTTTATATAAATGGAATCAAATGGTATGTACTCTTGTTTCTGGCATTTTTGTTCAATATTATGTTTGTGAGTCACATATTTTTTCATGTACACAATTGCAGTTCATTGATTCACATTGCTGTGTAGTATTCCTTTGTATGAATATGCCACAATTTACCTATTTGGGGCAGACGAGTAGTTTCCAATCCCTTAAATGTTTTTAATGTCTTGTAATTTTGAGTGCCTCAAGGTCAGGCTTTCCAAAAGACTCTTTGTAAAAAGTAAGCTTATATTTCATTAATCATGGATTTTTTTAAACAAAGATGGTAAAGATTTCTCTTCTCTGGAGTTAAAGCATCACAATCAATTCGTATGCTATTTTTACCTCTAATAGGAGTCCTAGAGAAATAATAACTTAAAAAGTCACTTGAAACAAATACATGGGTGAGTTCTATAGGCATCCCACTGAATCTTCTCTTAAAACCAACTGGTTTCAAGAAAATGTTGAGTTTTCGTGTCAGCAAATTATTTGACGAGAGAGCATAACCAAATATCCCTCATACAGAAGAAGGGCTAAGAAGTCTCTTTTAGCTGGAAAATGCTTGTCATTTTTTTTCAAAAAATATGGGAGATATAAATATAACTTAGTAATTTCCCTTTCCATAAATTTCTCCATCAACTTCTCAGTTGCCATAAATTAAAGTACTTATATTACTGAAAATGCCGGAGAACACATTTGGCCTCAAAGTATCACTGAACTTTTAATGGTTACTCCAGTTTTTTTTTTTTTTTTAACTTTCCACTGTAGGGGCTGACATTTTTAATTCCTAAAGAGATGCTGAAAGCAATGGAGGAGAAGCTGTAGATGAGGCTAGACTGGTGTTACGGCTCAAATTGCACAAGGCTGTAAGAGGAACTTGAGTTCTCTTACCTGTGAATATGGACCAATTTCTACAAATTTAAAAGAAAAGAAATAAAATTTTAGGTTATTAGCCAAAAAAAAAAAACAAAAACAAAAACAAAAAAACCCACTTTTCTCCTCATTGCTTAAAGCAATATTATCCTTCAAGTGTAAATTCAGTCTTTTGAAAGCTTGCCACAAAAGAGCCTGAGCCACTTTTTAATTTTATGTACGTAATTAAAAACAATATCCAAGATGTTGCACTGGGGGAAGCTAGGTAAAAGACATCTGAGCCCTTGTACATTCTTCTGCAACTTCCTATGAATCTATAATTATTCCAAAATTTTAAAGTTTAAAAATAATAATAATATTAAAATAGTAAATAACCCTGTTTGCTGGGAGTTTGATTCCATTAAACCTGCTTCAGGTGTCACCTGAGTGCTCAGATGGCGTTTTGAAGACATTGAAGCTGGAAAACTTTCCTCTCCACAAGTTTATCATTTCAGAAGGCAATATAGAAATATAGCCTCCAAAAATGACTCTAAATTACAGACATTTGCAGCCATTCAAGACTTAGCATTTGTAAAACATCTACTTTCCTTCCACTTGGAATCTTTTGTGGGGGAAAAAGCCTTTTGAAAATTTTCTCCCCAAAAATGATTACACTGAACAGCCTTGTTCTCCACTCTGTGTGCATTTTTTGGTTCAATTTACATCTGGGAGTGAATTTTTTTTTTCTTCTATAACTATGTTTAAAACACAAGTATGGGGTTGTGTTAACAATCGTTCATTTAGGCAGTCTGAGTTTGCAATTGAGAAGGGGAAAAAAAATCTCGAAATATTGAAAATTTGCTAAAAATTGTCTTTTTGTTTGGGGGCCACTAGCAGGGTACTGCCTGGAGAGCACTCAGAGTCTCTCAGGCCATGCCTTCACTTCCGTCCCCCGATAAAGAGTCTCAAGAGCCATTCATGTGCTAGGCACTTCCAAGAAGAGCAATTATATTGAAAGGCCATGCTCCAGTCCTGGCCCATGCCTTTCAAGACAACAATTGGATGTTCTTCTACTGGTCTCTCAGCAGCAGATTCAGATGAGCAAATATCATAGAAACAGCTTTGGAAACAAGAATTACAGTTTATTACATTAACATGGGATTGACCCCTCACTCCCTCACCCAGTACCAAAATACTAAACCCCAAACAAATTCACTGACTGGGTATGCAAATGAAGGGAAGTGGTTAAGAGCTGGAGACTAGAGAGCCTGAATGCCTAGGTTCAAATTCCAGCTCTCTTATTATGTGATCTTGGGCAAATTAATTAACTTCTCTTGCCTCAGTTCTATAATCTATAATATCTGAATAATCATAGTCACATATGTCCTTGGTTATTATGGAGATTAAATGACATAATGCATGTAAAGGGCTTAGAAGAATGTTCTCTGTCATGGTTCTCTGAGTACTTAGAAAGCGTTGTCTATTATTATTAAGTCAAATTATTCACTAGAAGGCTGCTTGGCGAGCCCAGAATTAGAACAAAAGGCAGTTGAGGCAATAGTTCTCCTTAGTTCAGGAGACATCGGTGACTTTTGCCCCACCCCATGCCTGAAACTGTGGTCACCCTCTGATCACCAAGCTACTCATGCTCTTCACATCTTGTTTCTGGGCCGTGGGCCAAGCTGAAGAAGTTGGACACATCTTCTCTAAACTCCCTTTTCTATGTGAACCACCTCTTGTCTGTTCCCCCTTTTTTTCCTTCTGTTTAAAGAGCAGTAAGATTGTTCTTTCCACACTCCTAGTGGACTCTACACAACCCAGGCGAATGTTGATTACATTAGAACCTCTCTCCAAGCTCTGGCTGAGGCATCCAAGGTCACAGCCCATGTGCAGAAATCACATTACCTTCCCTATGAATTACAACCCATCATTTCATATTGGTGCCAATAAGATTTAAACCTTTCAATAGGAGTTATGTATGCATTTTACAATTGTATAGTTCCTGGGGTTTTTTTACAGTTGTGTAGCTCAGGGTTTTTTTTTTTTTTTTAAGTATAATTGAATTTAGGTCACATGTAATTTTATTTCAATGTCCATTACTTTACTTTCCTCTCAGAACGGAAACTATATATGTTTGCATATTTATTAACACGACAGATAAACATGCTGGGGTAGCTCACATCAATTCCTTTGATCTCAGTTTTCTTACTTTGCTGAAAGTCTACTCCTTCCATTCTGAGCATCATGTTTTTAGATGACTGGCTTTGGAAATTTCCTGGCTCAAGCCCAGACAAAACTGTTGATTTGATATTACCTTCGCTTGCTAAAGGCACATTACATTCAATATATCTAAGACTAAATTCATAATCTTAGCCCTTCAAACTAGGTCTTTTTCCAGGGTGCCTCATTTGAATGATGGCACCTCCATCTATGCATCTGGACAGACCTGGAACCCAAAGGCCATTCTTGACATCTCCTATATGCAATCCATCTCCAAGAATTTAGCTCCTGAACCCATCTATTTCTCTCCATCTCTAATGGCTCAACCCTAGTCAAAGCCCCCTTGATTTCTGAGCTAGACTATAACAACAGCCTACTTACTGATAACTTCATTCTCTCTCTCTTTTTAAAAATTTTTATTCATTCTCTTGTTAACAATGTATTGATGAAGGAAGCATATTTTTTTCCAGATTGCCCAGCTGTGGCTTTTAACCCTGCTGTATATCAAATCACCAGGCCTCTTTGCTAAAATGCAGTATCCACCTGTGAAGATTCTATTTCATTAGGTTTTGAGTAGGATTTCAGATTCTGTATGTGTAATAAGGACCCCAGAATGATTCTGATGCAGCTTAGTCTGTGAATTAGCATTTGGGGATCATTAGCTACAGCTCACCAGGACCATACCTGGCCCATTTAAGAGATGGCCATAGATGTTTCCTAAATGAATCAGGAATGAGTACTCGTCTGACAAACATTTACTGAGCCCCAGGCTCAATATGCCAGGCTGTTCAGGCACTAGGGATACAGTAGTGAATAAAGTAGACAAAATTCTCTATCTTTGTGGAGTTTTGTGTTAATAGGAGACAAACAAAACAAAAATGGAACAAAATACATGAAATGTTAGATGGCAATCAGTGGAGAAAAATAAATCAAGTTGAAGTATGAGGGGATAGAGCTGTGGAGGAGGTGTGGGAATGGATAGGTTGCCATTCAGATAAGAATGGTCAGGGAAAGTGGCAATTGAGTAAAGACCTGAAGAGGAAGAGAAGTAGGCCATTCAGGCAGAAAGGGCTTTCCTAGACAAACTCTGGAAGGAGGAAGCACTCTTTGCTCTTCTAGCATTCTCCATGAGAAAAATATTCTCTGACCATCCTGTGTTCATTCTGCTCATGATCAACTCCAAACTGGAGAAGATATTCCCAGTAAAATGTCATATTTTCTCACCTCCATATCAGCTCTCAAGTATTCCCTCTGCCTGAAAACCTCCTCTGGACTGGACCCCACAGTGTTGAAATTTTGCTAACTCAGCTCTTCTACAATCTTCCATATCTGGACACCCTTCTACCACAGCACCTAAGATGCTGGTTTACATGGTTGTCTCCTCCATTCTCAAGACTGGACTCAGACTGTTTTATCTATTTTGGTATTCTTAGTGCACAGCAAAGTATTGAGCCAAACCAGATTCTTGATAAGTGTTATCTGTTATATATGTTAAGTGCAGAAAAGAAAGAAGGAAGGAAGAGGGAGGAAGATCCAACATCATGTTCAATGCCAGGGTAGGTATTATAAGGTGGTAGATCTGCAAACCAGGACTCCTGCCAAACAGTCCTGTGGAGAATAACACCTCCATTTTTCTACCACCCTTCAGTAGTCTCTCTGGAATTGCCTTCAGGTGCATGTGAGTGATCGTAAGATATGGTAATAATAATAGCTGTCACCTGTCAGATGTGTAGTGTGTGCCAGGCACTACACTAAGTCCTTTACATGCATTACTGCATTACCTCATTTAATCCTCGCAACAGCTCTGTGAGATAGATACAGTTATTATCTCTATTTCACAAATAAGATGTCTGGAAAAACTTGCTCAAGGTTTCCCAGCTGGTGAGTGATGGAGCAAAGATGCAAATCCAGGGACTGTGACACCACAGCCCAGATGTTTACCTTCTGTTTCTGAGTCAACTGAGCAGTAATTTCAATGAGACCCAAGTTCTGTGTCAGGAATCTGGGGAGAACAAGTGAAAAAGAGAGAAGGAAGGATGGTCTGAGCCAGAAGAGAGACCTGCTTACGGAAAGAGAGGGTAGGTCAGCAGAGTTGACAGAGGTCCAAGGCTTCAGAACCCACATAGTCCTCTCAGGAGCTGAGTGATCTTCAACAAAGCTCTATTTAGGGCAGAAGAAATAAGGCTGAGCATCTTCAGCAGAAATTTGGGGAGGGTAGATGGACTTGAAGCAACTGAGCAGGAATCTAGAAATCAAGAGGTTCTGAGGGAGGCATGTCTCCAAACTGGCCACAAATGGACCTGGTGCTGCTTGGCCTTCTGGGGCCATCACCCTGGCCAAGGCCATCTCATTGCACAGTTCCAAGGGCATCAATCATCCTGGGCTGCAAGAGGAGGTTTTTCCCACTGTGTCAGGCCTGAAAGCAGGCATATTCAGTCTTTACATCCACAGAACTCTCTTACGCATCCCACAAACTTCTCCACAGCAGCCAGCTGTCCTCTGCTATCCCACTCTCACCCCATGTGCTCCCCACTCCCAAGAAAGCCTTCCTTCCATTAGATTTTTCCACCACCTGAATAACAAAATTTTACTACAGGGAGAAATGGGCACAGGGCCTGGGTCAAGAGAGAAAAGACACATACAAAGGGGAAATGGAGAGAGGTGAGGGGTCCAGCTTGAGCCCAGGCAGGGCCTCTAATTCTGGAAGCTCTGGAGAAACTTGACACCATGGCCAGGTCCTGAGCCAGGGCGGGGGAGGGAGTAAACCATCTTCCCGGAGCAGGAAGTGAGGGAGAGAGAGAGTGAGCTGGGGAAGCGCTCTGTTTTCTTTGGCCTCTGCCAGCCCAGGGAGGGAGAGGGAGAGAGGCCAGAGGGAGGGAGGCCAGAGGGAGGAGGATGGGGCTGGTAGAAAGATCCGGTCTTTGTGTCCTACCCTCCCCCAGGAAGAAGGTTGGGTTGGTGGGGATCAGAGGCCAGACCACGGTTTCTTCCTGCCTGCTTCCTGTGAGATGTGCAAGGAAGCTGGGGCCACAGAATCCTGGAATCAGAGGCCAGTCAGGTGAGAATGTGAGGCGTGATGAGGAGTGGGAATGCTAGAAAAGGGAGGACAGAGTGTTATTGTGTTAGAGGACTGAGACTAACCGGAAAGCATAACCCAGATACTCTTGGGAGGTGCTACATTCTCCCCAGCCTTGATCTCCAAGCCAGTTCCCCACCCGAGGCCCTAACTTCATGCACTGCCATCTCCAGCAAGTAGGGCGTGAGGAGGTAGGGGTCAACCTGGAAAAGGGTCCAGGCTTAGGCAGGCCAGGGCACCCCTTCTAAAAGCTGGACTTGCAGAGTCCAGAAGTGTCTCCTTACTTCATGCTGGGATATAAATAGATGTAGTCATTCTGCTATTATGAGAAAGGCCTTCTTAAGAGCTACTCCACCCCTAAACCTAATTCTCCCAGCTAACTTCATCCCAAATGTCATCCTAAATCCACCCCTCATTGGAACCCCAAACCAGTCTCAACCCAAAGGCTATTCAAAATCACTGAATTGATCCTCACTCCTTTATCCTCATCTAAAACCATTCGGTAGCCCCAGCTCCAGACTCTCCCCCAGATCCATGTAAATCATAACCCTGACCGCACAGAGTTGTCTCTCGTGGGGTGGGAATAAACATAGTAGGAGTAAACGCACACTGAGCACTTATGAAGTGTTAGGCACTGTAATAGGCTTTTTCTATTTATTGCTGTATCAATACCAATCCTATGAGTTGTGCATTACTATTACTACTGTCTTACCAAGGAGAAAACCAAGGCTCAGAAAGATAAGGCTACATAGTCCAGTAAAGTGCCACCAGCCCTGGTTGTGACTGGTGGAATCACTGTTCCCATCAGTAATATCTCACAGGTTGAGCGTGGGCCTTAACCTGGGATGTCTTCTGTCTGCTTGGGGAATGTTATGGCTACTTTAGAATCCAAGCCAAGCTCTGTCATTTGAGATCCAGATGAAATCACTACTCAGATACTGAGTGAGAATGGGCTCTGAGGTCTAGAAACTCACTGCTGAATGACATGAGAATCATAGCACAGGTAGGAAGGATCTGATCAAGGAAGACAACCCAAACCTGGTTAAATGCCAGCTCTGCAGAACCACCGTGGCCCCCAACCCATCACTTTAGGGGAGCTCCTCCCAGTCACTGCTCTGACTTGATCTTAGCTAATATTCTGATTCATCTTGAGGAATGTGCTCAGAGCCTTCCAGAGCACAATGGGAAAATCCTGTGATCAGGACAAGGATGATGACCTACTAAGTCTAGTGGTTTATCCTCCACAAGCGCACTTACAGACGGGCTTCGTTCATATACTCACACGCTGTCTCATTCAGGACTTTTTTAAACTTTACATTTTCTCTAGTCCAGTGAGGGAAGCCACTAGGCCCTCAATCATGGGGACACTAGCTTAAAGTTCTCAGGACACCAGCAGGTCTGGGCCAGACCACAGGGAAGGTACCAGCTATTTGGAGTCCCTTCCCAGGTTAAGCATTTTATCAGGGTTTTTAGGGCCAGGGAGTCTGTTCAACCATGAAGGACCATGTCAAGAAGCACTCAGTTCAGCCTAGCTCCACCACCACCATTCTCCATCAGTCTTGAGAAGGTGACGGAGTTAGAGAACTCTGGCCACAAAGATGCCTGATCAGAAGCCAGCTAGGAGTATCAGTCAGTGGCCCCATGTACTCTGGCTTAAAAGCTAGAAGTCCTCTCATGGGTACTCTGGCCTGTCAGCACAGACCATTTTTACCACACAACCCTGTCCCCTAGCAATGCATGTTGACATTATCTGCTGCCTTTCTAAACCAGTCCAGGGACCCCAGAAATAGCTCACGGTGGGCCCCTGAAGCCACCTGTACCCATTCCCATCTTGTTCTCCCTCCTCCCAAGCCCACCCCACCACATTTATCTCTCTTCCATTTGCAATATAAGTATTTTCTCTCTTCTGCCACCATCCTCGTTTGTCATTTCAGAGCCATAACCTGGAGTCAGTAACAGTAATGAGTATAATTAGCTCCTGGAAGAAAAGGGCAAGTGGCACAGGCAGAGTAGGACTGGGGGAGGGAGAGGTCCAGGGGAGGGAGGGATGAGGCTCTGACAGGATCAATTCTCAGCTGTCTCTGCCTGAGACGGAAGAGCCAGGAATTCATAGCTGCAGAGAGGTAGGAGCTGACATCAACAACGAAAGCCCATCACAGGAGCTTCTCTGGGCCAGGTGACATTGAATCCTCGCCAGCCGTTCTCCCAAAACCGACAGCTCCTGGGGCTGGGAACCCACCACCCACAGATCTCCTCCAGATTCCACAGATGCAGATAAAAGTCAGAATAAAAATAAACAGTTCCAAGGGGCAAATGTGGCCATGAGAGTCCTAGATGTGGCTTGGTCATGTCTGCCACAGGGTGCTGTGGCTGCAAACAGGAACATAGACCCAAATGGGGCTGGGGCAGGGGTTGGGGAGAGGAGAGAACAATGCAAAGAGCTGCTTTCTGGGTTCCAGGAGGGGTGCAGTTCTGAGGAAAAGAGAGATCTAGCATGTGACTTCATGAATATACTCAGCCTGGTCCTGGGAAAGATAGATGCCTACAAATGAATATTCACCATCATCTACTCCAAGCCTCATTCCCTTCATTCTACACACTTCTTTGACTCTTGCTACCCTTCCCCCACCTCACCTCCAGCTACAGAATCAGCTTCATTGGGACCTTTCTCTGTAGGTAGCCCAGGGGTTCTCCTTAGGCACTTTGTCAAAGAGGAGAAGGCAGCAAAACCACCTCTGCCTCCAGGAAATGGAGGAAAATGTCAGTGTCAGCCAAGCAGGCCAGCCTCTGTCCTAAGCCCCCTTAATACCCAGCATTCTGGGTGCTATAAAGATGAAGGCGCCCATAGCCTTGCTCAGGGGCCCCTGCACATAAACACCCCCAATGATAAAGCTCCCTGGCCATCGCTCAGAGGCCCGTTTACTTCCCACTTTGTTTTGAATTCTCATCTCAGAATTTTGCAAATCTCTCACAGCAGGAACTTTCAGAAGTTGCAGAATATAATTAGTGCATTCTCAGTCTTGCCACTCATTCTCAGACAGAGCACCTCCAGACAGCCGCCTACGAGAGAGTGGAGGAGGCAAGAGGCTGAAGGCTGTCAGTGGAGACTAGGTGGGACAACGCCAAGAAGGATCCCCTTGTCCAGCCTTTACCTCTGAGTGAGCTTGACTTGTACCCCAGCCAGCCCCTACCCTGGCCTTGTTGGCGAAAATAAAGAGACCAGCCTATGCTCACTATTCCAAGAGGATTAGCTATCTCAGCACAGAAGTCTCCCCTGCGCAGGAAGTTTTTCTTTAAATACACCCTGAACCCCACCATTTGCAGAATCAGCCATTGCATTTGGTCAGGCCGCAGGGTAGGGGAAGTGGAGGAAAATAGTTGTAGTCTCTGTCCTCTCTTAAGCAGCCAGAGCCACAGCACTGGGACTGCCAAATCTCCTCTCCACCCCGCCCCCCACTCCCCACCACAACCACCACCACCACTGCTCTTTTGCATGCTGTACAGACCTGTTTTTTGGGTCTGGGTGGGAGTCCTAAACTGGGTTTCTCTTCATCACCTTGTCCCTTTGATAATCTCTAGGGATTGCCTACTTCATTTACCTCAGGAAATAAAACCTATTTTGGAAAAATTCACCGCTTTTTCCAGCTCCCTCCAAAGAGCCAAACTAATACTTTCTGAGCACATACTACATGCTTCATATGACTTAGCCCTTCTAATTTCATCTTTACAATCAAACAAGTGTGGAAATACCACCATACTGTTAAGCATGAGGGGAAAGCCTCAGAGGATAAACAAATTCACCTGAAGTCACACAAGTAATAGGTGAGAGGACAAGGCCAGGACTGGAACCCAGATCTGAGTTTTTGACCTGGACTTTCTACTCCATGTCTCACTCCACCTGAGAAGGTGAGAGGCTGGACCCTGAGAGGGCAGAGGAAAGTGGCGGAAGAGATGCATGTAGCACTTCCCTGTGGTCCTCACAGTCACACTCCAGCTATGACTCACCTGGCTACCTCCTTGACAGGCAAGCATCCAGGCTTTACACCTGACTCATCTTCCCACAGCTCAGGCATCCCTGCTGCCAAGCAAGGCCGAGGGGAGCCAGAACCATTGTTTCCCCCTCCTCCACCAGAGGAAAGTGAATAGCTTTTAGAGTTCCACCTGGAATTATACATTAATAAGGATTATCAATGTCAGAGAGATTTAAATCAAGGCAGACTTCCAGGAAAAGGGGAGATCATGAACAGTTTTACAAAGTAGTGATATGTAATTCTTTGTGCAGAAAGGAGAGAGAAGAAAGTCCCAGAACATAGAAAAGACCCATCAAAGGTTGATGAAGTGGACCCATGTCTGTGTGTGTGGGGCGGGACAGGAATGATACACATTATGTGGGGTTCCTGACCATCTGCAGTTCTCCCATCCAGAGCTCAGAATCTCAGATCCCCGAGGGTGCTGCAGCAGCCCTCCTCCTGCGGTCTACTCCACATTCCTCACATTCTTTACGCTCAATTAAGGAGAAATAATCAGGGGAGCAAGCAAGGCCACAGCAGGGCGGCCATACCCCACACTGGAGGCATCACATGTGTGGAAACAGCCCCCCTTGGTCAAGCCAGACCAGACCTTGGACTGAGGGGCCTTGGGGGATGCGGAAAGCAAGCAGTAAGGACAGGGTATCTCTCTATGCTCCCCAGAGACAAAAGAGATTGAAGGAAGGAGGGAGGCGGGCTGGGATAAGGAGAGAAAAAAGAGATGAGAAGGCAAGGTCAGAGCAGGGGCAAGGTGTACAGCCAGAAGATCTCAGCCATCTATTTCTTAATGAGGTTATTGCTTTAGCACGATCAGCTTTGTGTCACCATCACCATCTAGCATCATCATCAAATGCACTTTGAGACATTCCTGAATACTTAGTGTTCTCATCTTTATCAGTTATTGGCATGTGTTAAGTATGTCAGGGGACTAGTATCTCTCTGTGATCTTCAAAATATACTATCCATAGTTTTCAGGGGAATGCCATTCTTGATCCCACTGGAACTGCGTGTCACTTCCTCCTCTGGGACCCAACAGGCACGGTTAGCCAAGCAAACTTCTACTTCCTTGAGCCTCTACCCAAGGGCTGCCTCCACCCCCAACCCCAACATCCACCTTTACAAAACCTTCCCTGACATCCCCAGCAGATTCGGAGTCTCCTCTGGGCTCCCTCTTCACCTAGTACATGTAACCGGGACAACCCTTATGCTGTTTTATAATTTTAGGTATGTATGTCTATATCCTCAGAATAAATAATAACTAAGTGATCATTGTTATTTATTGAGCATGTTCTATGTGCCAGGTGCTGTGTTGGCACTTGATAGATGACCTCATTTAATCCTTTTAATATCCTCAGAGGTCATTATTATTATCATCATCCCCAATTTATTCATGAGGAAGTTGAAACTTTGAAAGTTAAGTAATGTGTCCAAAGTGACCCAGCTAATAAATCAAGGAGGGGGAATTTGAACACAGGATCCTAAAATGCCAGAACATATGCTATTAATCTAATATTGAGATGTTTGAGGACAGGGTTTATATTTAGTTGCTTACCACTATATGACAAAGAAAGGGTGCTCAATATAGGATGGATGGATGGATGGATGGATGGATGGATGGATGGATGTTGTGGGCTTTACAGAGTTTCAGCAGTGGAACTACGCCAAAAACTCTCTCCCCACCTCTGTATCAATGGATCAAATTTGTGAGATGATTTGTCAGAACAAAGACCCATTCTATGCTCTTTATTGGGACTACTGCTAGGACACACTCTGTTGCCACTGTGGAACTTCAGTCTATTACCATATCCACGCCTGGTCTGCGGCCACTTTGGGCTCTCAGTGGTCAGAGGTAGGGGCCAGTTTATAATCAGGATGGGAATTGGTCTGGGCCTAATGTGAAGGATCAGTCTGTGGCTGGTGTATGTCGAAGGAAGAAAATACCTCTCTGCCATGCTGACTTGCAGCTGAATAGAGAGTGGACAGTTCTTCTCAAGCTGAAGTGCCTTATTCCTGAGCTTTTAGAGGTAGAGAGATAACACGTATGAGAGTAACTGGATATGTGCGATAGTACAAGCCAGAGAGCCCTGAGAAAAGGGGTAGGGGGGTGTACCCACTAAGTGCACTCCATGTCCTCTTCGTGAGTTCCATATAATTGTGAGTGTGTGCTGTGGCCTATGTGTATGTACTATACGTGATGGGACAACAGGGGCTGAGTAGGGTGTGAGAGAGACAAGCACACACCTGTAATAACATTAGCTTCAGACGCTAGGAGAGAAGAAATTCCCCCAACTGTTTTATCAGAGCCGAAGTTACCAAATTATGTTATTGTTTTAAATTTGAGCTTCTCTGCCTGGAAATGAAGGGGATCTCAGGTTCACGAGCTTAACGCTTGGCTGGGCCTAGAGCTACACTCCCCAGCCAACCCAGGCTCCCAGAGCTCCCAGGCCCAAGGAACAAAAGTCTTCTCTCTCAGGGCTTTGAAGTGGAAACACTAACTGCTCCCTTTAATTAGAAAGAAACCCCCTATTGTTCCTGCTTTATTACTGATGGATGAAGACGTGGGGAGGAGGGATTCTGAAGAGCAGGGGGTTGGGGGAAGAGTGGAGGGAACATGAAATCTCTATTTAGACTAGAGAATCTCTACACTCAGTCTCCATGCACCAAGCAGACCTCTTTGTCTGCCCAATCAACCCAGATTTACAGGGCATCCAGCTTTTGCTTAGATGTTATAGGAAAGAAAGAAGACAGGGTCCCAGCCCTCAAAGAGTTTATAATCTCAGTAAGGGAGGCATGGCAGAGGCATAAGAAATGAAAGATAATTGATACTGAATCAGTTCTTGTAAGCAAGAAAAAATTAGAGCAGGACGATAATCCCATAAGACAACCACCTGAAAAAATTCTAAGGGTGCTGTCTAGGGACTTGAGCCAAATGCTGCAGACTGGAGACAATTGACAGAGAGTGCAAAGAGGGTGTTCCCACTCCAAGCAGGTTTAATGGCCTGTGCAAAGGCCCAGAAGTAGGAATGCACGCAGCTTCTTTGGAGGACAGTAAGGAAGCTGGTCTAGTTGTAGAGGATATGTGTGGTGGGGGTGCAGAGGAACTACAGGAAACCAGATTTCATAGAGCAGATGTAACAGAGAAGTGGAAGACTTTGAAAGCACGTAGAGGAGAATGGCCTTGATGAGACAAATAGAAAGGCTTTGGGCTTTCCTGAGCAGGAGAGTCACCTGATCAAAGGTGGCCCCTGGAGAGATTGATCTGGCAGCCCTGTGCAGAAAGCCATGGAGGGGAGGAAGAGTAAAGGTGGGAAGACTAGATGAGGAGCTCCTGAGGAAAGTCAGGTAATAATGGCATTGAGGCTGGGGGAAAGAAGGTGATTCTGGGATAAATTTCAAAGGAAGAAAAAGGATGTGTTAAAAAATAGATACATGGGGTAATGGGTTGAGAACAAAGACACCTCCAAATTCACCAGTCTTGGAGGCTAGGAGGGTGGTGGAAAGGGAAAGAGAGTAGAAGCCCTATAGGAGAAGTGAGGGACCAGAAAAGTTAATAAACAAAGCCTCCCAATAGCTTTATTCTCCCTTCCAGTGCCCAAAGATGTCTTGAATATGGTATTTAGAGGATAGCAACTCCAAGACAGGAAAACCCTGGAAACACCATCATGAAAACAACTTTTGTACAATCTTTCTTTCATGCACTTCAAAGTGATTCACACCTGTGAACCAAGCTCAAAACAACCACAGCTGGTATCATTATCCCCATTTTACAGATGAAAAAACTGAGGCTCAGAAAGACTGAACTTTCTCTAAGTCACACAACTAGTTAAGGGCAAAGCTGGGAGCAGAACTTTGACTTTTAGCTCAGAACCCCTCCCAATGCCTGTTGGCAGCTCAGGAGAGGGGAGGGGACTGGAGCTATGTGCCTGGGTCTCCGGAGGCAAGGAATCTGGGGCCCAGAGAGAAGTTCCACCCCGGACTTCAACCGCACCCCCAGCCTGCTCCTCACACTCACACAGGGCGTAAGTTGGGAGCCCAGGGTTGGAAACGCCAAGTCTAATCAGACCTCACAAGCCCACAGATGGTTTGAATCAACATGCTACCTTGATAGGAATAATGAGGAGTCTTGAAGACAGTCTTATGCCAACTCCATCCGTCTGGACAGAGAACCACATCTTCCACAAGAATTTCCCCAACCAGGGTCCCATCACCCTCCAAGCTGGGCAAATCCTTCATGAGAAAGTCCCTTGATCCCACATCACAGCTGTTCCCCAGCCTCCACCAGCAGAACCACCCACAGGTTTTCTAAAAACTCTCGCCTCAGGTTCAGATTTGACAAACTCTGACTTCTTTGGCCTTTCATAAGGCTGAAAACGGTTCCTAGGGAGAAGAAGGTGACCATGGGTCACAAAGCCAAGGCAGGGATTGTGAGGCAGTATGGTGGGGTGGATGGGCCTGGATACAGACAAATGAAGAACAGACAAACGCCCCTCCCCAACTTCCTGGCAGAATGAGTATTTCCAAGGTTCATTGTTTCATTCATTCAACATAACAAATGTCATCATGACATTTTTTTTGATGAGACACCTGACCTAGGGCACCCAAATATCATGAAGCTTGGGGGTAATCAATCTATGAGATCACAGAGTCCTAGCCACAGAACCAGACCTATGGTTTAGGAAAATTCCTCTTACTAGGGGAGACTATTGGAGCCAAGGCCCCAGAATGGCAGTGGTGGCCCTTCTCCAGGAAAAGCTCAGGCTTGGGATTTCAAACCGCACCCCGCTATTCTCCACTGAGGGTGGCTTTGTGGGAAGGGACCTGCTTTAATAAAAATTTGGCCTGCCCACCCCCTTGCCTAGCAAAGCTTAATTTGAAGCTTAAAAAACAATGAAGTTAATTTTTAAAAACCTTTCATTGAGTTCCATGAGACCCCTATTAATTTTATTGTTTCAATAAAGCATTTATTTAATTGTCTCCAGAAGGGCTCTGTTAAATGCACAGATGTTACCTGAGTCAGAAGGGAGGGAACTAGGAGCCTTTTTTTCACCCTCTCCCGTTAGCACATTAGCAGGATTCTGTTATTGGATTAACTGATTGTCACCTTTAAAGTCACAAAATAGAGCCCTGAGGGAATGAGACACAAGGCAAGTAAATTCTGGGGAGCGGTTCAGGTCACAATCACAGGAAGTAGGAAGCCAGGCTCTTGACAAAGAGGCTGGGTTTGGTTAGGACAAAGAAAAGAATTCTCTTCTGCTGATGAGGAAACATTTGTTACTTAGCCTCTGGCACAAAGCTGATATTCCTGAAAAATCTCAGAAGACAAGCACATTACTAGATGTAGGGTATCCAAACCATAGGAGGGGAAGGGCAGAAGATCTCTGGAATGTCATGTTTAGTCCCTCCACAATTATTTACTGAGTACCTACTATATGCTGCCACTACCTGGAGCTTTGAGCATACAGTTGTGAACAAAACAAAGACCCTGCTCTCATGGTGTTTATATTCTAATTAAGGGAAACTGACAACAAAAAAGTAAAAATATAATTGACAAATCTAGATAATTTCTGACAACGATAAATGTTCTGAGGACAAAACAGAGTAAGTAATGTGGTAGAGAGGGATCAGAGGAGGTTTATCTGGTGAAATGAGCCAAGACATGAACACATGGAGGAAGAGCCAGGCACAAGAAAGTCTAAAGGAATAAGCCTTCCAGGCAGCAAGAACAGCAAGTGCAAGGATCCTGGGGCCCCACTTTGAGAGGACCATTATCAAACAAGTAAGTAGTCAGAAAACCATGAACTGAAGAGAGGCCCAGGAAACCCTCTTACATCAAAAATATTTCAAGAACTGTTTTAGGACAGAGACTTCATCATTATTTTTGTGTCCCTAGTCATTTGCTTGGTGTCTAGCACAGAGAAGGTGATTAATAAATGTAGAATTGAAAGGAGGAAAGAAACAAGAGGAAGAAGATGAAACACTTAGAGAGAACTTCATTTAGTCAGATTATTTTTTTAATTCCACAGCCAATTAAAACAGAAGGGGCAGGGGAACCTCAATTTACATACTAGCTCATTTGTTATCAAGCTAAGGGAGGCAGTTGGGGGGGGGCAGGGCAAGGGGCAAGGGGCATATATATCTGGATCCTTCTAGGAGATCAAAATGTAACTGAAGAAACAGCGACAGTAATTAGTTCTAAACTTATTACAGGCTCTGCTATAGAGCTTACAAAATGCTTTTGCCTACATTACCTGTTTCTAAGAGCCTTATGAAATAAAAAATAACAATATTAGTCAATATTTAAATAATTGCCTATAGGCCTTGGCACCATGCTAAGACATATTGGGAGATAAAATCAGACGAGTCCCTGCTTTCATGAAGTGTTTAGTCCAAAGTAGACAGATTTCAATCAAAAGACATGATGAGAGAAATTATGTTCAAGCCACAATGAGTGTTGCAATGGCTAGGTTTATAGGGCTACAAGAATCCATAGAGGAGTGATCACAGAAAGCATCCCTAAGGAGGCATCTTAGGAGCTGAGCTCTAAGGATGAATGGAGTAGGCAAAAAGGGAAGATAAGAGTGTTTCAAACAGAGGAACAGTAAGTGCAGGGAGGACCAGGTGTAAATGAGGAACCAGGATGCTACCCTGAGTCAGGCAGGAGGTACTGTGGATAAAGTACTTGCAGAATAGAAGGGGTAGTTTGCTACCAACCATAAATGCCAAGCTAAATTATCCAAGTGATGGGAAATCATTAAAGACTTTAGAACAGGAAAATGATGTGTTGGAAGCAGCGTTCTTAGCAGATGAATTTGGTGCCCATACATGTTTTGAGGTAAGAGAAGAATATGGAGGGGACCCAATCAACAGATCAGATGTAAGAGGAAGAGCCTAGACTAGGGAGGATGGGAGTAAGGAAATAAAGGAGAAAATCCAAGGGATGTTTTTCAAAAAGCACAGAACTCAAATTTGAATTTAGAAGCATCAAAGAGTCTCTGAGGTGTCTTGGGAGCCTGCTGGTACAGAATTGAGACAGTCATCAAGGGAAGCTAGTCAGGGGAAGGAGATGACAAACGCATGGGGCATTCTTCGTAGTGGTTACCTCTGCAGGTGGGGTTGGAGGGGCAGGGAACGTGGCTTTTACATCTTATGATATATAATCTTTTAATGGAAGGATTTTGTGTAATTTTTACTTCCTTTTCATACTTTTTGGAATGTTTCAAATCATTATTTTAATTCCATGCAGACTCCTAGAGTCTCATTAACCCTTGGCAAACCATCTCTCCTGACTTGTTCCTTCTCCCCCACGATGAAGGGGAGAGAATGATTTCCAGGGTCTGCTGAGATCTCTGAGAAATATTTCGTACGGGTTTGGTCTCAGCTCCAGAGTCTGTGATTTTTCCTATGGTGGTGGTGAGGTTTTCCTCAATATCTCTCTTTCTGAATCTCCCTCCTTCTCTCTCACTGCCCGCTGCCCCAGCAGAGCCTGCCTCTGTCCTCAAAGGCTCAAACACCATTAGACTTCCATCTTTGAAGCCAGACTGACGTGCTGGACTTGGAAAGACTGACCTTGGAATTTTTATAGCTGAAATGAACCCCAGCCCAGTCTAGTCCATGAACTAAGCTATAGGAGGCAGGACAGTTGATGGAAAAGCACAAACTCTGCTGTCACAGGCATCTGTATCCAAATCCAGCTCTGCCACAAGTTACCTAACCTCTCTATGTCAATTTTCTCATCCTGAAAATTGGAGATAATAATAGTATTTACGTGCTAGAAGTAATCAGTGGATTAAATGATGATGAAAGGCATTTAATAAGTGTGCTCTATCATTAGTGTTAATAAGAACAATAAAATAATAAATCTTAATGACCAAAGTTTGTTGCTCAGAGGCAAAAATAACTTTAACGCACTTCCATCTCAATTTCCACTGGTGGCATTTCTTTACATCTCTGCCTCTCCCTTTGACCAGATTTTTTTCCCCCCCAAAAAAACTAACAAAGAGCTGAGAGAAGAGCTGAATCAGGGCCTGATCTGCTGCTTTCTGAATCATGGTGGTCTACTCTGCCACTTACAATTTGTCTGACATTTGACAGATTCCTTAATCTTGTGAGCCTCAATTTTCTCATCTATAAAATGGGTGTAATAATGCTGATCTCGCAGTCTTAGTCGAGAAGTTAGACAGTTCCTTACACACAGCAGGTTTTTGGTATATGATAGTTCTCCATCAGGGTTTCAGATAGGGGCTAGCTCTTTCCTTCTTGCCCCACAACCCCCAGACCCTCTATAATTTCCTTTGTCTTTGACAGTTTTAGGTGAATCTTTCCAATTACATGGTAAAGGCATAAGTAAGGCCACGGACTCCCTAACTGTAAGGCCAGCCTCCTAGGGCAGCTGGGGAAGAGGGAGAGAGACATTAGTCCTCTACAGGTCCAGAACCAAATGCACAAACTCAACAGCCCTTTTTTCTTCCTCTTTTCTCTCTACTTTCCAAACTAAAGTCCTGAGGCTGCTCAAAAAGAACTGGTTTTTTTTTTCTATTTGATGGTGGCCTAGAAGAAGAGTTGCCCCCATTGACTCAGGGTACATTTGGCTTGGTCAGATAAGATGTGATGTGTTAGATCCAATCACCCAGCCCCTGTGCTCCCATTCTCAACCCTCTCCCATGTGAATGTCTCTGGACAAAGGCAAAAGCCTCCCTTCCACCACTCTCTGCCACCAGGGTTCGTCCAACACCCATTGATCCAATAGCCAACTCTCCATCCCTCATCTGCATCTCCATCTGCCTAGGCGAACAGAGGCCCTGGGGTACAGCCCTCACTGTTCTCCTTCCTCTAAAGAGCCTTCAGGACAGAGTCTTAGTTCTGGGCTATGTCCAATGCCAGGTGATAGCTCTAAACAGGTACTTCTTGGCCTTCTCTGTCGTCAGCCTAAGCTTCTCCAACCTAAGGAAACAGTGAAGGAGACAGAACACACATCTCAGATAGCCAGGAAAGGGAAAGAAAGAAAAGCTGTCATAGAGCATCTGGGCTGATGAATGAGGCTGAACAAGAGGAAGGAGGGTGGAAGAGAGAGGCAGACCCAGGGAGGAAGACTGAGAGGGATCCTCTGGACCACAGATTGAAGGTGCAGACATACAGAGACTACTTCAGGCAGTGAGAGCTCTGGGCACCCACAAAGCCTCTTCGTATCTGGGGACCTGGAGGCCCTTACCCTCTGCCTGGATCATGGAACCAATGGCTCACGTTCCCAACTTGAGACCCACTGAGAGAAACTAAACTCTTTTCCAGAAGCGGGTGGAAAGAGCTCTCCTGAGCCAGGGCTTTCTGCTGTCTTTGTCTAACTGCCCTTCTCAAGATTCAGGGTTGTTGTTGTTTTTTTGTTTTTTGTTTTTTGTCTCTGTCTCCATATTTCTACGTCTTCGTCTATCTTGTCTCCTCTTTCTCTCTTGGCGCCTCATCTCTGTCTCAGACAATTTTGGGGGGACTCTGCCTTGGGGCTCCAACTCTCCTGTGTGTAGGAAACCTGACCTTCATCATCTGTTTTTTATATTTTGGAAACGTCCGCTTCACTTCCTACCTGAGGGAAGTGGGGGTGGGGGAGCACGCTGCCTGGTCTACCCCTTTCCCTCTCCCCTCTTCTGAATCCGTTCCCTCCCTCTCCCTCCCTCAGCTCCTTGCCCCAGGGAGCCTAGAGCTGAGGCCCTCCCTGCTCTGGGTCACTGTGGCATCAGGAATCAGGCCCTGATTCATGATATTCCCTCCACAGCTCACCACAGAATGGGGGAGGCAATGAGGCCTCTTCTGATCCACCGCTGGTTTGCTGATTTGGGAAAAAGTGAAAATTCCAGGCACAAAGAGAGCCCAGGAGGCTGAAAGATTTCACCAGTGGAAACCAAGACGGAAAATAGTTAAAGTTATTTCTGCCTCTAGGCAGAGTTACAGCCAACTGGGTTGTCTAACGTCCTCACAGATGTTTATTTGTTTAATATTATTATTAATACTAGCAATAGACTACACATAATGAAGGCTTATCTTGTGTGAGACACTTTATGTCTTTGCATTTTATCCATTCAACAACTTTATGTTATTTTCTCTTAATGACAAAATGAATACTAAACAGAGAGGTAAACTGACTTAACCAAAGTAACTCAGCTAATGAGATCTGAACTCAGGTTTTTCTGACTCCAAATCCTAAGCTCTTTACCCTACTTCTAGGTTTCCAAGACCTGAGAAATGTATTTTGTACATTTCCTTTTAAAGAAAATAAATCCACAGAATTCAGAAAAAAACCTTCAAGATCGCAGGGACCACATATCCCAGATGGAGAAGCATTATCTCTAACTCACTACTTTCTGGGAGGCTTTGAAGAACCGGCTAGCAAAGATTTTGTGGAAAGGCTGGAAGAGGGCATTTCAGGAAGGAAGAACTGGGAGGGCAACGTGAAAAAAATGCAAATGATGGCTCTAAGTCAGAAAACAATGTGGGCATGAGGCTGGAGGAGGCTGGTTCTGTGCAGGAAAATGAAAAGTGGGGAACTGGGCTACGTGGAGTACTGGGCCAGTTTACAGAGGCCTGAAGGCTTGGTTCAGTTTATGCTCCAGGTTATTGAGCAGGAGAGTAATACAGTCAGCCCTCCATATCTGCAAGTCCCATATCTATGGATGGAAAACATTTGGGGAAAAAAAGGTTATGCTGTTGCTGACATGTATTATGTAGTTAGACCTATGATGGTTGCACCTGTACTGAATATGTGTAGACTTTTTTGCTTGTCATTATTCCTTAAACAATACAGTATAACAACTATCTATATAGCATTGACATATAATTGGTAATATAAGTGATCTAGAGATGATTTAAAGTATATAGGAGGATTGCATAGGTTATGTGCAAATACTACACCATTTTATACAAGAGTCTTAAGCATCGGAGAATTTTGGTATCCCCAGGGGCCCTTGTACCAATCCCCCGTGGATACCAAGAGGTGACTGTTCTCCGGGAAAGATGTTTGAGACCTGGGCTGGAGGGAAAAGGTAGATAATTAAGAGAGCTGCTGAGAGGTTGGTATTACAATCCTAGCAGCCTAGGAAAATCTGACAAAACATGAAGAAAGGGGTTACCTAAAAGACATTGCCAAAGAAATTTAGGATTTTCGAATCTGGGCCATCTGCCTCCTTCCCAAGGATTGCGATTCAAGTTAGTGTTTGGGTGAGGTGGGGTCTGGGAGGCAGAGGAAGGAGCAGAGAAACATGGTGTTTTGTAGCACTGGGTCTTCACACTAGCAGACACTCTGGTCTGAGAGCTGCTGTGGTCTTGAATGAGAACACTCAGTGCTGTGAGCTGCACACTGGCCTGAGGACTGGTCTGGGAGGTTCAGGCTACTGGTCCTGCCAGTTCTCTGGGGTAGGACAGGTGGGCAGATTGTAGATCTGCAGCCTGAAGCAGCAGTTTTGTGTCTTTTTCAATTTTTTGAAAGGATGATTCCTCTCTATGGGTGGCAAAAAAGAAAAAAAAAATAAAAGGTAAACAAGCTAAATTTGGTTAAGAACTCAAGAATTGCCAATTCAGAAAATCGAATCTGTTCAAAAAGGTCAATCCTTTTTTTTTCCAAAGGCCAAAAACCTATTTCTATCAAAGATTGTATGTTTGTGTCTGCGAGATGGCAAGGGAGATAGAGAGTGAGGAGAGAATTAAAATGCCTTTGTTCCTGTGTGTGAGGCTGTTGCTCTTTGGGCTTATGTGTGCACATTGTACGTACATTTGTGCCTGTTTCTCAGGCCTCTGTGTGCACTGAACTTTCAAACCATAACAGAAACACTGAAGCTTGGCAAAGATATCACAGGAATAATTATCTAATTTTGGAACATGTTATTATAATACCTACATGATGTGTAACGAACTTAACATTGTTCACGTTATATTCACCAACTCTGAGTTTGTAGACCCACAATTCCAAGTCCTGCCTCAGAGGCTTCTCCAGGACCTGAGAGCAGAGCAGGCCCTAAAGAAAGCTCTTTCAGGAATAGTCCCCCCCCACTCAATGGTTTCCTCATAGATCAGGAGGTTTGGCTGTAAAGGGGGCAGAACATATCTTGGGAGGGCAACTCTGTTCCTCCCAGAATCTCTGTTCCTCCTCAGCAGAGTAGCCTCTGAAACTGATAAGAAAATAACCATACTGGGGTCAGAGGCAGATAGGCTTTCCCTACTCAGTTGTGGGCCAGGGGGCCTCATGATCGGCAAGGCTCTCCTCTTTCCCAGGGGGCTGGATTGAACTGAAGCTAAGTGTGAGGGGAATGTTTGCTGTTTGCTGCTGCTCCCTGTTGACTTTAGCCAGTAGCTCTGTTTACAAACCCAGGTTGGTTTTCCCAGCACAGTTAATTAGACTAAAAGACATCTGGTGTGAGGGTTGGGGAGGGCATCTCCTCAGAGCCTTCCCCCCTGGACACCCAGCAGCCATGACCAGCGCAGGCAGAACAACTAAACAGGACCAGACGGAACTCCACCAAGGTTTTCAGGAGAATCATGGCTTCTCTCACTCTGCTTTTCCCAGGCTTGCTAAGTTAGCAGAAGCTCCAACTCTGTGAGCCTTTGGGAACCCCAGAAGTCAAGGCTGGATGCCCCTACCTCAGTGGGATCACAGGCTAGAGATCAAGGACTCAGTCCTCTCCTTTACCCTTCCATGTTCAAAAGAACTGGGCAGGGATCCTGTCCCCTCTTTTATCACAGTGACTCTGCATTCTACAGGACCGCCAGGTTTCTTCAGCCTCCTGCAGGAAAATCTCCCCTCTCTGGACACCCGCTCAGAGAGGAGGCTCTGAGCCCTCCTCCCCACCTCTGACTCCTCTCCAGGCAATTTCTGACACAGCAGGGGAGGAAAAAGATTAATCAGTTAAGGACCAGAGGGAGGCAGGAAGGTGCCCAGGAAGGTGAGAGGATCTGGGTGGACAGTTCCAGGGCGGTGGGGAAGTGGAGGGCTGGGAGGGGGAGGGGCTGCGGCTTATCTCTCCCAGGAGGGGGGAGTTCACTCCAAACAGCTAATGCACCGGCGTGTGAAAGCCCCTCAATTAGCACTAATGATGCAATCAGGGAGGGAGAAGGAGGGACCAGAAATTCTGGTGCAGTCAGCACCAACTTACACAAAAAGTACACGATCCCTTCCTCCAACACAGTGGCCCTTCAGACACACCAGTGCACGCACTCCACGGACAGTCTGGGTCACGCACGTCCGTGGGTACAAATGCACTCTTGGCACAAACTACTAGAATGGGTATGGTTCGTGGTCAGGTGCTGACCGCTTCTGACTGCGGGGATCCCGGGGTGAGGGGTTCGATTTGGGGATTCGGGGACAGGGAAAATCAGAAACAGAAAGACTTGGTAGAAGAGGTCGAACAGAGAGGGCATTTCTGAAAACCTCATGATCATTCCCCTGACCCCCGAGTTCCCGTCCCACGCGCACTCGCAGGTGCCACCTCCCATCTGGGACCGGGCAAGGAGCCACCCGTGCCCCCAGTCCCACCCGTGGGAGACGGGACCCACGCGCCTCCCTGCGTCCAGCCCATCCCAGGCCCTAGGTCCCCAGGAGGGTGCTCCGAGGTCCCCGGGATCTCCAGCACCCTGCAGCCAGCTGCTCGTCCCCTCTGGGGCGCGTTCCCCGCCCGCCCCGCCCCGGGATCGACGCCCCCGCCGCGCGCGGCCGGCTCCGTTATCCGCCTCCCGGTCCCGTTATCCCGCAGCTACGGCCCCGTTATCCATGCTCGCGCGGGGCCGCCGCCGGCCCCTCCCGGTCTTTGCAGCCCGAGCTCCGGGGACCGCGGGCTGGGCTGGGCAGGGCCGGGCTGGGCAGGGCCGGGCAGGGCCGGAGCCGCCTGCGCGCCGCGTCGCGGGCGCGGACGGCCGCGGGAGGAGGGCCGGCTGTCAGTCAGCGGGGAGGCCGGGCCGCGCGGCCGGAGGGGGCGGCGCCGAGGACGCGCTCGGGCCGGGAGCCGGGGGCGGAGGGGGCGGAGGGGGCGGGGGCGGCTCCGGGCCTTATAAGCGGCGGGGGCAGGGCGTGCGGGCGGGAGGCAAGTGTCAGGCGGATGAGCCGCCCGCGAGGGGCCGCGGCCGGGGTCGGGGCGGCCGGGGCCATGCGCGCGGGCCGGGCCGGGGGCCGGCGGGGCGCCGCGCGGAGCCGCCTGGCAGCCTGAGCGTCCCGGGGCCCGGGAGCGGCGCGGGGCCGGCGGGCGGCGGGGGGAGGGGCGCGATGCGGCGCCGGCGGGCGGCGGTGGCCGCGGGCTTCTGCGCCTCTTTCCTGCTGGGCTCCGTCCTCAACGTGCTCTTCGCACCGGGCTCGGAGCCTCCGCGGCCCGGCCAGTCTGCGGGGCCGTCCCCGGGCCCCGGGCCGGGCCGTCGCGGGGGCCGCGGGGAGCTGGCCCGGCAGATCCGAGCGCGCTACGAGGAGGTGCAGCGCTACTCGCGCGGGGGCCCGGGGCCCGCGGCCGGCCGGCCCGAGAGGCGGCGCCTGATGGACCTGGCTCCGCGCGGCCCGGGCCTGCAGCGGCCCCGGCCCCCGCGGGCCCGGCCCCCGCCGCCCCCGCCCGACGGCGCGCCGGGCTGGCCCCCCGCCCCCGGCCCGGGCCCGCGCCTGGGCTGCGCCGCGCTCCGCAACGTGTCCGGCGCCCAGTACGTGGGCTCCGGCTACACCAAGGCCGTGTACCGGGTCCGCCTGCCCGGCGGCGCCGCCGTGGCGCTCAAGGCGGTGGACTTCGGCGGCCACGACCTGGGCAGCTGCGTGCGGGAGTTCGGGGCGCGCAGGGGCTGCTACCGGCTGGCGGCCCACAAGCTGCTCAAGGAGATGGTGCTGCTGGAGCGGCTGCGGCACCCCAACGTGCTGCAGGTACGAGGGGGGGTGGGGGCGTGGGGATGAGCGTGCTTGGCGGGGCTTGCCCAGACCCCGGTCACTCTGGCTGGAAGAGCACCCCGGGCCTCAGAGGTAAAGAAATGGAGCCCCCAGGACTGCGCCAGGTGAAGCTAGGGACCGAACCCAGACCGCGGCTGCTTCCTGCTACCCCACCCTACCTCTCACTTCTGGGTGGGCTGACCCTGACGGAGGGACTCCTGGGTTTCTCAGCTTGCACACCATGCTCCTTGACGACAGGGGCCGGAACAGAGAGCCCCCAAACTCGTGAGGGGGGAGCCGTGAGGACTTAGGACCCTGCTTCTGGCTATAGCTAGAGTGTTTAGCACCAGGGACAATGCCCCTAAGCCAAGATGCCGGACAGCGGTCATCCTTGAGTCCCGATCCCAACTGCAGCGATATGACCCCCCTTTCTTGATGGAATCTGAACCCCACTCCTCTCAACTTCCAGTCACTTGCCTGGCTGGCTTCGAAGACGGCGTGGGTCAGCAATGGGGTTGTGAAGGGCTAGAAAGAGACCCTGGGTCTGACTTGATTTCCAGAGAATATCCCCTCCCATACCTACCCAGAAACCAGTGGAGGATTGGATAGTAAGCCAGAATGTGCACACACTTTCCCAGAAGTGACCCTGGGTTTCTCCAGGCCTTAAAGTGGGGCCTTGAACTGTTGGGGAAGCCTGGGGGTCTTAGCTCAGTGTTCAGGAGACAGGTTGAGGGCCTGAGGGTCTGAATGTCACATTATCTGAGCAAATGTGGCCAAGACACTGGAAGATTGAGAAGGCCAGATGCCCAGGTTCCTACTAAATGGGACTCTGCCTCTCCTGTTCACTGGGGGGCAAAGGGGAAAGATGAGACCCCCATCTTGTCCCCTCCAGGCTAGCCTAAGAGAGTGGGCCTCTCACAGTCTCAGCTCTGCCCTAACACACCCACTTCCTCCTCTCCTCCAGTTCTCTGTCCTTGAGTCTGCCCTAGGATTAGACAAACCGTTCGCCTTGCAAATGTCTGAGCAGACTGAGGAGGGAACCCGTGACTTCTTGGCCTGTGAACATAGGGTGTGTGCAAACTCCCCAGTGGAGGAACCTTGCCCACACCTTCCACCTCCCAACCCATTCAAGTGAGCCTTTCTGCACCAGCAGAACTGAAAAGAAACCTAGGAGTCCCTCCCACCTTACCTCAGGAGGATGGACCCCAGACCTGAGTGATCATTGCAGAATATGAGAGATAGGCCAGAGAGTTAGGTATAGTCCTGCTGGTTCCTGGTCTCCTCAGACTACCCCAGCCCTAGTCAGATGCCTGTAACCAGGTTCTGGGCCCTGAACAATTGCAGGAGAGCCAGTAGCTGTGGGTGGCTGTGCCTGTTTGCATGGCTGACAACTGTGTCTGAGCTTCAGGGAGCGAGAGGCTGGTTATGTGGCCATTCTAACTGGGAAAATCTTGTTCTCTTTGCTTTCCTGGGGCTCTTGGAAGTCCCCAACTTTTTGGAAACCCTGGGTTTCAGCCAGGTTCTGAGGCAGTGGAGGTCTTAAGTGACTTAACAGGACATTAAGCGTTAACTCAAGACCCTCACTCCCTTTGGACAGGTTTGAGGTTTGATGTCTCTTAAGGAACTTCTCTCTCTCCCTCACACCCAAATTTCTTAACAAGCAGCCAACTAACTGCCCCCATAGACATCACAGAATGGTCTTCCACTTTAATGTTATCCCCCGGCCCAATTCTTAAGGTGCCAGAGAGAAAGATTACAACTGAATAGTTTTCACCCATTCCTTCACTAGACCAAATCTAGTTCTGTCTAGGGTTGGCTGTGTGACTTTCATAGGGTCAGAAACTAAGGTTATTTGTCCTAGGGCACCAGTGTTATAAAGTGGATAAGGTCCCAGGTCCTTATTGTTGTGGGAAAGATGAAAAACTACCAATATAGGAAGGCAGGGGTCCCTTAGTGTGAGTTGAGGGACTGCTTTGGGGGTGGATCTCCCCCATTTATTCTCTGATTCCCAGGCCAGTGTTTTTTTAGCCTCTTCAGTAATGCCACCTCTGCTTCCAGGAAAGCCTGCTTATGGGGATTCTTGCTCAGGAGGCTTCAGTGAGGGTGTGCAGGGAAATAAAAATAATGTTGTTTTAATACCTCTTCATCATTTTAAAATTTCAAAACCGTTTGACTGTTGGCTGACCTGGGGAGGAGCCAGAGAATGTATCTAGAGTTCCAACTCCCTCAGGCCACCGGAGGTCCCATCCCCCTCTCTGGTAGTCCCAAAGTTGGTGCTGTGGATTCTAATAGAAAATGCCCAGGATAGCATGTCCCACTAGACACCTTCCAGCACTTGCTCTGGTCTCCAGGGATGACTTGGGTGAGTTCTCTCTATCCATCTTCCGTGACCCCTCTCAAACTCACCCTTGATACACACACACACACGCACACACGCACACTCACTCCCTCACTTGATGGATGCCTCTGTAGCCCAGGGTCAAAGAGCACAGGGGTCTTACCTCCCCCCCAAAACTTCTGTTGTCCCAGGGCCTCAGGCCTCAGATGGGGCCCCAGGCCTGCTTGGGCACAGATTCTGGCCCTACTAGAGTATATTTCTTCTCCCAAATGAACAAAAGATGAGACTGAAATGCTCAGCCTCACGCTTCCTGGGGGGGTTAATGATGTCTTTTTATTTTTTCCTGAGGGGTGTTGATTAATACCTCGTTAACAGCGCATTTAACGACCTCCGGGTGTTTAATAACCTTCAGAAGTTTCCCACAAAGGCTCAGGCTCTGGGCAAGAAAATGAGAACCAGGCCCCAAGGCTGCTCCCTTTACCTTCTCCCGCCCTTCCAGGGTCTGGGGCCTCCCTGGGCTGATGGGGGGTGGTGGCGAGGGAAGAAGGTGCCTGGGACTGTCCCCAGATCCCTCAAGTCACAGCCCTAGTGATCCGACGATGGACTCCAAGTGGTGTCTTACCTTGTACTAGCAGGACTGGGACAGCTGGCTCCAGGGACTGGGAGCTGAAAGAGTACTCTCGGAATGGAAGGGGGCATGTGAGAGCCTGAAGAGTAGCTGGGAAGGGTGTGAATGGTGGCATGAAGGGTGACAATATGCAGGGAAATCTAGTCCATGGGCTCGGCTCCCCTTACTTCCCCCCATCATACAGGTCTCCCTTGACCCTACTCTGGCCTAGACAACTCGCCTACCCCACAGGATGTTGGTTGTTTTGAGCACAGTCTGACCCTAGCTCATGTGCAGTATGGTGGGAGAGGCTGGGAGAAGTAGGGTTTTCTGTGGATGCTGGTTTAGGCGTTAGTGACAAAATCAAGCTGAGCTTCCCAGAAGCCCCTGACCAGCTCAGCTGTACCAAGACCCTCCTCAAATCATGTGAAGTGGGCAGGCCCTTGTGACCAGGCCCCCAACAACTGACTCCTTGGGAGCCATCCTTACTACCACCCCCATTGATGTGTGTGGGCCCCATCCACCAGCGTGTGCAGAGAACACCCAAAGGTGTGCCCCTTATATTCTTTGTTCTTCTCAATGCTTGTTACCAAGTTCCAAGGGAGTTTGCTTCTCTTCACATAAGACCTGAGCAGAGAAAACAGTGAAGCTTCCAGAAAGTGAAAATGATGGGGAATAGACAAAGATTGGAGCAGGGGAGGAGATATAATAACCATTTGCTGGCTAGTCGATTAGCAAATGGTATTTGGGGAAAGAACCAGGCTACAAAATTAGTGACATAAATTTGAATCCTAGCTTCTGTGTTTATTTACTGTGTGACCTTGTGCAAGTAATTTAACTTCTCTGAGTTGATTTTTCTCATCTGTAAATTGTAGATAGTAATGTTACCTACTATGCTCATTTGAGATTATTACTGGAATTAAGTTATGCATATAAAACATTTAGCACAATGCCTGGCTCATGATTAACACACAGTGGCCAGACCAGCCCATTTCCCTGAGAGGTAAGAGGTAAGGGGATGATATACTCAGCAGGAACTCTGTACAGGGACAGAGGGTGGGCTTTCTAGGCACTGCTGCTATTCTCTTCTGGTGGGAGCTGAAGCAAAGGTTTAGGGATGGCCAGGGAGGGGGGCTGGGGCCAGAAGGAGGGGGCATATGATAGCTCAGCCCATCCCTGTTCCCACCCCCACCCCCACCCTGTGACCTAATGACCCACCCTGGGCCTCCCCCAGCTCTATGGCTACTGCTACCAGGACAGCGAGGACATCCCGGACACCCTGACCACCATCACAGAGCTCGGTGCCCCTGTGGAGATGATCCAGCTGCTACAGACGTCTTGGGAGGACCGATTCCGAGTGAGCAGGGAGGGCGTCAGGCCCTGGGCTCCTTGCTGGGATGGTTCTCCCTTAGAAGGCCAGCCTTTCAGAGCAGCCCTGACTCCTCCTCAGCAAAGGGAGGGCAAGGGAGGAACAGAGCTGACTCGGCCATCAGCCAAAGGGTTAAAAAAAGACATAGAGGGCCCTGATGTTTTTTAAGCTCCTGCTACATACACACACACTCTTAGCCTGGCTGCAGAAGGGCTAGTGTCCTAAGACTAGAAAAGACCTTAAAGGCCATCTTGACCCTACCCCTCTCTTTTCATACACTAGACCACAGTCAAGTTGCAACTCAAGGAGGAGATCCATTTTCCCCAGATGTCCCTACTGTCCACTTCTTATTTATTCCATGTTACTTTCAGGGTCAGGCCAGCCAAAGTTTAATAGAAAATCACTGGTTTGCTCTATAAGGCCCCTGGCCTCAACCCTTAATAAGCACTGGGGCCTTTAAGAGAAAGGCCAGTCCCCCCTGAGCTAAGTCTAAAGCCCCAAAGAAGGGAGCCCTGGAGTCCCCAGCTCCCTTCCCAGGAAAGAAGCAGTGAGCAGCTTTGTGTCTACCCCTCAGATCTGCCTGAGCCTGGGCCGCCTCCTCCACCATCTGGCCCATTCCCCACTGGGCTCGGTCACTCTGCTGGACTTCCGCCCCCGACAGTTTGTGCTGGTGGATGGGGAGCTGAAGGTGACAGATCTGGATGATGCACGTGTAGAAGAGACACCGTGTACAAGCAGCACTGACTGCATACTTGAGTTTCCAGCCAGGAACTTCACTTTGCCATGCTCAGCCCAGGGCTGGTGTGAGAGCATGAATGAGAAGCGCAACCTCTACAATGCTTACAGGTGACCTCCACCCCCTACTCAGGAAGGCCAGCAAGGGAGAGTGGGCCTGGGTGGGCATGGCTGGGAGAGAGTCAACATGGGGTCCAGGAGGCCAGTCAGAGCTGAAGGCTCAGCCTTGACCAATGGACTAGCAGGGGTGGGGAAAGCCTTCTACCCCATCAAGAATGGAACATTCAGACTCCTGACGATCAGGCTAAAAATAGCCAGCTCCAAGGAGAATCTGGCTGGGGGGTGGCAGCTGGAGGCTTCTTAAAATAGTGTCAGACTCAGGCCAGGCCAGTGACACTAGCATGCCCTGTCTTTCCCTGGCCCTTCACCTCTGGAAGCTCCTCTTTGGACGCCAGCCATAGGTCTGCTCTGACACTGGTCAGTCAGCCAGGGGGCTTAGCGGAGGGAAAAACACCTCAGATTTCAGTTTCACATGAAGTTATTGTAGCCTTAGCACATGCCCAGACCCCACCCTGAGTCTCAGTAGACTCCATGGTATACGCTGGGGATCTGCCTAGTGGTAGACCTGATGGATCAGGCTCCCTGGCCAGATTGGGGTTCTAGCCCAAGCTGACACAGAAAAAGGATGTGTCCCCAAAGGCTGGACCACTGAGCCCCTGGCTTCTTTCTGCCTCAGGTTTTTCTTTACCTACCTCCTGCCACACAGCGCCCCACCCTCACTACGGCCTCTGCTGGACGGCATTGTCAATGCCACAGGTGAGCTCTCCGAGGACCATATGCTTCCCAGCAGATGTGGGATAAAGAATGACCCAGGACAGTGCATCATCCAGAAACCATTATTTACCAAAGTGCCGTTCTATGGCAACCCTCGCACCCCCCACCCCACCCCACCCCAGTCCATGGGCTGTCTGGGCCCAGGCTCCAGAAGGAGAGAGGGAAAGGCAACTGGCTGTCTGCCTAGGAGAGGAGTAGGAGCCCACAGCCCCTCTCATCACCACACTGCAACCTGCAGGAGAGCTCACCTGGGGAGTGGACGAGACCCTGGCCCAGCTGGAGAAGGTGCTGCACCTATATCGTAGTGGGCAATATCTGCAGAACTCCACAGCAGGCAGCAGAGCAGGTGAGTGGCCCCAGCAGATCTCAGGGACTGGGGGGTAGGAAGCAGATGGGAGGGTGCGTGAGCCCCCTAACTGGGCTAAGTGGCTCATCCTCCCTCTAAGGTTCACTTGGAGTAATGCAGAGACCATCAACTGTGTAGCCTTCACTTGGAGGTCTGATCTCTGGCTAAACTATGACAACTATAATTTAACCTAAAACTGGAGGTGGGCACTGACACCTCTGGGTGGCTTCAAACCCCACTATGTACTAATTATGACTCCAAGCAGCTTACACCTTGAGCCTCACTTTCCTCATCTGCGAATTGGGTTCAATATTACCTGCCTCACATAATTCTTATAGGGATTAAATGCCAAATGAAATGTGTGAAAGCAATTAACCCAGTTCCTATTCAATAGCTGGAACACAGCTTTTCCTTCTCTTTTCCCTACACTTGTGGAGCTAGGAGAGTAGCTAGAAGTGGAGAGAGGCTCCACACTAAAACCTGTCAAGAAACCCAGGGGAAGAATTCTAGGCTCTGGTGCTTCTGCTCAGGCCCCGGGGTTTGGCATGGTTGGCAAGGGCTGAGGGGTGGGCAGCCTCCTCTTTCAAGGAGCTGTGGCCATTCTTAGGGGTGGGAGAGCCCTCGTTAGCCCTGTAAATAAAGTTTAACGAGGTGAACAATGGCTGGCTCTGTCCCTGAGGACGCCGTTTATGGGGCTGTAAATCACAGCCAGCCCTGGACTTTGGTCTAGTCCCTGGTAGGAGGAGGCATGAGGGCGGGGTGGCCAGAGGCCCAGGGCTTCTGCATTATCAGTCCAGAATGGGCTCCCCGGCAGCAGGAAAAATGGGTGAACAGGCAGCCTGCAGTTGGGCCCTTCCTGATAGGGATTTGGGAGGCTCTTTCTGTGTAATGGGGAGATCTCCAGATTCTTCCTCCAGCCTCCTCCCCAAACTCTTTAAGGTATGGATTTCCAAAGGGTGATTTTTGAATTTATATTCATTCACATGCCTCTTAACTTCAGAAATCCCTGACTAACCCTCATCTGAGAGAGATGCCTAACCTCTCTCCCCGCAAGGCCAGGAGGAAGTGGGACCAAGGGGTGCTCTACCCTCTTGCTACTCAAGGGACAGTCGGCAGACCAGCAGCACAAGAAGCTGCTTAGAAATGCCAATTCCCAGGTCCCACCCCAGACCTTTTAGATCAGAATCTGCATTTTAACAAGATTCCGAGGAGATTCACAGGCACAATGAGGTGTGAGAAGTCTACTTTAAATCTCCAAATCACCCTAACCTCAGCAACCAGCCTGGACAGCCAGTGGCTCTGGGCCTGCCATGTGTGTTGCCTGAGCCAGCTACATGCCCTCAGATTTGGGAGATGTGTGTCTCCCAAAAACTAAATCAGCCTTGTCTCTCCTGAGGGGTCAGCCCCGCTTCACTGCCTTCATCTCCGTGCTAGGGAACTGGGCTGGTTTTCAGCTTTCTCAGAGGAAGTAAGTCTTACGGCCTATTTCAGAAAGTGGCCAAGACCTCACCCTTGGGCACAAAGGGTTCTCAGCTGAGCTCCATCCCTGACCCATAGACTACCAGCGCCTCCCTGATAGCACCGTCCCCCAGGAAGACTACCGCTGCTGGCCGTCCTACCACCACGGAGGCTGCCTCCTTTCCGTGTTTAACCTGGCCGAGGCTGTGGACGTCTGTGAAAGCCATGCCCAGTGCCGGGCCTTTGTGGTCACCAACCAGACCACCTGGACAGGTGAGCCAGTGGGAAAGGACATCCTGAGGGAGGTGACTGGACTTCCCCGGAAAAGATTGACAGGTAGTGGCCCACATCAGAAGGCAGAGATGATGAGAGACAAATTTGTGTCCCCAAGGCAGCTACATTAAGGAGAGTAGCCCTGCCTCCAGGAGGAGAAAGATCTAGACTTATTACCTCTCACCTCTGCACCTAGGTCGCCAGCTGGTTTTTTTCAAGACGGGATGGAGCCACATGGTCCCTGATCCCAACAAGACCACATATGTGAGGGCCTCTGGCTGACCTGTCTGAGGGCTCGACTGACCAGCTGACCATCCCCGCCAGCCGGGCTTACCTATGGAGGGAGTGACGTATGCTAGCAGCTCTGCGTGTTACCCAGGAACCCTGCAGACAAGACTGACATCCCAGACAGACTGAGGTGACCAGGACAACGTGCAATAATGCCAAATGTTAAAATGTGAGTTTACCAGTCTAGGTATGGGACTGCTGGCTTCAGGGCCAGGAATCACGGGAGCTGACTGCCTCTCCAACCCTCTGGGCTGCCAGCCAGGCTCCAGCTGGCCTCCCCTTGGGGCCTCAGCCACTCACTGGGACAATTCCATGGGCAGCCCCATCGCTGCGTTTGTAGTGTGAGAATGTAGCCAAAGCCCCGGCTGCTGCTGCTGCTGTTGCTACAGGTGCCATGGCCTAGAGGGGGGCTGCGTGGGGACAATCGGTCATGGAGTGTTCTCTCATCCGAGCTCTGGATAAGAGACTTGATGGAATGCTCCAGGAAGTCAGTGATTCTGTACCTAAGGAGGCCACCTCTGGGCCACCTGACCAGGGGTGCTTACAGGCCAGCCCAGGGGTTGGGGCAGAAGAGCACACCATGGTATGAGCCAAGACATGAGGTCAAGGAGCAGGTTGCGGTTTGAGCCAGGACCTGGGTGGGGGTGGGGGCCGGGGCCTTTCTGCCTCATTTGCTTTCAGTGAAAGCCAAAAAACAGCCAAAACCAGCCTCTCCCCCTTCCTGGAGTTTGTATATCCAGAAGCTTTTGTACTTCTTGTTCATTAAAATGTTTATTTTTGTAAAAAATAAAAGAATTGATCAATTAATAAAATGACATCTCACGGCAAGACCTCTTCCCAATCCACAGTTTCTTGGGCTGTCTTACTCATCCTCAGTTATATCTTTGGTGTATGTTTGTGTGGGGGGGCAGTGCATCATGGGGGGATGACTTTTGAGGGAGTGAAATTTTCATGGCACACACTGAAATGTGTTTTCAGGCCCCACTTCCATGGTGCTCACCCTCCTTGGCCATCCATATCCATGTCCCAACTAAGATGTGAGGGACTCTCCCAGGAGGTTCACACTTTAATGCACACCAGCTTCTTATATATAGAGTCTTTACCCAAAGGAGTGATGTGCTAATGGTGGGATGTCAGCCACCTCAGAGGACCCCACGCAACCTCCATCACCTCCTGGCCATCACCACCACTGCCACTGGGTACTTTTCATATTGCAAATGGAGAGAAAGGGAGGTTTAGGTAAGAACTGCCTCTCTTCCTGGGTTTTAGAAGGGAGAGAGTAGCAGGGGAGGGCCCAAGTGTATGAAGCCCAGGACAAAAAGATCTAAAAGTCCAAGATCACACTGAGGCCAGAGAGAACACCCCCAGCATGAATGTGAGTCTTCTATCCTGAAATCCCACATCTTCTCTCCTGTACACCAGTCTGCTTCTAAAATATTCTCAAAGTGTACAAAACTTTGAGGACTTTAAAAAGAATAACCAAACTTTAACTCAGAACCCAATTTCCCTTCGATAGATGTGGTTGGTGTAGCTTGTCACATACAAGATGTCCTTATAGTTGTAAGTGATGGAAGAGCTGACATTAGGTCTGGAGCCATCATGGACAGCACCTGGACCCTCAAGGTTATACCTCACCACCACCATGCCCGACCCACACACCCCCCACATCTTGCCTCTGGCTACCTGGGCTTGGCGATCGTGGTGGTGGGGGTGGGATGGGTCAGAGCTTCCACAGTACGTCACACCATGACTTAGCCAAGACAGGTGCTGCCCATACTTACCACCCTCAGTGCCTGCCTACCCCTTCACGGAGGACCTCAGCTTTCATCAGCCTCCAGACCTGTTTTCTCAGCTGAATTCGTGCACTTCAACACATGTGGCCCGCCCTGGGTCGTCTGTTATTCTCCAACTGCCAACTAGGCTATGGGGCTCTGAGGACTAGAAGAAATACACCACACTGGGCCCACAAAGGTGCCACGGGGCTAGAGTAGGAAGATCCATGAGGTCTGTGCTGTCCAGAGGGAAACAAAGAACCTAGTCACTGAGGCTCTCAGGACTCAGTGAGGAAAGAGAAGACTGAAGATGAACTAAGCACTGCCATATGATGTCTAGGAGTTTCCAGACGAGGGGTTCACTGGCCCACAGAGAGGGGCAGTATCTGGTCTCGGAGGTATAATCATCATTCCGGTTTCACAAACCTGAAAAGTGAATCCCAGGTTCCAGCTCTAAGTGAGCACTGAAATCCAGGCCTAACTGAAAAGCCTGTCCCGGAAGAGAGAATTACAGCCAGTGGAATCTAAGAGTTCACTGCTTACAAGGAGGGTGTGACAAACTAAAATGGAGGTCCAAAGCACAGGAAACCTTTGTAGAAAGACTCACTCACAGGTGGCTAACGGAGTGGGACATAGCTTCTTCCTCTATGAGTGAACCTTGCCTCAGAACCTATTTCTGGGGGCAAAAATGGCCAGGCTCAATCCTGCAGAGTAGAGAGAGGGCCATTTGCAGCTGGGAGTGAGGGGTGATGGAGTGCCCTGGAAGGAAGGAGATAGTGAGTGAAAGCCTGAGGCAAAGTCATTCCTCCCCTCTGATGACTGTTTACATGTAGCCACCTGTGTCCCTGGAAAACCTTCAGTCCTGGGTACATTCTGTCCCCTTCCTGCGGAAGCCAGAACCATCTCTCTCCTCCCCAAAGTCCATGTTCTCTCTACTCCACTGCACAGCCAACGCTACCCAGGTGTGGTTCATGAAAGAAATACATTCACCCAACTGAAACCTCAGGTGATGGTGCCAGAGGAGGGAAGCTAGAGGTGGGCCCTTGCCAGCGCTGGGGAGGTAGGAAGCAACACAGGAGGGGCCGGGTTGCCACTGGTCCCCCACGAGGCTCTGGAGGAATTTTGGCCAGTCCTGCTTTTGCTCACTGTGTGATCTGGGTTGTGACAAGTCCCCGAGCCTCCATGTCCTCATCTGCGAATTTCATATTAATAGTATCTGCTTCGCAGGAATGTAACAGGAATTGACTGGAATTATTGACATAAAGGTCTTAGCCAATGTCAGCAAACAGTGAGTGCCTAGGAAATACTGGCTGATGCTGTCATTGTTATTGTTTCAAGTAAGCCGAGGCCTCAGCATTCATCTGCCACCTACCACCTGGCCTGGAAGAGTATCCAGGTTTGCTGGGGAGGACTGTTCCCACACTGCACATCAGCATCTCCAACAGGGAACACTGCCACCGCCTGGAGGAGGTGGAGCCCAGCTCTCCGGGTCAGCACCCTGGGAGTTGAGTGTGTGGCAGACAGAAGGAGGAAGAGGATTAACATGAAAGCAGAAAATGGGATTAAGAGGCCTCAGGCTAATGTGCCCACCCACCCCCATTAGGACAACAGCTTTTTGCTTTCACTCTGTGACTTCTGGGGTCTGGAGCACAGAAGGCTTGGTTGCTCCCTGCTCCTAGAGGCATAGCTGGAAAGAGGCATGGTAGACTTGAGGCATGAGACTACTCAGTCTGCGAGGAAGAGAGGCCAGGCTTCCTTCACGTGCACTTTCTCATTTTATCCTCATGGCAGCAATGTGAGACCGGTGATGGCCTGGAGAGGCAAGGAGCCACGATTCAACCCTAGGTGACTGCCACTGGAAGCCTGCGTTCCTTCCTCTCTACACATTGTGTCATGCAGCAGCACAGCGTTCCCCTGGAACCAAAAGTCTCAAACCTACCACTTCCCTTGGGAAAAATACTCAGACTCATAGCCCGCCTTTGATAGGAAGCCCAAAGGGCAATTGAAAGAAACCAAGTCTGCCTCTCTGGCATCAACCCATAGGGATGAGGACATCCCCAAAGAGCCCAACCTTTTAAAGGATCTCTTTATGGTCTGTTGTGCAGCACTTTTATTCATCGTGTTCATTTCTCCGTGAATTTGTGCCAGCACTGCCCCCTTTGGTGGAGAAAGGGCTTCATCAATCCCAACTCTGTGGAGGAGATAGAACACAATATTTTTTAAAAGTACCCCTCGAGCTGTAAAGGATGCTTGATGACCACGCAGGAAGAAGTTTATTGTTTCATGCGATCCCATAAACCCTTCAGCATCCTTTTTATAGGACTACAATACTCCTGCACTATCCTACCCTCATACCCCTACCACCCTCTCTCACCTACTTCCTCTTGGCCTCATTCCTGTTCCAGAGATCTCTCCTGAGGTGCAGTGACAAGACCTTCCCCCTCTATCATTCAAAGTCTCAACAGGAAATGGAGAGCATAATGAACATAAGATATATTTACAAATGTGTGGGTTCAGGGGAATCCTAAGGGATAGTGCTATAAGCTGGGGCTGGTAGCAATAGAACTGATAGGATCTCTACTTGAGGGAAGAGAGAGGGGTCTGTTACCAGAACCCAGAAGGAGAACCCAAAAGGAGTCAAGTGACCAAAGGACACAGCCAGGCAGAGTGACCTCACAAGGTGGGAGCCAGAAGAACGTATCCGCACTTCACTCTCCTCCTGCCCCTGACCCCCATCTCCTGAGGAGTTCTCCCTTGGTCAAACCTATCTCGAAGCCAGAGGGAGCAGGACGTAAGGTCTGTAATTGTCAGGCCACTGAGACAGAAAATGAAGAAGGAAAGAGAATGAATGGGGTTTGTGGGGCAAGAGAAATCCACCCTGCACACTGTCCCATCTCACATTTGAGCTTTTGTTGGGCTTGAGGAGAGGGCAAGACACTTTTGTGCGTGTGTGCAGTTCCATTCTTAAGTGTTCAGCTACTTGATCTGTTTGCATAAAGGAACATATGTCCACCCTTTTAGGAGTCCTCTACAGCATGCATTCTCATCGGGGGCGCAATCATCCCTAAGGAGATAAAACTTGATGCTTCAGAGATGAAAAAAATCTTAGCAATCACAACAGTTAGTGGCCCTCCAAAGGGCCACAGTACAAAAACAGGTATATGGTATATTTGTGCCATTAAAATTGTACAGGGGTAGTGACAATTAGGGGAAAAAAATCCACAGGAGTACTTTGCAGGGTAGGGGGCAAGAATGAAAATTAGGTGAAGAAGCACTGGATTAAAGTGACCCATACCCTTTCTTCGGTTGTCACTGAGAGATTCAAACCTGTCACCCTCAAAAGTGCAGTTTATATTGTAATTCTCTAAAATGATATTTACTGCCTGTGTACTTCATAATAAAAGCAAAGTGCAATTTGAATTATTTTTCACTTAGTGATTTATTCAACCTACCCTTGACCATGATGAACATCTTGGGTCATTCCCAAGCTTCCTGCAGATCCTGCAGCCAACAGCCTTCAGTTAGTATTTCCCTACACAGAAGAGCTCAGGGTCATTGGCAAGCAAGGACTTCAATGTACTGTCAACCATTCAAGTCACAAAATATTTCTTGAGTGCCAGTCACTGTAAGGAATACCAAAACATCAGACATGCCCCCTCTGCCTTTCAGAAACTCACAATGTCACAAATTGGACAAATTCAAAAAGGTGACATATAATCTGTGTCTATAGGGCAATGAGGCCAATTTCTACATGTGGCTTGTGAAACCAAAAGGGCTTGTTGGTCACATCTCAAATCACTAAGGGCGAGTTAACTTGGTCCCCTAAGAGCATCATTTCCCCTCCAGGAGCCCCACTGTTAACTCTTTCCGTGCAGAGAAAGGCTTGTGTATCCTGACTCTGTATTTCTTATCTCTAAGCCAGTTCCCTGTTGTCACTAGACATTCCCTCCATTCCCATGACGACTCAACAGGCTTTGGTGTGGAGGCCAGAGGCTTCTTGAAAGTGTAAATAGAGTGTGTCTACTGTTTCCCCCCTTATCCATACACTTATTTGGCCCTTCAAAGAGCTCTAGTAGATTAGGGAGGCATGATTTCTCCTTACCAAGGACAAGCTGCGTTTCCACAGGAGGAGGAGTTTGCTTAAGTGCTCCATAATCCTGCCCTTAGAGGTTCTGCTGACTTGCCTGGTGTGGAAACAAAACTGTGGGCCATTTCCCAGAAGCCCCTCCGGCGCCCTTCAGTTCTTCAGCCCAGAGGTCAATCTCGAGAAAAAGGCTCTCATTTTGTCATGCCCTTCCAGAATATCAATCTTCTGTTTATTTGGGGTAAGCTGTGCAGGCAAAATAAAAATAAATTACACGGTATGCTTTGCTTTGCATTGCTCACAGATTCAAGGTACTGTTATCAGTCTGAACTTACACAGAAGATAATAGTGAGGTTATCTGCATCACATTTCATTTTATGACATATCACCTTGTTTACACTGCCCTTTGGGTTGTTTATAGGATATATATTACCTTTAAATGCTCTGATCTTGTTTAGTCATTTTTTCCTCCCATCAATAAAAAATTTTAAAGGCAGCCATTGTTCTAAGAAATGACAATTCTACTTAGGGCATGAAGATGTTTTAATCAGGAAAGACAGTTTGCCTTGTGTCTTAGCCTCCTGTATCTTTTTGAACCAGGCTTTGATGCTACGTGGAGTTTTCTGACTCCATCGTTGAGCTATGCAGCATTTTACAGTTATTAAGAGCAAATGAGTTTCTTCTTTAAACATAAGCCTCTGCTTAGCACATTTAGTATTATTTGACTTGGGTCTCAAGATAGTGCTATTCCTGGAATGAACTTCGCATGCTGAAATTTTTAAAAAATTTCCCACAATCCTATCACATATGCTAAAAAATGACCATTTCTTTCCTATAGCCTCTCCAACAATTTGCTGAGGTGAAGAGATTTATACAGTGTACTTTTGGGTTCGGAATTTTCAGATTAACTCTTTAATGAACAAGTCTCATATAAACCATTTGTGCTGCTTCTGAAAATATATTCCGAGCAAATAATTCAAAATGCGGAAAGATTCAAACGCACACAGATGTTCCTTGCAACATTATTTAGAATAGCAAAAAATGGGGGTTACACAGCAATACAATAAAATACACATAAATTTGAGTGTTAATTGAAAAAGAGCAAGATGCAAACCTATGTACACAACTATGTAAAAATGTATGTGAAAAAAACTGAAAGGAACACATACCTCATAATTTTGCAAAAATAACAAACTGTTTAGTATTTTTTTAATTTTCTAAACTTTTCTTGTATGTTGTGACATTGCTTGATTTTAATTTAAGAAATGGTTTTAATTTAATAATTGTTTCAATGGATTTAAAGGTAACTCAACCTTTTTACCTAAAGCAGGACCAAAAATCTCTCTCTCATTTTTTATATAACCTTTATTTAAATTGGACTTTTAGAAAGTCAGCCTCACGATCCATCAAAAGCATTTGATGGCATTATACAGGAGTTGAAAGCGTAAATAACTATAGGAGTCGACAGGGAAGGGAGTCATAGTGCCTCCAGCTGGATAACCTAAACCTGAGTGCATAGGTATTTCAAGGTATTTGACCACTAGTAAGAATTTAAGTATAAAATAAAGACATTTGTGGGCCAAACACAACACATCTCAAGCTAAATTCAGCCAGCTGGCTGCCAGTTTGTGACCTCTAGCCTAAAACCCAGTTTTGAGGTTACAGCCAACGGCTTGATTTCTGAGCACGCAGGCAATGCAACCTTCCCATGTTCTCCATTCACTTTTCCTCAGTGACCTCAGTACCACTTCTGGCTGTTTGATTAGGGCGATGAAGGATATTAGTCCCCAGAACTATGAAGGCTTATAAATCTGTCTGTCGTTGGAAGCCTTTCTCTTGCCAGAACGTGAAAACTGGCAACATTTTTAATACTAATTTGTCCCCCCGTCTGTTGTTTACATTGAGTGTGTCTGTGAGGAATGTATTTGATGCTGTTCAAATATGTCCAGTTTCATCCTTGAGCCCCTTCGCAGTTGTCAGATGAGGCCAGCTGGGCCCTGGCTCTGTTTCCAGCTTGTTGTCAACCAAACTTGAGCAGTCAACGTGTTTATCACCGTTTCTTCCAACACCACCGCCCTGGTACCACTTACCTGCTTCAGAAGGCTGACCTCGGAGTATAGCCACCTCTTCTGCTTTCTCCACTTCCTCTCCATATCTCTCTCCCTCTCACCCCTGGAAGTTCCTTTGGCTCCACAACCAACCACTGAGGGATCTTATGTACTTCCACAAGGGCATCTGCTTCTGGTGTCTCATGACGGATCCCAGGCAACCTCCATTTCTGGAAAAGAAGCCTGTTCCCTGAAGTAACCCCACTGGCTTTGCCACACACATTTTCCCACAGTTCTCAATTCCTTGAATATTTGACCCTGGACTTGCAGCAAGGTGCAGCTGACACTCCGGGCCTGACCTTCATTGTCCAACCCCGCTATACCATGAAACATCTAGCCCCACAAGGTCAATGTAACGGCTCTGCAGCCCTGGGGGACCATGCTGAACTGCACCAGCAGGATCTTCTAGGAGCTTAGATATTGATCAATTAGTTAACCACCCATCAATAAGTAAATGAGTCGAGGCTCCCCAAGTAGCAAGCTTTGGCTTCTACAAAGCAAACTACCCCTTCCTTTCCCACCCAGGACCTATTGTGGTTACAAATGCCTCCTATTAGGTTTTGGGTTATTTTGGGCACAGCAGATGCTGCCAGATGTTTACTTTTAACATGAGGAGAATTAAACTGCTTTGTGGTTGTGGGGGAGGAAAAGGATGCTCAGGGCTACAGGCAGGACTGGCAAGCTCCTCCATAGCCCAGTCACTGGGAGCTCCTTCCCTCTCTCCTCTCCAGATGTGGCCCAGCCCCCACCCCATTTTGCCAAGTCAGCGGATTCAGACTATTCCAAGCATGGAGGGCCCTGCAGGCTCCAGAGCCCAAGCGGCAGCACACGTGGCCCACCATGTGGGGTGCACGTGTGTAACTCTGAGGTCAGGCCTGGGCTCCGCCAACCCTCATGGCACTCTCAGAGAGGGACTCCTCACCACAGAGTCTCCTTCTCACCTTGGCTCCCCTTTGAAACAGCTCCCTCCTTGATAAGACCAAAAGGCAGAATTTTCTTTTGAGTGAGTTAGACTACCTGAAATGACACTGTTGCCAGTCATGGAAAGAAAAGCACGCCTTGAGGTGCAGGAGTTTTTGAGGAAAAAGAGGGGCTTCCTTGGTAAGACCCCAGAGACTAATCTTGGAACCCCATGAAGCTTGATCCATTTGGTAGCTACAACCCTGTTGCCTGATACCGTCACAATGTTCAGTGTCCAGTAGGATCTGTGGGATCTTGTGTTCCTAAGAGGAACTGAGGCTGATGGCAGAGGCCATCACAAACACAGGTTCTTACCACCAGGGTCCAAAGTCTTCCAAAAGACATGACAGGCAATTAACTACAATCCATACCCTTTGGAGGCAAGTTCTTACTTCCACATCACCTTGTGTGACCATTACCTTAGCTGCTAGACGAGAAAGAGTGGCCTACTCCTTTGTCCATCCATCAACCCAGTAGGTCCATTCGCCTTCTCCCTTCAACCCTCTTGGAATCTAGAGGCTAAAAATATATCCTTTTCCTTTTTGCTTCCTGGTGTCCAGAGAGCAGGACTGAAAAGCAGAAGCTCGTAACTAGCCCATACTCTCAAATAGAAAAGGACCTGGGAGGAAAGAGGGGTGAGCAGCAGCTCCCTGCCCAGCCAGACAGGCTGGAGAAGCCTTACAGAGGAGAGGCCCGAGATAGAGTCACACATTTTTACTGAGGACTTATTATGTGATATCACACCAGTAGAAGTATGACTGAGTTGGCTACAACCCACACGCTGTATTCCTAGCAACTATGCCCTTCTCATTTCTGAGCCATTTATTCCTAACTCAGCAATGACTGAGAGCTGGTAGGAGAAGGGGAGATAGCCCCTTGATAGTTTTCTCAAGAATTTGTTTTTCCAAGGATAAATGGGAGGCAAAAACCACAAAATGATGTTTTAATATGAATCTGTGTCTTTACTCAGTTCATGCCTATATCTAACCACTTATGCCTATCCACAGTATATAATTATTCAGGTGGAAACCAAACTACTCCCAATCTGGTGCTCATTCTTCCTTCTCTTCTCCCCAAAGCTACTCTGAGACAAGACTAAAGCCAAGGTGCTCTTCACCACTGTCTCCTCCAGGAAGACCCTTTATCTTTTTCCTGAAAGACTCTTGTACACTAAGGCATGCTTTTCTTTACTGCTCACCTTCACGGTATCTCTGACCCATCTGAGAAGGTAGATCTAACAATTAACAATTTGTTCACATGTGCACCCATTTTCCAGCTTTGTTTAACGATGTTACTACCAGGTGATACCCCCTGAGAACTTTAAGGAGCCCAAGGGAGAGGACACAGGGAAGAGGAGCTGGGAGCACATGAGGAGAACTGGGGAATTTGTAGCTCTGGTGACCAGGTGTGAGGTTATTCTAGCATTCTTCTTGAAAAGAAGCAAGAAATATACAAAGGCTCAGCTAAAACTGTGGCCTTCACCTCAACCCTACGCTGTGTCAGTTGATCTCAGACCAAAGAGAGGTAGTTGAAGACAATAGAGAATGTTGCTGGGGCCTTTGGACAGAGGTTATGGAGGCACTTTGGTCCAGTGGTTATGAACTTGAGCTCTGAAGTCAATCCCCTGGTTCTGAATTAGAGCTTCATAAATTATGCCCTGTGAGATTTACACAGATTCATTTATATCATTTAGCCTTAGGTTTATCGTCTATGAAAAGGAGATATAACAGTACTTACCTAATAGGGTAGTTGTGAGGTACCTATAGGGAAATACTGGTAAATCATGGAGCCTGTTGCATCATAAGACCTCAGTAAACATTATCATTACTGTCTTTTGTTATTGGATTCCAGACTTAACCTACTCCAAGGAGTCTTGAGGGAAGATGACCATTTCTCTGTGGGTCGGTGTGTCTGAGGCTCATGCAGGCTGCCCCAGTTCAGTATTCAGCCAGATGTGGCTCAGTACATATAGCAGATGAGGCAACTTGGGGGGCCTGGGATTGGACCAGACCAGACCACCCATCAGGCTGGGGAAGGTGCTGGCAGGACAGCCTCAGCTGCAGCTGCTGTTGCAGTCATCCAGGGTGACAGGCAAGATGCAGTGTGCAAGGGTATGGAAACAGACAACAGGTGGCAGCTCAGCAACAGTCGGCAGCACAGTGGGCAGGGGAATGGCAGATCTTCTAACATTTGGTAGCAGGGTGTCCCTAACAGCAGGTGGGCCATAGCAATGGGCAATTCCAGAAGAGTGTTCCAAAATCCTAGCAGGCAAGCAGGATCAGGAAAATCTGTAAGCAGATCTCAGTGCCCACCAAAGGCTAGACCTGGTGGGGAGAGGCCAGAGAGACCAAAGCAGGGCCCCTGGCTTAGAGGACAGACAGGTTATCAGGACAAGGCTGCAGGCCCAGGACAGAGGGAAAAGTGCTATTGCCAGAACATGGCCTGCAGCCTGCAGGAGGAGCTGACTGTGGGGCAGTTCTGATGTGGTCCAGCCTGATGCCCATGCCAGGTTGATTGCCAGGGCAAATCAGGGCAGGCCTGAGACTATACTGTTCCCATGATGAGAAGGAAGCTGGAAGTCATCATGGGACTATTCTCTTCTCTCCCTCCCCACTGCCACACACACACACACACGCGTGGGCACACATGCACATACACTTCCCCTCTCTCTCTCTCTCCCCGCCCCCCCCACTCCATTTTTCCTGATTCTTGCCTTTTGACTTTTTTTTAATTCTCTCCTACTAGCTGATAAGGAATAACCAAAATAACTAAGACAAACTTTTTTAAAAAATGAAAAGCCCTATTAGTCCTGTAATTGTCCCCCTGACAGTCATCTGACAAGTGACATGTCACTAGATTTCTGCTTTGTGTCCCAGTGGAAAGAGCATTCTATGGTGATAAACACAGCTAAAGGGAGTTGGACCCCAATTAAGGAAGAAAAATAAGAGTCGCCATAGCCTCTGACTTGGGTTCAGCTCCCATGTGTCTCTTTCTTAGGCTCAGCTAACAACTCTTTTGTAAACTGTTCTGGACCCATGTCTTGCCAATTACCCCAAAGATTTTGGCTTAAAGACCAAGTTTCATCTACTCTAGGGCTACATATTTACAGACATGGAAATCTAACCCATATTCATCCACGTAGGCCATTATGCCTGATATTTGTGCATCTACATTAGCCCCTAAACCTAATAAGTATAAACATATTTATACTGTTTCGCAACCCATGTACATCTTCTTAATCACTGACTTCCAAAATATGAGTACAAGCAGTGAGAGCAGGTACCACATAGTAAACTGTATGAGGGCAGAAAGCAGTCATTAGAGCACCCCTTAGCTTCTGGCCACATCAGCCACCCTGTCCCTTTATCTGCCCTGATTGAGCCTCTTCTTCCTCCTTAGCAAGGTGGTCTGAGAAGCTAGTGACCAGGACTGGGTGGGAACAAGCCACACTGCTTTCTCAGATTTAGAATAAGGTTACTGGTGTGTATAACATACTGATCTACCTGGACCTGAGCTCGGTAAAATCCATCTGGAGCCAGGGACACAGGACCTTTCCTCACCTCCAGGGATACATAAAAGGCAGAGTAAATTTAATAAAAAGGGCTGATGTAACCACACCCAAGAGATGTATAACCACAAGGGATCGGTCCTAAGCCTGAGTCTCCCACCCACTATAAACACAGAGAAACCCCAAGCAAGAACTATTCAACTGAGCCTCGTCAACCACAGAACTATGAAAAATAATCATAAATTGTTGTAATAAACCACTAAGCTTTGTAGTGGTTTGTCATACAATAGGTAACTGAGACATGCTCCAAGGAGTGGCATTCACTTGGAATACAGCGTGAATGGCCTGGGTTGTATGTCATGACAGTACTGGCTGAGCACACAATAAGAGCTCAAGAAAGACTGACCGCCCTCCTGACCACCAGTGTGTTGGCACGAGACATGTGGACCCCCTGACTTAAGATATACCCGCCTTCTGGAGAACGCCTTTTGTGATGAAATATTTGCCATCTGGTTTCAACCTGACATCTCCCTGGCTGATGGGGCTGTGGATACTGCTGTCTCCAGAGATTCATGACCACTTCCTCCCACCCCATTCCTACCCTTCCTATCTCAGGAAATGAATAGCAATTTCTCCCTAGGGCCTGTTTACTCATAGCAACATAACAGGATTTCCAAAACCAGTCTCACAGCCAGTTCCAATATCTGTCTTCACTGTAATAATAATACAGATGCTGCACCTGCCTCCAGATTCCATCTTCTGCTTTTGTGTTTGTTCATTTGCTTCTCTAGGATCTTTAAACATCTGATTAAATGTCATGCTTCAAATGAAAAGTTCTGAAGATGGAAGATTATCTGACTTTGAAACTTTCATCAGCCCTCCTCTCTGCGTGGCAGCTTTTTGCAACTCCTATTTTCTCTCTTCCCATGCCTTAACTCCCAGAAGTCCTCCGAGCCCTATGAGTTCCTCCTCCAGTTGCTGGTCACACTATTCTCTCCCTGAGAACTTGACATGTGCAAGAGCAAGAAGAGGATCTCATGTCCGCATGCAGCCTGCGGCTAACGAAAGGTGTAGTTTGGCCAGGGGTGGGGTTTCCTCTATGTCACCAGGACAAATAGGGGTCTAAGACTACAGACTAACATGGCACTCCCTCCTTATGATGCTCCTGGCCACATAGTCCCACTCTTTATAACACCAACACCCCCAGATTCATTCCCCTCTGAAGTTAGCAGACAGTGCATGCAAAACCAAGTGACTGACACCCAAGAAATGTGTAACCACAAGGGATCCTAAGCCTGAGTCTCTCACTAACTTCCCCACTGTCCCTTGGGAAAATAAAAGCCTGCAGTGGGATGCAGGCCATGCTTAGTCTGCACAGCCTCATCCTTGTTTTCATTTTGTGAACATAAATCGCCACTTTAGAGAACTTGGTAGATACCAGATAGGTCCCCAAGCAGCTCTCATGTACTATATTACTTGCAAGTAGCATGTTCACCAACCAAGTGGGTGGTAGTCCCAGAGCCAGCAACTGTAATGCGGCAGGAAACATTTTTTGAGATAACGACCAATGTTTTTCCTCCCAAGAACTCCCTTCTGTTCTCCCACTCCTCCAGCCCCTCAACCCCCGCCCCCCCCCCAACTTATATTCATGCAGCTAGGCCATTCTACATTTCAGCCTCAAGGAAAGGATGTGATAGGAAGAAAAAGAAAAATACGAGCTTTGATGTCTGGGCGAGATTAAAATATTTAGGAGAAACATCTTGAGAGAGAGCAGGGCCTCTCTCCATCCTTCCTCTATAGTGCCTCAAAATAAATAGTGAAGAGTTCTCTGAAATGGACCCCATGACTGCCTTTTCTGATGGGCCCGCTGACGACCCATTTTTCTACAGCAGCCATCAAGGATGGGACCCATAATTTGCTATCCCCTTCATCCAGGTTACCTAGCCTCACAATGTCCCAGAACACTTGAATCTTCAAGAAAAGGAAGTTGGGTCGTCAGCCCCCACTACTCTCACCACCCCACACACATCTACTATGAAGCAGCTCAAAACCTCCCTCACCACCCTCAAGCTGGAAGAGAGCTAAACCTACCTCCCTTACAACACAGACTGAGCACTTGCTAGGTGGCAGGTATCTATCTACACAAAGGTTTTTCGTGCTTTATCTTATTTTGTGATAGAACAGACATGCAAATTCCTCTCGCCAGCCCTTACAGCCTGGACTCAGACTTAGCCACCCTGCCAAGGCTTTCCTTAGCTCAGCCTCGTAGAGCAGTTACTCTTTCCTCGGTGTTACATCTACAACCTTTTCTTTCTATTTTTCCACTACTATACTGCATTGTACTTATTTACTAACGGGTCTATATCTCTTCCTGGATTACAGCGTCTTGGGATCGGGGCCCAAGTCTTACTCATTTTTGCATGCCTTGTAATTGGCACTAAATTAATGTTTGCATAGTTAAATTGAATTGTCCACCCAATTCTCTTTCTAAAATTAAAACCAGAATTCCTCATTAAAGCAGTTCCAAAGCAAAGGAGAGAGTCCTAAAGAGCCAGGAATTAAAGAAAACAAAATTTAGTAAATCATCATCAGGTTTCACCTGTTCCTAAGCGCTGCTTAACTTTTCCTAGAGCAGTTGTTCTGAGGCTTCTCACTTTGGTTTCACCTTCGCTACTCTCCTTGAGTCTTAGTCTTACCCCTGAGTCCCTCATTCTGAACTCAGGCAAGGACTCACCTCTATCATACTGATAAGAATCAGAATGTCAGATATGAACTCCCTCAAATTCTCACCTCTCTGCCTCAAAATCTCTCTAAAATGACTGACAAAGTGTTAGAGGGAGAGCAGTGAGGAGGGGTTTCATACACAACCGAGGTACAACTGATAAAATCTTACTGGAGTACAGTTTGATGATGCGTATCAAAATCTTACATGTGCATAAGCTTTGACCTAGCCATTGAACTTCTAAATTCTTATTCTACAAAAAGAATTGGACAAGCATGATGATCTTGCGGTGTTGTTAATAAAACACACACTCTGAGCCTCGCTTTTGTACCATCTTTACTTTCTGGGCTTCGGCTCCTCTGGCCTTCTTTCAGTTTTTCTTTCTTCTTTCTCTTTCTCTGATATCCCCATAGTCTCCACATCCCACCTGAAAGTCCCCTAGTTTGTGTTTCTTAACCCATTCCAATTTCTTCAACCTTGCTCAAACCCTCCATAAGCCACCTAAAGACTATCAAACTGGCCACCTTGAAGGGAGGGCATCCTTGTGAAGGGCACCCAGAATAGGGCTTGCAAAGGACCACTCGGGTGCGAGTAAAGAGCAGCTGGGGTGGGCTTGCTGCCTCCAGGCCCCCGAATCTCTCTGACTGTCTGCCTGGGCAGAATTCTTTTCTGCTGAGTTCACCTAAAACAGATTAGAATTTTCAAAAGAAATTTTAGTGGGCTTTTTTTTTTTTTAAGGGAAGAAGATAAATTCTGATACATGAATCATTTTAAAAAATGAATTTGTGTGTTTCCTGTCTTAAAGCAATGACCACCTGTCAAGATATCTCTTCCCTGGTCAAGCTCACTGAACACCCAAGCCTTGGCTCCCTGCCCTTCAGCTCTGTGTGCACAGCCACTTTCCTTCTCCACTGGGACAAGTGGTCTCCTTGGGTGAATAATGGAAATCACACCTTTCTTTGTGGTCATTGTTCAAGTTGTACTATATTTTATTTTATTACAAACTTTAACTTTTAAAAAGTTAATTTCTAAATCATGTTTGAAATGTTTTTCAATCATTCCAAAGCATATATAGTGAAAAAACTTGCACCGTCTTATCACCACCCAGCTACCTTCCCCAGAGGCAGGAGGCACTATTCCTTGGCCAGCACACTACACACCCTGTCCCCCTCATTGCCTTTTTCACTTAACAGTATACCTTAGAGATTGTTCCATATCATGCATATAGATTGGCCTCATTCTTCTTGTCAGCTTTATAGATGTGCCATAATCCACACACCAAGTCCCCTGTTGGTAGACATTTAGCTTGTTTCCAGTCTTTTCCTACTGAGAACACGCTGCAGTAAACATCTCTACATGTTTCCCTTTATACACAGGTTAGAAAAAATGCTAGACATTGAATTTCTGGATCGAAGTAAAAGTGTATTTACAATTTTGATAGATATTGCCAAATTGCCTCCAAAAGGTTCATTCCACTTCACACTTCCACCACCAATATGCAAGAGTGTTGCTTTCCTTTCAGTTTTACCGATCATCCGCCGAACTTTTTCATCTTTGCCAGTCTAATATATAAGGAACAATATTTTGGTGTAGTTTTAATTTGAAATTCTTTGCAATAGGTGACGTTAAGCCAGAGGTGTAGCATAATGCTAGAGAGGACAAACTCTGGTCCCTGGTTACCTGGGTTCAAATCCTAACCCAACCATCCATTAACTGGGCAACTTTGGGTGATTGACTTAACCTCTTTATGTGTTTGGTTACTCATTAGTAAAATGGGTATCTTAGTAACAGCACATTTCTCATACAGTTATCGTAAAAATTAAATGCATAAAGATAGAACTTTCTATGTGTTAATCATCATTACCATGTTTTCATATGTTTAACAAGCATTGTACTTTCCTCCTGTGAACTGTCTCAGCATGTGCTTTGCCCATTTTTCCATTGTTTGTTATTTTTCATTCTGAAACATAAATTTCATATATATATATATATGAAATTAACCCTCTGTCATTTGTGTAGCAAATATTTTTGCTAGTTCGTCTGTGTCTTTTGACTTTTTGCCATTTTTACCATGTAGACATTTTTAATTTTAGCGTAGTTAAATGTATCAACCTCTTCTTTTATGACTTTCGGACTTTAAGCTGGGCTCCAGAAATGTCATACTTTTTGAAGTATGAATGAATTGAAACTAGAACTATCTCCTGTTTTGACTCCTGCCTTTCCTCCTCTCACTCCCTCCCTGTCCTGTGAATAAGTCAAGGTTACCTCCTAACACCTCCTCAGTGGCTTTTCCACATGCAATCTCCCTTTGCGCCCATCCAAAGTCCCACAAGAGTATCTTCAGTCAGGGCACTTCTCTGCTCAAAAGTGTTCAATAACTTCCCATCTCTGATGGAACTAAGAAAAAGCTTTTCATTATTGGCATCTGCCTAGATGATGCCAACCTACTTTGTCAGCTGGTGGTTCTCCTAAATGTCCCCTCTCCTCCAGTCCAACTCCATTTAACAGTGTTCCCCTAAATATTCTTTCTGTTCTCCTCAACTTGTATCACACTATTTCATCTATCTGTAAAGCTTTCTGCCCATCTCTGCCTACCCAAATTCTCCTCATCTTTCAATACTCATCCCAAACGCTCCCTCTCCATAAAGTCTCTACAGGTCCCCAACAATCACCTTCCCTTGTGCACTCGAAGTACCTTGTGTGTTCTTTTCCTGAGAGATACATCTCAAGCTGCCTTAAATAAACCAAGACATCTCACAGAGAAAAAAAAAAATGTGAGCTGTGTTTTATTCATCTCTGCATTTGCCACAGCTCCTTAATCTTTTGTTGAAATAAATTGTAGATACAAGTAATCGGATTGATAGGAAGGACGGATTATGAAAGGCTGCAGGAGCTACCTTCCTCAGTCAGGCTCCTCTGTTGTGTCAGATAGTGGGTGTGAGTTAACCTTCTTTCAGCTGCAACTGAAAGAACACCCAACCCCTACTTGTTAGGTGGATTCAGGAGTTGCAGTGTTGTCACCAGGGGGCAGTTTTTCTCTCCAGCCTTCAGCTTCACTTCCTGTGTATTGGGACCATTGTCAGACAGGCTGGCCCCTGCAGAGGCAAGATAACACAACAGCTGTAGTAGTCAATCATACTTCCACTTCATTCCAAAACAAATCCAGAGGAAAAGGGCATCTGCCCACCCCCTAGTAGGTCCAGCAACAGTCTCATTGCTTTTCTCTGTATCTCAGTGGGTTTGATGCCCACCCCTGATGACCAGGTGAGTGTATTAACCTTTTTGGTCAGGCCTGAGCACAAACTCACTCTGAGAGCCAAGGACTGAGTGGATTCTATGAGTATATGGGCCCAATGTATACCCTGGAATAATAATTGACACCTAGTTACCAAAAGAAGGATAAACAGATACTATTGACCAAAACCACCAAACAGCCTGAGGAGAGGGATAGGCCTAAAGCCCCAACACTGAGCTGTTACTCTCCTGCCTGCCACTCTTCCCTGCCCTGGAGGCCATGGTTCTAGCTTCCAAACACAACATGGTCCCCCAAGGTTTGTGGCTCAGCCGCAGGACCAGTGCGAACAGATCCTAACCAAACCCCAGACCAGGCGATGGCTGGTGTGGCCCAGCCGGCTCCAAGTTATTAGAACCAGGAGTCCTAGTCTTAGTCCCAATGGTTGTAGGATTGTTTATCTTTGTTGGGGAAAAACTGCAGCCAGAGCCATAAATCACTGCCCAGCTGGACGGCTTCGCTGAAACGTTTGTTTAAACAACGAAATCTTCTGACGGAATGAAAATATAGGATGGATCGTCCTGTCCTTCTCAGGCCTAGTCTCACAGGCTGGAGCCTGGCGGGACTCAAAATCAGTCTCCACCCCCCCTCCCCATCCCTCCCACCCCCAATATCAGTCCTAAAGAATGAAGCCACAGCATAGCTAATCTGAAACAGCAGATAATGCAAAAGCCATGTCTATCAATCTTTGAAATGCAATCTCTGGAGTGGTTTGCATTGGACGTGCCTTCCTAATGGAAGTAGCATTTCTTGGCAAATGTGCACAGGGAGGCTGCTCAAAGGGTGCTCTCTGGAAGGACACTGGGTGGAGAATGGGAGATCCAGCTCTGCCCTGATCGCTCCTGGGCCTCGGTCTCCTCGCTTATTACATGAGGGAGTTATATTTGGTCTTCTGTTTCCTTCCAGCTCTGACCTGCTAAGTAAGGCAGCTGTGGGTTCACATTCCCAAAAGAAAGACATGGTAAACCAGAGGGGTTAGGGAAAGGAGAGGGAGAGGCGGAAGACGAAGGTGTTGAGCTCTGTGATTCCCTGAGGTCTCTTCCAATCCTAGAATGCTCCCTCCTGCGGTCCTCTGGCCCTTCAGAGGAGACAGAGGCAGCCGCTGACTAAGGCCCCAGCTGGCAAACCTGTAATCAGGAGCCCGGCACACTCTGAAAAGGAGGTGAAAGGGTGACCACCAGTGGGTGTGAGTGACAGGAACCAGTCAGACCGCAGGACTAGGGCCTGTGCCCAAGCTATATCTGGCTTTTAGTGGAAGGGAGAGTGGGAGAGAGGGAGCCTGTCTGGGCTGATGGGACTGGATGGGGGTGGGAAGCACCTAGAGATGAGTAACTTCTTTCTCAGCCTTTTCCTAAAAGAAGAAGGCAGCAGAGGCTGAGCCTTTCCAGTCTGAGGGCTGAAACCCTGGCTCTGTGATAGGAGCCATGACAGGCCTGTGATAGACTGCGTGATGAGGAATATTGAGTGGTCTGGTGGTTGGTTTGCCAAATATTTTCAAGAACATATTACTTGTTGGATACTGTGGGAGGCTTTAGGAATGCAAAGATGAATACAGCCAGGGTTCTTTGAGAGTTTGCGATGGGATATTCCCAAGGGGTGAGCGATGAAATTTACAACAAGGATTGTAGAGGGGATTGGGAAAGAATTCTGAAGAGATTTGTTAATGGTTATGTGAGAAAGGTGTAGGAGATAGAATAGGGTCTGTAGTTAAGGTCTGCAGTGGAGTCTGTGATAGAATTGTGTGATGGAGAGTATGGTGGATGTTTGGGGTCCATCAGCTATGAAATGGGAATATAATAGAGCGTGCGTTAGAAGGTGCAACAGGGTATGTGAAGGAGCAGGAGTTGTTAGGATACATGATGGTTTATTAACAAAGCAGGCTTTCCTGACAGCCCAAATGAGATCAAATTCTTCTTAATTTGGTCTCAATAACACTGTTGCTTATCATTTATAACGCTTACCACAATCAAGTGAGTTCATTGTTTCTTAATTATTTGCTTGATTCCTATCTCCCTTACTAGGCTCTAAGAGCAGAGAAAGGAGATCTTTACAAATCTTGTTCACTGCTACAACCCCTCCCTCCACCTCACCCCCAACACATAGCCCGGGGCTGGACACACAGTAAGCTTTCAATGAGTATTGCCTGACACATAGCTCTATGACAGTCAGGGTGATCGAACTCCTCCCCAAATCCTACAGGGCAGCTGGATGTCCTCAGAATGAGCAACAATTTTGAGTCAAGGGTCCGGAGATCTCGGTTCTGTTTGAAGGGAGGTGTTGCCATCTGGTGGCCAAAAACAAAAAAATACACCGAGAGGTGGCCTACATCCTGCCCCAGTTCTAGCTTCCTATGCCCAAGGGGCCAGCAGGCCACAACCGCTCCTCAGCTTAGGGGCCAGCCCCCAGCCACACAAAATCAACTCTACCTTTCCCCACTGCCTCGGAGCAGAGGGGTCTGGAAAATGGAGACCATGCAGACCCTGTGGTAGACTGTCCTTTAGTCAATAATACCTCCATCAACTTGGAGGACCCTGTGCATCATGGCCACTCAGCCCTGCCTGCCTCAGGCTGGGCTCAACCCACTTCTTCCTGATTTTGAACTTAACCCTTCATTTTGTGAAGCAACTAGCCTGGGAAATTGGGGTGGTACATATGAAGCTTCAATTCAATGGCTTCCACATGGAAATTTCTGAGGTATCATTTGGAACTTTGATCAAAAGTTGTAAAGAAACGGGATGGAGGAAGGCAATTTTAATCAGGACTCATTCACCATCATGTAGAGCAAAGATGCTGCCATTTTTTGTGTGAAACTGGGTTGACCCACTCTGAACAGTGGGTGCTGGTGAGGCTATTTGCCCATACAAGGCTTGTTTCTACGTCGTCTCATTGACAGATGAGGCAGCATTCCTCAGCACTTACTCTCTTCCCCCTCTTCCTCTCCTGTTTCCTTCCTTTGATACCAAACATCTCTGATCTCACATTATAGCTGGGCCCAGATTTAAAAGCCCAACATTCAGACCAAGCTTATGAAACAGAGGAAAGGGAGCTTTATCTGCAATATCAAAGGATTAGTTGCTTTACAGTGTGAGTCACTACAGTGTCGCTCATTCAACAAATATTTGTTGCACATCTACTGTGTGCTAAGTACTATTCTAGGCACTAGAGAACCAACAAAGAAAATAAAGAAAATAGGTGAACACTCCTGTTCTAAGGAGCTGACCATCTACTGGAGCATCCTTTAATTAAACGGCTTTCTCCATGGAGATCCTCATCCTCAGCTATAAACTGGGGTAACAGCATCTTCCTTGCCACCTCACAGAGCAACGTGCATGTGATATATTAACAAGAGAATTGCACATTGAAGGGATTGGTTCACAGGAACACAGCTGCCCTGTAAATTGAGTTAATAATACTCTTATGTGTCTTGTATTTGTCTTTTTATAATGCCATGTAATATTTTATTTTCACTATTGCAGTTGGGTGAGGGACAGCAGCAGTGCCCCCAAAACCATCTCATAGAAGCATGCCTACTGAATACAAACAATGCATTTGCTAAGCAAACCTAGATGCATGCCCTTCTGACACTCTCCACTCAGTCCCCTAATCCATTCTACATGAGAATTCTGAGGCTGTCATGGCCAGGGACACTCCCCTAAGGACACGGGAGCATCTCTGAGTGTCTTCCACCAGAATGATGCTCCCCAGTGGACAGGCAGCATCCCAGGCAGCTCACAAGTAATGAACGATTTCCTTCTCTCCTACAATACCACTCTCTACTGGCACCCAAGTGGCCCAAGTCAGAACTGCTTCCAAGGCAGTTCTCGCCAAGGTACAAAAACGTCTCACTAAGTATATATGGGTTTTTGCACTAATTTCCCAAAGGGTAGCCTGATTCCATCTATTACCACAGCTCCTTCTTTTAAATAACTCAAAAATAAACTAATGCCACCTTACTACATCGTTTTGGAGCAACCCTGAATCAGTACCCGTACCTCAATTCTTCCCAACTTCAGGGTACGTCCTTACCCCACAGGAACAGTCAGAATTAAGAGAGACTACCCACAGCCTTGTCTCCCGCCTTCTTCACTCAATTTTGTCCTGACCATTGGTCCCAAATATTTCTTCACCATTACTCCCAAGAGACCCACAATATTGCATCCATTCGTCACACAATTCTTATCACAGGTATGTAGAGTCAGCCTCCCTAGGGGACACTTATTGCAAATAGAGAGGCTAGATAAGTGAAAGGGATCTTAAATTAGGTTATTAATACAAATAAAATAAGATAAATCAGAATAAAAGAAAAGTGGATGGATTAATAAAATAACTGCCACATTGAAAAACACACATATACAGCCTTTTCTCTAATAAAAGCAACTAAAAACATAAAAGTTAATGTTCCACGTTTAAGGTGACAATGCTAAGATCCTTGTCAGGGAAATACTGAAAGGACTGAAAGGGAAGGTAAGAACCGCATGAAACAATCCTGGCTAAATAGAGCACAGTGGGCAGTGAGCCCTCAGAGCCCATCGCAGGGCCACCTCAAGCTGACAGCACAGTCATTAGCATACACCTGTGTAGCAGAATGTGGAGAAAATCACATTTTTCAGCACTTCTCTCAGGGAAAGTACAGGATGTGGTCAGAAAGAACACTCTAGAAGCTTCAAGGGTATAGGTATGGGCAGGGGGTGGCACAAGTCAGACCACTAAGGCCAACAACAGATGCTCAAGTGACAGAGGTTGAAGGTCCAATGATACTCTAAGGAGACAGGCTTGTGTTTAACCAGTCTGATGGGCACCTTTGGGGTCAGAGTGCAATCTCTCACAAAAGTGGAGGGGAAACTGCAACTGCAAGGAGGAACCACAAGTGGGAGGAAGCTTTAAAACAGGGACAAAGATGAGAACTACAGAAGTCGTCTCATCAGACACCATGCAAACCCATAGAAAAAAGGAGTGACATACTTTAAGTGCTAGCAGAAAAAAAAATTTCTATTCCAAAATTCTATGCACAGAAAAATATTTTTCAAAAATGAAGGAAAAATAAAAAATTCTTTTCAGACGAACAAAAGCTGAGAGAATAAAAGATCAGTAGATCACTCTGAGAAGAAATGTTAAAGTAAGTTCTCTAGGGAGGAGGAATATGGTACCAAACAGAAATTGGGATCTATACCAAAAAACTAAAATCCCCAGAAAGAGTTACAGTCGAAGTAAATACAAAAGATTTCTTTTCTTGTTTTTAATCATCATAAAAGACAAGTGATTGGTTAAGCCAAAAATAGTATTAAAGAACTGTGGGTTTATAGCATAAAAATGAAATGGATAACAATTGCTGAAAAGTTGAAAGAATTGGGATTACACTATTAAAGGTTCTTACATGTAGATGAAGAAGTATAATATTAGTTGGAGATAGGCTGTGATTAATTAAATATGTATATTTTAAACACTAGGACAACCTAAAATTGTGATTAATTAAATATGTACAACATGAAAAATCTTAAGGTATAAATAATAATACAATGGAGACAAAAATAAAGATAGATTCTCAAACCAGAAGCAGGCAGACAAAAAGGGAAATTGAACATATTAAATAAATAAATAAATAAACAAATAAATAAATAAACAAGGTCTTAGATTTTGACCCATGTAAGTGGTTTAAACATTCAGATAAAAAGACAGAGATTGTTATATTTAATAAAATAGCAAGATCCAACTATATTCTGTCTATAGAAAACCCCACTTTAAATATAAATATATGCATTGGTTAAAAGAAAAATGGTAGTAGAAAATATACCATGCAAAACACTAATTTTAAAAAGTGTGGTAAATACCTTAATATCAGGCAGAGTAGAGGTCAATACAAAAAAAAATTACTAAGGATAATAAAGAATGTTTCTTAATGAATGATAAAGGGGTCAATTCCCTAAGACATAATGATATTAAAGATTTAAGTAGCTAATAAATAAATTAGAGCTTCCAAATATGTGAGGCAAAAATTGATAGAACTGAAAGGAGAAATAAATAAATCCACAATTACAGTTAGTAGACTATAATTAAGTTATAAAATCAGTAGACAGAAAATCAGTAAGGACACAAAAGTCCTAAACATCACCATCAATAAACTTGACCTAATTGAATTTATAGATCCTCTACTTGACAATGGCAGAATTCACATTTTTTCAAGTGAGCCTGAAATTGCACTAAGACAGATAATTTGTAGGACATAACAAATTTCAACAATTTTGAAAGGCTTAAAATTATGCAAAGCATGTTCTCTGATCAAAATGGAGTTAAACTAGCAATTAATAACGAGAATATAGTTGAAAAGTCCTAAAATATTTGGAAATTAAATATCCGATGGGAGTATTTACTAGATTGTTGCTATTTGGTGTAAAATATAGCCCTCTTCTCTTTCACCTCCCAAAAATCCTTAATAAAATCTGCGGAGTTTACCAATCCTTTACCCCAGAGGGTGGCAACCTATGGCCTGCAGAACAAATCTGGCCCTTGCCCAGGTTATGTCTAGCCTGCAAGCTAAGAATGGCTTTTATAATTGAAAGGGACTGTGAAGGAGGAGGAAGAGCAGCACCAGCAGCTAAAACAGTGTAAAATATCTGCCAAATGCCTCCTATAATTTTATAGAATGACTTAGGAAGTGTTTCCTCCTTATTCTGAAAAGGTTTGTAACACATAGGTATTATTTTTTTGAATGTTCACCAGAGAAAACTAGTGTTTACGGTTTTCTTTGTATGGTTTAAAAATCATAAATACAATTTCTTTACTAGATATACAGCTATTCAGATTTTTTATTTTGTCAGCTTTTATTTTTCCAAGTTTCCATCTGGTATCATTTTCCTTCAGTTTGGAGAATTTCCTTTAACATTTCATGTAGTGCATTTCGCCAGTGTTGAGCTCTCTGTTTTTTGAAAAAGACTTTATTTCACTTTTATATTGAAGACTATTTTTTGCTGAACATAAAATTCTAAGTTGACATCTTTTTTTTTTTCTTAAACAACTTCAAAGATATCATTTTCCTGTCTTCTGGCTTTCATTGTTTCTGAGGAGAACTCAGTGTTCATTCTGTTTTCTATATATCATGTGTCTTTTTCTTTTGGTTATTTTTATAATTTTTCTCTCCATTATTAGATTGTATCAATCTGATATGATGTGTGGTTTTCTTTCTGTTTATCTAGCTTGGGGTTTGTTGAGATTCTTGGATATTTGAGTTTACAGCTTCCATCAAATTTCAGTTTTTTCAGATACACACTCTTTTCTCTTTTTCTGGAAGTATAATTACACGTTTATTAGATTTTTGATATTATCCACAGGTCACTGAGTTTCCAGGGGCTTCAGTTTGGATAGTTGTTATGTTCACACATTCATAGATATTTTCTTCTGCAATGTCTAATCAATGTGCTATTGAGCCATTCAGTGAGTTTTTATATTTATTTTTCAGTTCTAGGAAAATAACTTTGGTTCTTTTTTAGATTTTGTATTTCTCTTCTCATTATGTTCATGTTTTTCTTTAAATCCCTGAACATCTTTGCAATAGCTCTTTTAAAGTCCTCACATGTTAATACAATAATCTCTGCCATTTATGGACTTGGCTCTCATAATTTATTTTTTCCTGTTTATGGGTCATGTTTTCCTGTTTCTTAACATGCCTAGTAATTTTTGATTGCTGGACATTATGAATGTTACATTATTGAGCATCTGAATTTTGTTGTCTTTCATTGAAGAGTGTTGAGATGAGGAGGAGGGTCAGATAGTTGAGTCACTTACAGGTAAACTAAATGCTTTCAAGGCTTGTTTTTGTGCTTTGTTATAGTAGGTCCTGAGCAGTGGTTCTAAATTGGGTAAATTTTTCTCTCCACCTGCAGGATATTGGCAATGTATGAAAATAGTTTTGGTTGTCACAACCAGAAGGGTACTACTGGCATCTGGCAGTTAGAGGTCAGGAATGCCCCACAACAAAGAATTATTCTTCCCCCCAAAGTATCAATAGTGCCAGGGTTGAAAACCTGGGTCTGGAGTACCTTTACTCTAGGTCCAGCATTACCCCCTACTAATAGGATATCTATTTGATGCCTACTACGTCTGCTCTCCAGTCTGGCTTGTTGAAACTCAAACATTCCCAACCTGATGTGAGCTCTGGACATTGTTCAGCTCATAGCTTCCTGGTAGTTATTTTTCCATTAGTTGTCCTTTGCCTGGCTTAGTCTAAGCCCACACAAGCACAGATTAGAATTTAGTCAGCACTCAAGGGAACCATGCAAACTGCTGGAACTCTTTCTCCACATAGTTTCCTCCTTTCCAGTGCTCTATCACACAAATTCCAGCTGCCTGAGCCTTCCTGACCTCTAATCTCTGACATTTCAATTAAATGACATTTCCAGCCCTCTTTCGGTTACCCCTTTCCTGTGCTTGGTCTATAGCCTGGGTCATCAAACGTTGTCTCCCATTTCTGTAGGTCATGCAAGCCAAGGCACCGTCTTTGTTTCTATCTTTCCAAGGATATTGGAAGATAGAGATAGTGTCTCCCTCTGGAACAAAGGGCAGGTTTATGTACTGTCCAATGTTATAAAGATAAGGTTTCCTTGTAGGGCAAAGGTCAAGTAGGCTTACTCCCCATGATAAATTCTGGTTCCCTAAGCTCACGGTTCCTCTTCTGTAATGCAACACACTACATGTGCACATGTCACCTGGACCTCCTCATATCGCTATGTGGGAATTAGTACTTGGGGAACCAGTACAAATGCTTGTGCTCTGGCCATTGCTATTGCTGGGAGTAATAAAGTATTTTGCTTCTGACCTGGGAGTCTTGTGTCTTCTGCCAGCATCCATGAAACAGTATCATAACTTATTAACTATTAAAATATCAGTGCTCCAGCCCCATCCAAGACCAATTAAATTAGAATGCTTAATGGTAGAACTCAGACATTGATCATTTCTTAAATATTCCTAGATGACTCTAATGTGAAGCTGGAGTTGAGGATCTTTGCAGAAGATTGAATTCTACCGAGGAGTATGAGTTTGAGTCAAAGCATAATAAAAAGCTATTGATGACCTTTAAGCATAGAAAAGACATTCACTTTTATTTATTTTGTAAAGGAGTTATCAGGTTGCTATGAGAAGGATGGATGAGAGGAGGTCAGTAGTGTGAGCAAGGAAATAAATTGGGAAGTTATTGAAATTGTCTAGGCAAGAAATGGTGGAGACTTGGGCTAGGGTCTGGCCATGAAAAGAATATTGGGAATACTGGAAACCAAGGCTGGATGAGTAGAATGGGGCCAGATAATGAGTGCCCTGCCTCAGGACCCTTGTAGGTACTGTTCCTTCTGCCTAGAAATCTCTTTCCCTTGCTCATCATATATCTGCTTTTTCTCATCCTTCAGGCTCAGTTTTAAAAATACCAGGTTAAGGAAACTTGACTTTATCCTATGGGTATTGGAGGAAGGAAGATATTTAAAAATCATGAGTTTAGATTACATCCAGATGAACATAACAAAAAACATGACTTGCAAGTGCTTAAACAAGCAGAGGTTTATTTTTCTCATATAAACAAGGAGTCTAGAAGCAGTAGCATTTGTTCAGCTGCTCAGTGAGGTCAGGAGCAACAGCGTGGTCTTTCCCTCATGGTTGCAAAATGGCTGCTACAGCTCCTTTGTAACTACATTCAAGGCAGTAGAAAAGGAGGATAAACGGCAACTAACAACAGTTGTCCCTTTTAATAGGCGATGATAAACTTTCTCAGGAAACACTTTCATTTTATTTTTCACTGGTTATAACTGTGACTCCATTCCAGAAAGAGAGAGTAGAAAAGAAAGAATTTAGCTTTCTCCAGATTTTATCATGCAAGGCAGCAAGAACTGCTGGATTTCTTGAGCTAGGGAATAATATTAACAGAGAGGTGTTTTAGGAAAGTGCATCCTGAGGGCAATGGAAAAGTGAAAAGGAAAGAACTAGAAATGGAGATGTTAAAAGGCTATTGCTGACAGTGGGATGGAGATTTGTATTAGAATGAAGACAGCAAAAATAATAAAGTGTTTGATTTAAGGGGCATGTCTACTCATAGCTATAGGCATAGATATGTATGGTTCTGTGCTTTCATATAAATGGCATAATTTTTTTCAAAGATAGAAAAATTTATGTAAATAAATGTACATTTATGCACATTACTTTTATTTATGTCTGTGTCCATGACTGTGTCATTTATTCATTCATTCAGCAAATACATACTGAGTCCCAACTTTCTGCAAAGCAATGTACCAGCTACTATGGGGGAACATGAAAGAAGCACAAATCCTACCCTTGAGGAGCTTACAGACTGGAAAGGGAGAAAGCGCATGTCCCCAAATAGCTAAAATGCAAATAAGTAAAATGACAAATATTATTAAGCTATGAAAGTTCAGAAGAGGAAGTCATTGCATTAACTGGAGAGATAAGGGAGGAGGCGGCATTTGAACCTGGTCTTAAAGAATCAATAGGATGAGGGGAAGGTAAGTAGTCAGGGAAAGTGACAATAGAGCATTCTAAACTAATTGACTAGAAAGGGTGGTGAAAAATAAGCCTAAAAGAAAGCTGATGCAAAGAATTTGGATTTTGTTTTGTAGACTAGAGAGAACTATTGGATTTCTCCTACCAAGGGTGAGGTACTGTGCTAAATCCTGAATCTCTACATGTGGTTGTGCGCCTGTGTTTCCATATATGTGTGCCTGTTTATGAGCACATGTATGCTTCACTGTGTGTACAGAGCTGTCTCCCTCTTTTTAACAATTTGTGTACATTTATATTGTGTCTGTTTCTATATATAGCCAGCAGATGGCGCCCCGAAATCATAACTAGCAAGCACAATTCCAGCTTTTGCAGCCAAGTAGCATTTCAGACCCTTATCAAGCCTTGAAAAGATCCCCTTCTAGGGGCTGAGCATTAGTTTATCTATTTCCATCATTATGATTATTCAGCACTCTATTCTATGCTTGGCACAGAAATTGGCAAATGGAAATACATATATATACATTTATATGTATACGTATATGTATATGTATATGTATATGTAGTTCCAGATGGTTCTATTCAGGGATCTTTTGTTCCAGAGACCTTGCCTCGTGCCTCTCTGGCCCCTGGCATCTCTTCCCTGACCCCTCCCCACACTGGCTGCCTCAGGAGACTGTCCCTCTGTCTTTCATCTGGGCTACCACAAGGTCTTACCCTTTTCAGAGCCCCAAACTGTGGTCTCTCCCACTCACCCACCCCTCATTAGCCTGTCCAGAAGGAAGACAGCCTCTGCCCACAGCGACTACCCCTCTGGTCATTTCACACAAGACCACAGATACCACCCTTAACACTCACTTGGCTCCCACAGGAGAACCAAAGCTCAGCGTTTTGCAGCAAAAACCTTTGATGAACAAATAACTACTCAGGTCAGTTGCACATGTGAGGGGCTGGGAATACAAAACACTTTAACGATCTGGCTACTACTTCCCTTTCTCCCCCCAGTCCTCCGACACTGCGTCACTCCTTTCTCTGAGCTGCCAGCAGCATGTGGTGCTGGATTTGTCATGTCATTGCAGGTCAAGGCCTCCTCATAGCCCTCTGGGAAGCCTACATACCTTAGTCAGGAACTCAGGGCCCTCTAAAAAATGAATCCCACCTCCTGCCTCAACCATTTCTCCCACTACTCCTTTGTGCCCACTTGCAGTCCACACTCAGTGCCCTAGATGTGTGTGCACTCCCCTCCACCACCACCTTTGTTGACACAGTTCCTTTCCTCTGGAAGTCCTCCCCCGTCTCCACCTGGCAAATGCCCATCTGTCTTTCAAGGCCCATTTCAAATGGCACCTTCTTCCGAAGGCCTTTTGTACTCCACCCCAACCTGACATAGGCGCTCCTTCCTCTCTTGGCGATTGTTATTTTCAGTTTCGTTACCTTAATGCTTTATTTTTCGAATGCCCTTCCCTTCTCTTTGACTCTAAGATCTGCAAGGGAAAAATCTGTCTCTTATTCACCCAGTACCTAGTAACTTGTTTGCCTTGTAGTAGGTGCTCAGTAAATGCAGAGTAGATACAACTACGGGTGTTTGCTGTACTTTAATGCTATGTCACACAGGTCAAAGGAACCACCAACTAAAAGAAACACATAATATGGATATTCTTTCCATGAGGAGATGAAAATAAAACTGAGCACACATTAGGTGGCTTCTGGCCCCAATCCCATCCCTGTCAGACTCCTGGCCTCCTCAATCCTCAAGGATACACCACTTTAAAAATATCTCCCCTTATTTCCTCCCTACCCTTTGCTATACCTTTCTCCCTTTCTCTTCCTTTCTCTACACTACTGTTCCATAAAACTCCGGGGTGCTACTCACAGAACCCTGGGAAGAAAACAGAAGGACTGACGGAACCCAACCTCTTCTGTACACTGAGATGAGGAAGTGATTATCAGAGGTCAATGTCTTGGTCAGTTCCTGTTTCTGGAACAAAGATGCCAAATTCTGTTCCTTTTTCTTGTGAAAAAATGTAGAGGTTTTGACTTTCAAAATTCCCAGAACCAATAGTGTCACTGTGAGCTGTCTGTTTCTGTCTGCCTGTGTCTGTGTGGAGGGTCTGCCAAGGCTTCCTGGGCCTGCTCCTCATGGGCAAGTGTCCAGGGGCAGCCCTGGAAATGATACCGCACTCCCTGCCCCTCCCCTGTTCCACCACCGCCCACCCACCAGCCCTGTCTGAGGAAAGGCAAGCACATTAGCACAGGCCTACCTCTGGCCTCCTGTCTCCTCCTGGGGCCCTGTGAGAGAGTCCCTCCCCAGGCTCACATCTGGTTACTCAGAAGCCCCTGGAGAGGTTCGAAATTTAAGTTGGTCACTGGGACTCAGAGGTGATGTGGACCAGTTTGTAAAACTCTGTCCCTGCCCTCCTCCCAAGGTTAAACAGATATAGCTACTGAGCTCCCTGCTGCCAGCCTCAGGCTAGGGCACCATCTTCTGTGCCACAGTCCCATTTCAAATAGGCAGATAGCACCACTTTGTGTGGAATTAGACTCTCCTGAACCCTGGGTGGAGAAAGGAGGAGAACCAGCATGGGAAGTATTGGAGGTGGAGGTGGAGGAGGGTGGGATAGGGAAACAGATACTTATCAACTAAGCCAAGCTCAGACTGAAGCCAGGGTAAGAAAAGGAGTGAGAATGGAATTAATGTTAGGATCAAGGTGTGAAGGTGAGAATTAATGGGGCCCAGCCCTCTGCCCTGGGTGAGAGAGGGCTAGACAGGGCCTAGGTAGCCTATTCTCTGTGTGTGCAGGAAGCAAAGATTTGAACTTTCTAGCAGGATCCACATCTGGCCTTCTTTTCCTTTGGTCTCTGCTTCTGTTTATACTGTGCTCACCCAATTCCTTCCTCTCATTTATTCGTTCAACAAACAGTTAAATAGTGCCTTTACTATAAAGCAAGCCCTATACTAGATGATAGCCCATGAAGATACGTAAAAGTCCGTCAGGAAGCTAGTGTCTAACTGGAGAGATAAACTTATAAGCAAGTATCCGTGACCTGGAGCATAAGTACAAAAGTCCTCAGTAGTGAATCTCCAAATATGGGGCAGAAGAAAGTAAAGGACCCTCCAAAGGCTATTCTCGATTGGACTAGGCATCCATCCCAATGAAGTGGAGACTGAGAGAGAAAGATCCTGTTCTAGTCCCGCCCACCTAGCAGAGGTTACATAGGCCCCAGCCTAGGGTCCTCCTTCCCCACCTCCACCCATATTGCATTTGGTCCTATCCCGGGGAACTGGGGGTGAGGTGGGGATGGCTTTCCTAAGTTATGCTGACCCCCAAGGAGGTTTTCTATCCCCTCTTCACACCTCCACACTCTGGAACACTGAGACTGAGACTAGCCTCATCACTCGGGCCCAGGTCACTGCTGAGGTCTGATCTTGGTGGTTCTGTCTCTACTATCAACCCCACTCCCAGCCCCTCATGCTGTACTCATTACCTACCCGCGGAGGTATCAGCCAGGTGGTACAGCATGAGGGGTCGGCCTCTCTCTCTAAGCAAACTCCCTGCCTCGCTCTCCACGCCTGCACTCAGGGAGGCCTGCACACTGCGCCACGAAGGCCAGGACTAACACATCTGGACACCAGTGGCCAGCGCTTTCCCAAAGCGGAGGCGGGACGAGCAGGCGCCTCAGCACTCTGAGCCTCCATCTCCTCCTAGGCTGGGGCCTGAGAGTGGTGCGGGGTGCGCACCACCGCACGGGCTGGTCAGCGGGGTTGCAGCGCTGACTGCTCCGCAGGTGGCCGACCCCAAACGCCGGGAGCCGAAGGCAGGTTCAGGGGCCGGAGGCCGGACTGGGAAGTCTGCGGGGATCCTAGCGGCTGGGCAGTGCGTGGGGGAGCACTCTCGAGGGAGAGGACCCCGCGGGTGCGCGGGGCTGGGAGCCTGCGCGCGGCCCCGGCTCCCCGGAGCCCCCGCCCGTCCCCAGCCCCGAGCGCGGCGGGAGGAATCCCATCCGGTTCCTGCGCGCCGCTGTACGCGGCCTGCTCGCCGCCCGACCGCAGGGCGGCCGGGGCCGGGGGCACCCGGGCGGCGGGGCCCGTCCCGGCCTCGCCGGCCTGCTCCTCGGGAGGCCCGTCCCGCCGGCCCTCGTCCGGGGCGACTGGACCCGCCTTCCCTGCAGCCCCGGGCCCGCCTGGCGCACCCCCTCCCCCGGGCTCCGGCTCCTCCCCGCGCGTCCTCCCTCCGGCTGCCTTGGTCCCCCCACCCTCCTCCTCCCCGGCCACCGCGGACCCTGCACGGTGATGCTGGGTTTGAGACTGAATCATCGGCACTTGCGACGTCACCTTGCGCCGAATCCCTTAGCCTTCCAGAGCCTCAGTCGCTCCTTTTGGGACACGGTCACCCTGCCATGGTGCTGCCCCCTGCGTGCTGTCCGAGGTGACATGGGGGATGAACGTGCTGGACCAGGGCCAGCGTTGTTCGCCTCTCTCCAGGCAGCGCTCCTCCGTCCTTGGCTCTCCTACCTCTTCCCGCCCGCCCTGCCGCGGCCTCCCCCGTCGGGTTTGCGGGCGGAGCTGTCCCGGCCGGCTTGACAGGTAGGCACAGTAGTAGGTGGCTGTTTCCCGCTGGGACCTGCTCAAGCCTGCTCCCTTCTAGGTCTAAAAAATGCCTTCAGGTCCGACGTGACAGTCCTCGGGATTAAGCATTGCCCTCTAGGTTCCTGAAACGCCTAAAGGACAAGTACTAAGATTTGTATGTGATGCCATCGCCACCTGAGAGCTGCCAGAGACTAGCGTGGTTAGGACAAGTTAAGGTGCGGCCCCCGACCCGGATGCTGGGTGCGCAAACGTGGGTACATGCGGTTCTGAACAGAGGATGGGCCACCAAGTGGGCCCCACCTACGGGCCCGTCTTTCAAAGTGTGGGTCACTTGGAAGAGGAAACATTCAGTCTTGGACCCTTTGGAGGAGCAGCGAGGAAATGCAGAGCCAGCATCTGGGGCGACTGGAGGGGTGGGATCCGCTCTCCCCACCGCCCACACCTGCCTCACCCACGCCCAAGACCGCCGTGAATGTCACTAGGTGCGGTCGGAAAGCCCCGGGTGTCACCAGGCCTAACCGCTGCCTGCATTGCAGACGGAGCACGGAAGAGCCGCTCTGCCTCGCTGTCCCCTGAGATGGCACCTTGTTTTGATTTTGTAACTTCTATCTCAGCCAGAGTCCCAAGGCCAAGAATCAGCCCTTGCAGCAAGATTTTCGCCCCACCCCAATTCCCAATTCCCAATTCCCGCTACAGCCACAGACCGAATAAATCCAGGTGGAAGACAGGTCCGGAAACACAGGTGCTATAAATATCCCAGTCCAGCCAGGAGACAGCTCTCGGGAAGCTCCTCCCCACCCACCCACCCTCTTCGGAGCCCAGCACTTCCGGCCACTGCGGCGCTGCAGGCGGGAGCCCCCACTGAGGGAGGGCCAGGCTGCATCTGTAACAGAGGCCTGCCTTCCCCTTCCTCTTCCGAGACCCCGTGACTGTGCCCAACCTGAGGGTTTTCCCTCTACTCAAGATACACCTCCCTAACCCCGAAGGACAGACTGCTCCCTCCCTCTCGTGGTACCTATTTTTAGAAGGCTTCTCCCAGGGACCCCATGCTGTGACCAGTCTTTAAAAAAGGCTGACTCCTCCCTGGAGATGGATGAAGAATGCTGCCTTTGGTCAGAAGGCAACAACGTAAATCACATTCACAATTTAAAATCTGACTTTAAATTTTTTGGTAGCACTTTTTGTTTAGGAAAAAAAAAATAGGCTGGAGGCATAATAGATCTAAAAGAGTGGGAGATAGAAGCTTAGAGTGTATGCAAAGGAAGGCTAAAGCCCACCAAAAAGAGGCTTTCCCACAGGGCTGGTTCCCAGGAGTTTAGTGGGACTTTCTGAAACAATCTCCAGGGTCTTGGACTTGGTGGGTTGCAGCTAGGTGAAAAGGAGCCTGTGGGCAGCAAGAAACTCCATTGGGAAAAGGGTTAATGAAGTTCTTCCACCTAGGGCTAAGAATACAAAAATTGTCCCCAGGAAACTCAGAGACCTGAGCCTTAGGGTAAAAAGAAGCATGGCAGATTCGAAGATGATGAGTGAAACTGATCTGAACCACCAGTTTTCAAATGTGGTTGTAAAAATAAGCTTTAACTAAATAAATAAATCCCTGTTTTAAAACATAGTGGGTAATCCTAAAAATGAAGTCACATCCCTCTTCCAAATGTGGGAGCTTACTCATCAGTCTCGGTGCTAAGGAAGCACTTTGCAAGCTCTGTCTCACTGAATGCTACTTAGACTGTACTATTAATCCCCCATTTTACAGATAAGGAAACTGAGGTCAGAGAGGGTAATTAGCCCAAGGACACCCAGCTAGAGGACAGTTTTGATCCCAGGGATCTGACTCTAGTGGTCTCATGTTGAACCTCTACTGTGGGATTATCAACTCCATTAGTCTCTCTGATCAGAGATGGAAATGACTCCACTACATTCTTCAGCTGCCTTTCACAGGGAAGAAGAGCTTCCTATAACTCTCACCTGCTCCCAGCAGACCTGAGTGATTGCAGCCTCATTGAACTTAGTGGCTTTCCTGAGAGACCCAGGCAACCTACCCACAAGACACCAGTGTTTAGAGGAACAAATTGTCCATAGGAGGAGCAGGATTCCAAATAGACTAGATGCAAGTCACCAAGAATCAGCACTGAACCAGCCCTTCCTGTGTGATTTCAGGACCACAAGGAACCTCAAGTGGCCTTTTTACTGGGAATTGACCATAAAAGAACCATTGTGCTTAACACAGAAACAGATGTGTGCTTAAATTTACAGGTCACTGAATCTCATCTTTGGTGACCCAAAGATATATTTTGTCTGGCTTTCCTAGCATTTTTGAAAAAGTTTAGTCAATTACCAAACATTTAAAATTGGAAGATTACAAGGAAATATCTGGATTTTTTAGCTCCCCCCACCCAGATCTGAAGACCTGTGCACTGCAGTCCACCACAGTCCTGGCCATCTTTTCCTGTCTTTTACTCCCACTCTACTGCTTGGCCCATTGGCATTTGAATTTGCTGACTCTCTTCTCCCTCATTAAAATATGGATATTCACTAAAGAGGTAACGACTGAATCTAATTAGTCTCATTCCAGTATCAGTATCTTTTCCTGAGAACTGGTTGAGATTAATTGAGGTAAGTTAAGGTGAGGTAGGAGAGAAAGTAGGTCTACCCCCACACAAGGCATCAGGCCATCCCCAGAGCAGAGCAGAGACTATTTCTAGGGTCCTAGAAGACTACAAGATGAGAAATTAGTGTTCAAACAGCTGTCATGTATGTGCAACGAAAACATCACCTGTTTCCCAGGAGCTCATCCTTTTTATTTAACTTAGCAAACACCAAGCTTTTATTAGTATCCTGGGCTCCTTTCCCCAAACCTTCTGGAAGTGCCTTGGGTAGTGTCCAGAAGCAAACCCTGGAGGTGATTAGAGGGCTGCCGACTCAGGCTGTGAGCGAGCCCAAAGGAATGGCTCTGGCTTTCAACCAGGACAGAGCTAAGTCCAAAAGAATAGCTGAATGAAGATGAGGACCAAGTGATTAACTAGGGCCTGGGCAGCCAGGAACTGAAGCACGATCTCATTCACCAAGATGGTGAACAGCTGTGTTTTCTGAAATGTGGACCATTTGAGGGAAAACCATCTTAGCCAAATTTGGAAGCTCTTCTTGACAAAGCATTTTTTTTTGTGAAGGCAGAGAGGGGAAGAGGTTTTGTATGGACATATGAGAAGGGATGTGATGGCCTTAGCCCGAAGGTCTGATAGATCTCGGAGCTGCCTCAACCTTCCTAAAATGCCCATGTGGGAGATTTTCGGCTCTGTGGATTTTTGAACTTAGACCTTTTTCTTGCAGTAGCTCATGTGACAAAAGAGTAACCCATGTGTCAATAGAGCCCAAGACATGTACTCTGTGCTGGCAAGGAGGGTAGATGTGATGAAGTACTTTTAGGGCTTATAGAAAATAGGAAGTTCTGTAATCAGAGACAGGAAAAACTGTTTAAGCTCTTTTAAAGCCAGTGGATAGTGTGGCAGTCAGAATTGTCCAACTGCTGGGTGCACTTTGCAAGCCTTCTTGCTGAATGCTACTGAAACTGTACTGTTAATGGAAAAGGTGAAAATATAGAAAGCACGAGAGTGAGGAGAATCTCCTGGTGGGGAATTTCCAGGCTGAGTCAGGTTATGCTCAATTCAGAGAGTCTCCCCTAACTTTCCCCCATCATTAGGTGGAAAAGAGTTCCTGAAACCCCTTCTGAACCCCAACACTCAGTCTTGCCACCATCGTTGGCCTCGCATCCAGTGACACAAATCTCACGTCCTCGTTCTTATTTATGTCAGTCCTAACATCTCCCTGATCTCAGATCACCTATCTCCAGCTCTCTAATCTCCATGAAGCCCTGTCTTTTCCCTAGTCCACGTTCATCTACCACCCTTCCCAAATCCTGAGACCCGTCTTCCAATTTCTCTATTTCACACCTCCACACCTAGCTAGAGAAAAACACACAGCCAATTGCATGATCTCACTTTAAATGAATGATGATGAAACTCAAGTGCTGCCCGATAGTCATATTTATATTTCCTTGATCCATTCACTCACCTATGCTCCTAAATGACAGTTTTATACCTTCTTGTCTCTTCTCAAGCCCTTAACATTTCCTTTTCATCCTCTCTCTCAGCTGTTAATTGAATTCTTTTTTCACTGGGAAAATAGAAGTGACCAAGAGAGAACTGTGCAGATTCTCACCATCCATCCCATTTATCCCTTGTCCAACAGTTGCATCTTTACACTTTTCTTTCCACCCATCACCAGAGATGACCGATCCATCAAAAGCAAATTTCTACACTTGCGCACTCAATCCAATCACTCTCACCTACTCAAGAACCTTACTTCAGCAGTTCTCTCCTACACCAAATTATCACTCTAATGGAACATTTCCATCACACAAACGTGCTATTACTTTTCACATCTTAAAAAACAACAAAGCCTTTTAGTGACTGCACTTCCCTTGGCAGCCTCTGGCCCATTTGTTCCCTTCTAGCGCAAATGTCTCAAAAGAAGTATCTATATTTGCTCTGCCCAGTTCCTCTTCTCCAGTTCTCATTTAAGCCAGACTCATACCAGGCTTATATCCCCCATCACCTCACAGAAATTGCTCTCTTCAAAGTTACTAAATATAATGGCCAATTCTCAGTACTCATTGATTAATAGCATCTGAAGTAATTGACCACATCCTCTTCCTTGAAATACTTTCTTCACTGGGCTTCCAGACATTTCACTCCTTCGGTTTTCCTCCTACCTCATTGCTCCCACCTACTCAATCTCTTTTCCTATTTCCTCCTCTTTTCCCTGACCTCTAAATGTTGGAGAGCTCAGGCCTCAGACCCCAGCCCTCTGTTCTTTTTTTCCACCTCTTTTGATGGTCTCCTACAGATATGTGGTTTTAAATACTATTAATATGCCCATGACCCACATTTATATCTCTATCCCAGTCAGTCCTCTCCCCCGAACTCTAGACTCATATATTCAATTTTCTGTTCCCTGTCTCCAAGCTCAAGATGTCCAAACCAAATTATTGATGTGCTCTCCCAAACTTGATTTACATGCAACCTTTCCCATCACAATTGATGGCAACTCTATTCTTTCAGTTGCTCAGCCAAAACATCGATTCATCCTTGATCCCGTCTTTCTGTCATATACGCATCAGATCTGGCAGGAATTAACTTTACCTTCAAAATATATTCAGAATCCAACCACTTCTCACCTCTTTTATTGCTGCTATCCTAGTCAAAGCCACCATCGTCTCTCGTTTGGATTACTGCTATAGCCTCCTATCAAGTCTTTCTGCTTCTACTCTTGCCTTCAACACAACAGCCAGAGTGGTCCTTTAAAAAGAAACTTTAGGTCATATTCTTCTCTAATCAAAACCGTTCAACAGCCTTTCCTCCACTCTTTTTAGGGTAACTCTTCAAAAGCTCTTCATTTCTCAGTGTAAAAACCAGTTTTCACAAGGGCCAAAAAGTTTCTGTACTGTCTACCCACTCCGCCTCTCACCTCTCTGTCTTTCTCTTCTGATATGCTCTTCCTCACTCATTCTGGAAGTTCTTACTGTCTTTACCATCCCTCAGACATACTAAATGTGTTTGCACATTGAGGCCTCTGCCCTGCCTGAACAGTCTGCCTGAACACTTTTGCCCCTTGACAAACTTTTCCACTCCTCTAATCTTTAGATCTCACCTTTTCAATGAGGCCCATCCTGACCTCCCTGTGTAATACTGAAACTTGCCCTTTCTTCTACATGCCAACACCCCTGATCACCTTTAACCTGCACAATCTTGTTTGGTTTTTTTTTATCCCCGTGGCACTTATTACCTCTTAACATACTATGTAATTTATATATTTGCTATGTTTATTGCTTATTTTCTATCTTCCCCCTGACCCCCTAAGAGATCTTTGTCTATTTTGTTCACAGATATATTTTCAATGTCCAGAGCAGTACCTGATACATGGTAGGGAGACAGTATATAGACGATAGATGATGATAGATAGATAGATAGATAGATAGATAGATATAGATCGATCGATCAGGCCAAGAGCAAAGGGGAGAATAGAACTAGAAAGAGCAATTGGAGCTGACTATAAACATATAATCATGAGCAAAGTCAGGTCAAGTCAAAACCAAACTGTTCTTATAATTACTGGGTGGATCGATGGATGGGTAGGTAGATAGCTAGCTATATAGGTAGGTAAGTAGGTAGATAGATAGATAGATAGATACATACATACATACATACATACATACATACATACATACATAGGATCTTCCACATAGTAGGTAGTAAAATGACTTTATTTACCACATACAGAGTAAATAAAGGCCTGGGCCAATGACACTAACCCAGTTCTCCTCATGATCAGTGGCTTTTTAGCTGTTCTCTAAGTGAGCAGATCACACAGTTGACAGAGGCACCCAGGAGATTAAAGGCAGGACAGGATCCTACAAGTTAGGTCTTTGAAAAAGAAACTCCTCTCTTTTTCTATTCCCACAAGTGCCTTCTCAGTAGAGGATATTGTAGCACCAGATATTTGTGGCAGTCCTCTGGCCCATTTCATCAGGATTCTGTAATCGTTGGATGCAGTTGGGTTAACAGTTCTGCTCTTTGGGCCCCGCCACATTCACTGTTAACAGGCCTTCTGGAGACCATGCTTTCCTTTCCCACAGAGATTGCAGCCTCGAGGCAGACTGCCAATACACTCTTTCTCCAGAGATGCCAATGTTATGCAAGGAGCGACTATACTCAGGATAAACCAAGTTAAATGAGGCTTCTAAGCCCTTCTAGACATGTAGCTGACCCAGGGGCTTGAGGCCAGAGTGAAGTCTAAGCCAGAATGCTTTACCTGTGCTAAGGAGAAATAGAGTCCCAGGAGCCTTTATAGTCTGAGGCATCACCTCACAACATCCTAAACAACCCCAGGCATATCTCTTAGTTTCCAGAGGGCTCTGAGCAGAAACTATGGAAGATCCCTCTTGGCCAATCATGATGACAAGACCTCAATTCACAGGTGACCCTCAAACCATGTTTCAGTGCCTTTTCCAAAACAGGGGCATGCTCAGCTGTACCTTTCATATAGGGAATATATTAGGAATATATTGATGGAGGTCATCTAATGAGAAAAGGGAGGCCAATAGGCAATGAAATAGGATAAGCCTCATCATTTTTTCCCATAGAATGAGTAAATTCATTCATATTTGACAAGAACAGGGACGCCCTATGTGGTTCAGGGTAAGCACAAAACACAGTAGAAGAAACAGCATTCCTGTAGAAAAAATGTAATTTAAATCAGTTAAAATATTTACTCAGTCTTTTGAGAAAAAGTCAAAGGGGATAAGTAGATTCTTAACACAATCTAACATCACTTTCTTCCACTCACAGCTGCCCATTTCATTCCTCTTTACCTAAACTCAGCTCATGCCCCTCCCCCACCCTCTGCACCTCCATCTCTCTCTCTCTCTCTCTCTCTCTCTCTCTCACACACACACACACACACACACACACACACACACACACACACACTGACTCTTGATGCCTTTCCTCTCTCTCTAGACCTTTTCTTTACTCCATTTTCTGTATAACAGTTCCTGGCCTGCTCAGGCTCCTTCGAGGTCTTAGCTTTTCCAGGTTGTTAGTCTGATCAGTATAGTAACAGACCTGCTAAACAGGAGTCAGCAGTCAGGTAAAGCAGCACATACTCATGTGAGGCTATCATGTGATCCTATGCCTTTCTTCCATGTCTTTTTTTAGCCCCCAGAAGGTGATTTTAATATCCACATCCATCAGCATTTTCCTTATAGAGGAAAAGAGAGTGAGATAGGGAGACAGGAGAGAAATCAGAACATGTGTGGGGAAGAAAGGAGGCAGAGGTTATTTTGATCTGCTCTTTATACTCAGCTCAGATGCCTACACTGGACAGTGCCCAGGTTATCAGTGGATGCTGGGACATTCCTATGTTAGAAAAAGAAAGCTGACCACATAGACAAGAGGTTAAGGCACAAAGTCAAAACAGGACTATTTCGACCTCTGGACCTGGCTTGAAGCATTTAATGTGAAGGCAGGAACAGAAGGAAGAGAGAAAACATAGAAATGTAGGGGTTTTTTCTAATTACAAAAGTAATATGTTTAATGTAGAAAACAGGAAAATACAGAAAACTATAAGAAGGGATTGAAAAAAAAAACTTGTTAAATCACCACCCAGATACAATCAATGTTAACATGTTAGCTTACTTTTCCAATGTTGTTTCAATGCATAACTTTTTTTAAAAAATCAAATTAAAACATTCTTTTAGAAATTTTTTCTCACTTAATATATAATAAATATTTCCCTAGTCATTAAATGTTCTTCTACGATATGATTTGTTAAAGCTGTTTATGATTTTGGCTATGAACATGCGTTCATAGATTTAACTCATATGAACAAGGATTTAGGCTGTTTTCAAGCATGGAATTTTAACTGTGGCGAGGTTATCTGCACAACCCATTTTCAGACATGCTGACTTTCATCCCTTAAAGGAGATAAGGATGCCTTTAAAGTTCTCTACTCCATAGAACCCTGCTAATGCTTTAGCTATCCTTGTGTTCTTCAGAGAAAGCCTCAAGGCATTAGGCCTTGAGTATAGTTACCTCTAAATACCAAAGCTAGACCATTCTTGAGCAGATGGAGGGAAAATATTTGTCATTCTAAGTCAGGGAGTTGGCCTAATTCATTCAGTGCATTATTCTTAAAAAATATTTTTATACTACTCCTGAGGTAGGTTTTATAGATGAAAAGATATGATTTCTACCTTGCAGAAACTTACAATCTCTTTGGGTCTACAAGCTGTTTGGGTTGACAGACATAATTATGAAGAAGTTAGGTGGAAACATAGACCATGTATGACTAAATGCTAACTCTGGTTCAAATCACAGGGGCTTTAGGAGTGAGAAAAGTACTGTACGAAGCACAGTGTGGAATTGAGTGGTTCAGAGAAAACTTCATCAAGGAGGTGAAGCTTGAGGAAGGGTGGGCAAAGAGCATGCCATGTGAAGGGAACACTGTAGCAGAGGTCCAGAGGTGAGAAAGAACAGGAGGCAGGAATGAGGCGCATCTGGCTGCAGCTGAGGGAGGAATGGTCAATCAAATCAGATAACTCGTACATGAGGCGCATGGGCAGAGAGCCAAATGGATGTTTGGCCTTAATTATGTAGATATTTCCCCTTGTACTGGAGATGTTACACGGAGAAAGGAAACGTCAAATCAAATTCAAGCTGAGTTTATTGTTTTCGTTACTTTTTGGCAGTGGTGAGTATGATTTCTAAGCAGAACTTTTCAAGCCTTCTCTATTGCTTGTCTATGTGGCAAAGTCGAGAGGGGGAATGAGATTTCCCAAGAGTCCTTGAACTCTTTTTATCATAGAATATCTCCACTGATGTTCCATGGGATAAAAATAGAGGCTAGTGACCCACTGAAGATTTTTGTGCTGGAAAGCAACACGTGGGGGAAAACGAAGTTTTGGAAGATTAATCTCATGGTAGAGTATAAAGTGAACAGGAGAGAAAAGAGCCTGTTTTCAGGCAATACGATCTGATTATTGAATCCACACTGGAGGTAAATGGGGAGGGCTGGAGCACTCTGGAGCAGAGAATGGAGAGCAAAGCATTGACTGAATGCAGAATCTTCTGTTGGACCTGGAAGAGATACAAAAGTGTCAGTTCCTGGGTCTTATAAAAGTTTGAATGAGGATTAATCAAGATTTTGAGTGCAAGGGACAGAAATCAGCTTGAACCAGCTTAGGCAAAAAGAGTACTTTTAAGGAAATATGAATGCTCACGAAGAACTGAATCCGTGTCCTGGAGAGCTGGCAAAAAGGGCCCTGTCTGTCAGGTCGCAACTTCTCTGTGTGTCTGCTTCTTATTCTTTATATTCTACTTCCCTCCTTTCCTCTTTCTTCTTTCTCCTTTCTTTTCCTCCCTCCTCCCCCCTCTCATTTGTGGAAGAAAATAGCTTCCCTACAGTTTGAGTTTGCATATTACACAGATTTTCATGTCACAGTTCCAGCTGCATCAGAAACTAACTCTCCATCTCCCCTTCCCAACTTCAGATTTCTAGTAGAAAGGATCCGGTTGACCCAGCTTGGGACTCATCCCACTCTGACTAGAGGAACAGGTTTTAAAATACAAACATGGCCGTAGAAGACTTGCCCTGTGTATTAGTGTGGGGGCCACTTACCAGGAGAAGGTGTCTGCTATAGAACATAGTATGACCTTTAATTGAAAGTATGCTTCTGGAAGAGTTGAGCAAAAGCACACTACTGTTGAGTGAATGGATGACTATGAAGCTTTAAAGTAACTCCATTAGGAGTTCATATCCTTGTCCCTTTCCCAAACTCCTTTAGTTCCCAAGTGCTAGAAGAAGCTGCCAATGAGGGAAGCAGGATAAACAGTGGTTAAGAGCATGTTTCTCAGGTTAAATTGTTTGTATTTTGGATCCCAGCCTTGAGGACTTGAGCAAGTTATGTGATCTGCCTGAGTCTCATGTTTCTCACCTGTAAAATGGGTATCATGAGGATTATATAAGATAATATACATAAAGTGTTTAGCACAATGCTCTCAATAATGTTAGCAACATAATTTTTTAATGAAAATTAACTGATGGGACTGAAATTTACATCAGCAGATCCAAATATCTTTGATAAGCAGGTCAAAAGAAAGGTGAATTGGCAGATGGGCAAGTGGTCAGCTTCATTCTCCAGATATCTCCACGAATGTGGCCTCTGGAATAGGAGGTTGGGGAAGAAAAATAAGGCACGAAGGTTTTTTGGCACCAGTGGGAACTTTAAAGATCACAGCTCATTTGTGCCAGTCTTACTCCCTTTTGATCTTAGAGATTTAATATCTCTCTACCTATTAAATGGCCATGATTTGGAGAAAAGGGAAAGAGGAATTGCTTTCAGCTGGCCCTAGTCTTTAAATAACCCAGGGTACAACATCTTTTAAACACAAAGGAGACCATGTGTAAAACATTAGTAAAATTCAGATATAAATCTAGTCTTTGACCACTCCAAAGCTAATCAATACCCTTTTTTTACTCTCTTTGAACTTTGAGTTTTCTGGCAACAACAAAAATCCCAAACCTCATCCAAAACCATCATCCAGACGGTGCAGTTTCTATGCTCCCCTCCCTAGTGTCACATATTGTTGACAGAACTACTCTCGTTACCACATTCATTCCAGTGGTGATTCAAATTCTTCTGCAGAAATGGACTTGAAAGACAGAAAATTGCTCTTATAATCACTTAATAAGGAGTCCTGGACAAGGAATATAGAGCTGTGAATAAGGATTTCCTCTTAGCTTTTATGGATGTATTTTTCTCAGTTATTTTCATTGAAAATCATGATGAACTAATTTAAAGAGCAAGGTAAACTGAGATGGAAAATTACTCATAATAAGAATTGTGATGAAAATATAGACTAGCCTGGTTTTGAGCACATCAAGGATACTTTGTTTAAACTGCAAGGTCACATGTATTGGAAAGACGTTTTCTTAAATGTGTCAGTTTTAGGCGAAACTAAACTATTTCTTCCCCAAAATCAGGAATTTGCTTTGGGAAAAAATTCCTGCAGTTTGATGTACAAAGCTGAGGGGGATGAAAGTAAGTAATGGGTGAGAAAGATCCACCCAAGGGCTGCAGTCAGTTTTCCTAGGAAGATTCATGACCATGCTTCGATACTGTCCTGCAATTCTTTCCAACAGGTTTTGCTATAACTCTAAATCATAGAAGCAACTACTGCTGTTACCAGGACTATCCTTTCCTCAAAAAGAGGAACATTCAGGACATACAAGATAATCCTCTCACTGTCTAAGAGAGAAACCAACCCATTTGTCATAAGAACAGAAAACATTAGCTATGTAGTACACGAAACATTACTTTCATACCTCAATATTATAAATCTTTTGTTATTTTTTTTTTTTTAAAAAGCACACACTCAAGAGGTGGTTGAATGCAGGTGATAAGGTGGGTTAGGTTGGGTTAACTATAACCTACAAACACTATTCTCTCTATTGTAAATCCTTTTCAGAAAAAAAGGTAAGAAAAGTTGAATAACAATATTTTTTAAACCTTCTGAGCTATTCACAACAAATGAATCTTTACCCTTACCAGATGTATAAACATTTCTGTAATGCAGGGGTTTCATAACTCGGCGAGTGTCATCAAAGGCAATATTAACAGTGCTTCTCCCTTTGACTTGAGTGACCTCTTCTCAGAATCATTTTTGCTTCCCAGGGATGAAAGGACTTTGAAACCAAGCTAGTAACATCTTTATTACCAGGGAGAAGCTGGTTAAAATGCAGAATCTGTGTTCACCCAGTCTTACTGACTCAGTATCGCATTTTGATAGGATCCCTGGGTGATTCATATGTACATTGCAGGTGAAAATATGGCACTTGAGGTCACTGCCTCTGAGCAGAACTGGGCACAATAGATAGACCAATCTCATTCAACCAATTTCAGGTCCTTTATAGTTTATTATGTTTGAGTCATTGACAGGAAAGGGGAAATGTACTCATTTAAGGAAGTCTTGGCATAGCATAACAAATTTAGCAACATCTTCAATACATTAAGTACCTATTCTTGGAAACCCTGCAGATTAGGTCAAAGGAAAGAGAAGCAGAAAGTGGAATGGGTTCAAATAGCAAATTCTGATAAAGTAAGGATAGTACAGAAGCTGTGTCTATGAGGGATGGGAAGGGCAATTTCACCAAATTACCAGTTCCAAAATCGTCTCTGCTTGTGAGTGATTTATAGCCCTGGAAGCTTAAAGGCTTGAGTCTCTTGTTGTATTTCATTTCAGTTTAGTAATTTTTATCTAATACTTCTCTGCAGCTTAACATGAAGTCCCTGGAACAATAAAGTGAATTTATCTGGTGATTTGCATGCTCATTCTGCAGTTTCCTTTAGGTTTCAGATTTGTAACAGATCTGGAATCTGGACAATAGAAAAATGTGGATTAATGGCAGTGATGTAGGACAGGGCAAATTTCCCCGAGTGGGGGAACTCAAGCCCTGCACCAAGAGAGAGTTCTTGGCTGTGCTCAAGAAAGAATTCAAATGCACGCCAGAGCTAGTCAAAAGGAAAGTTTATTAGAGAAGGAGTAATGCTCAATAGATAGCTCATGGTCTCCTCTCAGAGGCAAACAGTAAGAGGAGCTGAGAGAGACTCAGAGCGCCAGACAGAGGAACAGAGACAGTGAGAGAGACAGAGTAAAACAGAGGACTGAAACAAGACATTGAAAGGGACCCCCCCACCCCCATTTTAAGGAATTCAGTTTATCATTTTTCGTTACTGTGAATTATAGTTTAAAGACTTTGTTTACCCATTTTACTCTGATGGTGTGAAAATACAGTATGAGAGGATAAGAGTATGTAGCATGAAAAGGTAAGAATATGTAGTGTGAAAGGCCTGTTGGCAATTCCCAGCCTTTGTTGCATAGGTTCCCCGTGGTTTTAGCCATATGGAATGAATGATTTTATTTTGTGTAGGAAGCCACTTAAAGACTCATCTTCTAGTTTCCCATCACAGTGGCGGGGAAATTGTTTCTTAGCAATCCTAGCAGAAATCTCCCCTTATTCTGAGTTCCCTCAGGGTCTGGCTGCAGAGTTGATCAGCATATCGCAGACTCTGAATATAGCTTGATTTGTTTTAGTTCTCTTGTGTCCTTCTTGCATTAGCAGCCCAACCTCTAAGCCAAAGACTGAAGGATTTAGGATAGTTATATATGTGTTCAGTGGTCCTCAAACTTGGCTGCACATCAGAATCATCTGAATAAAATGTTTTAAACAGCATTCTTGAGGTATAGTTGACATACAATAAACTGCACATGTTGAAAGTGTGTAATTGGATGAGTTTTGATATATGTTACACACCTGTGAAACTATCACCATGATCAAGCTAATCATACCCAAAATTTTCTTGTGTTCTTTGGCAATCCCTCCCCTCATCCTGCAACAACTTAGCTGCTTTCTGCCCATATACATTATTTTTCCTCTTCTAAAATTTTACGTAACTGGAACCATACTCTTTTCTGTTTATTAGGTTTAACTTCTTTCACTCTATAATATTCTGAGATGTTGTATTGACAATTTGTTCTCTTTTTTTTTTTTTTTGATGACTAATATTCTATTGAATGGATGTACCAGTTTGTCTAATCATTCACCATTAAAAGACATTTGGGTTGTTTCCAGTTTTAAGCAATTATGAATAACACCGCTGTAAACATTCATGTACGAGTATGAGCATATAACTTTTCATTTCTCTAAATACTTAGAAGTGTGTACTATAAGAAAACATTTAACTTTAAAAATAATATGTTTCCCAAAGTGGTTGTACCATTTTGCTTGCCCACCAGAAATGACTGAGTTCCCAGTGGTCCACATTCTCTCCAACAGTTGATGTCATCAGTATTTTGTATTTTAGCCATTGGTATCCCCATATGGTATTCATTTACACTTCCCTAATGACTACTAATGTTGAGAATTTTTTCATGTATATTTTTGCTGTATTTATATTTTCTTTGGTGAGGAATCTTTCAAATCTTTTGCTCATTTTTAAAATCAGTTTTGTTTTATTTTCTTAATTATTGAATTTTAAGAGTTCTTTATATATTCTGAGTACAAGTTCTATGTCAGCTGTATGACTGGCAAAATATTTTCTCTCAGCCTTTATCAATGTCTTCCAGAGAGCAAAAGTTCTTAATTTTGATGAAGTCTAATTTATTAATTTTACTTTTGTAGATTCTTCTTTTGGTGATATATCTGGGAAGTCATTGCCTAGCCCAAGGTCACAAAGATTTTTTTTCCTATGTTTTCTTCCAGAAGTTTTATAGTTTTAGGTTTTATATTTAGGTCTATGTTCTATTTTGGGTTAATTTTTATATATGATGCAAGGTTTGGAATGATGTTTACTTTTTTACATATGTATCTCTAATAGTTCCAGCACCATTTATTGAAAAGACTGGCCTTTCTCTGTTAAACCTCTTTTGCGCCTTTGTTGAAAGTCGATTGACCATATATTTATGAGTTTATTTTAAATTCTCTATTCCATTCCATTGATCCATCTTAATATTAATATGGCATTGTCTTGATTACTGTATCTTTATTATTAGTCTTGAAATCCAACTTTATCCTTTTTCTGAGAAAAATAAGGATTTTAGAATAAGCTTAAATTTTAGAATGTCAATTTCTGAGTTAAAAAAGCTTGGTGGGATTTTGATTGGGATTGCTTGAATCTATAGATCTGTTTGAAGAGAACTGACATCTTAACAATATTGAATCTTCCAATCCATACAATGTATCTCTCCATATATTAAGGTCTTCTTTTATTTCTCTTAGCAATGCTTTTGCAGCATATAGCTCTCACACTTCTTTGGTGAGGTTTATCTCTAAGTATTTGATATTTTTATGTTTTCATAAATGTTAATATTTATCATTTCAGTTTTAACTGTTGAAACTATTAGAAATACAGTTGATTTTTAATATCAATCTTGTATTCTGTAGCCTCATTTAACTCATTTATTATTTCTAGAGCTTTTTTATAGACTCCATAAAATTTTCTACATAGCTATATTGTCTGAAAATCAAGACAGTTTTACTTCTTGTCTGATCTGGACTCTTATATTTTTTTTCTTGCCTTACTGCACTAACTATCCAGAAGCAGTACATTGTTGAATAGAAACAGCAACAGCAGACAACCTTGATTTGTTTTTGGTCTTAGAGAAAAAGCAGTTTTTTCCATTAAATATGTTATCCATAGGTTTTTCATAGGTGTACTTTCTCAAGTTGAGAAGTTCCCTACTTTGTTGAGAGTTGCTTTCTTTAAAATCAAAAATGGATCTTGAATTTTGTCAAATCTTTTTTCTGGTTCTATTGAGATATTTGTATGGTTTTTCTTTTAAGTCTGTTAATATAGTGAATTACATTGATTGATTTTTCAAATATTAAACCCACCTTGCATTCCTTGGGTAAACTTCACTTGGTTATTGTTATCTTTTCTATATATTGTTAGATTCTATTGCTAAAATTTGCTTTAAAAATTTTGCATCTATACTCATGAGGAATATTGGTCTCTTGTTTTCTTTTCTTATAATGGCTTTGTCTGATTTTGGTATCAGAGTGATACTGGTCTCATAAAATAAGTTGGGATATATTCCTTCCTCTTCAATTTACTTAAAGTGTTTGTGTATAGAATTAGTATTATTTCTTCCTTAAATATTTGATAGAATTCACTAACTGGGGCTGGAGTTTTCACTGTGAGAAGATTTTAACCACTAAATTCAATTTACTTAATAGATGCAGAGCTATTTAGGTTATCTATTTCTTCTTGAATAAGCTTTGGTGATTGGAGTCTACCAAAGAATGTCTCTATTTACTCTAAGTTAATCAATTTTAGCAGCATGAAGTTTTCTTACTACTCCCTTATAATAACTTTGCTATCTATAAAATCTGTAGTAATATCACCTGTCTTATTCCTGATATTAGTAATTTTGTCTTCTCTTTCTTATTTTCCTGATCAGTCTGGCTCAAGGTCAGTCGATTTTATCGAACTTCTCAAAAAACCAGCTTTTGGTTTCACTGATTTTTCTATATTATTATTCTGTTTTCTAGTCTACTGATTTCTTCTCTAATCTTTATTATTTACATTCTTCTGCTTAGTTTAGGTTTAATTTGCTCTTTTTCTAGTTGCATAAGGTATAATCTAAGATCATTGGTTTGACATCTATCTTTTCCAATAAGTGTTTAGGGCTATAGATTTCCCTATAAATATGGTTTAGCATAGTTCCAAATATTTTTTTCATTTCTCTTTTGATTTCTTCTTTGACCCGTGGATTATTTATATATAGAAGTATATAAATTTTTTACAAAATAACTGAATTTTTCCCAGATGTTATTTTGTTGTGAATGTCTAGCTTAATTCCACTTTAGGCAAAGAATATGCTTTGCCTGATTTGAATATTTTAAAATTTCTTAAGGTTTATTTTATAGCCTAGAACATGGTCTATCTTGGAAATTTTTCTGTGTGCACTTGAAAAGAATGTGTACTCTGACATTGTTAAGTGAAATATTCTTAAAATGCCAATGAAGTCAAATTTGTCAATAGTGTTGTTCAAGTCCTTACTGATTTTTCTGTCTATTTGTTCTACCAATTATTGAGAGAAGGATATTGAAATCTCTTGCTATAATTGTAGGTTTTTTTCCTTTCTGCTTCACACTTCTAAATATCCCACTGCCAAGGCCACACATGATACCAATTAATTCAGAATCTCTGGGGGTGTGACCCAGACATCAGTGTTTTTTTAACTCCGAGTAATTCCAATGTGCGGCCAAGTTTGCGATCCACTGCCTTTTTCATTCCACATTATGGATTCAACAGATTCTAAAGTGCAATATTTTATATAACCTTCATGCCTGCCTTTGAGGTAGGCATCACACATTACCATTTTACAGAAAATGAATTTGAGTCTTGGATGCTTGTCCAAGATCACACAGACAATCAGAAAACCTAACTGGGATTTAAATCCAGGTTTCCTAACTCAAATTGCTTTTTATTATTTTGTTATGTGAGGTATGGGTATGTCTATTGACCCGAAGTCTATCTGTATTTCTATCTGGTCCTCCTAATACACTGCTTTAGGTTGTGGGCAAGAGCTGTGTCTAACAAACCTTATAATTTTCATTGGACCTACCACAGTGGTTGTACCCTGGAGAAGATTCTAAAGTTTTCTTTTTCTTCTTGAAAGAGCTAAGTATCTAAGTTTATCTAACCACATAGTAGTCATTAATATGCCTTTTTTTATGGTCCATTCACAACCTAAGGTTTAAATCAGGCTATAATTAACCCTGACACACAGGCTGTTCTCCAAAAACCTCAGGCTGCAGATTGTCAGCCTGCTTCACTCCATTAAAACATGACATTAGCAGCCAGAGATCAGATTTTGTCTTGAGCTACCCACAAGTTTCAGGCAAGATTATGAGGGAAGAACAGCTTGGGGTGGATGCATCTCCTGTGTGTAAAGTTTTTTGTTTTAAGTACTTCCAAGTGCTGGCACATTCTGGTTAATTGAGTTGGCCAACGATTAATATTTAAAATTAAGGAATGATTTGAATCATTCCTTCAGGTAAATGGCTCAGCTGCCTCAAGGGAAAGAAAAAATATAAATATAGACTATTAATATTTTAGAAACAATATACATTCCAAAGAGATAAACAGACAAAGGAAATGCCTCTTTAGTGTTCTCTCTCACACTCTCATTTTTATTTTATTTTATTTTATTTTATTTATTTTATTTCATTTTATTTTATTTTATTTTATTTTATTTTATTTTATTTTATTTTATTATTTTTGGTTCTCAGATATTTTTGGCCTCAGTATAGACAAATAAATTGATGAATTGTTTCTTTTTATAAGTATTTGACTATGCAAATTCCTTCCCCAAAATTGCCTTCTTGGACTTTTTTTCTGTATCTGCTATCTATCTCCAGTTGCCCTCACCTTACTCCTTTCATTATTAATAAGTCACATTCCAAGCTCAAGACTTGATAGTCGCTGATGTAACTTCCTCTGTTTTGAATGTTTTCTCACTGCCTAAAGAAAAAAAAAAACCACAACAAATTAGAGAGCTTGTTCTTTTTTAAAAAAATGAATTGTTTATTACTAAGAAATCTACAACAACATTGAAGGTATTTAAAAAGAAAAACAACACTCATTTTTTCATGACAACCATTTTCTCTTCTCCCAAATTTCCTTCCAGTGTTCAGTAAGATATAGAAATATTTTACACAATTATATGAATTAAAGTTCATATAATTTTTGTGTTCTTATTTAATATTGCTTAATAACATTCACATTGTCCTTGCAGTCTTCCTAATTATCATTTTTTGTGGCCACACTGTTTTCCTTAGATATACCAAATTTGATTAATCTTCCTCCTACTGCTGTATATCAAGTTATTTCCAGTTTTCATTATTGTAAGTGATCCTACCATAGACATCTAAGTACATATAAAGATTTCCCCCTTCTTTTGTGTGCGTGTGTGTGTGGACATTTCTAGGAGTATTCTTACTATGTTGGATTTGAATAACTTTGATGCATGATGAGCCCTTTAAAAGGCAGTTCATAGCCCATGTCATATTTAGATTTTTTAAATTAAATTATGATACAGAAGGGCCAAGATACTAAAGCATCACTCACTGTTCAGCCTCATCTCACAGAGAGGTCCAGGCAATGTGAGATGAATGTATCTCCATCACCTTATTCTATAGTACACTGAAGCCCACTATAAAAAGAATCAATTCCTTCCACATTTTAAGTGATGAGCTTTTGGGATAAGCCTTTAAAAACTCCAGAACAAAACCATGGGGCAAATCATCAACATGCTTCCTGAGATAAATCCAGTCTTAGAAATGAAACGAAGGCATACAGTGTGTGTGGCAGGAAGGCAGTGGGGAGGGGGTGTAGGTCAGATATGCTTGGAACGCCAGTGTCACAGTTGTCCCCTGAAGACTGGTCTCTGAGAGCTAGGTCAGTGCAATCAAGTTGAAAGCCAAACACAGACAGCAGCTGTTGAGGATGTAAAGTCTCCGGCCAGAGTGGATAGGGAGCTGGGTGTGGTCACCCAGGGCCAGTTTCCACCCCACCCTACAGGCTCAGTGACAGACTGAGAAGGGAGGACTTCCCATGTTGCATTCCAATCCTCCTCAGCTTAGTGGGAATGTCTGTGAGAAGGCCAGGGGCTGGCTGCAACTGCCTGATTGCATCGCACACATCTCCCTCAATGGTATCCCCACCCTGGAAGACACAGAGGTTTCTGAGAAGTTCATATCCAGAGAGACAGGATGCAGGACTGATGTGAGATGGCTGCATGATCCAGCTATAGCCCTGAGTAGGAGGTACAAGTAAATCCCACCACCGTGGTCCTCGAGGGACTGAGTGAAACTGCAGGAATAGGCGGGTCTTTCCTATATTACACAAGTAAGTGCTGAGCTACATGGGCAACACCAACCCAAGGATTTCCCAGAAAGTCTGACGAGCCCACCGGGCTGCATCACTGAGCAGGGAATCTGCAGTATTCATTTCAAAATTACTTTTCTTGGAAGCCCTGACTGTTCCACTCTCCAGAAGTAATCCATCAAACTTTCTCTTTGTTGAAGTCATGCTGTGAAAACTCCCATAGTTAAATTTCCCCCATTAGGATCCCCACTGATAATTATGCAACAACAGATTCAAGAGGGGAGAGTGGATCACAGACTTTTTTTATTTTCTTTCTCTGTCTTTTAACTTTTTGATCATGAACATTTTCAAACACATACAAAATAAAAAATAATGAAATGGTGAACTTCCATATCTTCCTTAACCCAGCCTGAGCAATCTTCACATGGACCAGTCTTGTTTCATCTAGCACCCCCCACCCTATTCCCAGTCCACTCCAATGCCCCCGCAAATATGCATACTTTTTTTTTACTGAGATTTTAAGAAAGCAAGCCTAAGACACTGTTATTTCACTCATAAATACTTCAGCATGCATCTCTAACAAGGACTTTTTTTTTATTGACATATAGGTGCTAAAATCCATTTAGAAACTACCGGTATTTGTTTAGCATTTAATACGTGGTGCAAAGTATTAGAGTAAGACTTTATACAATTTATTTCATGAAATATCAACCAACAGAGAAACTCCTTGGAAATTCACAGACTCCCCAGAAGAAAGAAATGTCCTGGCCTTAAAAACATTGCTATTTGCTCATGAAGAAAACAGCTCCACCAAGTTGAGGTGAGCTGTGGAAGGCTGCAGTCTGGGAGCTGGCAGAGATTGGAACAAGAGGCCTGTCAGAGCCTGACTTGCTCCATCCCCGCTGGGTATGCACGGTATTAAAAGGACATTGCTTCCTCATCGGAAAACTGCCTATTGTTTTTAATTACCTTACACCTACCACTTGAAGTTACATTGTCAAGATATAAACACTGTGCTTCTTGAAAAGGTTATACCTTTAAAAAGACAACATTCAGCAAAAGTTTTGAAAATTTAATTTACATCTCTACTCATCATCGTGTAGGCAAAAGGGAGTGGAGGGGAAATATTCCTTCACGCAAATCAACCTCAGTAGAAGTATCTCTGTTTGCTGTGTACTCTTTCTTTGCAATCTCTGCCTGGATATCTATGCTGAGGAGATTTAGGTAGAGTAGCTACATTGGGTTGACCTACCCCAGTAAAGTGGAGACCGCATAAGCCTAGCCTTGGGTGAGACTTTGCCTCAAGGACGGACTGATAAACCTGCTCGTAGTCACCAGTCAGGAGGATCCCACACAGGCTTTGGGCTTCTGCCTTAGGTCAGGCCTTCCAATTACAGTCTCCTATGCTTAAAGCCCCAGGTCAACCCCCATAGATAGAGTACTCATGATTTCCCCTTGCTATTGCCCTCCTCCAGGTTTTCATTGCTTACTGCTAATTGCTATCTGTCTTGGACTCTGACTGACCCAGTTTGGATAGGATGCTCTCCTTAGGTCCAGGCAGCTGTGGCTGGAGATTGGGACATGCTATACAAAGAAGCTGCCAGGAGCTGCATTTGTAGTTAGGGGCTTATGCATAAGGAGAGGGACAGCACTGTAAATAGCACCCACTAAAAAATGAGCTGTTTTCATATTCTCTGGTAGATCTTCCCTTCACCCGGACCACCCCTCAAGTGTCTATGTGACTTGCCCATTGGTCACCTTCACTTCTTTCAGGTCTCTCTACACAAGTACCCTCCCCCTACCGCCTACATCAAATAGCACACACCCACTGCCACTCTCAAGCCCTTGATTCTGCCTCGTGTCTGTACCCCTTATCCCAACCTGACACATATTTGTTTTGTTTTGTCTGTGTTGATCACTGTGTTCCCTGAACTCAGATCAGTACCAGGCCTGTAGCAAGGGTTCAACACATTCATGCAGAATGATGATGTCTTTAAGAGTAAGATCTTGTTTTCTGCCACACATGACTAAGCAAAGCAGGCACTGATGACAAAGAAGGGTTTCATAGGAAAGGCGTGAGGAGGTACAGGATCAACACTCAGCCCCAAAACTCTAGCTGTTCTAATAGGAATGTCTGTTTCTTAAATCTGTGTCCTTTGTGACTACTGGAGAACTTGTGACCACAGGCTCATACTTTACTCAGGGTCTATGTGGAGCTTCCCAATGGCCTGACGCTAACAAACTTTCAAGCACGTACACTTTAAGGATAATATGTCCCTCTCAGAGCTACACCATTGAAAGGTATGCCTTCAACAACAAAAAGATTTATTACTTTCTTCCTCCACAGAAAAACCACAAAAATATTTCCTTCTTGACTACAGCAGTGAGTTCCAAGTTTCATTAAAGAACCGGCCAGATGCTCCCTCCTAGCCTGTGTGGGAAGAAGTTAAGATAAAGAGCATTTGAAACTCTACCTCTGCCCACCTGCCTCATACCATATTCCCTCTGACAGGTCTTCCATTTGCTCGGGGTTGTAGAGCTGTGTGTGACCTGCCTCCCTAGACAGCTGGGGCTCTGGAACCCCCCTGGCCCCTATCCTTCTGGTATTAATAATAGATGACTCTTGTTGAATTGTGCATCTGCCAGAAAACAGGCACTGCACCTTACAAATTGTCTCAAATTCTTTAACCCCTAAACTGGAAAAGAGCCGTAACCTGAGTGTCTGCTGCCAGTATCCATAATAGTAGAATCTATCTTTCTGCCTCTGTCACCAAGAACCACTTTCCTCCAGTATATTAGCATTCCCAAGGCCAGTCCAGGCTGCAGCCTGTTTCTCTGCTTTCACCTGCTCCAAAAGTTCACACTCAGCCAGGTCTCAGGTCTCTGCTCGCTGCAGTGTGAGTCCCGGCCTGTGCTCTGGGGCTGCCATCTTCCCTTGACATGACTCGGATATGGCCTCAGGGTTACAGAAGGCAGAATAAGGGCCTCCAAGTATGTCCACATCCTGAAGCCTGTGAATATGTTACCTTAAATGGCAAAAGGATTTAGCAGATGTGATTAAGTTAAAGAACTTAAGATGTGGAGATTACCTTGGATTATCCAGGTGAAAGCAAGATGTAATCACAAGGTTGTTTTGGGGGAAAGATAGAGGCAGGAGAGTAAGAGTCAGAGAAGAGATGTGCCAATGGATACAGAGGTCACAAGGATGTGAGGAGGGTCCAAGGAATGCAGGCAGTCTTCAAAATCTAAAAAGAGTAAGAAAACAGATTCTCACCTAGAGCCTCCAGAAGGAACACAGACAGCCCTGCCAACACCTTGATTTTAGGTTTTCCAACCTCCAGACCAGTCAGACAATACATTTATGGCGTCTTTAAACCACTTAGTTTGTGGTAATTTGTTATTTCAGTCATAGGAAATTGAAACAAGGGATGGTGCAGGAAAGCCACGTTTGCCTTTGTTGTCATGCCTCTTAATTCTACGTACCTCTAGTACACCTGTATAAGCCACTTCATTGAAAGTTTGGGAATAAATAGAAAGCAAACAAAACAAAACAAAACAAAACACAACCTGATATTAAATATTATTGTTCCCAGAGCCCAAGGTAGATAAGGAAAAACATTTATGGGATCTATTTGTGGGCATACCCCATTTCCCAGCCTTGCTGACCAGCCACAAAGCTCACCCTGTTTTGTTTTGTTTTGTTTTTTTTCTCTGTAAGCCTGCTTTCCCTTCTCTGTGGCAAAATTAATTCGTTCAACAAATATTTACTGAGTACTTACTATGTCCCAGGCACTGTTCTCAATGCTAGAAATAGAACAGTGAATACAAAAGAGAAATCATACAAATTATCACAGTGCTTATATTGCATGATATTTCCACCCAACATGATCCACCCAGCCTTTACCCTCTACCCCAAATAGGCTAATCTGTAAGGTACAGATAATCCATAACAATACTTTTCTCAATGTCCAAGTTACTCAATTAGGGATCATGCCATATTAGTTAGCTGACTACCAGAATTACCCATGGCAGGCTTCATTTCTCCAGTTTTTTTTTTCCTTCAGGTTCCCTCTGTCAGCATGAAGTCAAGATACCTTTCCTCATTCTTCCTGTGGTCTTCTGATCTCCTGTGAGTAATTCTTAGATCACACACATGGCACATATCCCAAAGACAAACTGTTGGTCTCAGTCTAAATCCATATTAAGGAGAGGAGGGAAGGATCTTCCTAAAGGCAACATATTCTGCCCAACTAAATAAGGACAGGTTTTCACTTTTGTTATGTGGAGCAGCTCCAATTCCCCTTTTGTCAGCCCACACCTGTAAACCATGCTCAGGCCCTACCTGTGCACCAGAAATGCTGCCCATCACTGTGCCTTTGTAAACGGAAGGACCTCCACTCATTACCACCATCCCTACTGGTAGATGCTGAGTAGATACACTGAGCCACATCATATTCCTACACAGTAGAAGAAGTAAATCTGTGCCTTCTGTCCCCCATTCATGGTAAGCCCTCAAGGGTTATGAAACTTTAACAATAATGTCTTCTAGTTATAGAAAGGAACCCCCAAGAAGGGTAAGTTCCTCCTTTTAATCACTTATAAATGATCCTTCCACCCTCCTCCCTTACGGTCTTGTTCTAAGGAAGGTTGCATAGGCACCAGCAAGCAAATACATTTGATGAAAGCAAATGTTAACTCCCTGGGCACTGAGGAATTTCAGAAGGAAGAATTGTTAATTGTAGGTTACATTACGCTTACCCCTATTAACTATACTATAATGCTGGTTGGAGAGTGATTATTGTAATATAATGCATTGATTGTATATTTACTGGGTGCCAGGAACTTTACTAAATGTTTTTCCTGTATTATTAGCTCGTTTAGTCCCCACCAATGAAGTTAGGACTACTTTTACCCACATTTTAGAGATGAGGAATTGAAACTGGGCGGGGTGAGAGGTTAAGAAAATTGTTCTAAGGTTATACTGCGAGTTGGTGGCAGAGCCAGGGCTCAAAAACATTGACCTGCCGGTCAGACGCTAACCACTCTGCTACACTCCTGAGCAGTGTTTAGTAACTGGAAGGCTACCAGGGTGGTAAATTTCATCTCCATTTCCATTTATAAGTAAAAATAGTAAAGGAAGAAAGGAACGAAAAGACAGATGTCGTGAGCAAATCTGACCACCTTGAAAATGAGAAATACATGAGAAGAAACCTGAAGCCAGGAACAAGAAATACGTTTGAGTTACAGCTAATTGAGCAATGGGTAAGTTTAGAAACTTAGGATCTAGAGTCAAGAGCAGTGTAGGAACTAGTGGCAGCATTTATTTTGAAAGTGTCGAGAGCTGCCACCTCTATTTAGATGCCTTTAATAAATGAGTCCAAAATACTCTAAAGAGAATCCCAGCAGAAATGACAAGCCAAGAATCCTTCCTTGGCTTACAAAAGAATGGGGGCTGCTTCTTCCCAAGTTACCATGCACAGAAGCAAAACTTGGCAGAATCTGAAACAAAGGATTTTGATCTTGTTCCTACCATTGCTTCCACAGAAGGAAACAAACAAACAAAAAAAAGCAAAAAAAAAATAAATAAATAAAAAAGAAAGAGAAAGAAACCCGCTGTGCTGATTACACTGGGTTACAACTGCTGAACACAGGAGCCTGCTAGGTGCTGCTTGGAAGAGAATCCACGCTGCTCTCTGCCCAGGGAAATCTGCATTTCCAGAGGCAATCCCCAAAAGACCTATGTGCTGGCTCAGATTTTTCTACCCCCCACTTATTTTCTGCAGAGTTTTGCTTCTTGAGGAAATTTTCCACATATAATTGAGCTGCTGCTCTGACACCATTTTCATTGAGTAATTCCTGGTGATGTCATACCAGCCAGGCACTAGGGGAAGCCCTGCTTTTATGGGTTAGCTCTTAATTTAGAAATTTTTATTTTCTGACTCCCCTCCCTTTTTTTCCTGGACTTCTCGGCTTTTGAGCAAGATTCCTGAGTGGTGAAGTGTTGCCTGCTTTTGCGAAAAGGAATTCCTGCTCGTGGAGAGGCAAATGGTTGAGTGAAGGCAAGATGTGTGTCCTGTAATAGTACATCTTAATTGGAGAGTTGGCAGGAGAGGAAGGATGTGTGGGCCTGGTGTGGGCTCCGCGGCTTCCCTAATGGGCTTGATGTTGCTGAGCTGAGAAGACGGGCTGAGGACCGTAGGACTCACGAGCACTCGCTGGTGCCACTAGCATGCAGACCTGGGGAACCAACCACCTCCTGCCTGGCACCTGGGCAACCACATCTAACCCACATCCCCACCTTCCTCCCTCGCCTCTCAGTTGCTCTGTGCAGCGAGCGGGCTGGCAGAGACCAGCTTGGCAAACCTTGCCTGTAAAAGCCTAATCCAAACAGCATGTCCGCTGAGCTCAGCGGGGTGACTCATGTGCAGTGATGTGTGAGGCCAGGAGCAGAGATTAGGATCTGGCCTGCCTGCCAGCCTACCCTGCACTTCCTTTGATCTACTCTGATGGTTTTTAATTCTGCAGAAGCAGCTTCCTGCCAGCGGCAAGCACCTCTCTGTGGAGGCTTGAGCCATCCGTGTCTATGCTGACCTACTTGTCAGGGTGGAGACTGGCATGTACTGATGATGGCACGGGGACTGACACCCTGGGCTCACAGCCCGCATGAGTGGAGAAGGGAGCCTCTTTCACAGAGGTGCCCATGGTGACATCAGAAACTTGCTTCTTAGCCAACACCAGCAAAGCCACGCGTGTGAGCAGCCTGGGCTCTGAACCTGATGCTGGCATTGGTTAGAATCACTTTGAAGTAAAAAAAAAAAAAAAAAAAGAAGAAGAAGAAGAAGAAAAGAGAGAGAGAGAGGGAGAGTCTCTCTCTAGGGGACTTTTTTTTTTTTTTTTTTTTTGTGAGCTGGGGCATCTCTGAGGACAGTGTCTGGCATAAAATGAGGCACTCTCTGGATTCTTCAGAAGTTCTTTTTCACATCTGTTTTGCTCAAAATGGAACACATTCAGAGTATTACTTTCTTGAACTTTTTCTCTCTGCTTGAGTGGAATGTTTTTGGCTCTGGATTCTTCCAGATCTCCTCAATGACCAATGCCAAACAGAACACCTGAAACCAGATCTCATTCTCTCTTTTTCTTTATCTTGCTCTCTTCTTTTTCTCACTTTTCTCAGAAAGTAGAGGAGTGATTCTCAACATTGGCTGTATGACCCTGGAGAGGGGGGAGGAGGAGGGGAGGGACGACACACTTTTAAAATTCCCATGCCCCGGCTCCACCCCAGAATAATTCACTCATATTCTCTGAGGGTAGGACCAGACGTCAATACTGTTTAAAGCCTCCATTGTGCAAAGTTGGGAATCATCGAAATGTTGAAGACCCACGGCATCAGCTGTTTACCCTGAGAATGGTTCCTATTTCCACAGTTGTCCTTCCCAGCACCATTCAATTTGAGGGCCTTCTGCAGACTGGTATGTTCTTTAACCAGGTCAAGATAAGATATTATCTGGATGGGATAACTGGCCTACATATTAAGAAGAATCTGTTCATCTGATCAAAGTGTTTACCAACCCACTGAGACTTAGCACAGAGAAGGAACATGAAGAGCTTAAATGCAGACAAGATGGGGTGTCCCAGGGAAGAAGTAGGGCTAGTTCAGAACAGAGAACAGTGACCAACCGACAGAACTTCGGGGAGGCAGGTCAGTATACGATGGTGACCAGTTCTGAGCAGAGCTCCTAGGTAAAATAAGGACCACTAGTTACATTTGAATTTCTAATATACAGCCAATAATGCAATATTTGGGACATACTTTATACTAAAAATGATTCATGTTTATTTGAAATCCAAATTTAACTACCTGTTTTATCTTTTATTTGCTAAATCTGGAAATCCTAGTTGTGGATAGCAGGCTGGAGAGGAGCATCTTGGGTATGGAGAGCATGGTAGCGCTCACCTGAGTGGTTACTGCCCTCCAGGGAACGTTGTGGAAAATGCGTAGGCATTTGGGGCTGTTCCAATGACTGGAGATTGCTACTGGCATTTAGTGGGTGTGGACCAGGATGCCAAACATACTGCAGTAGGTGGAAGAGTTCCAATGAAGAATCATCTCATCTAAAATGCCAAGAGCGCACGGACCAGTCCCACCTACTTCATCATTTTCCTGAGAACTAACCCTATCACCTTCACATAGTTGCTCTCTAGAAAGCAATGCACTGGCTACTCAGAGAAGATAAGAAACTGCCCCCAGGAAAGAGCTAACCAGACAAAGTCCAAGGTACTTGCCCCAATGCCTCCTATAGTCCAACAAACCCACACAGCTGGTCCAGTGAAATGAACCCCTGAAACTAACTCCAAGCCTTCAAATCGTACAGTAAGTACTGCCTCCTTCAGGAAACTTATACAGGGAAGGCTTCCTGAAGGAGTCTGTCTCCTCAACCCCTAAAACCATTATTTGTCTCATTTAAAACTAATAGTTGCATGTGTGCTAGCTTGTGAGTTAGTCTCGTCAGCTAGCCTGAGAACATCAGGGAGGTGAAATCAAGTTCTGGATGACCTTAATCATGTTGCCGATTTATTGGTTAGTTTTGTTATTTGTTACACTTAGTTTGCTTCTTTAAAAACTCTGGTATAGCTGAAATTAGATGTACAGATAGGTGAAGCAATTAAAGTAAAGATGAAAAGGGAGATGAGCAACCACAAAGAGGAAGGGGAACGCTAGGAACCAGAGATAAGATAGTTTTGTAAATGGATATTAAACTTAAGTCTGGGCTCCCTGACAGAGCAAAAAGGGAAACACAAAATTACATCACTCTTACTGTCTCAAAAAAAAAAAAAAGAAAGAAAGAAAGAATATTAGCTCATGAAGAAACTTAGTCTTCTTCCTCATGTCAAATTCTAAGAAAAATTTATTACACTGACTATGAAAGGATGCTGAGGAGCATAATGAATAATGTCTTCAATTGAGATTCAAAAAATGCGGGGTTTTTTTTTTCTATTTTATGTTTGCCTTGTAAGAAATTTGGAACTATAGTATTGAACCTTGGCTCAGTGAAGGCATTTTTATAAGGAGTAAGCTAGTATATTCTAAATTATTAGTTTCTAGTGATCTGATTAATAAAGGAACACTCAGAAGTTTTTAACTGACCAGAGCTTTTATGAAGGCTTTATGTGTGGCTCCCCTAGGAGTACTGACAGCCTAGAGGAAAAGGTGGGGATGCTGTAGAACTAGGTTTGCGGTGAGGGGTAGAGGAAGAATGGCTGGGAATAGCCACATTTCACTTTCCACCCTTACTTCCTCGCCGCAAGCTAGAATCAGACAGTTGGAGTTATCCACCCAGAAGGTGCTTCCCAGCCACATCCCCAGGAAAGGGATAAAGGAAAACAGTGTGTGTCACCAAGGGCCCACCCCTTGATAATCCTGAGAATGGCTAGAGGGACTGCCTGATCCTGTATATCACCCTTTAATGAGTGCTACACTTTGGGGGTTGCTTGCTTCTCTTCTAAAGGCAGAAAATAAATAATTAGATGACTCAAAAAAGTTTCCTTTTTTGGTTTTATTTCAGGCTTTTGTTTTTTTGAAACCAACTTCCTAACTAATGGGAGACTAAAACAAACAAACAAAAAATAAACTGCAGATTTAACTCCCCCCACCTCCCATACACACACACAAATTCCAGCCCTTGTGCTTGGTGGCTAGCAGTGACAAAATCACGATGAATCACCATATGTCAGGATCCATAGCTAAGTCTAAGCAGCACGTCTGGGATGAGAGGTCAAGGCCAAAAATAAGAACCTTGGACACAAGTTTTGGTCTTTTGCTTTTAGATGATGGCAGCCTCTGTTTCTGTTCTGCTGGTTGGAAAAGAATGGCAGAGCCATTCCAGGTGCAGGTGGAGAGGCTCCCAACTGCTCCCTTTCCTTTCCTCACTAGAGGGAGGAGGACAGCCAGGAAGAAGCCTTTCTCTCCTCTGGGAGTTGTGCTGTCTTGCTTGCCTAGGGGGCTTGCTTCTCAGGTCCGTGGATACTGGCCTTAGTGCTGGAATGTGTATTCTGGATTGGTTTTCAATTCTCTGTCAGGCCAGCAGTGTTGACCCAGGTCCTCCCTTTCACATGGGATTAGAGACAGAGGGTTTAATCAGGGTTATTTTTTGCTACCCAGCATCTGAACTCCCTTCCATGTTTAGGACGTTTACCACTTTATAAATCTTGGTATCCTGAGAAAGAGCCCCAAAGGCTAGATACTCTCTCCTCTAGACTCCTTTGCAGCTAGGACATGGACACATAGCAAAGATTTGGCTAATCAGGTTCACCTGTTTCACATGTACTCAGATGTCGTTGGCACAAAGAAATAGAGGCAATGGAGAATTCTTTCTGGGAATAGGCTGCAGGGCAACAGAAACACGCAGGCCCCCGAGGCAGTGGTGCTCATGGTGGTATCCAGTGTCTCGGGCTGAAGGTGGTAGCAGTACAGGTTGTTTCTGTTGCTTACAAATAAGAATCCTGACTTTGTCCAACTACAGCTGGTTTTGGTCTATCGCTTGCAGATGCTTTTTTTTTTTTTTTTTTTTTTTTTTTTCTGCCTGCATTCTTTATGCCTCTGCGTTCCTGGCAATTCCACAAGTAATCCAGAAAAGGAGAAATGAGCATGCAGAGAATTTGACCACAGCTGGGAAGTGAGCCAAGAGAACTCTGAAGAACTTGACTGTTGGATCCCTCATTTTGTTAGGTGGGGTGGATGCAAGATTAGTGAGACAGAGGTTGTGGGCTGTCCATCATATTTAATTTTTTAAAAATCTCTAACTTGGTTATACAATGATTACCCATAGCACTTAAAGATCCCATGAGGGCGTGGACCAAGTCTGCCTTGTTTTCCTCAGTACCTACGTCATACTGGGTACTCAGTAAATAGTAGTAAAAGATTGATGATGGAAGTTTGAGAAAGAAAATTCAGGGAAGAGAAGCTTAATGTATCTTTAATGTCTCTTTAAAAAATTGTCTCAATAATGTGGGAGCTGAAGATTAAGGCTGATGAGTTGAGCCAACACTGCAGATATTTGATGGTGTTGATTGAAGAGTCAGAGCCTGGAGCCTGGAGTCAGACTATCAAAGACAGAGACGACACACTCCTGGGCAGGCAGAGCCTGATTTGGGTCTAGCCCAGACAGAATGCCAGTTCATTTCTCCCTGGAAGGGGGCCCCTGAGAGTGCCTGCAAGCTGAACTAGGTGGCTCTCCAGAAAGCATATTGAATCAATTGCAAATGCAATGACAGTACTTGGTCGAAACCCCAGAACTGGGGTGGGTGGAGTTAGTTTAAATCTAGAAAACCAAGGGCAAGTTTCACCATCAGCTGTCTTAGCCATAAAAGAACTTCTGTGCATCTGTTGTAGTAAAGCTGGTTTTGAGTAACACTCATATTTGAATTTGGGGCCACAAGGACACATATACTACCTACTGACTGACTCTGGTTCTCATTCTTGTTTGTGGGATGAACCAATGGAACCTTACCTTAGGCAAGTCTCTTAACTAACTCATCCATGCTTTCATTTCCCAATTTCAAAATCCCCGCTTTTAAAATGGAGGGTTTGGACTATCTTGCTCACCATTTCCTATCTAAAATGTGACAATTCTGTTATTCCCCTTAAGGACAAGAATCACGTGTTCTTCAATATACTCTTCCATCCAAGTACAAAGCTGGACACAGCAGGCACAGACAGACTACAGTGTGGCTGTATTCCAGGAAAGCCTAAGCCAGACTCCTCTAAGAAAATTCTTAGCCAGGACTTAGGGCTAGCAGTGATAAAGTTAGACCAGAGAGAACACTGGCATCCTTTGACCTGTAACTACGATTGGTAACCAGTTACGGAATCTTCTAAACTGCTTACAGTGCTCAATTTTGCTGCTGTGGCTAGATTTCCTAGGTACTACTTCTAGTCCAGGCTCGTCTTTAAATTCACATTGAACAGGAGATGATGGTTAAAGCGAACACTTCCAGTACAGCCTGGAACTAGTGAGAGAATTGTGAAATCTCATACACACGTATATATGGTTTAAACTTGTACTGCACAACTAGCTTTTAAGTTGCAGAGTCTACGACTGTTTTTGTTTGGAGAGGGTGCCATGACTCTTTCAGTCCTGGCCTTAGAATAATAAGCAGATCTGAAGGTCATAAGTGACAGCAGACGGGATGATCATCTTATTTCCTCTGCTTCCTCCCTGGGGAAAGGCAAGAGGACTCCAGAGAAAAAAGAGATGGGAAGCAAAACAAGTGAATACCAAGTGGGAGGCGAGAAGATGGCAACAGACATGGGAGCTCAGCTGCCAGCAAAAATCTGATGCCCTGGATTATTCCGAGGAGAGCACGCAAGTCTTCCCAAATTTAGGCGCCCTAACATGATTGGGAAAGCCACACCCATCAGCCCACAGACAGCCAACACTGCTGCAGAACCAGTGAGACACCTTCGGGAGCTGCCCAAGTTTCTGGAACACCACTGCAAAAGCTGTCTTTTTCCCTAGTGGATGCTTGAACACAAGCATGGGGTGACCCAGAGCTGCCACACAGAGATGAAAAAAGAAAAAATTTTTTTTAAGGCAAAGTTAATATCAGAAATTTTGTCCCAGGGCTAACAGCCAGTTCCTTCTCCCTGCAGGTCTGACTGAGCAAGCGCTTAGAGCTTTGATGTCAACAGAGGTAGGCAGGGCAGGCCCCAGTGGAAAACTGTGAAGTCAGCAGAGTTATCTCCAGCACTCCTCCCTTCCCCCTTGCTTCCCCTTTCTCCACCCATTTCCCCCCTCTCAACTTCCAGCTTCTCATTTCCCAGGGGACCCTGGAACATATGAAAAGCCACCATCCTCAGATACGAGGGGCCAGCTCATGGCTCCGGCTATCAAAGTCTGCTTTTCTTCCCCCAGTCTAAAACAAACAAAGGCGGGCATTCCATACATTTCCTAAGAAAAGAGAGGAGAGTGAGTACAGAAACCTTGTCTTTTGTGCTCTCTCAGTTAGACCCCAAGAGTTTGAGGTCTCAAGTTTGAATCTGTCTTCCTGCCTCCTGGGGTTTTTAAAAGATTCAAAAGTGCCTCAAACCAGTACAGCTGCTTGGTTTACGGCTCAAATTTAAACCACAAATTGTAAAATGATAAATCTCTGCTCAAATCTCTTCCAGGAAAGACTTTGTTATCAAGATTAAGTTACAACCTCATGGACGTATGAGTGAGTTTAGCTGCTGACTAACTCTCACACTCATTTTTCTGCTGGACGTGGTTTTTCTTCATGAACTTTCACTGTTTCTGAACACTTTAAACAAAGAAAATGACTGAAGGCAGGAAAAACATTGGGGACTTCTTAACCCAAGGAGCGGTTTACATGCTTTATTGTGTAATAGCTCCTTTTGTTTTGTGAGAACCAAAGGAAGTTTAAGAAATATCTTTCTTCTTGAGCACTTATTGCCAGAGAACACTGAGAAATGGCTTCCCGTGGGTAGCTACACGCACTTCAAACTCTAGTTGGCGTGTGTAGTGTGGGGTAAATCAAAGTTGGTTTAAGGAATTTGGGTCTTAGAGTATTTGTTCAGTGACTTGGGCGGGATTGCAGCATGAATTACTGTATTTTTGTTCTCATGAAAGTCAGTTCTCTTACAGGGTCTGCCCTAGTGACAGAGGACTGTGACGAGGAACTAGGCTGCATGCATGCTTTTCTGTAATGCTGCACCTCCCTGGCAGCGCTTTGGCAGGCAGAAGGAAGAGAGATGAAATACTTGTTTGAGGTGCCTATCTTGCCTCCTTGCAGGGTCTGTCATACTGACCTCGTTTTGATCACCTGATGCCGCAGGAAGACACTCAGTCGTCCAGCATAATGCCTTGGGAACACAACTATGACCCAGTATTTCCTAGGCCACTCAAGTCTTAAGGACCATCAGACTGTGAGTCATAATCACTTTAGCACTTACCCCTAAATTCCTTCTTGTTTATTTTATACCTCAGAAACCTTCAGTCTCTCTCTTTCTTGAGGCCCTTAGGTTTTTGTTTTCTGATGTCATTTCATGTTATCACCCATGCCAGCCACTGCAAGCCCTGCCACGGCTCCTTTCTTTTCTCTGCTCTTCCTGAAGTCAGTCCTGCTGTCATTACTGCTGCTTTTTCTGGGATACTTCAAGTTGTGGAGAGAGTTCTTTTCCTGTGATTATAGCTCTTTCTTCCAAATGTGACTTGTCTGGCGTCTCTATGATTATAGCTCATTAGGACTCTTGAGGCTAGAAGGCACTATTTTTTTTTTTACTAAAGCCTTATTTTTATTTTATTTTTAAATAACATGTATTATAACTTATTTTCGCACACTAGTATAAAGATGAAAACAAAACGATCATTAATCCCACAGTCCAGATAACCCCTAACAGTACTTTAGAAAATAAAAAGTAATATATACGCAGAAAGAAAATTAAAACAAAATAAAAAGTAAAATAAAAGGTAAGAGGTAAAGCAAAAGTTTCCTCTTCTGTCCCTGAGTCCCTCTCCAAAATATAACTACTATTATTATTTTTGTGTATCCTTGTTACTATGTATTTATGTAGATCCTTTAATAAAATTTTACATAAAAGAGATCTTACTATACCTATTTTGCATTTGCTTTTTTCACCTAAAATACTGTCTTGGAGATCTTTCCACATGTGCATTGCAGATATACACTCTGCTTTTAATATCTGTGCAATCTTTGTTAGAAGACAACGTGCCTTCCAAATGAATAGTTCAGTTAATATAATTCATGGCCCTTTTCTGTCCCTTTACTTCCTCTACTCCCTGAGTTCAGAGTGACTTAGCTGACTAACAAGTTTGGAAGAATAACCTAAACATGCTAGGTTCAATTCTGCCCTTTCTTCTTAGGATCGAATTGCCTAGAGGAGGTGTGCTTCTGCTCCCACAGAAGTGAGAAGAATTGGTGAATGCCTGCCCAATTCTGGGTTTCAATAGTGAGGAGCCTATTTTTCTCTCACTGCATGTGAGATAGTATGTGGAACCACATCCAACTTTTCCTTTTATCAGGGGCATTTAGGCCTTCATCTGTCACTCCTTATTTCTCAATCTGTTCAAAATCTGAGCTGGGAAGAAGGCTGCTGTTTATTGGGCCTACTCAGAGTTGCCAACTCTTGTTCCTTATTTGGATATATCAAAATTTATTTAATCACTTTATTAATAGATATTTAGGTGGTTCCAGTTTATTGCTTGAACAAACAACAGATCAATGAACATCATTATAAGCTGTAATTTTTGCCAGCACATCAATAGATAAATTCCTTACAATATAATTGCTGTATCATAGATAGGTGCCTTTGTATCCCTAATAAAGGTGGATGTAAAAACCTACCCTCAATCTTAATGGGAGTTGGGAAGGGGGTGCCTAGACAATAAACTAATTGTTTTAATGGCAATAATTAAGATTGATTTATTTCTTTCTGTGTGCCAGATTCTGCACTAAGCACTTTATGTACACCAATGCTCATAACAACCTTTTGAGATAGTGACAGTTATTATCTCCATTTTATAGTAGAGGAAACTGAGATCAAAACTTAAATAACTAGCTCAATGCCACAAAGCTAATAACTAGTAGAGATGGAATTCAGGTCCAGGTTTGTGAGATTTCAGAGCCTATACTTCTGACCACCCAAATAAGGTGTTCCTCATGGCATAGAGTGGGTGGTAGGTTGGTTTAGCATTGGAAAATGTGTGAGGACCATGGGTTCAGGGCTCAGCTCACACATGTTTACGTATACAATACAGTGACTAAGAGCACAGAATCTATATCTAGCCTCTGGGTTCAAATCCCAACTTGGCCTCTTATCAACAGTGTGATATGTACTTCAGTTTCCTCATCTACAAAAATGGAGATTTTTTTAAAAAAGAGAATTAAGTTATTTAATATTTGTAAAGCCCTAAAAATACTGCCTGGCATAAAGTAAGTCCTTCATAATTATGTATGTAAAATAAATTCATTTATTTTACAATTATTTTTAATTCCAAAAGCAATACATGAGTTTATATTCATGTAATTTAATAATTTATCTTAAATAATTCAAATAAAATACCAGTATATATAATAAAAAGTAAAAGCCTCCTTTCTCCTTAAGCATCCGCCTCCTCCTCCACAATTTAATCACACTCCTCTCCATAGGGTTTAACAGTTAGTGTCTATGCTTCAGACCTTTTTTAAAAAAATGTATATTTATCTTTATGTTTGTGGTTCTATTTATTCACAACTGAGATTATACTACTAGGAGAAAAGTTTAACATTGTGATTAATAAATCTACATTGGAGCAAGACTATCTGAATTCAAGTCTCAGCTCATCTACCTACTGACTGGGTCACCTTAGACAAATTACCTGACTTCTCTTAGACTGGTTTTCCACAATGGGGAAAAAGCTAGTACCTTCCTTGTTATGGAAATTAGATGAGTTGATATATGCAAAGCTCTTAAAACAATGCCTAACACACACAAAAAAAAATAGTAAGTGCTACTTCTCATAATTATTTCTACATATGTTGTCCTGGGACTTGCTCTCTCCCTTAACAGCGTTTTTTAGGGATTATTCCTAATACATACAGCAGTATGTATAAAAATGCTTTTAAAGGTGATTATTATGGTATTTCATAGACCAACCACACTGTAGTTTATTTAGATGTGCCCCAATATGGGTTGATTCTATCATTTAACACTTTCTCATCTGAAGATACAGAGTTCTGGAGTCCATCAATACAAGCTTCACCACTTTATTTAACTGTCACATAGATCATTTACTGCAGGTCACACAATGTCCTAATGACCTTAAAAGTGTTAACTCATTTAATACATATAATGATGCTATTACAGTAAGGGCTATTTAACCGTCATATTATAGACAGGGAATCTGAGGCACAGCAAGGTAAAGTAACTTACCCAAGATAACATGGCTAGGGAAAGAGGGCTGGGGGAGTCCAACCCAGGCAGTCTGACTTTCAAGTCCATACTCTTAACTTTTCTGTACACATTCTGCCCCTCTCTTGTTTGTTCTATTGCATTATGTATTGAAGCATTACTTCAATAAGACCCTGAGCCCATCTTGTCACATTTTACACCTATATTGTGGGTTGGGAACTCAGACTCTTTGTAATATGCATAGGAATATACAAGTAATCTAAAGGACAACATGATTTGCTAAATCAACCTCACTTTTTTAACTACTAAGAGCCAGCATGCCTAAGGACTGTTCCTGACAATAGCCAGCCTGCACTGAGAAACCCCTTCAAGTGATGATTTCAGCACTTGCCTTTAGAGGCTCTGGGTCTAGGCTGTCAACTCTACCTCTCTGTGCCACACTACCCCTGAGAAAACTCACAATGCATGTCAGCAGACAGCCTTAAAATAAACAAACATGTTTATGTTGTGCCAGGTTATGGAACAGTGCATATCAAATTAGGTGGTGGAAAACTCATGCAAATAATCTTTTATTTTTCCAGTTCCTGCTGTGTATGAGTCTTTCACAACTGATTTGGCCAACTCAAATTTCTAAAATGCTAAGGTTCAGAAAGTCTGGTCAAAAGTTTGCTAGTAAACTATGAAACCCTGCTTCTACCCTCCTCCACTGTCCCATCCCTCCCTTCAAGCTACTTGGGCTTGTAGACATGTGTATACTAAATGCCTTTTTCTTTAAAGATATGGGTGAGATATTTCTTTTGGAGTATTTCCAAACAATCTGGCAAATCTACACTTGACATTCACCACAGGAAAGCATATTTAAAAAAAGAAAAGAAAAGAGAAGAGAAAAGAAACAGGGAAACAAGAAATTGAATTAGGGCAGAATGTGGGCCTACCCTCTTTAGAAATCTTTCCAAATGAAAGCCTTCATAAAACCGAATAGGTTTTTTAAATGTTTTACTTTGTTAGTAAGAGTTTAAGTTTTCATTTAAAAAGTTATTGCTCATTCTAACAATAATCTAAAACTTGCATTTTTCCTTTTATAAATAAACTTCTATCTCTGGGTTTTGTTCTTACAGAAAAAAAAAAAAAAAAAAAAAAAACTTAAAGCCAATTTGCCACCCCTCCCGAAGTTTAAGTTTTGGCTCAAGAAGTTTCCTATCCTGTTCCAGCTGTGACATGTTGAAAGCAGAGCTGGCATTTATGCCCAACTTGCTATATTTTTTGAGCTTTTGCTGTAGCTCTAACCCTTTATGGTTTAGGAAATAGGGTGGAAGATAGGAAGGAAATGAGGGAGCTCTAGGTGGGAACAGATAATAGAATTTTCTCAGGAACTTTTTCCTACTCCTACTCTTCACACCACCCAAGGGACAAAATGCCTTTACCACATGTCTAGTCTAACTCCTCTCACAGGGAGGTAGTTGAGCAAGGACTGGATTGGGTTGGGATGGGACCATTGGCTTGTCTTATGTTTAATTACAATTCAGAAAGCTGGAGATTGGATATAGGAAATTATATCCTGGCAGAATTGCTAAGATCAAAAACAAGTTGATTGAAAAAGAGGTGACTCACTTTTTTTCACGAAAAATATCTATCATACACACTCAAAATCAATCCACTTTCTGCAATAGTATCTAGTGTGAACTGCTCTAACTTTTGTTTCCTGCCAAAGAAGTAGATCCAGCAGCCATGTTTTGTATCAGATGATTCAGTTCTCTGATTTCTGATCTTCTCATGGCTGATTGGAGCGGAAGTGGGTACTTGATTCCAGGGCAGTCAATTCATAGATTGACTAGATTCCCATGACCTGTAGCCAGTTTTGAAAAGACACACTAGGCCAATCAGGGTCTCTCTCTCAGAGACATGGAATGAAAGTAAAGAGAAAAGTTACCACTTAGTATCGGGACTGAAGGGAGTATGCCTGAACTATATTTATAATGATGAAATACCATGAACACCTATGAATTTCTATTGGTGAGGTCTGTACAGTCAGTCACCTCAGACTGAGAACTAGCTTTTGGCACTAGTTTCTCTGAAGCCAGCTCATTATAGTTCCCGTCCTTGAGTTTCCGAAAGCTTCCATTATCTTATCATGTGTTTTTCTTAAAATTCTTATACTTGAGCTGAGTATAATGAATGCCTGATACTTTAGCCAAAACAAAATACAAAAACGAAAACCCAAAATCATTATCAAATAGGCAGGCTAAAATAGAGCCAAAATAAAGGGAACTGAGGAATCAGGAAAGTCTAAACCAGAAGCAACAGGGGTAGGGGACTTTGTTAAGGCTATTGAGGTTGTAAATAATATTATTGAATCTAATTCAAGTTGATTTTAAAAAAAATTAATGTATTCATGTAAAGAATGCTAAAGTGGCTCAAGGGCAGCCAAGGTTCTTGAAAACTAATGTCTGATCCTCAAAATGTTAACTATAGAGTTGTTACCATCTGACTGATCAATTTCATTCCTATGAAAACACACGTGCACAAAAAAATTTGTTCATCAGTGTTTATAGCAGCATTATTAATAATAGCTGGAGTGAAAACAACTCAAATCTCAATCAGCTGATGATTGGATAAACAAATTGGTATATCCATACAATGGGATATTATTTGGTTATAAAAGTGAAGTTCTGGTTCATGCTACAAATAGATAAACCTTGAATAAGTGAAAGAATCTAGACACAAAAGGCCTTATATTGTGATTCCATTTATATGAAATGACTAGAATAGACAATTGCATAGAGACAGAAAGTAGATTAGTGATTGATAGAGGCTGGGTAGAGTGAGGAATGGAGAGTGACTGCTAATTAATGGGCTTGGAATTTCTCCTGGAGGAGCAGGGGATAAAAATGTTTTGGAATTAGTGATGATGGTTGCACTACTCTGAATCTACTAAAAACCACTGAATATACTAAAAAGCTTTTTATTTTAAAAGGTTGAATGGTATGACATATGAAATATATCTCAATAAAGCTGTTATTACAAAATTATATATGCAAAATTTTATATTTACACACACACACACACACACACACACACAACGAAATGAAGCAAAACAAACAAAAAAAAATGTAGTGGTACAAAGTGGAAAGCCAAAAAAAAACCATATAATTCTCTCAGGCTCTCATCTTTGTTTCCCTGTGTACATCTGCTTCATTTTTGTCTCTTTACAAATAAGCTTTCTTAGTTTTTCATGTACTTAGTGGATAGACTATGGACCCACAGTTTAAAACTTATATGTTATAATACAGACTAAGTAGACAGTCATCTACCCATTTTCTCTTCTTTCTGGACATACAACTGGACTACATTTTCTAGTGTCATTTGCAGTTCAACATGTGATGAGTTATGGTTAGTGGAATGTGGGCAGAAACGATGCATACTATTTCTAGGCCTGACCAATTAAAAAAAACCTACTCTGCCTTCCTCCATCCTCTCCTTCTTCCTTTGACTAAGAATTTAGAGAATAGTTGAGCCACTAGATGGAAGGAACCTGGGTACCTGATAAAAATCTGTGGAGCAGAGCATTTTCCCATCTCCACTGACGTACACTGAAATGTGTGATATAACTGAGAAATAAACTTAAGCTACTAAAATTTGAGGATTGATGATTATAGCAATTAACCTACTCTGACCATATATGTCCTCTGTACAAAAAGACTAACTCAGTTTGATTGGTGGGTCTCAATTCTGACTGGAATCTTCAGGTAAGAAAATTGTATTGGCCCAAGGTGAGTCAGGTAGTCTCCTAATTAGTCAACTCGAGCCAGTGTATGAGGTCACAGAACATAAAAATAGTTCTCTGGGGTCCTATTCATGTAAATAAGCAGTTTTTCTTAGAGAAAAGATGTCTTCATAGTGGTTAGTGTGAATTAGGGAGATGAATGTGCAATGTCCAAGGCAGCTTTTTGTTTCTCCAACACATTCATTGATATACAGTCATGTTCTTCATATAGTTGTATGCTGATTAATGGCAGGAATATGCTCTGAGAAATGGGTCGTTAGGTGATTTCCTCATTGTGTGATCTTATACTACACTTACACAAACCTAGCTGGTAGAGCCTACTACACACCTAGGCTGTAGGGTACAGCCTATCGCTCCTAGGCTACAAGCCTATATAGCATATCGCTGTACAAAACAACACCAGATTAAATCAAGCACAAGAGAAAATGATGCAATCAACAGACTTGGTAACCGTGAGATATATGAGGCTGCTGGTGCCATAATAGCACGCTGTTCTACAGTAAATGTTTTTTATAAGTAGAAAGTACATTCTAGAATAATAAAATAAGTATGGCATAGTAAATGTGTAAACCAACAACAGTCACTTATTGTTATTGTCGTTTTACGTGCTATTCGTAATTGTATGTGCTATACTTTTACACAGTATATATAAATGCAGCACAGTGAGTTTGTTCACACCAGCATCACCACAAACATGAGTAATGCATTGTGCTGTGAAGTTAATGTAGCTATGCCATCTCTAAACAATAGAAATTTTGGGGCTCCATCATAATCCTGTGAGACCACTGACACATATGCGTCTATCATTGGCCAAAATGTTGTTACATAGTGCACAACTACAGAATACATATGTGGATATGGATATAGATAATATATAGCTAGAGAAATTCTAGTTCCTAATTCTAAAGGTAAAATTCCTTTTAGGTAATTTGAAAAATACAAAAAATAAATAAATAAATAAGTCACCATTTTGCAGTACTTTCCTCCTTTCTTTACTTTCCATTTCTTTCCTTCCTCTCATCCTGTGAGGCAGTATAATGTTGTAGCTAAGAGCGGTTATCTCTGTAGAATGAGACTACCTGGCTATAGCCTTGTTTGACCACTTTCTGGCTTTGTGACTTTGGGCATATTATTTAACTATCCTCTGTCTTAATTTCCCCATCCATATGGAGATATTAATGATAGCACTTATGGTAGAGGAGTCTTATGAAGATTAATGTAATATAAGGTCAGTGCTTGGTACATAGTGAGGACTTATTAACTATTTGTTACTATGTATCTGAAATCGCATTCCAAATTTTTAAAATTATTTTCTCAAATATTCAAAGGATAGAAAATGAATTTTGCCTTTATGTTCTTTTTGCATTCTAGAGGATCCAAAAAAAGTGGCAACCAGTGGTTTTGCGGGACATCCTGAACCTGTGGGGGAATCCAAATACGTTTTAGATGGAGATGCTGAAGTTTGTGTTAATAATGCAAAGAGCCATTTTTATTGGGGGCAGGTATACCTCTGTCCAAATTGTTCCAACATCTTGTTTCCTTTGTCAATGATCAGAAATAAGAAGTTAGGCCCCCAGCACTTGCGTCAAGACTCCCATCCAGGAGGGTGGGGCAATGCTGAGAGCTAAGGAAGAGAGGCTGCCAGGCAGGAGTCCCAGGGCCCCTGGAAAGAGACATAAGGGGGAACTTTAAGGGCAATAATATTTGATATCCACTTTTAAAAATATACATAATTTTATTACAACACTTAAAAATATAAAATTCTTTAAAAAACACAAGGTTTACTATTGATACTAATTCCTGTGAGTTTGCTGTGCTACCATACACAAGTCAAGAAGTGAAAGAAGCAAAACAATTGCCTGGGCCCACATTCACACTTCACACATATCTTTACAGGATAACCATTTATTCATCTCCATCTTTCTCCTCCTCTTCATCTTCTTCCTGCTCGTCTTCTGGTTTACTCTTCTTCCTGGAGCCTGTTTGCCTGCCAGGGCCCTTCTTTCCCACTTCACTTTTGCCTTTTGCACAGTATGCAGCAATATCCTTCTCACATTTTCCCTTTAGCTTAGCTGCTTTCTGTTCATAAGACTGCTTATCTTTGGCTGACAGTTCACCCAGTTTTTTGCAGTATCCCCAGTGGATAAGCCAGGTGCTCACTTTTGATCTTTGGGCAATGTTCAGAGCAAAACAGGAAGAAGGGAGATAGAGCCCTTTTAGGAACATTGGGATATTTTTTTCTTTCCTTTCTTATCACCTTTGGGAGAAACATAATTTTTTATCTCCCTGTCATAACGAGCTTTGTCACTTTTTGACATATCTCCAAACTTGAACTTTTCTTTTGCAGACATGGTCTTCCATCTCTCCAAATATGTATTAAAGAATTTGGTAAAATTGATGGAAGAGTCTGGGTGTTTCTTCTCATGCTCTTCCTGGTAAGTTTGCAGAGAAGGCATACAAAGACATCATGCCCCCAGGTTGTTGAGGTCTCCTTTACCCATGGTGACAGACGGTGTCTACTCCTCCGAGCCCCACAGAGCTGCTTCCTTGACAGAGCTCCAGTGTGAACTGGTTTCTCTGATATCCACTTTTAAGTTTTCATTTTCTGCACTGTAATTTTCTTATGTAATCCTCAAGACTTCATAAAGTTTGTTAAAATTGCAGCCTTATGTTAGCTGCTCTTGGGAAATAGAATGCTTCACATTTTGTGTAAGGTAGTTATTAGAGTGACAGCAGCTGGAAAAGCTGTTATGTGATGGCTAGAGGTAATTGGGAGAGATTCTGGAGCAGGCCTGCTGACTGTAAGGTGACACTGGAAACCAGGATGGATTGAAAAATATGTAAACACTTGCTGGAGGTGTTCAGAATACCTGAAAAGAAGACAGGCTTTTTTTGTGTTCATACAAAATAGAGAATAGAGTTATAGAATATGAAAGTAATGTTATCCAGTAAGGCTGGAAAATCTGGAGTCTCTTGATTGTTAGATAGATAGATGATAGATAGATAGATAGATAGATAGATAGAAAGAGAAAGAAAGAAAGAAAGAAAGAAAGAAAGAAAGAAAGAAAGAAAGAAAGAAAGAAAGAAAGAAAGAAAGAAAGAAAGAAAACTGGTACTAAGATAGCTTTTAGGTAAAAGAAAAGTGGTGAATACACATGTATTTACACAAATGTGTATTGTGAGTGTATGTTGGCTTTATGGTATATATGTTTTCACTTGTCTTTATATCATGTACCCTTCGTAATATCCTTCCATATTATTCAAGAACATAACAAGTATATAATGAATAATGGCCTCTTAGTACCCTATGGTGTGATTATGCTATGATTTATTTAAAATATTCCAATTATTGGACTTTTTTTCAGTTTTTCACTTTTGTAAATAGCAGTGAACATTCTTAAATATTCTTTGAATATTATAGATTATTTCTCAACATAAGTGTTCAGAAGAGTATTTTCTATGCAAATGGTATAAAGGATTTTAGGTATTTTTTATTTAGATTAACAAACTGCCCGCTGGGAAGATCATACCCAGAAAAACTCCATGACCACTGTTGCCACTGTCCTCCCAGAATTGGATGAGTGTTCATTTCACCCCATTGGGGTAACTTGCATATTTGGGGGGTGAGCTGTGCTCATTTAAAGAGTCAGGACATGACAGACACAGGAAGGCATTTGCTTGTTACCAAGGAATTTCACCAAGAAAATATGGCTCAATTTCCATGTCAAAAGAATTGCCTTTCTTTACCTTCACAATAGTCTTTCTTTAGGTTTGGCTGTGAGGAAACATCAATATTTTTTATGGAAAGAACTTGCTAGCATCCCTTAAAGAGAACTTATTTTTAATTCTAACCTTTCAATTTAGAAGGCAAGGTAAAATGACCTGGTGCCATGACTGAAGGAAAACCTTGTCTCTGACTCTCTAAAGTTTACTTCTACAAGCAGGCATCCTGGCTCCAGGTAAATGACAAGTATATTTCATAACATACCTACAGTGACCATTAATTTAAATATAAGTATGGGGAATATTAATGGAAAAATGTAACAGGGGCATGGAGACCACTTACAGAACCAGACCAACTTATCTAATGTCATCTAGAACATGAAGTGTTTCAGGGCAAATTTGATGTCATAGCCATGAGAGAAACATTACAAGTGATGTGCTCACACTAGTTGTCCTGGCTCTCCCTGAAGTGTTCTCCTCAGTTCAAGGATATCATGAGCAGCTTAGTTTCTCCAGCATCCTAGATGGGCAGGAATGTGTAGGGCACAGTTCACTTGGAAGTTCTACACTATTGCTGACCTTGCTCCCAAATGGGGAAGTATAGGTGAGAGAAGACATCTATGCAAGCTGTTCAATTTCTCTGCCTTCATTGATTCATGAGAAGTCATTCTCTAGAATAAATATTCTTTATTCTGAAAACAGTGTCAAGAAAGAATACTTGAGCTCTTTGAAGAACTACTAGTTCTAGTTACCAATTGCTGTTTTGGTAACATTAACAAGAAAACACACAGTTTAATTCTGAAATTGCCTGTCAAATAATTAGGATGGAAGAAATGTTGTATATGCATTAGGTTGAACATTACTTATGTATTTTTTAAAACATAGGATTCTTTCAGTTAATCTTTCAATAAATTGGACTATAACCATTGAGCTCTGTTCTATAGTTTAAGCACTTAACATCACAAATCCTCCACTGAGCAGATATGAAAACTAAGCAGGAAGTTTAGCTGCATCTCCTGAATCATAATTAAATCATGAAAAACCCTGGACTAGTGCTGTACATTTCCTTTTATTCATTTTCAGCAAGACTGTACTGACTGCCAAAGTAATTCATGTGCATTATAGATATAGAAAAAAGTACAAAGAATAAAATAAAAATCACCCATAATCTCACTATTAACATTTTGGTAGGTCCCCCCCCATTCCTTTACATATATATATATATATATATTTCATCTCATTTCTTTTGTGTTCCTGAGATGTATAGCATTATTTTATAATCTTTTTTCTTGTTGTAGGTGATGTCTATTTACACCATTAAAATAATATTGTAAGGAAGGAGATTTTTTGATAGGTAAACCTTTGAACATAGCTCTGATTATTTCCTTTGGTCTGGCTAATTTCTCCAAGTGAAGTTGCCAAATAGTCACGTTTTAGGTCTTCTGATAAATAGTACTAATAATCCCTCTAGAAATGTTGACCATTTTATATACCTATTAGCAGTATATAGAACTACCTGCCTCCTCATCTACATTAAATGGTATTTAAAAACAAAACAAAACTTTTTCAAATTGATTTCTGGCAAGCGGTATCTTCTCATTTTAATTTGTACTTCTTTTTAATTATTCTTGTTGTTATACAGAATTATCAGTGATTTGTAGTTCTACCTTTGTGAAATGCCTGTTCATGTCTTTGCTGTGCCTCCATTTCTTTTTTACTTTAAAATGTGAAAAATATTCTTTACTCTGCAAACAATTTGGGAAAGAATACCTAAGATTCTCTAAGAACTACTAGTTCTAGTTATCCAATTGCTGTTTTGATATAAAATCAACAAGAAAATGCATTTAAAACTCAACACTGCAATCACCTGTTAAATAATGATGATAAAATAAATGTTGAATATGCATTAGGTTTTTTGTAAAACATAAGATCTTTTCAATTAACCTTATGATAATTTGGACTACAACATTTAAGTCTTATGATAATATTCTAAAACCACTTGGAAACATTTTCTTTAACTTGTAGTCCTAAAAAGCCATTTTAATGTCCTTATCAATACTCACTGTAACTAAATAAAATCAGTTCTTTGTGGCCTTAATAGTTGATACAACTTAATATATTCAAAGGTGTGATGAAGCGGCTCCATCTTCCCTTTGTTTATATGATCTGAAATCACAGTTCTGCACAGTGGACATATTTTCCCTCTGTTAAACCACACAGCGATGCCCTCTTCACAAAATATATGCCGACAGATGAGAAGAATTGGCTTTTTCAATTCAGCTTGACATATTGAACAAATATCATCTACATCTGAACACTGTCTCTTGCTGTCAGTCACTCCGTAACTTCATCGTGTAAAAAGTATTCACAAAACCTGTCTGAAAGTTCTTAGATGTTCAAAAAAGTCCAAAAATTGTAATATGAGGTAAAGAAAAGCAAGCAATATGCCAGAACTCCATCTAGTTACATTACTAAACTCCCCATAGCTTATAAGGTAACAAAACCGTACTGGTATGGGAACAACAGTTTGGTAATACATAATTCTTCTAAAAATATATGCCATTAACCCTTAGATTCAAAGGCATGATGAAAGAAGGCACCAATAAAATAAGGCATTTTAAGCCCATGAAGAGGAATTTCAGAATGAAGTCTATAGTTCCAACAATCCAAAAAACTTCCCAAAACTTCGAATGGTCCAAAGTAGGATTTTAAAAAAAATTAAACTGTAATAAAGTGACCAAGAATGAAAGGTATAATCTAAAAGAACAGAAGATCCTGCTAAGAGTACCAGCAACCAAGCACACTGAATCTTTGAGCACCTTTCTTTTAGAAGAACTCAATTTACAATGCTTTTTTTGCATACCTAAAAGGTGTAAGCAGCTCAATTCCAAGACAAATTCCTGTTATATGCTGCATAACTAGTTTGACGCCCAGAATCAAACTGGATGGGAGGCTTCTTTGCAGCCACCTGAAGAAATATGAAAATTCTGAGAAGGAGTTACTTCTCTAATCTCCAGACTCTATGGCAGCATCATCAGGCTGTCTTGCTTCATAATGTGTGCAACTTTCTAAGTGACTGCTCACATCCATGGGCACAGCTATGGATGGCTGACCTTATATTTCCTGAGCTTGGATTTTCAGCACATTCATTAGGAATGGAGTTTATCTGGATATGCTCATCTCTAGAATGAAGATAAGAACCTTTCATCAATTTTGTGTGGACTCATTGGGAGGCTGAGGCATCCTCATTGCCTGCAGCTCTTAGAGGACCATGCAGTTGACTATAGTTGGCTTGCATTACCCTTAAATAGTTTTTTGTGATCCAGATTTCTTTGCTTTAGGGCTCTGTCTCCTCTCATAATGATGAATGGAGAGAGGCATTGAAACAAATACAGGAAGAATGGGAAATATGGCCTCACAGCCCTCAGTCAGGGCCATCACTTTTAAACCCCACAACTAGCATCTCCTGCCCTGTGCCTACATTTTTCAACTTGCATTTGGGCCAACTTGGTGAGCCTGGTTTTGTGCCGAATACTGAATAATTAAGACTGGCAATTGCTCTGCACTGATGAGAAGATGGCTTTTCCACATCTCTGGCCCTGGGAGGCCCCCAGCACTCTTCCACAGGAATGGCTTCTTGCTTGTGGGTGAGAATGGCCCATTTCATACCATGGATTATCTATACCACATAGCCTGGTGCAAAAATGATGCCATTTTGGAATGAAGGTTTTCAGGTTTGAGGTAATCTCATATTGTTTAGTTCATAGATTATTAGATTCCTAGATCTTCCCAAAACTTCCACCATCACATTTTAAATTGAAGGGGAGTGGCAGGAAGATCTTATCTGGAAATGACCATTCAGTTAAGTTCAAGTCCCCACATAGCCAAGAATGAAAAACTCCTATTATGACTGGGACGATTTTGATAATGAACATCATTTGCCTATGCAACTGAAAAAATTCTGCTATTACAGTCTATTCACACCTTGATCAAGCACTCAGTGTTGGCAAAGGCAAATTTTAGACTAGGAGAAGGGTGAGGAATGATAGACAGAGTTTCTTGGCCACGTATCTACAGACGCACGCATATACACATACATGCAATGTTTGCATGTACATGCATATAAAATTATTAAGAAAAAAACTAAAGGGAATGACATGATCAAAAGCAAATTATTCATTTTGTATTTCCTCCAGTATTTCCACCAAAATAATTTTAGACTGCCTAATTAATATAGTAACACCTAGATAGCTTACTCCTCTGATGTACCTATGATAGGCACTGAAAGATTGCCTCCCTAAAGTCTGCAAGCAAAAAGAAAACTGCATCTTAAATCCATTAGAAAGGCTTTATATGCTTTAATTGCACCCATGAAGAACCAGAAACTAAGGATGAGAAACCTCTAGGTCTGTAATCTTATTATTATAGCCCATGTGTATTGCACTTGAGAACCACTGATGACTTCTTAAATTTCTAGTTAAAATTTATTTTTTTTAATGCCTGTTCTTTACTCATAGACTTCTGACATTTGGAGAGGGAAAGATTGAAAATAAAAAGAATAAATCTTATATTTTGTTTATTATTATTTAAGTCAGAGGCTGTTTAAATTGTATGCTTTTACAAGATTTATTTATAATGTCTTGATACTGTATTTGGGCATTTGGTTATTGGATGTCAAATGTGGTGTTTTAAAGGACTATAGCGTAGTGAATTTTTTAAAACGTGCAATTGAGATATCGTGTAATGGTACACCTGAAATATAGTTTCTAGTTAATCAGACTTAATTTTATTGGGTTATCCACAACAGCTTTCTGAAGTTTTACTGTGGTATGACACAAAATAAGTATGAATGAAGAATATGTGAATTAGCTCTGTGTGGGACATAATTAGTAGAAAAAATACAATATTCTGAGAAGAATGAGAAATAAATTAGGATGAGAAATTATCTAAGGAATGGTCATTCAATTAGCATATAGTACAAACAAACTAAATAGTAGAGTGAGGTAGGCGATAGTAGACCGGCGAAGAAGCATCTAGTGCGTATCTAATAGAGAGTCTACAGCCCAAAGAGGAAGTGAGAAAGAGGACTTGGTAACCCTGACTCGCAAACCTCAATTCTAAAAACTTTCCTGTTTACCATACCTTAACTCAAATTAATTTTCTACTTCTGCTCTTCTTTGTTCGTTCATTTAACAAATATTTATTGAGAACTTGTCATATGCCAGGTACTTTTCCAGGAGCTGGCAATAGTACAGCAGTGAACAAGACAGACAAAATCCTGCCAAACTCCTCTAAACTATAGCCTATATTTTCTCCTGCTTTTGCACCACTCTCTAAGTCTTTACCCTCCTGCAACCTGATTTCTTTCTCATCATCGTGATAAAACTGCTTTCTAAAGATCAGTGGTGTTCTAATTATGATATTGAGTAATCCATTCTCAGTGCTCATCTTCTCTGGACTCTGCAGCATTTAATAGCTTCCAATCTTCATCATTTTTTAAAGTCTTAACTCCTTTGGGTTCTGTGATATGACAGTGGTGTGATTTGCCTCCTACTACTGTTAACTGCTTCTTCCTTGATTGTTCTCTTGCCTCCTAAATACAGGTGGCCCTTCAAGTTCTATACTTTGCTCACTTTGCTTATTTCTATTTTCTCTCTCTCAGACCTTTTCCCTAGATGATTTCTTCAGACTTAAATCTTTGGCTCTGGTTAGAAGTATCCTAAATCTGTATTCCCAAACCCAGTCCTCTTTTAGACTCTAATCCCATATTTCAAACTGAATGCTGGAGGCTTCCATCTGGGCATCTGGTCATGATGCCAGCACAATCTATTTAAAACTAAAGGCAGTGTTTGTATCACACAGGGTTCTCAACTGCACACAACAGAACCCCACTAACTGGGTAACATCAGCAGAAAATGAATTCACTGGGAGGATATCAGGTATCTCACTGGGTTGACAGGAAAGCTAGAGAGCCAAGCATGAAAAATAGGCAGGAACCCAGGAGTCCATAGGAGTTCATAAAGGATTAGCTTTATTAACTGCCCAGGAGTTGGTTGTCCCCTTCACCGACACATGATCACTGCTCCTCTTTAATTTCTCAAATATTTTCCAGTGTGGTCCTTAACTGATAGTTTTTGTGTTATTCCCCCCTCCCCCCAGATTAAAAGACCTAGGATGGAGTTCCCATTTGATCAGGGTCGTGTCTCGAGGCCCCGGCTGCCAAAGGTGACCTTTGATTCCCTTCAGCTTCCCCCCAAAACAAAGGGGGATTCTGATAAAGGCCAACCAAAATGTGGCAATTAAGCACTATGTACTTTTTTCTATCATCACCTCATTTCTTTAAGTTTCATTTGCATTGAATTCTGTCATCACTCTCTGCATCACTGGGAGTTGCACCTGGATAACCTCTTTTAATTCCTCCTCTCTCTTAGCTTCTGGGGCAATCAGTCATCAGGTTTACAATGGTTTGTTTATTTGGTTCATTTATTTCTTGTTTTCCTTTCATTCTTTTCTTCTTGGACCTTTCTGCAGCTACCACTCCATTGCAACAGCGTCCTAACTGCATTTCCTTCTTCCAGTGTCTTCTCCAATTTACTCAACCGCAGGTTAATTTTTCTGTAGCAACACTTTGATCATATCACTTGCTGCTAAAACTACATTATTGATAGACATCTTATCCTGTCATTCTAGGATCTTCACAACAGAATTCCAATGAGACTAAGAAGCAAACCAGTGCAATGGACAGAGCTGGACCTTCAGATGCAGACTGATATGATTTAAACCCTGATTTTCCTACTGAAGAATATACTGTATACTCTTTAAAAAATTTTTATTCTCAATTAGAGTTGATATTCAATATTATTTTATATTAGTTTCAGGTGTATAGCATAGTGGTTAGACATTTATATAATTTATGAAGTGATCTCTCAATTAGTCTAGTATCCACATGGCACTACACATAGTTATTAAAATGTTATTGGCTGTATTCCCTATGCTGTACTTTACATCCCTATGATTATTGCATAACTACCAATTTGCACTCCTTCATCTCTTTACCTTTTTCACCCAGGCTCCTAACCCACCACACTTTCTATCTGGCAATCATTCTTTGTATCTATGAGTCTGTTTTCTTTTCTTTTTTTTTTCTTTTTTTTCATTTATTTTGTTCCTGAGATTGCACAAATAAGTGAAATCATATGGTATTTGTCTTTCTCTTTCTGACTTATTTCATTTATCATAATATCCTCTAGGTCCATCCATGTTGCTACAAATGGTATGATTTTTTTTTCTTTCTTTCTTTTTTATAGCTGAGTAACATTTCATTTCATTGTATCACAACTTCTTCATCCAATTGTCTATTGATGGGCACTTAGGTTGCTTCCCTATCTTGGCTATTGTAAATAGCGCTGCAGTGAACATAGGGGTGCATATATCTTTTTGAATTAGTATTTTGGAATTTTTTAGATAAATACCCAGAAGGGGAAATACTGGATCATAAGGTAGTTCTATTTTTAATTTTTTGAGGATCCTCCAAACTGTTTTCCATAGCGGCTATACCAATTTTAATTGTACACTCTTGAGACTCATTTTCTTTGTCTGAAAAATTGAGAAAATAAAACCTACTTCCTAGGGCATTTGTAAGTCAATTCTTTAAATGTTGGAATAGTGTTATAAGTTGTTTATGTTGCAAAATTAACTCACAGATGCGTATAGTGGACAATATTCAATTACAGATCCCTCTGGTTCAAAACCTTAAGTAAGGTTGTCATTAGTGTGATTTTAACACAGACAAGTTGAGATCAGCATGCTACGTTTTGGGGGCTAAGTGGCAATCTAACCACCATTTATAGCATTGTTCCTAATTTCAAACAGCTGACTTATGAATGACCTTTTAGAAATGTTTTATTTGCAAATAGAGAACATCCTGTGTTATTAATTTTGAGAGTTGAATTTCCTTGATTGGCTGCTTTCCATTATAATATTGATATTTTATAGTATTTCTCTGTAGAATTTCAATTTTTTGAGAGGCTGCTATGAATTCCTTGTGGGGACAAAGTATACTGTTATGGTGGACAGATGAAAATTATTAGTTATTATTTCTAAGGCTTGTCCAACATCTAATAAATGTGGTGAAGCTCTAGCACATAGAAATTTTATTGGTTCTACAATCTCAAAAGTTTAAGCCCCAATTGATGCTATAAATTCTGGGTCAGCACTGGAAAAACTCAGCTCTGCGGCCCAGGCGGGGTCTCTTCTCTCCGCTAGTCATGAATGGCACCAGCAGAGCTACCGAAATTAACCTGAGTCCACATTAGTTCACTCACTCATGCATCCATGCAGCAAATCCCCCTAAATGAAGCATGTTTGGTGATTCCCACAGGGTAGATTCCAGTCTCATAAGCTCTTGCCAACAATTTTCAGTACTATTAATTGCTTTATTCTTTTCTGAAGTCAGTAAGTCTGGAAAGTCTTAGGTGAAAGATAATAATCATGCCATTATTGGTCAGTTTTTAAATAAGCTTGATATTTTAAATCAGTCTCTATAGATATAGTTTGTGGGTGAATATGTGAATTAATATGCATTGCAACATATTTTTTGTTTTTGCATCTTTAATGGCTTTTAAAAATTAACAGATGTTTATGATATGATTAAAATAATATAAAAGTGAAATCCCCTGTATCTCTCCCTACCTTTTTCTTCCCTCACTCAATTTCATTTCCCAGAGGCAAAACTACTTTTTAACACTTTGTGGTATACCCTCTCACACTTTTTTTTTTTCTCTTGCAATAATTTTAAAGTTATCCCTAGGCATTCTTCATGGTTAGGAGGTAGAATAACATTGCCATTTAGCCTCTTACAGATTTAAGAACTCTTTCATACACTGCTTATGTTAAACATATAATAAATACAAATAAATACAAAGAACCCTTTTTTTTCCACTCAGATATTATTAATTTCTGATTTTAAAGGCCAAAGAAAAACACTTAAGTTTTTTTCTCTATCATATTTATGCTTATGTGAACTATAGGTTTATATAATATACACAATTCCATGACTATAGTGTTTAATCTTTAAAATAACATTGAGACAATGAAATAAAAGGAACAGAAAGCCCAGCATAATTAAAAAAAAAAAAAGCTTAATTACTCTTGACACTTTTAAAATGTCCAAGAGAGAGAAAGTCAAGAAGACAAAAAGGAGTTTACAGTTACATTTCAAGGTCATCTAGTTAATAATAGCAAAGCAAAGAAAGCAGTACAGGAATTCAATTTTTCTCCAAATCTTAGGTCAAGGCTTTGACAAGAGGTGTTGTGTATCTTTACAAGTATTCTGAAACTCCTCTCACAATAAACTCATTTTGACATAAAGGGGAAGGTAACTGTACAGAGTCAAAAGAGTCAAGATTCTACGCATAAAGAGAACATTTTAAATGTTTATTATTTGATATAGCTATATTTAGCCTTTTGCAATAATTGGATTCCTGAAAAATTGTATGCATATATATTTGCCTGAATTAAATTGTATTTAAAGGCTCAAAGAGAAGGGCAAGGGAGTTCTGTATTGAAAATAATCTAGACATAACTCCTTTGTTATAATGAAGAATCTAAATAACTGCCCAGTAATTTGTAACTGTTTAGTATATTTGGATTTTTATGTGTATTTGTTGGATGATCATGTACAACTATATTTTTATTTTGAGGGATTTATATTAAATCTTCCATTTTATTGTGTCATATTAAACAGTTTATAAGATCTAATTTTAAAATACATAAAGTTGAAAAGTTAATACTGTCTGTTTTAAAAACAATTGGGCACTGTTTGAAATAATCTATTCAGATGGAGTAGTTTTCAGAGTTCTAAGTTTGTTCAATATTCAGTAAATATTTATTGAACAGCTACTCTGTAATAGGCACTGGGTATATAATGATGAGCAAAAACAGACACAATACAAGCCCACTTATAATAATAACAATAGCTGGTACTTACTGAGTTCTTACAAAATAACAGGCCTATTCCAAGGGCTTTACATGTATAATCTCACTGTATCCCCTCAGTAACTCTAGGAAATAGAAATGATATCATCCTCATTTTACAGATAAAAAAACCCGAAGCACAGAGAGATTAGGTAATTTGTCCAATGTTACATAACCAGTAAGTGGTAGAGTTGGGATTTGAATCCAGACAGTATAAACCTATAGTCTGGACTCTTAACCACTGGGTTGTATTTATTATCTCTTCTATATTCTAAAAACTCTGTAGCATGCAATATAATGAATGAAACACTTATTAATATTCATTCAAGTAAATGAAAATTTATAACTCTTATAAGTATTATGAAGAGGAGTGTGGCAGAAATGGTTTTCTCGTTGTCACCAAAATGTGTCTCTTTTCCTTCTAGTTACAGAGTTAGATAATATTTTCTAGCCTCACCTGCTATTAAGTGTGGTCATGCAACTAAGTTCTGGCTCATGGACTGTGTATAAAAGTGAGTTACACAATTCCATGCTTAGAACATAAAAGCTTACTGATTGATCCTCCATGTTCTCCAATTATGGCTGAAAGTAGTGGAGGTCAAGATATAAAAGCCTGGATCCTTGAATGACTTTATGGAGCCAAATTCCCTGATGATCTGCACTGGATACTAATGAGAGTGAAAATTTTTTATTATAATAAGACAACTGAAATTTTGGCAGTTAGCAGTTAGCCTATCTTGACTAAGACAGAAAACGATATCTTGAAATGGAATGCAGTTGGTTGGAAAAAAGATCTGAAACGTGTGACCTCCAATTCTTCATCTGATCAGGAAAGGTGAGGAAACAGATACCGGAGGTTGGATTACTTGAGAACCCTGTTATGTCGTGGCAAAGATTTGCTACATCTGTTGCTTATGATAACTTGGAAGGCAGGACACTACTTGCCTAGTAAACCTATAGCTCTAGAGGAAGTTTTGGGAAAGAGTTAGACTAATACTTTGTGTTGGCCACTATTTGCTGATTTTAGTAAAGTGTTTCAAGAAAGAGAAAAGCTCAAGCAAGAATTGACTGGTTTGCAAGCAAAAATAAAAGAGAATTAAAGGAACTGCTGAAATTTGGGGGCTAAAAGGTTAGAAAGCTGACTAGTTCTAGACATTCAGATGGAAAACAAAATATTAAAAAACTTTGAGTAACAAAGGTGCATTTAGAACCAGATTCACAGCAGTGATCTGATTAAGAGTGTGGTCTTCTCATCCAATTCTGTTTACCTGAAGGTAGCCCCCATTTAAGAGAGAGACAGAGAGAAAGAGAGCAAGAGCAAATGAGAGAGAGAGGGAGAGAGAAACTGAGGAAAGAAAAACAAAGATGTAAATCATGCTTGAGAATTATGTGCAGGAAATAACTTTGGGTGTGGTAATTGGCACATGTCGTTGCCTGGAAGCAAACAGATCAGAGGCCTATCAAGTTTTTGAGGGAGTCATGTTCTCAAAGAAATATTTTGGTTATTTGAATTGGAAAGTAACTTTTGGATCTCATATTTGCACCAGTACAAGATGAGCAACTTATGAGGAAGGTATATTTCCCAATACCCTTTCATAGAAAGAAGAGTGAAGCCAGGGGCCATGGAGTACAGTGGACAAGGGAATCCTTGGAAATAAGAGCAAGGTAGATTTAAGTGAAGAACATTCTTTATCCTTCGTAACACCTATCCTAGCAAGATTCTGAAATTACTGTGGATAAGTAACTACTGTATTTCTCTTGCTATTTGTTTTAATTCTGATCAAGCATTTATTTCATTTTTTTCCTGTTTTTGCCTTAAAATAACCTTTTGGTTGACTTCACGACTTAGGATGAGTAATTAAGTCACTAAAACAGGCAGATTTATCATGAAGTTAATACAACAAGCTCCAGGGGTCTCTTCCAAGACTCTAGAAAAGTGTGTCTTTCCGCTACAATATCTTTACATTTAATTAAATTATTGCTGGCTGCCTTTGTCTAGCAACAGATTCCAGGAATATTCCTATGACTCCAACATCCTGTCATGGAGGTGCAGGGCTAAAGATCATAATGTGATAGGAATACATAGCTGGCACTGGAAGTATAGGTAGTTAGGAGAAACAACGTTTGAAACATCAAGAGTAGAAGCTAGTTTAAGGAAAATTTTTCTAATCATCTGATATGCATAATTATAAGTGAAAAATTTGTTTCTCATTAATGTCAAACCACAATGGAAGTTCTCTCCTTTCAGGAATATACTTAAAATTCAGCATGTATAATTTTAAATTCACCATACATTTTATTTCTTTTCTTTTTTAGAATGTGAATCACATGAAATAGAATTAATCAGAATTCCTGGAGCAATACTAAAACAGCCTGTACTATATGTATGAAGTGGTTTTTTATTTATTATCATTAATCAATAATAAAGACAAATTGATCAACAATGCTAGAAACTAAAAACAGTTATCTTTGTATTTTATTAAAAAGTTAGTTTTAAAAAAATCATTGTGATATTCATAACACTGATCTCATAGGCTTGCTATGACACTGAAATGGGTTTATGTGTAAAAAGCCCCTGGGTACAAATTCTGTCATATAGCAGGATCCTAGCAAAGGATATCTAGTAAGAAAAAAAATCATTGCTATATGAAGAGATAATCAAAGAGTATGCAGCCAAGAAATTTAGGAAAAAGTATTGGAGTTACGTTGGGTAGTTAATTAAATGTCATATTTTTCAATTTTGTAACGTTTGTAGTATTTGCAGGCTTTTTAAAATGTGTAATCTGTTGTGATTTCTCCATCTAAATAAATACTCCATTTAATGTTATTTTGTATTTGTAATTTTTGTTTTAGTTTTTCTCAAAAGGGCCCAATTATAAAAGCTTCAGGCCCCACAAACTGTGGATCCTTCTTGAGTTAAAAATATACACATGTAACCAATATATCAATGCAAGTTCCTATTATTTTAATAGACATAAGATATAGAGTGTTGCATGCAGACACAGAAGAGCAGTTGTCAGAATCAAAACTTTTAAGGGCATAACAGGGGAAACTTTGGGTAACTAATTTAATTTGAAGTCGGTTAGCCTCTAACCTGAATATATTTTGGCTGCCTTATAGTCAGTCTTCACATAGTTATGGTATTTGGAAGACACAGATCTGATATCCCAAGAAGAAATGAAAAATAATTTGGATATTTAGGAAAGATTTAAAAAGAGGTACCAAAGGGGAAAAGTATATTGCAAGACAGCAACAAAATGTTTAACAATCTTTTCAACCATATAACCATATAATTCTCCTCAATCCCTGTCGCTATGACTATTGCTACCTCATATTTCTCGTCTCCTTTATTCAACTGTCCCTCTCTCCTGCAACTCTCTAGAATGACTTATTCTCCCCTCCCTAGCTTAGTTCTTCATTATTGTACAGATCATTTTAGTTCTTGTATACCTTAAGTTCTCCTCTTTTAACGATTACTTTGATCTACACAACCAAGTCCCAGGAGGGACTTTGGAAACCATGGTCTTTAGGAGGATGGTGAACAGGGGTGGGGGGGGGGAGGAGGAGAAGGCTGTGTATATACGTATGTGCTTCATTCAAGTCCAGTCTTCCCATTTGCAAATGAATAAAATGAGGCCCAAATAAATTTAGCAACTTGACCCCTTGTGAGTCACATGGAGTTGGGTCTATAACCGGGCTTCCTTCCTTTCAACCCTTTGTTAGAGTTCCCTAGTAGGCAATACTCTGATCTGCCCTGGGAGGGTTTGCTTTGCTTTCCTGGTGGACAAAAGACATCAGGGGTGTTAAGAAGCCTGAGTTCTTGCTCTGCTTCTACCATGCTCCGTGACCTTTCTAATGCTCAGCGTCCTCCCTACAGGGGAGACAAGAAGAACTCTTGGGTCCTGTCCAGCACTAACATTCCTTCCGACTGGTCTGTCTTGGGTCCTGCAGCTGTAGCAGCGGGGGCCTTGAATGGGTCAGAAAGACGTGCTCCTATTTGCCCCTCACCCAAGTGGGGCAGAGGGTGATCCCGGAGAAGAAGGGATCCCTGGTCCACACTTGGTTGTCTCTTTTGTGTCTTCCTAGTAGACGTGGGGTGCCCATCTCCTGTCAAGGGGGCGGCCCCGACTTGGCCTCCTCTGGACCTCCGCGGCCTCCCCAAGGGCTGCAACGAGAGAGGATTCTTCCATGCTCTTAAGGGTCCCAGGGCAGAGACCACCCCTTGCTCCAGTCCATTCGGAGCCAGTTTCCACACCCGAGTCCCAGGCCTGCAGCAGGGCGCCCCGCGCAAGCGCAGACACCGGCCCGCGCGAGGCCGGAGGAACCCGGAGCCCCCGCAAGGTGAGCAGGGTCTGCAAGGCCCCGCCTCCGCGCCGTCACGTGAGAGGCGGAGTCGGAAACGTGACGGCGTGCGCGGGGGCGGGGCTCCCGCTGCGCGCGGGCGCGGGCGCGGGGGCGGGGCGCGGCGCTCGCGGCGGCTGCTGCCGGGGAGAGAGGCCGGGCAGGCGGCGGCGGCGGCGGCACAGCGCGGCTCTCGACCCGCCGGGGAAGTGGCTCTGGCGGACGCGGCTCGGGATCCCGGGGCGGACAGACGGGCCGCCGGACGGGAGGACGGCGGAGGCGCGGGCCGGGGAGTCGAGCCCGGCGGCCTGAAGCGCGGGGGGGCCAGGCTCCGCGGCGGCCCCGCGGCCGGTCCGCTGAATGAAGTGCCCGCCCCGCTGAGCCCCGAGCGCGGCGCTTTCCCCGCAAGATGGACGGTTTCGCCGGCAGCCTCGGTGAGTACGGCCGGGGACTCGTCGCTCTCCCGCGCGGGGCTGGGGACTTGTCATCTCTACAGCCAGCCCAGGCCCTGCTCCGCGCCCGGCCCCGGGGGTGGCACTGGTTCCCACTGCACATGTGCCCCTCGAGGCTGCCGGCCCCGCACCGACTCTGGGGGACTCAGAGCCCCTCCCCCCAGCCCAGCCCTCCTCCGCAAGCCCCTCCTTTGCTCCCAGCGCCCCCTTCAGTGCCTGGCCCTCCTTCCCCTCGAATGGGAACCCCTTCTCTCAGAGGCCCCAAGAGCTGGTACACTCTTCCCCGTACACTCGCGGATCCCCCCCCCAAATCCACCTTCATGGTTGGGACATCCCTTTCTCAAACCCTGACCCCTCTTTTCAGGGCACAACATTCCTTCCCTTTTCCACATACCAAACTCTCTTTCAGAGTAGGGATATCTCTTACCCACGCAGAAGCTCCTTTTTAGTCTAGAGACCCCCATTCCCTTTTCAGGAAGGTGGCGCCCCCCCCCCCAGTCTTTATATTTGGAGACTTCTTTTAAGTACCTCTTAGAGTAACTGACTTCCTTTCACTCTCTCCACTTCTCTGAACATTTAACAGTGGTGGAGAGAACCAGAAACACTGAAGCATCATTTGCCTAATACAGGAAAGGAAGAGGGTGCATCTGTGTTGGGGGACCCTCTTTAAGAGGAGTGAAAGCAGAAGTATGTTCTGGTTCTGCAAGCATTCTGGGGAGAAGTAATCCTTCCCAGTGAATCCATAGGAAAGGGGGCCTCTGTCAGGGAAAGAAAAGATTCTCCATTTTTGGAATATGTTGTCTTTATGGAATGGAAAAGAGAAGAGGTTATTAAGTAGGCTGAAGTATCCTTACAGTGTTCCCTTTCACCCAAATAAAGGTAGTAAATTTTGTAACTGGCTAAGGGAATCAGAACTGAGGCTGGTACTCAGGGCCCCATAACCAGCGTCTGGAATTGCTATTCTTTGAGGCCCTTGAAATCTGGTAAAGATTGAGCTCTACTGTTATGATGGTGAGAGAAACAGTTTCTGCTTTGGCCGATACTGTAGTTATGTGATACCTGCTGCTGGATTTGTATTCTGAGTATTTATTTGAAGGTGGTTTGTATTCAGACACCTTTCTTTTGCATTTCTTGATAAAAATCCCTAGTTCATGTTCATGGATCAGTACATGATCTGGCCAGGGGCCATACTTTATTCAGACATGTTGGGATTAGATGGATTCTTTAAAGTAAAAAAGTAGGTCAAAGAGTAATGGACACATTATAAGTATTAAATAGTAAAAACCATAATTTGGGCTCTTTCTTTGGGAAGAAAAAAAACATTAATTAGAGTGCTTTGTGAAATCCTAAAATAGGACACTGAGTGTTACTCTTTCCTACCCAAAGACACCTGTTGTCCATTATCTAACCTTTGATGTCTTATAATTCCTTACATAGTGAGGTTGTTTCATTCTTGGGTTCCTTTTAAACAGGCATCAACTTTTCACTGCACCCTCCACCCCTTTTTTAACCTTATGCCTGGGTTATTTGCCAGTTATATTGGACCGAAAGACTTGTCTTATGTGATCACAAATGGGTGATCATATACTAAAGCAAAAATTGGAATGTCTTAGGGGATTTTGGGGTGGGGGAGAGGGCTGAGCTATCTCTACACTGTTGGCTCCTCAGCCTATAGGAGTGCTGGAATCACTACTCACAGAATCAGCTGTTCTCTCCAGTTAGTTTTGGGGACTTTTGGAAGGCTTGCCAAAGCTTCATCTTCTGTTAAGTGTTGTGAGGGAGCCTTTCTTAACAGTTGGAGGCACTTACATTTATTTTGTGGAAATGCCTTATTAAATAACTTTATCCCTTCTTATCCAGTTCATGAGGCAGCTTATCTGAGAGACTGAAAGATGAAGATGGATCGCAGTTGAGGTGCCCACATTTCATAAAGTGTTAGAGCTGGTGTTGAATTTTTTCTGATTCATTTGATACCATCTTTTGGGTGGTATATAAATGAAGCCTTTACTTTCTTTACATACATTATTGATCAAGAACAGAGATGATGTTGGTTTCTGAAGGGAAGAACCTGTTTCAGGAGAGAAGGAAAGAAATGATTCCTGTCAGTATTTCTGGAGCTACTCCAGATGAAGATACTTCTCAGCAGGAGTTGTGTGCTTTCTCTTTATGTCCTCCTTGTAAGAGTAAAACTAGGCCCCATCTTAATTGAAACCTTAAAGGGTTGGAGTGGGGGAGGGGTAGTGCTGGTGTCTTTTACTGGTAGCCTTTAAGCAAGCAGAGATTTGCTTAGCTCTTGCCAAATTGCTTGTTTCTGTTCCCTGCAGTTCATTAGTCTAGAGCTTAGATTTATATTGATCTTTATTTTATCAAGAGAGCCATGAATTTAAAGGCGAGCACTTGTATTCTAGTAGATGTTTAAAAACTATTATTTAACCAAACAAGAATGCAAAATATGTATAGTTCTTCTGGAGTCACAAGTATTGAAAGTGTTTATTCTCAAGGAACTGTATATGTGTATCTTCTTTTATATACTTATAATCTTTTATATACTAAAATGTGAGAAAACTATATAAGCAGAAAAGTTGAGTGCATTATAAATAGAATGGTACTAGAGAAACTGATTATTTAAGGGAATCTTATGATGAATCACTTTGTAAGTGAAAAACTTTTAACCGGTACCCTTGATGAGTGTTTAGATAAGGGAAACACTATAATGTGCATTTTATAAGCTCTCTAATGGCAATTAAAACTGTTAGTAGTGTTTTTTGAAATCACTGAGAGGAATGTTAAGTGATTGGTCATGTTGTATGTGCCACATTGAAATTATATACCTGTTGGAATTTTGTTTTACATAAAAACAACTAAAGGATGCTTTTAATCTCTGCAGCTGGTGAATTTCAGGCAACGTGGCTGGCAGGTGCTTGTACTCTGGAATTTCCCTTAGGCTATCTTTTAGTTTACGAATTATGATAATTAAAAGGCAGCACTTTGGAAACAACTTTTTAAAAACTTAGTTGGGGGAAAGTACCCTAAACAATCTTATCTTGATGTCCTGCCTCCAAATCGCTATATAAGTATACACATACACACACTTACAAAATGCATATACAGTAAATATTTTAAATCTCAGGTATATGTGCAAAGTGGGGAACAAGTAACACAGTTTCATAAGGCAGGGGTTAGGTGCATTTCAGCCTTCATCTCAGCGGTCTCTTTTTCATAATAAAGGCTTTAATTTTAAGACTTATCTTGGAATTCACCTATAGGTTAGTAGGTGTTCACACTTTAAAGGAAGCATACAGTTAACTATTTCAGTTTTAACTTTCAGCTCCAAAGGTTTAAAAAACCCAAATCAAAATTCAAAAACTTTTTAAAGAAAAATCCTAATGAATGAAACTATAGGATTAGTATCTGTAAGAAACATAGCCTTCTGTGTGCAGGATATATGAACAAATAGTAGCAGTATGCTTCAATTTATGAACTATTTTAAGAAAATAGTCTTTAACATCACAATGGTAGAACCATGATTCTTATATATATATATACATATATATACACTCTTGCTTTCTTAAAAGAATAGTGTATGATTTTTACATATTAATTTAGTCTAAAGCATTCTTAATATATTTAGTCACAAAATGTTCCTCATGTAATAACATTTGGGGAATTTTTTCTTACCATTTAATATATTATTGGTTGCCCCCTGTAGGGCTCAAGGTAGGGTTATGTTATATAACATGAAATGAATAATAACTCTTAAATGGTTACTGCAGCATCTATAACATGAGTTAGCTAGAGTATTTCTTAACATATATATGAAATAACACCTATTTTGTGACCAGTACTGTACTTGGTTGTTCTTATGGGAAGGACAAATATAAAACATACTTTTTGCCCTTTAGGAGCTTACGATCTGATTTTAGATATCCAGAGATGTTTAAGCATAAGTACCAGAAATGGGAACAGGAGTGGGGGGGAAAGCACTGTTTAGAATACCATGCAATGTATTAAGCATGTAGCTTGTGAGAGAACATTTGCAGATTGCTAAATTTATCTCTGTAGAGCCTGGCTTTTTTAAAACAATGAAGTTATTTATTTAGCAGTTCAAATATTAGAGAGTAATAATACTAGGTCTGGTTTTTTGTTTTTGTTTTTGCCTGTGTTTAAGTTTCAGTAATGTGGAAAAAGTACTATATTAATTTTATGTATGTGAGTTCATTTCTATAACATAAAACTTAAATGTTCATAAGAAATTTGAGAACATTTTTATTTTAAAATAAATGGATTCTAAGACTTTTTAAAAGTCTAAGGAAAATAATCTACTTCATCAGCTATTACCTCAGTGTGGAGATATTCAAATCTATAGTATATTTTAACATCTGTGTATGATCTTCTGTCCTATAATTTGAGCTGCCAATATAAATGCCTTAACTTTGTATATTGCTGTTTATAAAAGCCTTTATCTTATTTAATCTGCACGCTAACCTGAGGAGAGAAGAAATGATTCCCTTTTTGTAGATGAGGAAACTGAAGTTCAGAGAGATTGCCATTTTTTAAAAAGACTATTTGAATCCAGATTTTTTCCTCTTGTTTTTTTTTTTTTGGTCTTTGGTCGAGGAGCCTAACTTGTCAGGCTTGTATCCCTATTTTTAAAAAAGGAAAATACAGTACAAAAGAGGAAAGAAAAATGCATTATTATTTTTCGACCTCATCTGTATGCATCTGACATTAACATGTTGACATACATGTTTTTAGTCTTTTTCTATGCCTAGTTTTTTTACATAGTTAAAATCATGCTATATATACATGTGCATTCTGGGTTTTTCATTGGACCCTAGCCAAGAACTTTGATAGAGCTCAGTGTTCTTTTCCCTGTCCCATTACTGACTTCTCATAATCCAGCTGGTGCATCAAATCTAACATACCTGAATCTGAACTACTCTTCTTCTAAATCAGCTTTTCCTTATTTTCCACTGTCTGTAAATATCACCCAGCTTTGAAATCTCAGAATCATGTTTGATTCTTTGCCATTTTTGCCTGCCACATTAAAATCTCTTCTAAGACATCAATTCTTGTTACCTTTTCTCATCCCTTTCCTTTTTCACCACCACAGTTCAGATATTTACTATTCCCTGTTTGGATTATTACGTAGCCTCAAGAACCTCCACTTGTCCAATTTATTTGTGGGTGGGCGGCTTCAAATTAGTCCTCCTAAAGCATTCAGGGTGGGGATCACTTCATGGATTTTGTAAATGTCTGACTTTTTAAAATTAGAAAAAACCTTCCTAAAGCAGCACATTGATGGTGCCATTCACTTTCTCACATTGTTCCATTTCCTTAGTCACTAACTCAAACACTTTAACCTTGTTCTCAAGGTCCTTCATTGTCTCTTTCTATTCTTTTAAAATGTTTCCTGAATTTTGTTGGTACTTTTTCATCCCTGTGTGACTATTCTCAGTACCCTTCAAGGCCCAACTCAAATATGCCTATCTAAACATCCTTCATTTCATTCTCTTTCATTCCCAGCCCAAAGTATTTACCCTTGAACTTTTAACATGGGAGCATTCTTAGGGCACTTGTCACAGAACCTCTTTTTAGAAGGTCGAAGTAATTATTATAAGTCTTAACATTGTCTTATTCACCAGCCAAATTATAAAACCATTGAATACTTACACTTTGAAATCTTACAGTAGAGCAGTGGAGATTTCATACTCCAATAAATTTGAGGAAGCTATTAGTGGACCAGTATATAATTATTGACCTAACAACTTTCGCTTTCACCATTATTTCATAGAAGAAATAACTTTTGACAACCAAAAAAATTTATCATACACAATCTCAGAATAGAGTCCTTTAAAAAATTAAATAACTCATTATGTTGTTAGTTTTCTTAGTTAGTTTTCTGATTTCTTCTGGAGTGAAAACTTTATTCCAGATTGTGTTAGACATCTGATAAAGAGCTCTGTGCCAGATTCTAGGGTAGTGTTTTTCAAATGCAGGACTTGTCCATGACCTATTATTATGGATTTAGAAATCAACTTATTTGGGGTAAGAACAACATTAAAAATAATAAAGAAAAGGAAAGGAAGAAAGATTATAAAATATCGGTGTTTCATATGATATTGCTTCAAGAAACTTCAGTTTTATGTTTGCCTTAGTATTGCAACGTAGAATTTATCTCTTACAATGGGTCACAATCAAATGAAAGATACACTTTTAGAGGCTAATGCCTATTCTTGAGAGATGAAATGGGAGGCTGACGTGAAAAGGTGGATAGATAATCAGAAATAGTTATAATAAATTGTGTGTTCTGCTTTTGAAGGTTTTGGAATCTTAATATGATATTAATATCAGTAGCAGCAAAAATAATGTAGTTCTAGAATCAGTGTAGTTGATGCAAATTCAACATGTAGAAATTCGGTTTTATAAAACTGATAATAGGCTAGAGTATGTCATTTACTGAGCAGAAGTATTTACCATACTGTGATTTTAGCCTTGCCGATGAAATTGTCTGTGTCTTGACTGGTTCTCTACCTCATTAGCTGTGTAAAATCTATCTAGTCTTTAAGACATGGCTTAAGTATATATATATTTTTTTCTGGATTATTCTAGCTGTGCATGCAAACTATTGCACTGTAGTGCTCCTAAAGAGGAGGAGGTTTGCACCTAAGGGATCTGGGAGTGTAGCCAAGAGTTAGAGTCTGTTTAACTTAAAAATTCATATGATAATTTTGCTGCCATTATAATAAGGATTGGTTCAGACAGGAATCATTGATAGATGCTAAATATAGGGAGATATTTTGATGAAAGCAGAATGTTTGCATGGTCTTAAATATCTCCCTATATATTGCTTATTCGTTGCAAAGAGAAAAAAAAAAGTAACTCTATACAGTGGTGAAATCAGATAACACCTTGAGTGCATGTTCAAAATAAATAGCACCAGTGGACATTGTGTGCCTTTGAAGGTGATGCCCAAGAACACATCACTTATGTAGTTCTCCAGCCAGGAATGCATAACCTAAACCTAATCATGAGGAAACATTGAATTCCAAATGAGGAACATCCTATTTTTTAAAAGAATAGGGAGACTTTTTTTTTTTAAGTTAATGTTATAAAACTAAGGAAGGCTGTGGAAATGTTCCAGATTAAAGGAGACTAAAGAGACATGACAACTACTTGCAATATCTAATCCTGGTCTGGATCTTGTATTAGAGGGGAAAATGTTATAAAGGATATTATTGGATCACTTTGGCAAAATGGAATGCTCATGGTAGATTAAAGAAAAGTATTGCATCAATGTTAAATTTACTGAAGTTGATACCTATCTTAAGGTTACATAAGAGAATATTTTTATTCTTAGGCAATACACACTGAAGTTTTTTAGGGGTAAAGGGCCATGATATATGTAACTTATTCTCATACGGTTCAGGAAAATTTATGTAATGTGTATATGTGTTTTATATATGTACGTATATGTGTATGTATGTATAGGTAGCTGTATATGTATATATGTATAGAAGGAGGGAGCGAAGGAGGCTGGGAGGATTCTCATACAAATAAATGTGTGAAATGTTAATAGTAGGTGAATTTGGTAAGAACTATATGGATTTTTTTTTGTATTATTCTTTTTCTTAACGTATTTTCTGTAAACTTGAAATTATTTTCAAATGAAAAGTTGTTAAAATCATAACTTTGCATTCTATTCCATAATACAGCATTTTAAAAATATAGAAATAATCTGCTCCTAGAAAATTCCAGACAAACTTTTCGAATAAGCTGTGGCTCCAAGAATATGTTCCATGTATATCATGTGGTTTCCTTTTATCCTTAGGTCTCAGTTTGAGAAACATGCCTCTGGGCCAGAGGCAGCTGTGATTCAAATTTAGCCAACAGACATGTTTTCTTTGGCCCTTTTGAGTGTTTTAAAAATTGGGAAATTTCACATAAAAATCTGGATCTTTTTTCTTGAAAAATGGAATGAACTTGCCACTTTGGGCTTGCATTCCAGATGATGTATATATTCACTAAGTGGTGTTTCAGGTAAGCAGCCTCAGTCCCTACCTAACACCTCGTTTGTTTCAGGTATTTACTATTTGGCCTCTGTAGGCATACATTTGCAGCCTTTTACCTAGCTAAAGAGATGAGGGTGGCTGTTTTTTTTAACACTCATGATTTCAGAATTAAGTTGCTGAACTGATGTCCTATCACCTGCTAACATTTTAGTGTGATTATCTTATAAACAAGGACATTCTCCTGCCTAACTGTACTACAACCAAGAAAATCAGGAAATTGATATTACTAATCCTCAGATCCATTCAGGTGTTGCTAATTGTTTTAATGTCTTTCCTATCGAAAGGATCCAGTTCAGAATCAAATGTTGCATTTAGTTGTCATGCCTCCTTAGTTGGCTTCAGTATGGAACAGTTCCTTAGTCTTTCCTTGGGTTTCATGACCTTGACACTTAGCAAGATTACAGGCCAGTTGTTTTGTATACACTGTTCCTAAATTTGATGTTTCCTCCTGATTAGATTCAAGTTAAGTATCTTTGGCACAAATGCCACATAAACGAAGCTGTGTTTTTTGTCTCATTGTATCCTGTCAGGTGCCACATGATTTTGATTTGTCCCATTACTTGGTATGTCCATTTTGATCATTTTGTTAAGGTGGTGTCTGCTAGGCTTTTCTTCTGTAAAATTACCTTTTAAAAAAATCTTTGTAATTAAGTATTTTGTAAGTGGTGCTTTTAAACTCTGTAAATATGCTATTCCTCATCAGGCCCTCAATTTAGTGGTATATTTATATCTGTATGGACTGAGGTATCCTGTTTTTTCAATAGGTCATAGTACTTATTTTGAAGCTCAGATTGGCACTGTATGGGCTACTGCGTGCCCATTCACACTGGCTTCTGCATTCTTTTGACATGTTCCCATCATTTTATGAGGACTTTCTTTTCGACACAATGAGATGATTTAGGTATACAATTCAGCCCATAATAACATGCATATATATTTTATACAATTTTAAGTATGGTTCAGGTTTGAATTAAGTAATTTTAAGTTAGTGAATATTTTTTATGGTTCTTTAGTAATTTTGTAACTGCGTATTTATCTTACAGTTAAACATTGTGTTAAACACATGGACTAGACCATTAATGTAAATTAATTTTCAGGTATTTGCTGTCAGTGAGAAGTCATTCTGGATTATATTTCTTGCTGTCATATTTCTGTATTTAAACAGTCAGCAATTATCTTAGAGCAAGGTACTTTTAGGTGGTATGTGTGAGGGGGTTGGGTAAAAGAAATATCTTTAAGCCACAAAATCAACCATGTTTTCTTTCACTTAAAATATTATTATCATCTTTCTCAGCAAGTATAAATATAAACTTTAATGTATCATATTCCATTATTTGAACATCTGGTCTTCTTAAGCTGTGTATATAGAATGTAATTTAACTTATTCTTGATGACATTAGACATGGTTCTGTGCTGTATGTAATACAGTGCTACCTTCAAGAGTTATTTGTGTAGGGCTGTTTGCTCTGTATACTAAGTGACCCTACAGTTGTAACTGTCCTTACTGTTGCTTGTCACCTAGTGTTAGTGTGCTTTACCCTTCCTCTGTATTATTTTTAAAAAATATCACCCATAATATTTAAATTTTTATCTCTTAAAAGGACTCTTCTTTCATTGTCAGACCTAAAATTTGACAGTAATATTTCTTAATATCAAATATATAGGCATCTATCTGTGGTTTTCTCAGAAATGTCATTTTACAGTAGTTTATTTAAATTGGGATTTAAATAGATTTGTACATTGCACTTGGCTGCTATGTCTCGTCTTTTAATCTAATTCCCCCCTCCCTTTTTTTTTTTTTTGCAATTTGTTGAAGAAACTAGTCCTTTTGTTAGAGTTATTTTTAAAAAACACAAGTGCTGATTGTATGCTTTGGCGTTATATAACATGTTTCTTTGACTTCTGTATCTTTAAGTTGAAACTTATGGATTTTTGTATATTTGATCTATTTCTGTCTGGTACTGTTACTCTTTTTTGATGCTCAGTTTTTCCCAATTTGGGCCTGTGCAAGTATCTTCACATTGACTCCTGAGTCCTGATCCTAGTGATCTTTGATGACTTCCTTGCTTTCTGATACTCTCTTTTCTTTTATATTTCCTGCTTCAATTCTACAGTCAGCTATTTCTCTAAGAAGTTTTGGTTCTTTGGGCATGCACTGATATTCTAGACTTTAGAGGTGCTCATTGTTACTAAATTAGTTATTGTTTATAATATAGCTTTACCCCCCACCCCCAGTTTTTAAATCTGCTGTGGTCTGGAAAACCACATAGCAAAGCTGGTTTGACTTACATCTTCTGTTGTGTTTTGAACCTCAAAAAGAAAGAACCCAGATTTCAAGGCCTTTGCCTATTTAAAGTTGTGTAGTGTCACATCTACAGTGACAGGAGCATACCTAATAAATATTGCTAATGTTAGTGATAATGTGAATAAAAGGATACCAGATGTTCCCCAGAGTAAAATATTAGATTTCTGAATGAGGCCCTTAATAAAATGTATGAACTTTTAGTTCACAAACTTGATGTTACGTATGTTTTAAATTATGGCCCATTTATGTTCCCTGTATTTTCTTTTGTTAAGGTTATTTTCCTTTTGTTTCTTTTGTTAAAATCCTTGGATCAGTGAAATGTTAGTATAGTCACAGTATGCTGTATTGTATTTGTAATATTCCATGATAAGGATGCACTTTTTTTCTTCTTAAAAATATTTTTCAGTGAATGTGCTTTTTCTGACTTTCCAAAATTGATGACTTCCTTTTTTAAAACAACTGTTTAGTGTTGATAACTGATATTTTTCCTTAAAGCATTTTTTACACTTGCATACTGGTCTCAAAGTGACTGTCTTATGCTGCTCTTTGACAGAATACTGATCGTTAGTTGACATGTCAGAGTAAATGACAAAATTTGTTTACATTTTTCTTTGAGCCGTCTGTTCCAGAAAAGTGTCATAACTGACTTTTGTTGATGAGTAAATGGGAGGTTTTTTTTTTTTTTTTTTTTGAAGGATATCCTGTTTTCAGTTTAGTTGGGGCATAGTTTTTGATTTTCTTTGAATGCTTTGAGTACCTCGTGGCATTCACCTTTAATCCTCTGCAGTTATAGTTTGGATGTTTTTGGCACAAACAATTTCTTGATCTTTAGGACTTAATATTTTGATTTATTTGAGGTAAGGTATTGGAGAACAAAGTTTAGAATAAAGAGCTGTTTGGGAAAGTAATCAATATTTGACTTCTTGAAATTTTTGCTTGTGAATAAGATTTATAATTATATGCATGCAGATACTTGCACACTGAAACTTCTTAGATATACTATTATGGGACTAAGGTTATGGGTTAGAGATTCATATAAGCCACTTATTTATTTGTTGTTGTTTCTTGGTCATAAGCACGTTCATTAAGTAAATGGGTTTTATTAGCTTCTTTGGATCACACTATATACTAAATTGGTGAATGAGACACTCAAAATCCCTGCTCTCATGAAGCTTATAATTCTGTGGGGGATTCAGGCAATATTTATTCAGGAAATATTTATCAAATGCTTGGTATGTGCTCAGCACTCTTCCAGTTATAAACAAAGCCCTTATGAAGCTTACAGTGTTGGATTTTAAAATACAGAGTAGTAAGAATTGTGATGGTGAAGTATAGGAAGCTTTGGAATCATGGAGGGCTGACTACCTTAATAAGCCTTCACAGTTTAGTCTTTTATTTATTTATTTATTTTCAAATTCATGTCTTTGTTTATGGCATAAGCAGAAAAATAGAGGTCAGGTCACAATGGAACTTTTGGAAACAGTTTAAAGAGGTATCATTCACTTTTCCCCCTACTTCCAGATACCTGAGAAAATGACAAACTACTGATAGAGCTTACTTTGGTTGAAGTTTTTTCTACTTGAAGAGGAGCCATTGTCATCTGTGCCTTCCTGGTGTCATTCTAATTTAAGGCAGTGAATTCAATAACTTCTGTCTTCTCTCTGTCATCTGTTTAAGTGGTACTTCTTGAATATATTTGCTTTAGCTATATCTTTGATGGAGTTGTGAGTCTTGCGATTTTTTAATCTGTGATCTGCATTATACTTGCTTTAGGAAACAGTCATACTATAGTTTATAGACTGCTTTTCAAGAAATTTGGTTCAAATGGATAATATAACTTTGAAAAGGAGTAGTGAGGTAGAGCACCAAGTTATTCATTCAGTTATGATTTCAAGAATTGTGTAACACTTTACATAAATTAAACATAATAACTTTCTAAAGAACCAAAAACATCTAATTTCACCTTAAAAAAACACCATCAAAGGTAACTGTTAGGTAGATTGAATAAGATTGAAGTTGTTTATTATAACCCTTCACATGGGGATGGTGATTACAGTAATGTTTGTGACAGCTTTTTTGGTGACTGAATTAACTATATCTCCCAGAATGAAAATCTGATAACTCAGCAAATATTTATTCAGCAGCTGCTACACACCAGGAATTGTTTTCATGCTGGGACTATAACAGGGAACAAAAAGAAAGGAAAATCCCTCCTCTACTGAAGATTATAGAGAGAAGAGATAGACAATAAACAATTTTCATTAAATTATTCACTTTTAGGACATCAGTGACTCCTGTATAAACATTGATGTCTACATTGTCAATTATAAACATACTATTCTTTTTTCATAGCATAGATGGTGATATAACATGTGTGAGGTTTGATGGTGTCAGATAAGCTTAGAGAAAAGTAATGGGGATGCATCTTGGGGATGCAAAAACAGGTGGGTAAAACTGACAAAGGCCCTAAGGCTACTTTGTTACTTATGATAGGGTTTTGGAATCTGTATACTTTCTTAGGTGTTCATTCTTAGATTCTTAATTTGTCTTTGTTTCATCATTCATTTTTAAGATTTAGTTGTTTTCTATAGTACTTTATATGTTTGGACATGTGTTACTTTCATTTTTAATATTTTGTCTTATAGAAGAATTTGCTTATATTTCTATAAAATCTTATGTCTTTGTAGGTCAGTTACTATAATAGGTCACTCACTGTTTGTCAACCTGGATTCGGGACCCCTATTCAGTCACTTAGGAAAATTTCCAGGATGCTGTGGAGATCTCCAAACAACTGTTTGTGGGTGGTGATGGTGGTAGAGGCAAACAGTGGGTTGCATGACCAGGATGTGGTCACCTCTTTCACCGTTTGGCCCTCTTTCTTTCCGGACCTTAACACCTACTTTGGTACTTAAAAGCAGTCTGGGCTATTTGCTGTGCTCTGAACAGTTGCTTAGTAGTAGCACCTATAAGATGATGTTAGATGTTTTTTTGGATGAGATGCACAGGAATATGACTATGTCACAGCAATAACAAAGAAGTTGTTTCAGTAGTTTGAAAACCATTGTTATAGTTTTAAGTGTTCGGACTGACTTTAGGCAATTGTTTTAATATCTAGAAATTAATTTCTTAGCATTTGACCTTTGCTTACTTATTTAATGTGCATATAGCCAGTGGATTATTCTTTCAGTACATTTTTATTGTCACTCCCTAGGTTAAAAACTTATTTCCAATCAATATGAGATAAACTTAGCTTGGTATCCAATCTTCCCCACCACTTGACTCCAGCCTTACCTTTCTAGCCTTCCCCCTAACTATTCCCTTATTTTTGGAATCTTATGTGGATTCTCTCAGTATCCCTTTTCTTGCCTCAAATGTTGCTACCTTCTTTCTTCTTATACCATTATATATATATTTATATGTATTATATAATATATAACAAGATATTGACAGACCTGCCATATACCCTATGGAAGATGAAAACCACTAGATAAGATAAAGACATATTTTTAGGAATTGCATGAGAAAGTGTCTTTAGCATAAGTTTTTGTTAATTTTCTTCACCTGCTTAATTGTCTGCTTATCTGTTCTTACTACTCATCACTGACATTTTGTATAACTCTGGATAAGCCAGTCTGTTTTGTCAGACTTCATTGGACTTCTTTATTTATCTGGCATTTTTGTTATCAAATTAAGTACATTCTTGATAGAAATTCTTAGTCATTTATCTTAAAACACAGTACCTCATTATCATATCTCAATTTTCTCAATTTTAATGAAAAAATAAAACGAGAGTATCAAGGTTTCAAATTTTTAATATCAGTTTTGAGCTATGCTTTTCCTACAGTAAAATATGCCAAATTTAAGTGTGTAATGGGTCTTGAAAATTTTATATAGTCGTGTATCTACTACCATAATCAGGATATAGAATAGTTTCATTATCCCCCAAAGTTCCCTTGTTCTTTGCAGTCTGTCCTCTCTCTCTACCCCAAGTTACTGGCAACTGCTGATCTGCTTTCTGTCACTGCATTTTATCTTTTCTAAAATTTCATATAAGCAAAATCTTAAAATCTATGGTGTTTTGTGATTTTCGCTTAGCATAATGCTTTTGAGATGCATCAATATTATGTGTTTCAGTAATTAGTTTTATTTTTATTGCTGAGCAACATTTTATTGTGTTGAATAAGCCTCACTCAGTTTATCCATCTACCAGGTGATGGACATTTGGCTCTTCTGAATAAAGCTCCTGTGAACATTCACATACATGTCCCTACAACCACTAACCTACTTTCTGACTATGGATTTGCCTGTCTGGTACTGATTTTTTTAAAATTGGGTTGTTTGTCTTACTAAGTTCTGAGAATTCTTTATATTCTCTGAATACAAGTTCTTTATCAGTTATGTGTTTTGTAAACATTTTCTTCAATGTGTTTTGAAGAAAGTTTTTATTTTGATGAAATCCAATTTATCAATTTATTTTGATGAAGTTTATCATTTTTTTTCTGTAATAGCATATACTTTTTATGTCCTGTGTAAGAAATTTTTGCCTAAGTTAAGCTCACAAAGATTCTAAAAGATAACTATTTCCTCTGATCACAACACTCTTGGTGCCAAATGTGGGTTTTCTATTCCAGGAGTTGGGGCAGATCCTACAATTTAAGGATTCAGTCCCACCAGATTGATGCCAGTTTCAAGTCTAGTACTCAACTACTTACCAGTTATAAGTGAGGGATTCCCACGGCCCCTTCTTGGGCTTTGATCATTTACTAAAATAGCTTATAGAGCTCAGGAAACATTTTACTTACTACATTACTGATTTATTATAAAGAATACAACTCAGAAATAAACCAAATAGAAGAGATGCTTTGGACAAAGTTTGTGGGAAGGGGTGGAGTGTGGAGCTTCCATGCCTTCTCTGGGCATGTCACTCTTCCAGCACCTTCCGGCATTAATCCGGAAGCTCTCTCAATCCCATCATTTAGGGTTCTTGTGGAGGTTCTATTAAATAAGCATGATTGATTAAATTATAGGTCATTGGTTGAATCAGTCTCCAGTTCCTCTTCCCCAGAGGCTGAGGGGTGGAGCTGAAAGTTCCAGCCCTCTAATTACATGATTGGTTCCTCTGGCAACCACATCCTGTCCCCCAAAAGTCACCTTTTATCATAAACTCAGGTATGGATAAAAGGGGTTCCTCTCATTCCTGTTATTCAGAAAATTTCAAGGCTTTTCATTTTATTTGGGGAACTAGGGACAAATGAAACATTTATGTCACAGGTTCTCTCCTATTTTCTCCTATTAGTTTATAGTTTTAGATCTTATTTTTAGGTCTGTGATCCCTTTAGAGTTAATTATGGTTTGAGGTAAGAATCAAGGTGCATTTATTTGCACACTGATACCTTTTTTCAGCACCATTTGTTGAAAAGATTAGCTTTTCTATGTTGAATGGCCTTGGCATCTTTGCTGAAAAATCAGTAAGACTATATATATATATATCGATATGTTTCTGACTCTGTATTGTTTCATAAATTGCTATGTTTATTGAGCAAATAAATACCACACTGTCTTGATTACTATAGATGTATGGTAAAGTTGTCAATTAAAATATTTTGATTCAAAAAATAATTTTGAGGAAATGAATTGATCTTTAAAATTTTATACACTGACAAAATGTCAGTAATTAACAAGTATATTTGTATTAGAGTTTATTTTTAAAATTATTTTAAGAATATGATCTCTCTTGATTCACTAACAATTTTAGGAATTAGAGCAGACACGAGTATCAATATTTTATAAATGAGGGACCTGTAAGATTTAAGAGGACTAAGTTTGAGAGTATACAATTAGTGTGATGAAGCAGAAACTAAAGCCCAAGTTTCATGCCTTCAAAAATCTAGTATGCTTTGTACTATATCACACTACTTTCTTTTACTACTGTTCTCTAATGTTCAATATTGAAAAATGAGTATTTTATGAAAAATTCAATCACGAAACTTAAAGTATAGAGCTTTGGAGAACAATGAATTCATTTTTCTTGGTCACCAACATCACAAGATACATTAAAAAATCAAAATTGGCTTTATTTATTTTTGTTGTGTGTTTTACAACCAGAGGCAGCAAGATTTGTTAAATGAGAGCTGAAGATTCCATTTTAAAAATCTTTAAGAATTGAGAACATTTTTTTCCAAAATGAGAGCAAGAATAATTGCATTTTAGACTATTTGAGAGATAGAGGTGTGTGTGTGTGTGTGTGTGTGTGTGTGTGTGTGTGTGTGTGTGTGTGTGTGTGTGTGTGTGTGTGTGTGTGTGTGTGTGTGTGTGTGTGTGTGTGTGTGTGTGTGTGTGTGTGTGTGTGTGTGTGTGTGTGTGTGTGTGTGTGTGTGTGTGTGTGTGTGTGTGTGTGTGTGTGTGTGTTATCTCTCTCCTTTTCTGTTGCCAGACTTACTGCCTTAAGTCCCTTCCTTCCAAAACTCCCACAACCTGAGATCATACAAGATTCTTGCAGTACTGATGAAAGATGACAACTGGATTTTGGGTAGTAGTGGTGAAAGAAGTGGTAGCATTTGTAATATCTTTTGAAGAGATATCTTTTGTGGATATGCTGATGGAACTCCTAGTTTTTTTAGCCTGATCAACTTGGTGCTGTTATTTACTTGGTGTGGGGAAGACTTATACGCATTTTAAGAGCTACTCAGTGGGGGAAGGGAAATCAGATAGAAGTTATTGTAGCCTTTTTACAAGTTTCTTTTTAATTTTTTTTTTGTTTGTTTTATAGAGTGTTATATCACATCTCAGAGTTGGAAGGTAGAGACAAGGTGAAATTACTTAATGATCCTACTTTCCTAAACTGTTATTTTAAGTGTTTTAATATGTGTGTTTACACTCTTGTATTGGGGTTGGCAAACTTTCTGTAAAGGCAGCTCTTTAACTCTTTTGTAGCATGAAAGCAACCATAGACAATATATAATAAAAGAGTTTGCCTGTGTTCAATTTCACCATTTTTAGTTTTCTCTGGTCCTTATTTAAAGACCCTGAGATTCTGGGTACATCTGTAAAAAGTGCTCAGACTCTTGCTGATCTAGAGGAGTGATAGGTGAAACTCAACATTAGTAAAATTACTTTACAGGCTCTGACATGGTGGATAGTATGTCTGAGAGGCTATGAGAACTGACATGTTTGGCTGATTGGATCTATTAGCTACATTAGATGTTTTATAGTAAATACTACATAATGGTCACACAATTTGTTCTCCTGAAGGAAAAAGTAATAAAGGTGGTTTGGGGATGAAGAATAAACAGAGAAAGTATTTAGAGTTATGTCTGCTGTGTAAGTATTTAGACTGACAGTGGAAAATTTTCTTAGAAAAGAAATTGCTGTTTCATTTCTTAGGGCCAACCTCAGTCTAAAGCTATAATGAGAACTAAAATGATTTAAATTCTTTTAAGTTTTGGCTTTTTTCATCTCTGAAATTTCTTAAAGGGACATTGTTGATATACTTCATTTTAATTTTTTCACTTGTTATTACTATGTTAAGAGTCATGTGCACTCTTATTTTTGAATGTGTTGATCTTATGTCAGATGGTTGTAGAATTTTCTTTTTACTATTTTTAAGGCAATTCATGTTTTGCTCATTTTAAATTATATTTGTGATGTATTTTTAGTCTACATAAATACATACAAAAAGATGTCATCATAAACTTCTTTTCTAATGTTAATGATGTATTTAAAACTGGAATATCCTGCAGTATTTGGTGAAGAAAATCAAGTTTTTAAAAAATAAGATTAAGCAAAATATATTTTTTCAATTTTATTTTTTCAATTCACATTTTTTTTCTTAGATTATTTACATTTTTATTGTTGATTTGTTGAACTTATGTACTATATACAAATCCTTTGTGAGCTATACGTGCTGTTAGTATTTCTCTCCATGTTTTGGCTTGCCTGGTTGTTTTCTAAATGGTGTCTTAATAAGTGGGAATTTTAAATTTTTGATGAAGTTTGATTTACCATTTGTTCCCTAGGGCTCGTAGTTTTACTTGTAAGTTTATGATCTACTTCAAATTAATTTCTATACATAGTAAAGGTTAAAGTTAATTTTTTCATTGCAAATAATAACAAATAGCACTGTTTGTTATGGACTTTGCTGTACTTCTCAATTATGTTTCAAAGGTTACATTATAAAATGATTAGTTCCCCAAGTATTTACATGTTTAGCTCATTGGTTATAGAATCTGTGCTTCTGAGGTCAGAATTATAGGTTCATTTTTTCAGGATCCAGATAACTTGGCCTTGTTTTGTGGGCATAGAATATATTTCTAACCTGCTTTAATTATTTGGTTGATTTGAAGTAAGTGGGTATAGAATAACTCCATTGTGCTACCAGATGAAACATTAGAGCCTCTGTCCTACATGATAATTCACTGACTTAATTTTGTGTGAAAGACAGTACATTATTACATTTTTAAAGGGTATAGTAGTTGGAGTAATATAATGCCTAATGTGGCATGGTCAGTTTTTATGCCTTACTAAAGTAAGCAGAAATACATTAATTCTAGTAAACATTAGAAACTAAGTTTCCCAAATTTTGAGTAGAATGGGAAACGTAGATCAGATGCTATAAAATTCATTTGTTGATAGATGTTGTGGGTAAATGATAATTATAAAAATATAAGAGCAAAATTCTAAATGTATGTCTGCATATGCCATGTTGATATATAGACATTACATAGACCCAATCATTGGCCTACATTTATGCAACCTAAGTATTAAACATGAGTTATCTCTTAAGAAGCTGAGTTTGAATTCTATTACTCTGGTACATTTATGCCAGCCTTTGGTTAATCATTATTTCGTTAATTATGTTTGGTTCAAAATGACTCATTTCTCAAGGAGCTTTATTGCAACATTGCATATTTACTACAGGAAGCCTGGACGGAAATGGAGCATCAGGTCATTAGAGATTCTTTCCTCCAATCTTTATTGTATCAAGTGTTATTAAAGTTAATTATTTTCCAATAACTGAATTCTCTATAGAACCTAGTATTTCATTAACCAAATGTTATGGGATCAGTTATTTCTTTTTTTATGGCAGATAAATGTATCTTTGATCATTGTTTAAATATTGTTCATGCTTTATATCTTACTTTGGCTTTATTTAGTTGAAATGTTTTCTCTGAGTATTGTAATTGAGAATTTTGGAATCATAGAAATTTGAGATTGAATCTTGTAAAAGTTACTAGTTTAGGAAGCTTGGACAAATTACTAACTTCTCTGAGCCTTAGTTTTCTCATTAATGAATTTGGATAAAAACATTTACCTTGCAAGATCAAGATTAAAAGGACGTATAAAAGAATATCTAGCTCTTACTATGTGCTTAATTCAGTATCGCATTGGTAAGATTATTATCTGCTGACACTAACTCATAATAAATATTGAGGTTAAGGGTGCCAATCATTTAGCCGTCTCTTTCCAGGTTGTAAGAGATAAGTAATGGACACAGTGTACAGCAAATGCCCCCATTTCTTTCTAAAATTTAGGCTCTCTGAATATAGTGGAATTTGAGAACACAACATAGATTTATGAACAAGTTGCAAGTTGGCTACTATTAACAAATCTTCACCTCTGGGGAGAATTCAGTTTGCATTGCCTACTCTAAATACTTACCAGGAAGCTAACTAGAATACTAGCCTGATTCACACCCCTAGTTAGAGAGCCTGTGCCGAGAAAGGGAAAGATGGCCCTGTTTTCTATGCAGTAACCTCAATTCTTGTTAAAAATTAGGTCCAAGGAAAGCTTTGAACTCTAACCTATCCAATTAGTAGCTCCACCTCCTCCCCAGGAGGAAGCATAAGTTTGTGGAGTCGCGAGACTGGAAGTTTTCTGTAACAGCTAATACAATACCACTCTTGCCTGCTGCTCCACTCCTCCCTCTGTGAGAAAGAGAAGGGAAGTCCCATTCTTTACCTTTACAATGTGAGATTAGAGTGAGTGCCACCCTACTTTGAAAAAAATAAATTTCAGTTATTTATGAACAGTGTTTCTGTAGGTTATACAATAAATATGCAAAACAGCTATGCAAAAATGAAAGGCAGCCACACTGGAAGAATCTAAGCAGATGTTGGCTTAAGGAAGTAAATTGTGTCTTTTTAACTTGTTAGTGGAAAAATTATTGATGGTGAAGAAAACCAAAATAAATAAACATAGGCAATAAAATCACATGTCATCTGTTGCCAAGAGGTGATATGAGTTGTTTGCAAAGATATATTTACGACATCTGCTTAACCAAATAATGCAGTTTTTTTTAATGAAAATTCTCATTAGTAAATCAAAAATAGTAGTCTCTAGAAAGGAAGGTAAGTACTATAAACTCAACGTAAATTGTAAATCTTTAATAAATAATTTTAAATATATAGAAAATATATTGTAGGAATGGATATTTTATTTTAAACAAAAATTTTCAAGTAATCATTTCCTGGCACTTCAGAAGAAACCAGTGAACATGTATCAGAATAGTGGATAAATGTCATTTAAGCTGGTAAGTGTATCATTAGCTATGGAGAAAGATTACAGTTCTGGAAATAATTTAAGAGGTACCCCACCCATTGAACTCCCACTCCTCTAGCCAGAATTTATGAGATAGAATTAGAGGAATAATATATGTGCTTGTAATTTAAATATCTGTACTTGTAATATGAGTGGTCATAGAGGTGGATTATTCAGTTGAGTATTGGAGTTAAAGACCATTGTAGTTGGCTATTTTGTCACTCCTTAAGGAAAGCAGCTAGGATGTTCACATATATCTGGAAGTCACCTAGGTTGATGGTGACTGAAAAGGCAAATGGGATAGTAAGACAGGCATTAAAACTTCTGTGTAAGTTGAGGAGTGACTAGGTAGTCTAGGTAGAGCGTAATTACAAGCAAAGGAGAAAGGTTGTAACAGAACACTTTCGGAGTAATCGTGTGTGCCACTAAAGGGAAGAAGATAAAATGCTGATATTTTCTGTTTTAAAGTATGAGAGGTATAGAGAAAGGTAAAGTGAGGTGCTGTAAAGTATCTAGGGAAGTTTATAAAGAAGCACCGTTGCAAAGGGCATAGTGAAAAACATTGGAAAGGAGAGTAACTTTTCAGGAGAGAGAGCAGGTAGGAAAGATAAGGACCCAAGTTTTACAGAAATTCAGGGTCTGTCATCTCAGCAGATGGTGGATGTGTTAGGCAACAACGTTTTCTACGTGTTATGAAAGGAGACCATTTGCTATGAGGTGATGATAAGTATTATATGGAACATCATTTGTGCCAGTCTCAAAAAAGCAATTTTGACATTGTATTATTTATTAGTGAGATGAACAATGGCTGGGTAAATAGGTTGCTAAATTTTAGAATAGAAATATCTATACTTTGTAGTTATGAGTAAGAAGTAAGAATTGCAAGGGTAATTATTTACGGCCTTTGTTACACTTGTGGCTACAAGCAGCAGTTTTTTTGTAAATTCAGTGTAAATGCTTATATAGTTAAATGTTAATTTGTGGTTGTCAGGCAAATTTAATTCATTCAACAAACACATATTTTTTATTTACTGGTCATTGAAATCAAAAGCTGCCTCTGTAGCTGAAAAGACACTTTCAGAAATTATGGCACTAATTCAGACTCATAAATTTTCTTTGTAGAGACAATAATCCTCAGGTTTAGCAGTTTGTCTCTGAATATCATAAGAATTCTAAATTCAGATCTAAAGGAATGTTTTAAATCTTCTTTGGCATTTTTAGAGTTTTTGCAGACACTCGTATGATAATATTGGCATGTCTTTTATTGAATGTTTGTTGGGCAAAAATAGCATATAAAGCAAAGAACTGAAATTTCCAGTGCTTTGCAGGGAATTGTAGGGGAAACAGGCAGGAAATGAGGGCTCACCCACAAACTTACATCATAGTTTACCCCAGGTCTTTGCCACCTCCCCAGTTCTTCTCAGATTGCCTACTGTTTTCTCCTAGGGATGACTCAGATCAACAAAGTGAATTGCTTTGTCCTCTAATTGTTGACTGCAGCAGCAACATGGCAGTGATATAGTGTTTCCCAAAGCTCCCAGGTTTGGAAGGGGACAGTCTTTAGATTTAAGACTAAAGTTTAAAGTTTGAAGTCTTTGAAGTCCATATAAATGAATTCCTTTTAAATGGAGGATACCTGTATTCTAATTTCCATCTGTAGAATTGAATTTCTGAAGATTCTGTGAACTATGCTGATTTACAGAATATTTTCTTGGCTTCATCCTAGGTAGGAATTATAACTGTGAATGCATTCCCATAAAAATCTAGCTATTTAATTAAATGAATATGAAATAATAATTAACATTTATTGAGCACCACTGTGTATTAGGTTCTGTTTCAAGTACTTAACATATATTGGTTCAGTCTTCACCATAAGCTTATGAAGGAGTTAGTATTACCCCATTTTATAGATGAGAAAAGTAAGGCTTGGGTTAAAAGTTACTTGCCAAGGGTCACATGGCTAGGCTCAGTGAATGTAAATTTTTAACTTGGCTTATGAAGTTAAGATACTTAAAGTATATGTTACAAATATGCTATAATAACACTTTATAAAAATATTTAAAAGTAAGTTTATTATTTTTTTTTATCTTCATGGTCCAATAGACATAGTTTATCTTTCCATCTATTGTAGCCTTTTTCACTTACTGGATCTGAAATAACCTCTTGAATCTATATTATATATAGTATAGTTTTTCTGGACTTAATAAATTTAGTTTGTCATTATTAAGTAAACCAAATGCTTGACATAGATGTAACTAAAGTTAATATGACAAAGTTCACCTAAACATTATATAGATTTTATTTTTAGAACAACCTTAGTATCCTTCCCTTGGAAACAGTTGTACAAGGTAACTATAAAGTCTGTAATCATGGGTTAATATTATAAATCATTTCTATACATTTATGTTTCTAGACTTTATAGAAGTCTGTTTTATAGAAGCCTTTTCTACATGTTTTGGTGTGAGTTCTAGTTGCCTACAAGTAAAAGGAGATGAAATCAGAACAGATAGGTCCTATACTTTTGTGTCATGTACGTAGTAAGAAGACCTGCACTCCAACAGTATCATAGGGAAAGACTCCTCTGTAAATCTGATGGTAATAAAAATATAACACCATCTGATATTTAGTGCTCACTGTGTATTAGGTATAGTGCTAAGCATTTTACATGTGTTTACCCTTTTTAATCCTCACGGTCTTAAGAGATAATATTGTCTGTCATTTTAGAAATAGAAATCTGAGTTTTAGAGCCATTAAGTGACTGGAGAAGCTATATAAATAGTGACAGAAACTTTTTTTTTTTTTAACCCAGGTTGGTCTGAATCTCTGAACTACTTTGCTATATGGCAGTGGCTGGCAAACTTGTTCTATATGGCCAGATAGTAAATATTTTAGACTTGGTGGACAGAATTACTTAGCTCTACTGTTTTTATAAAATAACCATAAACAATACCTAGAAGAATGGGTGAGGCTGTTTTCTGTTAAACTTTATTTATGGACACTGAATTTCATTTAATTTTTGTGGGTTCTGAAATACCATTTTTTTGTTTTTCAGCTATTTAAAAAATGTAAAAAATTATTCTTAGTTTGCTTGCCCTACAAAAACAGGTGGTGGGATCAGATTTGGCTTGTGGGCAATAGTTTCCTGACCCCTGGTGAATAACTTGCTGTAATTGTTCTTTCTCTCACCAAGGATAACAAATAGAGAATTCTTATAGTTTTTTAGAATAAACTGTTTAGATATAGTTATAAGTCAAAAATGAATCTAGGTAAATGTTCTTTTGAGCAGATATTCATGAGATACTAAGATTATGAGACTGTTTTATTATTTTCTTCCTGTTATCACACCATAGGCTTTTAGATAGCATAAATTATTCAACTTTTAGTCATTCCTATTGTCATTTATCAAAAAAACTTTGGATACTGGATTTTTTTGTATATAAGGTGCTGAGGTAATTTGATTCTTCTGGTAAGGGAAATTGGGTGTTGGAAATATAATAAAAAGTTCTCAAAAAAGATGATTCTTGAAGAATTTACAAAATTGGCATCTTAGATTACAATTTCTCATTTATAAACTTGACTTTATAGAGTGAATTTCTTAAAAGTTTGGCTGTGTGCAACAAAAATACTTTAAGATGTTATTTCTGATATATGATTCTGAATTAAAATGCTTAATGAAAACTTTTAGTATTGACAAATCAAAACTAATAAAAATCTGTTTCTGCATGTAGTGAAGTTGATCAGCAAATGTTTATATTTTAATATTTGGTAAGGAAAAGAGATACACTAAAACTAAACTAATTTCAGTTTGACCAATAACAAGTATAGCTGTAGATGGTGTTGAATTAAATAGTTCCTTATAGGGACTATATGGTTGATGCTGAGTCAGCTTCCGTGGCTCGCCTAATCCACAATAAGTACTCAAGAAATGTTTATTGATAATCTGTGTGGTGTGGTCTGAATCAACAGGCATTCAGATGGAGGAATCAAAAGATCTGTTAGTACAAAAGAAAGTTCTTTTTAGGAATTGTCACTTGAGTGAACCAGTCAGATTCTAGAAAGAAATGGAGAAATTATTTGTATGAATGGCATGTCAGAATCATTTAATGGTTAGCTATTGCCTAAAGTATGAAATCCATTTTTTGGGGGGATAGGATTCAAAGCCCTCCATAATTTGGCTCCATCCTTCCCTTCCCGCCTTGATTTTCATTCTCTAGTGGTAACAGACTATAGTCAATCTTTATTATTCACTTATTTATCCATAAATTATTTTCCTGCTTTGGAAGGTTCTCTTTTTTTCTTTTCCACTTAGACTTCAGGACCTCAATCAGGACCTTCTTTCAACAGGAATGCTTTGGTCCATCATGATCTTTTTTCCCTTTTAAATTCCTAGCATTTATCGCCTCTGTCACTCTTTTGGTAGTTACTCTTATACTGCTTTGTGACATCTTATAAAAATAATGCATATTTGCTTTATTTATACAGCTAGATGTAACACTCCCTGAGAATAGAGATCATATCTTGTACTTGTTTGCTGTATCTTAGAACTTGGAAGAAAAGTTAAAACTTTATGAATTCTGTATTTACATGTATGAAAAAATTTTTCTAAAATACATTTTTTCTCCTTTTTTTAACCTTTATTTTGAAATAATTTCAAATAATATAGAAGTTATAAGATGAGTACAAGGAACTCCTGAATATTCTTCACTCAGATGCACAATTGTTAAACTTTTGCCACATTATGCTTTTTAAAATAACTTATTTTTCAGTTACAGTTGATATACAATATTACATTAGTTTTAGGTTTACAACACAGCGATCACCCTGACAAATCCAGTATCCATCTGAAACCATACATAGTTATCACAGCATTACTGACTATATACCTTATGCTGTATTTTACATCCCCATGACTATTTTGTAACTTCCAGTTTATACTTCTTAATCCCTTCCCTGTTTTTACTCTTTCCCCAAACCCCGTCTCATCTGGCAACCATCAAAATGTCCTCCATAATGCCTTTGTTTCTATTTTGTTTGTTTATTATTATTATTTTTAGATGCCACATAAGGGAAATTATATGGTATTTGTTGTCCTTTGTCTTACTCCACTTAGCATAACACCCTCTAGGTCCATCCATGCTGCTGCAGGTGGCAAGATTTCATTCTTTTTATGGATGATATTTTAACATTCCATTGTTAATATGTACCACTTCTTTCTCCATTTACCCACTGATGGACACTCAGGTTCCCTCCATATCTTGTGTCTTCTTATTGAGGCATTTAATCCATTTACATTGGAAGTTTTGTTGGTAGATATGTAATTATTACCATTTTATTTTGATCTTTTTTTCTTATTCTTAAAGAAGTTCCTGACCTCCTTTAGCTTTTTCTTGTTTGGGAAGCTCTTCGATTCCAAGTGATAACTTTGCTGGATAGAATAATCTTGGTTGTAGGTCCTTGCTTTTCATCACTTTGAACTATTTGTGCCAGTCACTTCTGTAAGGTTTCTGTTGAGAAATCAACTTAAATCAGTCTTATGGGGAGCTTCCTTATAGTTAACTAGCTGCTTTTCTCTTGTTTTTAAGAGTCTTTGACTTTACCCTTTGGCTTTTTAATTATGATGTGTCTTTGTGTGGGCCTCTTTGGATTCATCTTGTTTGGGACTCTCTGTACTTCCTGTGCTTATATATATGTTTCCTTCATCAGCTTATAGAGCTCTTCCATTACTATTTCTTCAAATAGATTTTCAATTCGTTGCTCTCTTCTTCTGGTACCCCAGTGATGCCAGTATCGGTACACTTGATATTATTCTAGAGGCCCCTTAAACTATTTATTCTAAAAGCAACTTATTGCTGGTTCAGATCTCTCTTTCATCTTACTGTTGATTTCCTCTGATGTATTTCAGTTTTTGGGTTCTTCATTTCAGACTGGTTCTTTTTAATGTTTTATGTCTCCATTTTTATGTTGCTTATCTTTTTGAAGTTCTGAGATCATTGAGCATCCTTATAACCAGTGTTTTGAACTCTTCATCTGGTAGATTGCCTGTTTCTATTTTGTTTAGTTCTTTTTCTGGAGCGTTGTTCTGTTCTTTCATTTGGAACATGTTCCTTGCTTCCCTGTTTTTTTTTTCTGTGTATTTGGTAGAGTTGCTATGTCTTCTGGTTTTGGTAGAGTAGCTTATTTATTAGATGTCCTGTGGGCCCACTGATGCAGTCTCCCTGTTCACCTGAGCCAGGTGCTGCAGGTGTGTCCCTCGGTGTGGGTTGTGTTTGACCTCCTGTTGCAGTTGAGCCTTAATTGCTGTTTATACTTTAGTGAGAGGGGTTGATCCTCAGGCTGATTAGTTGTGAGGACTAGCTATAACTGCAGGAGAGGAGCTGTTGTGCAGGGGCTGACCCTGTGGAGCAGGACTGCGTTAGCAGGGCACTGGAGGTGCTGGGTGGAACTTCAGTGCAGTGCGAAGTTGGCTGCCTGGCATGCCAACTGAAGGCTTCCTGCAGGAGGCCCTGCCTCAGGCCAAGTTCAGCTGCAGTTTGTGTCCTTATAGGGGCCACGTGGCATGAGCCACAAAGCAATCTGCAGATTTCTTTAACCCTCACTGGGCTTGGAGGTCCCTGGGAGAGGCTAAGCTGTGAACTGATGCTGGCTGCGTCTAGTACTGAGCTGCTTAGTAAGATGTACAGAGGCCAGATGTTGATGGTTTGGAATTTGTGAACTTTTGAGAGATTTTAGGGAAGTCTCAAGGCCATTTATATGGAAAAACCACTGGGAGCGGCTTGGGTTGGTCTGCAACTGTGGGGTCTCAGAATCATCAGGGCAGGGTGAACAGCGTGAAGACTCGGATATGGCCGCCTGCACACTGAGAGTGTGAGGAGGGCTCAACAAAGGAATGATGACTTCCTCTAGCACTTCTGTCTGGGAGAAGGTTGCTCCTCTAATCCTTGCCCTGAAACAAGAGAGTTCAGTTCCTCCCCATTTGTCCCTGATATTTTTTAAGTGGCTTCCCCAATTCCAGATCTCAGAGTGAGTGAGTCTGTCAGCAAGTAAGTCCATGCACAGATACCCTGGGACTCCAGCAGCCCTCTGTCTCACTGAGCCACAATCTCCATTGTTTTTCACAGCCAGTAGTTGTGGGGACTTCTCTTACTAGCACTGGAGCTCTGGGATGGGGCTAGGACCTGTTGTTCCTTAGAGGGAACCTCTGTAGCTGAGATATTCCTTCCTAGTTTTTAACTGCTACAGTGAGTATGGTGACCAGTCCATTCTGCTTCTCTACCCCTTCTACCAGTCTCAAAGTGGCTTAGTTATAAGACTTCTGTTCAGCTAGACTTTGAGCAATTCGCAGTGATGGTTGTTTTGTAGTTAAGTTTTAATTTTGATGTGGTTGTGAGAAGAAGCAAGCAGGGTTTACCTACTCTGCCATCTGACTGGAAGTTTGCCACATATGTTTTATCATTCTTTCTCTCTCTATATTTTTCCCTACTGAACTATTTGAGAGTAAGTTGCAAATAGAATGCCCATTTATTTCTAAATACCTCAGTGTACATTTCCTAAGAATAAGGATATTTACTTACATAAGTATTGTACAGTGATCAAAAATAGGAAGTAAACATTTGTATAATACTATTTTTAAATCTTTAGACATTATTTGAATTTTCAACAGTTTGTTCTATATAGCATTATTTTTTTTCTTATCCAGGGTCATGCATTGTATGTACTTTTTATGTTTCTTTAGTCTTCTTGCTTTCTTGAATCTGGAACTGAACCATTCCTGAGTGTTTTTTCCTTTTATATTAACATTTTTGAAGAGTACCAGCAGTTTATTTTGAAGAATGTCTCTCAGATTGGGTGTATGTGATGTGTCATCATGATTAGATTTAGGATATGCATTTTTGACATGCTGATAAGTGATGTCTCCTTAGAGTGCATCATGTAAGGGTGTACATAATAGATGTTTGTTCCATTATTTGTGATGTTTTCTTTGATCACTTGGTTAAAGTGGTTCTTTTTCTTAACAGCCTAGTCTCCTACAGTGGAGCCATTTAATATATAAAAATTATTCGAGGGCTTTACCCGCGTTAACTTGAGAGATATCAGCTGCTGTTTAATTTATTAAGTAATACAATTTGAATCATCGTAATGAATTATAATAGTCACTGATGAGTTTGAATAGCACAGTGATCAAGACATGCCTGGGCATTTATCCAGTCACATTAAATATCACTGTAAAGGTACAGTAATCAAAAAAGTATGGTCAAAAAGTATGGTGTTGGCTGTTGAATAAACTGAAAAAAAAAAAAAGAACTTTTAAAAGAGCAGACTCAAATATATAAAGTATTTGGCGCACATGATGAAGGTTATATTTCAGATTTGGGGAAAGAAGATAGATTAGTTAATATATATGGGGAAAGTAGTTAGGACCAGAATGTGTTTGGTACACTCAGTTGCAAAAACCCAGAATCTTCTCTAGCTAGTCTGAGTAGAAAGGAATTTGTTATGTGGACTGGAGAAAAAAAAGCTACACTTCCAGGAATTTTGACAAAATCAAAAAAAAGACTGGCCTGGTTGAAATTCTGGACCTACCAAACATTGGTAATGTAAACTTTGGCTTAACCTCTCTCTGGTTAATTTCTAAATCTCTAATCTGCAAGTAATTTAAATACCTTTTCATAAGTCAAAACCATTTGCATATTGGCAGTTTCATAGAGCTCTGTCTCATAATTCTAGGTTTGTGAAGAATAAATGAGTGTGTGCAGCACCAAATTAATGTTCAGTACATATTTGCAATATATTTATTATTTTTCTATATAGTCCTATTAAAATAGCAAAAATATATCAGCATAATTATTCATTACATTCTAAAATGAAATAATTATTTTTGATTTGGATATGTAACACCTATTTCATATTATCATTTGTAGTTTAGTGTAATTTTCAAACATAATCAAAATTTTAATAAATATATGTAACTATATATATAATTTGTATACACACAGTCTCCAAATATATATAGTAATGTAATATCTGGTATAACTAATTTTCACATAAAGAATTCATAAAATGTTAATAATGCCATAGAGATGATTGAAATGTCTCAGATTGGTTTGCTTTTACACTAAATGATATTGGACCCTATGCTCTGATTTCTCATGTTTTTTTAAATAGTTGTTTTCTTATTGCCAAGTAGTTCTTGCTTACCTTAGCTTTACCTGAGCCATTTTTTAATTTATTGGTTTGCATTTTCTGTGAATTGGAAAACCAAATTACTTTGATTTGTACTTCTAATAGACTAGTTCAGGGGTAGCTTGTGAGGGCCAGAGGAATCTTCCTAAAAATAAGTAGTTTTCATGCTTAGTACTTTAATGTTATGGTTTAACTTTATGACTGTTATGAGCTCCTTTTTTGGTCATCATCTGGTAGCTCAATTCTGGTTGGTTGAAGTTGAAAAATAAATTTGAAGCTGAAAAACTATTGAAATTATGCATATTATAAAATAAAATGCTTCATCTATGCTTTCCTGTAAATAATTTTCTACTTTTTAAAATTTTTAGACAGACATATTTAATTTACAGTTATTTGTAGGAAGTTTTTCCCTAATTGTTGCAATACAGATTTTTAATGAAAAGTCCTCTGAAAATGGCAGTATTTGGAAATAGGTATACTATGGTATTGACACATACTGGAAGTCACACATCAGTATGGGAGAGCCTGCTTTATGATGACAACTTAGTTTTTCTCTTTCATGTCTTCAGTGGGCAGATACAAATTATATTTGTAATCTCCCACTTAGATTATCAACCCATGTTGTGTACTTACTCTATTCTTCCTATTCACTCTGGGAGAGGGGTCTTATTTTCTGAGAGGTTAGTGTTTTAAGAACATAAGGCTACTAAATGATTGAGTATTCAGATTTTGAGGCAAATTTTTATTCTCATACCTGTTTTGAATCTTATGTAGTTACGCTTCACATCATTTAGAACTAGAAAATTTTAAGGTGTTAATTTTGTAGATATGTCTATAATCAAAGAACTAAAGTTTATAATTGAGATTTTGTATTTGCAATTGTTAAAGTTTTCTTTATATTTATTTTGTATTTTATTATTTTTACTTTTTATTGTAAAACTAAAACATAGAAAACCACGTAAAACAGATGTATAACTTAGTAAATTATGAAGTGAACACCCTTGTAACCACAATCTAGAAAAAGAAATAGAAATTTATCAGTCTGGAAGCTTCTACATATGCATATCCCAAGCACAGCCTCTTCTCTTCAGAAGTTATCTACCTACCAATCCTGACTTTTGTAGCAATCACTTTCATTTTTCCTTACAATTTTTATCCCTTAAGTATACATTGCAGGCACTAGAGTTTAGTCTTACTTTTTTAAAAAAGTATTTAAAATGTATCTTCATTATGATCTGATTATAAAAGGAATGAGAAACTACAATAATAAAAAAGTAAATCTCTAATATTATGATGGTACCTCAAGCAGAAGATAGACTTGGCAGGCACCAGAGCTCTGCTAAAGCAAATCGCGCTCCATGAGGCCAGCCCCCCGCATAACAGCTTGTCCTCTTTATCATGGCCAATCTACACAGCCAGTCAGCCTGAGAGTCAGTTCCATCTACTGATGTGCAACAACAGTCAAGGTTAAAGAAATTGATGGAAAATTATAAGAAACGGATGGCTCTGACCCTTTAGAAATGAAGGTAAAGGTCATCCAAACAGCAAAAACCACAACCAGCTCAAGTGCTTGCCAAAGGCAAAGGGAATATATAGTGGGCAATGGATGAAGGTAATCTTAAATCCAAGCTGCAAAAGAGTGACCAGCTGCAAAAGCATTAATTTGTTATAATTCTTTCTTATTCTGTTATCGATTGTGTATATTTTGTTACTTAAGTTTACATGAATGTTTAAAAAATAAAATATTGATATGTGAAAAAAAACTATCATTGACTATTGGCCATAAAAAAAAGAATGGGTTTTAAGTACTAAATGGTAGAAGTGAAGTTTTTAAGAGTTTAAGAAAGAAAGGGTTCAATGTTGAATAGATGAAGAACTTCACAGAGGTGAGACCTTATAGTGGATCCTGAAGGTAGGATTTGGGAAGGTAGTCAAAGTTGATTCAGACCAGAAATGGAACTAAATGAGCATTATCTGCACAACAATGAGGAAATTGGTTTGGATGGAATCTCATGTTGATATGAACTGGAGTAGTTTGAAAGTATCTAAGCCAGTGTTTTAATTCATCTGTCTTCTGTAATAAGGTTTAGTCATTGTTTAAAGTATGACATGCCTAAAGGGATCAGTTCTAATTATTAAATAACTTGGGTGTTTAAAATCTGCCAATAAAATATTATTGGAAACATTGAAATCTTTATCCTTTCAGAGAGGTTTATACTTTCTCATTGAAACATGAAATTTAAATTTTATAACTGATCCTGGTACTGCATAGTGTGTTTCCAGTGTTCTGACGAGGGTAATTTACCCTTTGTCTTGATGGGTAATATAAACTTAGGCTGGTAGCAAACAGTAATATTTTCTTCCCAGACACATAATAACCCACTTAAAAATGGTATGTAAATATATATAATGGCTTTCTTGAGAGTCATCATGGTACTTCATTACTTTTGGGGCCTTTTTGATCATCCATTAAGATTATAATGTTTTTGTTGTTTTAATTAATGAAAAATTTTTAATTTGTTGCATATTTTACATATAGAGTGATATTTGGTGTTTGAAATTTGAACTAGGGTGTAAAGTCACTTTTAATGAGTTAAATGTTAGACTTCTAAATTTACATTTCAGTACCATTTAAAATTTTTATTTAACTGAGAAGGGAAATATATTTATTTAAAAATATACTGCAGTAAATGTTTTTAGCTACATATGTTTTATCATAAAAAATCAGAACATTTTATAAACATTAGAGACTGTTTTGCAGGTCATTTTAGAAAGCTTCCCAAGTCGTTGCTAAAATTCTATCTTAATTTTTTTCTCATTAGAACTGTTTTCTTTCCATTTAACAGTTATACTGACATGACATTGACAGATCCTTTTAGTACCATAGTAAAGCAAGTTGTTATTTCTTTAATGCATTTCTGTATCTTCATAACATTTTCCAGTGCTTCTTCTAGGGCATCATTGTACCATTGTATTGTTCAAGGTTTGGGAATAGAAAAGCATATATGCAGATATTTTTTAAGTAGCTACTGGAGAAAGGAGTTATAATTACTGTGGCATCTTGTGTTTGGCTTGTTTTTCTTAGCATTATATTTGAAGATTTGTAGAACCATAGTATGTTGATTTTCATTGCTCTGTGGAGTTCCTTTTTATAAATATATAATTGATCTAGCCAGTGACCTGTTGGATTTAAAAAAAAAATAAACTGAACTATATTAAAGTTAAGTTTAAGGGGAAAAAACAGGTCAATTGGAAAAGAAAAAAGATAAATTGAACTACATTAAAGTTAAAACTTCTGAAAATTTTTAAATCATCAGTGATTGACTTTCCAATTTATATTCATATATCATTTGAATGACTCTTTAAGTTACAAATGGATACTTCAGTTTAGTTAAATTAGTCTAAATCTTTGTTGCCTTTAATGGAAGAAAGCAATAGTTTGATCAGTGTTTTAACACATACATGTAAAAGAAATAAAAGATTAATAAGGGCAATAAATAGCTTCTGAGTTTTCAGTTCTAGGACAGATACAGGAATTCCAGTTTTAATTTCTGTTTTACAACTAGTTACAAGGTGCTTTTGTGTTTTCTTAAAACTATAAAATTAAGGGTATTTATTGACTAGATTATTATTTAGATACATTAAGTTAATGTTCATAACATTCTCACAATTATATGAGCTGAATGTGTAGGATTTTTATATTTTATCAATATTTATGAATTACCTGTTATGTATGTAGTCATAGAACTTTGCTTTATTGTTTATAGCAAGTGTTGTATTAAATAGTGGATTACACAAATTTGATTCCTAAAATTTTTCCCAATAAGTCAGTGAAACCAAATGTAGAGGCTTCAGACATTTTATTATTTTAGATTCAGTTCATTCTCTTACAGTAGCTCTTTAATAAGGCAGAAACTTGGATGGGAGTCACAGATCACTGACAAAATGTCAGACAGTGGATTCAGTATGAACTTAAATAGCAAAAATTATATCTAACATTTATTCTGTTGATATCCCCCAAAATGTAAAAATTTAATGGTTTAAGAAATGATCTGTTACCTGTTGCAAGGCTGAGTTTTTAATATGTACAGTGGAGTTTGAATATTTGAATAGGCTAGGTGAAGTTATTCCTATTTAGCCTTTTCCTTTATCTTTTTATTCTTACCTGCTTAGCTTAGAGTATACAGGGTGCTTTTCTGTTTTTCAGTTCATTGAAAATAGATCAGTTAAAAGTGAAAGATTTGGACTAAATATTTACTGTTTAACCTGCCTTATTCTGGTTTTTAAAAAAATACCCAAAATTTAGTGGCTTAAAACATATTATATTTCACATTATTGTGGGTCAGAAATTTGTGCAGAGTTTAGGCAGTTCTTTATTAAGGTCGATTGGTGATATTCCACTACAAGGTCAGGCAGTTTTATTTACAGATATGGTGCATGTCTACATGGCTGGCAGAGGCTGGGTTTAGCTGGGACTGCCAGCCAAACTTGAGTACATATATGTGGCCTCTCTAGCATGGTGGTTCAGAGTAGACTTAAATGGCAGCTCGGTACCCCTGGAGAAAGAAGCCAGAGTCTTAAAATGTGCAAGACTTGTTAATACCTAGTCAGGTTAAAAGCAAGTCACAGGGCCAGCCTGATTCAAAGGAAAGGACAATACAAAGGCATGAATACTGCAAAGCATAGTTTTTTTTTTTTGTGGGGGTGAGAGTGGAATTCCTCTTTGGAAACTAGCTATACTGCAGGATCTAAGAGTCTAACTCTGCTTAGTATATATAGAACTTATTTTTTTTAATAGAATGTATTCAAATAATACAATCCAAGCTCATTTTTGTTAAATTCAGCTACAGTAATATTTTTATTTCCCTATAAAAAAAGTTTCCAGAGTACTCTGCAGTTTATATTTTCCCCTAGAAGTGTATTTATCTCAGATACAATTTTATTGTGAAAAATATTTAATATACAGAAAAGATGAAAGATTTACGGTGAACATGTACATATCTACCACTTAGATTCTGTAATCAACATTTTGCTATACTTGTATTATCACATGTCTATGCATTGTCAATCTGTCTTATTTTCTGATGAATTTAAAAGTAAATTGCAGGTACTCAGATATAGATTTAAATTACTTTTTCGTCTTTTTACTTTGGAGGATAGTCAGAAAATATAAAGAATTTCTATTACTGTATCTTCTCTGAGAACTTAACCTGTTGGGAACTTTTTAGCTTGCCTTATTCATGACCTTATTCATGAAGTTTACTCAACTAAACTTTGGTTTAGGTTTTTACAACTCTTACTCCTGGTAGTCTCACTAAGATTTTTGGAGGAACAGAAATTTTGTAAAAAATTATAAAAACAATCATCCATAATCTCAGTTATAAGCACAACTGATCTCATTTATATGTTTCCTATTCTTTTTTTATTTTATGTATTTTATAGTTATTGCTAGTGCATATAGTTAAAAATCTTTTTAAAAATAGGTGAATTATTATAGCCTGATAATTAATGAATGTTTGATATTTCATTGAATGTCTGGACCACTGTTTTTTAAGAATGCCGCTGTTCGACAGCTATGTTGCTTTCCAATTGAGAAAAGCTTTGAACCCAATGAAATGTAATTGCTTATTGTCTGAAATTGGTTATATGCAAAGTTTATCCTATTCCTCTGACTCACCGTAAGAGTTGAAACTGGTGAAACAGCAGAAAAACAAAGGAGTTGGAAGGAAGGTCAACTTCAGCACTGCTTGACTTTAAAACTGGAACAAATAAGGAAGTTAGAAAAAAAATTGTATTTTCAATTTTGATGAACCATTTATCAAGTAAATTCTCATTTTACCAGTTTTCTCACAGAGTTGGGCTGAGTAAATTTTCTATTTAAAGTTTACCTGTAAATTTAAGCATATTAGAAACCTTTGGTGTCAAGTACAAACTAGATATGTATATTAACAGTCCTAATAAATTTTATTTCTATTTGTTATGTAACTGTGAATTCTAAGAAGCAGTAACCAACCAGTTTGTTCACTATCACTTGCTAATATATACTTACATAAGTGTAGTTTCAAATTTTTCACCTACTTTGAGCATAATTAGCTATTTAGAGAGGGATATTTAAACAAATTGAATTCTCTAATAGGGATACAATGTGTTGTAGAAGGTGATTTAGGAATCCTCCTACAAGATTATACTTAACATATCAAGGCAGTTGAGCCTCTTGTTTTACTAAGAGTTTTCAGAGGAAGCAGTTCTTGATTGTTATAGTTCATTCTTTAATAAATCAACCTTTACTGTCAAAGAAAATTCATATTTAACTTACATTCTTCCTGTTATATATTGACTATATTTTATCTTGTTGATGGCTCTCTGTGGTTACTATTTTTCATATAGTAACTTCAGTTACTTCAAACCTAACGTTTATTTTTTATCCTTCACTATGCTTAAATTAAGTTATTTACATAGTACAGACTGACTTAAAGAGCATTTTCTACCCCTGAAAAAGATGCTCTTTGGACTACATTTAGTTACATTTGTTGTGTACATATATTCATTCATTGTCTTAAGGAGCAGTTAGGTAATTTGAACTACATTGCTTGATTGCTGGGATTGTCTTTAGAACATATGCCCATATATCAGGTCTATCAACAAATGTTATAGCAAAATGCCTCACTGGAGAAAATGGTTTGGATTTCCTCTGACTTTTGAATGTGTAGATTTACTTTGGGAAAGACATGGGGAATTTGATCTGGACTCTGATCATCTCACTTTTGGAAAATATCTCTAAAGTTAGATTGATCCTGGGATTAATTTTTGGGTCTGAGTCAGATCTGGGGTGATCCAGAAGATTGCATTGTCCTCTATTTAGGCTCTAGGAAATCCCACGTGTTCTATACTTGAGAATTATTACTTGGAATCCCATTTATATGGATCCTTCTAAACCTGTCTGAAAAGAAAAGAAGGATGAAGGAAAGAATGAAATTTGTCTCATTGTGTTTACTTTGGTATCAACTTTTTATACTTGGTTCTTATCCACATAGCATAGTAAAATTCCATACTAGGAATGTATGGATGCTCCTTTAAATTTTGAGGACTTTGACAAAAGAATGTTTGAGTTTCGAATTTTAGTTAGTAGTATGGTAGTAGTTTATACTTTGTTTTCCCTGAAGTCAATGAAAACATTTTTCTATCGGACTGCCTTTTTGTAATTGATTTGTAGGTATTTTTGGTATATTCAGAATGTTTCAACTACTTTGACCTACTGCATCTTGCCTTTTCATCTTAATGGTATCTTTTTATGAATAGACATTCTCAGTTTTAAAATAGGTTCTCCTGTCAGTCTTTTCCTTTACCAGTAGTGATTTCTGAGTCTTGTTCTACTGTCTTCTAAAAGCTTTATTGTTTGTCTTCCACATTTGAATCTGCAATTGACCTGAAACTGATTGTTGTATATGCTATAAGGTAAGAGTCAAGTTTCTTCCCCCCCCCTTCTATATGGAGAGCTATTTGACCCAGCATTATCTATTGTTATGACTCTTGTTTCCCTAGATCTCTAAAGGATCACCTTTGGTCTTTATATGAGTGTGTTTGTTTTGAGGTTCTCTCTTTAGTTCCATGAGTCCATTTGTTTTAATTACTATAGTTTTATGATATCTGATAATAATGCAACAGTGTCTATCTTTTTCCTTCAAGAGAGTTTGTTATTCTTGATCTTTTGTTTTTTTCATATAAACTTTAGAATAAATTATCAAATCCCATGCACATGTACACCAAAACATACATACATGCATGCACACACAGAAACTGTTGGAATTTTTTTGTATTGCATTAAATTTCCAAGGAGTTTTGGTAAAGTGTCATATTTTCATCGAATCTTTAATCAGTGAACATAGTATAATAGTTATTTAGGTCTTTAGTTTCTCTTGACAGCAACTACTAGTTTTATGTTTAGGGGTCTTGAACTTTGTTTATTATTTTTATTCCTAGATATTTGTTATTTGTTAATACTACTGTAAATGATATTAAAATTTTTTTATTTTTCTGGTCATTGATAAGATATAGTAAGAGTCAGTTTTGTGTATTGATCTTTGTTCATCTACCTTGCTAAACTTGCTATTCTTATAAACTTTATATATTTTTGGAATTTTTGTATTCATAATTATATGTATTTATGTCTGAGTGATGATTTTATTTCTCCTTTTCTAGTCTTTATTTCTCATTGAAATGAATAGGATTGTAACACAGAATAGAAGTGGTGTTTTTTGTTCCTTAAAAGGAAAGCTTTTAGTACTTCAGCATTAAATATGATGTAGTGTTTTGTTTGTTTCTGGTATATGGCTGTTCCAGTTACTATGGCTGCATAACCAGTTGAAAATTTAGTGGCATAAAGCAATCACTTATGATAATGGATTCTTTGAATTAGGAATTTAGATAGGGTATTCCTTGGAAGGCATTTCTCTGTTCTTTGTTGTCTGAGGCTGTGGCTGCATCTTGGGAAGGAATCATATGAAGACTCCTTTACTCATATGTCTGATTGTTGATTCTGGCTCTTAGCAGGGAGCCTCATTTCCTCTCCACTGAAGTCCTTCCATGTGGTCTCTTCCTGTGGGCTAGTGTGAACTTCACAAAATGGTGGCTGGTTTTTCCTAAAGTAAGCCTTTCCAAAGAGAGAGAAAACCAGGTAGAAGCTGTATCTTTTTTACAACCTAGTCTCAGAAGTCAAATATGCATCACTTTGGCCATACCCCGATTGGAGCAGTCAGAAGCCCGCACCCAAATACAAGAGAAGGGAACATAGCCCCTGCTTTTTGGTAAAAAGGAGTGTCTTATCAATCACTCCTTTAAGAAGAGTACTTAGGATGGCATACATACATACTTACACATGTGTGTCTAGCTAGAGAGAAAAATGCAGGAAATATGATCTGCCATGATGCCTTTTTATCAGATTAAGAGTGTTCCCTTCTATCATAATACTTAACATACTTGTTTTGACTGGATATTAAGTTTTATGAAATGTTTTTTCTCTGTTGACATAAACATTTTATTTTCTGTTCATGTGATAAATTTCATTGATTGTAATAAATTTAGCTTGGTTCTGATTTATCGTCCTTTAAATATATTATTGCATTTGGTTAGCTAATACTTTTTTATTATATTTTCATTTAATTTTTTTGAGGATTGTTGCATCTTCGAGAGTTCCTTGAGGGTAAAGACCAAATTCCACTTTCTGGCTCTTATGAAGAATGCTATTATGAACATTCATTTACAAGATTCTGTGCGGACGTGTTTTCAATTCTCTTGGCCATGTACCTTGTAGGGAATTGCTATGTCATATGGTAACTCTGTGTTTAACTTTTGAGTAACTTCCAGGCTGTTTTCCAGGCTTCACTATTTGCATTTTTGCCATCAGTGTATGAGGGGTTCGCTTTTTCCACAACTTCTCCAACATTTATTGTCAGTTTGATTATAGCCTTCCTAATGGGTGTGAAGTGGCATTTTATTATGAATTTGTTTTTTGTGAATTTTTAAATGTATAAAATGTACCTACAATTACATTTTAGTGTTTTAACCATTTTTAGATATAGTTTATAGTGTTATGCAATCATCCCCACTATCTTTTTCAGAATGTTTTTATCGTTTTATACAGAAACTATCCATTTAAAAATTACTCTACATTCCTCTCTCTTCTCAGTCTCTGGTAATCTCTGTTCTGCTTTATGAATTTACCTGCTCTAGATACCTCATAAAAGTGGAATCATATAATATTTGTCCTTTTGTGTCTGGCTTATTATATTTAGCATAAGATTTTCAGGGTTCACCCATGTTGTAGCATGTGTCAGAATTTTATTGCTTTTTAAGGCTGAATGATATTTCATTGTATGTATAGATCACATTTGTTTATCCATTTATCTGTGGATAGACATTTTGGGTAGTTTCTGCCTTTTCACCATCGTGAATAATGGTGCTATGAACAATGGCGTACAAGTATTTGTTTGAGTATCTGCTTTCAGTTCTTTTGGGTACATACACTGAGAAGTGTAATTGACAGATTGTATGTTTAACATTTTGAAGAACCATCAGAATGTCTGGCATAGAGGCAACATGATTTTACATTTCCTCCAGCAATATTAGCAATTTATATGTCTTTTTTGGAGAACAGTCTATTCAAGTCCTTGGCCTATTTTTGAGGGTGGGATTGCTGGATTGTAAAATAAGTATACCTTCATATTCAGTAAATCTTGCTAGATTATCCACTTAGGTAATTTAGTAATGTACACTTCCCTTCAAAATGTCTAAAAGTTCTGATGCCAACATTTAGTGTTGTCAGAATTTAGTTTTTGTTTATTTAATGGATGTAAAATGGTAGCTTCTTATTTTAATTTGTATGTCACTAATTACTAGCGAGGTTGATTCACCCTCCGAGGTCCTTTACCTGCAAATAGATGTTTGTCTATTCATGTCTTTTTCATGTTTTCCATTAGGTTGATGTCTTATTTATCTGTAGGCAATATTCATATATCTCTCTTATGTTATATCTTTTTTCAATTTATACTTTTATTTATTTTTTTTACTTTTTCAAGGGCAAAGGACTGAATTTTAATTTGTGCCTTGGGATTTAACGTGATACCTGACAAACTAGTCACTCAGTAAAATGTAAAATGAATAATTATTTTGTGAAAAATCTAAACATTTTTAAAGAAATAATGCTACCTAAATTAAATGATAAATGAGTCCTAATGATTTGCAGAGTTGTGTTAATTGTACCTTTATGGCTCTCTAATAGTGTATGGGATTTCCCCTATTGTTTGAATGTCTAGGCAAATGGATTAGAAAGATAGAAACCCAGTTTGGGCTTGGTCTGAAAATCATTTAAAGAAGAATTAATCTATTAGATCTTTTGGATACACTTATATTCTGAGATAAAATGCCTATACACACATAATTCTCAGCCAGAACACTTGGCTTGTGATGGATGGTAGCTTTATAAACATACAGTTTTGATTGTAGTATTAGGAGCCCACAAAATTTCTCTGAGGTTCAACAAATGGAATCCCCTGAAAAAGAAGGTAAGATTTTTTGGGGGTCTTATACTGTTGTTTTACACTTTCAGTTTCACATACATATGAAATAATGTTCCTTCTCATGATTTTTTAAAGAGGAATATCCTACCAACTTTCAGAATACATATGGGCCTGTTAATGCTGTTCCTTTTACTACCCCTCCCCAACAAGAAAAACCTCAAACTCAACAGGTCCAAAACCACTCATTATTCTGCTTTCACATTTCCCACAACATTTTTTTTCTTTCTTTATTCCCTATCTCAGCGAATGTTGCCTAGCTATTTACTTAGTCATCCAAGTAGAAACATAGGAATCCTACTTTTCATTCCCTCATCTAAAAAAATTTCATCAGTTCTGTATAGAATAGTATTTCTTAAATCAGTCCTTACATTTCTCATTTCTAGTGGGTAAATTTCTGGTATTAAAAATAGTTTTCAATTTTCCCCAGCATCCTGAAAACTTTCTGTATATATACATTAGAACTCAAATATTTGAATGAGTGAATGAATGGATGAATAGGCCTTTTGGGAAAGGTATTTGACTGTAATAGAAAAAAGAGAAAGACGATTCTTGAACATAGAAATGAAACTAAGATAGAAATCACACATTTCCTGGCCTGAAATCAGATTTTGATTTGAGAAGAAAAGAATGCTCAAGTTGTGTAATCTACAAAACAGTAGTACTCTACAAATGGGTGTGGTGAAAAAAAGTCCCATTTATTGTGATGTGTGAGAGGAGCCTTTTTGTTACTTACTGGTTAGAAAGAACTTTACCTTTTGACAGCCTTTCTAACCTTAGGAGGCTGTGAGCAATCATTTAGCTGGTCTACATTTACTGTAAAGAAGAGTAGTTGACACCCGAATTATAAAACTACATCTTAATATTTGTCTGCTGATTGAACAGAAAAACAGCACAATCTGCTTCAGAGCTTCTCACCAATCAACAAGAAAATGAATGCATTCTTAGTCTGCCTGGCATACCACATTTCTATCATTTTTCCCATTCTGGTAGCTTTTATTTTACCTATGTGGTCTCCTAAATGTCCTTTGTTTCAAACGCATTACATACTTCTCAGTCTATACTTAGATGAAACTGTACCATTAATCAAAAGGGAAGTGCTTTCCCAAGTCTCACTTGAAGAACACTTTTTCATAAAGGCTTTTAATAAATATCTGGATCATTTGCTTCCTGTCTTTTATCAGCTTTGCTGTTTTGGTTTATTCTATCTTGATCGTTGTAGCACAACTCAATGTTCAGATTGGTTTAGGTTTCATCTTCACAATTTTTTTTTGGTATATTTTTGGCAGTCATGTTTCTGTTTTACTTTGGGTTGGTTTAAATTTGCTTTTCTCAATTATAAAACTTAAAAGCAATAAATTCAGGAGATAAACTGTCAGTAGTTTTGTTTTGACACTTACCTCCGTGAATTTGTTTGAGTAGCTTTAGAAGTAGCTTTAGCAGTAGTTACCAGAAGAGTAAAATACATGTTGCATTCATTGACTTTCACCTGGTTTTACATGGTGTTGTAAAACAGACTAAAGATATTTATAATTTGAATTCTCCTATACAGTTAAAATAATTTAAATATGAGTGGTTTAAAATTGGAATAGCTAACCAGATTTAAATTACTTACTATAGGTTACTTAGTAGGGCAGTTGTATTATTTTAAAATAATTTGGAAAGTTAGTGAATTAAATATGACTTCTTGTTCTTAATTACATTAATTATCTTTAGTGAAATGGTAATAAATCAGCCATGTTAGTCTTAACACTTAGGTTTTAAAAATCAGTGAAAAGTGATAATTCTTTCAATTTCTTTACAGCTCAATGGATTTCATTTTATTTTAATCAAAAGGAAAAGGAAAAAGGAAATAAGACTTGCCACTTTGCACACATATTGTTTGTTTCCTAGTAAAGAAAATGTCCACTTTGAGGGCTTTAATTCTTATTTATAGAAACCATTTAGTATGTTTTGGTGTTTCAGTTTCAGAAGGCAAAAACTAAATTTGTATTTGAAGCAATTGTATCTTACTCTTAACCAAGTAAAAGGATCAGAAAAGTAGTGCCCGAGGACAACCAAATTATTGTAGTGAATCTTAATGTGGTACATTAATTCACGTGTTTCTGCCTATGCCTGGAGTTTAGCCACTCCCCAGAGCAGCCCAAGGTTTTCATCTTACCCTACCCCCTTTTGCCTGCGTGCTCTGTTTGCTGTCTCTCCTTCAGTTTCTTTGTCTCTCTTTATAAATAAGTAGAAAACTTTTCTTTAGTTCAGAGAGCAAAGGGCCAGGAGAAGAGCTATCGTAAGGAGTTTTTATTTGTGCCAACATAAAAGTGCTTTGTGGTAGGCCATCTGGACTGGAGGATTTCCTCAGAATGTGAAGTATGTTGTGAGATTTAGAGAGCTGAGATTTGCTCTGAGGCTAACTGGGAAGGCAGCAGGAAACGTAGACAGAACTAGTTTATATCGCTTGTAACGTAGGTGGCAAGAATGGAAGACAGCTTTCCTGGTCTCGCTTCAGTGTGTAGTTCCTCTACACTTATGAACTGCATTGGTAATGTATCTCTCCTTTCCTGGGAATTCAGACCTGTCTCACAAGCTTTACTACTCGTGACAAAAGGAGGAGTTGGGAGTAATTCTAGATCCTTTCCTTTTTTTTCTTTCTCCCTTTAAATATGTGTGTCAATACTGGTATAAATATTTGCTTACTTACTTTCATAAATTATTTAAGACTGTAATCACTATATAAACAAATATACTCCTGTTATGAGGTCAGAGTGGGCTTTGTTCAACTTGTTCTTTCCCTTCTCTCCCCCCAAAAGATGGTCTTTATAATGAAAAATAATTTAAAAAGCACCTCTCTTAAATAATAGCAAATCAGAAATTGTGTCATTAATCTTGGTGTTTGCTTCTATGAAGAAAAAAATACCTCATCAAAAGCAGAATTACATGAATATTTGTTTTTAATTCTGTGTTAAATGGGAAAAGACCATATTAATTGTGAATGAATTCCAGTTATAAAAGGAAGTTGGGTCCTGGGACCAGCCATAATGCTCAGAGTACTGTACCACAGTATTAAAAATTTTTTTTTTACTTAACACAGTTACTCTTTTACTTTATGCTAGTTAGTCAATTTTTAATAAGAATATTTTACTAGAAAAAAACAAAGTTGATTTTTAAAAATAGAACATAAGTCAACATTATTCATGTTATTTCATTGAAGCCAAAAATGAGATATTTTCACATAGTCATTGCTAACTAATATTGTCATTTACTAAATAAATAAAAATCCAAGCTTTAACAGTTAAAACGTCTTTTTTAATTAAAATTTCTTTGAGAGAAAAATTTGATTAGAAAATATTAATTCCTGCACACATGTAAATATATCTTCATATGACCTGCTGTGTTTTTATGAATGTATTTTCTTATGGTTTATTTCCAAAAATGAATTTTAGCTATTGTGGAATACATAGTGCATGAGGATATAGTACTTAAATATATTTCTGTCTTTATACGACAGTACTTGAAGACAACCAATTTCATTTTAGAACAGAAAAAAAAATTTAAGTTGCTAAATGCTTTCTGATGTGAATTTAATGTGACATTCAGTTGTAATTTTGCTTTGTGTTTCAAAGAAACAATTTTTAAAGACCAAGTCTTCCTTTGGATGTGTTATATTGATTTTTGTGTCTCTTATTAGCCTGAGAATATTCCTTTTGAACATCATGGTACTTACATTTTTACTGAAATGTTTTCATTCACTATGCATAAAAATCTACAAATTAAACTCTTATTGACAATTTAGGTGCATTACTGATAGGTTTACATCACAAATGAAGTTAGCTTTCATTTTTTTTACTGAGGAAATTTAATTTTATTTATAAAGAATTTTATTTTGTAAAATTTAATCTAAAAGAGTATAAAGAAGCAAAAATCCTGAAATCCCACTTCTCAGAGACATAACCTCCAGTCTATTTATACACTATGTAGTGTATGTATATATATATATCCAGAGGTGTGTGTGTGTGTGTGTGTGTGTGTGTGTGTGCGCGTATATATATATATACACACACACACACACACACACACACACACACACACACCTCTGGATATTACAGTTTGACATATAGAATATACGATAAATGTGGCCCTGCAGTTTTTTTCTCTCCATAGTATGTTGTCGCTTCTACTAAACTTATTTATGATTATAAATATACATCATCCTTTTTAAGGCCTACATAGTATACCATAGTACAACCACTTACTTAATCAGTTGCCTTTTAACAGTCCTTTAGGCTACTGCCTTTTTAAAAACTATAAATAGTGCATAGTATCGTTTTCTCATGGGTCTTTACCCATATTAGCTCCTCTAACCCTCTGATCCTGTGCCATTGTCATTCTACATAATAAGGCCTGCCCAATGTCTTTTTTTTTTTTACTTTTCATAATAATTTTTATTTTTCAGTTACAGTTGGCGTACAATATTATATTAGTTTCAGGTGTACAACACAATGATTAGACATTTATGTAACATATGAAGTGATCACCCCGATAAATCTAGTACCCATCTTATACCACACATAGTTATTACAGTATTGTTGACTATATTCCTTACGCTATACTCCACATTCCTATGACTATTTTGTAACTACCAATTTGTACTTCTTCATTTCTTCCCCTTTTTCACCCCTCCCAGCCCCCTTTCATTTGACAATAATCAAAATGTCTGTATCTGTGAGTTTCTCTTTTGTTTGTTTTGTTTTTTAGATTCTACATGTAATCATATTGGCCTGCCCAGAGTCTTAACACAGGTGCTTTTGGAAGGGGAGATCAGAGACCATATAAAAAATTTTTTTAAAAATTTGTTTTCTAGATGATATTTTATATCATGTACTCTTTTGAAATGAACTGTTTATTTTTTGTTTTTGTTTTGTTTTTTTTCAAATGTTCGTAGGTAGCAACTATTCTCAGGGTCATACCATTGCCTTCTATTTTATCATAAAAGTCATCTGGTTTATGACATAAAACCTCAGTGTTCTTTGGAGATGCAACTTCATTTTAATCTTTTTTGGAATTTAATTTGCAAAAATGGTTTCATGTTCTCCAGAAAAATAAAGTAAATCAGTTATGTAGGCTAGTCATCCTTGTCTCCCAACTTCTTTCAGAAGACAAAAATCACTCAACTTCCTTTCCCCTGTAAAAGCGTAATACAATGTTTTTTTTTTTTTTTTACATAGATGTTCTTTAATCTGTGGATACTGCCTTGTACTATCCCCTACGCTATACCATCACAAGTAACTTGCCAGAAATTTTGTATATATACAGTTTATGAATTGCTTTTGTTCTTTGTTGTATCTTTTAGTGAGCATGCACTTTTAATTCTAATGTAGTCACATAACAGTCTTTACTTTTATGAGTAGTGCTTTCTGCATCTTATTTGGGAACCTCTCACAGGACATGGGAATATTCTGTTATTTTCTAAAGGTTTTATAATTTTGCTTTTAATTTTTTAATTAAAAAATTTAATGTACTTAAATTTGATTTTTGTGTGTGGCAGAGATGGGGCCTTCAATATATACTTAATTTTAATGAATTTTCAAATTTTAATTTAACTTAGGAAGTTCAGCCATTATTTCTTCACTCCCCCCCCCCTTTTCACTTAGATGCTTTTTCTCCTTTTCCTCTGGGACTCCAGTGACACAATATTAGCTCTGAGGCTGTGTTCATTTTTCCCCCTCTATGTAGATTGTATACATCATATGTATGATGTAAGTGTGTATAACATACATAATACATTTTTTAAATAGAAGATTTCCTAATTTCAAAGGTTATTTTCTCTTCTTATAAACATTTCAAAAAGCTTGGTTGTCCAATATCCTATAATGTTGGCAATTAGATTGGAAAGCGGTGTCGCTGTAGACTGGCATAGTTAATTCTGACTACAAAGAGGGAAACAAAAAACTGCACGAAAGATTAGAAATTTGAAAATGCGATACTTTCAGTTATTTAGTTAGAAACATAATAGCTTCCAAGGCATTTATTTTATCACAGTGCTGCAGCACAAAAGAATTAACGTTCTTAGTAAAGACTTAGTCATCTAGAAGTGACTACACTATAATTATATGTCCTTATTTGGAAGACAAAATATTTTAGAAGGATTTACATAAAGTCATTAACATTCAAAATGTTATAGGCATGTCTCATTCTGATATGCTAGATTGCCAACTTTTTTATATTTAGAATACAGTGTATCTGCAGAGTTAACATTTTTTGACAATTCAGAAGACTAATTATGATTTACTTTAGGAAAAGCATAATGAACAGCTATTATTGTATTTTAAAACTATAATATTGAATATTAAAGTTTACTAATTACATATAAATTTGCCTACACTTCTAATAAAAAAAGGCTTATTTATGCTAATAGAGTAGACTGATGGATAAAAGGTGTATTGACCTCCTTTTGTTCTTCCATTCCCCCTTAATGAGTTTAAGAACCCTTGAGAAAGTTCATATTTTAACCCTTAAACCTGGAAGCTATTTTTAGAAGCAGAGAAGTAGGGAAAAGGAACTCATATACTTGGATTAAAAAGAGGAAGTGCAAAAAGCCCCAAGAAAATAGATATATTCTCATAACTGATATATTCCAAAAAAGTCCATTGAGAATGAGAGTGTGGCGCATTACAGATTGGGAGAGGGAAAAAAAGAACAAAGTTTACAAACTGTTCAGGGCAAGAGTCGAATTTTATAGCGTCTCTGAGGAGGGGAAACTCTAATTCCAGTTTGCTATGTGACCATGAGTAACTCACGTAATTTACCAGTCTTAGCTTACATAGCTATAAGATGACAGGAAGGGTTGTTATTCTTTAAGGTAGTCTCTTTTCTAGCCATAGTAATAGACAAGTGCAAAGTTAATTGCCTTATACTCTAATACATTCCTTTGTAAAATTGGAACACTGTGCCTGGAGGAAACTTGCTTTAAAAAAAATCAAGCTTCAGAAGCAATGCATTTTAGCTGAAATGTAAGTTTAGTAACATATACATTTTTATTGTGAAATTCAAGTAATGTAGAAATACTTGTATTAAAAAGCAAAAATTTCCCTTAACCCCATTCTTCCAATGCCACTGTCTTAGAAGTAACCCAATCACCAGTTTCATGTGTATGTTTCTAGACTTTTTCTGTGTGTACACTACATACATGTATAAATATGAAGTTTTTTACTTAATTTTTAGAAGTATGTTTTTGGTGTGTGTGTATTTTAATAAAGAATTCAGCACATATTGTTTTACAGTTTGTTTATTCCTCCTAAGTTGTCTTATAGATCTTTGCAATTTTTAGTTTATATACCTATCATATTGTTTTTAGTTGTTACATGGTATTCTTTGGTGTGAACATATCATAGTTTATTGACCCATCCATGGACTTTAGATCATTTCCCGTTTTGTAGCAATAATAGAGTACAGAAAAGAACTCCACCATAAAGGTTAATAACTTATTGAATCCTCAGTATATGGCAGTGCTGTGCATTATTTCATCTAACAATCTCAAGTTTGAGGTAAGTAGTAATTAGCATGAAGAAATTACACATGAGAAACCAAAGAACTGCTAAGTAGCAAACACATTTGCTCAAACAGTGTAACACTACAGCTCACGTACTGTTCTTTTTTGGTTTTCCCAGCTTTTATTGGTTTTCCAAATTTTGCCCCTGAAAGGTAAGATTTTTGACAGGGTGGGTTGTAGAATTTTAGAGCTCTAAGGAACTGTCGAAATCAACTACTATACTCTCTTGCATCTCCATTGAAACCCAGTAGATCATCCAAACTGGGAAACTTGAGAGTGGACGAAGGAGCATTATGATAATATTTATACTGAGATAGCAGACATATTTGTCCTGGACAAATTGAGACAAATTTTAGCGTAGGCCACCATAACCTTTCATATGGTTACTGCAATAGCATTCTACATGGTCTCCTAGCATTTACTCTTACCCTGTTTCAATCCATTCTCACCCAGCAGCCAAAATGACCTTTTTAAAACATAAATCTTACTAGATCACTCAGTAGTTTAAACTCTTCAGTGGCTTTCTGGGGGGTGGGGGGGGGCGGAATAGAAATTATTTGTCCTCCTGTGGTTATTTTAGAGTAAAGAACATTTTAAATTGTGAGTCAAGAGTTGTTGTATTTGAGTCTCAGATATCAAGATAGTTTGGTGACCTTGGGCAAGCGTTTCAGCTTCAAATCTGTTTTTCTCAAATATGAAATAGAGATAGTATGAGGAAGGGGTAAGGTAATAAATATGAAAGATACACTATAGACGTAGGACATTGTTAATAGTTAACTTTGAAAAATTGTCCTTGTGTCTTATCACAGTATCTGGCAAGTAATGGCAGGGTTTTTCCAATCTGAACCACCTTTCATGTAACAAGTTTCACAAAATTAAAACCTTAGTAACTTTTTTTAAAATCCAAGTTCATAAAAATTGAGTTGTCAAAAGTAAAATCTAACTAAAACCCATGACTGTAACCTTGGCATTATAATCTGATAATCTTTTCACCAGGCTCTGCTGCCTTCCCAAAATAAGATTGTTTATTACAATCACTTAAATATTTTATCTGTGATTGTAATTTAAATATATAACTCATTCTTCATAAATTGAGAGCAATTTAGAAAGACATGTTCATGTACTTACTGACTTAAAACCTTTGGCTTACAAGTGATAGCTTGCAAAAAGGGGATTTATTAGGTTACACAATTAGCTAGGGGAACTTAGAACAGCTCTCAGAATTGAAGGTGCAGGGCTTTAGAGGCTAGAACTGGAGCTTGGGGCAGTCAAGACTCCCTCTATCCCTTATAGCCTTAGATTTATGTCGTGATAGCTGGCAAACCAAGAAGGATGGGCTACACCATTTTTTCTGGGAAATAGGGAGGATTGTTTGGCCTAGTCTATATCTCACAACCATACCCCTGTGGGTAGTATTAGCTTGAACCATATAAAATTTCCAATAGCCATTTTTGCCAACTGAAAAGGCCATTTCACATGGTTCAACCTATCAATAGTGTGGGGGTAGTAGAGGGGAGAGTGAGGCATCATAGATTATCCCTAATGGGACCTCAGAAAACAGTGGAGTTCCACAAAAGAGAGGAGCTGCTGTTCTTCCTACCAGAGAAAGGAAAACTAAAGCATTCTAGGCAGACAGAAAACAAGACAAAATAAAACAGTGACCATAATATAACAAAGAATGTAGATCAGCTAGAATTTAGCTAGACCGCTGTGGAAATGAAAAAGACCTCAAATATGAAAATCTCTAAAGTGAGAGTCTGAGCTAGTCTTTAAGCGTCTCAGAGTTTGACAGATATGCTTTTTATGTAAGAAATGTGCCCAAAGGTCTCAAATTATACCTTGTGTACATTGCTGTTATATGTTAAATATTTATTGAATGTCAAACATGTCCATCCTTGGCACCTTACTCATAATAATCCTATTTAAAGATGAAGAAATTGAGATTCAAAGGGGTAAAGTAATTTGCCTGAGATTATACAACTAATTTATATGGAACCAGAATTTGAAGTCTAAATTGAAGAATAAACCCAACTTTTCTTTCCATATTAGTACTTCTCAAAGATTGTCATTGAAATACCTCTAAAAGGTAGAAGAGAGTATATATGTATGCCTCAGAGGTATGTAGGCATATATGATCTTAAATATGAATATTGACTGCTCCATTATAAATGTTGATAGGTTTGCTTTTTAAATGCTGTGTTTATTTTAACTCAAATTTCGAGTTAAATTACCTTTTTAAAGAAGATGTATGGCACATTATCTGCTTTATTGTGTGAAAGACTGACCCAGTTTATATCACTCTGTTCCAAACCATTCTTAGGTAAGATCTCAGTTCCCTCTTGAATTTTTCTATATGTGGTGAATTAACCAATAACAGTTCTTCTTTCTATACACATGGATTCTGATTAACACAACAGTATACTTTTATACTGTAATAGCTAAGCTTTTAAACAGTCTTTATATTGTGATATACTTAAGGTAAATATTAGCTATGTTCTATATAGGGTCCATACCCATTCTTCAAGAGGTTGGGCATTTGTGGGGAAAAATGGCACAAAGAGTCATTTGCTAATTATATAGCAGAATTTTGTGGGATTTGGGGAGCATAATACTAACGAGTGCTTTTTTTGGTCATTGATGATGAAGGTGAGTGGTTCTTATGTGTAAAGTAAAGCTGAAGTTATTTGTACTTTTTATTTTCATAGAGAAGTATGATAATGATGTGGTAATTTAAAAAGATGCTTTGTATAGTTTGCTCTCTTGCAAGTTTCCAGAAGTCTATAAAATTACATGTTTAGGAAACATTTTGGTGAATAAAACAGTTAAGGTGATAATATAGTGATTGGGAACATTTTACCTCAGGGAAATTTTTTATAATTATATGTCAGATATATTAACTTTTATTATTTTAAATTAATTTAAATAACTATAAAAGTTTCTGTAGAAGTTAATCTGTGTAAAAATAGTACGGGTTTTTTTTTTTCTTATTTTTTAAAAGCCTTCTCTGGTATAGTTATTCTTATGTGTCATTAGATTCTTAAGCAGTTTACTTTTAAAAATTCCATATTTTCTTTATTTTATAGATGATAGTATATCTGCTGCAAGTACTTCTGATGTTCAAGATCGCCTCTCAGCCCTTGAGTTACGAGTTCAACAACAAGAAGATGAAATCACTGTACTAAAGGCAGCTTTGGCTGATGTTTTGAGGCGTCTTGCAATTTCAGAAGATCATGTCGCCTCAGTGAAGAAATCAGTCCCAAATAAAGGTAATTGCAAAATAGAAGCATCTTGCTTTTTGCAACACTTTTTTTTGCAGTAATACCTTCAGCTTCTGACTCTGTATTGTAAACAATGTAAGAGAAAATGATATAGTGTTTGGTTATTATCCACAACATTTTTAAAAGGTTGTTTTAAATAGTTCATATTAGTCTAAAAAAATTAAATGTTTTTATTATGCTAAAATAAGAGTACATTGTAATTTGTGTTGAGAAAAATGTAAAAAGTGTTTTCTCTATCACGGTATTCAGTAAAGGAATATTTATAGGGAAATTTAAAGACTGATTTTTAAAAATTTGGTAGATTGAAAGTATTTTGTATGACAGTTACTTAGCATGTACCTGTTTCATTGTCATAAAATATAACAACAATTAAATAGCTATATTTCCTGTACCCAGAAACGTACTTTTTATAAAACGTCATTTCTAGACTTTCTAGTTGTCCTTTTTCATAATTCCTTTGTCTCTAAAGTGAATTTTGATCAGTTTTATTGAAAGTTCTGTAGTGGAGTCATACCTAGTTCTGGAATCACAAAGCCACCTGTAGCTGGCTATATTGGAATGTTTTCTTTCTATATAGTACCGATTCTTAATTCTTATTACTAATGTTATTAATTGGAGAGTTACTAAATTCTTTTCCATAGATTCTACTTCATAAGTTTACCTTGACTGCTATTTTTATAACTTATGCTAACGTGGTTACTTTCTGAAATGGGGTTCACTAGTAATTATTCTTAAAGTTACTTCATTACCTTAAACGTAGATTTTGAATTGCTTTCTATAAAAATGGATTGATGAAATTGATTATGTAATAATTTGCGGAAATATTATTTGAGATGGGCATAATTCATTGTTAAGAATTACTTTATATCCCTTTAGTGGAAATTTTGCTTTACTGACCAATTATGTTTTTCAATATTGATATTTAAACATTAAGAGAGATATATATTTAAAGTTTTATTAACTTTATTGACCGTTCAAACAGCTTTATCTTGGAGTTTGTACATAGTAGGCTACAGAAAGTAATTGGAAAAACTATTGTGACTCTTCATTATCGGCATTTGTTTATAGCCTAATAAAAATGAACTATTAGTTTTGACAGTAAACAGGACTAATATATTAATGGTATGAATATTTAGAATTTTTCTAATAAATGAACTATTTCATAAAATACTTTAAAAAACAAATTATTTTGGAGAGATTTTCTTTTTTTTTTCCTCTTCAATTCAAAAGTAAAGTCATTTCTGATATTGGAAAATTTTATCTTGTCTGAATTTTTTTAGTCCCCTGGAAAATTAAAGTTTATAGTATTCAATTTCACATAATCTACTGATAGAATAAGAATCGCCATCACCTTTTTAAAGTATACATTTTCTAGAGGATTTTTCTTTTCAGGTAAGGCTAAAGCCCCATGGATAAATAAGGTAGGACCTTTTTATGAACTGGTTAAAAATATAAGTCAACTTCCTTATTGATGAAGACAGCTATTAGAAAGTTTTGCTAAATGGTGGCATGGCTTCAGGTATGGCTAAAACTAAATGTTAATGATGTGTATGCTTGTGGCTAATGACATTCTACTATGTCACTTCATAGTAATATTGCAATTCAGTAAATACCACAATCAGAAACACATCTAACTAGTCATTTTAATATTTTTAGTTCTCTTCTTTTAATTTATTCTCTCCTGTATACTAGCAGTGCAGTGATCCCCGCTAACGCACAGGGCATGTGTTCCAAGACCCCCAGTGGATACCGGAATTGCAGATAGCACCAAACCCCACATATATTGTTTTTTTCTATACATACATACATGCATACATACATACATACATACATACATTTGTACAAAGAAGTAAGGGAGTATAACAATAAAATAGAACAATTATAAAAATATATTGTCATAAAAGTTACATGAATGTGGGCTTTCTCTCCTGCAATATCTTACTATACTGTAGTCACCCTTCATTTTGTGATGATATGAGATCTTACAGTGCTTTTGTAATGAGATGACGTAAGGTGCTCAGAATGGCATGCAATTTAAAACTTAAGAATTGTTTATTTCTGGAATTTTCCATTTAATATTTTTGGACCACGGTTGACTGTGGGTTGCTGAAACCTTGGAAAGTGAAACTGCAAGGGGGTACTATTAAAAGCTAAGTCCCATTTTTTCTTGAGGATATTTGCCAGAAATGTAACTAAGGTAGACAGTTTTCCTAATAATTTTTTAAGGTGCCAGTCATTTAAATTTCTCATTTATTTTCTCTTCTGTTGGAGAATTTTTTTCCTATTTTCCTGATAGTTTTTAAGATGCCAGTTATTTAAATTTCTCATATACCGTCTCTTCTGTTGGAATTCTTTCCTTTTGATGGCATATGTTCATAATATATGCACCAGTTGCAACTGACTCCTTGCCAAAAGAAAAAAATAATTTACCTGTACTTTGGAGCAAAATTGAAGGCCCAGGGAACGCTTTGGCAGTGTTAACTTTTAGCAAGACAAATCATGTCGCAGCTGGTGTCTGGGAAACCTATTAAGACTTTTTGGGGTGACCAGATGAATGAATGTAATTTGAGATTATAGGCCAGTGGCTTATGTGAAGACAAGCTGTTAGTACATAAAAGAGTCAGATTTATCCGAGGATGGGAATCAGTCATTTTAAACCAGGAAACTGCCGGTAAACCAAAAGTATCAAACGTTATAACTGCTACTTGAGAAATGAGAGAACCCAGAGGCAAAAGTGAAATGTAGAGATGTCAGTTCTCCTGAAGAAACATTTCTAATTATTTAGAATCTGGGGTATTGTATATGGGCACAGATCTGTATCATTTGAGAGAAGACAGGGTTTGCCATAGGTTTGCTATAAGTAAATTACACTAATCATGTGGAAGGTATGAATTTCCTTGGAGAGGCCCTTGGGCTAAGATGACTCATAATTGCTGTAGGGGATGGGAAAGTCTCTTATTATTTTGACAACAGATCAAAGACTTCTAAGTTGCTTTTTGTATTTAGAAGTATATGAGTAGATATACCCTCAGACCTGGCAGAAATTATCATTTATAGAATTTCATTTCTATATAAGAGCCAAATCATTCTTTGGTCATTTCTACTCAAAACATACCTTTAAAAAATGAGTGATCAGGAAGTAAGGTGCTCAGAACACCTTCCTGGGAGACAAGAGGAATGGAGAAGTATACAGATAAAATTCTAAATGAAAAAAAAATTTTTTTAAGGAGAATATGTAATCCTCAGTCTTCTCAAAGAATGAAGCAAAATAATTGACAGAGATTAAAAGAAAAAAAAGGCAGAGAGCTCGAAAACAGAGTGGAAGAAGTCTGTATCTAGAGCTGTGGGGCATGTAATAGGGAATTTGAGATTAAAAGATTTTGAGTTATCAACTAGAGTTCTTTCTCCATGAGCCACTTTTACCCTTCTAATCAAATTTTTTTCCATTCTTTAAGGCCTCAAATTACTTCCTGATAATCATCTTTCCATTTTTTGTCTTTCTGGAGTTGTGTTATAATTTTTTGTATGTCTCTTGGTATATTTGTTGTTCCTGCTAGATTATAAATTATTTGAAGGCAGGGACAGTTTCTTACCAACATAGCTTGGAATGATGTAATAAGTCCTTGTTAAATTGAATGTGGGAAGAAAAAAATTATAGAAACAGGAAGTTGTGGTTTAAAAAAAATTACTGCTTTAGAGAGAAGGATTGGGATAGATGCAAGAATAGAAAATAATAAGGATGAGGGTAGCAGGGATTTTAGATTTTGAGATTTTGAATATGCAACAGTTCCTAGTGATAACTTTATTGTGTAAGTTTTATAGTACAGTGAAATTCATTAGTATTTATGAACTGTCAGGCTAAGGTATCAGAAAGGTCATCTGATTAAGATTATCATCAAGGAATATAAACCATATAATTAGTATTCTCATGTCATATAAAATAGGATAAAGTATAAAAATAATTGTTGGCCTTCAACCCTGGGATTCTGATTGTTTTCACTGTGATTAAAACTAAAGTGGTGCTTTCCTGGTTTATAGACTTTTAACCTAAATTTCTCTTATGTCAGCAGGATTGCTGCTCCCCCAAAAAAACTACTCTTGTACCTTTGGGTACTAGAGGTCATTGTTGCTTCTAGTCTTGCAGACTAATCTTTGAGAGGGTTATGGCTCAGATTTTATAATGCCTAAGCACTGGGGGAGAAGGCTGTAGATATACACACATGTATATATACATACATGTATGCATATAGCTAATGAGGCACTTTAGACATGAATTTGTATAACTGCAATAATCATCTTTATGTTCCTTTCATTCAGTTAAGTTTCCAGTATTCTGAATTTCAAAGAACACAGTTCAGACTTCTCAGTTGAAAAATAAGCAATTGAAAAATAAGCCGTCAGTCACAGTTTCTTTTTTTCCGCCTCTGTTTTTCTTAATTCATTGCCTGTACCTTGGGAGAGCATTCTCTCTTTTATCCACATTCTAAGGATTCCCACTACTGAGAGTTATCTCAAATTAAACTGTTGGATTGAAATTGACTATAAAAATTATCTGGTCTTTCCTTGCTATTTATATAAGTATCTGGGGACCTTGATGATTTATTACTATTATCTGCTTAGATATTTCCTTTCTCCCTACCCCCTCTGATAAATTCCTGTTATCCTGGCGCAGCTCTAAGTGTCACTTTCCACTAGGCAGAATTATTCCTTTCCACTTACTTACCATTCCTTCTTCCTGGACTCAAATCTTGGTTTTACTGCCTGCTACAATATAACCTTGAGCCCATTAACAATCTCTCTAGACTTTAGTTTCTTCATCAGCAAAATTGTGATAATAGTAAATTTTTTGAGGATTATGGAGAAGGTTAAAGGATGTAATAATTATAAGGTATTTAGAACAGTACCTACCACCTAGCAAGTGCTTGATAATTAATATTACTTTATACTAGGCAGTTTTAAGTCCTGGAGATTAAAGAAATAAAAGACAATGCATTTGCCCCTGAAGGACTTCAGGTGAAGTGGAAAACAGATAATGAGTACAAATTATGTGATAATTAGTATTAAAAAGGTAAATTTAGAGTGTTGTGGGAACACCTAGGATAAATATCTAACTCAAACTGGAGTGGAAGGTTCCTTCCAGCAAGTGACATCAGCACTCATCCACCTTCATGGTCTTAGCCACTTATTGTTGCCAGTTTCCAAATTGTAATCTATGTCTAGACTTCAACATTTTAGAATTGTCTGTCTGCTTTTACTATATTGTTCTGCTTGTGTGTCCTTCAGAATTCATAAATGTAAAATGTCTCTAAACTGACCTCATCATTGCTTAAGCCCTAAACATTTCTTAAAACTACCTCCTTTCCATTCATGCTCCCTAGCTTTGTTTCAGATCCCCTCATCTTATGCTTAGACCATTGCCCTGAAATCTGCTCTTCCGGGTATCCTCTAGAGCATTTTCTCTAAACTGTAAATTGACCTAAGTCCTTTTTTCAGCTTAAACCCCTTAGTGGTCTCTGTCTTCTAAAAGATAAAGTCTCGTCTTATCTAACTCCTATTTACCTCTCCCTTCTGGACTCACCTTTCCCGTTTGGACTCTGCCCTTTTTTATTCTCCATTCTCACCACATAAAGAGCTTTTTGTCTATGCCTACCCCTCTCCCCCCCCCCTTGCCCATGCTACACACACATACACACCCCACTTTGCTTTTATATTCTTTCTGTTCCTTTATAAATACTGGAATTAGATCCCAGTATCTTATTACCTCCCTTTTATCTGGCTGTCTCTTGCTTATCTTTTAAGACTTAGTTCTGCATTTCTTTTTTGGAAGCCATTCTTGAACTGTGTCCCTAATCATTCTTACAGAGTTATGTGTCGTCTTCTCTTATGTTCATGATACTCTGTTTATATCACTCTGTTCCTGTACTTATCATGTGTGTTTGTTTGTTTGTTTGTTTGTTTGTTTTTGCCACTGTGACCCTTTTGCAAGATTTTGCACTCCTAGGTGCCAGTGGCCTGTCTTGTACTCTTTTGTAAAACACAAGGCTAGGCTCATATTAGATGGGTAGAGGAATGATAAATATGTGTTCATTTAGGCAAGTAGGGATGACAAGCATATGCCAGAGAGAAGGACTCTGTGTGCAGAAGCACAAAGGAAAGTACTTAGTGTAGGAGTTCAGAATAAGCTGGAGCATCAGGTGTGAGGTTGGGAATGTTAGGAAATGAGCCTAGACTGGTAGGCCTACAATGAAGGGTTTCTTATGCCTTGGTATGGAATGTAGTGTTTAACCTTAGGGCACTGGAGAGCCATTAAAGAATTTTAAACTGAAGAGTGACAGGTAGATTTACAGTAATCCAATAATTCTAAGATGACTGTATTACTTGCATTTTAATATCTCTGAAAACTCGCAGTGCATCTTACAATTGATTGTGTCTTATAGTTCTCATAGGCAACCTTTCTAGTAGCATTCAAGTTGTGGTGCACAATACACTTCAAATTCAAAGACATACAGCATGTTTTATAAAGGTCATTCTGGAACCATGTAGAGAATGCCTTAAGAGCAGGATAATACTGTAAGAAGGGAGTATAGAGATAAATTGAACATAATCCAGAAGAGAAATTGGAGGCAGTAGTGGTGAAAATGCCTCCATTTAATCATCTAGATATTGATTAAGTGCTTTATATATGCCAAGCATGGTGCTAAGCATGAGGAATACATACAAGAATCACAAAAGAAATAAGGTTTCCGGATGGAGTTACAGATCATTATAAATGGTGTGATAAGGACTGCAAAGGAAGTAAAGGCGGGGTTAGTGAGAGAGTGAACTAGTAGGGGCACATTAGATAAGGCGATCATAAAAGCCTTCTTTGAGGAAGTGGTACTGAGTTGAAATTTAAAAGATGAGGATAGCCTTCCAGAAGAAGAACTCTCCAAGTAGAAGAGCCAGATGCAAAAGTCCTGGTGGAAGAAAGGAGAGAGAGGACAATTAAATTCAAGATTTTAGTCATATGCTTAAAAAACAATTCCCTGTTGACTTTTATCCCATACTGTATACAAAAATTAAGTTCAGATGGGTTGTAGACTTCAATATAAGGGCTAGAACCATAAACATCTGTAAGAAAATACAGGAGAAAATCTTAGAGACTTTGGGTTTGACTAAGGTATCTTAAATAGGTCACAAACAAGTACAAATAATAAAAGTCAATTAATTGAACTTCATCAAAATTTAATAATCTCATTCTTCCAAAGTTGTTTTGAAAATAAAAAGGCAAGCTACCAAACATTGTAGCACTTTAAGTAATGTTCAGTTAGGGTTATAGAATGGCTCAGTTTTCAGAATATATTAAAGTTCAGAAAGTATATTTCATAATCAGTAACTAAAATTTCACCATAACATTGAAGTTGCTGAGGAAGGAATAACAACAGTATCAGTCACGTTACTATCCATATAAGTGAATTTAGGTTCGTAATTTCTAGACATAGTAAATTGAGGTTGATATACCATTTGAGGTATTGGTAAAAGGATGATAGTTATTTTTTATATGACATTCAAAAGACTGCAGAAAATTTAAACACAAATGAAACAGTTCCATTAGATGCAAAAGGCAGATTATTCATAAATTATACATATTTAAAGAAATGTGTACATATGTTTTGAACAGTGCCGGTAATTTGTTGGGGTTTAGAGAATGGAAGACCCACAGGTTATTAAACTCCAAATGAGTTACAGAAGACTTAATACTCTTATGCAAATTATGACCCTAATCAGAATAAAATATTCAAATAATTGCATGAACACTTCATTTTTTATAGTTACTATGTTCTTGAGTAAACTTCATAACTGGCTCAGTAGTTGGAAACCTTTATGTTGAATAATAAAGTCATTGTATACAGTCCTTGAATGACCAAGATGTCAAAAGATGTCTTTGGAGAAATATCTAGGATAAGAATAGAGAGTCTACTTAGGGTGATCAAAATTATGGTACATACACTGCCATCTAATAGTGAAGATGAACAATCCTATAGAAAACTTGAAAGCATTTGAAAAATTAAACAGTAAACTGCAGGACTTGGAAACATTGGTGATGTGTTGATTTTTTTAAACTTCTATTGTGGTAAAACATACATAACACAAAATTTACCACTTTAACTATTTTTACATGTATGGTTCAGTGGCATTAAATACATTCATATTGTACAGCCACCATCCATCTTTAGAACTCCTTCATCTTCCCAAACTGAAACTCTGTACCCATCAAACAATAACTTCACATTTGCTCTTTCCCTTCCCTAGCCCCTAGCAACCACCATTCTGTTTTCCATTTCTGTGAATTTGACTATTCTGGGTACTTGGTATAATTGAAATCATACCATATTTGTCCTTTTGTGTCTGACTTTTTTCACTTAGAATAATATCTTTAAGATCTATCCATGTTATAGTATGTTTCACAACTTTATTCAGTTTTTTAAGCTGAATAATATCCCATCATATGTATTCACCACATTTGGTTATCCATTCGTCTGTCAATGGACATTGGGTGGTTTTAATCTTTTGGCTATTGTGAATAATGCTGCTATGAACATGAGTGTACAAATAACCTCCACTCTCTGTTTTCATTTCTTTTCGGAATATATAATATACCTAAAAGTGGAATTGTTAGATCATATGGTAATTCCATGTTTAGTTTTTGAGGAACAGCTAATACTGTTTTCCATAGCACCTGCAATATTTTACATTCCTACCAGAAATACACAAGGATTCCAGTTTCTCCATATCCTTGCCAACATGTGTTATTGGGGGAGTAGTTATGGGGTTGTTTTGTTTTTGTTTTTGTTTTTAAGATAATAGCTATCCTAATGGGTGTGATTGAGCTCTTTTGAGATGAGATTTGGGACACTGGAAGAGAGCATGGGAATTGGACTGCAGACTATATGTTTTTTATGTGGCTAATGGTTTTTTGTGTATAACAGTTTTTTGGGTTTTTTTAATTTCAAAAAACAGCTGTTGGTACAGCAAAAGCAGTAAGTGCTTGTGTTAAAAAAGAACAAATATTTCAAATTAATAATCTAACTTTAACCTTAAGGAAATAGAAAAAGAAAAAAAAACACAAAGCTAGCAGAAGGAAGAAAATATAAAGATTAGAGATAAATGAAGAGATGAATGAAGAATTAATGAAACCAAAAGTTTTTACTAGATCAACAAACTTTGAACAACCTTTAGTTAGAATGGTTAAGAAAGAAGGAAGGAAGGCTTAACAGTTTTCATCCTATTGAAAAATGGGCAAAGGACTTGAATAGATATTTCTCCAAAGAGAATAAATGGCTAATGAATCCAGTAAAAAAGTCTCATCATTAAGAAAATTCAAATCAGACATCACAGTGAGATAGCACTTAATGCTTACTGAGGTGGGTATAAGTTTGTTTGTTTGTTTTTTCATAAAAAAAAAAACAAGTGTTGACAAGGCTGTGGTGAAACTGGACCTGTCATACTTTGCTGGTGGGATTGTAAAATAGTGCAGCTGCTGTTGATTGGTTACTCAGTAAGTTAAGCATAAAATAACCATGTGACCCAGCAGTTCTAGTTATATACCCAAAAGAATTGACAGAGATGTTCAAATGAAAGCTTGTGTGTAAATAGCCGAAAGGTGGAAACAACCAATTGTCCATTAATGGATGAATAAACAGAATGTAATATATTTATATTATTCAGCCATAGAATAAAGTACCCATACATGCTGCCACAGTGATTAACCTTGAAAACATTGTGCTAAGTGAAAGAAGCCAAACACAAAAGAGAATATTTTTTATGACTCCTTGTATATAAAATATATGGAATAGGCAAATGTATAGAGATTAGTGCAGATTGATGGTTGACGAGGGCTGTGGGGAGGAAGGAAGGAGTGGAGAGTAGTGACTGCATAATGAGTACAGGGTTTCTGTTTAGGAAGCTGAAAATATTCTGGAACTGAATAATGGTGATGGTTGCACAACACTGTGAACATATTGAATGCACTGAATTGTACCTTTTTAAGTGGTTAAACTGGTAAGTTTTTTATGTTATGAGTATTTTAATGCAATTTTTTTAAGCTGTAATACAACAGGAAGTCACCTGTTTGATAGACTAGCACTACATCTGATGACCAGTGATATTAGTATAACTGGGGGTGGGAGGAGTATTGTGCTTTATAATATTATGAAAATTTTCCTAGGAAACTTAAAAAAAGAAAAAAGTACAGTATGTTTTCCCCCATCCTTTCTCTTGAGTCATTCAGTCTCAGGTAGGTTCTAGGAATCTCTATATCGAAGAGCTTTTTAGATGATTATGATACAGGTGCCCCCCAGTTTTACTTATTTATGTTAAAAATGCCGTTTTATACCATCATGTATGAAACACTCTAGGATGGCAGATATTTTAGGCTCTGTACATAAAAGTGTTACTTGGTGCTTTTATAAATATAAGCAAACAAACTTGATCTAAAAAAAAGTTAGATTTTCTTGTGTTCATGTGAGAAAACTGAGTCCAAAAATTCAAAGCTTCTCTATTGCTAAATCTTTAAATAAACTTGCACCTTGAGTAGATGTGGCTGTTTTATCTTGTGACTTTGAATCTTTCTGACCACTCCAACATAACCATCACGAATTTATTACAGTCCTTCTAATGTATAAATTAAGAAAACAGGTTACTTTGTATACTTATGGTTTACTAATATAGGATAACATGCTAAGACTTAACATTTATGATTTCTGGATTACAAATTAAATTTCAACAGACCTTGAGATATTTCTGAAAATCAGTGACATGGGGATTTGTAGCTTAATTTGAAGTACGACTTTGAATCGTGCTTTAAAGCTATTTCATGTGGAAAGCAAATCATTTAGGTAAAGAATGAGTCTGGCTACTGTTAAGCTACTTAGCTTCTCTAAGTCTGTTTTCATGAGATTCAATTTTGAGACAATATTGTATGTTGTATGCCAAGGAGAGCAGTTTGCTTACTAGTTCCAAACACTGATGGACTGAATTTTTTAAACTCCAATATTTGGGAAATATTTTGAAGTTCAATGTAAAATTTTTTTCTTAACTGTTTTTAGGCCAACCAGGCATTCGAGAAGCTATTTCCATGTCCTGTATAACCAATGGAAGTGGTGCGAACAGAAAACCAAGTCATACCACATCTGTCTCAATTGCAAGAAAGGAAACTCTTTCATCTGCTGCTAAAAGGTATCCATGGGTCGGGGGGGGGGGTAACGTTATAAAATTGTCTGAATGTGATAACTCAGTCTCCATTTGAAATGAATATGAAATAGAATTTATGTAATTCAGGTGAGCATGTCCTTTGAATTCTTTAACTTCAAATATAGACACATTCAGCCTATACTCATACAGTTTACATTCATCGTACCTATTGAGTTGTGTGAGGCAGCTTTTGGTTGTTAACTAAAGAAAGCAGTTTCATTTCCTGGTTTTGTTTCTTTTTAACAAGCATTTGTTGATGAGATAAGCATGACTATATTTAATGAAATTACATAAATGACTTTTCCATAGCAAGTGGTATATTTGATATAGCATGCTTGTTTGCTTACTTTTTATTAAAGTAGTGTAGTTGACACACTATATTAGTTTCAGATGTATAATATAGAGATTTGATATTTATATACCTTAGGACATGAACACCACATTAAGTCTAGTAACCATCTGTGACTGTACAAAGTTATTATGACATTACTGACTATATTCCCTATGCTGTACTTTATATCCCTGTGATTTATTTTGTAACTGGAAGTTGTACCTTTTAGTCCCCTTCACCTTTTTCACCCACCTTCCCGCCTCCTCCCTTCTAGGAACTATCAGATTGTTCTCTGTATCTATGAGTCTTGTTGTTATTATTTTTTTTATTTTTTGAATTTCACATAAAAGTAAAATCATTATATTTGTGATTCTCTGATACAGCATTTCTAAAGAAGAAATACAGTCTTTGATATACATCTACATTAGTGGGAGGTTAAACGCTATTATGACTTTTATTCTTTAACCATGACTATAAAATTAAGGCTTAATTCAAAATATAGTACTGTGCTGTATATATGTATGTTGGGATTGAGGGCAGGAAGGCAGTAAAAATACTGTAATGTAAAAATTTCTGTTGATTACAGATTTACATTCTATATGTTCTTTTTATCAATTAATTAATTTAATCTTCTGTTTAAGCAAAATTGTTTTCGTGTAATTCCTAGCAAATTATTCCATTATGGAGTTGGAGAGACCATAAGAGATCAACAGCATAATCTTATAACTGTTTTCTTCAAAGAAGGATTGAGGACCTTAAGGAATAGAATAATATTTAAAATGTACTGATGAAAAATGATTGCCTTAATAAACTAATGCCAGTGACTGAATTATTTATCAATGTGAATTTATAGATGTTAACCAAACATTTAGCCACAGAAATGATGAAGAAAAACCCTACTAGAATTCAGTCCTTGAAGTCATTTTCATTACAGGATCTAGACTTTCTCCTCCAAGGCATGCCAAAATTTATTGCCTGTGCTCCACTTTCAGGTGTGGCTTGGGGGGGAGGGGGACAAATGATAAGAAAACAAATGCATTGTGGAAATTTTTAATAAAATTTTTAATCAACTTCTAGTAACAGTTTGGATGTAGCCCATTTTCTTACATAGCTATAGTTCTGTGCACTAATCAATATTATGCATGATAGTGACTCCACCTACAGTCTGAAACCAAATGATTTTGTTATTTTATGATGCAGGAGCTCTGTAGAATTTTGCTTTTAACCCAGGAGGAAACACTCTTTTAGGTTATTCTGAGTCCACATAAGACTAGTGACCTATGCATTCCGGGTAGTTTGAAGAACAATTGGAAGTAATTTAACTGTTATAAATTTCAAAGTTAACCTGATATTTTTGGGGAAGAATTGTATTTCTTGGTACATACTTTAAAAAATTGAACATGAAATAGATAGTCAAGGGCCAGTCTGAAGGTATCAGAACTGAATCAAATTAAGAAACATCACTGTCAAAATTATATTTTAACATTTTAAGCTATTATAATATAAATCGTATATATACTGTGTATATTTGTTTAAAATGCTCGTAAACATAGTTCCTTATAGATTATGCATTTTATAATCAGATTACAAAATGTCCTTTGATTAAGAAGTGTAGACAATTAATTAATAGTCTTCTGCCTTTTCAACTCTGGAATACAAATCTTGATTCCATCTGCTTTGTAGTATTGTCAGAAGTGTTTGTGCAATATAAAGATTCTTATCCAGTGCGTTTGGGAATGGCATGTGCTTCATTACTCAAGAGTCAAAGTACGGAATCCCAAGAATTTATACATAAATATTTTAAATATTTTGTTTTAACATAAAGTATATTCACATATATTCATTTGTCAATTTGAATGAGCCTCCCATCCCCTTCTTTCTAAGTATGCATCTCTCTGATTAGATTCCTTGCTGACTATCTTGCATAAAATATACCCATAAAATCATTTTTTTAATAGTTTTTAGTTTCATTTTTTAAAAGAGTAAGAAATTTAAAACGCTTGCACAACAATATGAATTAAAGTCCATATCTTTCTCTTTGATTTTTTTCCCCTCAACCTTTTATAATTGTCTCATGTACACAAAAATTAACAGTATTTTCTTTTAGTAATTCATTTTTATGGAGTCTTTCTAGAGTATTCATCTGAGTTGTCATAGAAATTACAATTCTCTTTTTTATGAATGTTTTGCCAATTTTCTTTGTATTTAGTTAACTTAAAATAACAAGTACAACTGGTGGAAACAGATTCAGGGAAGAAAACACAGTTGACTCTTTGTAAGTTTAATACTCAACTGGTGGGAACAGAAATATATAGAAGAAACAGGAATTAGAGAACAACCTACTAAACATTGAGCATTCAGTGTGCTTTGGGTGTCAGTGTGTTTAACAGATGTAATGGAAAGTTTCATTCATGCTCTGATTTGAATAAGTTGAGGTCAGTAAGAGAGCTATTGTCCCCCCAAATCTACTAAGATGGCAAATGCCTTAGAGTAGCAGTTCCCAACCTTTTTGGCACCAGGGAGCAGTGCTTCTATGAGAATCTAATGCCTGATGATCATCTGAGGTGGAGCTGAGATGATAATACTAGTGCTGGGGAGCAGCTGCAAATGCTAATGTAGCTTTGCTTGCCCCCTTCCCCGACACACACACCCCACCCCCACCCCCCCCCCCCCCACCCCCACCCCCACACCCACCCCCACACCCTGTTGTGAGGCCTGTTCCTAACAGACTTCAAAACAGTACTGGTCTGGTCCATGGTCCCGGGATTGGGGACCCCTGCCTTAGAGATCATTTTGGTCCATAGGGGTAATCTTAATAAATACATTTACCTTAGGATTCTTATAAATTCTTCACTGAAGATTTTAACAGCTTCCAGAATTTTCAGAGAAATGTTTTTACTATTGATAGAGAGCAACACAAGTTGTATTAGCTGTATGATTTAGTATTTCTGAATTATATAATAATTACTTTTTCAGTCATTTGATATTATCTTTTTTATTTGTTGAAATATATGTTGTTCCATGTTATACTTTATTTTACAGTGGTACAGAAAAAAAGAAAGAAAAACCACAAGGACAGAGAGAAAAAAAAGAGGAATCTCATTCTAATGATCAAAGTCCACAAATTCGAGCATCACCTTCTCCCCAGCCCTCTTCACAGCCTCTCCAAATACACAGACAAACTCAAGAAAGCAAGAATTCTACTCCCACCAAAAGGTTTTAACTGACCCCAAGTGCAGAGCTAGGGAACAGTTGTAATGATACCTAAATTCTGTGAGAAAAAGTTGACTGTCCATGGAGTCCAAGAGAAAGCCTCGTGGCTTTTTTCCCCCTGTTTTGTTGCTATAAACTATTTTTTAGCACATTGGGAGGTGAAGATTTAAAGTCAAAATTTCTCAGTTAAAACTGGGGGAAAAAAACTAAATCATAAATAGTTTAATGAAAGGAAGGCAGAAATAACCTACTTTAAAACCTAAACAATATTTTTATGATAAAATACAGAATTTTAAAAATTTATATATAACTGCATGAATTTATAGCCATGGGTAGAAAATTGCCATATGTAATTATCCTCTCTGTATTTTGGCATCATTACAACCTTCAACTTGCAAGGGCCCCTCTCAACAAATGGCTCTTCATTGTGACTGCGTCTCAGTTTCAGTTTTGGGTTTTGGGAGGATAAGTTCTTGCTTGAGTAGAGAAATGAATCCATTTCACCTGGTCTTTTCTATGCTAAAGGCTTGCTTGAGGGCTTCTCTCTGTGTCTGTAATAATTAATACTTTAAAGTTGTGAGAGGGGGAGAAGGGAGAAACATTCTAACGATGTGTGTGAGCCTAAATTGGGAATCTAAACCTGCATGCTGAGAGTTCAGTGCTACAGCTACTTTTTAATCAAATATTAGATCAGCTTAATCAAATTTGCCTGATTGCTTCTGGATGATTAGGTATAGATATGTTTTATCACCATACCTCCACTTTGAAATCTTAGGAAAATATTAAACCATTCCCAGAACTGGGTAGGATTTTAGTAAAATAAATGACAACCATTCCTAAAAGATTTATAATATATTTTTATTTGACCAGTTTACTATTTTGTCTCAAATCTCTAAAGGAAATTTGGGAAAACAAAACAGCCCTTCATTTCCTTGATGCATGTTTAACATTTAAAAATGCTTTGTCTGTGTTTTTCACGCAGATTCTTATGCTATCTAAATGGTTTGTAATTCTGCCTGTTCTCATGTACAGTTTTTCTTGGATGTAGCTCATTAACATTATGCAACTTTGTAGTGTGTGTGGTTAAAGGTGGCTGGTTTTTTTTGGTATAATCAATCTCTTTAAGGTTCTGATTTGACTTCATATCTTCTTTGTCTGAGATCTTTTTTTTCAGCTTCTTAAGGTCTCTTGGAAATGTGCTTGTCATTCTAAATTGCTCTTTGGATATACTATTGCAAGAAGTCTGGAAGACTGGATGAGTTGTAGGATAGTTAGCAATGCAGCCAAAAACTCATTTATAAATCAAAATATTTCTGTTATAAATGTATGGAATTATTCTGGTCATGGGTGAAATTGTTCTCGGAAAGGTAAAAACAAGAGTTTTAGTCTCACAATTTAGTTAGAAATTATCATTTGTACTATATATACTGAGGACATAAAAAATGAAAATAATAGCCTTTTAATGACACCAAAAAGTACGGGTTTTTTTTTTTCCACAAATTCACACAATATCACAAATTATGAGAAATAGTGTTGCAAATGGGTTTTTTTTCTGTTAATGACCACTAAAGCATAATTTTTTTTTAAATCAAATAATACTTGTTCTAATGAATCTTTTGAATAATAGTGAAAATTATAAAACAGTAATTGCTTTGCTTAACTCCTTCACTCATCCAGGAAGAACCTTTCAACTAATCCTTTCTTTTCTGGATTATCGTTAAGGAAATGTTAATTGCTGCTTTTATGTTTTCTTTAAACTGTCAGTTATATATCACTCACAAAATTTTTCTCTAAGAAATTGATATGTTTCTTGCAGCATAAAACGACCAACAGCTGAAAAGTCACATAATTCATGGGAAAATTCAGATGATAGTCGTAATAAATTATTAAAAGCAGTTTCAACATCAAAGTTAATATCAAGAGTTATAAAAAACACAGACAAGTAAGTATTAGACTTTCTCAGTTAAAAATGAAAATTAATTATGTGACTGCCATGTTTGCATGTACAATTAAATGCCTGGTTTGAATCATTTTTTTTAAAAAACCCATATTATAATTTATCTTCTAAGTGTTTTTTTTATTTTAAGAGTTCTAAGAAGGATGGTGTCTTCTAGGAGTTAATACTCCTCAACTTACATAATAAAGCTCATTGATCCCATAAGATTTGATTATTTTTCCTTTACTAAATTCTTTCTGTGCTTTCACTATTTATGTAATCTTATGGAATATGCATTGTTTTATAAAATAGTATATGTTAGTAGTTGGGACTAGTGAGAAACTTTAAAATGATGAAGCTTTTAAAATCACTTCTAGAGCTTTATCTGGGTTTTGGCCTAGGCATTGAAGCTTTTACAACTTTAGGTGGTTCTAATGGTCACCCAAATAAAATTATAAAATAAATGTCTTTGAATTTTTTTTGTAGGCATAAAGATGTCATCATCAATCAAGGTAAATGAAAAATGCTTTTTTAAAAAAATATTTATGTTGCTTTTCTACTTCAGTTAGATTTTTGCTGATTGATAAGAATATTGACTTTTTATTCAGTATACTTTAATAGCTCATAGTAATGAAAGAGAAGTACATTATTATAGTCATTTAAGAAAATGCCCAGTTTTTATTGTAAGATATGTCATTTTTGTCTCAACCAGCAAAAATGTCAACTCGTGAAAAAAACAGCCAAGGTAAGAATAAGCTACGCAGTTGGTCGCCTTCTAAGTTAATTTCTTCCTGGATCTCTTATCTGGCTTTTCATTATTGATACTACTGAAGGAAATATGGTAATTTGAACTAGTGAATCCAACTACTTTTCTAAAAATATATCTTATTTCTGTGAATTCTGAAGATTCAGAGTTAACAGTAGAAATAAATACGTTATTACAAAAAGATAAAAAACACTAAAGGGAATTTCCCCATTTTTAAAAACAATAAAAGTTCTACTTAGAAAAGCCATTTAAAAGATTGATAAATTTTAACTCAGTTTCCTGTCTTGCCAACTTCATTGCAAATAATCACTCATTTCTTGAAGCTTAGATTGAAAATATAATGAGTCTAGCAAATCCATTTCCTCTTAAATTTTTTTGATATTAATTGTGATTTCTGGCTACTTGCTGTTGTTGGCTTGTTCTGACCAAAAGAAGGAGAGCAGACTTTCTATAAATGTGTTTTTAATTTAATTGCAAAGTAGGTAAGTTTTATACATTAGTTTTACATTCTCCTTGGATTGCTTGCAAATTTAAAGCATGCTGTCTAAATGAAAGCATGTTCTTTCTGTGCATGCTTTTTACAGTTCATTTCTATTTGTCATAATTATTTTCTGGGCTGTTATATATTAACAATGTGATTTTTGTTGGAGATTTAAATTGATAATTATGGATTTTTACATCTTTGGTTCTAATATTATAATCTTCTTTGAATCATTTATTTTTACATAGAAATTTTAAATGAAGTTGATTTTACCTGGCATTTTTCTTTAGTTGATCTTATTTTTTTTCCCTCTTTTATAATTAAGTATATGTCAATTAATGGTTGAAATACTTTAAGGAAAAAATGAGATTTTATTTACAAAAACAACCCTTACTACTGTATATCAAAACTTTTTAAAAAAATAGATGTAGTGATATGTATGGAAAGAGCAGTGAATGGAGAATGTTTAGTGTTTGGTCCTGGTTTTTCTAGATAATAGTCCTGTGACCTAGGCAAAATGACAATGTGAGCAGTTTCTGATCTGAGAATAATAACTATGAAGCTTTCACATGACTACTGAAGGATGAAATAATATTTATGAAAATACTTTGAAAAAGAAGACACTAATTATAAAAAGGTGCTATTATTACATGTTTTACTAAAGAGCTTAAATTTTATAAAATCCCTATTGGGTAAATGCAAAAGAGCTGCCTGCCTCTTTCTCATATGGTGGTATATTCTTTGGAAGGAAAAAGGAACTTAAGATTAATATATAAGTGAGTGGTTTATACTGGTGACAGTTTTCAAAAATATTCAGGTATGTAGGTAAACACATATTTTTAAAAGGGGTGGCTCTTGCTACAGAAGCGTCACAAAGCAGGACTTCAGCCTGTGTCTTGGAAGAAGGATGGAAGAAAAGCTGAAAAAGGATATAGAAAAATAAGTTAAATTCTGTTTACAAGAATTTTAACTCAAAAATATTATCCCAGATGTTGGAATTTAATGTCAAATGTTGCTTGCATTTAGCCTTATTTTTGGATTTGGAGTCTGTTCTTTTGCCATTTTAATCAGCTATATCCTATCAGCAGCAGGCTCTTATTGCTAGAGTATCCCTTCAGGGAGAACCTTTGTGCTTTAGCCTGTTAGGTAGGTGAGGATAGTTGAGGAGACAAGTGAGGTAGAGAGATAAGGAGCACAGGGAATCTATGAAGGATAGCTTGAGCAAATAGGTGAGAGGCATATACTAAAATAAAGAACATTTGAGGAGGAGTAGATTTATAGAAAAGAATAAGAGTTTGGTTTTGGACAGTTATACTTGAGTTGTCCATAAGACTTAACCTACTTGTAGAGATGTGTAGCAAGCAACATAGTGCAGATATTAAAGCGCATGTATTTTGGAATCCAGAGACTGGATTCACCATTACTTAGCTATGTGACCTTGAAGTTACTCTACCTTCTTAAGTCTTTTGTCTTCTCATTTATAATTGAGACAATAATAAATCCTCAAAAGATTATTATAAAAAAATAAAGATAATGAAATGTTTAAACATAATTCTGGCACAAATAAATTTGATACATGAGTCTGGCTGTAAAACTTTGTACTCAAATGTGTAGAGGAAGATGAAAGATGATTATTAAATAGATGATCTTCATTTGACATTGTAGATATATTTTTAAAGTTTAGTATTCATTTCACAACATTTTTTTAATATACTTTATTAATCCAAAATGTGTATGGGTCACTTTTGGACAGTCTTTTAAAAGTACGGCTTATCAATTTTTTAAGCTCTTTTTTAACAATGACAAGTGTGACTTACTCCCAGCCATCTGCTTTGATTTGGGAAGAAGCCATTTTACATTTGGTACATTTAGGTGAGTGGTAGGAGGAAAAACTTTACCTCAAAGGCCTGTGACCTTTAGCCACAGCAGGGTAGGAGAAGAGCTATAAAACTGAATGTTATCAACACTTAGGCAGAAGGAAGGAAAGCATGGGTAAAAGCAATGGGAGGTGTAATGGGATTACACAGGACAATTTCTGAGGTTAGGTGTGGGTGGAAGGACAGGTCATACCACTAAAAAGAGGCTCTTACTGACTTAGATCTTTATCTACATTCAAATCCCAGAAGTCTAAACCCTTTTCATTACTCTTCTCCCTAGTTCTAGTGGATCTGTTCTCATCATGAGAGAAATAAAGACTTAACACATTGAGTTAAACTTCATTTTTTCTGTAGGACTATTTATTGTTAGATGTAGCAGTTAGGTTCTAGTACAATACTATTTATTTGGTAAGTTATTGATTAGAAATATTTTTGAACTAACTTGGGGCACTATCAGCACCTTCTATAAAATTATCCATTGGGCAAAACAGATAATAGTCTGACAAATTTTTAATAAGCAAAATGAGTACAGCCAATAAGCTCTTCCTTAACTATTAAGTTATCAAACATGACAGTTTTTAAATATGGAAAATAAGTGTCGCATATCCTCATTTCTAGGGCAGAACCTGAATGCCCTCAAATTAGTACATGTGACTGGTATGTTTGTTTGTTTTTTTCATGTTTGAATAATCTTAAATTATTTTTCCCTTGTAGCATCTTAAACTGGTGCTGTTTAGAACTGGCACATAATTATTTGATCATTGTTGAGAATCTGAATGACTCAAATCCCTACTGGAGAGAAGCCTGCTTAATTGAGGAAAAGGGAACTCATTAATCAACCAAATCATACTCTTACTTTTGCTTACTTCAGGTCTATTTAGATGGAAGAATATTTGTCATAATATCTTAGAATCTGAGAAGTAAATAACTATTTCTTATTAGCTACCCATCTAAAAATAGCTTCAAATGAAAAGTACTTAAAAGTAACATTGAAATACATACTGTCCAAATTTCTTTGGTAACTTGTAACCAAACAGTTGTTCAAATAACCAAAAAATATAAAATATAAAATCATTTACAAAATTGAAGAAAAATAAGTAATCTTGTCATTTTAAAAGCTATCACAGTTCTGATCTGTTTCTTTATTGTTCTTTATCAGATACACACTTTATACATTCATTTCTTTAACAGATATTTATTGAGTGCTTATTTTGTCAGGACAGGTCCTAGGCACCCAAATTCAGCAGTTACAATGTCTGAATTCGGTGGAACTTATATTCTCCATGTAAAAAACATTTAATAAATACATAATATGTCAATAGGTGATGCATATTGGCAAAGAATAAGGAGAGTAGAGAATTGCATTTGTATAGAGAGTGGTTAGGGAAGACATTTCTGACAAAGTGATATGTGTGCTACCTAAAGGAAGTGAGTGAAATATATGGTTATGTGGAGAAAAGAATTTCACCTGCAGAGAAAACAAAGTCCGTAAACCCTGAGGCAAACAAACACTTTCTTGCTATGTTAAGCAACAGCAAAAAGGTCATTTATCATAGTACACATTCAATTTTGTTTTTGTTAGCTATTACATTTACAAAATATAGATTCATTCTAAGAACAGAAACTTCATTAGGCTTAGAAAGGAAAGCAAAGTGGTTTAGTGGAAAGAGGATAAGCGTTAGACCTAGTTAATGATGAAATGAGTCTGTTTCTGTTTTATTTGTTTATTTTGTTCTTTAGATTCCACATACAAGTCAAATTGTGGTATTTGCCTTTGTCAGACTTATTTTACTTAGCAGAATACTCTCTAGGTCCACCCATATCATTGCAAATGGTAAGATTTCATTTTACTTATGACCAGTAATATGTCATCATATATATGTACTACATCTCCTTGATCCAGTTCTCCGTTGACGGGTACTTAGGTTGCTCCTGCATCTTGGCTATTGTAAATAGCGCTGTAGCGAACATAAGGGTGCATACACCTTTTTGAATTAGTGTTTTGGTTTTCTTGGCATAAATACCCAGAAGAGTCATAAAGTAGTTCTATTTTTAGTTTTTTGGGGAACCTCTAAACTTTTTTATAGTGACTATGCCAATTATAGCAAGTCTTTTAAAAGTTTTGTGTGTCTTATATTGTTGAAATAGATTTCTTTTATATCTTTTCCCAAAGAAAGACTTTTTTTAGGCAGTGAAAATCTAAAATGTTCAAGCAAATTCCCATATTTGAAATTACTTGAAAATATTTACTGATATTTTCAAGTAATTTTATGATAATCACAGCTGTAAACAAAACAGCAAAGAGAAATCTGATTAACTGAGATTTGGATTCAAGAAAGTAGTTAACTGTAAGTTGGTTTATTACAGTTATTAATATAAGAATTGATTAGCTGATGTATAAAACTTGGTTATGTCTCCATTGTAAGCTCCTAAGGGGCTAGGTTCACATCTTTTACATCTTCATTGTGCATCCTCACGCTACCCCCACCACCGTGTAGTTAAGAATTCAGTAAAATTTACCAGCCAGTTGAACTCTGTCTATAGAACCAAGAAAATTAATTTAGTGTTTTCATACTTGATCAGAATTTTTAGACCCAGGTTTTTGTCCTAGTCAGTAAAACTAACTACATAATAGTTGGCAAATCTCACAACTAGTAATTTTTGAAATCTGTAAAATGATTAGTTTATATTCTCCTGAATTCACTTCTCCTTTTTAAAATTTGGGGAGCTACATCTTTTTTTATGATCTTTTTTAACAGCTAGCCCTTTGAAAAGGGATGAAATTTTGACTTTATGATAGTACAAATCAAATTCCTTGTTCAAAGTCCAAAGATTTTTATAGGTTACATTGTTGCATTGGAATTTTAAAATAGCAAATTATTACTAAAATAGAGATGGGTCATTAACTGGGACTTGAAATCTTTTGTTTGGAAAAAACATTCTTTTTTAGAACGGATTTTAGCCTACCTAAAATGGTCTTTCTCACTTTCTACTGTAAAATTATACTCAATTTTTCTAGGATCTTGTTTACCTATCGTATAACTGTAGTTTTGGGGGCTAGAAATGGTAATACTAGAGAAAAGGCTCAAACTAAATAAAGATTCTTTAATTTCCTGTTTGTTGAAATCAGGTAGTATCACACCCCACATGCTACATTTTAGTTAAAAATAAAATTCAAATTCCAGTTTTGGTGGGCTCTTTAGTTCTAAAGATGGTAAAACTAAAAAAAAAAAAAAAAAGGATTTGAAAATGAAAATTGGAGGGAGAAAGATGCTATAAATTGCAGGCATTGTCAAAGTTCAGAAGGCTTTCTGTAGTAGTACCCATTACACTAATAAGTACAGTCATCGTCCAGACCCCTGAAACTCTGCTGTTGCATTTGGAAGGCTTCCCCCCTCCCCCTCCTAAGTCTAGAAATAGAGCAAGCTGTGAAAAAAATTGGAAGTATTAATCCTGGAGCAGAGTGGCCCCATACTAACTTCCTTCTTCACTCTGCCTGAAGTGTTAATCTGCAAAAGATTTTTAATCAGTTATTTACATCAGTATGAATCATGTCAGCAGTACTACTTTTCTTAGAACACCTGAGATAGCTATCCCACAAAGTTTGGATTAGGAAATATGAAGATCATTTTGCAATTAGGAAATATTAAGATTATTTTGGGGATCAGGAGAGTCTAGGGGAGATGATGAAGTAGAAGGTCAACAACCTGAGGATACTGAAGGGGAAATGCTAGGAGGTTATGTCAAAAGGACATAGAAAGGAAAGTAACATCAAGAATTTCATATTTTTGTCTAGCGTTCTCTTCGGTTGTACTCTGGTTTCCTACTCTTGGGTCCAGAATTCAAGCTAGTATTATATGGATTATAAGTAAGCTGTATTTTCAGGTAATTGGATTTCTGTGGACTAGGCTGAGGATCTCACCATTGTCTGAACAGTATTGTCTAATAGAAATATAATGTATATAACATATATGTGATTTATGTCCTAGTAGCCACATTTTAAAAAGCAAAAAGACACAGGTAATGTTAAGTTTAATATATTTGACCCAGAATATTTCAATGTGTGATTGATATTAAAAAATCATTAATGAGATATTTACCTTTTTCATACTGTCTTCAAAATCTGGTGTGTACTTTACACTTACAGCATATCTCAATTCAAATTAGCCACATTCTGAGTATTTAATAACAGTAGTATCACTTGGACAGATAAAGAGCATAGTTTTAGACGAAAATGTTTCCCAGGTTATAAATTAGACAAAATTTTGGAGTACAATCTAAAAACTAAATTGACCCCTCTAAACCTTGGTTCCCCCCTCTGGGAAGTGGAGTATTGGACTAGATGAGCTAGCTCTAGGATATCTTTCAGTTCCAACATTTATGTGTCTAGAAAGATGAATGATGGTGTTTATGGTATTTTTATTAATAGTATCCCACAGAATTTCTTCTTTTATAATTAAGTTATCATTGATCAGATTCAATTAAGGATATTTATTTTCTTTGAGCATAAGTTAGTAAATGGTAAAGCTGTGATTCAAAAAGAGATCTATCTTTATCGACAAGTTTGTGTTTTCTCTACTGTGCTGTGTAGCCTCCCTCTCAATCTCAGGGATTTTTATGGTGCCAGGGTAGGAGATAAAATGTTGAAGTTAATTACATTTTGGTAAGCAGTAGCTTTATTTCTGAATACTAATATCCCTACACTGTGTTTACTAATTATCATGAGATAGTTTAATAATTTCTTTTTCTCACATTCTTTTTTGGGACCACCAGGCTTTGTTTTAATAGTACTGAACTCAGCTAGAAAGTAGCACTGGGTTAAAACAAATTGTTAAGTCCTTTGACTATAAGATCAAGAAGACTGACAGCCTCAGGGAACAGTCTGCAGTGAGAATTTGGATCTACAATGATTGAAAAGAGGCTCTTCTTTGTCTATACATTTTACCTTATTTCCAAGGCAAAGACTATCATAGGAAAAAAAAAAAGGTTGCAAACTAGCGACCTGTGCACTGTAAGCTGGCCAAAGTTGTGTTTTTATATGCTGTTTTTTCCTTTCTTGGCAAAGGAGTAAACATTTTAAAATTGTAAATTTTGCAGTAAATTATAGGTTTTCTACTTTTCTTGAAAAATGAGAATATCTGGCAACATTGGGCCTACATGTTTCATGGAGTTAACTAGCTGCTGCCTCCCTAAAATGGGGTATGGGGTCTGCCTTTGCCCCCACCCCAAACCTGTCATCCTGTATTCTTTCATTTTGCATTTCCAGCCTGGGCCTATAGATATCTGAATTTGTGACCCCTGTTTTAAAATGTACATGATAGAATCAGTAGAATTTGAGCTTATTTGCCTACACTTGCTGTTCTGTGGCCAGTTACTTTAAAGCTTATGAAGAGGTATTACAGTGTGTTAGATGGTACATTATAAGCACTAGGCAGTGTTTAGAATGGTTACAAATTCTTAATGAATATTAGTCAAGGACCCCATACTGTAAAGGACCTTTACAGTATGGTGTCTTATTTAATCAATCATAATTCCAAGTAGTAGTATTTAGTATTTTATATAATGAGAAAAAAATGCCAAAATCACACAACTAGTAAGGGTCTGAATCAGCCTTTTTCCAAAATTCATCTTCTTTCTGCTGTAATATATTGTCTCCCTGTCAGTCCCAGGAATTGTTTACTATTTCGCCTAGATGATTTACTTGGCCTCCAGTGTATATACTGACAGTTTACAGTCAGGGAAAGCATTTTCATTCTAACATGCATTGCCATTTTTATATTAGAAAGGTTAACAAGTACAAGATAGTTCCTTTACTTTTACTTAGTTCCTTGTGCTGCTTGACAGTTGATAAATCAATACTGTATTCTGAGCCGTCTCTGTTAGCAAAGGAAAACATTGATACTATCCCTAACCTGTTTCCTTTGTTGGACATACAGTCTCTTCTAAGTGGCAATAGAAGCATCTACTAAGTGTTTTACTTTTTTATTCAGAAAGCATTCATGATATACATCTTTGATCAGAGGTCCTGGGAGAAATTCCAAAGGACAGGATATCTGCCTTTGAGAATTTATGTTCTTAAAAAAAAAAAAAAACTAGAATGAAAATAATATAACAAATTCACACCTATAAGAAAACAAACTGTACAAAAAAGGGTAAGATACAGATAAAGATAAGTGCAGAAGGGAGATAGTTGCAGCTGGTAATCATTTAGTTATCATCAGAGTTCAACTATGCTAAAAATCATCAGGAAGCAGAGCCCACTCTTAGATTCACAAGTAATAAAGACATACATCATGTGGTGGTAAAACCATGGCGTAGGAGGTATTAGCCTGTTCTTAGATCTTAGAGGCTGAGCAGCACACTGTGAGTAATAATAATAAAAATAACTTGAACTTCTCACCCATAACAAGCACAATTTTTAAATCCAATTGAAATTCTTGTAGACATTCAGCAAAATAATTTATCTTCTTGTTCCATTGTTTTGTGTTATGTAAACTATTATTATGTACTACTCTTATTAGTTTAGGTCATTGTGAGAGGTTCTAAGAGTAATATCAGCCTCTGATTGATGACCACATTCTGTCTGTTTCTAATGCTGTATTCATATTTTGCCAGACAAGTTGGCAAGTGCTAGATAGCACTTAGTCCCTTAATTTCTTTTCTCTTTTAGGTTATTTTATAACCATTTTACAAACACTATCAACATTTATTAAACCTATCTGTATGTGGTTGGGAAGGCTGGGGGCAATGATAGGTCAGGAGTTTTTTTGTTGGTTCTGTTTGTTTTGTGTCTTTTTTAAGGCATAAGAATCTCAATTGTTAAGTGAAGTATTGTTTCCATTTGCGAAAGATGTATATTGATTTGATTCTGGAGTTGTCTTTTTGACATTTTTTGTATTAGATTGTAGCAGCTCCTGTAAACAGCTATTGGTTTCTGTAAAAAGATGTTTTAGGACCTATGCTACTAATTAGAAACTGTTTCCTAGTATTGTCTTTAAAATGTTAGTGTATTATAATTAAATTTAATTGCTGATTATAGTCATAGCTGTGAAGTGAGGGACATTGGTTGGTCCTTTTTTCCTACTAGTTCTGCTAACTGCCATGTCTAGCAGAGCTCTTAGTTCCTCTCCCCAGCCTGACATGAGGGCGTTTGACTCCTCTCCCTCTGGTATGTTCTCAGGCAATGTTCTTTGTATGTCATTACAACATTTGTGGGTTGATCAAGTAGTGTGGTAGACATGGTTGTTGTCTACCCTGATAATCTCTCTTCTTTTCAACTATCAGAGGAACTTCTATCATAAAATGCTTTTCTTTTGCATTTTTCAACCTCATCCTTCCTGGCTGTGGTGAAATGTGTCAACTGATACAGATAAATTATATTTTAATTATGAAAGTAGTTATTCTCATTTAAGAAAATGACCAGGAGTTTTTTCCTACGATGTTTTGGACGAGGTATTTATACAAAAAACTGATATATAATTAGATGAGAACTTTTAAAAATCATTTTTATTGTATCACATTAATAATCTACTTGTCTATGATTATTCAGAAAAGGTATCTGACTTAACTTTTGTCTCTTGTTTCTACAGAAGGAGAATATATTAAAATGTTTATGCGAGGTCGGCCAATTACAATGTTTATTCCTTCTGATGTTGACAACTATGACGACATCAGAACAGAACTGCCTCCTGAGAAGCTCAAACTGGAGTGGGCGTATCCTTCTGTACCATGACAGCAAATTTGTTTACTTCATTTAAGAAAAATTAGTATACCAAAAAAGTAAAGTAAATGTATTAAGCATAACAACTGCTTGAGAAAGTAAGGAGATGCCACCTCTGATCCTTTCACATATCATGTGTAGTTTGCTATTAGCAATTTAAAATCACCAAAATTAACATCTTCAAATAGGGTAAACAATCTGATCATCATGGCAGGTAGTAAAGTAGTTCCAGTTCATTTCCACCTTATATTTTTTTGATTCCCTTAAGTATCCCTGAAAAAATTTAACACCTTGAAAATTATATTTATTGAAAACCTTGACTCTTTTAAGATATGGTTATCGAGGAAAGGACTGTCGAGCTAATGTTTACCTTCTTCCTACTGGGGAAATAGTTTATTTCATAGCATCAGTAGTAGTACTGTTTAATTATGAGGAGAGAACTCAACGACACTACCTGGGTCATACAGACTGTGTGAAATGGTTGGTATTGTTCAATATTGTTGTTCTTTTTTTTTTTCCCCCATGCTCTCTTTTTTAAATTTGGGTTTTATTGGAAATGATTTCTTGTGAAGAGCTAGGAATTTAAGGATATTATGGGTATTCTGTAGAAAATATTTTAAAAAGAAAAAAGGACTTATAGGCCACCAAAATGGTTGCTGTGGTATCAGCAGCCATAAAACATTTCACGTGTAAATCTTAGTTGGAACTTGTTTTGCTTTCTCAGATCTCTTATGGTCATTTCCTTCCAGTCTGTACTATCAAATATATGTGGGATACACGAGACTTACAGATATCTGAGAATGATTATTAGTTACCAAATATTTATCGATGATTTAACCTATGCAGATAAAATTTGGACTCGAGGCTTTCTTTTTGAGAGAAAGAAATCATGGCTGAATAAGGATCATAAGTATCCTATAGGATGTCAAACTGTAAAAATGTGGGAATATCTTTTCAGTGCTTAGGCATGTTTTTAAATTATTTAGTTAAGCTTGCTACTTCTTAGTTAAGTTCAATCATTTATTACTTAAATTCATTTTCTAACATTTAAAAGCTCTGTACTATTCTGGCAACTGTATATCAGAAAAAAATGTGACTATTAGAATATTACATATTGTTAAAGTTTCAGAGATGATTAAAATATTGCCTTTTAATACTGGAAGAATCATATATGTACAGAATTATTCATTACAACATTATTTGTGATAGTAAAGATTGGAAACAGTCTAAATGTCTTTAGCTAGGAACCAGTGAACTTGTGGTGTACTCATAGGTTACCAAGCAAGTATAGAGAACGAATGAGGAAGCTCTTTATATATTAATATGGAAGGATCCTTAATATATACTCCTGAGTACAAAGCTTAAAGAGCAGGAAAATGTGCACATTGTTTTACCATGTGCAAAAGGAAGTGGAAAATAAATACTTATCTTGGCTTCCACATATGAAAAATTTTCCAGAATTATTAATAAACTGATTATCGTGATTATCTGGTGGGGATTGTAGAGAGGTAGAGGAGATCTTAGCAGATAGGGCAGAGTAGGAAAGAGACTTTTTCTCATTATGTCTTTTATAGCTTTTGATATTTGAACCATGCAAATGTAATAACCTAATCCAGAAATTTTACTTTTTAAATGTGTTTTAAAAGATCTGAATCAAGTGTGATAAAATGATAATATATTAGATTTTTAGTTTTAATGTAGTTGATATCAATAAAGGACATAAACTAAGTCAGAGAAAATAGTATTTGTTAAAGAAACCGATAAACCGTAGCCTCCTTAGTAACCAAATCAAATTGTCAAGGCATTTTAAAAAATGTAATTCTTAATCTGGGGACTTTTAAAGCATTTTTTTATCTTCAGACAATTTAAACTGATAACTGCTCTCTGGAAAGCAATTAGCAAAGACATAAAAGAACAAAAAAAATTTATATTCTCAGTCGAGCTTGCTCCTTGGTTGCAAGATATAAAAAAATTCTGTATGTGGACATGAAGACATCTTTTGAAATTTCTTGCTAGTCACTCATACATTTATCATTAGAAACATAGGCATATATGCTGCGCTGTGTTCAATTCGTACATAAAAGTTCCTTGCCCCAAGTTTGATCTATGAGAGTTTAGCATTAAGAACTAATTAAAAGGTTGGAGGCACTAGGTGTGAAGATGGTCACTGTGTGTTCCTTTGTAGTAAAGAAGAAGGGTTGAAAGAGCCGCTAAGTCAATAACATGCATTAGGATTATGTAGCAAAATGGGAGAATGCTTATGTTTTAATAGATTAAAATTATACAGTGCAATATTGCATTTCAATATAATAAAACCATGTGAATATGTGCGTGAACATAGGTGCAAGACTAGAAAGGAACTTGAACAAATGAAAGTTAATTTATCATGCCACAATTGTGAATATCTTCTTCATACAAAGAGTTCTATTTCCATTGAGTTTGACAGAAAAAAGTACAGCTGAAAACTTAGAAATCTTTTGATATTTGATGTTTATTTGATTTGCTAAAGAAGATAAATAGGTCACTTGGATTTTTTAATGATTAAAAGCTATTTGTTTTTAAAATGTTCATACTAAGACATACTTCTGCTGTTTCACATGTTACCTGTATGTAACATTGTTGTTAATACTGCTTTTTAGCCTTGCTGTACATCCTGACAAAATTAGGATTGCAACTGGACAGATAGCAGGAGTGGATAAAGATGGAAGGGTGAGTGGCAGTTTTATACCTTCGGTACCTAGTGACACTGCTGTAAGAATGAAATTGATGGTAATTTTTAATACCTCGTTTTATTCTAAAATTTAACTACTAAGAGATTTCTAGTATAAGCAGTGTGGGGGGGGTAATTTGAATATAAGAACAATCCACAAAACAAAAGGGAGTTATACTACTTAAATTTTATTTCTAACAAACAAATGTTTTCCCTAAGGAAACTTTGTCAAAATGAGAGAAGAACTGATAAGCTTGTTACTTTTTTTTTTTTTTTTACATCAAATAACTTAATGTTTGCCAGAGGTACTACTGTTTCCCTAAATTTATAGACCCCTTGATTTCATATAGGTGTTAGAACTGATAACATTTAAAATTTTTCAGTTACTCTTCAATATTATTAAATAGGCTTACTTAACAAATCCATTATTTGTAAGTGTCAACAGTGAATATTAATGATTACTGGTTAGCAGTGTATAATTGTACTCATAACATTCTCTGGTTTCAGTTGCTTTAATAAAAATGAGTTGGAGGGGTTATATTGGATGACTTATAAGACCTATTCCAGTTTCACCTTCTGTCTTAAGGACTGTTAGTTCAGCAATTAATTAAACACTGATTTTAAAAAGTATTATTTTCCCAGGAATAAAGGCAATGCTAAAACCAGGGTATCTAGAGCAAATTCGCCTGGGTTAGAATCTTGATGAACCCACTTTTTAATGGCTGCATAGCTTTGGACAAGTTATTTAAATCTCTGTACCTCAGTTTCCTCTTCCATTAAATGGTGATTGTAATACTGCATAGCTCTGGGATTATGATGATTAAATGAATTGATACATATGATGTACTTAGAATTTTATATGGCACTTTTAGTAAGTACTCCAGTCATCTGCTGCTGCTATTATTGTCACTGTTGTTATTTCCTTATTTTTATGGTATGCGAAGAAAATATGTGTTCAAGATTCTTTAAGGGCCTGTCTAAATATAGTAGCTAATTTTTTATTAGATATTTATCCATCCCTATTTTTAAAGAGAGCAAACAGTTCTGTGTTGTGGTATTCGTTTGCATCCACATATATATCAGTTTGTCCTGCTATCTTGTATTTTACCCATTGTTTTTGCAGCCTCTGCAACCCCATGTCAGAGTGTGGGATTCAGTTAGTCTAGCCACACTGCAAATTATTGGACTTGGAACTTTTGAGCGTGGAGTAGGATGCCTTGATTTTTCAAAAGCAGTAAGTAATAAATTTTAAAGGAGTAATTAAGTATACTATACAAAAAAACAAAATAGAAGTTAAGCTCAGTTTTGTGTGTGTATGTGTTCAAAGAAAGTGGTAACTTTCAATTGAGATGTTAGCTTTTGCTTAGCAATGGCCAGTATTTTAACCTAAGTACTAAAGAACTTTGGTTTAGATAGGATCCAGGATATTGCACTTAATTATACTTAATTTTGTTCTGTCCTGAGATAGGATTCCATTGTAGTAGCAGGAAATGGTTAGAAGAATACATACATAGCATAGTAAAAAAAAAAATAAATAAGGAATAAAACATGCTTTGTTCAGCTTAAATAATGGAATCTGTTTTATTTAGAAAATTCACAGATGTGAAACTTGGCCTAATCTACACAAATATTGTCTTTTCTTAATGTCACGTTGGAGCAAAAGAAATAGTTAAACCTTTTATATTCATTAAAATCATGAATTATCTTGGTTCTGAATTGATGACATGAGTTTAAAGATCAGTGTCTAACAATCTTACCTAAGCCTGGAGGCTTTATTCTGAGGAGAAAATAAAACAGGATGTTACTCATTTAAACATTCTATTTATCCTTGAATTATATGTAATTATTATAGAGTATACAGGAGACTTATATTTTAGAATTTATAATTTTTAATTTAAAATGTAAATATTCCTCCAGATTTTATTGGGTGTCATTCATACTTTAGAATATATTCATGTATTTATGTTCTCTCTTCAGTTCCTAGCCATCAGCTATATTCTGGATTATGGGAGTTTTGTGGCACATGGAAGAGGATAGGACATTTTTAGATCAAAAAGATAAATTTGGGTGTCTATCTGAGCTTTGCTAGCTTAAAGGCACTGAATGTCAAGGGTCAAACGAGTCAGGAATTGGGAGAAAGACATTTAGAAAAGGAGATAAAAAGGGCAAAAAGGAAATTTTTTTACTACCCTCCCCCACAATCTCAGGAGCAGGAACTGTTGTCATTTTGTTGATATTATTGTTAAAATGTTAAGACTATTTCCAATTGCTTCATTCTTTTAACTTTTCCTAATTTAGGTAATCATTCTAATATAGGCTAAAAGAAAGATTAAGAGAAGAGAGTAAACTTTGCCCTTCCTTGATACCTCTTCTCTTCATCACAGTATTTCCTTATTCCAGAGACATCTAAGGCATGTATATGCAAATGGTACTAGAGAAAAAAATCACAGATATTTAATATTATCCATAGTTCTTAAACTGTGAGACTTAAACTATATGAATGAAAATGGTTTTGGAAAAACAGGAATTTTGTTGTTTTATTTGTCTTATGTAGTCATATTAATATAAATCAGGTATATATCATAGAAAAGTGAAACTGGCAGACTTTAGCCATTGATTTCAGCTTGTTCCATCAAACTATCAAAATTTAGTCAAGAGCTATGTCATGAAATTATGTACATTTCGTGTCTACCTCAAGGCCGTATACTTTACATTTGATCTTAGCCAAAAGGCCAAAAAGTGATTGGGGTGGGGGACATAAATGCTTTAAATGCAAGGAACTAAGAGGAAAGAGACTAGGGTATACTCAAAATGAATTATTTGTTATCTCTGAATAATAGGAGTAGCTAGATGGCAAGCAGGAATCAACCTAGGGAAAAAAATTAAAAATAGAACATATTTTTGATAAGAATCTTTGTTATATTTCTGAAGAGAATATAGTCTTAGTAGTAGATTCATTATATTTCAAGGAACCATGAGTTTAAAGGATTTTAGATTATCTCAATGTTGGCAGGTTTTGTTTTGTTTTTTTTTTTTTGGCGAGGGGAGCAGTTTTAATAATATGTTATTTCTTCTTAGAAAGTCATCCTTATCTAAAAATTTTAAAATACCTTTGACTTCTTTAGGATTCAGGTGTTCATTTGTGTGTTATCGATGACTCCAATGAGCATATGCTTACTGTGTGGGATTGGCAGAAAAAATCAAAAGGCGCAGAAATAAAGGTAAATCAAAAAAATTTCTGAGTATCTTTTAGAATACAGTATTCGTTTTACAGATCCTTGGGAGTATATTGCACATATTTAAGTTGCAAAGAATACCAACTGGCCAGATTCATCAGATTTATTGATTTGCCATCATTTTTATGATATTTAGAATACAATTCTTACAGTGTTGTTAAGATTGTCATGCAACTTCAGCCAGTTTCAGTGTCATTTTAGACACTGCGCTACCAAAATGCTGAAGTGGATGAGTGTCTAACGCAAAATTAAGACTGAACACTCTACTTGGCTGCTGCTGCTTTAACAACATGTGTTAGTTCATTCAATCTTTAAAACTTTAAAATTCTAAAGGAAAAATTCAACCTTAGGAGTATGGCTGACATAACTGAAAAGCATATGTAATGAGAAGCTTTTTGGTCTTAATTGTGTTTGTGGGATTAGTATAAAAAATGGTACAGCATTTGTATGGTTGCTATAGAATAATGCTGATCCCTTTGTGTGGATGAGGCTATGATTTGTAAAAGAATGTAAGGTTAACACTGCAACTGCATTCACTTAGGTCAGAAATGGACGCATTCTGACAGGCTTTCAAAGGGATTCAGAGTGACAGGATGACTAAAAAAAGCCTATGACATATTTGCTGTATTCTTAAATAACATACCATTCCTCTTCAGTTGCTCTTGCACATGCTTTCTCTCTCGCTCTCTTTTTCCCTCTTTTTTCCTCTCTTTTTTCCCTCTTTTTTCTCTCTCTTTCCATCCCTTCTCCCTCTTCCCCACTCCTCTCTCCCTCTTTCAGCAGTTTTGTATAAGCTTCAAGCTTCAAGACCAAGTGTGTTGGTCAAAAGATTATTTCTTTTTGCATAAGTTAATGTTTTTAAAGAAATAGAATATATTTGATTATTCTTGAAAGGAATATAAGATGTCAGGAAACCTTATGAAGACATAAATGAAGATAAAGATTGTTTCAGCCATCATTCGTGAGGAAATTACACAGAAGTGAAATATGTGAATTTTGATCCTTTGTAGTAAAAGCTACTAGATGATGTCTTACGGTTTTCCTCCTACTGGCTATTGCTTGATCTCCCTTCAGGACCTTAAATTGGTATTCCTCAGGGTTATATCCCATGTCCTCCACTGATACCATATACCACTACCACGACCTTAGTTACTATCTGTTGTGTCCCACATCATTTAGCTCCAGTCCTGGTCTCTCTCACAGATTTAAATCTACGTTATTTTGTTGCCCACTAGGTATCTTTATTTGAAGCCCTGCAAGTCAAAATCAACATGTCCAAATCTGTACTAATCATCTTTAGCACTCAACCAGTTTCACCTCTTAGTGATTACTACCATAATCTATTTATTTATCCAAGCTAGATACTTGGGCATCATTCATGTCCCTCACTTCTCACACCCAGTCAGCCTGCAAAATGACTTCAAAACAACAAAAGCTAGCTTAAATAGAATTTATTGATTCGTGTTTAGTGAGGAAAAGAAAACCTCTAGTAAAGGTCATAAGGGAATTTTGCCTTAGGAATGATGTAATTCTGGTGCTAGGTCACTGATTCTCTATCTCTCCTCATAGCTTTTCCCTGTGTGTTGACCATACTCTCTTCTACTGTAGATGAGCTCTATTCTTGGCTAAGTCATAAGGATTTGGGGAAATTGATACATAACTTGTTGATTTTTTTACATTTAAAGTTCATTAAGGCAGCTTCAAAACCTTATTGGCAGAAATTAAAGAAGACCTAAATAAATGGAGTAATATTCAATAAAAATAGAAGACAGTATTATAAAGTGTCACTTTTCTGCATATTGATCTGTGTGTCCAAAATAGTCAAAATCCGGCATGGTTTTTACAGAAGTTGACAAGCTTAATATTTGTAGAAATATGAATGGGTAAAAATAGACAAACATATGAAGGGTAGTGAGGCTGTAAAGTAACTGAAGCTCTTGTACACTGCTGCTGGGCCATTTTGGAGAACTGTGTACTGAATATACATAATGTATGTACATTCTGTATGCATATGCATATTCTCTGACTCATCCTATTCCACTCCTACATATAAACCCAAAAGAAGTATATTCATGTGTTGACCAAAAGGCAAGTAATCAAAAATAATTGTAAAAGTAAATTACTCAGATACCCATCAATATTAGGATAAATCAATTATGTGGTCTTTCCATAAAAAGGAATAGGATACAACTGTTAAAATGAACAAATTACAATACATGCACCAACATGAAATGGATCTTACAAATGTAATGTTGACAAAATAAGCCAAAGACAAGTACATTCTTTGTGATTCCATTTAAATAAAACATACAAAGCTAATCTATCATGCTACAAATTAGGAACATGGAAGCAGGGGAAGAGCATAGTGATTAGAAAAGGGAATCTGAGATGTTTCTGGGATGTTCTGGTTTTTGCTCTACATGCTGTACAGGGGCATGTTCAATTTTTGAAAATTTATCAAGCTACACAGGATTGTGAACATTTCTGTTTATATAATACACATAAATAAAAAGTTAAAATATCCTATGAGGCTACACTCATACCCAATGTGATTTCATAAATCAGTTTATGTATTGAATATCTTATCACTAGCACCACAGGTCTGTATACTTGGAATATTTGTAGTTAATTTTATAACCCTTGATTAATCAGTTTGGCAAAAGATTTAGCTATCAAATAGTTTTGATTTTGTCTAAGTGAAAATTTAAGTACTATTCAATTTTTAAAAGGCAACATCATTTTGGAAAAGAAATAACTGATTTTTGCTTTGTTATTAACACATTATCTTTAAAATTTACTTTGACCTGCTAGGTTAGATAGTTCATACTAAACATTGTGGAGAATTCTGTAACAAGAAGGTATTATCCTTTTCCTTCTTTTTGTAACCCGATAAGGGGGAAAAGCCTGCAAATTAGATCATTTGAGTTTTATTTATGTGCCTGTACAAGGCCACAGAGCCCATATGTTAGTATTTGAAAGGTAAAATTTATGGAAATATTGGAACCATAGGAAAATTTTTAAAATTAGGTCAATTCTTTCAAGTGCCACTTAATTATTAGAATATAAAATGTATTATCTTTAACTTTGTACATAAATTACCATGTTTACCATGTTGGTTTGCAATAAGGAATGCTTCCATAGAAAGTTATTTGTTAAGTTAAAAACGGACATTAATGATTACCCTGCAAGTGAATCCAGGCTAAAAATAAACAGCTTTACAAGCACATGGATTTCACCTCACTGTTAAGTTTGAGTAGGTGAACACCATAAACATCAATTTAGTAAGAATCCAGTTATGATTTGCTGAACATACTGAAATTTACTGTTTTTAAAACATCCTCAGTTCCGTAATTTCAATGAAAACAACTGTAGTTCTAATTCCTTTATGACTCTTATGCCTGTTTTCTCCCTTTTTCATTCCAATTCTTTTAAATTTAACCCTGATCTTTTCTAAGTTAGTTTTTGTTTTAGGAAATAGCATAAAAGCTTTTTGTTTTTTGTTTTTCGTTTTTATATGAATCAGTAGTGACCATTCTATATATGCTTTTTTAAGCATTTTACCTGAAGATGAATTTCTAAGTTAGTAGTATTTTTTAAGTGAATGATCAGTAATAGTACAAAGAAAGATAAGACTGACAAATAAATGTACAGTGCTTTTTGCATTTGATAGTTTTAGTGTTCTTTTTGCTGAATGTACAAAAAACTAAAATAATCTAAAACTGTAGTACATATAAATGTCTTTTTAGTGTAAAGTAATATAAATAGCATAAAAGGTGATATAGTATAAGGACATTAAATTTAAGTCATTATTATAAAAATTTATTGTTAAAACTTTTCAGGAAAATAGATCTTGGAAGAAGAGGCATTTCCTAAAAGATTTTATCAGTAGCTGTAATTGGTACTTGATGGAGATAAGGATATACATTCATCTAAAGCTTTATTTCTCTTTCCACAGACAACAAATGAAGTTGTTTTGGCTGTGGAGTTCCATCCAACAGATGCAAATATCATAATAACATGTGGTAAATCTCATATTTTTTTCTGGACCTGGAGTGGTAATTCACTAACGAGGAAACAGGGAATTTTTGGGGTAAGGATCAGAATGTTGCAAGTTTATTATAAAACTTTAAGTTTTAATTGTTTTGTTGAGTAAATATGAAGTCATTATGACAAAGGGAAAACTGAAAATTTTCCATTGTTTCTTTGTAGAAATATGAAAAACCGAAATTTGTGCAGTGTTTAGCATTTATGGGGAATGGAGATGTTCTTACTGGAGACTCAGGTGGAGTCATACTTATATGGAGTAAAACTACTGTAGAACCAACACCTGGGAAAGGGCCTAAAGGTACAGTATTCCCAGATTAAAGTCATTCGTTTTTAATTTGCACAAACTGCTAGTGCAGTCTTATATCTTACCCAGATCAGGAGAGAGAGCTGCAGTGAAAAATGGAAAGCCACTAATATATACCTTACATTTTTAAGGTTTTTCATGATGATCTTTTTAAAATTATTTGCCCAGTTAAGCATATGTAACCTTTATTTGCTATACTGAACTTTTCCTTCTTGGAGATTAATATAAAATAATTAGCGATGATATAGCTATCTGGTAACTTAAATAGCATACAGATTAAGAGAGAAACCATCCTGATCTAAGTTTTGTGAAGACTTCACGGAAAAGAGCCTGCAAGGATTACAGAAGTGAGATATTTAAAACAAAAAAAAAAGTTAACAAGATGGGATGCTGTGGGCAGAGAGAAAAAATCTCCTTCCCTAAGCCTGGGGAGTCTGCTTCAGACCGTAGAAACCACACGTGACTCCTGAGAAAGGGAATCTGTTCCCCACTCAGAAGCAAAGGCCCAGTTTACAGGTCTGTCTTCCCTGATGGACCTTCCCAGGACTAACACAATGTCTGCCATTTAGTACTAGCTGTTGAAAATTATCTATTAAACATTTCTTAAGGAAATGACTTTAATCTTACTTTTGGGTATCAGTCTAGAAGAGTTGAGTGGTACCAATTCACTGTCTTCACTGAAATGTGGAATTTGATTATAGCATTGCAGATGTCTTATTGTGAAGATTGTCATGCTATATTTTTTAGGAGATACACTACATTAGTGTTTTCTGTATCCATTCACCTAAATTTCTAAGTTTTGCAGTTGAGTTGAATTTGACGTATTTAGAAGTTAGCAAAATAATTCTTAAATTGTAATACCAATGACCTTGATCTCAGTCATTGGCCATGCATTCTGAGCCTCTTGCATTCAATTTAGGTTCAAAGGTCAGATATGAAAAGGATGGCAGTGGGATGAGGATTCTTAATAAAAAAGAAAGTTAGAGCAACTGTATTTATCAACTACCTTTCCCACTTATCTCTCTTTTTTATTTCCTGGGCACAGTTGTTTAGTATCAGAAATAGCCAGTAATAGCACTGTATATCAAAACTGACTTAAAATATTCACATATTATCCTCTGACATGTTAACAGAGTTTGGGTATAAATGTGCCCTTCATTAGCTTAATGTGTGTTGAGGTAGGAGAGGCAGGGAAAGGTTCAGAGGTTGTTTTTATTTTAATCTGAAAAACTTCTGCAAAGAAAAATCAGCATATGTACACACAAGAAACAGGAAATCTAATCTTGTAAACTGCGCACATAAATTAGCCCAATTTGTGTTTTGCAGAGAATTTTGTTTTTTCCTTTATATTTGGGGTTTCCAGTTCTATAGATACGGCTGGGAAGGATTTGGTGAGTTCAGTGAAATGTGTATGCCCAAATTGGAACAGATGCTCTGTTTCCATTTTTAAATTCTTGCCAAAATTTTCTATAGATTGATCCAGTTTGCATATTCCCTAATATGACATTTCTGCACCCATGGCGGTCTAGTTAATTTGAGTATACTGTGGTTATCGTGTCTGATACAGGGACATTTTAGAATGCCAAAAGCATATATCATAGCTAATCCTTTTACTCTAGTAAATAGATGACGACAAACCATAACTATTTTATGCCGCATAAGGTCTTCTGTATATTTTCTTCTCGCTTCTATACCTTAAATGTAAATTAACAGAAACCTTCATAGTAATTAGTATTTCCCTTTTCTCCAGTTTCATTGAATTGTAATTGACATATAACACTGTTTAGTTTAAGGTGTACAATGTAATGATTTTATATACATTGCAAAGTGATTACGAGTCAACCTCCATTACTTGACATAGTTATGTTTTCTTGTGATAAGAACTTTTAAGAATACCCTTAGCTGTTTTCAAATATACAGTACAGTGTTAAACTATAGTCACTATGCTGTACATTACATCCCCAGAATTTACTCATAACTGGAAGTTTGTACCTTTTGACCACCTTTCACCCCCTTCCCCTACCCTCCCCTCTGGCAAGCATCAGTCTGTTTCTACGAGTTCATTTTTTTAGATGAACATATAATATTATACACTATTTGTCTTTCTCTACCTGGCTTATTTCACTTAGCATAATAGCCTCAAGGACTGTTCATGTCCTTCTTTTTAGTTAATATACACACACATACTACATATTCTTTATTCATTTCTCTGTTATTGGACACTTAGGTTGTTTCAGATTTTCTCTTTCTTAGGGGATACAACGTATTTGTTATTTCCTACGTATATGAAGTAGTTCAAAATTTTTCTTTTATGAAATAATTCATAATTTTTTAAGTGGGAAGGAGAAGTTGATTGTATCCACAACACCATTAAAATGTTGATCATTCTTAAATAAGTTCCTTTAAGGATCTAAGAAACACCACCATTTTGCCTGCTCTCCAAATAATCAACATGGGCCTATTTGCCCAGTTGCTAAAAATACAACATAAATTTGAATGTCTCCCTAACATTTGATTCTATAGTTAAACGGGCACAGAAACCCCATCAAAAGTGATCTTTATTTGGCAGTTAGTGTAAACTTGCTTTTTATGGAAATTTCATTTCTGTTAGAGATGAAAAGAAAGGGAGGATTTGTACTTAGGCTTGGATAGAAGTGGCCATGATTAAGCCTGGAGGTACAATAGATTTTTTAGTTCAAGGATAATTATTTTTCATGGCAGGTATTTCAAATACTTGGCTTAAATTGGAATGTCAGAAATATAGTCAAAGAAATCTTTTATAATTTTTTTTTATAGGTAAATGCTATCTGAAGCTTTGTTAATTTATATAAATTTGAAGCACAGTGATTTTTTAGCTAAATTAATAGGTTCTCCTTAGGAAATAACTTTCCTGGGTGAAGGGTGAAGTAGGATTCTCACTTTACAGTATTTTCATTCTTCATGAAGCATTTGTTCTTCAGTTATATTTTCTATTTTCTAACATTCCAGCATTCTAGAAAGATTTTAAGTGTTTAACAGGGTTTTTTGGCATGTTTAAAAGTATGGAAACTGAATTAAAAATATAAAAACTGTATTTCATTTTCCCACATTCTGTTGGGGATCTATGAACTGCCACACCTCTGCTTGTTGTAATTTTGTACATGGTACCATGGTATTTTCAGACTACTCTTGTTAATTTGACCATGCATGAGAAAATAAGCCCTTTGCTGCTGCTGCTGCTTTTTTTTTTTTTTTTTTTTAATACTCAAAGCCAAGAATATTCTCAGAAAATTTACATCTCTCAGATGTCCTTTCTCTCTTGGTTACAACAGAGCCATGATAGGTAATTGGCTGGCTATCCTGCTGAACAGTCGTATTGCTCAATGTTTAAAGTATTTTTAAGTGATGAATGTTGATGTGAGCTGAAGCAGTTGACCTTAATAGCAAGTTAGTTGGAGTTCTGATTTCAGCTCTGCTGAACTGGGCAAGCTCTACTTACTCCAAATCAGGCAAGCCTTTTCCTTCCACCCTGCCAGATATACCTATCTACTAAGTATTTGTAAACTAGCACCCTCACACTGAATAATATTTATAGTCAGCCATAACACTTTTTAAGGCTACCAAAGCTTTACAAATTTTAGTTAATTTTAAAAATATAATGGCAGCTCAAAAAGATAATGAAAAATGAATCTCGCTAACAGCTTTATTGAGATATAATTTATAAACCATAAAATTCACCCTTTTAGAATGTACATTTTGTGGTTTTTAATATGACAGTGTTGTGCAATCATCACCACTATTTAACTTCAGAACATTTCATCACCCCCAAAAGAAATGCTGTACCCATTAGCAGTCATTTCCCATTCCTTCCTCCCCTCAACACCTGACAGTCATTTGTCTACTTTTGGTCTCTATGGATTTGCCTATTTTAAACATTTCATATAAGTGGAACCATATAATTTGTGGACCTTTGTAACTGGCTGCCTCTACTTGAACCTTAATGTTTTCAAAGTTCATCCATGTTGTATGTACCTGTTTATGGCTGAATTCCATGGTATGGACATATACTACATTTTGTTTATCCATTCATCAGTTGATGAACAATTTTAGAAAATGAATATTTTCCCAAGTTTATTGAGGTATAATTGACATATAACATTAAGGTACACAACATAATAATTTGATATAGGTGTATATATTGCCAAATAATGACCACAAGTTTAGTTAACATCCGTCATAGTTAAAATTTTTTCTCTTGTGATAAGAACTTGTAAAATCTGCTATCTTAGCAACTTTCAGATATACAGTGCAGTATTGTTTATTGTAATCACCATACTGTGCCTTTAATCCCCAGAACTTGTTTTTACCTTGTAACTGCAAGTATGTGTCTTTTGACCACTTTTATCCATTTCTCCCACGGAATAATTTTGAACTTGTAATTAATTTTTTATATTTTTCCAAAGGATCTAAGATCTATTTATTGACTTTGGCCATATTTAAACAAGATTCTACCTGGTAACTAATTCTGTAAGATAATTCTCTTCGTAAAAGCTTTGCTCTCATACTACCAGCCTCACTAGCCAGATAAAGAGCTCTGAGTAAGGCATAATGAATACCAAAGATAAAAGGTTTGAGTACTAAAATCTTACCCTTACCTTTAAGAAAAAGGGTCTGGAATGCAGACATGTGTACATGTGTGTTTTAATCTCCACATGGACTTTACTTAAAATATTTTTAATGTACCTGCCATGTCCCTCCCACGTTACTTGTAAAGTGCTACAAACATATAAGAAAGCGGCGCTATCATTCAACCATCATTATATTAGCTTTTAAAATACCAAAATACCTCTCTAGTTTGTCAAAAGCCATTGCTCTAGGCCTCTAGCACTCATTTCTGCTCCAGTGCCTTCCCCGGTCCTCTATGTCTCAGCAAATAAACGGGATAGTCCATGGCAGAACAGGTCAACAGTGGTTGCTAAATGTTAAATATCATAGCTGTCACCTCAGCAGGAAATAAAAGCTTTTTACTTTATTTATTTATTTATTTATTTATTTATTTATTTATTTATTATTTATTTTTTTTTGTTTGTTTGTTTGCTTGTTTGTTTATTGCAAACTTGAAGGAACATTGAGGAAAGGGACTTGAGTCTCAGTCACAGCTTTGTTACTAGCTAACTCTGGTATTGGTTAAGCCACTCCTATACCTCTGTGTCTTCACTTTGAAAATCAGAAAAATAATAGTGCCTTAACTACCATTTAGGATGATTATAAGAGATAGTAAAGTTCTGAGTATCTTCTGTTATCTATTATCACTACTTTAACTTACCTTTTTTTAAGAATGTATTTTGAAGAACTCTTAGTAACTAAATATTGATAAAATGCAAAGGATCATATTAAGCTTCACTACCTATGTTGTAGAAGACTTGCTGAAAATAGTTTTTTGATTACTGAGTCATAGGAACTTTTGATTATTCACTCTAGACAAATGGTCCCCAACTTACTACAGTTCAACTTGCAGTTTTTTGACTTTATGATGGTTCTAAAACTGTATATATTTAGAAGAAACTGGCTAGGCTAAGCCATTTTGGTAAGTTGGGTATAGTAAATGCATTTTCAGTTTCAACTCACTGTAGATTTATCAGGACATAACCTCATCATAAGTCCTGCTAAAGTTTTCTTCCAAAAATCCACTGGAGTCTGATGGCAAATGTCACTAGTCTTTATTTTTCTCGTATCATATTAGGTGTTTATCAGATCAGCAAACAAATCAAAGCTCATGATGGCAGTGTGTTCACACTTTGTCAGATGAGAAATGGGATGTTATTAACAGGAGGAGGAAAAGACAGAAAAGTAATTCTGTGGGATCATGATCTGAACCCTGAAAGAGAAATTGAGGTAAGGATGGAAATGGAACTTAAAATTTTTTAAATAGTAAATCCTCTAAACTTATTTCTTTGTCCCACATTAAAAAACTTACACTTTTCTGGGAAATTGGTGCAAGTCCTTGTCATATCATTTGCTAAAAACAACAACAACAAAAAACATCCATTAAACAAAATAATTTGAAAGAATAAAAAAAAAATGATTGGGTAGAATAATTAACTTGCTTGTTATATATTTCTGAGATTATTTTTTAGTGGTCCAAAAAATAAAACCATGCAAACTTAAAATTCAAGAAGCATTCATCCAATACTGTATTCTACTCCAAGATACACAAAATGCCCAGTTTAATTTTAAACCTTAAAAATAATCTTTTTTACAATGAGCTTAATGAGAATCACTGATTATGTATCATGTGTCTGCTTCATGGCATGGGCCAAGTGTATCCATAAAACCTGACATGTGTGCTCAGTGAAAGGTTGGTAATTGAATTGAGGTCTCAGGAAGTGAAATGGTCACAAATAGTGTTTTAGATCAGTAATTCTCAAAGCAAGGGCAAATCTCACAAAGTTTAATATTGCTTCTATTTTTGGGTGACTTAAAGTTTGAACTACTGCTTAGTGTTTTCCACAGATAACATGCTTCCCAAACAAAATCTCAAACGAAAAATAAAGCATCCTAATAGTATTGCTCTTGAGTTTTATTTCTGAGAAGATACATAAGAATTGCTTAAGTTTATACTTTCATAACCTTTTATTCAAAAGCTACACCACCTAGTTCATCCTCCCTTTGCCTTTTCTAACATAAATTTGACTTTTAGAATTCAGTTTTTTGTGCTTTTAGGACTAATTTTGGATCCTACTTCATAGAGAAGAAAGACTTGCATTGTTTCAGAAAGAGTCATTCTTTGGGCTGCTTATACTAATATAACATTTGCTGAGAGTATACCAGGTAGTGGATTAAATGAGATTGCTCCCCCAAGGAGTCCATTAATAACACTTACAACATTTTACAATATATTGATTTTTAGTTTACAGAGAAATCTCATGTGCACTATGCTTATATTTTGATCCTTAACAATCAAGAGTAAGTAGGACACATATTATTATCCCCACATTACATATAAAGAAATTTTTCTTAAACTAAATGACTTACCTAAAATAACATAACTAGTAAGTAACAAAACTAGATCACATTCTTCATGTAAGCCAATAGAAATTACTCTTTCTCTGCCTAACCCTTTACTCTTGAAATCACATAAAATATGTTTAAAATGGACTAAGCAAAGAATGTTGATAATGATACATTATACCTTCTGTGTAATAAAATTTAATTGAACAAATAAATTATTATTAGCATAAGATTACCATATTACTTTCAAATTTGGAATCTTATCATTACCCCATAATTGCTTTCATCTATAAATGCAGTCTTTAGCTAATAAATAATGCATGTTAGTATGTGTATGGTGATATTACAGATTTTCTTTTTTTAGGTTCCTGATCAGTATGGAACAATCAGAGCTGTAGCAGAAGGAAAGGCAGATCAATTTTTAGTAGGCACATCACGGAACTTTATTTTACGGGGAACTTTTAATGATGGCTTCCAAATAGAAGTACAGGTAAGCTGTGTGCTTTTAGCCATTGATGTTTTTGATGATACCCTTTGTTTCTTATAACAATAGGTGTATTTTATTTTCAGGGTCACACAGATGAGCTTTGGGGTCTTGCCACACATCCTTTCAAAGATTTGCTCTTGACGTGTGCTCAGGACAGACAAGTGTGCATGTGGAACTCAGTGGAACACAGGCTGGAATGGACCAGGCTCGTAGATGTGAGTAAAGCAAAATGTGATCATAATCTTCCCACAGAAACTCCCCAGACTAGCAGCAAAGGAGAAATAACTCAGCATTGGTTAAAACAGAGTGTTTAGTAAATGGGGAAAGTGTTTAGTCACAAAGTATAACATGAACCCTCTCCAAAGAAGCAAATTAGCAAGGCAGAAACTCAACTTTTCTGTCGGTTTCAGTAGTAAAAATAAAAAAGATTTCACAAATTTATGGAGCATTATTTGTTATGGGAATCTTTGGGCTTCTGGTAGTGGTACGGTTGGATTCAGTAAATGCTGCTCACTACTACACTCTACTGTCTTCTTTTCAAGTTGATCTCTTACTGTATTTTCTCTCTGCTCCACCCAGATATCCACCTTTTTTAGCCCAAAAGGTATATACATGTTCTTTGCAGATTCTTAAGAACTGTACAAATGTTTGTTGAATTATCCTTACTATTTCACTGCCTAGCCATGAACTGGCTGTCTTTTCCCCTCACCACTCTGCCAGCATATCCCTTCCTGCTCTGAAGTTCTTTTTCCTCTCATATTCATGTGGTATTTCCCACTGGCTACAACGAAGTTGATTGGAATTCCATGTGTATATGAAACAAGTTATTTTCAAATAAGTTTTTGCCACTATTCCCACAGATCTAGGGAGACTTTCTCATGTACTCCCCAACAGCTGTCTGTCTTTCTTCTAGGAACCAGGACACTGTGCAGATTTTCATCCAAGTGGCACAGTGGTGGCCATAGGAACGCACTCAGGCAGGTAGGGTCTTTAAGGGAAATGTGAGCTGAGTAATTTGAAGTGGTGGGATGTTTAACTGTCATTAAGGGATGTTCTCTGAGCTGGAGAATTAATCTTTTAAGTGGCACACTGATATGTTTATTGCTCTTATCTGTTACATATATACATTCAATCATCCATAATTATGTATTGAGCACCTACCATTTGTTAGACACTGTTGTGGACATTCAGGCTACATCAGAGTGCGAAACAAAAATCCCTGTCCTTGTTGTGGAACCCACATTTTACCATGTCGGGGTGGAGACAGAATAAAAAATAAATGTTATCTCTAATTAAGCTAGAAAATGTTAAGAGCTATGGTTGTGGTAGAGGGATTGGGAGGGGGTGCAGTTGCAAAATAATATATAGGGTAGTCAGGGTAGGCTTCATTGGGGAGGCAATCATTCAGGAGACTTTATTCTCCTTTGTGAAATTTTCTGTAGTATCAGAAAATGTCTATCTTTTAGGGAAGAGAATTAAAGCTGAAATAACCCAGTTGAGCTTTTATAAGTTAGTGTTATAGCTTTGTTATTCTGTCTTTTGGATGCTACACAGACTGATAATGAAGGTATATTTCCTGAAATTGTTATTAATTACTTGTCTTTGCAGACCTAGTATGTACCTTTCTATGGTTATTGAGTAACATTTATTACCTGTTTTAATTGAGTTCTTTTTATTGCCTCTGCTACTAATTAGCCCTCATCACAAATAACTTAATTTCTTTTTTAAAGAGGCAAAGGAAAAATATGAAGTCAGTGTCTAGAAGTTAAACCCATAGAAAATGTGGAAGGCAGACTTCTATTTTTTAATTAAAATTATTGGGGTGAGATTGGTTAATAAACAGACTTCTAATGAGGTGAAACTATTGTGAGCACACTTATATAAGTATTTTTCTTTATGTGACAAATATTTCAAATCAGCCAGTTCATTTAATTCTAACTAAATTTAGTCATTTAGAGTTTTTGGTAGCAGAATTTTCCCTTTGGCTACTGGATACAAATGAACACTTTTGGAAAGTCAAAACATTGAAATTCACATATATAGTGTTACATATATATAGTGCTACAAAATCTTTCAGAATCATGAAAAAACAGGTCTTTCAAGTAAAAATAAACTGAAATATGGCTGTGGAACTAGAGATGTTATTTGAGTGGTTGTGAAATAACTGAATTTTAGAATTAGGCTGGTTGGGGTATAATTGGGAATAACTTGCAAATGTAGGTGGAAATCTCAGATTACCTCAAACTATATGTCAGTACTAGAGTACTACTTAGACATGGACTAAAAAGGTGTATGACAGGTCACTCTGGAGAAAATTATTTTCTATTTTACTTAAAAAAAAAAATTAGTCTTAAGCACATAACAACCAAAGCTACAGTATTGAACTGATGGTTTTCAGAAAACTCAAAGGAGTTCAGTTCAGCTGAAAAGATATCACAAATGCTAAAGTGAGTGAAATAAGGGTAAGAGCTAACATTTAGTCAGGATCCGATGATAGATCTTATACTAAATTATTTTTATATATTACTTTAAACCATCATAAAAGCTCAACAGAATATTATTTTCTCTATTGCACATACAGGAAGCCAAGACCCATTGGCTTGGCTTGGCCCAGTCACTTGTAATTGAGCTTGGATTTGAACTCAGTTTCTACACTGAGCCCTAATTTTTAAGGAAAATTGCTTTCTAACATATGTAGCTGTTAAGTCATTATTAACAAGCTTAAAATGAAGTCACTCAATTTAAGTGACATAAGCCTGCATTAAGTCTGTTAATTTCTCTAGGAGTTGTGAGTAGAAGACACTTTTAATGAGAGTGACGTGACAACTCTAAAAAGTGCTGGCAGTCAGTCCTTTCTGGTGTGGAGTAAGGGGATATTTAGGATTTAGGGGAGATATAGTTATTGGAGTTCATTCTATATATAACTCCTGTCTTTGGTTTCACATCTGATTAGATTCTGATAATTCTCAACATTCTCATTTGTTTTTATTTTTAACATGGGTCTGTGAATACCTGGCTATACCATCTAAAACTGCAAATTCCTCAACTTAGCCATTCAGATCATTATCACTGACCTAAGCCTGAAAAAAAGGTCACACTTAGGACAAGGAATTTTATTTTTGGTATAAAGCAACACATATCTAATTGTGTATGATTCATAACAAGTGACCAGTAATATGCTTAAAGATGTCTCATGTCCATATCTAGAAATATTCTATTTCTTATAATCAAGAAATAAGTATATGTATAATAAATAAAGTGATAAATAAAATTATAATTACTAATATAATTTCAAAGAGAAAAAAAGTAATTGCATAGCCCTAAGTGGACATAGTACTTCCTTAACATGCGTATCTTCACATAAGGATTCTTTTTAAGTTTTATTGAATTATAATTCATATACCATAAAATTCATCTATTTAAAGTACACAGTTCAAGAGATTTTAGTAAGTTCACAGGATTGTGCAACTATCATAACAAGCTAATTTCAGAACATTTTCATTAACCCAAAAGAAACCTTACTATACTCATTAGTAATCACTCCTTGTTATCCCCATCCACTTTCTCTTAGCTGTAAGCAGCTGGTCTACTTTCTATTTCTATAGGTTTGCCTGTTCTGGACAATTCATACAAATAGAATCATACAACATGTCTTTTGTGACTGGCTTCTTAATGTTATTGTCAAGGTTCATCCATGTTGTACAGCATATATCAGTATTTCATTTCTTTTTGTGACCAAATACTCCATTGTATGGCTATAAGTGCTTCATCAGTTGATGGATATTTTAGTTATTTCCACTCTCTTGGGTTTATTTAGTTATTTCTCCTCTCTACCAAAGAGTAGAGTTGTTGGATCATGTGATAACTCTTTGCTTAATATTTTAAGGAACTAACAATTGTTTCCACAACAGCTACACCATTTTATAATTCCACCAGCAAAGTATGAGGGTTCCAGTTTCCTCACTAGCACTTGTCGTTGTCTGTATTTTGATTCTAGCCATCCTAGTGAGTGAGAAGTGCTTTTCTTTGTGTTTCTGAGTGGCATTTCTCTGATGGCCAAAGATGTTGAGTATCTCTTTTCAGGTGCTTGTTTCACCTCTTTATAGAAATGTCTGTTCAGATCCGTGCCCATGTTTGAGTTGGTTTTCTCTTTTTATTGTTGGGTTGTAAAAATTCTGTATAATTCTTAATACAGTACCTTATCAGATTTCTGATTTGCAGGTATTTTCTCACACTTCAAGGCTTCTTTTTACTTTCTTGATGGTAACATTTGTGGCATAGACTTAAATTTTCATTAGTTAATTCATTCTTTTATCTCTTGTTCATAAGAATTTACTCATTCTTCTAATAATTTTATAGTTTTAGCTCTTACCATTAGGATTCTTATTCATCTTGAGTTAATCTTTGTATATGGTGTAAGGTAGATATCCAGCTTCATTCTTTTTTATGTGGGTATCCAGTTAGAGCACTGTTTGTTGAAAAGACTACTCTTTCCCCCCATTGAATAGTTATTGACACCTTGTCGAAAATAAATGGACCATAAATGTATAGGTTTCTACCTGGACTCTCATTTCTATTCCATGATCAATATGTCTGTCTTTATGTCAGTACCACAATGTTGATTATTGTAACTTTGCCCTAAGTTTTGAAATCAAGAAATGTGAGTCCTCCCAATTTTGTTCTTTTTCAAGGTTGTTTTGGCCGTTCAGCCTCTTGAATTTCCACTTGAATTTTAAGATTAGCATGTCAGTTTCCACAAGCCAGCTACATTTTGGTAGGGATTATTTTTTCTTTATAGATCAGTTTGGGGGAATGTCACCATCTTAACAATATTAAGTCTTCTGCTTTTTGTATACTGATTTTGTGTCCCACACAAGACAAGTTGTTTTCTGAACTCGTTTCTTAGTTCTAAAAGTGGATTCCTTAGAATTTTCTACATATAAGAGCACATAATATGTAAATATAGTTTTCTTCCTTACCAGTCTGAATGCTTTTTCTTGCCTAACAGTCCTAATTAGAACCTCCAGCACAATATCATATAAAAGAGGCAAGAGTGGTCATCTTGTCTTGTTCTCTGTCTTAGAGGGAAAGCATTCAGCCTTTCACAGTAAATATGTTCGTTGTGGGCATCTTCATAGATGCCCTTTGTCATATTGAAGAATTTTTCTTCTAAGTTTAATTTTTAATCACGAAAGGGTGTTGGATTTTGTCAAATGCATTTTCTGATCTATTGAGATAGCATGGATTTTGTCCCTTATTAATGAGTATTACATTGATTTTCAGATGTGAAATCAACCTTATATTTGTTCATGCTGTAGCATCCTTTTTATATGTTGCTTGATTCAGTTTGTTAGTATTTTTGTGAAGATTTTTACATCTATATTCATAAGAGATACTGGTCTGTAATTATGTTTTGATGTCTTTGTCCGGTCTTGGTAACAGGGTAGTACTGGCACTAAGGACTTTAATAAGGCAGATATCTCTTAAAATGAAGATTTAAGTATACAAATGGATAAAAATTCGTATATACTAGTAATTATTAATCATTAGTTACCAAAATATTAGATTTATTGAACCAATGACTATTTTAAAAATTACAGCTAGGCATACTACACATGATTTTTAACTATAACCTCTCAGTTTTTAAAATTTGTGTTTCTTGATAGGATTTAAAGTTCTTCATAAAGCTCATAATACACGGTAACCCAAACGATGAACTTGAAAGTTTGTAATCTCTGAATTATTGGTAGAAATACATTTTGCTTGATTTTTTTCAAGACCTCAATCCTTCCCTTTCCTGTTTTTAAAATGAGTTTTTAAGGACACTTAATCTTTATACCACCTCCAAACCTCAGAGAAACCACATATATATTTATCATCCCATCAGGATCTTAGGTCTTTACCAGATCAGACAAAATTCTCCAAGCAGTTTACGTGGAACCTTATTCTGGTCTATGTTAGACCTAGTTCCATTTCCAACCAACATACAGTAATTCTGACATACATAATATTTAAGGAAGGAGTTTTTGCCATAGTCATTTTATAGGCTGGTAAATGGAGGTGAGACACCTAGAATTAGGGAAATCAATAGACTTGAAGATAGGGAGAAATAAAAAGCAAAGGTTAAAGTTGGGAATTGTTTCAAAGAAAGGAATCTGTGGAATTGAGTCAGAATACAGAACATATTATATATATAACATAAGGGTGGAAAGTGGAGTGGGCAGACTGGAGGTGATTTCAAAGACCCCAAAGTTTCTGGTCTCTAATGATAAAGACAGCTTTGACAGGGAAGCAAGCTGGGAAAATGAGCCTGGAGTGGGTAAATAAAGAATTTTAGTTTTTGATGTGGAATCACAGGACCCTAGACCTGGAGAGACTTAAATGTTCTAGCACAATTCATCAGTTTTGATAGTGACTATAACCTTGGCAAGCCAGTGATATAGTTAGAGTACTGTTAGCAAATTCTGGCCAGATATGTTGATTTTAAAGGTTCTGAGCATAAGAATTGCTTCTGTTCAAAAGGAACAGAAGATGTCAAAGTTATAATAGCACTAGCCAAGACTTTTTTTATTTTCTGACAAAATTAAAAGAGAAAATATCTAATTAGAATAGCTTTTCCCTCTGTGTTCCTTAACTTTGCCCATGGGTATTCCTAGCTCATTCCCCAGGGTACAGAAGTGTCTTTGAACTCCATCAGCATGAATCTCCCTTGAGTTCTCCAGTTCTCAGTAACTCTTCAAATGCTTCTTGAGCTCCAATAACTTGTAAAGCACTGTATTAAATGCAATTAATGGCACAAAGAAGGATGAGACGTGATCCTTATCATAAAAGATTATATCACATAAGTTTAGTCTTACTTGAATAAACAGGAACTGATGCTTGAAGATAACAGAAATCACTGTGAGCCTGATTGGTCAGAGAACACTTCACAGAGGCGGTAGGATTGGTGCTGCCTTGAAGTTCTTGGATCTTGAAGGGGCGATGAAGAGTGAGCTCATGTCAAGCAAGAGGAATGGACTGAGCAAACTCAAGAAACTGAATTCAGGACAAGAATGTTTCTAAAGGCTCCTCAGTACCTATACAGTAGAATCCAAACTTGTTGGCCTGGCCTTTAAAGCCCACTAAACGATTTTAAAAATCTTTCTCCTTACCACGCCAGCCAGAATGGTCAATCTGTTGTCCTTTATATATACTCCAGCCCTTTTGTACTTTCTTAGCTACTCCTCTCCACCAGTTTATATCCCACCTATTCTTGTTACATTTGATGTGATGAAATCCTAGATCACCTTTATCCTCAGTGATTTCTGCCTCAGAAACTTTAGAATCCTTATTGTATGTGTAATTCATATTACTTCAAGCTGTTTACCACTTTATTAACTCATTCTTTCTCCTCATTTAGATTATGAACTATTATTCTGCTTCCTTCCTTGACTCTTCTCTAAATTCCTAAATGTTAGTGTATTTCAAAGACAGGGAACACTTTTGGTGGGATCACACCCTTCCCTGGTATGATACAGTGAGAACCACAAGGGCTAGATTTATCCCGGTTCTGCTACTAACTAGTTGGTTGATGACTGTTCAGGTTTTTTGACATCATAGGATTTCATTGTTCTTATTTGTAAAATGATGGTTGAAATGGGCTCTTCTTTCCCTTGTTTTTAACTTTACATTTCTCTGATTATAAAGCCACATTCCTATTCTTTTAAGTAGATCATAAAGCAAGGTGTGGGGTGAAAGTTACAGACCTGCCACCTAAAGGACACATTACATTATGACGAATATTTTTTAACTCATTATGAACCTATCCATTTACAGACTTTAAGTATGATACTTTTTTTTTTTTTGCCACTAATGAAATCAATACAGTATCTTTTAAAAAAAGTCATCAGGTTAAATGATGATACTACATTTTGGTATTTGACTCACAAGTCAGATTAGTTTAAATATATGACCAAAGACTTCCCATCTCGAAAACTGAGCAGTTACATTTGGAAGGGTCCAATAGGTCTTCTAGGCCATTAGGTTCTTTAGAGCCCCATAATGATTCCAGATTAACTTAAAGCAGAAGCTTGGTTCCAATGTATATACTCTAGACTACTATAAGTTCACAGCAAAAACTTAAATATTTATTTCTAGAAAATTCCCTTTACTGCAAGATTTATTTTTTTCCCCATACCTTTGTTAGAGGCAGAGGTCCTAAGCCCAAAAATCTTTTCTGAAGGTTAAAATAACTCATGCAATGAAAAGAGCTCTTAAGGGGGGTTCATATGGAAGTTGTTTACTTTTAATAGTAAAGTTATTGAATTATAACTAAAAACTACTTCCCAAAAGTAGAATTAACATCTGATATATAATTATAGAAATTGAAAAGGTAGGTTACGTAGAGAGAGATTTCATTGATATAGAGTTGGGATCTTTTAGTCTTTGATCTCCTACCTTGAGTACACTAAAGCATTTGGAACATACCACTAAACATTGCATTTAAAAAAATTCGTTAAAGCCTTTTCCTCTCCTAAATAGTATTTCTTTTAGTCTGAAAGAGGTCTCTACCTAGATGTTATAAAATTAGCTTCAGTATTAAGAGGAGCTGCCATGATTTGTTATTGGCTTATTTTAGTGGTGGAATGTTTTACATCTGAATAATTTTTAAAAACTGTTTTTGTCCCATCCAGGTATGTGAGATTAGGATAGTGATTTTATTTTGTAGAGTTATCTCATTCTCTCCACACAAACCATTTCTTCCTGCACACTGCACTCCTGTTAAGTGATACTCACTAACACTTGTGGTTTTTCATGTCCAAGATTTATGTTTAAGTTCATTGATTCATTCTACAAATATTTTTAGTGCCGAATCTGAACCAGTGCTCAACTCCTTTGACCAGCAATATATCTTGCTTCCTTTCACTTACCCAGGCTTTAGTCATTCACCCTTAGTTCCGTCTTTTTATACCCCATATCTTGCCATGTTCTGAAACACCATCCCTCCCCTCAAGTGCTCTTAGAAAGAGGCCCAATAAGCGTCATTTATTATGTACTTGAATTTAAGGCATTGTTTTACCTCTCAAGAGATTTTTACATTGTGACTTCTGTAAATGTGAATGAAAAACTGTCTCAATTTAGTTGGAGGTACTGAAGAGGCAGAGTGCCCCCTGCTGGTTCTTTTGAAATCACACCAAATAAATGGCCCTCTGCTTTTCCCTCCTACCTTCACTCTGTCCGTATTCCTTCCCACCTCCATAGCTGTACAGCTTTACTCCTGCCTGAATTGCTGTGCTTTTCCCCACTGTGTTTGGCTCAGCTCATATCCTACATCCTCCCTAAAGGTTTTTCTGTGTCTGTCATTCATTTTCCTTATGAGAGTTCCTCGTGTGTGTGTGTGTGTGTGTGTGTGTGAGTGTGAGTGAGAGAGAGAGAGAGAGAGTCAGTCACCATCAGCGAGATTTTTGTTTGTTTCAATTGGCTCATTTCTTTTTCACCAATGCTAGTATAATCTTCGGTAACACTGATCCTGTCCTCTTAACTCCGTTTAGTGCCTAGCAGAGACACTGTTGGCATTCAGTGACTACCTAAATAGAAATGAGAACATGCCCAGGCCTGTATATTTATGTTGTCTCTAGCAACATTTTGCAAAGTGAATTTATCCTCATTAGAAGAGGGAAACATGTCATACTTAAGGGAATTATTAAAATTTATTTTAAAAAATTAAAGGGGAAAGGGCAGCAACCACTTTTTCCTATAAATGTTAATATATGGACAATATTTTGAATTTTACTTCTTAACAGGTGGTTTGTTCTGGATGCAGAAACCAGAGATCTAGTTTCTATCCACACAGATGGGAATGAACAGCTCTCTGTGATGCGCTACTCAGTAGGTAGGCAGATTTATCCCCACCCTGGCATTCGCAGCATTTTTCCGTAATTGCACATTTTCACTTCCAATAAAGCTACTTTTTTCTCTACTCCCTGTAGAGTTATCAGGTATTCAATATGTTTTCCCCAACATCAGATTAAATTCTGCAGGAAACTGCAAAAGATCTGCTAAAGTTAAACAGCATTCTAAATCATCAAGCAAACATAGATTTGTAAGAAACTGTTGCAACTGCATTTGCAATGGAAAGCAGAATATAGTGCAGTCAACTCCCTTTTTTTTTTTTTTTGAATGATACATACTTTGAATTTTGAATAGGTAACAGGCTGAACATCTCTTTAGTAACCTTTCTTTGTATGTAAGAGAATATAAAGGAGATGGTACTATTCAAAATACACTAATTCTGTAGACCATGTTCTTTAAAATCTAGTTACACTGTTTGGTTATACAGTGATGGTTAATTAGATAAAATACTCAGCAATTCATTATAAGAATTTGATAAATTTGTTTAGCCTTACTTGAATAATTCTTTTTACTTTATTCAGAATATTGTTTCTATAGTATTCCAATTTTCTTTCCCATTATAGTTTTGGTTCATATTATCTTGAGTTTGAGTGACATTTGCTTATATTTGAAAATATATTCCAGTAGTTGTTGGATCAGTGTGGGGTCCAAAGGATCTTTTTTATTGATTTTAAGTTGTTTTAAGGGAAACACAGAATACTGTCCTTTGAGTTGGAAAAGTAAGGAAAGGTATTTGCTTCAAGCTATAAGCCTGGCAATAGTTGAAGCAGAAAAGGTTTTCTACTTGGGATTGGCTTTTTTCAGTGATGTGATAATAACTACTGCAAATGTAGTGATTAGAATCCACAGATCAGTTGGACTTTATTGACCATCTGCTGTGTGGTAAATACGATAGGGGAGACCATAAAGAAGAGAACTAGGTCCCTTCCCAAGAGAAACCTACCTTGTAGTTGGAGAGGTCATATGTAGTACTCAGATGAAATGAGCAACTGTACACTCAACTTGCTGTATAAATACTATGTACTTAGGCCCATTAAAAGCAGGTTACCCTTCCTGGGGCTAGTTTGCAGCTAACAAGGAGACAAGGATAGAGCGAGGGCAGAGTCCAAGGCCTATGGGTATCTCCAAAAAGGGACTGTGTATTGGACTTGATGAGCATTTGTTTTTCAGATGTGCATAGTGATAGAAGGATTCATTCTTCAAATAACCAAATAACAGTTAAATTGATGAGACTAAACATTTATAAAATATCATTTAGTATAGGCTGAATAACATAACAGTAAATAGAACTACCAGTATATTTCTCAAGTCAGCACTTTTTCCTTTTTCATTTTAGATGGCACCTTCCTGGCTGTAGGATCACATGACAACTTTATTTACCTCTATGTAGTTTCAGAAAATGGAAGAAAATATAGCAGATATGGAAAGTGCACTGTAAGTAGCGAATTAAAATAAAGTTGTAAAACTGTTAGATAATTTTACTTCTCTTAAAAAGAGTTAAATGTTTACATTGATGTATACATTGTTCTCTATCCTTAGCTGCTTTAAACTTTAATCTCTACCTTTGAAAACAGACTACCTGACAGCAGAGAATATTATAGTTCCGTGTACTCTTGAAAGGGTCCTCCTTTAATGGGAGTTTGGTCTCTAATTTTAAGGTGGTTTCTTAAAGCTATTTCCACAGAGAAAGCTGTAGAATAACACTTTGAAAATGGAATGAAATGAAAGGGTATTTATTTCACTTTTAATCCCAGTGCCCCATGTTTCTGCCCACCCTGCAATTTCCTGTATCACCTCCCTTGGACTAAAATAATTTATAGAGATTTGTCTCATTAATTAACAGAAATGTATTTCCTTTAATTTGTTACCCATTTCTGATTCATTAGATTATCACCATAGATAAAGATTAGATTCACTTCTATAGATATACCGAGTACTTATCTCATGGCAGGTATTCCCAACTAGCGAATGTTCTAGGCACTGGCAGTACACATAGGATTTGTTCCTTGTCCTTGAAAAGTACACATTCAAGCTGAGGACAGGACAAGAAAGGCATGTGGAATTGTACAGTGGCTAAAGGCACAGCTTTAGGATCAGACTACCTGGATCTGAATTCTTGTTTCACCATTTATAAGCTAGTGTTACCCTGATAAAACTGCTTAAACCTTCTACTCCAGTCTTCTGATCTATAAGATAAGGATAATAGCAGGTTCTACTTCACTGAATTAAAACAAGTTAATGCATATAAAATACTTAGAATAGTGCTTGGCATATCAGTACTCAATATATGTTAACTATTATTTATAGAAAAATGAGGTAACTTGGTATATTATGGTGTTAGGAAGTTAATTTAGGATTAAAGCAAATCACTTAGTGAATTAGTGATTAGCAGCACACATTTTTTGTCTATCACAAAGTTTTAGGGGAGTAAATAAAAGAACTAGCTTTTAGAAGCATATACATAACCCAAACCCAGGCCATTTACTATTTGAAGAAGACTTTTTTTTTTTGCATATTTTGTACCATATGCTAAAACTAGCCTATACACTAGTCTACAAGCAACGTAAAGGTTTTAGAATTTATCCAAAATATTTTTGTTTACCTTGACAATTATAAATCCTTGTCCATTAATTTATATAAATCCACATTTTAGACAATTATTTTCATATTTGTGATATGTAAGAATATAATAACTCCTCATCATACAACATGATTAAATTAAATGTTCCACAGAAAGGAATTTTCAGAATTCTGAAGTTTACCCTACCAGGCACCAAGTTTTTCTTAATTATTTTTTACCTCAACCTTTTCTTAAAATCCATGTCTTAATAAACAGAGTACATCAAATATGATTTAATCTTGTGGGATTATAATAGTTACAGGTAGCACACACTTAACTCATCCCTCATTTTCCAGATGAGACTGAGTTTCAGAGAAGATAAATAACTTGTCCTTGGTCACATCTTGGTCACATAGTGGCAGATCTAGAATTTGAACCCTGTTCTCCTCTTAGTAGAGCAAACTTTGTAATATATAATAATGTCTCAGATTTTGCAATAAGTAAAAAACTGTAATATGCTCTTACAGTATAGCACCTGATTCAGAGAGGAAATAGCAATGTGTGACATTGGGTAATGAAAATGATCTTGGAAGTACTGAGAAATGGCAAGCTTATCAATTGTATGAGACTTGGTCTTCTCCAGTTTAGGCAGCTTTTATCTTTCGAGGGTTTGAAGGTATCATTTTGAGATATCCCAGGAACTGTTGAAGTTTATAGTACTATTTGAGGCTATACTGAATGGCTCAATTATTCTGCTTTACTAATTATCTTCTGTTTTCTGCTTTGCTTCCAGCTGTCACTTCTCCTTTGCTGTCTATTTCCACCATTTGGTCTTAGTTTCATATTAACTGCTTTTATGTGTTGTCTACTGTGATATAGGACAGACAAAACAGGGCTAATGCTGGCTCTGCAACTTACTAATTTGTGACTTTAGGCAAGTTATTTAATTTCTCTGATTCTTAATTTTATTATCTTAAAATTGGAGATTATAATAGTTCCTACTCTTTAGGATTGTTGTGAAGATTAGGTCTTTATTAAAATGTGGCAACTGGGACTACTGTCAGAGTTCCAAGTACAAATGCTGTTTTCTAGTTTATTTCCAATACTTTCCTGTTGCTAGTCAGTATTTAAGTGACCACCGTTGCTCAGAAGCACATTTCAAACTTTAGAACATGTCCTTCTAGCAAATTTTAATCAAGCGGTTGGAGCCTGTCCCTCTTCACTTTCTGTGGAAATGTCAGTTGAGAAGATGACTGGTATCCAAGCACATGAAGGAGCACTTCTTGGTAGATGGCAGCTGGCTAATCAATGGCATGGTCATTTCAAGCCAAGGCCTTGCTCACAATCTCATAAGCTAATAAACAAGACAAGATACATTTTTAGTCAGATAGGCTTACCTCATCCAAGTTCTCCAAAGCTGGTTTATAAAATATCATTTTGTGACAAGAGCTATTAACTGGCGAGAGACTGAATCCTATAAGTTTTCTTTCCATAAGCAAGCCTCAGGAAACCAACTTATAATCAGAATACCAGTTTATTCATTTAAAGCAGATATGTAAATGCCAAGGAGACAGGACATGAGCATCCTCTAGCCAGTACTTCTCTTCAGGCAAGTGGGTGTTATCCACCTTTGCCTATGTTCTTTTTTCTTTGCAGACCACCATACCCCAACCCCATCTGAATAACCCTTGCTTTGGATAAATTCATACATGCAATAAGTTGTACTCTCGAATTGCCAGCCTTAGAGCTACTGTGACTCTTACTTTGCCGTTTTCTGCACTGATTTATGTTAATTCTGAAGTTTAAACTCTCTGAGGTTTTGAGGGAACACCCATTGTAGTTTTCATAAACACGCAACCTGCTCTTCCATTCATTGAAACTTATTTCCATTTTCTACTGACCCCAAACATCTTTCATAATCTTCCTGGTTTATCCTTACCCACTTAAAATATCAGTGTTTCAAAAGTTTAGCACAAACTCTAAATTTGGAGATTATATAGCCCTCTTCTAGATGTTCTTTAAAAATATTAAATCTGATCTCATTTAGAGTCATAAAAATTTTTAGCATTTAAAGGGCAGAAGGGAGCATTATCTGGTCAACTTCATTTCATGTATAAGAAAAGGGAGGCAGCTACAGCAGGAGTTCATTTCTCACCATTTCTAACTCCTCTGAATCAGACCAATCTCAAATAATGTGATCACCTGACAGTATAAGTATAATGAATAAACTAGTCTCCAAAGGTGATAAAGACTGACTTAAAGCTTTGATGTGTCTCTGCTTAATCCTTAGAACCTAAAACAGCATATGCTAGAATAGTCCAGCTGAGAGCTTCTTCCACATACCCTGTGTCTCTTCCCTTTTCTCTCTCCCATTTCTAATCTTTGCATTTAGTTCTAAGACAATTTTTGTTTTGCTAGAAACAAAGCAAAAATAGATGCAGTATGAAGTAAACACATTCCAACTTTTAAAGGAGTTTCTTGATTTTGGAGTAGTACAGAAAAGAAGAATAAGATGCTTCAGTTGCCTCTTATTTCTGCAGATACCCCAGTCTACCAACAAGACTTTCCCTCTATCTTGCACGTTGATGCTTGGTGTCGGCCTGTATTTTAGTGTAGCTACTCTGTCACTGGACTATAGCTATTAAGACATTGCTTGTGAAACAGCAATATAACAATCACAAATTCCACAGAGAAGCATAAATCTCATTATTATGAAAGCAGCAATTAGAGCACTGCTCAGTATTTGAGTATTTGCTTCTTACAGTTTAGTACTCACATGTGGTTCCCTCAAAGATCTATATTGAGAAGAGTGAATAAACATTTTCTGCTGAAGCTACTTTTGTACTTGCTATAATGATGTGCCAAATACCACCTCAGAAACACCTCAGGTTTACTATACATGGCTGGTCCTGGCCCATCTCTTTGAAGGAACCCCAGTGATCTTCCAAGAAATAATTTGCTCCTCATGACCCTGAACTCTCAGGGCCAGCTGAGGGATAGAAGAGAAAAGAGGTAGAATGGAGTCATCCCTCTATGATGTTCATGATAGCCTTTCATTTCCTCTTCTGTGGCCTGACTGCCCTCGCAATTTCCCATGTTTGCCCCTGAGAGCATACTGCCTTCTCGATGCCCTTAGGTTCCTCAAGTCTCCCTCCAACTGCAAACCTACTTGGCCTCATCTGTGGGATTTTGTTCCTCCTAATTAAATAAATAATTTAAAATGATCTTTTTCTTTTACTCCCCATGAGTACTTCCATCTTCTCAGTGTTTACTAAATATTTTAAAAAGTTGTTTGACTAAATTATAGGATTTATGGGTTTATGATGTTATATAGTCACTATAAGCAGCTTGATTTTGTAACTGCTGCTATAGAAAACCTTTTAAGAAGGCTTTGGGTTCATAAGCTCTTTTTAAATCTCCTACTAAGCCCTAGGATTTTGGAGGTGGGGCTGGGCTGGCATAGATCTGATTTTGTTTTACATAGTGGGCTTCTTAAGTAAGATTTAAGGTGCCAGAAGGATTTCATAGCTAAATAGAATTTGAAGTCTGCTAGGTGATTTTATCAAAAGATCTCTGAGCCTTGTTAGTGTTGTGAGGTTTTACCTCAACTTTTCCTATGTTGTTTTGAACTGTACTGAAAAGGTCCCAATGACTTATAAATTCCTTTTTAAATGCTACTTTTAAATTGCTTTCTGCTCTCTTTAATGTTATCAGAATAAGTAGAAGATAAGCATGATTTAAATGCTGTGCTTAATTTGGTCCAGAATCACCTGACCTGGGTTTGAACTCTGGCTCCAACCGTTCTTTGAACTGTGTCTCCAAAAGTTACTTCATCTCTTTCTGCTACTAAGTGGGCATCCTCAATTAAGGTTGCTATAAGATTTAGAGTTGATAATATTTGTAAAATACTAATGCCATATACATAAAAAGTACTCAGTAAATGTTAGGTGTTATTAGCAGCAGCAGCAGTAGCATTATTCTGTTACTAGATGAGCCCTGGGTTGTATTAGGGGTATTTTTCAACATTTAACATGAATCTTTGAAAGTTCAAAATTGTTTTCTACTTACATACAAATGCTTATTTTCCTTGAGTTTATGTTACAACTAAGGGTTCCATTCTATTTACATAGGATTGACTATTTTATTATGGACCTTAATGCAACATAATGTCTTTGACTCAAATTACTCTGTACTTTCAATGGTGGTACTCAGATCCTAGCCTAGGGATGTAGTATCTCGAAGTTACAGTGATGTACTATACATTACAAAGTCTGATAGCATAGGCAAGGAGTCTGGTAAAAAATGTTCTTTTGCCAGGATTTTGGTAATTGAAAATATATATCAAAAAGAGTCAAATAGTTTTTAACTATTTACCTAGAAATCTATAACCTATAAAAACGAATGCAGTATTTCAATAATGAAGTAGGATTCAATATTACTATAACTGTTCAGAATTATATTGCAGTACGTGGTAACTTAAACAAGGGATATGTTCTCATTTAAAAGAAGTTATAGGGAACTCAGGATCCTTTCTTTCTTCTCCCTTATCCTCAATAATGTGCTGCTGGAACTCCAGTCATCATGTCCCAATTCCAAGAAGAAAAGAGCATGGCGTTTTAAAAGGCACTCCTGCCAATTCAGTTATCTGAAAGTTTTCCTAGAAGTCCCACTCATTGACTTCTGCAACCCCTAGCTGCAAGAGGTTGGGAAATAGTGTCTTAGCTGAGCACTTAACAAAAGGGTAGAATGTGGATGAAATAGGCAACTAGCAGTCAACACTCTAAAGATCAGCTTTCTCAAGCCAGCAAAAGCACATCAAAATTGTGATGAGAAAAAAATCCTATTTGCAACAGCAACAAAAACCATAGATGCTTTGAAAATAAGCCTTACAAGCATAGAAAGCTACGTGAAACATGGCTAGAAGACAAACGAAAAAATAGACATAATGTTTCTAGATTGAAAGACTGTGCTAAAAATTTTCTCTACAAATTATTCTCTAAAGCTGAGGTACTCCTAAGTTTTCAGCACATTTATGAGCTTGATAAAATAGATCTGAAGTTCATCTGAAATTTTCCACATGCCATGAAACTATCATAGTTGTCTGGCACTAACAAATATAATGGAACAGAAAAGTCCAGAAACAGATCTCTGCTTCTTTGGAAACTTGATAGGTAATAAAAGAGGTATCTGAAATCAGTAGAGAGAGAATAAACTGTTCTCTACCTACGTTATCTAGCATTGTAGCTACTAACCACAACTTTGTTTATAAAATACAATCAATCCGCCTCCCTGGGAGCACTAGCCATTTTGAGTACTCAGAAGCCACTTTCTGGCTAGCCACTGCTGCATCAAACTGCACAAATATACATTTTCATTGCTGCAGAAAGTTCCATTGGACAACACTGTTCTGGATGGTGAGGGGATACCTGGATACATACTAAAGAAAACAGATCCCTAACTCTGGGTTTTGGTATTTTAAAAAAACCTCAAACACTCCCCAGGCAATTTTAATATACAGTCAGGGTTGCAACCACTGACGTAGATGATCCTCCGTGCAGTTGACTAAGATTTAGCTAAAATATTTCTCATTTTTCCCGAGTAGTACTTTTGGGCTCCATCACCTATAGTTAATAGTGTGGTTACACCATCTCGCTACTTAATGGCAGTAATGAAAGTGCCGTTTTGGAAGATTTTTTCAAGGAGGTATACTAGATTTTGCTCCTGCGTCTCTGTTGTTGGGGTGATATTTGAAGTTCTTTTCTCCCAAGCTGTGTCTGTACCTTCCGTTGGCCTATGAGTTGCATGGGGGCAAGGGCACTGTGAAGTGGCGTCTAGGAAGGTAGGATGAGAATCCCCAACAGTTGCATTTAATCTTTTCTTTGCTTATTTATTGGAATCCATACAGTATGAATTTACTTTTCCCACTGAAGAGTCCTTTTTGAGAATATATTGATTTACTTTCTAAATATGCTTGCTATGTCCAACAGACATGAGTTACATATTATGTATACATACAGCGCTTTTGATGATCTCATAATGCTATTAAAGGCTTTTCGCAGAGATTCAGGTAATTTAAATACTTCTATGTTAGGATGAATACTTCTTGGAGGACTATACTTTGCCACAATTAATCTGGTTATTCATTTAATAGAGTTTTCTTATCTTAGAAGCATGGCTTCTACAGGTGCCAGAGCCAGGCATCAGATTCACGTGCACTATGAAAAGGATTTGTGTGAACCCCATGGTTCTGCCATATTCAGAAAATACCCAATAACCGCATGCATCTTTCTGGCTTTGATTTCTTGTTAAGTTGGTAGGTCTCCTGTGTGCCTAGCAAATGATTCCCATCCTGTTTTCCAATATGCCACCTAATATTCTGGTGACTTCAGGAAGCTTCACAGTTCTCAAATTCATGAAACTCATTTAAATGTATAATGTATAAATGCATATATTTGCCATGCAGCCATTGTTGGGGTGATCATAGCTCCAAAGAGGTTTTAGGACATGTCATTAAGACTTCAGAAGGGCAATAGGATAATTAGAATATTTTAAATTTATATACTTTGTAGAAGTCATTAAAACTACATCTAAACTACTTTAAATTTATTAACTTGTACAGAAAGCTAGTAATTTTAAAAGTACATTAGAAATTCAATGTTTTACCACTGACTATAGGAGATGAAAGTGATTTTGAGTCTCCATTATCTCTGGTAAACCAATAAGACCTGTGTGATTTATCTGAAATAGTTTATTGGAAATCAATTGCTTACATGTAAAGCCAGCAAAATATAGCATTTAGTAGTTTTTTTAATTCTCATAGTGCTAGTAAAAACTAAGCAGAGAAAGATCACTGCCTTCCTGTTTAAGGAGTCATAATTATAGTGGATCTAGCTGGAGCACTTTGGGTTACTTTTCTCCTAGAATATTCTTTGGAAACAGGAGTTTTTCTAGGAATATATGTGCCATGTCCCTCACCCTCTGGGGTATACCATGGATATTCAAGCAGCTCAGGAAGATTTTGCTCTATGAACAAACCAGAACCAACACTTCATTCTTAAAAATGAAGTTACTTTAATAGTGATACCAGTGACCTGAAATAAGGCCTGAGGGAGTGGTACCTGTTGCAGTATCCTTCAGGGCAGAGGTTTAAGAGGTTGTGGAAGTCTCTCACACAGGCAGTAGGTGCTTGTTGCCAGTATCTAAGTGGAGAGACCACAGGATACTCCCAAGTTCCAAGTGCTTATCTTTTTCACTGTAGTGAGAGCTTTTTAGTTTCAAAGTTCTGCCAGAAATTTTCATGTATCACTGGCTTCTTTGCCTTCCAACATGATAGAGCAAAAAAGAACTAAAGACCTGCTCTGATCCCTGTTCAGTTCCACAAGTTGTGATATTGCTCTCTACTATACTTTAAGATGGATGAATGGCTACTCAGAAAACAGTACTGGCTAACTATTAAACTATGTGTTATTCAAAGCTCTAAATGCTTTCTAATACTAATCTGTTATTTCCTAGGGACATTCCAGTTATATCACACATCTTGACTGGTCTCCAGACAACAAATATATAATGTCTAACTCGGGAGACTACGAAATATTGTACTGTAAGTATGAGTGATCACCTATGGCTGAGATGTGTCTGCCAGGGGCACTAACGAACAGGCTGCGTGGAATTTGAATTGTGCAGAGAGCATGCTTGCTGGCCTCTCTAACCTGAGAAAGCATGTCAGTCTGAGCTAAGGAATGAGAATCTCAAATGTGCTTCACTTCTCCAAGAAAGTATTGAGTTAATTTATGTGTATAGATATGTAGTCATAAGAAATTACTCAGGGAGATAGATGGATGCTGCTCCAAGTGATTTTGTATTTAACAACTTTTCCTAGAGGCAAGTATAATGGATGAACATTTATGCTTTTTAAAGAAAAAAGAACCGTGGGAAACACTTTATAGTTCCATAAATCCTGTGAAACTCTTTTTAAATGTATCTTAATGTCTTTCGGTGTATGGATTATATCATTTATTTCCTGTTTCTCAATTTAAAGGGAACATTCCAAGTGGCTGCAAACTAATCAGGAATCGATCTGATTGTAAGGACATCGATTGGACGACATACACCTGTGTACTAGGCTTTCAAGTCTTTGGTAAGGACATGGCACCCGATGGGAAAAGGTTGTTTCTGGGGTTTTGTATGTAATAAGTACTTGCCTAAATTACTAAATGAAAAAGTCTTACATGTGTTCACTTGTGCCATCACTATTAATGCCAGATTGAGAGAAATTAATATTAGGATTGAACCAATGAGGTTTGTTCTCTGCAGAATCCATCAGACTTTTGGTCCCCTATAAATATAGAAGACAAAAGGATTTTGCATGATAGCACAGATTGCCTTTCTGTTTTTTCCCTCCAAGTGCAAATTGAAGCTTTTAAATTTGTAAATATATTTTAAAAACAGCTTTATTGACATAGCATTCACATACCATATATTTCACCTAATGTGCACAATTCAGTGGTTTTAGAATATTCACAGTTGTGCAGCCATCATCACTACTTTTAGAACATTTTCATCAACCCAGAAACTCTCTACCCATTAGAAGTCACTCCCCACCTCAACCCTACTTTGTTCCTCTGATGCTTGGCCTACTCTGGATAGTTTATATAAATGGATTCATACAGTATGTGATCCATTAAGACTGGTTTCTTTCACTTAGCATAATGTTTTCAATGTCTGTCCATGTTGTAACATGAATCAGTATCTCATTTTATGGGTGAATAATATATCCCATTGTATGGATAATACCACATTTTGTTTATCCATTCATGAGATGATGGACACTTGAGTTGTTTCCACTTTTCAGCTATTATAAATAATGCTGCTATGAACAAGCGTGTGTCAGTTTTGTGTAGGCATGTTTTCATTTTGGGGGCTTATATACTTAGAAGTAGGACTACAGGGTCAAATGTTAACTCTTTAACCTTTTGAGGAATTGCCAGACAGTTTTCCAAAGTGGCTGAGCTCATTTATGTTCCCACCAGCAATGTAGGAGGGGTTCAACTTTCTCTACATTCTTGTGAACAGTTGTTATTTTTGTTTTACATGTAAATGTCCAGTTGTCCCAGCACCATTTGTTGAAATATGAAGGCATTTTTAGTGCACATTGTTTAAAGATAAAATTTGAGGATCATCCCTAATTTGATGCTTTGGACATCTCTAGAAATCTGTTCTGTGACTTTTTTCTAATCCTTTCCCAATCTGTAAATATCCTTCTGAAAAAGTTAGAAGATAAATGGAAAAGTGAAAAGTCTGTAGCAAAGAATTAAAAGGGATGTTACAGTCAGTAATTAGAATAATGGATATGGATGTGTTACCAATACCTAAAGTAAAACAAAAAACAGTACTTTTCCTGCTAGACAGATGGAGGAGAAGCCTACTAGGCTAGGAAGATATTAAAAACAACTAGTCCATAAACAATTTCATTATTCCAGGTGAAACTGAAGCAGTGGCCAGTAGCAGGTTACTTATAGTTATTTTACTGAAACAATATATAATACTTAAGAGACTGATATCAATTGAGAAGTGTTTTGAGTTTTAGCAAATTTATCAAAACCATTTGTTCTCTAGAGCAGCACTGAACCACAGGAGGCTAACATCTCAACAGTTACACATTCCATAATTTTAGTCTAATAGAATTTTATGCTGTGTTCACCAGTGCCTCATCATGATCCAGAATAATTAAATTTGTTATATCTTACCTTTGGACATAAATAGTTACAAGAAAATTCTATGGGATAGCATAGTAGACTAGTGGATGGCGTTTCCATTAAGGCTCTATGAAGTGTTCTTGGAATTGCCTGCCTGAAACGGAAGGGGGTGAGAGTATGTAAATTTTATGCAGCTTATCCTAGAGTCCACTTTGAAGAGTTAGTGCTATATGGCTTTGTTTCTGCACCTTGATACAAGTAACTGAAAACTTCCCTTCCAACTAGAAACTTTAAAAGGAAGTTTATTGCTCAAGGTGAGTTAAGCAAAAACAAATATTTTTAGTGCCAGCTGCTGGTTATCAGCGAGTACTTTAGGGCCATTAAATTTTCCATCTTGAAGCTATTTTGGTTTAATTTTGTTAGATTTTGGATAAAACTATTTGAATGAAGCACTGAGCCATTAAGAAATTTGTAAAGAAAATGTTAGCAGCTAAGAGTTTGAACACAGAGAAAAATAAGATTCTAAAATTAAACCTATATGGCATCACAGTTATACTTTTTAGGCTAATTTTTGTCTACCTTTGTTTCCATATTAAAGGTGTCTGGCCAGAAGGATCCGATGGGACAGATATCAATGCACTAGTGCGATCCCATAATAGGAGGGTGATAGCTGTTGCTGATGACTTTTGCAAAGTTCATCTGTTTCAGTATCCATGCTCCAAAGCAAAGGTAAAATCCATTTAATGAAAACTAGCATCATGGGGCTGTTCTTTGGGGATAATTTTTTGTCAATGGCAAGAAAATATTTGTAGGGTCACTAATTACTATCTATGAGACTATGATGCACAGAAGGAGACTAGGGCCATCTGCAAGCATGCAAGTAGGCATTACTTTTCTCTTTCCTCATTAAGGGCAAGGAGAAGATATAGAAGGCAGCTAATGTTTTGTTTATTGTCCATTTGGAATTTTGGGGGAAGTTTCAAAATTTCTCCTAAACATATTAAAATGTTTTGTTACACATATGATCAACATAAAACTCATGGAGCTGTTTCCTAAATCACCTATATCCTGCCAACCTAGTAAGTTCTTATGTGGCAATCTCAATAGAATAGTTACTAAGTACACCAACCTAACACCCAGAAGAGACAGATTTTTTTAACATAGTTTAAAAGTATAGTGTCTAATTATTATGTTCTGTTTGTCCCATATAAATAGGTATTAAAATTACTGCTAGCTTTATTCCTGATTTGATGACTTATGGCTTTGATTTGAATTACCTGTTTCACGAGCTAGCTGCATTACCCCCTTGCCTTTGTCACCTCCATTGCTGTAAGCAGGCATGTAAAGAATGAGTTTTATTTTCTTGTCTGATTTATTTTATATAGGCTCCCAGTCACAAGTACAGTGCCCACAGCAGCCATGTCACCAATGTCAGTTTTACTCATAATGACAGTCACCTGATTTCAACTGGTGGAAAAGACATGAGCATTATTCAGTGGAAACTTGTGGAAAAGTTATCTTTGCCGCAAAACGAGATCATAGCAGATACTAGTTTAACCAAAGCGCCCATCTCTTCCATTGAAAACGTCATGCAATCTAATATGCCCACACCGCCTCCTCAGCCATTAAATGAGACAGCTGAAGAAGAAAGTAGAATAAGCAACTCTCCTACACTTCTGGAGAACAGCCTGGAACAGACTGTGGAGCCCAGCGAAGACCACAGTGAGGAGCAGAGTGAAGGGGGCAGTGAAGACCTTGGTGAGCCTGTTTATGAAGAGCCATCCAGTGAGATGAGGGAGGAGCAGAGTGAAACCACTGTTACTGGGGACCAGCAAGACCCTTCACCCCTATCTTAACACCAGGACTTCAATGCATGTGGTCTTTTGATAGAGTTCAGATAACAGGCCGGGAAGTGACAAAGAATCACTATTGATCAGGATTTTGGTTTCCCTGTGATGTTTTCTTCAGCCTCTCAAATGCAGTGGACCTAAAGGTTCAGTTTGGTGTGTGCTGAAGATTAACCAAACTTAATGTCTCAGAAATTACTGTGTATGTAAGTGGTAGGATGTAAATACTGGAAACAAAAACAGCAGTTGTATTGATTTAAAACAAACCCCTTGTTATCTGAATATGTTTTCTTCAGGAACAACCAGAGGCATCACACTTATTCATCTACTGGCTCAGATTATGCCACTCTCTTCCTGATGCAGAAAAAGAAATCAGAAAAAAAAAAAATTAAATAAAATACTCTCTTACTGAGATAGACTCTCACCCTAAACGTCTAGTGGAAAGTTTTTAGTTAAGAAAAATTTCAATATTGCCACAGGCAACGAAGTGTTGCCTCCTTGAATAATGCCATTTTCCTACACTACCAGTAAATGTCCAAATGTGCTCGTTAGTCTACTACATAGGTGCTGCCTTTTTAAAGTCATAATGAGGAACAGTCTCTTAAATTCTTGTGTGCAAATCTATTTTATCTTAGGACTAAGAAAGCAGTGGTTTGTTAAAGAGCTTTTAATGTATATTAAACCATTGATAACTCAGAAATAATAGATTCCTCCAAGAATTCCTTTACCAGTCTGAACATTTTTAAATGTTTGGCATTCAAGTGAATGGAAGGGAAAAAAACCGCATGCCTATAAAACTAAACTGAAATAATTACTTGGCTAATTTTAGTTTAGCCTTCAAAATAATTTGTTCCCTCAATAGGAGAAATATACAGTAAGTTCAAACAATGGAATTGGTGCTTGAAGTTCATTGGCTTAGTTGTAATTTTTAATGTATTAACTATATTGAGGGATAAGATACTCAGCAAATTGCAATTTATTTTACAGAAGTGTGAACAGTCATTTTTATCAATTGCGTACTTAACAGACTTGCTATATATATGGTAATTTTTCTCTGGTGGAGTTGCTATAAGCCTTGCAGTTCTAATGTGGCTATCCTCTAATTTGGGCAATGCATGTATTATTATGCATTGGATAGTTTCTTTTAAGTTTTGTCAGATGACTATTTCTTAAGTATGTGTTTCCTACTTTTAAAATGATTACAAACAAATATGCATTTCCTATATGTTTGTTTATACTTAGAGTATAAAAAATGTTTTGATTTATTTTTTAACTTGCGTTGTTTTGATATCTTTTTTTTTCTGGTTAGATCATGTTTAGCAACTTTGGATAAGTTCAGAAGTCTTACGTATGCAAGTGTTTACGTGATTGTGTCATTCCAAAGTGCATCAAAACTGTCATTCCCTTCTAGTATCTTCTCAGGAGTAATACAAATCAGGTATTTCATCATTTGGTAATATACAAACTCCAGTGAACTCCCTAGGACATTCATGACATTTATATTCACATGTTGTATGTATGTAAGGTGTGGGTATGTGTGAAGGGGTGAGTGTAGACACTCTGTATTTGTGTGTATCTATATAAGCAGATATACGCCACATTGAATATACTCAGTGTATATCTCTAAGTGTATAGCTAAATGTCTATGTATATCTCTTTCCTTTTGTTTACAACTGTTCAAAAAAAACCTCAAAGTAGCTCTCTTCAAAAGAAGAGGTAGACTCCAAGCAGCCCATCTTTTTTAGTATGTCTATACATAATTATCAGAGCATCAGTAAGTATCGGGCATATATATTTGCCTTTTAGCAGTGATGACTAAAATATCAAGTCAGCATACGCTATTTCCTTCAAGAAAAATACTATGAGATGAACAAGTAGTTCTAAGAGTAGAAAAAGCATTTCTTCAAGTACCTGGGGGACACAGCTCTCCGTAAGCAGGGAGTTTACGTGGGACATCAGTCGACTTTGGGGTTGCTGTAAACAAGATTTATAATCGTGATACTCTTGGGTGGTAGTTTCAAAAGACACTACTAATACGCAGAAAGCGTTCCAGCTCTGTTGCTGGCAACTACTGTTTAACAGTCGATTAAATCTGTGATAATGGTTGGAAGTGGGTGGGATTATGAAATTATAGATGTTTTTTAAAAAACTTGTGAATGAAAATGAATCCAAGTGTTTCATGTGAAGATGTTGAGCCATTTCTATCATGCATTCCTGTCTCATGGCAGAAAATTTTGAAGATTAAATAAAATAATCAAAATGTTTCATCTGTCTCTAAATGTGCCTTATCTCCATTTATATTGCTAGTTTCCATGACTATCCAATCATCAGAAAACATGACAATTATCAGTTGACCAGGGCTACTGCTATGGATACCACCATTCTGGCAGTAACAAACTCCATCTCGTAATGTTAGAGGAAATTACTTCTGACTTATGCTTCCATTTAATAGGGGAATAGCTTCATTTAAATTTAGTGTCTATACTTTCTCTAATGTTTACATTGGCTAATCATGGTGAGCTTGGTTACCTACCTGACCCGACGCCACTGCCTCCCTCGTATTAGCCTTTGTGAAATCCTTGGACTCAGTAGGACACTGTATTGCCTGCTTTCTCCTCTTCTTTGTTGCTTAGAGACACGGATTCTGTGTACACCAGAAACAAATTGGCTGCAACAAATTTTTCTTCATGAAGAATTACAGTATTCCATACACACCCCCCCCCCATTTTATAATCATGGAAATGATGGGGTTTTCATCACTACCTTATTCATCTCACCTTTGATGACTATGAATATAAGTTCACAGCCACTCACATGTACAGGCATACTTTGTTTTATTGCACTTCACAGATGATAGTCTTTTTTTTTTTTAACAAGCTGAGGGTTGGGGCAACCTTGCATCAGGCAGGTCTGTCAGTACCAACATGTTCAGATAATGGTTAGAATTTTTTTTAGCAATAAGGTATTTTTTACTTAAGGTAGATACATTGTTTTCTTAGACATATTGCTATTATACATTTAACAAACTATAGTAGTGTAAACATTACTTTTAATATGCACTATGTGACTCACTTTACTGCAGTGGTCTAGAACCAAACTTGCAGTTGCTCCAAGGTATGCTTGTACTAACCCTTGAGAGGCTAAAAATTTCTTTCACCAGCTCTGAGACAAAACAGCTAGTAGGCACCAGAGCAAACTCACTGAACAATGTGATTTTTCCTCTTAATGAAAAAAATCAACACAACTTGTTTATGAATTTGACTTTAAACATATTGAGGTACTGGTATAACCTCTAGCTGAAACGGAAATGAAGAGGATGAACACAATATTTGTAGGACAAAGATGACAGGCTGATGAACAGCTATGTAGGACTTGGATCAAGAAGAGCACCTATGCAGGCAAGTGTGCCCCGAACACTCTGGCTCTTGTTTAGCAATGTGGGGAGTATTACCCTGTAGGCAAGGAGATGGATGGCGGAGATTTAGTAACTATTCGTTTACTTAGAAAGGGTCACACCAGAACTTCATATTTTATAACTTCAAAGTTTGCACTTCCACTTACATTAGGAGAAAGACCTTTTTTATAAACAGAAAGCAAAGAGAAGAAGATGAGGGTAGAGATTCGGAGATTTTGGAAAGCAGATTAAGAAACAGAAAAAGGCCTGTGTTAGTTTCAAGCCTCAGTACAGGAATGAGGTCACTGTCACAAAAACCAGGCCCTACTGGAAAAGCCTACTTTGTCTAGGATACCCAAGAAGAGAGTCCTCAAAGACCAGAGAAAGATCTTCATTCTGCCATCCCAACCCCCAGACACCAGGAAAATAAAAAAAAAAAAGATGCAATCCTTTGTAAAGGGGCAGCTCCTGGCTCTCTTCACAGAATCTCAAATAATTTAATACCTTTTGTGTTAAACATCAGTTCACCTTTTCCAAAGGAAACCTGAGTTTCTACTCTGCCCTTATTAATAGGCCTGTACAATAACCTTAAATGTTCTGATACAAAGATGCTAAAGGAATAGAGACTCAAATGAAGGAAAGTAAGTTTCACTGTCTCCTCTGGAAATTATCAACCTGCTTAATTTCTGTATCCATGAGGCATCTTCAGGAGACCACGGCTTACTCAATTGAATGCATTTTTTGTTTCGTTTTGTTTTAGTTTACAAATCTAGAAATCTGGCAGAAAAACTTAAGAGTACCAACCACTTCTATATCTCAAAGGACAAAAACATGGAATAGGTGAACAACCACCTAAGTGCTCAATGATTTAAACTATGACACATCCATATAACTGCTATTCAACGACAGCTAACAATGTAACATTTAAGTGCTTTATGTGTATTGTTCAATCTTCACAACAATCCTAAATTCAATTATCTGCATTTTATAGACCAGTAAACAAGGAATAGAGAAGCCAGGTTACACAAATAGCAAGTGGCTACACCAAGATTTGAAGCCAAGTCCTCCTCCCTCCAGAGTCCCCGTAGCTAGCTAGCACCATGCACTACTGCTAGTCACTATAAAAGTTTACTATAGAACAATAATTTAGTGATTACTAATAACAGGAAATAAATGAGTTAAAATTATGGAAGGAAGGATTTAAAACCAGAATCAAGAAAAACTACAGAAAGCGATTAAGCTTTGGAAAAGGTGGCTTCAGGCTCTGAACAGTGTCACAAAGTTGAAGACACCCTTCTCATGCACAAGTATCCTCTCCTGCCATCCATACAACTGAAGCACAGAGCAGAGGAGCTTCCAGGCCCTAACACAGTACTGTGGCACCCGCTGCCAGCAAATGCCTGCTCTTCCTGCCTTCATTGGCCATAGCAAACATGAGTCCTCACTCCCTAACGTTCAATTTAAACCTATTTGTATGGAGACACTGCTCTCTTATTTTCCAACCTTTCAGCAATTGCTATTTCACCATAAAAGCAGTATGACAACTTTTTTTTTGTCATTGGCCAAGTGCTTTTCCCACTTTGTCCTCAATTCTCCATCCCATACTTCCCGTGGCAAGTCTGCAGGTTCTGCTAGCCCCATGTTCAGCCACAGGGCTTTGATCTTGCATCTTCTCTCCAGCAATGTAAACACACAGTCCTGAAAACAAGATTTTAGTAGGGAACCATGCACTGACAGGGATGAACATGGATAACTGCTGGTGCTAATGACTACATCTCAGCAAGATTACACAAAATCAGCTTCAGAGGCTAAATCCAACTCTGACAGAGTTTAACTAGATCTCACTAAAGTAACTGAAAAAGGGGGTGCTAGAAGAAATGGCCTCAGGGAGGAAAAATAACAAAAAGCAAAGCCCTCATACCTGGTCATCCTCTCTCTTCCTCATTCACATAACCAAGCCAGAATACATTCTGGGAAAGGTCACAGGGTACTCAAGCCTGCCTCTGTGCAGTAATATCCAACGAACACTGGCTTGGGCTGACTTGGAAACCTAGTTGGAGGCAAGGAAACCAGAAGCTGACATTCTCTTAACCATATCTAGTATAGAGCTCTATTTCAACTAACAACTGTTAAGTCAGATGTCCAGATAAGGGAGGTCCTCTTCCTTCCGCAGATGTCAGTCTCTCTACGACAAAAATCTATTATGCTGCCAACACCTTCAAAGTGGTAGCCAGACCGAATCCTAGGGAGTTCGGGTGGGACGAGGATCCAAAAGAATCACCCGTTGATCAGGTATATGTTACAAACCTGCCTCACACAAGGAACTAAGCGGGGCTCAGTGGGGAATCCGACGAAGAGAAAGATACAGCCCCTCCCTTAATGGAGCAAGTAACCTGGCAAAGACAATTCTTGTATATTTTAGGATTGGTATATAGCAAAGTCAAGTTCCCTCAAAATTAAAAAATTCTAACTACATACTATAAATAGTGTATGATTTGAAAAGTGAAATATTTCTATTAAGAATCTTAGGTCATCTGTTGAGGCCACACATCCATTGTTTAAATTCTATAAGAACATACAAAAGGTAAAATTTTGATATTTAAAAAATAATGTAGAATTCACACAATAGAATTCTACTTAAAAAGGAACAAACTACTGATACATGCAAACTTGGATTGGGAGCGCAAGGGCATAATACATAGCGGGAAAAAGTCAATCTTGAAAGTTTAACAATTGTATTTCCACTTACGTAACATTCTTGAAATGATAAAACTATAGAGAACAGGTTAGTGGTGCCAGGGGACACATATAGAGGGGAGGGGTTATCGCTATAAAGGGGCAGCACAAAGAGGTTCCCTTATAGTGTTGAAACTCTTGGGGATGGTGGCTACGTGAATATATACACAGGATTAAATTACATAGAACTATACATATGACTGTAAGTAAAATTGGCAGAAACTGAGTAAGGTCTGCAGTGCAGGTTACTGTATTGTACCAACATCAACCTCCTGGTCCTAATATTACATGTTATCTAAGATGACACCACTGGGGGAAGCTGACGGAAGGGTTCACCAGACAATATGTATTATTTTTGAAACTTCCTGTGAGCCTATAATTACTTCAAAATTACAAGTTTAAAAAATAATGTAGAAACTTTACCTTCCCTTTATTCTTTTGAAGAAAATGTAGAAAAGAAAATGGGCCTCAATATCACAAAAAAAGTTTAATAAAACTTCTGTCCTTGTGTACATGAGGTACTCCACCTACAGGTTAAAAAAACAATCATGAAACCGTATGCTCTCCACAGCCTTTCCAGCCACTGCTCTGCTCCCATGGGGGAGGTCTGTCAGAATTCCTAGCTCTCCTGTTGGCATGAAAGAGCCCCAGACAAGGGAGGGGTGCTGGTTAAAGGTGACTGTAAAGTTCAGCATCTGGACAGCAGGGCATGAGACAACCTGAGGCACTGAGAAATCACCTGCTGGTCTGCCCTCCACCGAGAGGCACCTGCTGTATAACCACTGATGAAAAGAGATGGCCTATTGCTGTCATCTCTCTTTGCTAGGGCATTCCGTCCCCTTCTCCCTCCTACATGTTTCACTTCTGACTGTCATTGGTGCTCATTCCGTTTTTTGGAAACCTCTCCAGAAGCCAATCCTGCTGCTGCCTTCCCTCAGGTGCTTGGGCTGAACCACTTTCCCTTATTCAGAATTCACAAAATGACAAGGAAAAGAATTCCAGTCTTTAGCAGAGCCCTCATGAAACTGCTGAAAACTGAAGTTATATGATCAGGCTCTCTCCCATGAGAGTGACAGGCCCCTGCTTCATCAACAAAATCTATTTTTATGTGGCCTGCTGTTTGCCAGGCGTTGACATTTCCATTTAGAAGATGAATTAATTCTTAGCCGAGCCAAAAGTCCCCTTTCTCTCAGAAGAATGTTAGGACTCGGGCCTTCACAGGACCCTGGAGCAGTGAGACCAAACCCCATTCCCATGTGATGATGGGTCAGCCTTCCTTAGGGGCAAGTAAGGAATCTGATATAAAAAACGAAGGGTTACAATGAAAAAGGCATTTTTCATTGTGAGTTTAGGTACTATCTGTGCTGCCCAGGGCCCCATCTTCCCGGTCTCAGTCTGAACGAAAAGAGTAAGGACCTTGCCCCCCAAAAGCATTTGATCCACAGGGAGACATCCTGGTGAATTCATGGGCTCTGCCTGCCCCTGCTCTGTGAAGGCTCAGCACTCAAGGAGCATAAGAGAAAGAGATTGGCTGTGCTTGCATCACAGTGCAGGGAAGGTTGTTTTCTCCAGATGACTGGCTGGGGCCTTCATCACAATAAACAATGTTTGCTCTGGAAGCAATGAGCAGTGCGACAGATTGTTAGGAAAACTAGGAAAGCCTGCAGATGGCTCCATTAATAAAGCTGCCATTCACAGCTGCCACTACTGAAGTGGTTTCTATGGGGAACCCTCACATTAAAATAGAAGGAAGTTCTTTTAAATTACAGTAGTTAAGTACATTTTTTATTAAACATTATCAAATTTAAACACAGGGATTGTCTGGGAGAGCACTCAGGAAACCACAGACATGGCCATTTGTACTGCTGGAGCCATGGACAAAAGTGTGGGATATTTCTCAGGTATGCCCTTGACCTGAGGATCTTCACCAACTCCCCATTCTGATTCAATGTTAGGGTCTGTTCTATGCCACTCATTCAGCAGCACCAGGTACACACACTATTGAACAATGGACTGCTGGCAGGGCAGCCTCCAGGGATACAGCCCATATCTATGCCACCCTATGGAGCCAACCCAGTGTCCTCTGGGAGTGACATGAGTCATCATCTTTTTTGAAAACCTTATCCTATCCTTTCATCCTCCCCCTTCTTTTCCTTTCCTTTCCTCCCTTCTTTCCTATTTTCCTTACTTCCTTCCATCTTCCCTCCAAGGGTGGCAGAACACTATACTCCAAAATATGACACTTTGGGTATACTGGTTATTTTCTGCTGTAGGTACCCAAGAAACAGCAGATGCAGGGAGAGGCTTTCTCTGAACTTCCCCTACTTTAAAACAGATCCTCCAAAAGGAACTCAAATTGTCAGAGTCCCTCCCTGGCAGTTTCATCAACCAGGGAAGACTGATTCGTCACAGGAGACAAGACTAGAAGTCCACACTAATTCCAGACTTTGTCACAAACTGCCATACTTCCCATCGTCTAAGGGCCCAACTGTCTTTCCCAAAAACCACTTACTCTCCCCCTAAAAAGCCTCTCCCCTTTCCCTATCAAGATTTAAGCTTAAATTCTAAGCCAATTCAGGGGATTACTCACTTTCCCCTAGGTATCTCCCGTATACACATGAGGTAAACATGTTAGTAAATATATTTTTCTGTTAATCTGTCTTTTACTACAGGAGTCTCAGCCAAGAATCCAAAAGACTGAAAATCCTTTTTCCTCTCCTACACTGCCATCTTCCTTCATTAAAGACTTTTAACTATAGCACAGTGTGCAAATCTTAGTACATATGTGCATGTGCATACACACCCACCACCCAGATGAAGATATGGAATATCTCCAACACTTGTGTCTGCCTTGTGAGCCCTCCCTCCCTCAGCACTCCCTGACAAGGGTAGCCTCTACTCTGACCTCTATCACTGAAGATCAGTTTTGCTTGGTTTTGACTTTTATACAAATAGTTTCTTCTGCATCTGGGTTCTTTCACACAACATTATGTCTGTGTGTCCCCCCCCCCCCCATGGGACTCTCTTCCTCTCTACTCACTCCTAAAATATCGGTATTTCCCCCATTCTACTTCCTCATTCTTACGTACACTCCGCAATAGTTTGACAGACACTCATCATTTCTACCACTAACTCTCAAATTTATATCTATCCAGTCCAGGCAACAAGTGCCTACTGGAACTCTGTCTGTGCCCAGAAGTCTCACAGGCAATCCATTTTCCCAGCAGAACATGCCCTTCCCTATGTTCCCCTAGGCTTGTACCTCCACTCACTCAGAAGCTGGATCATCCCAGGCACTCCTGGAAACCTTTCATACCCTCACCTTCAATGTCCAACTAATTGTCAAACTGTGTTCATTCTGCCTCTTCAGCTCCCTGGGATTCATCCTTTCTCTCCAGGCCTACTGCCATTGCTCCCCAGGCCCTCATTACCTCTCAAATGAACTCTAATAACATTTTAACTGTTGAAATGCCTTGAGCCTTTTCCCTCCCAGTATGTCCTCCATGTTGGTAGGGGTTCAAAAAAACAAAACACTGGATTCTACACACACACACACACACACACACACACACACACACACACGCACACGCACACACGCACGTTCTCTCTCTCCCTCTTACCCCCTCCCTCTCCCCCTCCTACCAGTTACCTACTAGAGTCTAAGCTCTCTTGGGCTCGGGCCCAGCCCCAGCGTCATGAGCTGGTCTAAGCCTCCCTCTCTAGTCAGAGTCCTGCCATTCCTCTCTTCCCCCATCCTCTCACGCACATTCAAGGTTCTCTCACACGTCGGTGCATGCTCTTCCCTAAGGCCAAGTGTCCTTCCATGCTGTATTTTCCTGGAAACTTCTTCCGCATGTGATATGTATGGAATTTAAACAGTGCCCCTCTGAGAAAGTCCCCTCACTCTTCCCCTCACCTTCACGAGCCCTAGCCCTGCCTCTGGACAATTCTGCACTTTGGTTGTACTCATCATTCTATGAGCTCTGAAAGCCAGGAACAGTGTCATCTTTCTAGGGCTCAACTGTCCAACACAGAATCTGGCACTCAGGGATTACAGAATGAATGGTTTGTGTCATTAGAGTTACTGATGGTGAATATGGGGCAAGTCCCCAGTCTGATAGGGAGTCAGGGAGCCTATCCTCAGGTAACCCCAAATCTGTTCATGGAAAAGTCCTATGGGAAAGGACAACAGGGAACCTGATGGGCTAAAAGGAAAGAAAACAAAACTTGTAGGAATCCAGAGATGGCCCAGAGCACCAGGAAATTAAGAAAGATAAGGGCCAGTAAGACTTTAAGACTCAGCTCAAAAGTGCCCATGTTGGCTGACAGCACTAGGAAACTCCAGGCCCAAACCACTCTTGGGTATGAAGCCTGAGGCATAATTCCCTTCACAAAGGGAGTCAAGTTGCTCTGTTTTTAATGCACCTGGCCCTGATTCCAGACCACAGTGAGGTTTTTCTAGGCCTAGTGCCTGGCCTAGAACTCTGCAAAGACCAGCAAGTATCCCCACCACACACTCACATTCCCAAGATATACAAGTAAGGGTATAACCAGCACCTCTGACCTTTGTTCAAACCTGGAGCTGAAGAAAGCAGATCTCTTGACCCCATCTCCTGAGTTTGGGGGTCTGGGATGGTTCACCTTGAGGAATCCTGAGTTGGCTTAGAAATTCTTTCTGGGTTTTAATACATCACATTCATAATCACTCAGGAAAATAGAAAACATATGCTGGATGACAAGGTACTGCTAAGTGTTATAGCAGGGACACATAGCTTTACCGTTTTCCCCTACATCTCCTGTTGTGGCTACTAGACAGGCCCAGGTGAGAACTCTGATCCATCATTTGGCAGAAGCAAGGCCACTCACTCCCAAGGCATAAGGCTCAATGACAGCTAGGTCACAGTATCACAAAGAGCAACACACTTTACTTTCAACCACATAGTTCTCCTGGGCAGACCATGACTCCCCTCAGCTCCCCAGGACCTCTCCTGAGGCCTGCCCAAGCTGGCCTGGGTTGGGTGGGCGACCTTAACTATTCTTTAATCTCCCACAGCCACAGGACACGTTTTTGCAAGTGACAACCTCAAACCAACCACTAGGAGTGACTTACCTGAGCCCTCCTGCTGCAGTTGTGGCTTACTCCCTCCGGCATGATTCTTTCTGATGCTCAATGAACAGGGCCCAGCTAAAGGAAGAATGGGCAGACACATACAGTTATAAATCAATTTTCCAAATGACTGTCTCTTCCAGAGGACATAATTCCAGGAGAAAAAGGAACTGACATCAAATATAAACAAAGGCTCTTCTGTATGACTCTAATTAGACTGATAGCTAAATGTTGGTTGGTTCATGAAAGGTTGGTTCATGAAAGCTTTATGTAACTCACATTTTGGTGATACCAAACACAATACAGACTTAGACAAACTCAAATCTAACCTTCATTCTCTTTAATTATTTGATCAGAATAATTTCCTGAGAGGTTTAGTCCCTGGATGGCTTCAATTAAACGCCATTGAACTTTGAAATTGATGTCAATTCATAGCTGCAACTCAATTTTCAAATTAATCTGCTGTCTAACATGGAGGTTTTGTGGCCTAAGCAGGGAAGCAATGGGGAAGAAGAGGATGGACTTGGAGCCTCATGGTTTTAACCAATTCTAGGACATCTTCCATCTTTCCCCACCCTCTCCAGTGGCAAGGCACTTCCATAACCTGTGCCAGGCCTTCCCAAGGAAAGGGTCCTGAGCTGAGCTGAACAACCAAGCTACCTCCTTCCTTGGAATTCCCACAGTCCTGGGCTCAGGCTCCATTCTCTCAACAACTTGCTTGCTTACAAAGGCAAAGCTATCTGATTCATCTTTGGATCCCTACACGTTAAGTAGATATCTGGAACAAACAGGATTAGTGGAACTCCTTGATGACCAGGGGTCAGAAGAGGCCTGGGATGACCAAGGATGACAACCAAAGAACTTCATTAGAGGAGCACTAAAGACAGGACCTCATTTCTCAACCAACCCTAGATGGGCAGCCTTTGGTGCTAGATTAGAGTGAGCCGACCCATATGTGCAGTCAAATGTCAAATAAATGTATTAAATCACTGGGACCAGATAGTACCAGAATCTCTAAGCAATCAATCATTACTGCCCGTGGTGTAACCTCTAGCCTTTGAAGATCAATGGTCCAGAGAACCTGGCAGACTGCCCAGAGCCACACTCATAAAGGGGAGAAAAAGTATATAAATCAAAGAAAGCTAGCCAGTGTTACAAAAACCAATTCCAACTTCATCCTGCCACTGAGACCTGCACACCAGAGTCATACTGGATGAGGAACTAGGAAAAAAAAAAAGGTTTAAGTGGATACTTCTTTGAAATGAAAGAAGTATAAAGTAGCCATTTTCAACCTTTCTTGTTCTTGTGCACCCTAAAATAATTTTGAAAATCTGTGTGTACCCTTTTGCAGATATAAGTTTAACATCTAAAACTTTTCACTGTTAAAACAGTGGTTTCTGGTATATTGTAAATAATGGCTTAAACTGTCAAGTCACTCTTATAAATGTATCCAGTAGAATGCAAATGCCATTGCAACTGGACATATAACTTCATCAAACTAAAACTATAAATCTCTATTTACAGTCAGAAATTTCTTCATGAACTTGTATTTCCATTTCACTCTAGAATTTTAAACTTGTATTTCCATTCTAACTAGAATTTACCACCAAAACTTTACCTTAATGTAGCATATTGTTAGGCTTGAAAATCTCTTATTGATCAGACTTATAATTTTCTATAACGTATTACAATTTAAATTTGGTTAAATTTCCTGTGACCATAAGGTTGTAAGTGTTAAGAAATATTTTATTCTAGATTGAATTATAATTAGTACAAACCTGAACTAAAAACAGAATATAAATATTGATAACTATAAAATATGAGCAAAATTTTATTAGAAATGCATGCCAAGTAAAGGGCTGGTTCATGTTTCCATGGATGATCCTCCTGACTGTTAAAGACAGTTTCAGCACTAATTCCATTCCTATTTTTTATTTTTACAGATATTAAGCACTAAGAAACCTTGTTTTCATAAACAGATGGGAAAGTAAGTTTTTTAATAGCAATGTCTCTGAATTCTATGAACCAGAGGTATACACTAAAAGTCAAGTCATGTCAATTATCAGAATTATTCTTAATAACCAACTGGCAACATAATTGTTTCTTCCTTCAATTTTGCTAAAAGCAAAGACTCAGAAAACTTTTAACTTGCAAAAAGATGTGTTACCCAGTCATTAGAGTCACATTCTCAACGTTACCAGTATTTGGAATTATCCCCAATGCACCTCAGAGATGGTTTTTATACTCCAGGGCAACATGCCATGGTCTGACTAGAATGCGTGAGGGGAAAAAGATTATAGGGCCCTTGAGCCAGGTGTGTTCTCAGGCTGCTCAATTTTAGCAAATGTAATGGAAACTGAGGAACTAAAAAGTGATTCCCTTAAAACTATACTTGGCTGGATACCCCCATGGAATCTTCCTACCCCAGGGAGCATGTGACAAATCAGTATTGTAAAGACTAACCAACTGACTTGGAGGAGGTAAGGAGAGTGAATGTTCCCCTGTTAAAAGCTTCTCATCCAAACAGCACTGACAAGGAGAACAGTCCTCCTCTGAGCAAACTCAACCAATCTGACAAGGGTGCAAAGTAACATGCCTGGGTGGAATAAACCTCTGAGAATACAGCAAAAGGCTCAGAGCCACCAGTTTAGACCCAGGGACAGACTAGCCTGAGATCTTTCTCTGCATGCCTCCACCAAACAGCCTGGCACCAAACAGCTAACTGACCCGGTGGGGGACCCCTGACCCAAAAGGTGGCCAACGATATTCTCTCTCCTAGAATTTTGGGCTCATTTCCAGTAGCTAGACCACCATTTCCTACTGTGTCCAACAATAACCACAGAAAGCTGGTCCACAGAGAGAATTAAACAGCTACACAGCCATGAGTGATAGAACCACCACCTTGGTCCCAGGAGTAGTCCTTATAAGGAAGACCCTGCTGTACTTGGGTTCTGGAAAATCTCCCTTTCTATATAGGATGGTTTTAATGAGTTTCTGTGATCTGCAATCAAAAGAGGTTTGGCTCAAACAAGAGCCAGTAAAGACTGTACCTGAAGAAATCAACCTGATGGAACAATGACATTTACGGCATTATCAAAAAATACCTCTACACAAGTGGGCAAAGTACATGAATAGCTGTACTAAGTACAAATAAATAAATAAATAAATAAATAAATAAATAAATAAATAAACAAACAAACAAATAAATAAATAAATAAAACTTACCTATAAATTTAAAAGATTTTAAAAATTAAAAAGATTTTAAAAAAAGAATAAATTTTAAATAACAGATATTCAATGTCATTAATTACAACAGAAAGGCAATTTAAACCAAAGAAATTTTATCACTTACCAGACTGGCAAAGATGGAAAAGTTTGACAATGCATTCTGATGGCAAAGGGGAGGAAGAACAGGCATCCTCATCAGTTAGATAGGAATGTACATCAGCACAACCTTTTTCAATAAGGAATAGCTATTGAAATTGGAAACACACATTTCCGTTGCCTTTTAATTTTCACTTCTAGAAATTATTCTACAAATACATTTAATATATAAAATGACATGAAAAGATTATACATTAAATAGTGTTTGTAAAAGCAAAAAATTTAAGATCAAATACTTACCATCTACTAAATAAACTATGGTGAATTCATAAAATGGAATACAATGCAGAAAAATGAGGCGTAGTACAATTTTCAAATTATGAGTATCGGGAATGCACGGTACCATTTTGGCAAAAATAAAGCAGGCAGAGAAGGAAAATACAAGTACATGTACATGAATAGAACACACCTGAAAGTAAACAAGGAAAGTGGGATGGAGAAAACACAAGATAAGCATGGAAAGCACCTTGTGTGTCAGAAAGTGAAGAATGCTCAAAGACTAGTAGGGACATGTTAACAGGACACAAGACAGTTTGGGCTGAATTGAGCATCTGAATGAATAACAACACAGATCGTTATTACATTGAATGAGAAAATTACACTGAAACTTTTTAAAGGGGGTGTACTCATCATCACAAAAAATATGTCAACAATGTAGTAGGAATGATAGAATAAAAAATTACTTTTTTATAACCACCCCAGTAATAAATGATTAAAGAATCACCAATGAACATTAACACTGGGTATAAAGCTACTGAAGATAGAATACTCCCTGTCTCAACTATCACCTACAGATTACCTATTAATTACAAAGAAAAAATCTGGCAAACAACATCTTAATTATCCAATTCAAGCTGCCAGTAATGGGGCAAACTGGTATCAAATACCACCTGATATAATAAGGATACCACACTATTCATGAAGAATTCCTGACAAAAATGTTTAACCTGAATTCAATTATAAAGAGACAATTAGACAAATCTAAGTTAAAGAATATTCTGCAAAACACTGGCCTCCTGAACTCTTCAAATAGGTCAATGAAATGAAGGACATTGGGGACTTCTCTGAATAAAAGGAGACTAAAGGGACATGACAAATAAATGCAATGTATGACCCTTGAGTGGATCCTGGAGCCAAAACAAAAACAAAAATCAACTGCTGGTGAGACTGTAAAATGATACAGCTGATTTAGAAATAGTCTGATAGCTCCTCAAAAACTTAAATATAGCGCTATTATATGACCCAGCAATTCCACTCCTAGATATATACCCAAGAAAAATAAAAATATACAAAAATTTGTGTAATCAATGTTCACAGAAATGTTATTCATAATAGCCGAAGAGTAGAAATAACCCAAATGTCCATCAACTGATGAATGGATAAATAAAATGTGGTATATATCCATATGACATACTATTCAGCCATAAACTGGATATACATACAACATGAATGAACACCCTACAATATGGATGAACCATTACACAGAGAGAAGCCAGTTACAAAAGATCGCATATTGTATGATAATATTTATATGAAATGTCCAGGAAAAAAAACAAATCCATAGAAAATAGATTAGTAGTTCTCTAGGACTGGAAAGTGGGCTGGAGAACGAAAGTGACTGCTCGTAGGGCCTAGGGTTTCCTCTTAGGGTAATGAAAATGTTTTAAAATTGATTTGTGATGGTTGCACAACCCTGAATATAATAAAAAAAACTCTGAAATGTATACTTTAAATGGGTGAATTGTATGGTATGTGAATCATTATTTTTAAAAACACAACTACAATAGACAAATTATCAGGATACTTGGGGAAAATTAAATAGACTATATATTAGAAATTAGAATTGTTACCAGTTAAATTGTGTCTGACAACTGTATTATATCCTTATTCTTGGAGATACTGGCTAAAGTATTTATGACTGAATCAATAATTCAATGGCTTAATCTTAAATGATTCAGCAAAAACCAAATGTGTGTATATACATAGTTGTGTGTCTGTTTGTGAGAAAGCAAGAAAAAGATGGCAATATACTGACAACTGGTAATCTAAGTAAAGGATGTACAGGTGTGTGTTGTACTATTCTTACTATGGTTCTGTAGTCTAAAATTTTTCAAAGTAAAAACTTGGGGGAAATACCTAAGAATAAAGTTTAGACTTGTTTAGACAAATAAGGGCTTCCTAGCCTGTGAGAATGCTACTGTTTTCAAACACCATATTTTATCCTCAGTAAGAAGTCTGCTATGGCAAGATATAGACCACCACTTCTTAAATAATAAAATTTCACCTTTTTATGGTGGAATTAATATAGGGTATATGAAGTCTACCAACTGTGACAGCACAGGAAATTAATATCTAAATGAACTGTGTGTTATGGGCACATTTCACTACGGGGCAAGCAGGTTTCACGTAAGGAACCATAAGGTAATCATCAATATGCCATGAGCCTTCTATTTATTACTTGACTTTGAGGAAGCGTTTTGTAAAGATTATCTGGTAGCCAATTAGAAAGAAATTACACTCAGATTTAAGATATTTCTGGTATTCTGAAATTATTTTGAAAGATCACTTAAAAAGACTTCAAACTTGACATTTTTCATTCATGTATTTATTCCACAATCAAAAGAAATCATAATTTAAAAGCCATAACATTTTTAAAAGGTAAAGGAGACTATGCATTAATAAAATAGACATCGGTCTACAGTACAACACTAAACAGGTGTTCTGTTCCCATGGTGGAATAAATACATAACAATTATACATAAAATTTCACTAAAAATCTGAGATGAGGCAAATAATCCTTTGAAACAAATTGCCCAATAAATAGAGACATGCTGCAAATAATTTCTATTAACAAGATGGAAAAATCGCCAAAGTAACTACTAACTCAAACCCTTCATTTCATGTTCTTGGCCTTGGCTTTTGTCTTCTATCCTCAGTCACATCTAAATCCAGAAAAGCTTCTGTACCCCATGCTCAAAAATACCACCATTAAGTCCCAATGACCTCAGTATAGACTGCCATTAATGAGCCTGTATGCAACCTTCATCCAAAACCTCCTGGGAAATCAAGAGGCCCAACTGGAAGAATAACAACATTTCCATGAATCCTAGTTTTAACTGTCAAAAGAGCTCTGACAGGCCATGTGCAGTTCATAAACAAACCAAAATATTCCCTTTATATCTATCTATATTTTTCTTGTAAAATGTTCAGTAGGCCATTCAAGTAAAAAAAATTTTTTTACAGAAACAATGAAAAGTAAAAATTCAAAGGGTTTATGCCAAAAAGTAAACCAGTCCTTTGCAGCCTAACTCATTTGTTTCTGGGCTGTGAAGCCATGTAGAGGGCGATCAGGCAGTAGATGGTCCCTCCCACTGTCAGCGCCATGGTGGTCCGGTAAAGCATTTGGTCAGGCAGGCCTCGTTTCAGGTGGATGGGCACACCATCGGATTTCTTGAAAGAATTATCAAGGACACAGTTGATGAGAAAAAGATTTACAATTTAGGCTAATAAAGAACAAACGTCTCTGGATCTAATTCATCAACACACTGCAATGGAAAAAGAGTTAATCCATTAAAATGCTAATTGAAATGCTGCTATGTTTTCTTTTAAATGTAACTAGAGCTCAAGTCCAAAGTCATTCTCCAAAATGCAGCCTCAGGAACATACATGCAACAAAATTTCAAATTCCTAAGGAATTTATCACATTGCTTAACTAGAAAAAAAGCACTGGTGAATTTCTTCAAAACATAAAGGTAATCAGCAGCTAAACATAAAACTGTAAGCACAAGAAATGCTCTATATTTAGTTCTACAATCATTTTGACTTCCTAATCATTAGTGGATGAAGTCTGAGCACACTGGGTCAGTTAATAGGTTCAAATCCATTTTGTATTCAACTGCTTTCTGTCCATTAAACTGTTAAACACCTATTTAATAAGCCTCCATAAAATATTCAATCCATTATTTTGCAGTCTCCAAAATTCCTCCCCACTGCAATGCAAGACCCCAGATACCCACTCAAGTCTTACATATCAGGTAAAAAGAAATTAAATTGATCAAAAGTACCCAAGCCAGTCCTGAATCTAGACTGTTTTTGAGGAAGGAGATGCCATCTTCCAGCATCAGTAGTAACAGATACTACCACTCCCATAGAACCTGAGACATAGCTGGGTCAATGACCTCTCAATTATCTGTACGTACATTAACGTTACTATTTTAAAATCCAATTCTGGCTTCTCTCTGTTGATCATCAAACCTAAGAAAGTCTCCTTCGCTTGTAACAATAGCTCAGTGAATTTTAATATTAAGCAAGCAAAGAACAATTAAAAGAAAAATCACTGCCAAAAGTCACTGCATGTATCACAACGCCAAATATATACTGGATTATTCACAATATTATATATTGTACATGCTATTGCTTCCTCCATCCAATGGATGATCCAACAGCTTTATATGCAATTTGAAAACCCGCATACCCTCAAAAACTGATGAGGAAATTACCTACATAAAGTCTATTAGTTTAGGGCTCAAACTCAAATCAAGAGAATTCTATTTAAGTAAAAAGAGAGAAGGTGAATAGTAAACTAGATTTAAAATTTGGTTTCATAGCGTTTTTAAAAACCTATAATTTCACAGGCTTTTCTGTTCTAGAGTGTCTTCTCTCACCTGGAAAAACTTCTGCAGCTCTGGAACTTTGTTTTTCCCAGCATAATCATATACAGTATAATCGGAAGTCAGTTTAGTTGGTGTGGCAAATATGATAGGCGGTGCTTCTTTGGAAACTACAGGCTTTAATCCCTGTAGGAAGAAAAAGGAAAATATCAGGTTGAAAGTATGTCTGGACATCTGAACAAGACTTTCAAGGAGCAGGCTGTCTAGAAATAGCTGAGACAGTCATTCAACCACATGAGAAGTCTCTCCAACTCTGCATTATAAGGCCTTTAATTTTTTTTAAGTTTAAGGTTTAAAGTCCTTAAACTTTCAACCAAACAACCTAGTCCATTTTCACAAGGCAAACAAACCCTGTCAAGAACTCCCTGCCATTAAGATGGGGGAAGGAGAGAGAAGCAAACAACAACAAAGGCCCAATCTGAACTTGTAGAAATAAATATTTTGCCTATCTTGTTATCAAAACTGTAAAACATTTATGATCTATATGAATTTGGGGTAGATTTCAAAAGAAATTTGGCTTTTTTCTCCTCTTGGTGAGCTGACGTACTAACATGGAATCTCTATCCCCAGAGAGGACTTCAGAAACGTTTCATACACACAGTAATGAAATATCTCAATCCGGAAGAGCCAGAAATGGTTAAAAGACTGCTTTTTAAGAACCAGAAAAGAAAAAAAAAAAAAAACAGGGTAACTGAACTTTCTATTATTAATAAACCCCTAAGTTTAAAAAAAAATGCTGTAAGTTGATAAAAAAGATGAGAACCTCAGTGTTCTCATCTGTGACATGAATGTAATAATAGTACCTACCACTGAAAGGACTGCATATGAGATAATATGTGCCTAAAGTAGCATCTGGCACACATACATATTCAATAAATAGAAACCAAATGAGATTTAGGGGTTAAGACAGGTTTACTAATTGCAGCTCCCTTAGCCACATGGATAAAAGACAAACACAGGCTTAAGAAAAAAACCTATGAGGGAAGAAAAATGAAATACTGACACATGCTACAACACAGATGAACCTTGAAAACATTACACTGAACAAAAGAAACCAGTCACAAAAAAGCACATAATGTATTATCCCATTCATATGACAGTCCAAAATAGAGAAATCTTCAGAGACAAAGTAAATTAGTGGTTGCTTAGGGCTGGAGTGATGCGGGTGAGCTTGAAGGGTATAGGTTTCTTTTTGAAGTGATAAAAATGCTCTAAAATTAACATGGTGATGGTTGCACATTACCTGTGAATACACTAAAAACCACTTAATTGTACACTTAAAATGACTGAACATATGGTATGTGAATTATATATCAATAAAGCTGTTATTAACAAAGAAACCTAAGGGGAATTCTGATTTTCTATAAGACCCTACAGTAATAGATACATAAATGGTTCTCCAAAATAACCTGCAGATTAAGTAACTTAAGCGTTCTAAATCAATAAAATCATATCCTTTTATATTATCTTCTAACTAGGAAAAATAAAATTTTAAAGTTAGAAAGTAGTGTTCAAGTCCAGCCTCTTCCATTTTACAGATGAAAAAGGAAATCCTTTGTCCAAATTAGTAATTAATAATCAGACCCCTAGGTTTCTGATCTCTTCAAATGAAATTTAAGTTTACCTGCTGCTTACAAGAGACTCACTTCTGATCAAAAGAGACACAAAGACTGAAAGTAAAGAAATGGAAAAAGATATTTCGTGAAAGTGAAAATGAAAATGAAAAAAAAAAAATCTGAGGTAGCAATACTTATACAAAATAGACTTTAAAACAAAGGCTATAACAAGAGACAAAGCAGGACCCAGTATTTCCATTTCTGGGTATTTATCTGAAGAAACCCTAAATACTACTTTGAAAAGACATCCAAGTGATCATTACAGCGTAATTTACAATAGCTAAGATATGGAGGCAACCTGGGAGCCCATCAATGGATAAATGCATAAAGAGGTAGTACACATATACAATAGAATATTACACAGCCATAAATATAAACAAATAAAAGAATAAAATCTTGTCATCTGCAACAGCACAGATGGACCTAGAGAGTATTATGGTGAGTGGAGAAAGTCAGATAAAAATACTGTATGATTTTATATGTGAAATCTAAGGAACAAAACTAACAAAACAGAAACAAACTCATAGATACAGAGAACAAACTGATGGTTGCAAGATGGGAGGAAGGTTAGGAAGGTGGGTAAAAAGGGGGAGGGATTAAGAAATGCAAATTGGTAGGTAGAAAATAGTCATGGGGATGTAATGTACAGCAAAAGAAATATAGCCAACATTGTAATAACTATGTATGGTGTGAAATGGGTACTAAATTTATTGGGGTGATCACTTTCTCTAAGTTATATAAATGTCTAATCACTATGCTGTACACCTGAAACTAATATATCATACATAAACTATAATTAAAAAATTTAAAACATTTAAAACTTAAAATTAAAAAAATAAAAAGACTGATCATAAAGCTACAGTACTTGAGATATGTAGTGTTGGCATACAGAGAAAAAAGTCATTGGAACAGAACAAAGGGTCCACAAGTAGATCTACACGTATATGGTCAATTAACTTTTGAAAGTATATAAGGGTAATTTAGTAGGAAAAATGTAGTCTTCAGTAAATGATGCTCAAAGAAAAAAATGTTTAACTTTAATTCATAGCATGAATTACATACAAAAATGAACTCAAAATTAATTCTATATGCAAATGTGAAGCCTAAAATTATAAAATTTCTATAAGAAAACAAAAGATAATTTTCGTGTGCTTGGAACAACTCCTTAGTTATGATGTCAAAAACATAATCCCTAAAACATTAATAAGTTGCATTTCATTGAATTCAGAACTTCTGCATTTGAAAAACACTGTTAAGATAATGGAAAGGCAAGACAAAGACCAGTAGAAAAGATTCACAAATCACATATCTGAAAAAAGGTTTGTATCCAGAACATATGAAAAACTCTCGAAAGTCGATAATAAGACAACCAAATTTAAAAAATAAGCAAAAGATTTGGTCAGACAAATGAAAGTATACAGATGGCAAATATGAACATGAAAAGACCTTAACATCAATAGTCTATAAAAATGCAAATTAGAATCACAAGATACCACTACATACTTATTAGATTTGCTAAAAAATTTTTAAATGACTTCACCAAGAATTGACAAGGATATCAAGCAGTTGAAGTTTTCATACACTATGGGTAGAAATGAAAATGGTATAATCTCTTCTGAAAATTTGGAGTTTCTTAGAAAAATTAAATATGCACCTATACTATGACCCAGCCATTGTACTCCCAATGCTTGTTTACTCAAGAGAGCTGAAAGTTTAAGTCCACACAAAGACTTGTATATGAATGTCCACAGCAGTTTTATTTGTAATAGCCAAAAACTGGAAGCAAGCCAAATGTTCATCAAGTACATAGATAAATAATATATCTATATATCAAACTGCAATAATATATCTATATATCAAAATGCTATTCACAAACAAAAAGGTATAGTGTAAATACACGCAACAACACAGATATATCTCCAAATAATCTCAAAATTGAAAATTAATCTGTAGTGAAAGTAGAATCAGTGGATGTCTAGAGGTAGTGGAATGGTACATGAGGGGAGTATGAAACAGAGATCATCAAGGAACAGAACAACACTTTGGAAGTAAAGGATATTTTCGATGTCTTGATTTTGGTGATAGTTTCACAGGTATTTACATATAGCAAGATATCAAACTGTACAATATAAATGTTGCAGTTTATTATGTCAATTGTACTTCAATAAAACTGCTAAAACACTCTTCGGACACATTATAGAAGGGATGAAAAACCACCCAGTCCCAGGCTTAGCAGCCTGCAGATTATGTGTCAGATGCAGGATTTCAGATGTAGAGTGGCCCACCTGGACTAAACATGGCAACAAAAAAAGAAAAAGAAAAAAATCAAGTTTACCTATAACTGATAAAACCTATTCTAAATATCAAATATTGAAACCTCAATGTTACTCCCACCAGGAAGGCATTAGGATCAACAAGGCAACAAAAAAGTATTAAACTTGGCTTCTATTTCTTCGGACACTGAATCACTGATTTCTGTACTGCATTTACACATTAACATGTTACTGAATACTTACTCTATACTGAAAATACACAATGAATTAAGACAGATAAAAACTCTACTAATATGGGTATTAATGTTATGAAATAACGGCAGCTAATATCTGAGCCCTTGTTATGTTCCCAGCATCATGTTAAGTATTTCATATCTTACATAATCTTGACAGCAAACCTAGGAAAATGTGACTAGTCTCTTCTTAGAAAGGAGTAAACTGGATGGGTCAGAAATGGTAACTTGTCTAAGATCGCACAGAAAAAAGAGCCAAGTGTTGAAACTCAAGCCTCTCTCTATAAGACCAGAGCCCTGGCTTTTAAGTATTCTACTACCTGTCTCAGCCACTGCCCTTCAACTGACGCTTAAAAACAATAATCCACTTAAAGAGAAAGTTTAGTCTGTAAACTGTTAGCTTACATTTGATATATAACACAGAGACTCAGAATGAGAAAGAGGGAAAGAGGAGGCCCTAATAAAGAACAGCTCTTTGACCTGGAGAATTTTAGACACTCACCTTATCTGGAATTTGCATTTTCTCCTAAAGAATGCAAAATTTAAAAAACGCTTCCTACCAACCATCTCCAAAGACGGTTTGAAATTAAATTTATGTTTTGACAGGAATATGAAAGCATTTTTAGAAGGGATTTTACTTAACTGCTTTGTTCATTAAGTGATTCAAAACTACAGCAAAATTTTTGAACAATAACACACGAAAATAGGAGTATCAACCATCTTAAGCTTTAAATAATTTCATCTTTCCATTTATAACATTGTAAAAGTTTAGAATATAGAATTTTATAGTTACCTATCATCCCATTAGTTTATCTCATAAATTATAAATTGTATATTCTCCTCCAATCTTTTCTCATAGGTATATTTAATATCTTTACAGCAAAAATGTAAAGTCCTACATTCTGCTTTTTCTTTCACTTATAAGTTTTTTTTTTCACATTTTTACACTATCTTCATTACTAAATTTACTCTTCAAATCAACCTTATGAGGTATTATCAGCGCAGGTTACAGACGACTAAAACAAAGTTCAAAGATTCCAAAAGATGGGATTCAAACCCACATTTTTTTATACACCATACTATCAACAATTCAGCTGTCTTGGCACCACAGGTAAAAGGAATGAATGTGATCGGAAGGTACTTCACCTATCCCTCATTAAACTTCCTAACAAATTAAGAGCAGTCAATGTTTCCAATGATTCAAGGCAGCTGGATGGGAGTAGCATTAAGGTTCTCAGGTGTAGACTTGACCAGGAAGCTGTATTTACAGGAAGGGACCTAGAGCAAATCCCTACATCTACACCTCTTTCAGCTTCCACCCTTCCTGTCCTATAGTTTACTCTGAATGCAGCAATCAGTGATTATGTTAAAACAAAGGATGTCACTACTCATCTCAAATCTGAGCAAAACATAAAGTTCCTACCATGGCTTTTAGGGCCCTATGAGATGTACCCCTCAACCCCTCTCCCACCACCACCACCTTACATCATCCCCTTTCTCTGCCCCGGCCTCTGGACTGGCTTTAAACCTCTCAAGGACCAGGCATGTTCCCACTGCCAATAATGCTCTTCTCCAGATATCTATGTGGCTTGAACTCTCTCTCACCTCCTTCTAATCTTTACCCAAATGTCCCATTCTCAGTGAGAATGTCGCTTAACCACCCTTTTTAAACTGCATGTCCTTCCCACTTAGCCTAATAACCTAACCTCCCCTTTCATGCTTTTTCTCCACAGCACTTCACACCATCAATATACTATCTTCTACTTTGTTTACTGTGCCTCCCCCTACTGCAATGGAAGCTCCATGAGGGCAGGATTTTGGCATGCTCTGTTCACTGCTCCTCTTTCCCAAGACTTAGAAAAGCAACTGGCACAAAGAGTGCATTCAGTATTTATTGAATATATAAATAAGCTAAGGAAGTCTAGTTTCATCTGAATATTTCAGAACCAAAGTCATGTAAATCAGCATTTGATGGGAGGCTAAATAGAAATCACAGGTTTTGCTTATTAATATTGAATTTCTCAGCTATTTACACAATCACTACCTCTATAATTGACTAAGAGCCATTCAACTGTAATCACGTTTAGTAGCTGAGTTCTTTCTAGTCTGTTTTAGCTGCTCCAACATTTTTAAAAGAAAAGTAAATATAATGCTTTTTCCCATCAAAGTTGACTGGTCCAAGTCTTCCTCTTCTCCTACCTTTTAGGTTTGGGGAGGAAGAAGGTGGAGAAATAAGTTATGTGAAAAGTTTTTAATTTTTAAATGACAGAAACCTATGAATTCTTTCACCCTGATTTAGGACTAGAAACAAGTTTCAATCCACAATGGTTCAAGCCCTTCATTTCTAACTGCCAGCTAGGTATCACCACCTCCATCTTTCTCTGACACCTTACACTTTGCACAGCCAAAATTCACCTAGCTCCTCACAAGCCTACTTAGGAGGCTCCCAGTTTCTATGAAAAGCACTACCATTCTCCCATCAACTAGTGATCTTGGAGTCCCTAAAATTTCCCTCATCAATCACTTAGTACTTATCTTGCAGACCTCTTGACTCTTTCTTCATTCCTACTTAGAAGACTCTGAACTATTTTGTGTTACAAGAGTCCCTGGCACTGGTCTCTCCCAGTCAGATTATCTTTTAAAGTATAGCTCTGGTCATGATACTTGCTCCTCCATAAAAAAATCTTTCATGAAACTAAAGGTAAGAAGCATGTCCTTGTTTCAACATCTGAATAAGACTACCACAACTTTCTACACTAAGGTGCTTCGTAAATTCCTACTCATTTCTCACAAAATTAAGTCCTATGATCCTAGGTCCTTCATGATCTCTCCATGCACCACAGCCAAACTTATTCAATGATTTCCCTGCTCGCCTCTCCCACTCTCACAATCCCCTTTACCTAGAAAATCATTCTACTAGCTTAAGCAGGAGAGGAATTACTGAATAAAACTAAGTTTCACTTTTTAACAGACTGCCAAATTGTGTTGCAAAGTGGCTGCACCATTCTATATTCCCACCAGCAATGTAGTAGGGTTCCAGTTTCTCCACATTCTCATCAACACTGTTGTCTATCTTCTTGATTTTAGCTGGTGTAAACTAATATCTCATTGTGGTTTTGACTTTCATTTCCCTAATGATTAATGATACTGATTATCTTTTCACATGTTTATTGGCCTCAATTTACTTGACATCGCATGTGAAAGTAAGGATAATGCTTTTCAATCAACCACTGGAAAATACCCTTCCCACAATTACTTGCCATCAAATTGATTTATAAATCTATCCTATTGTTAAGAGAACTGGCTTTTCCACATTAGGTTCTTTGATGCATGTTAGGTTATTCAGTGGACTTTATATAACACTGAAAGTTACAAACATCCACATTTTCCAAGGTGTTAATGTTTCCAAAAAACTGAAGTACTTCTAATTACCAAGGTCAGACCACCTGAATTAGGGGATGCCTGCCAAAATCAATGTGAAATCTATAAAGTATATAAAGCCTACATGTTATCATTTAACATAACAAGAAGTCCTTAGTAACTATGAAGTTCAAATTCTCAAGAGAAACAATTCAAGAGGTGCTAGAAATCTGAAAGCCCTATCTGTTCCAAATGCAACTCAGGGTAATTTCTACCCTGAGTGCCAATTTAATTTCAATATATGTTAGTCTTAGTCTAAAACTTCATTTTCTCCTTACTAGGTAACAGAACCTAGATTATAATAAACTCTACTAAAAGAACACCTACAACCACTAACAAAAAAGACCAATTGTTGAATACCCATACAATAAAAGGAACTACTAATATATGTAACATACACTTTCAAAAATATCGAGAAAACTAAGCCTTACATAAGAGTACCATATGGTTCCATTTACGTGAAATCCAAAAATAGGAAAACTATAGTGATAAAAGTCAAAACAGGGAAGTGGACAGGGACTGACAGGAGGAGTAAGGGACCTTCCTAGGGTTGATGTAATGTTCTATAATGTTAATCGCAGTGTAGGTTACAAAGTGCATACATGTCAAAATTCATTAACTGTAACATTTAAGATCCATACACTGAAAAATACACTTTATAGTAGAAGCATATACGATAGAAATTTTCCTATAATCTGTAAAAAAAAGTAAATAATCACTGTTGACAATTTCTTTTTTAGACCTCCTCATCAATTTGGTTTCAGTGACACCAATCCAGAATTGTTCTTTTGAAAATGACTTTCCTCCTCCACTCCCTCCATGTATCTGTAGCCTAATAATATTCCCATCTTTCTTCCCTATATACTTCGGGGTAATCTTCCCACCACAGATTCGACTACCATCTATGGGCTGAAGATACCCAGATCTAGAATACTCCATATTCATAAATCCGGCTGCCACCGGACACATTACAAAGCTCAACATTCATAAACTAGACCCTTAATCCCCAAGTCCATCCCCGCCCCAAATCTTGCCTTTTTTGCCCACCATTATCCTAGTTAATAGCACATCTAATCTGAAACCATTCTTAACTATGCCTCCTCTTGGGCAAGTTGCCGTGTCCCACAGAAAAAGGAGTTAACAATGGAGCATCCTTCACACATTCCCTGAGCCCCTTACTATTCCAGTCTGCGTATCTCATCAACCCTTCCCACACCACTACGAGGATGAGAAGTAAATACGGTGGTATCTCAGACTCAGCTCCTGAAGAATAGCTACCGCTTTATCCGGTACCGATTCGGCCCACGCCTGCTAGTCACCTGACACACACCTCATTTAATCTGTGCTACCGCTGCCCTGAGCTCACAATAAAGCAACTTGATCGAGCGCCAAAGCCAGAGCTGAGCCCAACTTAAATGTATGGGTCTCATCGCTAAGACACAAGCTGGAAACTGAAACTCCCATTGGCACAATGAGTGAGTGAAATCCGAATACGTTTCAGACACCGCGAAGAATAGGAATCCGCCAACCGTTTTACAGTTGGGAAAGTGTGAGCCCGTGGCATGTAACTGTGCAGACTCACCGGGGCATTTCAAGGAACCCCGTTAATTCCCCCATTCTGGTCACACAGCCTCTCCTCGCCCTTGGCCTTTCTCCAGCGCCGTCATCCCAGCTCTCCAATCTCGTGCTTGAATGAGGCTGCCCTGAAGCTGCGGCAGCGGCTAACAACGGGCACTGAGGAGGCCGAAAGCCGGACCTCCTTAGAAAGAACAGGATCTCATTTCAGACTCGGTTGGGTCACCCTCTGGGCCCCGCCGACCCCTCGAGCCACCCCATGACCCGCAAGCAAGGAGCTCGGGGTCACCTTGACTCCTCCTGACTCCCAGGCCCAACTTCCACGCCGAGCCAGCCCCACTGGGAGAGCAACTACAGAACTGGGAGACTGAGTGGCCGCCCTAACTGGATGAAGAAAGGCGCCGGGAGGTGCAGGGCGAACTAAAGCCAAACGCAGGCGGAAGCCTCGCTGGCTCCGGCGCCGCGACTGCCCGGCGCAGAGGCTTGGGCCGCCACCGCTGTCCGAGCCGGCGCGGCGCTACCCGTACCTGTGGCGTGTAAGCGCTGGAGGCCCAAGCTCCTGCCAATTTCTGCGTGAAGCCACTAAATTTGTAGTACATGATGCCCTGCGTCCGGCTTCCCGCAGCCGCTGCCTGCGCGACCGCCCCAGAGAAGGACCCTGCCTCCCCGGCGGTCGCCCCGGGCTCAGCCCAAGGACCCCGCGTCGAGGGACGGGCTGCCCGGAGATCGCCTGACTCAAAGTAGGCCCTCTGAAGTCACATAGATGGGAAAGCCAGGCGCGTGGCGCCGAGAAAGGAGGGAGAGTCTCTACGAGAGAGCGAAAAGCCACTGTCGTGGCGTCTTTACAAAATACGAAATTGCCGCTTTGTCTATATTTGGATGAAGGCAGTGCCAAGACGCCCTAAGAAATGCGCAAGCGCCCAGCGCGCCGGGGCCTGAGGGATGTGCCGGGGTCAAGTCGGGCGGACTCTGGGAGGGCCCGGGGAGGGCCCGGGGAGGGCCCGGGGAGGGCGGGCCCCGGGGAGGGGGAGCGGGGAGTGGGGCCGGGAGCGGAAAGGCGGGGCGGGGGGAGCAAGTGTTGCAGGGCTGCCTCCTGGTCGCTTGCGTTGAAGGTTTCACTTCCTTTACAATATTTAACTTGCTCATAGTCTTCTTTCTTTCCCCTCCTACCTACTACCTCCTCGTACTTAGTCGGACCGAAAGTATCGGCCCATCGGCCGGGCTCTGGCAACCTGGGAGCTGGGAGCAAATAAAATGCGAAAGCACCTGCTAACAGCTGTTTGGTACCTGGGCTGTTAAGGTTTCACTCCAATGATGTGAAGATATCCTGGGCTTTGTGTAGAGGAAATACGCCTAAAACATGAGGCACCAGATGTAAATGTTTCAGTTTTCCAGGACTATTTTTTACTCTTACCTGACTCATCCCTTTTCTGGCCTCTGCCCTTTGAGATAAATGAAGCGGGGAGGGGAGGACAGTGGACTAAAAACACGTGGAAAAAGTGGACCTTGAGCCTGAAATGTTCAGGGCTACAACTTTCAGTTCAAGTAGTATTCACTTCAGTCCAATTTAAAAATGTTTTTTGAGCCTTCACTATGTTCAAGTTACTGTATAAAAAAGAGTATACAAGTTGCCTATCTACAGGCATGGAGCAAGGCTTTTCTTAGTTTTATCACATAACCAGAAATTTTCACAGCATATTATAGGTTCATTTATAGTGCATTTATGAAAGCATGTGGCAAACTGATGGGTGATACTAACACTTTTCATAAATAAACTCATTTAATCTTGACAACAGTTCTATGGGGTAGATGCTATTATCATCTCCATCTTACAGTCCAGGAAAATGAGGCAGAAGAAAGTTACGTACCTTGCCCAGGTCATCTATCAGTGGCAGAGCTAGTCAACTGGCTCAAGAGTCTGTATTCTTAAGCACTACATTATAAATAAACATAAATCCATTCTGAAAAGAGGAAGCTGAGTACACCAGAGCTGGGGCATACACCAGCATCCCAGCTTTGGCGAGTGTAAGCTTAAGAGCCCCACGTATATGTTCACCACTACCAGTGCTCTGCAGAGCAAAAGTTTCAGCTTCATATGATCAGCCAATTCAAAGTCGCTGCTTTTACAAAATAACATTGTGATATAATGAAAAGAACATACAATTTGTAAGGCTGAGTGATTTGTAACTAGTCATTTCCATTTTCTGAGGCTCTCTGTCTCTGCTATAAAGTAGGAATCATCATTATCATAATATTGCCCCTCAACAGTTCAGTAGGTTATAAGCTTACACAAATGTTATGTTGCTTATCTTACTTTGAGTCATTTTACTTTTTCATAGTTTTGGCTATATGTAAGAATCTCAGTTAACTTTTTTTAGTTACTCTAATTTAAATTAATTAATTTGATTAGTTAATTGAATGCTGGAATCACTCAAACCAAGGAAGGCTAATGAGCTTGCTAACTCTTGGGAAGGAAAGTTCTTTCATAGAGTTTAAACTGAAAAAGAGAAATCAAATGATTTAGGACAGCTCCCTATCTCCATCTCACTGTCTTCTAGAAATATTTTGGACAAAGAAAGTAGAGAATGTTACCCCACTTTTAGCAGCACTAAGGTGTACCAGCTTCTTGAAATATAAAGGTGCCTGTCAACACTGGTTATTTTCTTAAAGTTCCTGCTATCTGATTTTAGATCCTGCAAGACATAAATTAAGAATCCTGAAAATGTTACAACAGTCGGGCTGTTCAGTGGGAGATAAAATGTCAGTAGCAGAGTGTGGGTTGGGATGTCACATGGAGTGGCTGATCAGAGGAAGATTTTGTCTCATTTCCCAAATAAAACGCAGCACGCTCTGACAGCACTAAAGCATCCTATTCTCATCCTTATTTGCATATCCCACCCAACATCAAAGTATGATCTTCCTTTATATTATGATCCCTTCAGGTTGTTCTCTAGATCCAATTCTGAGGGGAGGTGACCACGATTCACAGGGCAGAGAAGCCTGTCAATCGCCATATGATCTGAGTGAGTGCAATGCCAGCCTGGCTCCAGCGAATGCAAATGCTGCCGCTTCTCCGTTTACAAGGGCTGTGTGCTGCTAATTGACCTCTGGCAGGCCTCTCTCTGTGAAAACACTTGGGAACGGATGGAAAACCAATATAAATTTTAAATTGGGTTGTACTGAGCATAGATAGGAACTGCCTCCTTGTGAAATAGTTCTTAATTTTTTAATTCTCCAATTTTCTCAGAATTGACTTAAAATTTGATGCTTGATGGGTCTGACAGAGTTAAAGTATATAGGTCCTGTAGTAGTTGAGATCACTGTGGGCTCCTCTTTCTGATTCCTTCAATCCTTCCTTGTCCTTAGAGGGGCCCATATATCACCTGGCTTTGATGTCACAAGTTGGGAGCAGAAATGTGAGAGCTAATTTACCATGCAGCAGGCATCTCCAGGAAGCCCTGCTTTCCCCTTCTTTACTGTTTCTTTGCTGCCAAATCTGCAAACTGAAGAAATTTTCTAATCTAGGGAAACACATTTGTGCACGTGGATTCTGCCCATTCTAAGGTAGTTTCTCTGATGGAAATCAGACTATAATAGTGTCATGTTACAGTGCAGTGTTACCTTTTTTATTGTGGTTTGTGTCTACTCTCACTTTGGTAAAAAGGAGAGTGAGGGAAAACATTCTTCCCAACATTTAAAACTGTTGGTAATATCCCCAAGAAAAGCACCCCCAATAAAATATCTTAAAACAAAATGGAGAACTACACCTGCTATATGATGCTCAGAACAATGACACCTGTCGTGCAATTATTTGATAATTTTCATGTGGCAGAATGAGAAATCTCAGCTGTCGTTTCTTAGTTTTTTTGTCAAACAAAGTCCTATCTGGTGTGGTAATATTAAGTTTGTCTTTGAACCTGCAATCTAGATTCTATAATTATTATTAAAAAACAAGTAAACCTTTGTTACAGTATGATATTTTCATAGCTAAAGAGCAGAGGATCTGAATGGTGCTTTTCTCAGCCAAAGAAGGGGAAATGGCAGCTGGGACTGCAGTTTCTGGGACAGCTTTATTGCGGTATGAGATGAACATATTGACATCAACTCCCTCCTCTGACCTTCTCATTGTTGAATGTCAACATGGTGTGTGTGAAGCTGGCTCACTTTTGCTGCCTGCTTTCCGTTATGTGCAAGTCAAAAGCACATCCACAAAGATTATGGATTTAACTCAATTTTGACACATCACATTTCATTTCACTGGTTGAGAAAGGCTGAGATATGACTCATAATTTATTTTAAATCGTTTCAAATACACTTAATTATGCTTAGAAAAAAGTTGAGATCCAGAGCAAGAATCATGCAATCTTACATTAACATCATCTATAAAAATATAGTATATGTAATGTTGTCCTATACATAGAATGAAAGATTAGCAGTGGACTTTCCCAGTTTGGGGTCATCAGAAGGCAGTTCCTCATTACTGGAGACTCTCACTCTCTGCATCACATGTCTGCAGTATGGAATAATGTACAATGAGCATGTGTGACTTTTGAATCCATATACTCATAACTCAAATAATACAAAATTCCCAAAAAGCATAAAAATTAGAATTTTTAAAATTTTTCCACATTCTTATACCCCAAATTATCAATTAATTTAGAATATTCTTTAATCACCCCCTGTGCAGATGTGAGGAGCCTATTGAGTGATAGTCTCCAAATGTTAAACCACAGGAAGGGCCAATCAAGGGGCCTTCCGTCTATCAGAATTAACACTCTAGTGGTTCTTCGGTTGCTGGAGATATGCATGAACGAAAAAATGACAAAGGAACATCATCTCTACACATGGCTGTGAGAAATAAACAACCATCCTGGGTAGTTATTTACATGATTATCCTGATTTCATGAAAATTGTTTATCAAGTGGAAAAGGAGATTAAGAACCATACACCTGGGTCAAGAAAATGAATGTTGATGGATCATTTTTTTTTTTTTGAGGTAGTAGAACTTTTTGTCTTTGGAAAACCTAGTGAACTCTATTCAATATCAATACATGGGCTGCTCCATAGCCATTGAAAGTCCATATGTCCAGATCCTAGTCCTGCACTAGATTTGTGAGGTTAGACTAGTTTCTTAACCTCTCTCAGCCACAGAATAAAAATTTCAACTTAACAGGGTGACTGTAAGGATTAAATAAGATATGTATGGAAAAGATAAAAGAAAATACGTAAATATATGAATGTCTACCTGGAAATAATATTCAGTAAAAATAGTAAAACCGGATCTATCATCACTGATAGAAACCAAAAATTAATTTAGCATGATATAAACCATTAGAATTGTAAGTCAGTTCAATTTTCTGTTTGTGTAATGTCGCCTGGTTATAATAAACATAGTAACCTAAAAATCTTTCCATTTCCTCAGTCCTCTCCCCTTTCCCCTTGTGCTCTTCCCTCTCTCTGTCTCCTTTTCTCAAGAGTAGTAAATATTAGTTTGGACCAGAGCTATCAGGTAGAAGCCAGCGTGAAAACAGCTCCCAAAGACATGGAATCTATCTTTAAAACTCGAAGGCCAAAGAGAGGAGTCGAGTGTCCCATTAAAATAATAGCCAACCTTTTAGCATCTGCATTAAAATTAAAAATGATATCACTTTCAAATGACAGATCTACAATTTTACTCAGATTCTGCCTCAGATTCTTATACAGTGGAAATTTGGCATTTCTTTAGTTATGCTACATAGAAACCCAAAGTCACAGCTCTAACTTCAGATCACCTTCTGAAGAGGGTGACAGGTACGTGGGCTGTAACAACAGACCAGCCTGGGTTTGAATGCCAGTTCTTCCTACCAATGAGCCCAGTTACCTTGGGAAAGTTACTTCCCCACTCTGCATCTTAGAGGTTAAATGAAGGTTCTGAATCACAGGGTTATCAGTGTATCATGAGGTAGCAAAAGTACTAATCTTTGTTCGCTAGAACCTGGGCTCAGCGTACCAGGTGATTCCAGAATGGCTGACTTGGCCAAGGTCAGCCTGAGTCCTTTTCTGAGAAATGGACAGGCCCGTGACTATCACCATTATAGTCTGGGAAACAAGGCCATGAAAAAAAGGGTAGGAGGGAAGTTATTACTCTGGGGAAAGTGGCTGATAGAAGACAAACCTCCCCCCGCCCCTGCCCCTTAAACAAAGGGGGTGGGGGGACTGGAGAGCATAAGACTTCCTGAAAACCACAGCTGAGAAATTCAGAAAGCCCAAGTCAAGTGGCATTGGCCCTGAGCCTGGCACCCCCCAGCCAAGCCCCCATCATATAATGATTCTGACACAGGGGAGGAATTTGCTAGAGCACCAATCCAAACAACCCAAAGCCTTCCGGTAAGAGACTTATGTTGAAACCTGGCTTTCTCACAGTGGAAAAAGCTGGGGGTGAGGGTGGGAGTGTGTGTGGGGGGGAACATGATTATTGGCTTTTAATTGAGTGATCGTCACATCTCATTCAACTCCCAAAGTTCCAGGCTACTCTGTCCTGTTTCCTGGCACCCGCTCTTATATCCTCACAGCTCACAGACGCATATTGGAGAATGACTGCCTCTATTTTCATTTAACTCATGGTAAAGGTAAAAATCAAATCAAGGTGTTGGTGTTTTCTCCCCTGAGCAAGTGCAAGTACTCTGCAAACACATGTAGCTTTGTTTAGGCACAGATGTCAGGAATGCAAAGCCTGTAAATCTGCCCAGGCAGTTCTGTTCTTGAATCATTAAGAACAACTGAGTGGGTGGAACAAGAACATGAAATTGCTGTGTGCACTCATGTTTTGTTTGTGGAGCAATCATTTCTAGATGTGTTTTCTCTTTTTAAGAAGAATCTTTTCTGTTTGCCTTTTAACACCCCACCTTCCTTCCTGTCCCCAGCTCTCACACACCCAATAGAAAGAAATATTGAGAGCTTTATAAAAATCTTCATAAATTTAAAGAATAGGTTACATTAAGTGTCTCTCTAAATCAATTCTATTTACCCAATTGAAATAAATGTTTTAGTAATATGCATAACACAGGTAACAATTGAATTTGAATGTTGCGCATTGTTTAAAAAGCTCGTAACAACTGCTCCCAAATCATAAAAATCATTTCCCTTTTTCCATCGTTGTGCAATGAGGACCTTGTTAACCCAGTGAATTGAAAATTCTGTGGTGCTAGGAATGTAACGAACAGCATAGGGAATATAGTCAATAATATAGTCAATAATAATGTAATAACTATGTAGTGTCAAGCAGGTATTGGATTGCAAACTATGCTGTACACTAGAGACTAACATAATATTGAATGTTAACTAACGGAAATCATTTTTAAAGATTTTTTTAAAAGAAGGTTTTATGGTGCTAATTCTCAGCAGGATTTAATTAGTGGTTTATGCACCTGCTGCAGGAAATCACACTTAACTTCACTGTGCCTCAGTTTCTTTATCTACCAAATGGGCACAATATCACTTGGTGAGGATTCAGTGCTTAAAACATAGTAAGTACATGTTAAACTGTAGCAGATACTGTTATTACTAACAGCGGTAAGGGCCAAGAAAAGGATGGAGTAGGCTTTTGCCAAATCCTTTTCTCTGATACACAGCTCCCCAACCTTGGCACAGAGCACAACACCCAAGAAATAGTGGCTCTCAGACTTATCATGGGGATAACAACCCTAGTTGTGCCTACCTCTAACTTTACCTGCTTGGCCACTTCCCCCCACACTCCCCTGACTCGAAGGGGTGTATGTGTGTTTGTTGAAATCTGGTACTGTGTGAACCCTCTGGGTGAGTCTTACTTTACTGTTTCTTTCTCTCCTTGTTTTTGGCTTCTAGGCATTGTCCTACCTGTCACACGCCCACAAGACACGTTCTCTGTGGCACATGCCTGCAAAGTCCCCTTGTTTTGAGTAGCTGGCTTGCTGCTAGAGGCAAGAGAATGGTAGCATTAGGTGCTTTAAAAGAGGGAGCGATTGCATTAAATTTTATCTCAGGGAAATGAGCTTGGTATTTTAAAAAAATGTTCCACGGAACAGATCTAATAACTTAATTCCATAATAATTTCTCCTCTGCCTGCTCTACTTGTAAGGATTATTTCAGAAATAATGGAATATTACTGCTTTTCAATAGGCTAGTGAGACTGCATTTCCAGAGTGCTTTCATCCAGAGATGGGCTTTGAAGACTTTACCCACAACACAAGCAGGTATAGAAAAGCCTCCCTAGCCCAGAAATGGATAGGGGTTGGGAGCAGGGGCAAAGCAAGACCAGGGCCCACCCTGGAGAAGGCCTAGGAGGTCCCTTATGTGCCATGGACTTCCACATCCTTCCCTCCCTAGGAAGCACCACAGAGGTGCTTGGCCTTTTGTTCTGCAGCCCGTCCAGCCAACATTCAGCATCCAGAACAAGGTCTTAGTTACAAGAATGCTAACTGGGTCAGTGGGCCTTTTTCCTTTAAGATTTGGGAGTGCTTGGGGCTGCCCATCCACAGCCAGGCCCACTCCAGGAGCTGGTCAAATTAGAGAAATGAGAGCCACAGACTTTTCCAAGAGAGTTGGAATGCTGCTGGTCAACCAACACTTAATTTCCGGTGGGTCGTAAAAGTGCCATTTATCCTGCAAGCTTCAGGGCCAGCAGCCTGGTAGGATTCTAAGTTAAATGATGCAAGCATAACTATCCTTGGTGAAGATTTTGTGTTCCAGAATTTAAAACAAAGCAAAAAAAAATCAAACCTACTTTTCTATTGATTGCAAATATTGTAGAGAAGAACTCACTTTCATTAAATTTCCATGACGAAGCCATGTGTAACCTGAGTTGGCCTCTGGAGGCCCACAGCCATTTAGCAGCACCCCATGGGCATGAATGAAGTTTTGCCTTTACAGCCTGAGCAACCTGCTCAGGCTGAGTTTTAGCCACTTTGACACCACCCCACCAATAACAAGAGGAAGGGGTCTCCAGGGAAAATGAGTGCAGTCAGACTGAGAAGGATGTTTGGTAGCTCCTGGGACAGGGAAGGGGGACAGTAGTGGAGGCCCTGACAGACACAGTGTCAGACATTTATCCTCTCTCCTGGGCTTGCAGGCCTCTGATTTAGAAAATCGAGAAGAACTTTTTATGTCTAAGAAGGGTCACATAAGAAACAACTTCATGTAGCCACATAGCTGGGGCATTGAGTGGTGGGGTCTGTGTGTATGTTAGGGCTTAGGGAGGAAGAGATTTGGGGTGGGGGGATCCAAAGTGTTTCACTGACTTGTTATTTAAATTACTTACAAGATACAAAAATGTTTAATAAATATTACCCAAAAATGCACAATTAATTTTGATAATAAATGTAGATTAGCAATGCAATAGAACGTTCTATGGTGACAGTAACATTCAATGTCTGTGCTGGCCATGTGTGGCTATCGAGCACTTGAAATGTGGCTGTCACAACTGAAGACCTTAATTTGTAATTTCATATCATTTTACTTTTAATTTTGATACAGCCAGTGGCTTTGTTATTACATAGGTTTAAGGGAATCAAGGTAGAAAAGAGAAAAGACAGAACAACAACTTCTTTTTTTGTCCAAGTCCTTAAAGAGGGAAATCCAACTCCTTTGCTAATGAATTCAGGCCGCAGGAGTAAAAAAATAATTTCAATTTGTATTGAAAATGCTTTAATGTCTGTCTAAATGTTGAACTATAATAGCTTCTCTTTTTCATAAGTTTGGTGGGAAAAATATTTTATGCTTCTGGAAAATGGCAGTGCCATTTTTGAAATGTGCCCATAATATCTTGGTCTTCCAGCCACGTAGAGCTGGGCCTCTGTAGGCTTCTAACACTCTGTTAGGATTTTTTACAGCCACAAACATCAACGAGTTCTTCTATTGCTAATGAGAGGTCAGGTTTCCCACCCTGAGTTAGACAACCGCGCCATCTGACAGTTAACTGCATTTCGACATTTTTGCTTGTGAAGTGACAACTTATTCCTCTGAGAAATGTTTCCCATGCCACTGATTGGTTCACAACCAGCTCGTGTCCTGGATCTGAGTGCCACCCCTGGGCCTGGGCTAATCCCCTGAGACTGAAGTGGCCTCTGCCTACAGACAGTGGACACCAGGGAAGGGACAGCACATGTGCCTCCCTGCTGCCGCCCCCCACCCCCACCCCGGTGCAAGCTCCCAGCAGTCCCTGTAAAGCAGGCTCTGAAGTCCCTGCCTCACCCCTTACAAGGGGCGGAAGTCAAGCAGAGGCAGCATGAGTGAGGTCGAACAAAGGTGTCTCAAGAAGGGCACGAGCTGGGAAATGGGATAAGAGGGGGTGAGGCTCTTCTGCTTAAAAGCAAACAACTGAAATATCCAGTAAGTCCACAGCTTGGAGCCTCGCGTCTGAGCCAGACAATAAGCTTTTAAAAATCCATAAAGCGCAAACACCGCACAACACTGCCTGATGTCAGAGCTCTACCCTGGGCCTGTGGAAAGCGCCAGGGCCCCTAAGTGGTGGGGAGGGGCATGGGATGTCCCAGCCAGCTCTCTGATGTGGAGTGCAGATAGACTGGGCATGAGATGGGGGCCTGGACAGGAGGCTGAGCCAGGCCTGTTTAGTTGATACAGGCTCCTAATGAGCAGGATAAACACTATTTGGGACCATTTGCTGTGAAATGGACTGCGGTGTATGAGAAATCGGCCTCGTATGAGCAGAAAACACACACGTTGGCAGAAAATAATGTGCTGGAAAAGTTTTAAATTGAAGACGTGCCGTTCTGAGTGTGCAGAGGCGTTAATGCTTATGTAATTAATCATTTCATATTTGAAGATTGGGATTTTTTTCCCTTTTAATTAATTAGCCAGTAGACTCATTATAGTACATTTTTCATGTCAAAAAGGCAGTGGATTCTAAGAGGAGGGATGGGGGCCATGACGGCAGCACTAGAGACATAGTGTGCTGTGAAAAGTACAGGGAACCACCATTGTCCCTGCCCCAAAATTCCCTTTGGAGGGATTGGGCCCCCAGAACTGGTTGAAATGCTTGGGATTTATCCAAGTCTCATGAATACAAGACTCCACTGGTGCTCGCTTTTCTAGAACCTGCATTTCGTCCCTTACCAAGAGTTATGGGCTGCTAGGCCCACAGATTTCTCCTTTGCTAGAAAAAAGGTCTAGCACGAAGGCTAAAGACTGGGCTCTGAAGCCAGCTGCTCAGGGTTCCAGGCCTGACCGTACCTTCTTAGCTGGGCATTTTGGGCAAGTCATTGAAACCTCTTTGTGTCTCAGTTTCCTGCTCTATACAATGAAGATGATAGTAGTACCTACCTCAGGGTTGCTGAGAGAAGAAAATAAAATGATGCATATAAACTGCTTACTTAGGTGCCTAAGACACATTGAACACTCAAAAATAGTTAGATTTTATTACTAGAAGAGGTGCACTTTGTGGAACAGAACATCACCCTTGACGACTTCTTCACAAAGCTGTGTGTGTGTGTGTGCACGCACATGTGGTAAAACATACATAATGTAAGTTTAACCTTTTAACCATTTTAAATGTATAGTTCTGTGGCATTAAGTATATTCACATTGTTGTGCAGCCATCACTACCATCCATCTCCTGAACTTTTTCATCTTCTCCAACTGAAACTCTGTACTCATTAAATATGACTCCCCATCCCCCTACACCCCAGCCCTTGGCAACCATCATTCCACTTTCTGTCACTATGACTTTGACTACTCTGGGAACCTCAGTTTTAAGAGGAAATACACAATATTTTTCTGTTGTGACTACCTCGTTTCACTTAGAATAATGTCTTTGAGTCTCAGCCATGTTTTAGCACGTGTCAAAATGTCCTTCCTTTTTAAAGTTGAATAATATTCCATTATATGTGTGGACCACATTTACTTCATTCATTCATCCATCAATGGACACTTAAGTTGCTTCCATCTTTTAGCTATTGTGAATAACGCTGCTATGAACACGGGTGTGTACAAATATCTGTTCGAGTTCCTGCCTTCACTTCTTTTGAGTATATACTCAGAAGCGGAATTGCTGGATCACATAGTAATTCCATGTTAATTCTTTAAGGAATCATTATATCATTTCCCACAGTGACTGCACTATTTTACATTCCCACCAGCAATGTACAGGGTTCCAGTTTCTCTACATCCTAGACAACACTTGTTATTTTGTTTGGTTTTTTTAATAGCCATCGTAAAGGGGCTGAAGTAATATCTCATTGTGGTTTTGATTTACATTTCCCTAATGACTAGTGATGTTGGGCGTTTTTTTGTGTTCCACAGAGCTTTTTGATATCAAGTACAAAGGGGAGAGCATGGCAGAAACTCCTGGGATCTGGACACAAGAGCTGCTGAGAGTAGGGGAATAAAAACTTGTCCTTCTATCAAGATAAGTAGATAGATGATAAGCATAGAAACAAAAGTTAAGCTCTGGGATGGTGGGGGGATCTCTATTCCTATGTTTTTTTATATGTTTCATGAAAAGGGAAGATAAGAGGGGGTAGAATTATTTTTGGTTTTTTTTTCTGTATTTTTCTATATTTCTATAATAAATGTATTGCTTTTGTAAAACAAACATTTTTTTAAAAAAACAACCTTGCTAACATTTGCAATTAGGTTTAATTTCATAAGCTAATCAGTTCAAGGAGCAAGGACCAAGAGATACAACCCATTATTAATGTTTGAAGTGAAACTTATCTACTGAGCTATCACAACATCCTATGTGGCAAGGGCACAGCAGAAATAACTCTTGACTATGTCTGCCTTTCTGTTCAGAAACAGCCTGTACCTGCCCCAGGGTCAACTAGGGGGCCCAAGGGAAGCCTGCAGAAGTGTAAGATGCTTGCAGTTTTGTTGCAGCTCAGCTCAGACAAACCTGGTGAAGGTACCACAGAGGGCTTAACAAAAGTGAAATTGTGTATGTGGATGCACTCTGGATACTTTTAAGACAGGATTGCCCAGAGTCTGCCAAAGTTCAGGTACCTCTCCTGGAAGAGTGATCTTGAGCTGACCTTGAAGGGTGAGAAGAATTAAATGGGTGAGCTGGGGGTGGGAGTCAGACAACACTCTGGCCTCTAAAGACAGTGTGATCTAAGGCCCTGAGGGAAAAGAAGCAGGGGCTGTGGGGGCACTGCAAGGACAGAGCCTGGCAGAAAATGAGGCAGAAATTTAGAGAAACTCTGGTAATTAGGAAATATTGTAATGTTTTAGCCTTGACTTAAAAAATATAACCTGTTCATTTAAAAATTTGAGCTATATAGATTATAGATAGATACATTTTTACCAAAATAAAATGATGTTATACTGTTCTACAACTTTATATTTTCTCAATACTCATATGTCACCAAAACCTCTCTATTTACACACAGGCAGGCACACACATGTATGCATGCATGCCCACACTCTCCCTTATTAATATACCCCATTTGTATCAATGTGACATAATTTACTTTAACCAGGCTCCTATTGATGAACAATTGTTGTGCACGTTTTATCATTATAGAGAGCACTACGATAAATACCTTTGCACACATCCCTTTACACACTCATACTAGAAGTGATATTGCCAGCTGATGACAATGTGCATTTATACTTTGTTAGGTGTTGTCAAGTTACCCTCCAGGAAGGCTGTGACACTCACCCCCTGGCTGTGTGAGAGGGGTGCAGGCTTCAGTATGGAGCTCAGCCCTGTCCTCCTTAGTGTCTATGTCACTGGCTTGACCTCACTAAGCCTCATGCCCTGTCAGGAATGAGAATGACAGAACTGACATCAAAGGTTGCTGTAGTGCTACATCAGAGAATCCATCTCAAAGTCATTGCCGAAATGCCTGGGACTTAGTAAGCACCCACAAAGTCAGCTAATATTACTATCTTTCAAATTTTTGCTATTAGGATAGATGAAAATATTTTGTTGTTTTAATTTGCAATTCTTAAACCATTAAAATAATTATGGCAATTTTTTCTGAGAGGGCTGCCGGCTTCCCAATGATTACTTCATTTGGCCAATGGATGGTGTCGGTCACATTCCAATCTAGTCACAGTTGCCTGTTCCCCAGGGCAGGCCCTGGAAGGGCCTGTACTTGCTGTAGTTGTGCCTCTGGAGAGCCCTGCTTACTTTTTAGAACTCCCACTTTTCCACCTTCAGAGTTGTCCTATGGTTGGGCTTAGAGGTCCTGGACACTTAAAGTAGCTGAAGATCAGAGGAGTTTAGTTCTCCAAGGGACAAGGAACATAAGGAAGGGGTCTCAGGAGTCCTGGAGACTCAGACCAAACCTTGATGGGGCCACTGCCCAATTTAACTACTGGTAGGGATGCCAGATTTAACAAATAGTAATATGGGACACTGTTAAATTTGAAGTTCAGATAAACAACAAATAATTTCTCTGTATACTTATACTAAAAAATGTTTTATTAAAAAATTATTTATTGTTTATTTAAATTTCAAATTTATCTGGGGGTCCTGTATTTTATCTGGTAACAGACTTTTTATTAACTAGTTATATTAGTTTCCTATTCCTGTTGTAGCAAATTACCACAAATTTAGTGGCTTAAAACAATACTAATTTACTCTTTCTTAATTCTAGAAGCCAAAAGTCCAAAACCAGTTTCAGTGGACTAAAGTCAAGGTGTTGATAGTCCTGGTTCCTTTTCCAGATTCTCAAGAATGCCTCCACTCCTTGGTTCATGGTCCCTTCCTCTGTTTTCAAAGCTAGCAGCATAGCATCTGTAAATCTCTCTCTCTCTCTCTCTCTCTCTCTCTCTCTCTCTCTCTCTCTCTCTCTCCCTCCCTCCCTTCCTCCCTTTCTCTCCCTGCTCTAACATTTTTGTTTCTCTTATAAGGACTCATGGTCATATTGGGCCCACTTTGATGATCCAGGATAGTCTCTCCAACTCAAGATCTATAATTTAATCACTTTGCTGTCTTTTCTACCATGTGAAGCAACATAGTCACAGATCATGGGGATTAGGACATGGACTCAATCTATTACCCCTGGCTGGCAACTATTGCACATTACATTATTTCTATTACAAAAGGCATTCTGAGTTCTGAACTCCAACACCAACTTCCTTCTTCAATCTGTACAATAGCACTTGGCATACTGTACTGTACCTATTTTACAAAAGTTTGTCTCTGTCTCCCTACTCCCTTGCTTTGAGGCTAGAAACAAGAGCTATTCATCTCGTCTGCCCTGCTCTTGACACAATGATGATTGACACACGCTTTAGCAAATGATGACTGAATACATATTGAATTATAAATTAGGGTGTGACTCTAAAATGTATTTTACATTATGGAAATAAACAAGAAAAAGCCGTGTTGGGTGGGAATGTGACTTGATGGGAAGAGAGATGGTCTCTGCACCAGCAGCAAAAGGAGCGGCTTGTATAGGAGAGAAAAGAATGAGGTAGAAGGACAGGAGTATCCCAAACCCTGGCCCTTCCCTGGTGCTGGGTGCAGACAGTACAAATCTAGGAGGAAGTTAGGAGTGTGATAGGGTTCACCAAGCACACCCTGAGACAAGAATTTGGGTGCAAGCACTTTATATGGGGAATGATCCAGGAAGCACAAAGGGGGAGTGGAGCAATTAGACCAGAAGGGAGAAAGGCAACTAAGGGTGCATTGATGGGTGTTGTGGGCACCTAGGGCTCCACCTTCTGGGGGTGGGCCCCTCAGACTTACCCCACAGAGGTGGGTCTACAGGGACATTCTTTGCCCCTTGCTGGGGCTGTGCATATGAGACCTGTCACAGGGGATCTGGGGGGTGGCCCCAAAAGGATATGGTAGGAAACCAACATTGTCTGTTCCACATGGTTATTACTACAGGTGGGGTTACACGGTCAACTTTATTTTAAATTTTTAATGAAATTTTACAAAAGAGAGGAATATTTCCATTTAATAAAAAACATAGATAATTATAAGAAATATACATTCTCCATCCCTTAAGGTCCTACTTTGAGGATGGGCCCCTCAAGAATGACCGGTTTTCATTCTCCAAGACAGCAGTTACCTTGACTCTGCTAGTCTCATGTGTGTACGAGAAAGATCCCACTGGCATTTCTAACTTTGGTTAACTGAAGTTCTCCATTTTCCCCCACCCCCTCACTTGGCATGATCTTTATACAGTTTTCAGTTTCCAGTTTCCAGTTACAGTTCATCAGAGTCCATCTCTGATAATTAATTGTCTCTTCTCAAAAGAAAATAAATCTCAGTAATTATAAATTCATAGAGTTCATTCTGTTAGGATGAACTTTTTTTCTTTTATTTTCTTGGTATAATTAATTTTTTTTTAATCTGACTGTTTTCAGACAATGAATACCCCACACTGGGACTTGGCTATTTGATTATCTGCATTCACTCCTTGGTCCTTGGTTGAAGAAAAAGACCATCAAAGTAGCTGCCATAAGTGACAGAACCCTCCTGAGTATGAAGAACTCAAGCGAACTGCCAGGCTCTGTAGCAGTGGAATGCTACTCCTTGGGGTCCACAAGGAGAAGCTAGCAGTTCCTGTGGCCATGCCTAGGTGCAAATTCAGAATAACAACTCTTCCTGGGACATCCCAGTTTTGGTGGATAAGGGTTTCATGGATCAAATCAGAAGCATTGCAAATGAAAGGTGTTGGAATCACCTCTCCTGTCTAGTTTCTTGAAGAGAAAGAAGAATACAGAAAACTTTTTTTCACTTATTCATCTCACTAATTCTTGCTGACCATCTACTATGGACCAGGCACTGTGATAAATGCTCAATCAACGATTAAATGTGAATTATTATCCCCAGAGGGAATAAAATGTGTGATGCCTGGGATGTTATCTAGTCAGCTCCAAAATGGAACAAATAAGGATGGGGAAGAAACAGAGAGAAAAGAGAGGGGAGAAATAATCCCCACTCAAAAGAAACACTGGAGTTACAGCCAACTGCTGACCGCTGGTAACTGACAAAGTCTGGAAATATCTGGTATCACATAGTACCTAAAACCTTAAGGAGCACAGTGTTTCTGTAAATAAGCAACACACACACACACACACACACACACACACGGACACACACACACACACACGGACACACACATTCCAGAATATTCTATTAGCTTTTCATGTCACATACTCTGGAGAAAGGTATATTGCATCTTTGTTTACTTGGCAAATCTAAATTCGGATCTAGAGTCTCATCACAAAGCCTGTCTCGAAGGTGGTGGTCCCTGTCATTACTGTGTCCCTCAATGCATCAGGCCCTGGCAGTAAGGGGAGCAGGCCAACCCACTAGAGCCCAGGCCTGGGGTCCCTGCCAGCTCTCCTCCGACTGCCCATCATTCTGCCCTTAAACTGCACAATCTGTCTTTGCAAAAACAATTGGGCATTCAGTTTTAAGGGGATGAGAATTGAGTGTGAAATATTTACCAGCCAGAAGTTAAGCTTCGGCACAAAATTGGTTGCTCTCTCAATTAGCTGCCCCTTATCTTAGCTGTGCATTATAATAATCAGCGGCTCCACCCACCCTGGCTATATCTATGCAAGGGAGGGTGAGATGGGCATTTGGTAGAATTTGCTGTTGGCAGAATATTGCTGCGAAATGATCATCTCCACAGAGGCAAAGGAATGGTTGGCTCTTCCTTCACATTTACTTCCACTAAGGATTTCTCTCCTCTCCCTCCACCCCCTCCTATCCCGGCCTCCGGCGTCCACACTCAGCAGTCTGAGAGGGAGGGAGACCACTTCGCTCTGACAACTCTTCTGCCACTGACATTATTTCCTAATTATCTTCTCAGCAGTGATGGCCCAGTACCTTTCTCAACCGGTATGAAATGATTACAGTACCGGATCTGACTGGGTGGAAAGGAAAGTCTGTGGTTCTTTGAGCTTCTTGGGGCCATTAGGAACCTAAATAATATTCACAACAATCAAAAGGAAAGAAAGACACACATTACTTAAAATGACTATTACTCAGAAAACAATAAAACACGTTTTTCAGCCAGACGAATAGGTTTTTGTAACAGGGCGACTTATCCTCAGCAGAGCTTCCACAAACCATTAAGTTAATGGCCTGACACAGAGCCCAAAGACCCCCGTTTGTTCCATGACTCACTCTGGGTGATAGCATGCACTGCAGTATTCAAAAAAAGATTTTTGTTATTTTTTAGAACAAATGACTTTTTCTTACAGCCTTGAAGTATGCAGCTACCATCCACAGCAAGCTTTGTGTGTGGCAGAGGCCAGTTTGGCCCAGAAATCAGTGGCGGTGTTTAAAGGTAGACTTCAATGGCTCTGTCATTACCCTGTGTCTGTCCTTAGAGAAGAAAGGCTGGAAGTCATACTCTCCTCTCCAGCCTCAAGTCTCTTCTCTGGTCGCCAGTGACTCCGGTCACCTCTTGATGACTTAAGACAGTTTCTGTGACCTGAGCCCATTTCTCTTCTCCACTGCCAGCGTGGAGCCAATTTGTCGGGTAAATGGAGCCTGAAACCCTGGAAGCCTTGGTCAGCTCCTCTCGGCTTCATAAACTCAGAATCCCTGCCACCAATAAAGGGCTGGGCATGGACTTGTGTTTCCACACCAATGGAAACACCACCCAAAGTGTTTGTCGACCTGACACTTTGGGGTGAGGACCACACACAGAGTTTCTTCCTCGGGGGACCCTCTGGAGACAGTCCCAGGGAAGGGCAAAGGCTTGAGAATTTGGTACAAGGCATACCACGATGCTTCTTAGTTCTTAAAATAAGTGACAACAGCTTTTAAACCTCCAGACCACAGCAGCCTTTTGGGTTTCCTGGAATTGCAAGCGGGAGTTAGAGCACCAATTCTGGTCTGACTCTTAACCCGCTATGCAGCTTGTCTAAACAACCATTTAGTTCTTAAGGTCCATTTTCTTTCATTTTGCAAAAATAAAGTTATTGGAACAACCTCCCAAGCCATCAACTCACTGGTCATTCAACCTCAGAATTGCTCCAGTGAAAGGGACTGTCTAGATTAAAATCCATCATGAATGACTCTATTACTGGCTTTATGAGAGGAGTCTGTCATAAAGCTTAAGCTGTACACTTCCCACCCAAAAATACAGCAGCTGAGGCTTCTTCAGGACTTCCTTCCCCGCCTGCCCACCTGCCCTTCTCCATCCCTGCAGGGTGTCGGCCTTGCCAGTGTCGGGAGTTTCTGGAGTGTGGTCCTTAGCAAGGCTGTCACTGCCACTCCAGAAAGTTGAGACACATGGCCCATCAGCTGGGCTGCCAGTTGTCATTTATAACTTCAGGCCTCTGCTATTTCTTGTAAATGAGGAAACAAATGCCTCCCTAATGCCTGTCTTTTCTCTTTCCTTCCTCAAATCAATTCAACGAAGATTTGTTGGCCAGTTACTAAGTGTCATACAATGGAGGAGAGAAAAATTTAATCCCAGTGAAGAAATATTTATCTTTACTGAGGATATGTAAGATGCAGAGGTTGACCCTAAAGATGCCAAAATTTCTGTCACAAGATGTGCCTTTGAGATGCTGACAAAAGACACAGTCTCTACCCTCAAAGAACATACAGCCCGAGACAAATGGTAGGTGCTAGTCAAACCACTGACATGAGGCAGAATAGGGCGGGCCATGGCCAAGTGCTGGGAGGCAGCAGAGGGAGCCCTTCCCAAGGCAGGGACTAGGAAAGCTTAATGGAGACTGAGGCATGTGAGCTGGACTGAGAAAGATGCAGTGTTTCAGTCAGGAAAAGAGGTCACAGGAATTGATGCAGAAAGTCCCAGTGTCAGCAACATGCGGGAGGGTTTTAAGGAAGACCAGCAGGGAGTGAGGAGAGGAGCAGGGAGAGATGGGCTCTGTTTGCAGGTCGGGCCTCTCGGGAATGGTCTTGCAGGCCACACTGAACCTGCTCCTGCCATACTGGGCAGCCACGGGGAGTTTTAGAGCAGGGGAGGGCCTCCGTCAGATCATTCCTGCTTCCTCTGATTGAAGTCTCCCCACCACCTTCCTGCTGAAGGCCTTCTTGCCTTACCAGTGGCCCAGCCTCCAGCTCTCTCCTCCCCCATAGGAGAGTGCAGGGGAGACAGAGGCATGGGTTCTGACATCTGACTCGGTCCCGCCTCTGATCACACTACCGCACTGTGTGACACCAGGCCAGTTCCCCTCCAGTCTGAATCCCTTCCTCTGGAGATGAGAGTGCTGAGCAAGTTGACATCTGAGGTTTGCCCCACTCCAAGAACTCCCTCATGATTTAAAGACAGCCCATATGGGGACAAGGACAGGGTATGGGCTCTGGCACTGCCTCTTCTAGTTCCCTGGTGGGAAGGAAGGTCAAGATCAGAATTGTCCTCTCAAAGCCACTAGCAAGCCTGTGTGCCAAGACACACTGATGTGCACATCTCTGATTAGTTTTATTGGCCAGAAGCTGGTAGTGGTAGCTACAGAAACGGATGAATTCAAAGCCACAAACAATAACAACCACCCTATTTTATATTCATATGTCTCGTTTAAACCTTACGACAACTTGCATGCTAGGTATTTTGCAGATGAGACAACCGAAGCCAAGAGAGGTGAAGTAGAGCTGTGCCAATCGCAGACCCCAGAAGTGGTGGAGCAGACGTCTCCACCTGGTTCCACACACTGCATTTGGATTCATCCTTCCTCAGTACAATTTTGCTCTTATTCCTCCTCTTATTCGTGAACTTCCTTCTAGAGCTTACCGACTCCCCAGGAAATAAAATCTAAACTTCTTATCATGGCACTTCAAGACCTGTTATATGTTCCCAGTCTTATTTCCACTTCTCAAACCTTGAGCTACTTCTCATTCTGAGACTTCTGGCTTTGGTTTGCTTTGCCCCTCCACATAGAATATCCTCGTGCCCATATGTGCCTGTCAGAACCCTAACTGCCCATAGGCATCAGCTCAGCGTCCTCTCCCCAGAAGTTTCAGCCTCTCCACCCAGCCTTGTGCTTGTCCTTTCTCCAGATCCTCACTCAAGACAGCATTCTGAGTCAGACGACTTTTGTTGCATGCAATTCTCCCCAAGGTTGCAGGACATTCAGCATCCGTGGACCTGCCCAAATGCCAGAGATGACCCCTAGCGACTATGACAACTAAAACAAACCCTTTCACCTGAAACCATAAAAACTCTTAGAAAAAAAGTAGGCAGTAAGTTCCTTGGTATCAGTCTTGGCAAAGATTTTTTTTTTTTTTTTTTGGACTTGACACCAAAAGCAAGGCAACAAAAGCAAAAATAAACAAGTGAGACTGCATCAAACTAAAAAACTTCTACACAGCAAAGGAAACCATCAACAAAATGAAAAGGTAACTACTGAATGAGAGAAAATAATTGTAAATCATATATCTGACAAGTGATTAGTATCCAAAATATATAAAAACCTCATAAAACTCAATAGCAAAAAAACTCCAATCTCATTAAAAAATGGGCAGAGGACCTAAATTAGACATTTTTTTCCCCCAAAGAACACTTAGCGATGGCCAACAGGTACATGAAAAGCGTTCTTAACGTCACTAATCATCAAATGCAAATCAAAAACACAATGAGATAACACCTTAAATGTTAAAATGGCTAACATCAAAAAGGCAAGAAATTACAAGTGTCGGCGAGGATGTGGAGAAAATGGAACCTGTGCACTGTTTGTGAGAATGTGCATTGGTGCAGCCACTATGAAAAACAGTATGAAGTTTCTTTAAAAAATTAAATTAGAACTACCATACAATTCAGCTTTTCCACTTCTGGGTATTTATCTGAAGAAAATGAAACAGTAACTTGAAAATATATATGCACCTCCATTTTCATTGCAGCATTGTTTACAACAACCAAGATATGAAAACAACCTGTGACCATCGATGTACAAATGGAAAAGAAAATGTCATACACGCACACACAGGAATATTATTCAGGCATAAAAAGAATGAAATCTTGCCATTTGGGACAAAATGGATGTAAACGAGTATGCTAAGTGAAATAAGTCAGACAGAAAGAGACTAATATCACATGATCTCACATATATGCCCACTCTAAACAAAACGAAGCAAAACAAACAGCTGAGCTCATAGATACGAAGAACAGATTGGAGGTTGCTAGAGGCTCTGGATAGAGGGTTGGCAAAATGGGTGATGGTGGTCCAAAGGTACAAACTCCAAGCCATAAAATAAATAAGTAATGTACAGCATGGTGGCTATAGTGAATAATACTCTATTGCATATTTGCAAATTGCTATGAGAGTAATCTTAAAAGTTCTCATCACAAGAAAAGAAATTCTATAACTATGTTTGATGACTGATGTTAACTAGACACATTGTGGTGATCATTTCACAATACATACAATTGTTCAATCATTACATGGACACTTGAAATTAATATTACATGCTAATTATACCTCAATTTTTAAAAATCTCACTTAAAGATAAATAAATAAAAAAATCCCCCTCACTTTTCCACTCACCTTTTGGTCCTGAAAACCCGGCTGCCCGTGCATGTCCGTCAGTGGACTTTATGCACCTTGAGAGCAGATATTAATTTTGTGTTCAGCTTTGCATCTCCTATAAGCTGAGCACCATGCCTTGCACATTTCAAGCACTGATGTGTCTGTTGAATGAACATACAATACAGTGCTCTTTTTATTTTCCTACTTTATAAGTAAACTGACTTTTTAAGTTCCACAGTCAGAGAGAGGTAGCAGTCCCATGCCAGTATAAACTCTCCTTGGTTCTTCCATTGAGTCATTTAAATTTTTACCTAACTCTCTGAACATTAAGAAATCTAGCAAATAATGCTGACGTCTGCAACTGCTCTCATTCACTAATGCAAAAACTGAAAAATCCCTAGGAGAATTTTAAAATGTTTACCAAAGCTTATCCTTGCCAATAAGAACAAATACATAGATGGATCTGAAGCTAGATCCCAATGCTGGCAGATCGTGGTTTTACCAGGTCCAGCAGAGCCATTTCAGAAAGTGCTACTTCCTTTTGGGGCCCAGGGTCCAGGTTTCACCTTGCAGCCAGATGGATGCACAGAATAAATCCAGCCTGGCTGCTCAAGGCTCTTTTAAAGCCTGCATAGCCTTTGAGGTTCTAGAAAACACATGACCCAGAAATTGCTTGTGGTTGGCACAGAAGTGAGAGGATGTGACATCTTTCTATTTCTAAGCGGAAATTTATTTGGGATGGGAATTTGCCTGGGATGGGACTCTAGAGGACTGAGCCAGCTCTCTGAATCCTACTCATGATACGGCCCAGGACTGCCGCAAAAGAGAGAGCTAGACAGGGAGTGACTGATGGCAGAGACCAGCACTGGTTTTGGAATCAAGGGACCTAGTTCCTGGTCCTGGCTCCACCACCAGTAGGCATATGACCTAGGCAAGTCCTGTAACCTCCACAAACCTCATTTGTGGGGGGTGACATTACCTGCCTTGCTAATTACATGTGGTAGTCAACTAAGTTAACACACACACACACACACACACACGCACACACACACACACACACATTTTACAGTTATAAGTCATGTATAAACTACTATAAATTACTGGCCATGACAGAAATAAAGGGGTCTATCCCCTCCCTGAGGACCAGGAGCATGAGGAGTCCAACCAGAGACTGACTCCACAAGGAAAATCATCTCTGGGTGATTTTACTATCTCCTCTCAGAGACCGTTTCTGAATGAGGCCTAGGGAGTTGTGTTTCTTTCTGTCAATAGTAAAGTGAAACCCTAAGAAGAAAATGTTCACCTCTATTGTTCTTCAAACAATTAAGCAATTCATATTCACTACAGAAAAGCAAGACAGCGAAAACAAGAAAATTTAGAATACCCACTGTTTTAGTCAACACAGGCTGTCATAACAAAATACCCTGGACTGGTGGCTTCGACAACAGAACTTCATTTTCTCACGGCTGAAAGTCTGAGATCAGGGTGCCAGTATGGTTGGGTTCTAGTGAGAGCTCTCTTCTTGCTTGCAGATGACAGTTTTCTAGCTGTGTGGCCTTTCCTTGAAGCACGAGGATGGAGAGAGAAATCTCTCTCTTTTCCTTTTCTTATAGGGCCACCAGTCCTGTAGAATTAGGATCCCGTCTTCATGACCTCATTCAACATTAATGATCTCTCTAAAGGCCCTGTCCCCAAATACAGTCACATGGGGAGTTAAGGTTTCAACTTATGAATTTGAGGGAAACACAATTTAGGGTATTGCACCCACAATCTCATCCACTTAGATATATCTTTTTTCATTCTTCTAAGTATATAGATTTAAGAAAGAGAGAGAGAGAGAAAAAAAAGAGATCATACCACGAGGAATACTTTGCAACCTGATTTTTTCACTTAATATATGGTGACCGTCTTTCCACATCATCAAATTTACTTCTCCAACATTGCTTCTAACAACTTTATAAATTCCTCGGTGTGGCTACATCATGGTTCCTATAGTTCCTCATTTTGGCCTTTTAGTTCATAGCCAACTTTCCCCATTACAGAAAGAGCTGAGATGAGCGCCCTTGACTATTTCCTTAGGACAAATTCCTGGGAGTGAAATTATAGGTCACTGGGTATGCATACTTCTACAGCCTTTCATGAGTAGTGTCAGAATATTTACATTCCTACAAATAGCAAATGAAAATGTTGCCTCACTTTTTATTTCTTAAATGAACTTTGTATGTTGGAAAAAAATGTCTGTCTACCAAAAAGTTGCAACGATAGTACCGAATACTGACAGCGTCTATATGTCCTCCACCATTTCTCCTAACGTTAACGTATTATCTAACCAACAGTGCATTCATCCAAATTTAATAAGAAATTAACATCAGTGCATTACTATTACCTAAACTACAGGCTTTATTCACATTTCACCAGTTTTTCCACTAAGGTCCTCTCACTATTCCAGATTTCCATCCAGGACACTGCATTGTGTTTTATGTGGCATCACTTCTAAATCTTACTTTTTATCGACCGCAGGAAAGTCCCTGGTGTTATGGGGGCTTGCTGTCTCTAATACTAACTAATGGTTATTGCTCATTGCTTCAGGGCATGACTTGCTCCAGCCTATGCTTGTTCTATCAACAAAGTCACTGTTGCATGGGGCAGTGAGGATGATTTAGAGAATTTGGCCATTATGCTTTATTTCTCCAAATTTTATAAAGAGCTAAGAAGAAGGCCCTTTATGTGGGAAAGGGCATGCATGTGTTCCCATAGGGTCTCTCATGCCAGTGTAATGCAAGGACATAAACAGCCCTACAATTGGATTTTGCTCTATATTTGGAAAATTTGGTCCTTCATTACAAAGCAGGCTGATGCTGTCTTATTTAGTTCATTCTTTTGCTCATCTCCTGTAATCATTAAATTATAGAGCCATATTTCCAAAGCTCTAGGGGGAAAAAAATGGATTAGGAATAAAATCTTTTAAGCTCCTGTAGAAAGGCTCTGGATTCATTTATGAATGTTGGGTGCAGAGCTCAGAGAATGATTTGTTCCAAGCTGTCCTAGGTGAATGATTTGCTTCATTTTCCATGGCTCTCCGCTGAGCTCTCCTTAATGCGGAACAAGGATCTGTGCCTGGATGTATCCCTGATTACTCTGTGACCCCATCCCCAGGGGTAAAAGTGAATGAAGGGACGAGAAGTCATGAAATACGGAATGATCAGGAGGGAGAAAATAAAAGCTGAGAAGAAAGGCTTCTGGGCTGTTTATCATATTCCCCAGAGTAAGGACAGTTTGATCTAGCAGAGCAGCTCTGTGCCTTTCTCAGAACTGTCTATTTGAAAATCTGTTCTTCCTTAGGAAGGCCCCTTTCTCTGAAGTGATTAAAAAACTTAACGAATATTTAGTGAGCTATTAGGGCAACTCTCACACCAGCATCTGCAGGCCTAGTTGTCTTCTAAGCTCCAAATACGTCTGAAACCATGACTGAATCACCTGTATTTTCATTTTCTCTGAGAATCCAATTTGGAACCTTTTCAGCAAGGTTCCTTGGGGACACCTATTCATTTCTCCAGGCAGTCCTGCTTGGACTTAGGATTCCCCCCCAGGCTGTTGCCATCTCCCTCATTCAGAAGGGAAGTTTGTGGGCCCAGCTCACAGTTCTCCTGGTGAATCCTCTAGAAGGACTCTTCTGGTGAGAGCCGCTAACCATTGTTTTCTCCCAGGGTGGCTCTACCAGATGTGGTTTACATTCCAAATGCAGGGCCTATTTGCTTCACTGTGCTTTGTGTCTTTATTAAGAATGAAGGGAGAAATCAGAGCAGAAGAGTATCACTAAGATGTACTTATTGATCCTATATCCTCCTTATGGCATCCCCACAGAAATCCAACCCTCCTCAATTCTGCTCATTTCTGCGACCAGGAGGTAAGTCCCTGAGATCTGCCTAAGGACCCAGGACAAACTGACTCACCTAACTCAGCCTCCAAAATTTGTAGCTAATTAGGCTGAGTTTTCAAACTCAGTCCTAAGCACCTTCTGGCTTGCAAAGTTTTCCTTAAGGTTGGCCTACTTAAATCAGCTTGGGGACCCAGGACTGGAACTTATGACCCTGAGTACTGAAAGTTTCAGAGAGATAAGGCAGCAATATGAATAGCCCAAATTTATCACTATGGCTTCCTAAGAAAGCTGTACAAAAGAAGAGAGAGAGAGAGAGAGAGAGAGAGAGAGAGAGAGAGAGAGAGAAAGGAAAGAAAGAAAGAAAGAAAGAAAGAAAGAAAGAAAGGAAGGAAGGAAGGAAGGAAGGAAGGAAGGAAGGAAGGAAGGAAGGAAGGAAGGAAGAGAAAGAAAGAAAGAAAGAAAAAGAAAGAAAGAAGGAAGGAAGGAAGGAAGGAAGGAAGGAAGGAAGGAAGGAAGGAAGGAAGAGAAAGAAAGAAAGAAAGAAAGAAAGAAAGAAAGAAAGAAAGAAAGAAAGAAAGAAAGAAAGAAAGAAGGAAGGAAGGAAGGAAGGAAGGAAGGAAGGAAGGAAGGAAGGAAGGAAGGAAGGAAGGAAGGAAAGAAAGAAGAAAGAAAAGGAAAGAAAAGAAAGAAGGAAAGAAAGCTGTATCTCTGTGCCTCCTCGTTAATCAAAGGAGTGAATGTAAGATATAACACTTTATATCTCTTATCTTTGATAAATTCAATCAATAAAGATGGCTTTATGGTGCCAAACGGTCTTATTGGTATCTTGAAATTCAACCCCTCATTTTACCTACCAGGAATAATATAGCAGAATCTGTGTGGATCATTTTATTCTTAACAAGTAGAACATCTAAAATTGCTGAAGAATTCTTTCATCGATTCAATTCAAATGAAGTCAAGATATACCAAAGCTCATGCCTGGGAATCGGTCTTGAGAAAATGATGCTAAATGTTGGAAATGCTTTATGGGCATGAACGCAAGTGTCTTTGCCGCCTTCCTCTAATGTTTGAAGAAATCTGCTCTTGGTCTATGCTGTAGCCCACATCTCCTTGCCCTTCCAGGTCACCTGGTTCCTACCCACAGTCTCTGCTTCTCCTTTGGCCTTTGTTCACACCACCCTAGTCACAACCTAGCACTCCAGGATCTCCTGTCTTCAAATCAGCCAGCACTAGGGGATAGGGAACTGGGGGGTTGGGGAGGTGGGGGGCAGTGTGCTTGCTGCCTCGTGCCTTGTAAATCATTCAACAGGAATACTAAAATTCACCAATAACACATGACTGTGGTGGGTGGCAGATTCCAGATATTGGTACTGTATGACTGTACCAGTGAGGGGTGGACCTGGCCACATTTATGCAGTATAGCACAGTGCTCACAAGCCCAGACTGTCTAGTTGACTAGCCTCTACTAGCCATGTGATTTTAAGCCAATTAGTTCATCTCTCTGTGTCTCATTGTCCATCTGTAAAACAGAGATAATAATACCTACCTTATAGGGTTGGTTGTATAAACATTAAATTAGTATATAACCCAAGCACTCTGAATACTATTTGGCATATGATACTGATTGTTAGCATAAAACAAGGGCAACCCCCGCCCCCCGCAATTTTTATTTTTCTTTCACATTAAAAAAAAGTAAAAGTCCAAAGTAAGCAGTCCAGAGCTGGTATAGCAGCTTTGTGGTTTTATTAGACTCAGAATCCTATCTTTCTGTTCCCTCCTTAAGTTTGCCTCATAACACAAGATAACAGCTGGATCTCCATTCATTGCATCTAAATTGCAGTCTGAAAGAAGGAGGAGAGGCATATGGGCAAAAAGAGGTTATCCCAGCTGAGTTAGCTCTCTTTAATTATTAGCCTTCCTAGGATTTAGACCTAACACTTCAGCTTGGTCACACTTCTTATAATTTATTAATCAGAATTGGGTCACGTGATCATGACTTGCTGCAAGGGGAGGTTGGAAATGTGCTCTTTATTCCAGGTGACAATATGTCCAGCTAAAAACCACGAAAAAGAAAGGCAAGCATTAATGTAGGGAGAGATATCAGGCTCTGCCACACCACCATAGCACAGCAAACAACCTAAAGTTGAATATTAGTTTTGTCTTTTCCAAAGTTCATGGCCAGACCTTTGCACGGGAGAGTTTTTATCAGCTACCTTTCCCTCCTTGTGCATCAACTCACTGGCATCACTTTAGCTCCTGTCTCTCTCTAGACCTTTGTCATACCTGCACCTGTCTCGTATTATCCCCTTTAATCCTAGTCTGAGATTTCTCTCCAGCAATTCAAAATTCTTCTCAGTGTGATACTGGGCAATTCAGCTTCTCCTTGGCAATGCCCTCACCTGTATGAGTGCCCAGGGGCCCTGCTATTGCTGGAGGCAAGTCTTTCTCAACCAAAATGCTCATCGGACCAAACAAAGTGTTTTTCTAAATAAGAGAAAGGATAAAGCTGGCGGATGAATATGTGTATTACTCCTGATCCTTCCTCACACTTTTCTAATGCATCAGTAAATGAATTTTTAAAGTATACAAACCCACAAGAACAAAGATAACAGGGGAAGAGACAACGGGAACAATACTTTGGGAGCTGGAAAGTAGATGGAAAAGTGATACAGGTGAGTGATATAGGTGGTTCCAAGAAAGCTGAAAGCAGGAGGATTTGGGGACAGGCTGCTGCAGAAGCAGTTCAACTCCCAGATCCCCTTTCCCAGTTGAGAGTCTCTCCTCTATCCCAGCAGAAGACTAGAGGTTTGTTTACTGGAGAGAATAAAGGGCCTCTGGTCTGAAAAATGACAAGCACCATGTTTTCAGTTGGAACACAGGGGACTGAAGAATGGTTGTGTGTTGAATGTTGAAAGCCCCAAACTCCTTCCCCCACTGGCTCCCAGGTGTATCCCTCCAGGCTGGAAACTGGACACATCTTCTTGAGGAATGAGACTTACTGACATCAGGGGACAGACACCTAAGGATAGGACCAAGCCAGCAAGGACAGGAGTCACAAAAAGGCAAACAATCAGCAGGGATCATTAGAGGAAACCTCTCAGGGGAAGGAGAGCAAAACAAACTGAGACCATGTTGGGTGAACAAAATTAAAAAAAAAAAAAAGGAAAAAGAAAGGAGAGAAATACAAGAAATAAAGGAACAACGTCAGTGACATCACGAGAAAACAATCAGACAAATCCAGGGTGTGGGACACATCACAATTAGCCAGGCCTCGTTAACAAGTCAGTTTGATGAAAAATAAAAAGTGGTGTGAGGGGTACTTGTTTTGGTTAAAAAGAGACATAACAACCAAATGCAATTTGTAGTACTTGATTAGATTTTGGTTTACAAAATAAGTTAAAAAGATACTTTCAGAACAAGTAGGGACATTTGAATATGGACTGGATATTAGAAACTGGGAAATTAGTTTACTTTTTTATTGTTAATTTTGTTAAGTGTGATTATGGTGTTTATGTAGGAGAATGTGCTTTTTTTAGTTATATGCAGAAGTATTTAGATGTGGAGCATTTAATGCCTATAATTTTATTTAAAATAACTCAGGAAAAGTATATGAAGATGAATCAAATATAGCAAAATGTTAACAATTTTTTAATCTAGGAGAGAGAAGGTATTGGGCTTTCATTCTTATTCTTTCACTTTTTCTGTGTTTCAAAATTAAATTTTCTGTGTTTTCATAATAAAAAGTAAAACCAACCAACCAACTGAACCAAGCAAAAAGCAACCCAAGAATGACAAAACACAAAATACAACAAAACCCTGTGGTGTGACTTCTACAAATTCCTCCAGAATAAAGCTGATGAGGGAGGGGGTTTCCTGCAGGCGTTTCTATCTGGGTCCATAGTAGATAGTGAGAGCTAGGGAAGAACCAATTTGAGATCCCTGGGAAAGTCTAATCCTGGAGAGCCTGTGCCCAAGCCTCAAGTTCATAACGGAGACTGAGGTTGAGGTCACTGAGGTATAATTCAGCAGAGAGAATTCAGAATTCAGCAGAAGAATAAGGAATGGGGTTTCACACAACTGCTCTAAAAACTGATGACAGGTGAGGTTAGGCACATCCTGTAACTATTCAAAATTATGTTTACACAGGTCATTCACTGGTGCATTATTTGTGATAGTATAAAATTTAAAGGAATTAAATGTCCATTGTTTAAGGAACTGGTTGAATAAACTAAAAGACAGCCACACTGTGGAGTACTGAGTAGCCACAAAAAGCAATGAGGAAAAACTGTAAATGCTGATATGCGATAGTCTCCAGATACACTGCCCAATAAGAAAAAAAAGCAAGGTATGTTATTTTTCAGGTAAGAGGGAGTGAAAAGTATTAATATATGTAAGCATTGGAAAGACAAAACATAGACAAATAAAAATGGCTGCAAATGGTGGAAAGAGGGAACAGGGTGGAGAGGAAAGGGATTGACACTTACATATATATATATACACCTATTATATAGTTTCAACTTTGTAATCATGCTTTACATAAGCAAAAAAATTATATTGAAAGGAAAAAATAGATTTACAGAGAATTAAATAACATGAGAAAGTACTGTTATATTAGCTATAAAAGTGACACACAACATCTTATGTTCCATATACTAACAATAGTATGGAAAAAAAAGCTCAAGCCTTTACACAGAATAATGAATGAAGAACATACATTACAGTGCTATGTGGTGGCTCTGATTTTGGGACTCCTCCTTCCACGTGCTTCTATTTTCAAAGCTCTCTTTCACGACTCTGAATTCATTTAATAATGGGAAAAACAAAAGAGAGTCTAGTTTTAAGAAGACATGGCCGACTAACTGCTATGTATTCGGAAACCTTGCATTTGTATGGCCCTTTTAGCATCTGCAGTTTACTTGCATGTATATCCAGTCATTAATTCCCAGGACAACTCTCAAAAGCAGATATTGTCTTTAAAAATCAAGGTGAGAAAATACTTTGGCCTTTATTCTTCTCAGTCCAGCCTTGAGGGTCCATTGCCACCTCTGGCATCCCCCAGGAGGAGCCCTGGGAACTGAGATTCGGTTTTGCCAGATGATACATTTAACTTCTACCACAAGTTTTTGAGATACACAACATTATGGAAGACTCAGAATGGCTTTGATAATCATTATAACCTTCCAAATTAAACAAACAATCTTCCAGCAGAATTTGAACCTTTAGGGACAAAACACACACACACACACACACACACACACACACACACACACACACACACACACACACACACACACACACACACACACACACACAGAAAAAGAATAAAGTAGCAGCTGCTTCCAAAGGAAACCCCATTACAATTTAAAACACTGAGTATTTTTGACACATGTGCTCTGCTTATTAATCTGAAATGGCCTTGGAACAATACAATTTGCAACAGTAGAAAGCTTATCCCCTCTGCTCTGCCAATGAGGGATTTACAAGATGCCAACAAACTGCAGGCACGCTCACCAACATGGGATAAGGAGGGGGAAAGGTTTCCACGTGTCCTGGAGGCAGGAGAGGGGGCTCATTCTTGGGATTCGAAGCCAACAGGACAGATCTTCAGAAATCATGCTTGTGCTAGGATCCCAGAGCTCCTTGGAGAAATGGGAAAGGGGATTCTGACACATCATGCTGTGAACAACACTGTCCAAACAGGAGGGACAAAGGCTCCCCTGATCTCTGGGAGCTCTTTCTGGGCAGGAACTTCTTTTTTCACAGGTTTTACATTTCAATGTTAAATTTATTGTTCGTTTCCTTAATGTTTTTCTTTTTCGTATTTTTATAAGAATCACTTTGCTTTTCATAGTTTTAAGTTTTGTTTCTTGCTAAGATCTTTAATTCATCTGGAATTTACTTTTATGTTTGGTGTGGAATAGGGATTTATTTTTATCTTTTTACAGAAAATCAATTTTTCTACTACCAGTTATTAAACATCCACATTTTACAACTAATCAGTGAGACCACATCTATCACACACAGAGATCTCACAGTCCATCTCACAGTCCTTGAGCTCTGTTTATGGGCTCTCTGTTCTTTTTCACTCACTTGTTAGCTTATTCCTGCATCTATATCCACCATTTAAATTACGCTGGACATATATTGCCTGGACTCCTGGTATTTATTCTTCTTTTTCAGAACTGAGTTTGGTGTGTCATCACCATTCATCCTCTATACGAATTCAAGAAATGTCTGTCAAAGGGCCACAAAAAGAAATCTACTGGGAATTTTTGTTAGAGTTGCATTGAATTTATAAATTTGGGCAGAGTGGCCATTTTGAGATTACTGCCTCTTCCCACCCATAAACATGATTTATTCAGTTTTTCTTATGTGTCCTTTAAGTGCTTTTATACAGTTTTTTAATGGGAGTTTGCATTTCTTGTCTAAGTATCTTATTTGTCTTGCTAATGTGAATGGTGTCTCTCTTTTTTACATGTGTTCTAATTGGTTATTTCTCATGCAAAGAAATGTTATTGCTTTTTTTTATGTTAAGCTTGAATTCAGATAACTCGCAAAAGCTGTCATTAGTGCTTTCCTGGTTTCTTGGATTTTTTGGTAATATTGTATGACTAGGACCATCAGTGCAGTGCTTGCCATATACTAGTAATAGTCACAGGGGTCTTTGCCATGTTCCTGACTTCAGTGAAAGGCTGCTAAAGCTTAACCAGAGACAGTGTCTGCTATGGGCTTGTTGGTAGACATCCTTTATCAAGTTAAGAAGGCCCCTTTGATTCCTAGTTTGCCAAGAAATGTTATTATGAGAGGGTGTTGAAGCTTGCTACATGCCTTTACTGAATCTATTTAAATCATATGGTGTTTCTCCACAAGGAAGACATTGAGGGGATGGTCCAGAAAGCTGAAAAGTGCAAACCAAAGATGAGAAGCAGCAGGACAAAGTGTCTTCCAAGAATTCACTTAATCCTATATTTTCAACATGAAAACAACTGTTGAAGATAAAACACTTCAAGGCAAGATCAACAAGGAAGACAAACAGCAGATTCTTGACAAGTGTAATAAAATCATCAGCTGGCTTGATAAGAACCAGACTGCAGAAAAGGAAGAATTTGAACATCAGGAGAAATAACTGGAGAAAGTCTACAACCCTCTCATTCATTACCAAGCTGCACCAGGGAGCAGAGCCAGGCTGGGGGGTGAAGCTCCACTGTCAGGTGGTGCCTCCTCTGCATCCACTGCTGAAGGGGTTGACTAAGCCACTCTAAGCACAGATTTAGCTTCGCTCCACCCAATAAAACTTTGAAAGATCTAAATCTGTAGCAAAGTCCACGGCAGTTTTAAAGTTGAGCTCCTCTGGTAGGTAACTGGGCATTCCAGATACTTTAATTTGGAATATGTGCACGGGGAAAAGAAACAACATTGCACCTTATAAGCAATGTATTATAAGTAGAAAATGTGATGTCTTAAAACTATTTAAAATTGGCACCAAAAAAAATCAGAGTTAATTTTAATATATTTTCTATTAATTAACATATTAATTAATAAATATTCTAGTATTATTCTGAAATAAACCCTGCATACTCATAATTTTTAATATGATAGTGGATTTAATGTGCTAATAATTAGAATTTTTGCATCTATGTTCTTGAGATTGGACTTTAATTTTCTTGTCCTCTCCTTATTCAGTTCTACTTTCTTCACAAAAACAAGTTGAAGTAACTATTCCCATTTTCTTCTCTCTAGAGCAATTTGCATGACACGAGGGTCCTCTTTTCCTTGAAACACTGGCCCATAAAACTGTTTAGGCCTAGAAGCCTTGGCATGAGTTGAGAGGGGAGCTGGCAGTTTCGACCACTTATTCAGTTCATTATTCTAGTCTATTCAGGTTTTCATTGTTTCTAGGGTCCATTTTAGTAATTTGATTTTCTAAAAAATATCCATTCACCCAAGTTTTCAAATTTCTTGGCATACAATTATTGATAGTACTCTTTTCATCAGTCATGTCTGAGCACGAGCAATAGGAATCACTGCTTTAATAAAGGAAACTTGGTGCTTCAAAATTATTGAAAGGGCTGTAGGAGTAAGCTCTAGATGGGTCCCCCAGAAATGACCCCAAAACAGTCTAGAATTGACCCTTTGGAAGAACTGCAAACTATGCCACCATCAGGAAGGAAGGGAGCCAAATGCGGCCACAGGGACAATAGAATTTAAAAACACATCATAATGGCAGCAACCCAGGGTCAAGAAGCCACGACTAAAACTTCCTCCTAACCCTCGAGTTGTGACTAGCCCAAGACATCTGACTCCAGCTTCTGACATGGCTGCAACTAACTCTGATATCTTCTCACCCCGATAATGTCAGACTGGGCCATATAACTAGCATCGTCAATAAAATGTGGAATAAAAATAAAATGTGAAACTTCCAAGTAGAAACTTTAAGAGTCTGCACGCTTCCACCATCTTTTCCTTTTCTTCTGACACAGGAATAGCAACATCTCAGACAAAAGCAGCTCCTTCATCCCGCACCCCAAAATGAAGAGGATGTGGCATAAAATCATAGCCAATCTGTGAAAGATGTATAATGCAAGCAAGAAATAAACTTTTGTGGTTGTAAAAAAATTAAATTTGGGGGTTGTTAGTCATCGCTGTATAATTTAGTCCAAGGTGTCTGATACAAGCTTTAAGCTACACTTAAAAAATACTTTTATCATGTATTTTATGTCATTTCTAATTGTGTAGAAGATGTGAAAGTTACATATTCACTGTGCTTTCCCTTTTTCATTGCAATAAAAGATGCATAAAATGTAACCATTTTAAAGTGTCCAATCCAGTGGTATGAAGTATATTCAAAATGTGCAACCATGACCACTGCCCATTTCCAGAACGTCATCATTCCAAACAGAAACTCTATACCTTAAACAAAAATTCCCCATTCCTTCTCTCCCCCACCCCCAGTCCCCGGTAACCACTATTCTACTTTCTGTCTCTACAAATTTGACAATTCTAGGAACCTCGTATAAGTGGAACCATACAATATCTGTCCTCCTGTGTCTGGTTTATTTCACTTAGTATAATGTTTCCAAGGTTCATCCATGTCGTAGCATGTGTCAGAATTTCATTCCTTTTCAAGGATGAGCAATATTCCCTTATGTGTGTGCCACATTTTGTTTATCTATTCACCTGTTGATGGACATTTGAGATGTTTCTACCTTCCTGGCTTTTATCACTGTATTTTCTTGATTGAGTAGTAGCAACATACTTGCTATTGTAGAAAAAGGCCTGAAATATTACACAATGAACCACTGCCAGTAGATGCCTTTACGTTTAATTTTGCTTTTCATTTTATATATTCCTACATTATTTAAATTTGTCATAACAATTTTAATGCAATTTTTAAGCTAATAAAGAGCTTAAAATAAATGCTTCCCCTTGATAAAAAAGGGGATGAACAAGAGATATAATAAATCGCTGCAAATGCATTTTTAAAAATTAGTGAAAGCTTAGGGTGGCTCCTCTAATAAGTCAGCTATGGAGTCTCCATAAATGAAGAGTATTTATTAAAAATTAAAATCACACTGCGGGAAGCTGTAAACAACTAAACCAAGACTCTTACACATAACATTACCATTTTTTTTCTCCTTTAGTTCTCCTATTCCTCTGTATCAGATTTTATGGCTCATAACGATTAATGATTATTAGTAATAGGTCTTTTTTGAACAAAGCTTAAGTTTATTACAGTACTACATTCCCAAGTCTAAATGAGATTAGGAATACACTGTTTCAGCTTTATCGCTGTGTATCTGCCCTTACTTTTTACCTGAAAATGCTACTGTGATTTTAGCTGCTCAAACTGTGTAACACTGTTCCTGACAGGCCCACAGAAGTTCTCATGGGCTACGATTTTCCCAGGTGATTAGAATAAAGTTCAAATGGTGCTTCTTAATATCCTTTGAAAAGGTTAGACTCAAGGAAATGGAGATTCTGAATCAAAAGTTTGCTAAATCGGAGTTGGAAATCCTGGCCTTAGCACTCAGCTACTTTTAGCTTCCATTCAATACAACTTGAACTTTCAGCCCTTTGATTAAAAGGTAACCCATTTATTTCATGTTCTTGGCTCACTGAGCAAAGTGGCAACAGTATAAATAACTATTCACAACTAAACGACAGCAGCACTGAGGAGACAATGGTCATGAGCTTTGGGGCTACATCCCAGGACTGATTTCCAGGCCAACGTGACTCACAAGAGCAGAGGCCGCCAGCCACTGTAACCAGGGATTCCCACACTACTATTTGGCAGTGTACATAAAATAAGGATTCAGTGTTAGACGACCTAGTTTTGAATTTTAGCTGAACCACAAAGAGCTAGTGTCCTTTTGGACATGTTATCTAACTACCCTCAGACAGTTTCTGTATCTGTAAAAGGAGCTTAATAATGCCCACCTTGCAGGATCACTGCCAAGACGGAGCAGTATCATGTCTGCGAAAGGGAACTGGAAAGGCTGGTTATCATTACACTTACTACTTAGTCGCTTGACCTGGGTCCCTGTGGGACCACCATCCACAGTGACAAATCATTCTGACCTTCCCAACAACTGATCAGTTTAGACAATTTGACCCTTTTTAACTAAATGCCCAATTAGTTAAATCCTTTAAGTCCCAGATTTAACTCAGACCAGCCATTGCTCAATTGCGTGTTACTAGAAACAAAGGGACTATTTTGTGATAAGGAAGGGTCATCACAAAACTAGGTGACTATGCAAAAATGACTCGATGAGAGTGAAAAACAACAAAACAGTGGTTGTAAACTGATCTCATTTTTGGAAGGAAAAAACATCTTGGTGTATATACACAGAGGAAAAGCACAAAAGGAAAATGCCACAATATTTTTAAAAAGAATTATCTGAGTTTATGAATTCAGCAAATATCGAGCTAGCCTCTGTGCTAGGTATTAGTGATAGAGTAATTAATGACCCATATAAGTTCACTGTTCTGATGACACATATATAGTTCAGAAATGATTATAATAAAAAGGGCCAATAGGATAATGGTACATCTAATGAACCTAATCTATTACAGGGGTCAACAAGACCCTCTGAGAAAGGGACATTTACACTAAGACCTAAAGGTAAGTGAGAATTAACTGGAGAGAAGGGCAAAGAATAGTAAAGCACTATAGATGATTTTGATATTCTTCTTTTTGATTATCTATAATTTATAATTGTTCTTAATGCACATACTTAAGAGTCCTTATTGTTCTATTGGTAATATCTTTGTACTCTAAGGCCAAATATATTTTCTGATCATAACCAAAGTTTTAGTTTGGTATTTATTTTGAGGCCAGCATATGCCTTACCTATATGCTTCTAGGCACTGGAAGAGGCCAAGGAGAACAGAGTTAAATAGCCCAAAATCTAAGAATTGGAAAGAACCTTGGGGAACATCAACAAATTCTTAGTCCAGAAACAGACCCAGCAAACTGAAGCATCATAACCAGGAAAACACGGCAAGAGTAGCCAGCCCCCCAGCACCATTCAGAATGATTTGACAAGTCTGTTTTTTTGTTTCGTTCTGAAACCTGCAATCCTCTAATATGTGTTTTTTGATCTGGTTGGCTATAGACTAAAAACGACTATGAGACATGGCAATTGATAACAGTGAGTAGCCATTGCTCATCGATTACATCAGGAAAATATTTAATGAGGTATAATCCTATGCTCATGAGGGTGTGGTAAAATTGAGCCCGTCAGTTCATTGATGACAACACTGCAAATCAGCACACCCCAATCAGAAATCAGCACAGTAGTGTGTTACAGAAGCCAAAAACAGGCAACCTTATCCTAAGGAAACAGATAAATTCTGGTACACCCATAAGGAGATGTCAAAAGTCATGACTATAATTTGACAATAATGGGGGAAAGTTCATAGACTAATGTTGATGCCATTCTATACTTCCATCACATTTATGACCATGTTTATGAAGAAGCTTATAACCTGCATCTGTGTCTTAAGCCACCACAGTGGCTTTCTCCAAAGTCCCCCAGGGATCCTAGTTGCTGAATCTAATGATTATGTTTCAGTCTTCCACTCACCTGCCTGTGGGAAAGAATGTAACATCTCCTCCCTGCTGGATCCCTTAACCTTCTTTCCTCCTCTTGCCCTAATTGGTGGTCTCCTGGACCTGAGCCCAGGTTACTGCATCTGTTCTCTAAGTACTCTCATGCAGAGGAATTTCTTTCATATTCTATTCCACATCAGCTTCTATTTCCATCTGTGTGTCAAGGATTTCCAAATCCTGACCATTTGGATGACTCTAAGTCAAACCTCTCCCCAGGGCTCAGGGCACAGAGTCACTACTAGCCTGCTGGATATTTCCCTTTGGATGCTGCCCAGGCTCCTCAAATTTAGTAAGTCTCAAATGGAACTCTTTCCCACCAAAAGATACTTACTCTCTCCTTGTACCTCTTTGATATTAGATCCTCTCTCATCACTTCCTCCTACCTGGATGATGACCACAATACTTTCAAAAATAGTCCCATTGTCCCCAGTCTCTCCACCCTTGACTTAGCTGAAAGAGTGATCCTCCTCAAGGACAAACCCCTGCCAAGGTCATTCCCCCAACTTAGGTCCTTCAATGGCTCTCTGCCTTCAATGTAAAGCTCACCTCCTTGGCTGGTACATGAGGCCTTTCCTAATCTGGTCCTCACACACTCTTCTCTGGGCAAGGGACCAACCAAGTGCAGTTGCCAGAACAAGCCACATTCTTTTGCTCTGGTATATACTGAACCCTGTTTAAGTTTCATAAATCCTTAAGTGTCTGCCTCCCTGAACTAAATTTAAAAGTCACTCCTCCAAGAAGCTTTCCTTGACCCCTGAGCTGAATGAAGTGACTATCCTCTGGGATCCATTTTATAACTTTTACCCCACCCTTAGACCTCTTTAACGGATGGTTTACTATGGGTCTCTTTCCCCACCCGGAGCTCTGAAAAGATAGAGAATATGTCTTCCACATATGTGTCTAGGGCCCAACACAAAGAGAAATGAGGTAAGAGGAAGAAAATAAAGCCAAGTGGTGACAGTAAGTTGTTATACTGATAGAGAAGCATGTGCTTATTTTTTCTCTTCCTGTTTTCTATATTCTCTAGTATGTGGATTACACTATTTTTATACATTTAAAAAATCAGTTTATTTTTAAATTGTGTCCAAGCTCTCCTACATAGCTCTAATAAAAGAATTCACTGTCTAAGTAAAATCAAGTTCTTCTCTCACCAGGTCCCTCTGGCTCCTCAAGACCCCCACCTCAAGCTCCACAAATTCTTTAGAACTTAGCAAAGTAGAAACACTTACTTCAACACTTTTAGTAGACAGAAGGACCACCCACACACACAAAAATTCTTTGGCCTTGAAAAGGTTGCATTGCTCTAGTAGCTGAGTGCCAAAACCCATTTTTGGCCAAACATTCATCAGAACCTCACTGTACCACAGCCTAACACAAATGAAGAAGTACATTCACAGAACTTGCGTAAGATTTATGTAGGATGGAGACAATGGAACTTCTGAATGATTTATCTATATCACTTTCTCAACTTGAGGCATCAATGAAAGATAGGGGGTGAAAAGCCCTCTGAAAATTCTTCATTTGTTTTGTTTTGTTTTCTTTTACCAAAAATTCTTCAGATGGCAAGTTTCAATCATGCACATTGGCTTGTAATTCTTTTAAACTTGTGAAAAATAATCCAACCATGTAATATTCAGTCTGACATTTGTTACTATTTTTCCTTAAAACAAAATCTTGATTAGTTCCAAAAATAAAGAAAAACTGTTGAAAAGCAAACCCTGTGGCTTAGAAATCATCACTCTGATTAACAGCACATAAGTATTACCTGACGAATGGATTCCTATCTTAAATGTAATTATCACAAATTTCTTGTGATCCCCACTGTTCTAGAGTTTATGCCCAACTCTTAAAGCAATAACTTTAAAAGCAATAAATAAAAGGAAATCTTGCCTCAGAATTCGGGCAGACTGGACCGCTTTCCACTTTAGTCAGCAGAAACCCTGGAGTGAAACACTGGACCCTGGGCTCAACAGCTGTCCAAGAAGGTACTTACATCTCTACCCTCAGAAGTCCTTGCATATACTCCTGGAGAGGCTCTTATCACAATTACGTCTATTGCCAGGGCCCACTGAGATGATCAGGATAAGCAATAAATTGTGCCTGAGGTGCCGCTGGCCTCCATCCTGGGGATGACTCTAACATGCTGTTGGCAGTGCCAGAGCAAGGTGCTTCTGAGAGTGTGGATGAAACATCATGCAAATTAAAGAGCCACTGGAGTACAAGAACGTCAAATCTGAATTCACTTCCCCCAGGAAGTCAAGGATGTAGAGTATGGCAAAAGATGAGGGATGGAGGGAAGGATGGGAGGGTTGCATGGCCTTTTCACTAGGAAAACTGAAAGGGTCTGGCAGGCATGTGTGTCACTGAGAACATACTGTACACAGGCAACAGCATTTAGAAGGTACAATTTCCAAGGTTTTTGATTCAACTCAACACACGTTATGTGTCTATAGGTACCACCCATCATCATCGCCTAGAAACTTACCTCCTGACGATTATTTATGTTCTTACCACAGAGGACAGGAGTAGTGAAAAAGGGAGAAAAAGAATGTGAAGGCAGGTCAGAGGAAGATCAAATGACTGATTCAAAGCCAGGTGACCATCAGAGGTATTGTCACAGCCAAGAGACACCTGTTATGCTTCATCCACCATTAGTTTATTGCAAAGTGAAGTTTTGGCAGAACAAAGGGGAAGTAAGTCCACCAAGAATGAATTACACTAATTAATGTAGTCAACACAACAGATAGTAACGTGTATTTAGTATCAGCAGTAGGTGGTTCTAAAAATCAAAATTTATTAACTATTCAAATTTCAAGCTGTACAGAATTTTTCAGATGTACTTACAACATATTTATATCATAATGAAGTTAATTTTTTATAAAAAGTTATTCCCCTAAGGACTAAAGATGCTAAAAAGCTTCAACCACAAATTAATTAAATACTCAATATACATTTATAGGTGTTATTAAAGATCTGACATAAATACACAAGCTACACAGCTAAGAATAAAAGCTATGACCCATATAATTATATACTTCATCTATCCCACATTAAAGTAGAAAACAAAATTATGCCACATAAATTAAGCTGATTATAAGAATATTTTTATTAGAAGAGAAAAGCTATGTCCATTTAAATTTTATTCCTAAAAGACTTCCAAACAATAAAGTTATTACCTTAAATCCCAAGCTAAAATACAATCTTTACCATTCAAATTACCCTTCTTATTGGTTGATACAGTACATCTTATCCCTCCATAATGTATGCAGTGGTGATTAATGATGACAATTAGCAGTAGTTATGTATACATAATGGAAGTAGTAGAAGTAATCATACACACATTTGAATCACTACTCCCATGGAGAATAAGGTCAATAAAAATAATGGTTAAAAGCAATACACATTTTATCTATTCACCTACTTGCTATCTTTAGCAGTAAATGTCACACAACACACATATTATTTGTTCCATAAAATCTTTACATGTCAAAAATACTTTTTAATACAGGTTCAGATTATCAACAATAAAAAACGTTCATCTTCAATCTTACCTTCATGGACTTTGGCAGTACTGCATTCACTGGACATACAGAAACGTGAGTAACTGGATAGACAATTTAACCGTTGACTGTTTGCAAAACAGAAATGCTCTATTTTAAGGCAAGTATCTTTATCATATACATACATAGCATTTTATCCATTAGTGAACTTTATCACATGACAGTACAAAATTCAACAAAAAACTGAGGTATAATAACACAAATATAAATGTCAGAAAGTGTAAAGACATCCTTAAGGTACTTAACATATTTTACTTATAACTAAATAGAGAACTCTTCTCAAAGTTCTTATATGTCTAGAAATACCCGAGATTCTGAATTCTAGAAAATATACTAGAAATTAAATACTCTAAAATTTTTGCAGTAAGGCTCTCTACATAAGGCTAACCTTTGATATAAGGCTACTTCAACTTGGTTCCTGAAAACAGCAAAAATGTGTGCCAAAATTCAAGCTATTCTGAACTAAAGAGAGAAGAATTGGTCTCATGAGAGATAGTGACATTAGATGAGTTTATTGAGCAAAATTGAAACAAGGCAATAAGCAAAGTTTAAAATACATGAAACAAAAATTTTTCTTATCATATTTCACCATAAAACTGATCCATTGTGACATAAAAATGCTTAAATGTGTAAAGTATTTGTTAGTGTAAAACAGACATATTTACTCCCTATCTAAGTAATTTAAATATAGTCCATAACTTGGCATGTATACTATATTTAAAAATTTACATTCTGTGACCTTTACAAAAGTAGATCTATTCTTTACTTTCAAGTTAGAAACAGTTTAACAGTTTATCTTTGGATATGTCTAGTCAATGGCTTTATAAAATTAAAGAAAAGATAAATTTAAGTCATAGGCCATTAGGTATATTAACATGTAAGCCATCCGTTTTGGGCCCTAAAAGTGAAAAATGATTGATACTACAGACAGTGGAAAAAACATACCCCAAATTTCTGCTCTAGTCCAAAACCTTATAGTCAATGTGTATTTTCAGTTATTGAACAGTTTGATAGCAATGTCATTCAGTGTAAATAAACAATTACTAATTATACTCACATTAAAATGTTTTTCTTAAAATGAGAATAGGTAGTATTCATTACGCCTAAATATAAAGGAAAACTAACAACAAGGGAGATTTTTGAAAAGTTTGACAATTACTGCACTTGTTTTCTTTGCCAAACTTCTAGTGACACTGAGAAAAAAAAAACTGCAAATATGCTCGCCTGATAATTTAATCAAGTAATCTAGAAAAATACCGTTCTGAGGGGAAGTTAAGCAGAAGTTGCATATTAAGTTTCCAAATTAGATTAAAATAAGGGAAACAAAATGGGATTGAGAAGATTAAACTATGTAACTGAATGAATTATAACAATAGAGACAAATGAAATCCAAACTTTAGAAAACTGAAGAGCAAACTTTTGGTAACCTCATTATTGATTGTACAAGACGAAAAGGAACTTAAGAGTGTAGATGGATGAATGTAAGTTTCCATTAAAACAGCTGTACAGAAGTAGATCCACAACCCAAATTCCACTTCCATAAAGATGTCAGGCATCGTGCATTTGCGGGTTGTGGGGTCTCCTGCTGACTCCTACAGATTAGGCACGAGCACCCTCAAGTTTTCACTGGCACCAAACTCAGATAGTTGCTTCTTTGCAAAAATGTCCTAACATTGGTTAAAAGTAGGGGAGAGAAAAGAGGAGCCGTAAGTCTAAATACCAAGTGCTTCTTCATTTCAAGCGATCTAGAAATCTGCTTATTTAGTAATTAACTGAACAGGCCACTGACTTCAAACACCCGTACTTCTAGAGACAGCTACAAATCAGCCACAGCTTCTGCCCACTCTTGTTGTAACTGTGGCTAATCACGACACCAATTTGAAGCTCTGGGTAAATTAGTTTTCTACTCTGAGTACACCAGACAAGGCCAGTCACAAGGAACTTGCTACCTCCTTGTTCATCATGTGTAATCAGCAGCACGCCATAAATGTGGTAGCCCAGGGTGTGGTTTTGTGCATTGTCTCTGCAGACCACATAATGGCACTTCCAACATCTCCTTCTAAAGGAAACTGCCCTGCCCACAACAATTTCCCCATTTCAAAAAGATTGCTTCCCCCAAGCCAGGGAGACTGGCTTAAAAAACTGCTTCTCAATCCAGGCAATGGTAAGGTCAAACTAATGCTCCTCTGGAATTTGAACACGGAAAAAAAGAGAGAATCAACCAGTAGATATTAAGTGGAAAAGATACTGGAGGAGGTGCAAAGATGCCATACTGCCAAAAGTGATGCCAACCTCGAGAGGCAGGAAGAGAGACATCAGACATCAGGCAGCTGCTGCTGTGTCTTTATAATAAACGCCCATTGCCTCTGGTGACCTACATATTCCCTGTAACAAGTGAACCTAAAAATACAAAAAAGTGATATATTTTTGAGTTACTGCTAGTTATACATTTTGTTTCCTCAGGAAATTTTGATTTTTTGGGTGACCGATTAGGGTCAGATTTATTTTCAGATTACTTAGTAAAAGCATTAAGCGAAAATAAAAGAATTATAAAACATGAGTACATTATTTTTTATGAAAAAAATGCCATAATTTTCATTACTCTATAAATTTTAGAAATTATAGCTGTTATTCAAGCATTCAATGACTAGTAATTGGGAATCCTACTATGCCTAAGAATAGTTGCTATGAATAGCATTGAAAATACTTATTTTACATTTATAGCAAAGTATACCTCTCTTTAAAGTATACCTCTCTTTTTTCCTAAATATTTGTAGTAAAAATATAACATTACAAATGCAGCATACTCCAAATCTTGGGTGGTAACTAGGTTTGAAGATTGTTAACATTTTCTCAGCACATTCATGAGATTTATTTGAAATATAACCATTAGCCATAGGCCTTTGGGGTATATGTACAAAATCAGAAAACTGTAAGTATCCAGTTAAATACTACATTAGCAATATTACTCATAAAAAAAATTGCCAGTAAGGTTCTATCCATTCAAAATTGGTCAGACTGAATATAATCAATAATATTGTAATAACTATGTATGATGTTATATGGGTACTAGATTTATCGGGGTTATCACTTTGTAAGTTATGTATATGTCAAATCACTACATTGAACACCTGGAACTAATATAATATAGTATGTCAACTGTAATTTAAAAATAAAAAATATTTAAAACAAAGAGTCAGACTGGAAACTCAATCTTGCAGGTGATTTTCCAAACCCGTTGGGGAAGTATTATTTACAGATAACACTGAACTTTTCTCCAATTATTTTACTGACATAATTTCCTAGAGGAATTTCAGAATTATTATTTTCATGGTGAGAGATTACATTAAAAAGCCTGGGTTTAGTATCTGTGTAAAGGACCCTCAAGTTAAACCAAAGAATGGGACTTTGGGGCAGAATAGGAGGGGTTTTCATAGGGTATCTGCCAGAGCGAAATCAGCCAATGATCATCTCTGTGTACCCCACAGGGTACAGCACAGCAGTGATACTTATTAGGCAAATGTTCCTACGCCATGCACACAAAGGATTAACAACAACAACAAAAAATTTCCTGCAGCAATGCCACAGATCTTGTGACATCAAGTCTTGTTTTGAGATGGATTCTTCTCCATCTCAGTAATTCAGTGATACTTGTACTTCCTGGAAAGATGCAGACTTTAAAATGCTAGGAAACCCAATTCCAGGAAGCTTGGACTGGCTCTCTGCTTCTCAAGCTTTTCTACCAAGGTATCCCCAAGACATGCAGAGGAAGAAAACTGCAACAGCTCTAATACTGACTGTTAAGATGAAGCCTGCCTTTATCCACAGTTTGGTATTCTCCTAGTACTCCTGGAATATCTGAGTGTGAGAAGCTAGGTTAGGTGATAAAGAGGAATTAAAATAAAGCAACCAACAGAAACAAATGATCTTATCTCTTTTGTACATGTGTGTCTCTGCATCTTTAGGCAAGTGAACACAAACTCAAATTAACTTGGGTTAATGAAGAGAATCAGTTTAATACTCTTAGAATCCATTAAATGTATGTCAATTGGCAAACTGTAAAAACCATCAACAAGCACTTTTATGGCTTCAATCTTATTAGTATCTTGTATAGATTTAGAAACTCACTTCAATAAAATGTATTTCCTGACACAGACAGTACAATTCAACAATTCAACTCATAACAAAATCCGTCTATCTCTTTAAGAAAACACATCATTAGAATCCAACAAGCCTTTCATGATGAAAACAGTCAAACAAACTAGGAATACAAAGAAATTCCCTCAACCTGATCAAGGGATTCTATGAAAAATCCACAGCTAATATCATACTTAACAGTGGAAGACTGGAAGTTTTAGCTCTAAAATCAGGAATAAGACAAGGATGTCTATTCTCCCCCACTTCTATTTGACATTGTACTAGAAGTTCTAGATGGGTAATTAGGCAAGAGAAAGACATAAAAGGAAGGAAGAAGTATAACTCTCTCTCCTTGCAGGTGACATAAATTTATACATGGAAAACCATAAAATTTTCTCAAAAACCAGTTAGAACTAATAAATAAGTTCAATAAGGTTGCAGATACAAGATCAGTATACAAATATCAGTGTGTTTCTATACACTAGTAATGAACAATCTGAAAATATTAAAAAAACAATTCCATTACAATAACAGCACAAAGAATAAATACTTAATAAATTAGACCAAGGAAGTGCAAGGCTTGTGCACTGAAACTATAAAACACTGAAAGAAAGAAGACTTAAGTAAATGAAAACACATACTGTATCCATTGATTAGAAGACTGAATGTTAAGATGACAGTATTTCCCTAATTGATCTAGATTCCCTATCAAATTCAGTGCCATCCCTATCAAAATTTAAACTGCCTTGTTTGCAGAATTGGACAAGCTAATACTAAAATTCATGTAGAAGAGACCCAGAATAGTCAAAACAATCTTGTAAAAGAAGAAATCACACCTTCTGAATTCTAAACTCACTACAAAGCTATATATATAGTCTTCCGTGTGGTTCTGGCATAAGAATGCACATAAAAATCAATAGACATGAGAGTCCAGAAATAAACCCATACATCTATAGTCACTTGATTTTTCACAATTATGCCAATACCATTCAATGGTAGCAAGAATAGCCTTTTCAAGCAGCTGGTCAAGATGGTGAAGGAGGTAAATGCTGTGCTTGCCTCCTCTCATAACCACATAAAATTACAACTAAATAGCAAAACAACCATAATTAGGAGTCACCTGCAGTCTAGTGGAACAGTAGTCCTACAACTGGGGATACACAGAAGATGCCACCTTGAGACTGGTAGTAGGGACAAAAACACAGAACGGGCTAGTACCACACCCACCTGTGGCAGTTAAGAAGTAGGAATATCTCAGCTGTGGAGGTCCCCCCAGAGGAGGATGGGGTCTTGGCCCTATACCAGGCTCCCCAACCCAGAGTTCCAGTTTCAGAAGAGAAGTCCCCACAATTTCTGGACGTGAAAACCAGATAGAAGGCCGCTGAAGTCACAGACATTCCTCTTAGGGGGCCCACGCATGGACTTACTGATGAATTCATTCGCTCTGAGGGTAAGAGTTGAAAGGGCAACTGTTTTTGAGACAGAAGTGCTGGTGGAGGCCACTATTCCTTTGTTGAATCGTCCCCACACCCTGTGCACAGACATATGTGGCTGCCATATTGAATCTCCATCAGCCTGGCTAACACTGGTTGTCCTGCCCAGGTGATTCCCTGAGAACCTGCCCCACCCAACTTGTGGGCCCACCCAGGCCACTTCTGGTGGATTTTCCACACAAATGGCCTGTCGTGGCTCATGCCACAAACTTTCTTAAACACTCTCAAAGATCTGCAAAACCTTAAAAAGTAGCATCTGGCCTCAGTGTGTCCCATACCTCTTGCCGAGCAGCCCCAAGCTCAGTACTAGAGACAGCCAGCCTCAGATTGAAGCTTGGCTTCTCAAGGCACATCCAAGCTCAGCGTGGTTGGCAGACATCTGTAGATTGTTTGGTGGCTCATGCCAGTTGGCCCTGGGCAGGGCACAAGCTGCAGCTGAACTTGGCCTTTGGTAGGATCCCTCCCAGGAGGCCCTGGGGCCAGCATGTCAAGTTACCACCCAGGGTCACATCTGAGGATGACACGCCCGAAGGGCAGACTAGGCAAGCACCAGAGCCCTGATAAAGTGAATCAGCCTCTGTATAACAGCTCCTCCACTGTAATCATTGACCAGTCTTCACGACTAATCAGCCCGTGGGTCAATTTCCTCCACTGACATGCAAACAGCAACCAAGGCTCAACTACAACAGGAGGACATATACAACCTATACAATGAACACTCCTGGAGCACCCAGCTCAGGTAACCAGAGAGAGACTGTGTGCCACTGGGCCCCACAGGACACATACTACATAAGGCCATGCTACTAAGACTGGGAGACATAGCAGCCCTACCTAACACATAGAAACAAACAGAGAGGCAGCCAAAATGGGGAGACAAAGAAACATGTCCCAGATGAAAGAACAAAACGAAGCTTCAGAAAAAGAACTAAACAAATGGAGACAAGGAATCTACCAGACGCAGAGTTCAAAACAGTGGTTATAAGGAAAAGAGTAGATGAACTCAGTGAGAACTTTAACAAAGAGATAGAAAACATAAAAATGAAAATAGGAAACAAAAAAAGGAACCAATCAGAAATGAAGGATGCAATAACTGAAATGATGAATATCTTAGAAGGAATCAACAGTAGATTAGATGAAGCAGAGGACTGAATCGGCAATTTGGAAGACAAAGTAGTAGAAAACACCCAATTAAAACAGCAACAAGAAAAAAAGAATCCAAAAAAATTAGGATAGTTTAAGGGGCCTCTGGGACAACATCAAGTGTACCAACATTCACATCATAGGGATACCAGAAGGAGAAGAGAGCAAAAATTGAAACCCTATTTTAAGAAATAATGATGGAAAACTTCCCTAGATTGGCAAAAGAAATAGACATATAAGTCCAAGAAGTGCAGAGAGTTCCAAACAAGAAGAATCTAAAGAGGCCCTCACCAAGACACATCATAATTAAAATGCCAAAGGCTAAAGACAAATAGAATCTTAAATGCAGCTAGAAAAAGCTATTAGTTACCTGCAAGGGGCTTCCATAAGACTGTCAGCTGATTTCTCTAAGACTATGAGCTGATTTCTGGAGCTTCTCTACTTTGTAGGCCAGAAGTGATTGGCAGAAAACATTCAAAGTAATGAAAAGTAAGGACCTACAACCAAGACTACTCTAACATGCAAAGCTATCATTTCGCATCAAAAGACAGATAAAGAGCTTCCCAGACAGGAAAAAGCTAAAGGAATTCATCACCACCAAGTCGGTATTACAGGATATGTTGGAGGGACTTCTTCAAGAAAAAAATTAAAAGTCTGAATAAAAAAAATGGCAATAATTACATATGTATCAACAATTACATAAATGTAAATGCTCCAATCAAAGGATAGGGTGTCTGAATGAATAAGAAAACAAGACCCTTACAGATGCTGCCTATAAGAGACTCACTTCATATTGAAGGACACAGACTAACATAAAGGAATAAAAAAAAATGTTTCATGAAAATGGAAACAAACAAAAAGCAATATTTATACCAGACAAAATGAACTTTAAAATAAAGGCTATAACAAGATACAAAAAAAGGACTCAATTATCCCACTTCTGAGTATTCAAAAAAACCTAACACACTACTTCAAAGGGGCATGAGAATCCATATGTTCATTGCAGCATTATTAACAATAGTCAAGTCAAGCTATGGAAGCAACTTGGGCAACCATCAGTGGATGAACGGATAAAGAAGAGGTGGTATATATATATATATATATATATATATATATATATATATATATATATATATATACAATGAAATGTTAATCATAAAAAAGAATGAAATCTTGCCATCTGTAACAACACAGATGGACCTAGAGGGTATTGTGCTGAGTGGAGTAAGTCAGACAGAGAAAAACAAACATCATATGATTTCACCAACATGTGGAATCTAAAGAACAAAATTACAAACAAACAAAACAGAAACAAACTCATAGATACAGAGAACATTTTGATGGTTGCCAGATGTGAAGGAGGTGGGGGGTGGGTGAAAAAGGGAAGTGATTAAATAGTACAAATTGGTAGTTACAAAATAGTTAAAGGGATATAAAGTATAAGATGAAGAATATAGCCAATAATATTGTAATAACTATGTATAATGTCAGTGGGTACTAGGTTTACTGGGTGGTCATTTTGTTAGGTTTATAAAAGTCTAATCACTATGTTATACACCTCATGCTAATATAATATCATATGCCATAATTTTAAAATGAAAAATAATTTTAAAAAAGAATAGCCTTTTCAACAAATCATACAGGAACAACTGGATACCACCTCTAAAAGAATGAAGTTGGATCCCTACTTAACACTATATACAAAAATTAACACAAAATGGATCACAGACCTAAAAGTAAGAGCTTAAACTATCAAAATTTTTATAAGAGAAGTCTACAGCCATGCTACCTTGAATAAGCCTGATCCTGTCTGATCTCGGAAGCTAAGCAGAGCCTGGCCTGGTTAGTACTTGGATGGGAGACCACCTAGGAAGATCAGGTGCTGTAGGCGTAAAAAATAACAAAATAAGGGATTGTAAACTGACAAGGTCCTTGCAATCTGGGAGATCAACCAAGGGTTGCCTCCTAAGGAAAAATATATATATATATGTATATATATAATAAATCTGTATAACCTTGAGTTTCTTAGATACAACACCAAAAGCACAAGAGATGAGAGACAAAATCAATTGGACTACATTGAATATTAAAACTGTGCTGCAAATGACATCAGTAAGAAAGTGAAAAAGACAGCCCTCAAACTGAGAGAAAATATTTGCAAATGATGTGCCTGCTAAGGATCTAGAATCTAGAATATATAAAAAACATCTTATAATTCAACAATGGTAAATAACCCATTTTTTTAATGGGCAAAGGATTTGAATAGATATTTTCCCCAAAAGGACATACAAATAATCGATAAGCACATTAAAAGATGCTCAATATCATCAGTCATTAGTGAAGTGCAAATCAAAATCACAATGAGATACCACTTCATATCCACTAAGACAGCTTTTTTTTTTTTTTTTAATGAAAATAAGTGTTGGAGAGGACATGAAGAAATTAAAACCCTCATATATTGTTAGTAGGAATGGTAAGTGGCTCAGTGGCTTTAGAAAACAATATGACAGTTCTTTAAAGTTAAATATAGTATTACCATATAACCCAGTAATTTCATTCCTAGGTATATACACAGAGAACTGGTAACATATGTTCACACAAAACTTGTGCATGAATGTTCACAGCAGCATTGTTTTTAACATCCAAAAAGCAGAAATAACCCAAATGTTCACCAACAGAGAAATAAACAAAATGTAGTATATCCATACACAAGATTACTATTCAGCAGTAAAATGAACGATGTATTGAAACATGCTACAATATAGATGAACCTTGAAAAAATGCTAAGTGAAAAAAGCCGGACACAAAAGATCACATGTTTCATTTCTATGCAATGTCCAGAAAAGGTGAATCCATAGAGACAGAAAGTAAGATTAGTGGTTACCAGGGGATGGGTGAGTGGGGACCAGGGAGTGACTGCTAACGAGTACAGGCACATGGAAATGTTTCAGAGCTAGACAGTGATGATGGTTGCATGGCTCTGTGAATATACTAAAAACTACGGTTGTATACTTTGAAATGATAAATTTTATGGTATGTAAAAATTATATCTCAGTTTTTAAAAAATGCATCGGTACAGCCACCTCTTATTTATTTAGTTCAACTTTTAAATTCCCTAACTAGTCTTCCAAAATAGCCTAATATTTATCAACAAAACTACAATGCTAACAAAAGACATGCTTAACCTCACTTGTGTGGTTATTAACAGAATAAGATGTAGGTCATTAATTTGAGAGCAGGAAAGGCAGAAAAGATTTAGAACAGGTAATAAAAAGAAGGTATCCATCTACCATCCCCAGCTATCCCTTAGAAAACTTTTGTGGGTACCAGAAAACCACACATTTTTATTAATTAATAAAAATCCTCATTATTAAGTCAAATGTTATCAAAATTCCTCAAATTTAATTTCAAAGGTAGCAGTTTTTCAATAATTTGATCTGATTATGATCCCATACAGGATACCCTTCTCAAGAGACCTCAATTTTATATACATGAAAAATCAAATCTAAAAAATAAACACTTTAGGGGGTAATAATACAACAGAAAGATGACTCACAGGTTAAAAGAACTCCTTAATTGAGTTCCTATATGCACCCATATTGTGTATATGAAATATGATGTTTATAAACCTTTTTTCATACAAATGTTTGGAAACCTATTTATTACAAAATAATTAGGATGTACTTAATTATTTCTTGTATGCTACAGTGTTCCTCTGTGCCTTGTACTGCAGCACCAAAAACTCATAAATTTAAAAATGTATTTAATAAAAAGATATAAACATACATATGCTCATTTTCTATCTGATCTTTTAAAACTGAGTTGACTGGGAGAGGTAGTAAAAGGTGACTTCCCTTAAATTATTACTAGCCAGATGTTCTCAAGAAAGAAATCATGACTCATTATTCTAATTTTACAACTCTAATAATTATATAATTTGTATTATTTATCTTTTTAAATCTTCCAAATTATAAGAATTACTGAATAAAAATACAGATATAAAGTTAGGCAGTTTATCTCAAAGCAAAAAATCTAAACTTTCCATTCTGTCTTATTTGTTCATAGACTAAACAGCTTTCAAATGGACCTGAACGCTAAGCCTTATTATCAATTTCATGGTTTTGCATTTTACTTCTAAGTGTTTCATATGAAAGACTGGGTATGGCTAAAAAATAAAATAAAATAAAACAAAATAAATATATGTATAGCTATAACACATTCACACTTCTTTTGCATCAGAATTCAGGATTTATAACTCAAATATTGCTCTCCACTAAGGGAGTGAAATTCTCTTGCCCTCTGTATTGTAGAGAAGGAAAGCATGGAATTCCATCAAAGTTGCAAGATCAAGCTTGTAACATAGAGTTAAAAAGCCATATGTAAGTTGAACAAATCACTGTACAGTAATACAGCACACCCGTCATTACTGATACTTCCTTTCTTAAAAAAAAAACACTTTGTAACAATACATCCTTCAAATGGCCTCTACTTTGTCATGAACAGAGTTATAGAATTATTTCAAAACAACTGAAATAACTGAAATCCATGGAAATAAAACCTGATACAAAATTATAAAAAATTTTAGTTTTAGTTTTAATACAATGTTGCATAAGTGAAGAGCACTACTTCAGATAGAAATGACATAGCATGACATAGTCCTATAAGGTGTATTCCAAATATTTATTCCCTCTGTCTTTCATCCACTAAAGGTCATTTATACTTTGACTATTCTTGATATAGTGTCGATATTTTTAAATATAACTAAAAGGATTCTCACAAAAGCTACTTAAAATTAACTTGTTTAAATTATAACATAAATGCAGATTATCAAGTTCAATTTTCTAAACAAACAAATAATAAATTGACAATTGAGCTTACCCTAATGGTCAAAAGATTAAGTATTAGGAATGTCTGGTAGAATTGGAAAAATCTGAAAGTTTAGGCATAAGTGGTCAACTGCTAAAAGGAAAAAAGTTAATCACAGAATGAGACAATATAATCATGCTTTTGGGTAACATTTCATAAATCTTGGGAAGACTCCACAGTATGGGGCAGTAAATCATTAAATTTCTTTCAGGGGCCAAACTGATATGCCCACTCCTCTAAATGCAGATGGGTCAGAGAAGACAGGAAGCAATGAAAATATGCTAAACAAAGAAGTATATGCAACCTTTCCTGACCAAAATGGAACTTTCCATTAAAGTCTCAACTCATGTTACTTCCCATTCAGCTATGACACTTCTCAGCCTGTACTGTCTAAATACTGCAATAACTATGAACTGCACTTACTCTTATATGCAATTTAAAAACTCTATTGAAAATCTGAGTTCCCTATACTGGTCCCAAGACCTCTTTCCCGACACCTAGGATGTCTAAAAGCAACATTTTCTTTTTATTTGACCTGTAAAAAGGGGCCCCAAGGAAAATACTATGAAAAGAAATCATTCTTGCCTTCTGATTTTACAAAATAAAAAAAGCATATCCAAAGAGTACTGAACCCAAAGTCTGGAAACCAGGTTTCCCAGGCCTGACCTGATACTTGAATGTCAACTCTTCCAGTATGCCTGAGACAGGATTGCCCAGGAAAGGGGGACTTCCAGTACTAAAACCAAGAAAGCCTCAGGCAATCGGGACAAGATTGTCTCCCTATGAGTGTTAATGGCTAAATCCCAACCCACTGGGAGCACAGTTCCTTGGCTGCTGACATTTAGATGGGATAAAGGGCCTAGGAAAGAGACCAGAAGGTCTCCAGGGCCTTTTAACTCTAATTTCCTATGACCCTGTGAAATATTTACATTGTGTTTGATTGCATTTTATAGTGTATATCATACATGAATGTACATTTATGAAGGATCAAGAGCTCTGGAAATAGTTTGTGAAGCTATGTGTTAAGTTCAGAGTTATATAAGCTTGATAGTAAAACAGAGCTAGGAGTTTTCTGTTTTTTATATTTCATTGCTATAGCAAAGAGGAAAAATAGCTGCTTCTAGAAAATATCAAGCCAGCAAAGAAAATCCTCCCAACACCCACATCCAACTTAACCCCATGTCTCCTACTCTCAGATCACAGGAAACCTAGGCAGGATATCTGGACAAAAGTTTAAAAATAGGAAATATTACTTTGACTTACTGACAGCCACTGTGAAGAATATATTTCTATATTTGTAAGAAAGAACTTACAAAGGTGTGATTATAAGCAACTGCAAAACCCTAGAGCAAAGCAAATGCAATGTTTCAACTAGCAACCGGAATAACCATAGGGTCATAAAAGCAAAAGATAAATAAGGCCTTGAGTTAGAGTACGTTCATTTTTAAATACATTCTCCCATTTTAGAAGATACAAAACAAGTTCTACATAAGAACAAGTCGCAATCTCAGGTGTGGTAAATCAGAACAAAACATTCGGGCTTCTTCTTTCCTCATGGGGCATTCTAATTAGGATAATGTCTGATTTACTACTACTAATAAGGATCCTAATGAAAGCATCTGTGCCATGAAGACTGAGTTATGAAAAACGCCTAAAAGCACAACTAAGAAAGAAGTCCTACTAAATGATTTTTTAAAGGCAGTGACATTCAGGGAAAGTTATGAAAATGTCTGTTCTAAAACATAACAATACCTGTGATTTTTTTTTTTTTCACTCATGACTGATCTACTCTATCATGTCTGGTCATCATTCTTTGTAAAGGGCAGCTAAACTGTCATTAGAATTTATCCAACACGCTCCTTCCTAAGAAGTCTGGCATCACCAAAAAGACATTTCTTACCGGTTACTTAAGGGCAGCCTCAAAGTCTGTGCATATATAGTCACGCATGTACACATATAGGAATTTCCTTCTCCTTGCCTCTTCAGAAGTTTCTCCCCCAAAATCAGTCAATAGTTTGTACCCAAGTCTGTTTGAGACACTGTGGAAATATCAAGGTGAATGCAAGAAAGAGGGTCCAGCCCTTAAGATCATTGTTATAATTTCCTTGGAGAGATAGGAAATATTCCCATGAAGAGTTCCCAGTACTAGCAAAATGGATGGCTATCATGTTTTAGTAAGTAATATGGGGATGCTATCATCTGCATGTTGTTTGCATGAATCACAAAGCCTTACCCCAAATAGGTAAGAAAAAATAAATTCATGCCATTTATTTCAAATATAGTAAAGTATAATAAATATACAATAAATAACAGACTTTATTTTGAATATGAGGTGATATTCTTAATGGCCAAAATCTCAAACTCAGGAAAGGAAATTAGGGAAAAGGAACAGTTTTGCTATTACCTCGGCAATGGCAATAGCAATGGCAATCAATTGCGGCTTCGCAAAGCTTTTCTCAAAACCCAGATATTTATTATGAATAAGCTACTGGGCTTGGTTTCTAGAGATCTAGGTTTTAGTCCCAACTCCACAATTGTATCCTTTCTTGCCCTGGTTTTCTACCTGTACTAGTTGAGGTTTGAACTAGACAATGGCTAATATTCCTTTAATAAACACTTCTGGTAACCCTTTCTCTGATAAATATATCAAGGTGTCATCCCCTCTCTCCACTCCCTCCCCCTCCACTAAATTACAGTGTACAATGTTAAATTATTCATGGATCTATACACAACAAGTGGTTAACAATGATCTTAATTCACATTGCCAGAATTTAGCACTAAGCAGTTAACAGTTTTACATTATCTAGCCTTAGTAATCTACTGAGATTAATGTGACACATTATTCAATATTGTTGCAAGCAGATTTGGTATAGCCATAATTCATGATGGTAAAGATCAGATCAAATAATTATGTATTCATTGCTTTTAGCAGGCTTAAAATTGGCTTAGCTACACAGCAACCAAGAGTAAGGAAATATTTCATTTCTTTCATTATGATAATCCAATGACAACATCTGACTTTGGTGCAAAGAGGCTACATAAATATCTTTTCATCTAAGACTTAAACCCACGTTGCTCGTGGGGTGACGGGAGGAAAGAAGAAGATAAATATGGGTTGTAACATCAAACTACTTCTATTATCAATTTTTATGTCAAAACCTTGTTTGGACAGCTGAATGTTAGGGCAGTTATCACCTAGTAACAGCAAGGAATTCAAATAAAATGAACTCCAATAAAATGCTAAACAATACAAACTCTCTTCATCCTAAAATACTCTTTAGAGTCATTTCCGTAAAGAGATAAAAGAAATCCAAAATGGAAAGAGGAGTACATACTCAAGCGTCCATGAAGCTGTATAATAAGGTGAATAATAGGAACAAAAATAAGTCAGAGAATTGAGAAATACACTGGAAATGTTTTCCAAATACTATCCTTGCTTGTATCTAGCTCCATTATACAGTTTAAATTCAGCCAAATTTTTAAAGTATTTGTTCAACAGTTCCTGCATGTGACATATGTTTCCAGGATACTTCTGACATTGATATGAGAGATTATAAAACATTTAGAAATGAAAATGTCACTCTCCAACAAAAAACAACACTAACTTCCAAGCTTCTTCTGAATTCATAAGATGGAAAAACATTTGGAAAATACAGCTTTCCATTTTAAAATGTTCAGATAATATACTTTAAAACAAAAAGTCTAATTGTTCAAGGCAAGGAAGGAGGAGACAAGTCTAAATAAAACAAGATCCTAAAATTTACTCTAAGAGATAGTATCTTTCCTTTGTAGTCTCAATTTTATTTACTCCATAATAAGTAAATTGCTTTTTCCCTTCAGCTGGGAAGGATAATTTTTACCCTACCAAGATAATGACAGTAGCACTGCAGTGCTCGCCGAGCAAGAAACACATGAATATGAAGTAGCATAAACTCTTTCAATCAAAGTGTATGCAAGACTTGATTTGCAGTGCATTAATTTAGGAACTCAGCAGAGAGGCTCCTACTATATCTAGCTGATCTAAACTTGAGCTCATGATAACACTGCACAAAGCTATGGTAGATAAAAGTGATAGGTAATGCCAACAGAACAATTCCACTGACAACACAAACTCCTCCAAGAATTCTTCCAGGCATTGTGATAGGATACATATCTCCATAGCCAACTGTAGTCATAGAGATAATCACCCACCAGCAGGCAGCAGGGATGCTGGCGAAGTCCTTGTTGGATGTTTCCAGGTCCAAACCATGTTCAAGAAGCTGAGAAAGTGCACTAAAGATTGCCATGGCAACACAAATGAAGACAAGTAACATAACCATCTCTCGGTAACATCGTTTGAGAGTCAAACCAAGTGTCTGAAGACCAATGAAGTGACGGGCAAGCTTAATCACCCAAAAAATCCTCATCATCCTAAGCACCCTCAAGGTGACTCCAGCCCTTTGGAGTTGAGAGTTCTCGCCTGTAAATACTGTCATTAACACGGAGATGTAATACGGCGTGATTGCCAGTAAATCAATGATGTTCAGGGGTCTCTTGACAAACTCACACTTGTTTTTGGAGACGATGAACCTCACAATGCACTCTGCAGTGAACCAACCTATGCAGATAGCTTCAATTATCCTGTCAAGAGAACAAAAGAAGAATTGATCATTTTATTTTTAAACATTTTAATAGCTCTTAGAGTTTTTCAGATAGTACTACACTGACATATTAATTCAGTTACTTATTCCAGAAAACATAAAGAACAGACGCATTACCAACACCATCAGACCCACCAGGACATAACAGAACAACAAATAGTACAGTTTAAAGGAAAGCTGAACTTGATAAAGTTCTTATTTATATACTGCATGTAACACCATTAAAATTATTTTTGATTGTCATTAATATTTTGTTAAAAAGATTCTCTTATTTGGTGGTTTGAAATTAACTTATACTCAGCTAGTCACAAAATGAAGTGGTACTTACTCTGTGAGGACAATGGTTCTCAACTGTGACATCAATTTTGAGGTAGGTCAGAGGACTTTGCTCCTATACAGCTGACATACCCAAGTTTTCAATTTATTTCTTGGTAGATTAGAGTGAACTCAAGGTCATTCCCTAAAATGTTAACTCTGTCTTCTTTTCCTATAGGCTTTGTGTGGGAGTTACTGAAGCTGAGCCAGCTTTGGGGGCTTGAAGAAGTGCCAGCACCCTCACCAACAAAGTGCCACCATCCCCCATGAGTGTCACTGTGGAAGAAAGGTTGAGGAATCCTGTACTGGGGCAAAAAAATCACTACAACTTTCCCAAAGACCCAACTAGTTTGTTTTCCATAGCTATTTTTATTCAACATACATTTTAAAAATATGCGGCCCCATTATAGCTAGAGCAGTATTTACCAACCTTTCCAATTCACTGCACACACCGAAAATAATAATATTTACACAGTGCATGGGTGTCAAGGGGGTTATATTCTTGAAGCAAAATTCGCCAGCCTGGGTACTCTGGCTACCACACCAGTCAAGAAGTCTTGATCCACAGTGACAAGGGATTCTGAGGTCATTTTTAATTAAATTACCTTTATATATATTTAAAATAAAACACAATTATTATACCATCATTCATTTTTCTCCACATAATTCTTTCCCATCACTGAGCTAGACCCAAACATCAGAAATACAATGGAGAGAGAAAGATTAGAGTAGGTGACATAGGCAAGCCTGTGGGGCAACCTTTTGAAAAGAATTACTCCAAGTGCATTCCACAGAATACAGGTTGCACTGGATGTCCTTCGGGGAAATGATTACATAAAATTAACCATGTTCCCCTACTGTAGGATTCCTAGGGCTGTAAAGATTATTTTTATTTATTATTTGAACAGGTAGTACATTCACATGGTTCAAATTTAGAGGTGGAGAAAGAGAATAAAAAGAAATTTCTCACTCTCACCCAGTTTCTCAGTCTTCACTCCAGTCACCAATTCCTCAGGGCATTGATTAGAAGGGTAGTTGACCACCAAGAAACTAGGAACGTAAGTGTATTAGTTTCTTGTGAGTGCTATAAAAAAATTTACCACAAACTTGGTGACTTAAATCAACAGAAAATTATTTTCTCAGTTCCAGAGGCCAGAGTGCAAAATCAGTACCACCAGGCCAAAACCCAAGGGTTGGGAGGGAGCTACTCCTTTAGAAGGTTCTAGAGGAGGATGCACTCCTTGCCTCCTCCAGCTTCTGATGGCTGCTGGCATTCCTTGGCTTATAGCTATATCATTCCAATTTCTGCCTCCATGGTTCCACCGCCTCCTCCCTCTGCTTCCTTCTTATGAAGATACATGTGATAGCATTTAGGGCCCACTAGGATAATCCAGGATAATCCCCCATCTCGAGACCCTTGATTTAGTCACATCTGTACAATCTTTTTTGCCATATACGATAACATCCACTGGTTCCAGGGATTAGGATCTAATATCTTTGAGGGGAGAGGGTGAATATTTTTCAACCTACCACACAAACCCAGCAGATGAAATCACACCTACCCCCACTATTTCTCCACTGTGTGAATCTGCTGCTCTGCTCACAGACCCCATTACCCTGTGGTTGGCAGCAGCTTCCCTGTCTCCACCAGACTATCCAAAAAAGGTGCTGCCATGATGGCCTCCATGAACCTTGAAGCTTAGAAAACTGGGAGAGTAATAAAACTTGGTAGATATAGAGGACAGGAAACTGCTTTTCTTTTCAACATACAGTTTTACCATATATATTACCATGTACCACATCTCCCTGGCAATGCTCATTAAATATTCCATACGTTCTCCCGTATTTCCAGCCCCTTTGTAGTTTGGCAGGGTCACATGACCAATTTTGACAGCTGAGCTGTGAGAAAAATGACTCTATCACTTCTGGGCAGGAGCACAGAAGAGTGAGTGCTAATTCTCTTCCCTGCCATGGCAACCTGGAAAGCATTTGTCTTAAATGGCTACAAGATGGTCACTGTTAGCCCAAATCCCTGAGGGTCTGTGAGGAGAACAGATATTCGCTACCCTGACTCTGATTGCACATGATATGTGAGCAACAAATAAATCTTTGTTGTGTTAGGCCACTGAGATTTCTACGCGGGTTGCTATCCTAGGTAATAAACTGGTAAATATAGTAAGCGGTTAGATGCACACTTGAAAAGGATTGCAGGAGTATACAGTAATAATGGTAATAGTTTTATTAGATTGGCTGTGGTTAAAGTGTACCAGTTCTCCAGCTAAAGTGCTGTCTCTTCTCTAGCCAGATATAATCAAGAGCACTGGACCTGATGCCTAAAGGCCCACTGCTGCTCCAGCTCTGAAAGAGGACCCTCACCTACCAAGTGGCAGAGTTGCATTGATTTTCCTCAGGGCTCCTCAAGCAATAAAATCTCAATATTAAATTAAATTTAAAAAGTAAAAGTTTTAATTGTGCCCAAAATACCAGACCATTTTCTGTTTAATTATTTCTACCAGCAGCCAAACTTCTTAAGGTAAAAAAAGGAAGAGATCCAAATGGTGCAGGATAATCCCTCAGTTAGAGAATTTCAAAGAGGTGAGCTCCCCTTTAATGAAGCCCTCTGGGCTCTTCCTGTCTGCCCCCCTCCGCCAAGTTAGATGCAGTTTATCCAGAATTCCAGGCTAAAGGAATGAATCAGTGAGAAGCCCCAGGCATCTCTTTCACCTAGGATTATGCCAAAATAGTCTTCCACAGCAAAAACCACTAAGTCTGCCAAAATCCCCCATGTTTCCAAATGACACTCTTGCCAAATGCCCCCACAGACAACTGCTGGAAACTGAGCACTGTTTTACTGAGTGCTATAGCCAACAATTGGGTACTCCCAATGGCTACTTCCATAAAAAATAAATAGGAAAAAAGAACTAAAAAAGATACTGAGACAACTTATTTTTCTGAAGTCCATTCTGATTTCTTTTGAGGCCCACACATATAGTAGTTCATGAATTCATGGCTAATAAAAATATTTACACTTACTGAGGCCTTTCATTTGGGCACTGTGCTAAGCATTTCATATATCACTTCATTTAATCCTTTTCAAGAATTCTAGAAATGTGTAGCTCCTCTACTATCTCCATTTTACAGATGACAAAACTGAGGATGAAAAGTTAATCATCTCTTCCAAAGTCATACTACTAAGAATTTTAGTGGCACATATAATGAATGAAACTTGGATCTATATTTAATATTTAAAAATGCCAATGATTTTTATGACTGATCACTGTTGATATTAAATAATCTATGTCAATCTCTTGATTTTCATGTTTACATGTTAGAGTAGCATTTTTCAAACTATTGATTCTTAGCCCATTAATAATTCAAAATTGACATTTTTTTCAGAATTAAATAGGAAGTTTCAGAATACATTGAAGTATAGTTTCATGAAACTTTGTTTTTAGTTAAATATAATTGTATACTAAGTAACAACATAAAATGTATTCCTTTTCATAGGTATTAGAGGACCTCAACAATTACTTTGACAGATCCCTCACGACAGAAGGCACATTTGGGACTGACCCAGAGGTTTCAAAACAGCCTCCAAAGGGGAGCAAATGTTTTTAGTGTTAACCAGATCTACCCCCACATCCTCTACCTGTCACCTCCCCCAAAAAAAGACTGGGACAGGACACAGAGGCCATTAAACTGTGTGAGGTAAGGATCAGTCCCCCTCTACGTGTTATCCTCTCGTATTCTTCCATCAACATTTTATTATGAAAAATGTCAAACATGGAACAAAGTCATCAACAGTTTAAATAGACCTGTTTATCACTTATTTGCCCCTCCCCCATCTATTAATCTAGTTTTTGGATGCATTTTAAAGCAAATTGCAGACATAAGTACATTTCCCTTAAAAACTTCAGAGTGCATATTATTAACTAGAGTTCAGTATTTGTTTCATTTTTTTTCTTCTGATGTAAACCTTATGTGCAATGAAATGTACAAACCTCAAGTGTATATTCACTGAGTTTTAACAAATGCATAACCTCTGTAATCCAAACTCCTATCAAGGTATAGAGCATTTGTATCACCCTAGAGAGTTCCCTACTTATTCATCTTTGTATCTCCTGCCCTCACTTCCCAAACCCATCAGGCATTTATCAAGTGCTCAACAGATGTTTGTCTAGCACCTGTAAGTGGCTCTGCTAGAACTCAAGGGCCTGCGATGGCCACTCCACAGCCACAAGAAGCCAGTTGGTTCTTCTGGAACTTTTAAGGTATAATTGAAGTCTGCCATCAAAAATGGTGCTGAATTCAATTATATCATACAGAAAAACTGACTCAATATGATTAAAGACCTAAATGTAAGCCCTAAACTACAAAACTCCTAGAATAAAACATACAGGAAAAGCTTCACGACATTGGATTTGGCAATGATTTCTTGGATATGACACCAAAACACAAATGGAACTATGCCAAAGTTAAAAATTTTTGTGCCTCAAAAGACACAATCGACAGGGTTGAAAGGCAACCCTGGGAAAATGGGAAAAACTATTTGCAAATCATATATCTGGTAAAGCGATAATATGCAGGCTATATGAAAAACTCCTACAACTCAACAAAATATCAAATAACCTAATAAAAAATGAGCAAAGGACTTGATAGTCATTTCTGAAAGATGATATACAAATGGCCAACAAGCATATGAAAAGATGCTCAATATCATTTATCATCTCCAAAATGCAAATCAAAACCATAATGAGGTATCCTCAACACCCATTTGTATGACTACTATAAAAAAATTTTTTTTTAAATAACGAGTGTTGGGGAGAATGTAGTGAAATTGGACCCTTTGTGCACTGTTGGTAGGATTATAAAATGGTGTAGCTACTATGAAAAACAGTGTGGAGATTTCTCAAACCAGTAAAAAGAGAACTACTGTATGATCCAGCAATCCCACTTCTGGGTATATATCCAAAAAATTGAGAGCAGGGTCTTGAAGAGAGATTTGCAAACCCATGTTCATAGCAGCACTACTTACAATAACCAAGAGATTGAAGCAACCCAAATGGCCATTGGCAAATGAATGAAAAAACAAAACAAGGTATCTACAAAGAATGGAATATTATTCAGCCTTACAAAGTAAGGAAATATGTGACATGCTACAAAATGAATGAACCTCAAGGACATTATGCTAGGTGAAATATGCCAGCCACAAAGAGACAAATACTGAATGATTCTACTTACATGAGGTATCTAAAGTAGTCAAATGCATAGAAACAGAAAGTAGAACAGAGGTCACTAGGGACTGTGGAACTTTGGATGAGCTGAATTTTCTTCATTTGTTAAATGGTGATAATAATATTAGAACATATCTCTCTGGTTGTTATAAAAATTAAATGAAATAATATGAAATAAATAGTAGGTGCTCAATAACTTGTGGCTATAATTATCATTATTACAAACCATTTCTAGGTTCATAGTCCTCCCTTCAACATGCAATTCAATGCCTTCCTGAGTGCAAAGAGAAGGCAAGAATGAATGTTCCATTCTTTCACTCAAGAATTCTGCCTATATTCTCATACACTTCTGGTTGCAGCATAAATTTGCAAAACCACTTAAAAGAGCGATTGGCAGGATCTTTCAAGCTCAATACTGCATATGAGATCTAGAAATTTGTCCTACATACACACCCTATTATTTACACAAGAACACGTACAATGAGATCCACTGTTCATAATATCCAAGAACAAAAAATATATATAAATATCTATCTATAGGTTTGTTATATTAATGAATTTGTCAAAATTATTAGGTCAAATTATATAAAATTGATATCAGCAATTTTATGACTATACTATGTACGCATAAAAAGGGATGAGGAGCATTACCATGCTTTGATGTGGAACATTCTGGTACATAACAATATATATATTATGCTATAGTGGTGTGAATGCGTGTGTGCATGTACACATGCGTGTTAATAGGATACTCAAGAAACTTAACACCAGCTGTGGCCTCTACGAAGGGAGTCTGGGAGCCTAATCCAGGATGGAAACTCACTTTTTATTTTATTCCCTTTTGTATTGTTAAATCCTTTACAACATGTCACATATCATTTTTCTAATTTAAAAAATATTTTTAGGAATAAATAAAAAGCATGCCTAACTAGAAAACCAATCATCATGATGGAGTTGTCAGCAGCTTGAATCAGCCAGCACAACCCTAGGAGTGCCATAATAGGAAAAGTTACTACCCCAATCTTTCAGACTTAAATGCACGAGGCATTTCAATCACATTTCTAACAGTCATGTACAGTGTAATAATACATGGTGTAATGAAAATTTCCAACAAACCACACATCAATGTCCACCACATTATTTACAGTCTCTTTCATGTCCTTACAAGAGTTTTCTCCACAATAATAAGTTAAATGAGGAGAAAAAAGCAAAAAAAAAAATTCTTTTACTTGATTTTTTCTTATGCACTTTAATTACCTTACAGAAAAATAAATCTACATCATTTTATCTTTCTATCTTCCAATCTAGATCAATAACGAAAATATAAACACACGTTAAGCACTTACTCAAGTATCAAGCATCTTTCTAAAAAATTTACACAATTTAATTTTGTAACTGACTGCAATAGGTTTTGCTATTTTCCCCACTTTTGCATGAGAAAACTGAAGCACAGAGAAGTCACCTGCTCATGCAACACAGCTAATAAATGAAGGGCAGATTAATAATACATATGCACTGATTATGTAGTATATTGAATCTTGGCTGAGATTTACATATCTCCTTGTAGCTGTAATCAATGTATACTTGTTATTTTATGTTCCTTGCTTGATATATTTTGTTTATTCGTGCTCCTATTTGGATGATGATTTCTTTAGGTTATATAGCAGAATAAGGACACTGAAGAATAGAAAGGCTACTCTTCCACTATTGGAAACTGGCTACAGAGGACAGGCTGAGCTCCTCCCTGGAGGTTTTAAGAGGCTGCTACTATTCTGCAGGACCTCTTTTCCTCATAACCACCTCCACTGAGCTGCCCTTGCTTTTTCACTTCCCCCTTAGCAAACAGCTCTCTCCTAGGTCTGAGTAAACTGGGTCTCTACCTCCTAACTGCACAGCAGGTTCTCTTCTGTTGTCCCTCTGGCAACATAAGCACCAGATGCATATACTTTCTTTATAGGTAAACAGGGACCAATGACCCTCTAAAAAGAAACAACAAAATTCTTGACTCTACACCCAATATTTGCTCTGCTAAGGCAGGAAGGCTACTGATTGCCTATCAGTCTCCATCAAAGATCAGAGTGTGTTTCTGTGAAAACTCACAAGCAATTACTACAAATAATCCTTACCTCTTCTGACTCCTGGCATAATCAATTCCGTTTTCAAACCAAATACATGAACTGAATGGATTTTGGTAAAACCCGAGGTACAGGCATACCTCGGAAATATTGGGGGGTTGATTCCAGACCACCATAACAAAGCGAGTATCACAATAAAGCAAGTTGTAATCTTTTTGCTGGTGGAGAGTCTTGCTTTCAGTTTGTAAAAAACACAACACCTGTGAAGCACAATCAAGTGAAATACAACAAAATGAGGTGTTCCTGTAGTACATATCTTGCTAGGAACTCTGTCCTGCTAGTGTGACTTAGTAGAGATGGCTTCTAAAACCTAAGAAAGTGGTTATGATGCTTTGTCAATGTGGCAGTATTTTCTGTAAACTTTTGAGATTAAGAGTTGCAACCATTTATCACACAAAAGAAGACAGAATGGTATTATGAGAAGACTGAATGGTATTATGAACCTGCAAGTACTTAGCCCCATCAACCATCAGCCTACAACCAATCCCACACCTGCATCCACTTCCCTCCTCAAGCATTATTTTGAAATATTTTGAAATCTCGGGGGTGGGCATGTGTTCCAGAACCCTTTCTCATCCTTGGTTGACTGGTGGGTCAACCAAGTGTTCACAAAGGAAAGAAAGCAGGAAATGTTCCTGGCTTCAGTCTGGGTCTCATGAGACCAGTCAGTTCTAGCCAGCCCAGGAGTAAGGATGAGTGGACAATCCATTAACTCGGATGTGGCCCTAAGCTCATGGAGAACATTAATTCATTCATCAAGCGATAAAGCTATGAGTATCTACAGTAAGCCAGACTCTATGGAGGCACCAGGAGGTCTATAAAGATGAATTAAAAAGAACTTCAGTTATGTAAGATGTTATTTTATGTCATTATTGGAGGAAACTGGATGAAGGGTACACCGGAACTCTCTATTCTATTTTTGCAATATCTTGTGACTATAGTTATTTCAAAAAACAAAATTTAAACAACAAAAGTTACAACTTAGCTTTTAAAAGCTTACAGCTTAGTGAAAGGTAAGATATCCCTTCCTCTATGGCAACCTTATCCATATAAACTCAAATATAGAATGCAGACAGTGATAAATGTAACATTAATGTACATTAAGTTTAGAAGAAGTAAGTTTCCCTTCATTTGAGTACCACTAATGAAATGACTGCTATGAAGCTGGTACTTTAAATATGCCATGTCATATTTATAGGTACACATGTACTTGGAAACAGAGCCAGGTCATCAAATTGTTAACAGTGGTTATCCCAGGAAAAAGAGGAAGATTGGCAGGTGGAGAATCGTAAACGTAGGAATCTTTTTTTTTTTTTTTTTTTTTTTTTTGCTATAAGTATCTATGAATAGTTGATTTTTTCACAATTAGAGAGTATTCAAGTATTAACTATGTGATTTTTAAAATAACTTTTAAGTATATGTTATTATTGCTTTTCAGGGCCAACAAGTTGGTCATCACTATTGTCTTATCCCTATTTCTAGGCTAAGTCAGTGGCCCAGCTGGGGTGCCGGGTCTGCAGCATGAACATTTCTGCTAAGGGAGAGACTGAAAACAGAAGGTTTGGTTAGGAAACTACTAAAATATTCAAAAACAAAGTCAAGGCCAGAAATCAAGCAGTGATAGTGGAATAAAGGAGAGGAGGGGCCAAGTCAGAAAACGTACACAAGCAGAAAAGCATCATGGTGCTCAGAGAACGTGGAGCCTTGCTTGGCTGTAAAGTGAGAAATGCACTGGGATGAGGGAGTGAATGCAGGAATTATGGTTGGGTGTGTACACTGAAGCCTTATGGCAAAGCTGATGGGTTCTGAAAGTCAAGTTATACCTTTAAAGCCAAAGGGAACCCATTAAAGATTTGGCAACAAGTGGATTCATTCATTCAATAAGCATTTCTTAAGAGCTTACTATATGCTAGTCATATTGCCAAGCCCACAAGCTGGGAAGAGATCAAGTGTACTGAGAGAATATAAATCGGGTATAAAAATCGGAGTTTATGGGATGACTGAAGAGCATACACACAGTCAGGAGACTGACACAGGCAAGAGAAATGGACGGCCCAAACTGGTAGAAGATGATGGAAAGAATGGAATGGAAAGGAATGCAATGGAAAGAATGAAATGAAATTATGGGGGATAGATGCCAGAAGACTTCAACAAGACCCTGCCACTGGCTGGCTGTCAGGGGCACAGAGTCATAGCTACAAAGATGTGAGCAGACAGATGCCCTGCAGTCAGCAGACATTCATCACCACCCCAACCTCCCAAAGAGATATGACAAAATAATGTACTTGTGTTGATTTTTAAAAAATTAAAGATAACACATCACAATCCCTACTTCATACCACATGCAAAAATTAATGAAATAGAGTATAGTTCTAAAGACAAAAGATAAAACCATAAAAATTTTAGAAGAAAACATAGGAATCATCTTTTTGACTTGGCAGTGAGAAAACTTTATGTTCACAAACAGGAAACCCATATGGCAAAAAATTATATGAAAAGATGCTCAACCACTAGTTATCAGGAAAATGCAAATTAATCACAATGAGATACCATACACTCCCACTAGAATTGCCAAAATTAAAGTGCCTGACAATACCTACGATAACTCACTAGAGTTAGTGAGGATATAAAGCGACTGGAACCCTCATACACTCCTGGTAGGAGTATAAAACAGTACAACTACCTTGAAAAGCAGTTTGTCGGTATCTTAAAAATTAAATATACGTCTGCCCTATGATCCAGTAATTCCACTCCTAGGTATGTATCCAAGAGGAAAAAAAAAAACATGTTCATAAAAACACTTATACATGAATGTTCATAAAAGGTTTATTGATTACTAAGAACAAGAAGTTGTCTAAATGCTCATCAACTGGTGAATTGATAGACAAAATGTGGTATATTCAGTATATTTATATAATGGAATATTACAAAAAGGAATGAGCTTTCCCCAAAAAGTTAAATGCAGAATTACCATAAGGCCCTGCAATTCCGTTCCTAGGTATACACACAAAAGAAATGAAAAATGTATATTCACTCAAAAATTCATGCACAAATGCTCATAACAGCATTATTCATAAAGTCAAAAAGTGCAAACAATCCAAATGTCCATCAGTCGATGAATGGATAAACAAAACGGGGCATAACTATACAATAGATTATTATTGAGTCACTAAAAGGAACAATGATACATGCTACGACATTGATGAACCTGGAAAACATTATGCTCAGTGAAACAAGCCAAACGCAAAAGGCTCCATATTGTGTAACTGCATTTACTTGACATGTCTAGAATATGTAAATCCATAGAGACAGAAAGTAGATTAGTGGTTGTCAGGGGAGAGGAGGAGGGACTGGGAAGTGACTGTTAACAGGTAGGAGGTTTCTTTTTAGGGTAATCAAAATGTTCTGGAACACTGGTGATGGTTGCACTCTATAGTGAATATAGTAAAAATCACCGAATTGTACTCTTTAAAATGGTGAATTTTATTATGTAAATTATATCTAAATTTTTAAAAGGAATGAACTACAGATACAAACAACACATGGGTGAATTTTTAAAACGTACTGCTGATCAAAAGAAACCAGACATGAAAGAGGACATCCTATGCAACTCTGGGTCAGAAATCAGTGACTGAAATCAGTTGCTGCCTAAGGCAGTGAGACGGAGGGAAACTTTTTAGGGTGGAAGAAATGTTCTATATCTTGACTGGGATAGTAATAACACAAATATATACATTTGTCAAATATCAATCAAAATGTATACTTAAAAATGGGTTTATTTCATTTAATGTAAATTATATCTTGTTAAAATTGAAAAGTTTTAAAGTCTGACAACATGTAGAAATAGCTAAGATTGAGCAACAGAATTCTTTCACTAGTGCTAAGAGGAGAAATCAGTAGAACCACACTCAAGGGCTATTAGTAACACCTAAGGTTTGGGCTATTAGCACAAACCTTCCAGCATAGCAACTCTAGTACTAGGTAGATACATTAAAGAAATTCTTCTATATGTGAACTGAGGCTTGAACAAAACTATTCACTGCAGCACTACAGTAATAGCAAAATTTCCACTGACAGAAGAACAAATAAATCGTACTTACTACATTACAGCTAAAGTGAAAGGGCTACAGCTATAGATACCAACACACACAAACTTCAAAAACATAAAGCTGAGCTAAAGGTTGAGGTAAACAGGTAAGCTGCTGATTCTATTGATGATACCATTTTATAAAAGTGGTTTTAAATATGCAAAACAGCCTTATATTTTATGTGTAGATACATACATGTATATAAAAGCATGCCTAAGAAGTATGCTTAAATGTGTGGAAATAATAACACCAAAATCAGGAAAGTGGCTATTTCTGTGGGAAATAAAGAGATTTAATAAAAAAGAAGCGCCCAGTGGACTCAACTGTATTTTTACCTTATTTCTTAAGTTGTGCGGTGGGTACACAGGTGTTCATTGTATTACAGTCTATATTTTTTTACATGCCTGAAAGACTTTATAATGGTTTTATGCATAATTTCTTCTTCTACCTTTATAAAACGTGTGTTTCTTTTATTTCACAGATTGATTTGTTCTGCTTCTTAAGTTTTGGACAGTTGTATTCAAAGAAAACACATTTTGATTGGCATAAGGAATTCTACTTTTTTAATGTTTAAATTTTGCTCTATTTTCAATAGTCTCTTTTATTTAAAAAAAATTCTTTAGAGCATTTGCTGTAATGCCTTAAAGCATCAACATTTAAATAAGTTATACAGATTAATTGAAAAATAGGAACAATTTGTCTTAAAAGCCCAATGTATATTGCACTGTTAGCTAGTAAATCTTAATTTTTATCTTTATACAGACTGAAAAATTCTGCATTTTCATTTACTTGCTGTTAAATGACATATGTAAAAATCACTATTAATTAAATTCAATGTTGTCCTTAATTTGGTTCTTGTGATTCTAGTCAAAGTTCCCCACACATCATTTACAAGCGCAAAGGTGGAGGTGCTGTCTCACAGGAAGCAGTGGGGTTTCAGCCACGCACACGAGCTCCGGAACCAGACCCCGGCTGATTCCCAGCTCTCTCATGTTCCGTGACCCACAGTAAGTCACTTGGCTTCTCTATTGCCTTCCCTTTAGTCTGATATACTAATAACCTAAGAGTGCTTTGTCTAAATAAGGCAATTCATGCGTTGCTCTGTAATATGTACTTCCCCTACTCCCACCTCATTCGCATAAGGAAATATGCACATATGCAAAGGTGCTCATAGGGTGGCATGCAGACTAACCATACTGCTTCCAAGAGTTTCCTTTAGAGTGACAAAAATGAAAATGTTTCTATTTTTTCTCTAAACATAATATATCATCCATACAGTCATATCCTTGGTAATCATAAATTAACACAAATAAATAAAACGGTGAATAAAACCTTGTCATGAAGAGGCATTTTATAAAAGCCAAAAACTTAATGTTGGCTCCCAGGTCTTTCAGTATCAATATTTAGAGTTTAAACGCTTCCTTGGCATCCTGTCCCCTTCCTGTAAAGGTTAAGGTTACTATGTCACTTGAAAGCAGCGGCCCCACCCAAGGCCCCTTCCCCAATCATCCTCATCTCCAGACACTTCACGACACCGTCTCAACTTAATGACCTATAGCAATGCAGCCCTTCAAAACCATCTCTGCAGCTCTTGCCTGCCTCTAAGCCCACTCATACACAGTGGTCCCCAAACTTTTTGCTTATATCACCCCTGGAAGAATTTCTATATATCACCCTCAGACATTTTTATTTTGACAATTCTTAAGTTAAAATAGCTAGAAAGCATGCAAATTCTTGCATGCTGTAATATTAACATTTTAAAAATGAAATGTTACATCACTTTTTAAAAACTATCTAATGAAACCAAATACTATAGTGTTTTGATACAACCCACCAACTCTCATTTAAAAAACACACTAACAAACTCTTCCTTAGCATAAATTATACATTGTTACCTTTTCTCATAGAACCTGTATTTCCATTCTATTTCTCCCACATAATTTTGCTCTGATGTAATATTTTTCATGCTTGAAAAAAACTTAAACATCCTATCGTACTTCTTTGCAATAATAAAATTATGCTTATATCTTTAATTATCTTAATTTCCTATTAATCTGTAATTTAATTTCCTACAATCTGTTATTTTTTCATTGAGTTGTCATTACAAAATTCTGTATGTAACCAATTAAAAAGTAAAATTTTATTCGAACCACATCTTTTAATGAAATTAGACATGTTTTTTCCTTTTTAATTAGTTCATGTCTTTTTAGCTGTTGGATATTTTACATGCAAATTAATAAATTAAGAATTCTTATTGGTAAAATGATATAGATTCAGCATCACTTCTATTCCAATTTTTCGCTTTTACAGATAAAAGGGCTGAGAATTCTTATTTACTTAAACAAGTAGAGGAAAATGAAAGTTGTATTATAGGAATGTTATTAAATTCTTTTACCTCCTTCCAAGTATATGAAAAAATATTATATTTTGATCTATTATCAAAAATTCTTTTACACCTATGTACTATTTCTATAGAGGTTTGACTTGAATATAATTATGAAGAATCCATCAGACAAGTTCAAATTAAGTGACATCTATGAAACAACTGACCTAGACTTTCAAAAACATATATGTTAAATAATATCCTAAATGCGATCATCGTACTGTTAGATGGGAAAATGTCCTTATTTTTAGATGAATGCCTAAGTATTTAGGGGGTGAAGTCTCAAGATGCTTTCAACCAACTCTCAAAATTTTCAATAAAGTAATAATTATAGATAGATGATAGATAGCTAGATCAAATGAATCATCATAATAATTGTATTATAATAGATGGTACAAACAAATGAGGCAAACTCTACACAACTGGTGAATCCAGGTGGAAAATATAAGGCTGTTCATTGTATTTTTCTTGCAATCTTCCTATGTGTTTGATATTTATAAAATTAAAATTTGGGAGAATTATTTTTAATGATTTAATTGCTGTGAAATCAATTATGTTTTTCAAATTTGTTAAAAGCAAAAACTGAAAATCACCTAACTTGTAATAGAGCTTGTTGTCCATCATTAGAGTCATTCATTTTCTCATTTCCCAGGAAGTAGTGCATAAAAAATTCTCAGACCAAGACTTATCCAGTGACTGCTAAATAAACTGGTTACTCTTCTACTTTGAAGCACCAGTTCTAAATCTAATATTAGAGAGAGTTGAGATATTAAAATATTTCCATACATCTTTGTCAATAAAACATTTTTATTATTTACATCTTATCATGTGCTTTCAATACATTTTCATCAAAACCATGGAATTACACACCTAGCTTACTCAGCTTATGGAAAATGCCCACCATGTAATTGAACTTGCAAAGTCAGTCCTCTGTCAAATCAATCATTCAAATCAGATGTACTTTCTTAAGGAATAGACTTATTTTTTTCAATTCAAATGATGTGTAAATATATTTCCCTATGACAACCTTCTAACTTTTGAATTCTACCACAGAGAGAGGAAAAGAGGGAGAGGGGGAAGGGGAGGAAAAGGAAATAGAATTGAAAGAAAAAAAGATTGCCCCCCCAAAATAAAATAAAATAAAATAAAATAATAAAGTAGTATTGGATTATAATTTTTATAAAAAAAGAAAAGATGATTACGCATTGCCATGAGTCTGCTGCCTGGATGAAATAAGGTACCTCTGGATACTTTCTCATGGATCTGATTCTCTCAGATTTTCCTACCAATGTCCTCTTTGTTTTGCTATCAAAAGACTCTCTCTCAGAGAACAGCAGAGGCAAAATTACTAAAAGAAATATATTCTGTGTCATCTCTTTCATTAGCATCCATAGGTTTTTACGCCCTGAGACAATACACCTTAATAAGATTCAAGATGGTAAGAGAAATACTCTTTCTTCATTTGTAAACTGGGAGAAGGAATTGTAAAAGAACACTGTCTTCACCATAGGCATGCATGCTCTCAAGCAGACTGTTTCATGAAAGTGAACATACTAAAGTTGAGGGCTTGGAAACTGGTGCCTTTAAAATTGTGGCTCTCAAACTTTTTGGTCTTAGGACTCTTTTACACTTAAAAATGACTGAGGACCCAAAGAGCTTTTGTTTTATGTAGGTTACCTCTACCAATACTTAGCATAAATAGATATTAAAACTAGGACTTCTAAGAGATACTTATTTGTTCAATTTAAAACAACAAATCTATTACATAGAAATGACATATTTTTATGAAAAATAAGTATATTTTCCAAAACTAAAACAAGTGAGTGAACAAAGTGACATCTTTTACCTTTCTACAAATGTTACTAATGTCTGGCTTCATATAGGACAGCTTAATTATCCTGTTTCCACATTAAATACGCTGTTTTAAAGTATATGTTGTTTTAAAGTATATGAGAATTTAGCCTTACGAAAATAGGTAGTGAGAAAAGGGAAGCGTACTCTAATAACCTTTTCTGATAAATGTGGATATACTTCTTTGATACTACACCAGAACTCGAAAAGTGGTAGTTTCTTAAAAGTTAACTGCATTGTAGAAACTGAAATCATATCATAGAACTTCTGGTATTTGGTTACATTAAAACCTGCTGGTCCCTCTGACACTTGGAGTAGATCTTTTGCCCAGGCATAGTTTGGTAACATCAGGTATTGGTCATTTAGCCTGTACCAGTTGGTTACTGAATGACACTGCTCTTCCAATGTTAACACATTTTGTTCTATAATATTTTACAAATCACACGTATTAATATCACCACCAATCTCATCAGGAAAGTTGTTAAGTATTGGGAAGCTGGCAAGCATGCAGTGGCAGGTTCTAGTTTCCTGAATGTCTTAATTTTTTACTTGGAAGCTATAATTTTATCTTTGGCAACAAATATTGTTCGTTGTCTTCCATGAAGTGACAGACTCACCTACTTCATTTATGAGAAAATGTCTGCTACCTACTCAACTCTAAATAACCACAGTTTGTCATTCTTTCAAAATAAATGGTATTTCATGAAAAAAGCAACTAGTTCAGCTTGCAACTCGCCCAACTGCACCAGTGCTTCTCCTTAAGACTGTATTTCAGTGTTCCTCAGAAGTGCTTCCTGAAACATCCCATTTCATCCATAGAATATTTTAAAATATATACTTAAGACTCAAGGTATAATAAAATTAATAATTTGACTGCTTTGTCAAGGGCATTCTTAGATGAACCTTCATTTTTTTTTTTTAATTGTAAGTATATGGAGGTGGAAAATACAACTAACAATCTGGTCCCTCTCCCAATTCTACTGTGTTCTTATGCCTGGCATTCAGGGAATGCAGGGCAGGACTTAAGCCCTTCCATGACACCCCAGGCTGCCCTAGTTCTGTTCCCAAACCTGTACTCCCTTGTACAGCCATACCATCTCACCTTCTTATCATCAATGACTGTGGCTTTTCCTCTCAATGTACAGGAAGCTGCCAGAGAAGGGCAAGGGCTGTCTTAGTTATGCCTCAAGGCTGCCTGAGTTATTCCATGTATTAGTAAATATGACTCACTTCCTTTTTGAAATGTACTTCCCATTTTATTTCCTATAAAATCAAACTTTTAATATGTTACAAAAACGCAGTCCCTGATTTAACAGGACCTATCTCATGAATCCCAGTTTTGATCATTCATCCCTTCTCCAGCCATCTCCCTTATTTACCAATTCAGAGTAAATTTTGGGTGAATCTAAATCTATAATCTGAGATCAATACAAACAGTCCCTGATTTATAAGTACTTGATTTCCCACACCAACCATAATACTAATAAAAGCCCCCACTTTACCAGAACTCCTATGATAGAAAAATAAGCTCTGGTTAGGGAAAGCTCTTTGGGAAGACAGCAATCTGTGAATCAGGGTGGTCCTCACTGATCTCCAAGGACAGCATTCGGCATTGGGCTGGTTAGAATACAAGAATCAGTAATCTAATCCTCAATCCTCAATTCTCAAAACAGGTACTATCTCTATACTTACTTTACAAATGAGGAAACTCAGGCGTAGAGGAGGAATGTGCTTGAGGAAGGAAGCACAGCTGGGTAGGCCCAGGCTCTGTGTCAAACCATTCTAGACCAGGGGTTGGCAAACTTATCCTGTAAAGGGCCGAATAGTAAATGTTTTAAGCTCTGCAGGCCATTCAGTCTCTGTTGCAACTATTCAACTCTGCTGATATCATGGGAAAGCTGCCATAGGCAACATGTAAATAAGTGAGTGTGGCTGTGCTCCAATAAAACTCTATTTACGAACACTAAAATTTGAATGTCAGATAATTTTTATGCATCATAAAACAATATTCTTCTTTTGATTTTTTTTTTCATTCAAACATGTAAAAACCATTCATAGATCAGGGGCTGTAGAAAAACACGTAGTGGGTCTGAGTGGTCTGCAGACCACAGTTTCCCCACCCCTTCTCCAGATCACCACCAGTCAGTCCTGAAAAAACTGGGGATGGGGTACAAGTAGAAACCCTCTTCATAGAATGATGTCAGAAGCAAACTTGGTAGATTACAACAATATCTTTACCCAAAAAATGAAAAAAGAAACCTTGCCACCACAACCTGGACCAACATGACCATCAGCTGCCTAGATCCAGGACTCAAGGCAGCCTCTCTGAGTGTTGAGGTACAACTGTGGCCCTAACTGACCTCAATGGCTCCATCCACCCTTGTCCCCTAGAATCTGTCCTCCACTCTTGAGTCACAGTAATCTTCAAAATTAAGTCAAATTATGTCTTCTGCTTAAAACCTACAATCGAATCCAAATCCAAAGTCCTTACCATTTTCTCTTTTAAAAAAGAAGACTATCAAAAATAAATCCTTTCAGTTCATGCATCTCTAAGGCTGTATTAGATCTATATTTCTCTACCTTCACCCCCAATTCCCTACCAATCTGCTTCCTTGCTGTTCCTCCAACAGACCAAAGGCACATACACCTCAGGGGGCTGCTCTTGCTTGGAACACTCTCACCCAGGTATCTTCCTGGCTGCCTCCTGCATCCCTCTCGGTCCTTGTTCCATCCCTTACCTTATTGCAGAGGCCTTTCCTGATCATGGTTCATACATACTCTGTAAACCTCTTTCTTATCCTGCTTTCTTTTTCATAGCACTTATCATCTGTTATATAATTATTTATGAAAATATATGGCTCTTGAAGGCAAGGACTCTGTTTTGTTCACTGCCATATATCTAGCACCTAGACAGTCCCAGATACTTAGCAGATGTTCAATAAATGTCTGTTGAATGTAATGTATAAATGACTAGTATGTAAATTATACCTCAATAGAGCTTTTATATTTTTAAAAAGAGGTTATTTCCAAATGTTTGCTATTAAAATATTAGTAATATTAGTATTCTACCCATATTATTTGCATTATTATAATAGTTATTATTAATAAAGAGTCCTGCTGAATTTCATTCATATTTTATTGGAAAATTTGGCAATATCTATCAACAAAAAATGTAAAGGCAATCTTTTTGACCTGACTATTTTTCCCTTTTGGAGTTTATCCAACATATACACTCATACCAATCTGCAAAGATATATGAAAAAGATTGTGCTCTGCAGAACTGTTTGAAAAACTAGAGTCAAACTAATCATTCCACAGCAGGGTAGATCAGGGACAAAGGAATCAAATCCCAAGTCACCTATTAAATCTTAAACTATCTAAATCCCAGTCATAAAATGGGAATAATAATAGTACTACCTCGTAGGATTGTTACGAGACTTAGATGACAAAATACCTGTAAAAACTTAACAAGTGACTAGCATATAGTAATTATTTATTAAATATTGACTATTACAGCCATTACTATTTTCAATTGGACAAACACTTGTTGAATGAATTGTGGGCTTTCCATATGATGGAATAGTATATGAAATTTAAAAGAATACGGAAGATTTATATGCACTGATATGGAAAGAGTTCCAAGATGCTAAGTAAAAAAAGGGAAATTGCTAAACAAGATTATAGAATGATCCCAGTTACAATATTTTAATCTATATGTGTGTGCAATTACATACGTATATATGCATATATGTGTATGTGTATGTTTATATGTGCATAGAACATTTCTGGAAGAATACTCAGAAACTGGGTAATGGGACTGAGGAGAAAGGAGCATGTTTACTCTTCACTTCATAACATTTAGAACCATACTTTTTCCAATGAGAAAATTTTTTATTTTTAAAAATTAAAAGAAAAATGTTAAAGAGGACTTGCTTACCAAAAGGTAGAGAAAAAAGCACTTGATTAAAGAGAAGTTATTGACAAAAGAAAGTTTCCACTGAATTCTAAAATTGGCAGTGGGTAGAAAAACCCTACACACATATTTAAAAAAAACAGTCCACTGTGAAAGAGCAGACTTTATCGAGGCTCTGGGTCATGTACAATCCTATCAGAAATCTATTAATTACTGGCTTCTGAAAATATTCACCTTATCTGCTGCAGACTTCCATCTGAGACTTCCATCTTCAGTTTCAAATAACGTTTTTATTTTTAAAGTACTTAATAACTTATTGGATTTGTGTAATACTGACCTAAAAGGCAATGGAAATAATACAATTGATTTTTAAATTTCCATCCCCCGGTGTTTCATTGTGATTATTTCATTTTCTAAACTTGGGCTTAAAATAACACTAGAAGAAATTTAAACATCTTTACATCTCAAATTCTCACCACTACAACACAAAGCAATACAAATTAAAGATCAAAGTTCCAACATAAAGCAAATGTTAGAAATAATTTCCAGAGAACAGATTAAAATTACAGCAAGACTTTGCACGCTAAGGAGATTTAAAACTCAAAGGAGAACACTGCTGCTGAGACTGAAGGAACAGAAGTTCAGAAGCAAAAGAGACCAAAAAGAAACAACTACTTTATATCTCACTCTTTTCTCAAAGTTTTGACTAGCAAAGAGCATCTCTTTATGAAATAGGCAGCAGTACTTAGTAATTTTAGAAGATGGCTAAAGATCTATATGTTAAAATACCAAAAGAACATTAATCTCCTTGGCAGTGTTGGAATGATACACATATGTTACTGTGAGGCAAATTGCCTAAAAAATATTCAGTTTGTCTTATCAATCAGATATAACATTAAGAACATCACCATTCTAACATTAGTTACCAGAATTGTGCATTAAGGGAGGTTGTGAATATTTTCAAGAAAGATTTTTAACAGAAGGAGCAGTCCTCTCAATGAGATAGATGGCTTTGGTTGTACAGAAGGAAAATGGTACATGACTCCTCCCCCACCGACCTTCAAAAGATCCGTCTTTCAGAGACTTCTCCACACAATACCCCCAAATGGGAAGCAGATCCTGTAGGAAAGAACTGGATTCCCACCTCACTACATGTGTGCCAAGGCAGTTAAGTAAGAGGGACACCAATGTCTGTGGGCCTTGCATCACTTTACTCAATAAATTATACCTCACACACTGTCCTAGTTTTGGCAGATGTGTCATCCTTAGTAACATAATAAAAATCCATATTTTGACCTGAATCCAATCACTTCTCACCATCTCCTTTGCAACTTAAGCCCTGCCTTCTCTCACCTGCAAGGTCTTGCTGACTCTGACACTGCCCCCTCAGTCCATTCTCTACCAAGTAGTCAGTGGTGTTTTTAAAACACAGCACATACCTTTCTTCTACTTTAAAACCTTCCAAAGACTTCACTGTTACACTTGAAATAAAATCCAAACTCATTCCCAGGTCACACAGGCCCTGCCTGATAGGTCTTTGTCTCCCCAGAACCTCATCTACCCCTCTCCCACCTTTAGACTAACTGCTAGCTCACATGAAACTTCCTTCTATTCTGTAGACAAGCCAAGTCCATTGCCATCTCAGAGTGTCTGCTTTTGCTGTTCCCTCTGTCCAGAATACTCTTCCCTCCCTCTTGCAAGACTGGATCTTTCTCATCGTTCAGGCCTCAAGCCACCTCCTCAAATCCTATGCAAAGGAGCACTCCTGCTGCTTTCTAGACTGATTTTCTTTCACTATATGAAATTCTTATTTATTTGCTGACTTTGTTGTCTGTCCCCCTCTTCTACTACCAGCATTAGTCCACCAGTTCCCTATGAGCAAAACCCCTGTCTTACATACCTCTGTATAACAGTGCCTGGCAGAGTCAGAAGAGTCAAAAAATGGTTGATAAATAGTTAGAACTCACAATTATTTTTTAATAAGTATATATTTTTTCTCAATAAATAGATACTAAACGTACAGCAGTTACATTCTAGATAATTGTGGTTCTCTTTAAATGGGGTCCTAAATTACAGAACAAAATATTTTTAGTTCATCTGATAAACAAAGGCTAATTTCTTAATATTTTTTCAATCTTCAAACTATGAAAGTCATTGACAAAATGAGCAAAAGGTATAAATAGCTCACTAAAGAGTAAGATAAATTACCCCTAAATATACATAAAGATGTACAATTTTACTCAAAATAAGGCAAAAAAAAATTATAACTACTAGATATCACTTTTCACCTTTTGCCATGGTAAAGATAAAAATTAACACTTTATAGATTATGAATAAACATGTTCTGTCACACATGGCTGATAGGAGCATAAACTGATATAATCTTTTTGGAAAGCAATTGGGAATTATCTATGAAAATTAAAAGTGCACATGCCCTTTGACTTAACTTTTAGGAATTTATCCTATGGATATATTTTCATAAAGGCAAAATAATGCACTTGCACAAGAATATTCACTACCACATATCCTGCAGCCAAAAAACAATGTAAACGTCCAGAAATCATAGGACATTCATACAAAGGAATATTTTGCAGCCCCATAAAAGAATCAAGCAGCTCTTTACAGGCTTGTAGGGAACAATCTCCATGACATGTTGGTTAGTCAAGAAAGCAAATTTCAGAACAGTGTTATATCACTGTTTTTGTAAATATATATGATATGCTTGTCGATATATAAAATGTCTCTGAAATGACACGAAATACTATAACTTTAGTTATACCTAGAGAAAATAACTGAATTGCTGGGGAATGGAGAAAGGTATGCTTTTGGAGCTCTTGGACTTTAAACTATTATCCGTATGATTATTAACCATCTAAAACAAATCAATTTACAAGATCATGTTCATACCCAAAACATTTTCTAATCATTGATTTAGAAAACCTCTCAAGATTTCTTCCAAACTTCAGATTGAATGCCATTCCAAAATTTTAGAGATTAAAACATTTATATTATTCTTATCTTTATAACTTTTACACAATAAGTACTTGATAAATAATTGTTCCTTGATTTAACAGACTTTTTTCTCATTCCAGCACAAGATCTCATCCTCCTCAACTAAGAATACCACCACCTAAAGCTCACAGCCTCATCCTACACAACTCTTCAATCGCTGCAAGGGGAGATATATTCCTGTAAGGTTATATTTTGAAATGTAATAGAAACAGTAGATATTTATTTTGCCGGAATAATAATTTTTCCTCGTAGCTATCATAATAAATAGAACAAGAGAATGTAGCTGCCTTCCAGGGCTTTTCAACTCATCTAGTTTAGAAGCTAGGATGTTTATATGAAAAAATAACTACTATGCTAGGAAGAATATTGTAGGTGCCAAATAAGTAGCACTAGTAAGTAATCCCTCAAAAAATTCAGGAGGAAGATCACATTTATTAGGGTAATAAAGAAAGGCTTTGAAAGAGAAATAGAATCTGAGTGCAGCTTGATGGATGATCCAGTTTCAAAAGGCAAGGGAATGCACTAAGGCACATTTGGATAGTCTGGGAACCAGTGAACAGGCCAGGTTAGACAAATGGAGCCTGCAGGTGGTGGAAGTGCTTCTAGCTCCTGGATGTCTACTTAATCAGTCCCCGAACCTGTATTCTTCCAATGCTCTGCATTAATTTTGATTCTTCCTAACAGCTCCCTAAGTTGTCATTTCTCCTCTTACCACCTCAAAGCAATCTAAGCTCTCATTCCTTCTCTCTGGAAAACTCTCGCCAAACTCATCCTCCTGTTTCCAGTCCATCCAACTTCAATTCACAGTACACAATCATGATATTATTTTACATATACAACCCACTCACCCCAAACTCACCAACAGCTAACTCCTTGTAATATAAAATGATTCTCCCACTCATTCCAGTCCTTCTAACATCTGCTATCCATCTACCTCTCACATCCCCTAAATATAAAAATTTCAAGCCCATGTCCATAATATTTCTTTTACATGAAAAGTCCTTATTTTATTCCCGGGTGGGGCACGCATGGTTGCACAGGCTGCAAACACAGTAATTTATATAAACGATACTCCCTGCCCATGTCAACAGTGTACAACCTCTGCAACCTCCCAAAGATGACTTGTTTCCATCCTCCCTCACCTTGAAAGCCTCCCCAGAACAGCTCAACTCAATTATTGGACTGATTATGCCTCTGATTCCTACATCACCAACCTGACTCCTTTTCTTTACAAATAAAAGTTATAATATTTAGAACACCAAGAGTACCTTAAACACAACAGATAACTCAAAAGATGCTTGCAAATTATAATGGACTAAGTCAAGAAAGGAGGATTGTGGCATAAAGAACCTTAATGGCCAAGATATAAGTTTCGACTTTACTTGGTAGATGCCAGATATGACCAAATGTTCAGAATGATATTTCAGAAAGACTAATTTCAGCAACCATAAGCAAGCAGGGGCTGAGAGATTATACCCAAAGTATCAGCTAAGGGGCCCTCTTGGTTGGAGACCTGTGGGAGGCTCCCTCAGTCATTCAGCCATCCTTCAGTTTATCTGTTTGGAATTATAGGTATTGGTTTGTATATGCCTATCAGTGCCTCAGAGTGAAGCTTGAAACTGGACCATTAAGCCAAGAAAAATATGCTTTTGCCTGAAATATCTGCGTATCTAGGAAACAGTTCTGACTTGAATAATTATATACATACATAAAATACGTATACACAAATTAAGCATTACTCTTATCTTCTTCCTTCACTTTTGCAGTCTTCCTTTTTTCCATCTGTCTCTTCCCTTTTTGGTTTTTCTCTCTCTCTCTCTCTCTCAAATTATTATTCATGTCTCTCATTTCTTTCTAAATGCTTTACTTTAGTATCTCCAGGCTGCCCTCCTCTTCTCCCCAAACTCCCTCCATCCCCCTAAAATTATTGTTCAGGTTGACTATTTTTGCTTATTTATTGATTTAGCCAACTCCCCTCGGTTTTTGTACCAATAATTCAATTCTCCTATTTCTTTTGCTAATATAGCTTGAACCTTCACTAACCTTAGCATACTGTAATTACTAGTGAATCATTTCAAAGCCAATCTTTCATAGCTTATTTTCCTACGACCCTTTAAAAGAATCAAGGGTACTTATCTATTTAGGTATATAAATTAATTTCATTGTGCTGCTGAAGTACCAAATAAGTAATTCTTATCTGTGAATTGAAAACTGTTAACTTAATACACTAAAAGAAATGAGTTTCCTAATGAATTTCCTTTCAAAGCATGTATCTTGGATTTCATGCCAAGATGGCCTATCAGTAATGGACTCTGTAGTACTAGACAATTTTATTTACTTAGATTTCTATTAAAATCTTTACTCTCCAAAGGAAGAATATGACGAGGAAGTAATCCACTGCAACATCAAGGCACATAGGACCATTAGAAATAGGCACATGCCTGTCATGAAAAGATTACCTGGTGCAACCTAATTTTAAAAATGAATAAAGGAGGATTCTTAAAACAGTACCAAAGGTAAAACAAAATATGAAATTTTGTATTTCTGCCCAAACAGGCTGTCTCCCTCAAAAGTCCAACTAGACTCTGCTTATTCCTCCTACCAAATATACAAAATAAACTAGTACTAAGAACAAAGGCATGTTATTGTTATTGAAAGGTAAGAATGATCTAAGGAAAGATTTAAATACTTTCCACTCATCCTAGTAAAGTGAAAAAAATATATACTCATATGCTGCTTCTGCACTTAGGGCATTTCAGCTTTTTCTCCTCCCCCAGGGTAACTGTTTTTCCCTCCTCATACTGAAGATCCCTATGAACGTCACGGCGTGACTCTTTGGTGGTGGCAGGTGCGTTGTTAACTCCACGCTTTGTAGGAAAGGAGGAAAGAAAAGGACACAGACATCCATTATTTAGAGTCTATGCTAAGTTAATCTCTTTTATAACAACAATTCTATTACAGTATATATTATGCAGAATGTATAATAGTTTAACGAGACTTCATCTTTTCAAACACCACTGAAATCTGGCAAATAACTCAAACGGCTCTTAGCTCAATTTCAAATTGCTTAATACTAACAATAAAAGTTTAGAGAAACCTAATTCACCGGGTGCTAATTGCTCCAAAGTAATCTCCAAAGATGGGAGGGAGGCCTGTCATTATCTGTCCCTCCCCATGCCCGGCTGACGGCCCCCAAGAAGGGCGTCTCGTGTGCGGACCAGAGGCGGTCTGCGCTCTGGGAAAACTGGGTTGGGGAGTGAGGTGAGGCCCAACGCGTCCCTTAGTTGGCCACGCTCGGGACCTCGCTGGACTCAGAACCCAGGTCAGCTCGCTAGGCCACCCCGAGGCGGACGGGACAGAGACGGGACGGACGGACGGACGCGACAGGACGGACGCAACGGGCAAAGAAGCAATGCGTCCTACCCGGAGGGCTCCCTCCCAGGGCCGGCAGAGTACCTGCTCCGGTCATCCAGGCTGCGGTTGTCGGCCGCCGCGGCGCGCCAGTCGGGCAGCGTGCTGGCGCACAGCACCACCATGGACACGATCACGAACACCACCGACACGCTGGCCAGGATCTGCGCGGCCAGCGACGACGTGGGCTCCTCGAAGGTGCGCCGCATGCGCTCCAGCCAGCGCCTGGAGGGGGCCGCGTCGGCCCCGCCGGGGCGCGCCTCGCCGCGCGCGGGCGCGCCGGGCTCGTCGGCGGAGTAGAAGGTGTAGGTGTCGGACATGCGGTCGTCCAGGCGCCGCTGGCAGCAGTACTCGAGGTGCGCGCCCTCCAGGCCCCAGTAGACCATCTCGTTGTAGAAGGAGAGCTCGCACATCCGCGGCGCGAAGCGCAGCTTGCCGTGGCCGCGCACGTACAGCAGGATGAAGCCGAAGGCCTCCGAGTGCCGGTCGAAGAAGTACTCGTTGCGCTCGCGGTCGTAGTCGTCGCACACCTCGAGCACGTCGCGCTCCGAGCGGCAGCCGTGCAGCCGGCTCACGCGGCGCAGCGGGAAGTCCTTCAGCAGCTCGCGGGACAGCGAGTACCGGGCGCCGCCCACGTTCAGCACCACCGAGGCGGCCCCGCCGCGCCCGAAGGTCATGGCTGGCGGCCCCGGGCTCCGGGGGCGCCGCCGCGCGGGCGCTGCCTGCTGTGCGCCGGCCGCCCCGGGGGCGCGCCGTCGGGCACCCCCGGCCGTGCGGCCCGCTGCGCCCCGGGGCTCCGCTCCCGCCGCCGCGTCCCGGCGGCCCCTAGGTTCTAGCCTCCTCGGCAGCCCAGCGTCGCTCCTAGAGACTCGCCCTCCGCGCGGCGGCGCCTGCGGGTGGCCGGGGGGCCTCTCCCGCGCCTCCTGCGCCCCACTGACCGCGAACGCGGATGCCAGCGCCGCTGCCGCCTGAGCCCTGGGGATGCCCCCTCCGAGGCCGGGACGTCGTCCGCCCTGACGGGCACGGGCACCCGTGGGGATGCCGGCGCGGGATGGCTGTGGGTCCCCCGAGCTCCCTCCCGCCGCCGTCCAGAGGCGACAGCAAAGTGAGCGGGTTCGGAGGCGACCGGGAGCCGGCTCTGCGAGCGGCGGGGGCGGGGCCTCCTTGCCTCCCGGCTCCGCTCCGCTCGGCTCACCTCCCTCCGCGCGCCGCCCGCCTCTTCCCACCCGCGCCCGCACCTCCCCGGTTCGCTCGGGTTGGGATTCCCCGGCGCCCCGCCCTGGTCCTCGGGCTCCCCGCCTCTGGACGGCGTCCTCCCCATCCGCTCCCGCCTGCAGTGGCCGGGAGGGGTCCGCGGGGCGGGGAGCAAGGAGCCCCAGGGTGGAGGTGGGAGCCGAGCCCCGCGGCCGGGTCGCCCCTCCCGAGTCCCGCCCCGGGCCATCGGGATTCCTCGGACAGCCTCCAAGGGCCCTTTTGACAGTCCCAAAGAGAGGAGGCTGGATGGTAAGGAGAGGAGAGCCCTGGGGTGCGGTACTGGAGGGGCGGAGACAGACGGCGTTTGGAGAGCTTTTTCCAGAAACTATCCAGAACCCAGCCTGTTTTCTGAGACCGCCCAACGGATTTCTCAGAGAAAGCACCCCAGCAACTGTTTCTCTTGCCGACTTTGCTCTTCCTCTCCCGGTGTGGAGATCACGTACCGTGTGCTCCGAAGGCGGCCACACTCCCCAGCACTCAGCCTCGGCGCTACCCTCCCACGGAAGGGAGCAGCCCCAGCCCCCTCTTTCTGGGGCACCGGTCCTAAGAGGGCGCCTACGTGTAGTGCGCCTGGACCCCATCGTGAAGCTTTCTGTAGAGTAGGGTCAAAGTCTGGAAGAATCGCCTTGCCACTGGCAAGAAGAGAACTGCTCGTTGCCTACATCTGCATCCTCCTTTCCATAAAGTCTCGATTTCTTTCCCCCGTGCACCCCCAAGCCGGCTGCAGCACCGGCCCTCAGAGCTTTAAGAGCTTTTTAAGACTCCGCCGAGCGAACTGCCATGCTCTCTGCTCTGATCCATGCCCAGGCAGTGGGTGCCGCTTGGCAGGGATTATTTTAAACTGCTACCAGCTAGTCTCACGACATCCGACACCGGCAGCCCAGCCCGCGAAGTGCCCGCCAGAGGCGAAACAGGTGAGTCGTAAGGCAAACTATGTTAAATGCGAAACAAATACTGGAAGGAAGAATAATGGTGGAGCAGGGTGGGATGCGGTCATCTGACCTGAGAGTAACCCAGCTGGTTACTGAGATGGGTTTTACTTTGTCCTTCCTTCACTTTTCATAATTTTGTAGGATTGGCCCGTGTCCACTAGAGGTCACCATAAAGAGCCATTTTGCTCTAGTTCTAGTATGGATTCCTAGCGAAAAAGCAGACACCCCCAAATTGGAATGCTTTCTCTCACAAAGTAAAATCACTCTGGGTGGTTTCTTAAAGAATGAAAATCTCTGTAAGTTGTTTACCTCTAGATTTGGATAATTTATCTTAAAAGCACTTGATGTGATTAAAAGCTCAAAAGCAGGAGTTGTTTATTTGCTGAGGAGCTGCTAAACCAGGAAAACATCCTGAAGGAAGTGAGTTTCAAGACAGAATTGAAGGCAGTGGTGGTCATGAGCTCACAGAAAAAGAGCAGAGCATTCCAAGGAGAAAAATATCAAAAGAGAAGGTTTAAAGTTTAAAGAAAGCTAATATATTTGCTTGGCTGAAAGGATGGGGATCTCAACTGCAGACTTTTAGATTTCATCCTATAAGCAGTGAGATACCAGAAGGTTTTAATAATAGAAATGGCTTAATGAAAGCATTAGCTTGGGAAGATTCTTTGGCCCTTTGGGGTATTCTAAGGAGAAGACTATTTCTGTAACCCACCAATGAGAATCCCATTCCCAAATCTTTGTAAATGAGGAAGGTTCCATTCTGAGAAACACTGAGTCCAAGCGCTCAGCAGAGCTTGGAAATGGATTTGTTATAGGATATGAGGATGGAGAAGTTTGCAGATGTGAGCTGAGAGAAGAGCCTGGCTTCACACCAACAAGAGCCAATTCCTCAGGGAGTTGTTAAAAATACTTTCTAGAAGCATCACAAGCCACAGAACACAGAACAACTATTCTGTTGATTATTTGCTCCGACATTACTGTATATATTTCCTATGTTCTCTATCTAAAATCCCTCTAAAGTCTGTCTATTGAACCAGTTAAAGAAATATCACATTTTAAATTAAATTTTATCTCAGAAAACAAATTAATTTGATGGCAATATAATTTGTGCCTCCTAGGTATATTTTCATAAACTTGCTTAGCAATTGGTTTAAATCATTTCATTTGTTTCAAGAGTAATATGTCTATTTGATTTTAATATCATCAATCACTGCTACAACAGCAAACGCAAATCATTTTCTTAACAACAACAACAAAATAATAATAATAAAAAAAACAGCAAGATGCAGAAACGATTGGCTTGTCTGTTTTAGAAAGCATTCTTAAAAAACAATCCTACTCCTTTGTACTTTGGAGAGAAGACTAGGTTAAGAATTATTACACCTAAATTCTAGATTCTGGATGATATTTAGGGTCTTTATAAATGTTTAGAATGCATAAAATTCAAAGGTATCAGGCAGAATTTTAGAGTTGGAAAGAACCAAGAGATTTTCTCATCTCAGTTTATCAAACCATTGTTTAAGAAGTAGTAAGAAGGCTTCAGCAATGTGGCTGTAACTTGCCTGAGGTTTTCCAGGCAGCAGCATAGCATCACGGTAGAGACAAGGCTAGAACCAGGTTTTCTAGTTCCAAACTCTAATCCCTCCATCTCAGGGGCCTCCATTGTTGCCACAGCCTCCTAGCTTATCTCTTTGCACACCAGTTCTTTCTTCTCCCTGTGAATCCTATATTATGCCACCAAACAGCTCTTCCTTATGTTAATTTTCATCATTACCCAATACAAGGACCAAAGAGGAATATATATCCACAGAATTACTATATTACAATATTGTTGTCTGTATAAAAGTCCAAACTGGTTATTAGGTCTCCCCAAAGCTTGAAATCCTACTGTTCAACTTATTTACTAAGTGACCTGGAGCAAATTCCTTTTCCTCAACCTCTTTGAGCCTCAGTTTTCTCCTCCATAGAACAGAGATAATGATAGCTACATCAAAGGGGTGATGTGAGGATAAATGAGGTGATTTGAGGGTGGCCTATAGTTTAGTGTGTGACTGGAAAAATCATATTTCAAGTATGCTTCCACCAACCCAAACAGGCCTTGCTCATTCTCATTCATGGGTTCCAAATAAATGCAAATTGGACAAGTGAATTGATTCATCTTAAAATGTGACTAATAGCAAATAAGTAACCAGAAACGTCAAATATTCAGTGAAAAGTTGTAACCCTTATGTACTGCTCACTCTCTGGATTGAACACATTCCTCCATCATTTTACATTGCATGACTGGATGTGTTTAGGGACTCTGAATACCCTGCCCTGAAGATTCATAAGTTGAAATACCCTCTGAGCACTACCGGTTATTGCAGCTTATCAGCTGTGCTTTAGAAAGCCCTCACTCTGCTGTAAATTTGTATTTTCAAGTGTTTGTGTCTATACCAGTTTATTTCTCAGCATCTGTAAGAATCAGTGGATGCTTAAAAAGTCAGCTTTTTGAATGGAAACATAGCTGCCAACGTCTCTAATTTTATATAAATTAAAGACTCTAATGACTTCACCCACTATGAACAATTACCCCTGTAGAGGATAAAGCTGTAACTCAATGAACTGTCCTCAGAACCATCCCACCACAAGGACCCCGCTCTCAAAGGTGAGAAGCCAGCAATGAATCATGTCATCCCATCCCACGCCAATGTCTTTGCCTTTTTCTCTGCTCCAGGACACTTTGTGCTCTTACTCGAGCAAAAGGAACACCATCATCCTTACATTTCGAGGTTTAAGAGAGTCATTGTGTATTCATTTTAGGGAAGGCAAAATTTTACCTCTACTCACTTAAAGTTTTCAACTGGACCTGAGAATTAGATTTACATAAAACATATTAGCAGGAGAAAAGCATGCAAATTTATTTAATATGTTTTATGTGACATGGGAGTCCTCATAAGGAAATGACCCAAATAAGTGGCAAAACCTAAATGTTTTTATACCAGGCTGAACAGAGAGAGGCAACTGTAGAAAAGTAAAATATATGGGGAGGCTAAAAGAAGATAAGAAATATTTCAACAAAATGTGTTTGTGCAGAATTCTCTAGGTTTCAAATTCCAGTCCTTGATGATAAGAGTGGTACTTTCCTCCTGGTATAGGGAGGACATCTACCTCTATGAAGGTTTTACCTCCTGCTTTTAGGAAGAAAAAAGGGGATACCAGAGCACCCTTCTTATACTTGAAAAATTTTTAAGTGGTTTCAGCCCAAAATAATCTTTATGGCACGTGACATGTTTTGAGGTGGCATGTTCTGCTACCTTTCATTATTAACAGCAAAAACGTTATTGATGCCATTACAGAACGGCCCCTCTTTTTTGTCATCTTCACCCAAGCCTCGCACCTGTCCTGCTGCTCTTTGGGACTGGAATGGCCCTTCCCACCACCGCTGCATTCCCCTTTCCCCTTACAGTGACTGAGAGCCCCTTTTGTGTATACCACAAGCTCAGCTTTCCACAAAAGTGCTCTTGTCATCACCTTCATTTTCCAGATGAGAAAATGAGGTTTCTAGAGGTTAGACGTGCTCAAGGTCCCATAGCCACCTAGTAAGTGCTGGACCCGGTACTGGAACCTAAAGTCCATACAGGCTCTCTTTGCTTCCTGTGCTGGCTCACCGCCAACTCTCCTCTCTACCAAGCATCAAACACCCCTGGGGAGGGAGGAACAAGCTAAGTAATATCAGAAGAAGCAATCTGACACATTTGAATGTGGGTCATTCTACAAGATAGCTAATGTTTAAAAAGCCACCCTTTTATACCATGAAATATTTGAGATGATACAATATTTGATACTTGCTTCAAAATAAAGGGAGGAAAGGGCAAGTTAATGAGGATATAGATGAAATAAAATTGGCTATGAGTTGATAACTGTTGAAGCTGGGTAATTATATTAATATCTCCCCATTTTTATTTCTTTGAAATCATCCATAATAAGAGTAAAAATAAAAAATTTAAACCTTGAGCTTCACTTAAGCATATTCATATGGACAGTTATTCCTCCAGACTAGACCAAAGTGCACTATTTCACCATATCTGTAATGAAGAGTCCCTCCAATTTCTCCAGAGTTTAAAAAAGCTCAGCATACATTTGGCCATTGCTATTAAAATTCAATAAACATGCACCTCATGATCCAGCAATTTTAACACCAGAAATTTATCCTACCAGTATAGACACATATTTCACAAAGATGTATCTTTAAGGGTTCCTGCATTGTTTTCAATAGCAAAAATCTAGAAACAACTTAAATGTCCATAATTAGTAGACTAATTATTTAAATAGTAGCACATCCATGAATCTAATGCTGTTGTTCAGATAGGCTCAAAGAGAACCATTTTTAAGCCAAACTGCTAAACAAAAAAGCCTAGGTCCTGAGCTATAGGCTAAATTATTCATTCTTTATATTAAAGATATATAGAGATATAAATTTAAATATATGATATGATTTCTGAAAGGATACATAAAATATAGATATGGGTGATTGTTTCTTCATTGAGAGACTGGGAAGTTTTGGGTAGATACGAGACTTACATGTTACTAGTTATTGCAAAACTTTAGTCCTTTCTTTTTTAACCAAGTATAAAAATTAAGTTTTCAGTTTTGAAAACAAATAGAATGAAAGAAAGAAGGAAGGAAGGAAGGAAGGAAGGAAGGAAGGAAGGAAGGAAGGAAGGAAGAAAGGAAGGAAATAGCACATATCCTCCTACCAAATTCTCTCATTCTCTTTTTTTCCTCGGGCCCATCCTTGCTGTGTCCTTATGAGATAAACCTTACAAGATAAAACCTGAATGTCTGTTTCTCCTGGAACCTATTTTATTCTTTAAACCTTTTGAGGAGTCCTTATTGGATCTTATCAGAATAATGTAGCACTTTGAGGCAAAGATACAGCCTAGTAATCGATCACTTGAAGCCAAGATGGAGAAGCAACCATGACCTTGCCCTTGATGCTGTGGTAGATGGGGAGGAAGGTGACCCAGACACTGCAGAACATCAGCATGCTGAATGTCAGGAACTTGGCCTCCATCTTTGCTCAGTTACATCTGGGGCTGTGCCCCTGCTGCCCCCTTTGCCTGGAACACTCTGACCTATAGTATCATGTGGCTGACTTCTTATCAGTTAAGTCTGAATCAAATGTTACTTCCTCAAAGAGCCCTTCCCCACTACCCATTCTAGCACATCAGCCTATTTTTTTATTCCCCTCTCACTATAATCGTCTTGCTCATCCACCTGTTTTTTATCATCTGTATCCCACCACACATCAGACTCTGCTTGCTCCATTTGAGAGCAGGGACCCTGGGTCTAGTTCCCAGCAGTATCCCCAGCTCCTAGAACAGTGCCAGGCTCCTTATCGAAATTTAATAACTATTTGTTGAAGGAATGAATATTGCTATTGATTAAAATAATGTTCTCTGAGTGCTGAACTGGCAGTATCAGTGTATACATATAGTGAGGCTGGAATTGACCAACTTGAGAAATCTAGGCTTTTTGTGAAAAACTACTTTTATTTTGTTAAATGACTGTCACACTGGCGGAGAAGATCTTGGCACTGTCTTGTCTCTTTACTTACAATGTATGCCAGTTTCCCGGCATTTACAAGCACTACAGAAGCCTTACTGATATACTGGGTCCCAATCTTGGATCAGTGAGTACCCCTATATTCCTTATCTATCAGGTGCTTTAGTCAGGAAAGTTCTTGAAATCAGCTCCAGTCACGTCTGGGTCCCATCATCCTCTCCTACTTGTCCCTGGAGGAAAGAGATGTAGAAACAGACCACGGACTGCAAGGAAAGAAGAATTGTCTTCCATCGAATTGATCATTTTAAAATTGTTTCCAAAAAATAAAAATAAAATTGTCCAGAAAGGATTGGATGTGGATTCAGGAGGTTCAGAGTATCTTGGCTCAGGAACTATAGGAAGTATGGAAATAAAAGGCACCCTGGTGGTAGATTAACATCTCAGAGACCCAACTGCCTAACTGGGTGCTCAAGATTAAGAGAAGAAGCTTTCCAGCAAAGTGGGCTTTGAGCCCAGACATGAAGGAAGTAGGAGAGCCAAGCAGAGTGAGAGGGATTCCCCCACTCTGCCTCTTATTACATCACAGGGCATAATCAAACAGCCTGAGAGAGAATTCTACTCACAAGAAAAATCAGACATTTTCAAAATGAATGAAAGTTCCCCACTGTGTTCTATCCTCATTCTGCAAAGAGGACAGCTGCCGTTATCACCTTTAATGGAACAAAATTAACTACTTCAGGAGTCAGTTTTCAAATACACCTGCTTTTTTTTTATCCTTCTGTCTCTGTAACAATCTTTCTCTGCCCAACAATCTCCTACACCCACCCTAAGCCCAGTGCTGTTATTTCTTCCTAAAGAAAGATGGGGCTGGGGTGGACTGGAGTGAAGTGTATGGTATTCCTGGAAATGATCTTCTCATTGTAGATACAACCAAAATAGCACTGGCTCCACACTTAATAATTGATACACTTTTCAACAGCAATTACATTTTTCTCCAAGTACAGGATTTAAAATACAGACTATTTTTCTCCATTTAAGAACTGGAGATAAAATAATTTAATTCTGGTGTGTATAATCCCTTTACCTTTCTATGGCAAAAACCCCAGGCATTTGCCTCAATTTTTCCTGAGCCACATGTTCTTACAGATACATTTTTAGTGGAAAGCTGAAAGGTGCAGCAATCTGGAAGATTTGTAGTTTTTAAAGGAGGTTTGGAGCAGAGGTAGTTAGGCTGGTATAAGTCTGTCTCAGGCCTAGGTAAGAGAATTGAGCCAATGGCTCAGCAAAAAATAAAAATTAAAATTAAAAAATGCTGAAATAAGTGTCCATTGTAACTCCATGAGGCAGTATGGCCCAGAGACATCAGATCCAATTCCCAGGTAGGACCTTCCCATGCCTGCAAGGAACCTTGCCCTCTGCTTCACATTTGGTAGCACTTTGAGTTTCCAAGTAGAATTTTTTCTTTCCAGAGGAAAGTAGTCACAAATAAAAATTTTTGTAGCAAAGGACACAGGAGTTTTGTAGAGCCTTTCACTAACTTCTATTGTGATGGATGAAACTGCAAGAACAATCAGAACAAATGTCAGTGTAAATCTCCAAAGAAAGAAGAAAATAGCCTTACCGAGTTTCTTTTGACCATGCCAAGGCATTCTCTTTTCTAGATATCGAGTGTATATTTAACTTACACAGTGTCAGGGGATTAGCAGACACTCGATGATTATACCAGTGGTCTATCTCAATAATGATAAATACTTATGGAAAAGGAGAGATCATGAATATAAATTCCACTGAATCATCATTAGTCAAGACATTCATTGTCATTTCACCCTAGAAACCACCTCAAAAGTGATATTTATATTCTATATAGATCAAACATTGCTGAGACATCCCCTTGCTTATAGAACCCTTTAGGAAACTCTAATATTAATAGTGTCAAACAATCAATTCTCTCAGACTGTGAAAATGCAAGATATACAAATAATAGTGCCAATTCATTTGATTCCATCACCATGGGGTTTCCTAGAAAAATGTGCACTCTGCCCTCATTTCTAACTTGCTAAATAATCCATTCGACACATAGGAGAGGCTGCTATTCATTATCCCTTCAGTGGGCACCCCATTTCATCTCTGCCTTAGCAAGCACCTTATTAGCTGTTTAAAGTATTTTTTTGGATGTTAAACTATAGTGATTTATATTACAAAACCTAATTGAGATCAGAGGGATTGTAAGGGATAAAATGAAAACTGCTTGGAAAAACTGGTCCCTATTCAGAATCTGAGAAAAGATCTTATCATCATTGAACTTGAGTAGGTCAATGTTCTCAGTATAACAATTATCCTTAAAACTAAATATGTTGGGCTTAAAAAAAAAAGAAAGAAAAAACCTTCCTGAGTGGACCACTAGGAGGCATAGGAAGGAAGGGCAGTGACTACACCCTGGAAAAGAGACACTCCAAGTTAACAAGGCAGTAGCCTCCAGAGCCACCTGGCATTCAAAGGTGATACTACACCTAAAGCTGGTAAGAGACCCAGCTCCATGGAAGAGAATAACCAGGTTTTTCAGGACCTTCAGAAGTATTCTTCAGATAGTTGGATAGAACAGAGAAAAGGGGAGAACTTCTAGGGCAGAGAAAGAGGGACACTAGGAGAGACATCTGGAAAATTAGACCCAGCTGACTTGGAGCCCAGAATATGAGTGCTGGAGTCAGTAAGATGGGGATTGGGGAAAACCTGAGAAATGGCCAGGCATCCCAGACTGGTCTGAGGGGCAAATGGGAATTCATGCCCAGGAAGGCCCTGAAAGGATCTCACATTTCCATCAGACCCAGCGATGCTGCCCCCACCCCACCTCAGGTTAAGAGATGGGAGTAAAATCTTGAAGAATCCCAGGTCTATAATAATGAAAATTGTGCAAATCATGGTTATCTCAAGATAAGAAAACTGTGCTCTGTTAGCTCATCATTTCTATGCTGTTTTTTTAAAAAAATTATGCTTTTACATTTGTGTGTGTGTATTTTTAAAGCTTTTTCTTAAAAGCTCAGTCTGTGTTAAACCGAAGGGGGAAAGATTCTTGGCTATGCTTGGGTGGCAGCAGCAAATATAAATTATTTTTAAAACAGCATAAATACTACTCCCTTTTCCTTTGTTCCAGGCCTTCTATTAAGCGCAGAAAATGGGCATATCTTCATGAAATTCAAGCTTTTTTGGTTTAGGGTCCCAATTCACTCCAGTTCCATAAGTGTCCAGGTGATTCCGTCTTTCCTTTCCTAGCAATGGTTTTATAGAATTCTAATTTGCACAGGCTTACAAACTCATAGCAGATGTCATATTTTTGTTGTTTTGTTTTATGAAATGGCAATACTCTTACATTCAGAGGAATGAAATGGCTACAAGAGCTCAAGTCTAGGGTTGAAACAGTAAATATAATGAGGAATCTAGTGGTGACAACCATGGACATCATTCCAGCCAAAGCCCATTTAAGCAGCTTTAAATATCAAGAGAAAGCAAGGAAAAACTGAGTATCAGTGTACACAAAGAAATTAGGAGGCCAAAATGGAAACAAAAGTAGACCTATGCAAAAGTCTAGCACACTTTACATGGGGTAAGAAAATAATAGAGGATGAAGATGTAGTTGAGCACACCCAGTGGCCAAATCTTGGTTTCTAATATCATTCTCCAATAAAAGGAAATGGGGCTCCTTGGAGAAATGGCTGATTCTATGACTGGGGCAGGAAACATACACAATGAACCTGGAGTATCTTATAGTGCCAGAAAGTAAGGAAGTGCTGATAAAACAAAACCACTACGTTTATGACAGGATATCAAAGAAACAGAGGAGTCAACTGAAAAAGCTTCGAATGGCCAAAGCTAGAACAATTTGAGCAAAAAAAAATAAATAAATGGTATGGGATTATAACCCAAAGTATAAAATACATATTCATTAGTCCATACTAATATATATGATTGAATAAATACATATATACGTGTATATATATAAATAAATCTTCCATGCATAATAATCCTAAATAATATGTGTTGGTACTCCACCTCAAGGAAGTGGAGCATAACTCTTCACTCCTAAGTGTAGATTGCTTACAGTTACTTTCAAAGAGTGCAGTATAGAAAGGTGGTGGGGAGAGTAACTTTACAGGGGAAAAAACTGGCAAACTGCCTCAGCCAGGTGATCAAGGTCTATATCACCAATGACGTGTCGATAGTTAAGTACCCCATGATATGAGCTGATGAGAATGGCACTTTTTCTCTAAAACCCATAACTCCAATCTAATCATGAGAAAAATATCACAGAAATTTCACTAGAGGGACATTCTCAAAAATACCTAACCAGTACTCTTCCAAAATTTCAAGATCACCAAAAACGAGGAAAGTCTCAGAAACTGTCACAACCAAAAGGAACTTAAGGAGACATGACAATTAAATGTGATATGGTATCCTAGATGAGATCTAGGGACAGAAAAAGGGCTAAGGAAATCTGAATAAACTATGGACCTTAGCCGATGATAACATATCAGTATTAGTTCATTAATTGTAATAAATGTGCCATCCTAAAGCAAGTTGTTAATAATAAGGGAAACTGAGTGTGGGGCATATGGAAACTTTGGACGACTTTCTCGACAATTTCTTTGTAAATCTAAAACTTTTTAAAATAAAGTTTATTCTTTAAAAAATAAAATTGAGTTCAAGAGAAATATAAACACAAATTAGGATAGCAGGTTCATGATAGGTCTCACAGAGGAAAGAGTATGTTAGAAACACTTTCAGTAGTAGTTGCCTGAGGATCTGACCGTTCCTTAGTCTACAGTGATAGTACCTGCTTCTGCCTCTGTCCCCAGTCTAAGTGTCTGTGTTCCCAACCCTGTACATGCAGCCCTCTCTAGATCTTTCATCTTTTTTCAGTTGTCCAGAGGACATTTCCACCTGAATGACCCAAAAACACCACAAAAATCAACTTGTTCCAAAGCAAATCAATGACCTTCTTTCCTTCTTACCTTGTTTAACTGTACCACCACCCACTTGCATCAGTTGTACTTCATCTAATGCCTCAAGATCCTATCCCATAAGCATAAGAGAATAGCTGTGTGTTATGAGCAAACTTCCTAGAATTGTTTCCTCAGTGCCCCCATCAACTCATTTGTACCTTGTCCTGTCTCAGACCACCCTGTTATTAGCTCTCATTCCTTCTTTGGTTCCTCTTCTGCCTTCCCTCTTTACCCTGACATCCAAGCCCCCTAGTTATGGCCTCAAGTCCTTGACTTTAAAAAATATTTCTCTGTCCTGGCATCTCCTACTGGCAAACAAGTGACATCCTCCTTGTTGTCATCCCATTTCTGTGACTTCCTGTGGTAGGCAGCCTGTACGATGACCCCCAGTGATTTCTTGGGTAATCCCCTCCCCTTGAGAGTGGCCTGGACCTAATAACTCACTTCTAATTGAAAAAAATATATATAGCAGAAGTAATGGGATGTCTTTTTCAAGATTAGGTTACAAAAAGACTGTGGCTTCCATCTTGGGTGTATTCTCTTGTGTGCTCTCGCGCGCTCTCTCTCTCCCTCTCTCTCAATCTCTCTCTCTCGTCTCAGTCTCTCTCTCATTTGCTCACTCAGAGAAGCCAGCTGTCATGTCGTGAGCTGCTCTACAGGGAGCCTAACATGAAAGGAACTGATGTCTCTGGTTAACAGTCAGGACCCAAGTACTGCCAACAGCCATGTGAGTGAGTTTGGAGGCAGACCCTACCCCATTTGAGCCTTATGCTGACTGTACCCCCAGCCAGCAAGTTAACTGCAGCCTTGCAAGACACGCTGAACCAGAGATACCCTGCTAAGCTGTGCCCGTGTTTCTGACCACAGAAACTGAGATAACAACTATTATTCTATGCCACTAAGTTTTGGGGTCATTTATTACACAGCAATAGATCACCAATACACCTCTCAAACCCTGTACCACATTCATGGGGAACTCTAATTGGATCCTAGATATCATTACACAGGGCCATGGATCCAGGGCCACGCAAAGGAATGAATAAAGCTAGTGAATAGGCAGAACCCTCTCCTTTCAATTTTTCAAGCTACTGTAGGAAGCCCTTTGTCAGACTGTCTCGTCTAGGTTGGCTAGTTGCCAGATAATTGCAGCTGATTCCTTCAAAGGCAGCCAGTCAAGCTGTGTAAATTTCTAATGCAAACAGATAATTTTTTAACCTTTCCAGCTGTGTGATGGAGGCTGCCTGAGCGGTCTTATCTTAAACCCAACTGGGGAAACTGATAGTTACAACCATCCTCCCTTCCTAACTTCAACATGGCAACAGAATTACATGGGGTTACTTGATACAGAATGTAAGATATCTGTGTCTGCAGTTTGAGTCAAGAGTACAGTTAGAGCACAGTGGCATCTCTGGGAAGGTTGGGGCAAGTGAGTTCTAGCTCTTGGTATGGGGCTTGCTCTGGAATAGTGTTTGTTTTTAGCACCCACTTTCAGGAAGGAGTGGTCACGGAATAATGACACATAGGCAAACAGCTTGGCAGAGCTGGAGGCTTATGCTTCTGGTTTAGGGAAGGGCGGGAAGTCAAGTTGTGGTCCTAGTGGTGATGTAAAGACTGGACTGAACCTCCACTCATCCCTGAGGTCCAAGCACAGCCAGGAGAAGGGAGAAGATTCAGAAGCACATAGATCCACTCCTATGGAGGGGGTTCATCACATCCTCAAGGTGCCTCCCAGAGCCTCCTAGAAAAGCTGTAAAGCAAGCTGGGACTCTGCCAAGATTACCACTGCCTAGTGTATGTTCCAAGTGTATATATTTTCAAAATCACTTCCAAAGCTCAGCTACTTTTGAATAACTTTACTCTTTGGCTGCTGTATCTCCCCTGCTGGACTCTAGCACCTAACAAACTGAAGCTTGTAATGCTTCCTGAACCAGGGTGTGGTGAGGCATTTGGATAATAATTCATGTGATAATTTTTCCTTCTTTGAAAATAGGTCCTTACACTGTGTGGCACCCAGGGGTGTTGTTTATGTTTCTCCTTCCTGCTCCTGGCTGGGGTTAAGAGTTAGGGGTTGACAGCTGGCCCAGCCTGAGATAGCCACAGTTCTCCTGCCTATAAGTCTGGAACATTCAATGAATTGATATCGAGCCTGAGAGTTTGGGGAGCTGAATTCAGAGTATTGCTCTAAAGATAGTGTCCATGACCTCTAGCGGGTGAGGTCCCTGTAGATGTGATAGTTCCTATTCCTTCCAAGACTTAATTACTTATCTTTTTTTTTTTCAATTTAAGAGGAGCTTTTCACTAAACTCCTAATATTTTTTTGCAAACAAAAGAAACTTAACTAACACAAACTTCAACATGTATTTATTGAGCATACTTTATATGTAGTTACTGTGCTAGGTTCTAGAGATTTGGTAATGCAATGATTAATTTTTTAATCAGTCTTTACCCTAAAAAGATTCAAGTTCAATCTATATTCCTTGAACTTAGCCTGAAAGTGTTAAATGTGGGCTAACACGGCGTCTCTTTCTCCCTCCCTGCTGCTGGAATCTGGACAAGGCAAATGGCCCAGATTCAACCAAGGAGATGGGATAAACCAATAGGGGTAGAAGGAGCTATAAGAGAAAGGAACCTGCATATGACTTGAAGAAGCAAAGTTAACGTGCTGACCTAGACACAGCTTGGATGTTATGCAAGAGAGAAATCAGCTTTTTTTGTTAAGCCACTGGATTTTGGGATTCTTTTTGGAACATTAATTTAGAAACCCTCTCTCCCCGCAACGAATATAATCACCTCTCCATTAACAGAGACACTGTGTTGTCATGGCCTAAGGTGGCTATCCAGGGTACATCTTCAGCCAGGGCATGCTGAGTCTAGCGAAGGAGACCTTGGTTATAGATTGAAAACTCCTCAAGCCATCAAAGACACAAAGCAGTTCCTGAGTTTTACAAGCTATTCCTCTGATCTGATTTCTCTCTTATCCACAACTCCTCCTTGATTGGCCTCCAGGGAAAAAAAATCTTTATATTTACCTGGACTTTTTGCAACCATCATTTTGGAAACTTAAATGCCCTCTTCACCCTCATGTCTATCTTCACATACCCTGAGCCAAGATTTATGCTAGAGATAGGTGCCTCCAATCTTGGGGTAGTGCTACCTTGCCTAAGAATCTGGAAGCACTAAGACCCTAAAACATTGTATTTTGGCACTGGTAGAAAAGGGAAAGCAATCTATATGGTTATCAGAAAAGAAAAAAGAAAGAAAAAAAAAAGGCATTTGCAGAAGGCCACCTTCCAAGCCTAAAGGACAATCTAGAGGGACCTATTATCTCATGACATACAATTGAATTACCAAAACCTGAACCCCTCTAGGTCTCTTAAGGGTGAGGCATGGCAGATGCACTGAGTTGTATTACTACTACATTTCAATTTCAACCTCTCCTTTGCCACAGAGAAAGAAATGCCTTTCCCAGGAAGCCAGAGTGCCTAGGGTCTTCAAATGCCATCCAAAGAAATCCACAGCCAAATAACCCCAAAGAGACCTAGAAATCAATGCCCAGCACCAACAATAACACCAATCTGATACCAATAAACTCCATCACTCAGACTCAATTCCAAGAAAGGCAGGTGTAGGTGTGGCTGCCTGTCCCTATATGGTTATTTGCCCTGCTGGGTGAGGCCAAAAGTCATAGCTCTACCACTGTCTCATGTTTCTCCAGAGGCCTCTAGGGTCCTACCAAGGTGATTAATGCATTTCTTAGAACTTCTATTCTCCCTGCCAACACTCTGTGCTCTGCCATGTGAACCCAGAAAAATGACAGATATCCTGAAGATAGCTACATTCACCCTCATCTCTAGGCACCCTGGAATATGGCCTATGTAGAATTTGTTTCCAAACTCCCCCTATCTCTGGACCATAATTTGTTTATTTTGTTCGTTCTTGCATTTAACATTTATTGAGAAATTCTTATTTGCTAGGTATTGTTCTATTACCTGAGCATATGGCAATGAACAAAACAAAGTCTCTGTAACTTGGAAGCTTACATTCTAGTGGAGAAAGAGAAATGATACATTAAAAAGTAAATATAAACATTCTACAAAATACCCGCCAGTATAACTCAAAACTATGCAATAAAATTTAATGATAATTTAAAAAAAATAAGTATACAATATATTAGACACTGACGAATGCCATGAGGAAAAAGCAGGATCAGAATATTGGGGTGCCCTTTTAGATAGAATAGTCGAAGGCCTCTGCATTCAGCAAAGACCTCAGTGAAGGAAAGGAGTAAGGTGTAAGGATTTCTAGAGAAGAGGAACAGAGGAATGCAAAGGCTCTGAGATAGCAACATATTGAGTTTGTTAGAGGAATATTGAGACCTACGTGGCTTTATCTTCCTCCCTTTTCCTCTCTCCCCTCCTCTCTTTCCGTTCTTTTTCTCTTTTTTCCTTCTCTTTTTCACTGAAAAAATTTTTTAATGTTCAGTTTGGAAGGAAAATGTCTGGATGTGGTCCTGAGAATATGTTCATATGTGGCTATGAGCTCTTTGCAGCAGTCCCCAGCCTTTTGGAGGACCAGTGTGCCTATGAGAATCTAATGCCTGATCTTATGAGGTGGAGCTGCGGTGGTAACGCTAGCACTGGGGAGTGGCTGTAAATACAGATGAAGCTTCTTTCACTCACCTGCTGCTCACCTCCTACTGTGCAGCCCAGTTCCTCTCAGGCCACAGACGGGTACTGGTCTGTGACCCAGAGTTTGGAGAACCATGCTTTAAGGCATAAGTCCTCTTGAACTCTGTGATGTTGCAGACAGAGATAATGCAGGGTTAAAGAGCCCAAGGAAGGTATTTTGACTCAAACTTCAGTCATCTCACATATTTCAAACAATTTTTATTTTTCACACAAAAAAGTTCTGTTTTTTCATAAATAAAAAAATAAAAAAAAAAAAAACAAATGTCAAAAATCTTTTGTGGAGTCCTAAGACTTCTCCTCGGCTTGTTAAGGCCACGTTCTCAGTGGGAGTTCGTTATGCAGAGATACTACAACTACATGTTAAAGATTCATCCTTCCACGAAATAGCATGAGTTCTCTTCTTGATCTCATGACTCTCTAGGCAGCACATCTCTTCACAGGAGCCAAGGAAATTACCTATTTCTCTTGTTAAAGGAGCTTAGCATTAGGAGATGGACTTAGCTCTTGGAATCCTGGCTTTACCACTGATTAGCTGGGTGATCTTAGGAAAATCACCTACCCTCTGAGCGTCAGTTTCTTTCTCATCTATCTCAACCATTTTAAGTTGTTTTGTTGTTTTAAGTGGTGGAGCCATTTTTAAATGAAATAGTGTGCAAAACCTTAATACATAAATAGATAAAAGGCACCCTGCTTGTATTGAGGGGAAGCTTGGGGAAGCATAGAATTTTACCCTCTAGACCTACCTTTGTTCCCCCTGAATCCTATTCCAGGCAAAGACCAGAGGATCTCCACAAACTAGGAACTTCACAAGGTACTGTTTGAAGATCACTGCTCTATCCACAGGAACTGGCACTTCACCAGCACCTGGTCGTGATCTCTCATGCTCCAGGTCCTCACTTGTCTTTAGGTGCCAAGGGCCACATGACAACCTCCAACCCTTTGGGCAACTAAGAACCAAAGGAGAGAAAGCCCTTCTGCACCTGTTTTTGCCCTGTACCTCAATTTTTATTTCCAATCTGAGGATGTGCCAGTTTCCCAAGAGATTGTCATCAAGAATAAGCTCACACATCATGTGATTCTGCTTCCCACTCTGTTTCCTTTGCAAGTCCTTAACTCTTGGCATTTGGGTAGCAGTGATATGAAACTGCCTATGTGAAGCCATATATTTGAAAAGCACCTGGAGAGCTTCACCCATCTGAAATTCCCCTTCTGACAACTGGGGTCATCAAGGCTAGGCACAGAATGGAGATGGGCTGGTCTATGACTATATGGGCCAGGAGGCAAAAAAAGCTCTAAAAGATGTAAGAGAACTCAAAAAAAAAAAAAAAAAAAAAAAAGCATCAATCCAAAGGTGTCAGGCAGACAGGCAAAAAGCTTAACAACGAGATTACAACCAGAGACAGAAGATGGAACTGGCTGGCTTAGGAGAACACAAGCAGAGTCTAGACTTGCCCTGTCCAGTATGCCACCAGCCACATGGAACCACTGAACACGTAAAACGTGGCTGAACTGAGATGCACCGTAAGTGTAAAATATACACCGGATGTCAAAGACTCGGAACGATAAACAAGGATGTAAAATGTCACCTTTCACATAATGGGGCAGTGGTTCCCTGGAGTCTGGGTTCTAGAGAGACATCCTGAGGCAAGGAAGCAAAGAAGCAGGGACATTTAGGGAACCTGAAGCCTTGCCCTCAGTAAAGAGGCCGCAGTGAAGAGCAACACCCCTCTCAGCCTTCCTCCTCTCAGAAGTAGCTTGGATGAAGTGTGCCTGGTGGCAGGCCCTCACAAGTTCCGGAGGATTCTGAAAGTAGGGAGCAGATCCCTATGGGGCAGTGCCCTTTACTCACAGTGGGCCTGGAACCGGCCCCATGGCTGGCCAACTCTGCCACCATACTCCAGTGGCCATCCTAGGTCACCTGACGGATGAATCAGTGCAGTTCCACCTAACAGATAAAACCCTGTGGACATGAATAAACAGAAACCTCATTTAAAAAGGGCATGTGGGGTAGACTAGGAGAGAGAACGTTTCCTGCACCTGTCAATCAATACACACTACTGACCTCAACAGGAAGAGGCGTACCTGGCATTTCTGACAGGAAGTGATTCTACTTTTCTACCTCAGCAGGAGGAAGAGTCCTCCTCGCCTAGTAACAGCCCAGCCACTGGGAGACTGCCGCAGCCCAGCCAATGAAAAGTTGCTACACTCTGAACTTTCAGTTTCCTACAATGGTGGGTTGGTTTACAACAGCTCTCCCTAAGGCTATGGAAGAGTGGTTTCTCCTGACTTGGGCCTGGTTTGCCATTTGACCTGCATGTCACCAATTGTAATTGATGGTTGTTCCCAAATAAACCCATTTTGCTGAGAAATCTATGGCTGTCTATTTGTTTAAGGTCAACAGCCCAAAATAACAGTGGCATGAACAATACAGAACTATATTTGCCTTTTTAGGAGAAAAGAAAATTGAGAAAAATACTCTTATTTTGTTACTTTTTCTTGGACTTAGTCTGTTATGTGAACCTAATGAGAAGTGTTGAATGGATTTCTAACAGCCATCTTGGGCCATGAGACAATGAGTTACGAGGGTAGAGAAGCAAGATAGACGGAACCCATGTCGTGAATGACGATGAGTGGAGCTATCATTAGTTTATTGTCTCATGATGAAAAGGGAGGGAATAAGAACTTTCCCATCTTTTTAAGGAGACTTTTCAGAAGTGTCATATAACAATATATTTGAATTCCATTGGCCAGAACTTGGTTACATGGTACATCTCACTTCAAGAGAGGATGGGAAATGCCCTTTATTTATTTATTTTTTTTGGGGGGGGGTGTCTTTAATATAGATGAATTACTGCCTTGAATATAAAATCAAGGTTCTAAGAAGGAAGAGGAGAATGAATGCAGGATTAAGTAACACATTTGTACTCCTTGGGTGCATGTTGATGAACTGCAGCTCTCTGAAAGTACCCACAGAATGATACAGCAGCTTCCAGCATGAGCATGTGGATAAAAGATAAACCACAGGGCACTGACCCTCCAAAGATCACCCCTGAGTCTCATACAAATGAAGGGGACGTAGAGTAAATCAAGTCTGTGCACAGGGGCAGGTTAAAGGCCACCTCAAAGGCAGTCAGTGGGAATTGGGTGATTAGGAATAAGTAGTGTTCCTTCATGCTCCAAGTTTGATCATGGTACAGGTGTCCCAATCAGTGGCTTTATTTGCTTATGTAACCAAACTGCAAGAACAGCAGGGATGGCTGGATTCAAGGACAACAGGAATCAGACACTCAAATGCCACCTACTCTCTGCATCATCTGCATCTTTTCTTTCTGCTGCAGATTAGCTTCCTCTACTCAGCTGAGAATTTGGCAGATCAGCTTCACATGTACCACCAGAAAGGAGCTGCACCTTCCTCCTTATCTCTAGCTAGAAATGAAAAAATGCCAGGGGAGAGCTCTGATTGATCTAGCATGCATCACATACCCTGTCCAGATCTGCACAGGGGTTGAGTGAGGTTAAGGGGGAGGAGGGAGTCTGACTGTGGTGTACAAAATAATGCTCATTGCAGTCAACAGTGGGCATTAGTTTTGTAGAAACCGTTACTAAAGTGAGAAGTGAAAATGTGTATAGAAGTATTTTCCCTTTGTTGTGAGTTTTCTGCCCAATTTGATGTTTCTTTTTAGTTATAGCCATTTAATAAACACTGCAAAGCACTCATTTTGTACTAGGCTTCTGTACCCTTCAATATCCTTTCTTCAGTCACGTAACAGTTGATGAAATTATGGTTTTCACTAAATCCATTTCAGTTCTAAAGATGATGTACTTCAGCCTCTTGATAGGATTTAGGTATTTTCTGAGTCTTCTCAGTAATACCTATTCTAATCTCTTCTCTCTTTGAGGCCCTCACCCAGCTACCTATTGTCAATTAATGAAGATTTTTTGCTTGTAAATAGCAGAAGTCTGTTCAGCTCAGTTTAGGCAAAAAGTATGACAGAACCTTTAGATCCAAAAATACAGGCCTTGGAGGGATTGAAATCTGGAAATGGAGGGCTGTTAGGTGCCAAGGCAGCCATTTTTGTGTGTGCTCTCAACTCTTGCTACACCGATGTCCCCTGCTTTATTCTGCTTTCCCTGCAGTTGAGCCTTCTTTGTGCTCATGGGGAAGAGAGCTGTCCCCCTCCCTCACCCCCCCATTCCAAAATGTATATCCTGAGAATTTGTATTCCTACATCGAGTACACAGACTTTCAAGTATCTATATTTCCCATCCTCAGATTCTTGCATAACTGACCCACTTGAGTCAGAAGTCTTCTATTTCTTTTTTTAGGTTCAGTAAATTTATTGTTTTAATCATAAAATTTTTATTTATTATTTTTATTTTAAATATTATTATTATTATTATTATTATTATTATTATTTTACTTTAAGAAGTCTTTCCCTATGTCAGTCGGCTATGGTCAGGAGAACAGGGTCCCAAATGATAAATGCAGCCCTGGTCCCAGCTCTGTGCAGGAGTTGAGAATGTAGGTGAGTTCTCATAGGATATAGGTCATGGGTTTAGGATCTTCCTGAGAATTTTCTGCTACAGATCTCCAAATATGAATAGAGTGGTGCTGAACAGCGAGAGCCACCCTGTCCGTTTCTTGCCTGGCTGTTTGGCAACAGCTGATAGTTGACCAATCAACTAATATTTGACCTTGAACAGCCTGTTTTTGATCAACATAATGATTTGTTGAGGTTTCACAGAGAGTAAGGACCCTTGGTACTCCAGATCTAGATGATGATAGAAGCAGAAAACAGCTTGGTTATGAGACCATCCAGATTTTCAGTCTCCCAAAATGCTATCCTCAAAGTGAATTTTCAAGTGGATTAATCAATGTCATTTGATTTACGGATTTGGACATTATAATAAGAAGAGACATGTTAAAAAATGCTAGATTCTTATCTCTACAGTTTTTTCCTCAGTGATCCTCTCCACTTCTGTGGTTTTAACTGTCATAGAAGAGACCCAAAAATCTATACCACAGCCTTCCCCTTTACACTCAGCTTTAGATAGATTTCCAACTGCCCTGGGTATGGCTATAAGTACTCCAAATTCATTTTGACCAAGACAGAACTACCTTCCCCCACAATTTGCTCTTACCACATTACCAAACAAGCACTTGATGGCATTTCCTTCTAACTACTGCCAAGCTAAGACGCCTCCCTGCATCCTCTCCATCTGTCCCCATTCTCCAATCCCAGAACTGCTCCCTTTGCGTAAGCATACTTATGTCTTGCCTGGACAATTGCAGTGGCTTCCTCACTAAGTTCCTTTTTATCTCTCCATCCTCTGGTCCATTTACCATGCTAGAATCAGAGTACCTCATTAAAAGCATAAACCTAGTATTGCTCCCTGCTTGAAAACCTGATCACCTTTAGAGTAAAATCCAAAGCTTCTTAGCAATCAAGGCTCTTAAGATTTTCTAGCTTTTGCTTGTCCATCTTTGTCTCCCATTATGTGCCAGGCATTACGCCTCACCTCCTCTTACACCCTATTAATGTCAATTTCTCACCTTTCCTGACACAAGTATTTTCCAACCTAGATGCCAGAATGGATATTCCAGGGCAATGAACAGAAATGTAATATGCCATAATGGAGCTCTGTGCGAGTGCTAAGGGAGCCAAGAGAAGCATCCATCAGCCTTTGTCCTTAAGGGAGAGGTACTTCTGAGCCCCCAGTAGGAATTGCCAGGTGCGGTCAAAGAGGACAGGATCAGCAGATACAAAGGCCAGGAGATGGAAGGAGCACCGGAATAGTTTTCAGCGTTTAGCATTTCAGTATGGTGTAGCAGAGTGTGTGTGGTGGGAGAGGGTGGCAGCCCAGCTAAACTGTAGAGGAAGCAGTGGAACATATTAGGGGAGTGGCTTCAAGAGATTTGCAGGACAAAGGGATCCCTCAGGAGTGTAGAAAGAACCTAGCAAAATGCAAGACTTTGTCAGTAATTCAGGAGAACTAGGGCGGTAAAAGCCATCTTCCTGGAATGTAGTGGAAATGGGAAGTGGGGGAGGGGGGATCACAGACAGTCAATGAGCTGGGGTTGATAAAAAAATGGGAGGGCACTGGTGCACAGGTAAAGGTGTCAAGGAGGAATCTGGTTTTCTATATGTAAAAGAAGAGTATAATATGTTTTTTTTTTTAAGTAAATTTGAAGATCTAATTGACTTTATTAAGTGATTCATGAATCAGGCAGCATCCCACCTAGCAACTAAATGGGCACTCCAAAGGGTTGTACAAAATGGAAGGTTTTTACAGGAAAAAAATGGGGCAAGGGAGCTAAGAGCAGAAAAAAATACTTTTGGACCACGTCATCTACTTTTGGGAAAGAAGGAAACAGCAAGGCTTTTATCATGTAGATTGCCTCTTCTTCCTAGAAGGTGGGGGTGGAGAGGGCCCTTGTGACAGATTACCTCATTGATGTTGACCAGAAAATTCCAGACTTGCTGATTAAGGTTATGTTTCTGGAAAAGATCAAAACTGCAGTTAAGTCTAGGTTTGGTATCACCAGCTTTAGCACAAGTGACACCATTTGGAGCCTGTGATTTTCTTTTTAACAATACAATGCCTACCTCACTAGATAAAATGTATAAGGCCTCTAGCTTTTTGCCTGATTTTCAAGAAGTTTTGGCAGGTTTTCAAGAAGTTTTAAAACTTTAAAGATCACAAACCATTTTCAATAGATTGCATGATATGATCTTCAGAAGTGTGGGATACAGGGGCAGACAGCCTATAGATGTGAAAAATTGAGGCTTGGGGGTTCCAGCTCTCCAAATCAGTGGGGGCTGGGATTGAGATTCCAGACCAGGCCATGACCTGAGACCTGGAGCCTTCTGCGATGCCTTGCGGCAGTTGTAAGAACTTCTAACTGGAAATTCTGGTTGTTGAAATTCTTTTAAGCAGAGTATCTTGAATTTGCCTCCCGAAAAATGTTCCAAGTAAAGAAAGAAGGATAATTACAATTATAATGGTGCACTGTGCCAGTCCTGAAACTGTGATTGGCTGATTCAGGAATTAATTTGATAACTTGGTGGGGTAGAGGAAGGAGGGAGTTTTAATAAAAACAACACGAACAAAATCACTAACTTCAGCTAATAGCCATGACAATGGAGGAGCTCAGTGACTGCTGACCCTTAAATTGTAAATAGAAAACAGGAAAGCAACTTGGGGTCCATTGTTAAATGCTAATGAGTTGGCTCCAATCAAACAAAGGCTGGAGGGAGATTAGTGGAGGAGGTGGCCTGGTCCCATACTGGGTGAGAAGTCTGTGTGGATGCTGGTGGCCAAGGGCCTAGAATTAGGATGTCTTCCTTAACTCTGTTTGGCATTGTGACCTGGAACAAGACCCTGCGCTGCCCAGCACCTCTGTTTTTTTTAGTAAAAAATATATAATCAAATCTAGGGGTGACTGCCACCTACTGTCCAACTTGGCAACCAGATTGTTGATCATCTTTTTTCCCAGTCAAACCAAAAAAGAACTGAAAATAACTGTAGTCTCCTACATGCAGTGCACTCAATTTAGAGGCTTTTTCTGTTTTTATTCCTTATGTATGTTGCAAGTCTTCCCAAAGCATCCATGTGTATGGAATCTATTGTGGCATCTGATGGTGTCCCTGCCCTTATGGGCTCACATTTGGATAGGAGATAGGACATATAAAAAGCTGGGTGGGACATGTAGACAAATAACTATACAATATGGCAGAATGGGGTATGTATCACAGAGGTCCTATAACAAGAACAATACAGATGTGGGAATAACATGCTAAGGGAGACAGTGGGGTTGGACTGGGAGGCTTCACAATAATGTGGTCTATGAGCTACAGGGGATTCCCTACTCCTGGTTTATGACAACAGGTCAACGGAGGACTTTATAAAATACGTATCCCAAGCACCTTCCCCAGAGATGCAGGTTTTGTAAGTCTAGGGTTGTGCCTGGGAGTCCAGTATAAAAACAATAACATCAAGACAATAAACTGCCCTGCCCTGTTCTTCTGTTGATCATCCAGTTTTGGAGCCCATTGATGTAGTGGGGGAAAAGCCCAAATAATCATGATATTACAATAGAGTAGTGTGAAGGATTGTTAGCACCTTGGGAAGGAGGTTTGTGTATAATCCAAGAGGTCCACCTTCAGAGAATGAAGGAGGGCCAGGTCCTGAGAATATGAGTCTACGGCTGAGTAAAGTTTATGCCCTGCTCCAGAGGCTGAGGGTGGTTCTGAGTTGGTGGACTACACGGGGGAGAAGGGTGTGACCTGAGACTGAAAGGGGAAGTTGGAGACAGATGGCAAAGGACCGGCCATGAATATTTTGCTAAGGAGTTTAGACTTGATTGTTGAGATACTGAAGAACCAGCAAAGGTTATTTTTATGCACTTGATACCTTGAGATAAGAATAGCATAAGTTCTTGTAACCATTGTAGGGATTCGGTTATTTCTCGATTTCCCTCTCCCTCTCCCTCCACAGAGTCAATCAGCAAGTTGAGAGCAGAATTTGAAGAAGCCTGTCTTAAAACCACTAAATACAGAAACACTGTCTCTCACTTGGACTATTGAAAAAGCTTGTCGTAACTGGACACCTTGCTTCAGATTTGTTCTCGCTGCTTCTGAGAGGTATTTCCAAAATGCGTGTCATATTCTTGCTTAAAACCCTTCAGTGGCTCCCTGTCATCTCCAAACAATAAACTTAACATCTGTACCTGGGGCTTCAAGTGATTCTGGTGAAATGGGCGTTTGTAATTTGGCATCTTTTTATATTAGTAAGTTTTCTTTATTTTTCTTTTGGTTTATGTAAGCTAACTTAAGTAAAAAAGAAAAAAATGTGTGGAGGGAATTTGTTATTAGAGAGAGGAGTGTCACATGAACCTGAGGCTATATCTCATAAAGGGACAGCAATCTGAGGAGCATTGGAAGGTTGGGGAAGTTTTCTGCCTTTCCCCTCTTTCTCAGTGTCTTCTCCCATTCATTCTTTTGGCCCACCAGCCTGCTTGGTGCAAGGGAAAGGGCAGGCAGGACTCCCCAGAGAATTGCTAGACTTTGCTTCAGAAAGTTCTGTGTAATTTTGTGTCTATTTTTATTTTCTCTTAATTAAAAAAATATTTTTGATGAAAACACATTCTTAATGTAAAAAATTTTGAACAATATGTAAGTATACAGAAGAAAATTGAGTAGTTTTTCACATGCCTCTGACTCCCTGCTCTCAGAGGTAACTACTGTTAACCTACTGGTGCCAAGATTCTAGCCAATCTTCTTACATTTATGTGTCTGCATATTTATACTATAAATATCTAATTTTGTTTTGTCCTATATGCAATTGTATTATACATATTTTAATCCAGCTTGTTTTTTTTTTAAATCATATATTTTGTAGCTTGTTTTTGGTCTGTCTTTTCCTAAATGTCTTAGACATTTAAATTATTTTGTACATGTTCAACCTTGTCTATGTGAACAAATAAATTTTAAAATGTATGTTTCTGTACTTGATTCAGGAAAGAGGATAAGGGCCCATCTACCTGGAGGTACAAATTCATCTATCTTTAGTTCCCAGAGAGAAATGGTAGAGGGAACACAGGGTCATATCCTTTTGACTGTTGTAAGTTTTGGTCCACCCTTACCCAGCATTTCTTCTCAAGTGGCTTCACGTTTACTTTTTTTCATTTGTTATAATTTTGCCATCTGTTATCTCTTCAATTAACTTTTCAAAAGCCTGGACAATGTCAATCCTCAGGTTTCTCAAATTTGGATGATTCCAGATTCCTAAAAATCTCCAAGTTTCCATCATTTGGAAATCTCACAGGCCTGAATAACTACTTCCCTCATGTTTTGCAGTCTAAATAATTGCCTGTCTTAGGAGCCCTCAAATCTTCATCTGCTTCTCCCTGATTAGAATTCTGTATGACCTGGGTGACCTCATCCATCAGGAATCCCAAGGCCTGAAATATCTGAGATATCTGAAGTGGGGGCCAACACACGGGAGGGGTGTGTAGGTAATAATACCACCTGTCCTCATATTTGGGTCATTTTTGCCTTTCCCAAGTGCCTGAAACAATTCAGGCTGCTATAACAGAACACTACAGACTGGGCGACTTACAAACAACAAAAATTTCTCTCCCTCAGTTTTGGAGGCTAGAAGTCCAACATCAGGATGCCAGCATGGTCAGATTCAACAAGACAGCCAACTTGTATTCTCACTTGGAAGAAAACATAAGAGAGCTCTCTAAGGTCTCCTTTATAAAGGCACTAATCCCATTCACGAAGTACACACCTTCAGGATGTAATCACCTACCAAAGACTCCTGCTTCCTAATACCAGCATAATAGTTCTAAAAATTCACATTAGAATTTCAACATACAAATTTGGGGAGAGGAGGGGCATAAACATTCACTCAATTGTAACAAAATAAAAGAGAATGGAACTTTAGCAATGAGCTCTATTTTAACCTTTGTCTTCTCAAATTCTTCTTTTTGTTGAATTTAAAGATAAGTCTTATAGGGAGCTTTGCAGGATGGCAGTAGTTTAGCCCATGCTCTATTGTCAGCTCTGCAGGGCTAGACACGATATATTTATGCCAACCTAACTGACAAGAGATTGTTGCATAAATCAAAATACCAGTTTATTACACTTTAGCCACTACTATACTTCTTACTTAAATACAATCATGTTGGTTCCCTGTTGCCTATAGGTCCTGTAGGATTAGGTCAAACTCCTTAGCTCAGTATTCAAGGCCTTTATAATCTGGCCTCAACCAACTTTGCAGTTGGTTCTCATATGTCATGATGCGTGTACTACCTCTATGCTGTTCCCTTTGTCTGGAATGTCCTTTCTGATACCAGGCAAAGTCCTTATTTTAATTGAAAAGCCAGATCAAATATTACCATCTATCAAATCCTTCTCGGATCAGTCCTGCCCGTCCCTCCAGCAGGCTATATTAATTGTTTCTAATTCAAGGCTATTATGGCCCTTATTTTATTAGATTATAACTCATATATACTCATGCCTGCCTCTTCCATTGGGTAGCGAACCCCATGAAGACCAGAATGCTATTTTGTCCATCAAGGTAACCCAGAGCACAGCACATTGACTAAGCACAAGAATCTCAATAAATGTTGAATTGAACTTATACATTTATATTTTCTGCAGTTATTTTCTTTTATTTCCTAAGTTTTTATAGAAATTAATGTTGAAAATGTCAGCTTGTTTCAGCTCTCTTTAGAGGAAAGAAGGAAAACGGCTCTCGTTTATGCTGGGACTGAGAAAAAAAGCACATCCCCAGGAGCCAAGGAAAGGGACTGCTATGGAAATATAAGTGAGGGAGAAAATGGAGTAGGAAAAGCCAGACTGAAGGGCAACTGTTTCTTTCCACCAGAAAATCTCCTTCTGATCTTGTCTTCTAATCTGGAGGTTTCTGGATACTGTAAATAGAGGGTCGGGCTCTCTTGTGTCTTCTCTATATAGGTTCTCTGCTGTGTTTGTGTGCAGTAAGTGGAGGTTGTCTTCCAGATTAGGGACCTATCTTAGGTGCGATAAGAGGAATCAAGACAAGAGTGTTAATTTATGGTTGCCCAACATCCCACCACCCTTCTTCCAGCTAATCTAAAGGTAAGTGTGATAATATGGCGAATGAAGTAGAACAGGTCTTGTGAGACAAGGAAATGGAGGTCCATAGAAAAAGCAAAAGCAACCAGAGGCATGAATCCAGCCTGACTTTGTTCTGGTATCTCCTAATCTCAGACCATTCTTCCTCTTCTTCATCTCCCCTCCCCTACTCTGACTCCTGAGTCCCCTGCAGACCTTTTAGATCTCTCCAGAGGAGGAGCTGGGAGCTGATTGTGGAGGAAAGCCATAGACTAGAGCCTCCAGCCTTCCCTTATGACCTGCATGGTGTTTACCAAGTCCCTAGACTTGAAGTCATTTGTGGCGCTCTCTGCCTTACTGAAGAAAAATGGACTTTGCCTCAATTCCTGATTCCTGTTTAAATATTTAGTTTAATCAGCACAGGCCCAAGTGCCTTTTCCATTTCCCCTGGTGCCTGGGAGCCGTGCTAACACCAGCATCATAAATAATTCATCCAATCCCAGCAACATGCCACTGGCTGGGAGTCACTCCATCCCTTATGTCTTGGGGCCTACCTCGGCTGCAGCTGCTCTGAGGGAAACTGGACTAGGACAAAGAAGTCAGTTTTGAGACTTAAAGTATTCATCTCAGAGCCACTCCTTGAGGGCATCATTGTGACTGGAAACAGTCCCTACTCCAGCCCAGATCTGAGAGGCATAGTGTGGGGTGTGAGGATGGGTGTGTTGGTGGGAAGGAGTGGAGGAAGTAGGAACACAAGGTCACAGAGTGTTCAATTTCTGCCTTCTGGGTTGCTTTGATGTGGTGGAGAAACTTCAAGGACACCTAGAAAGGTTCAACCTAGATTCTGTGAGTATGGAGCAGAGGGTAAAAACACAAAGTAGGAGGAGGCAGCCAAGTTCGAGTTCAGCTGAGGAACAAGTAGGCTCCATAAGTATGCTGGAACTTTCTCCCTCTGCCTCCAAATTCTGGCTCTTAACATGGGTTCTACCTTCTATTCCAAGAGCACAGCCCAGATTTCACCCCATTACACCAGGAGCCTGGCGTAGGATGGAGGAAATCGGGGCTTCTGAGAGATGGACACTTTCGTCTCCTCTCTCAGAGAGGAACCAAGGACGGAATTTGGTTGGACAGGTACTGGGCATCCTTTGCCAAAACCTCAGAAAGGTTACACTGCCTCCAGGTGCCCTCTCTTTGGAGCCAGCTCTTTAGTGCTCTGATGTGTGCAATTAAATGGGAAACATTGTGTTGGTTGCCACTAATGATATGGCTCTGGCTTGGCTTTGAAAAAGAACCTCCTTGGGGCAGCTCTGTAATACTCATGCTTTTTTCTTCCAGAACTTTGCAGAGATAAAAGAAGACATAAACAACGATTTATTTATCTAGGAGTTCAAAGTTTAGCTTTGAGTCCTCTAACATTTTCTGTCCTTTTTGAAATCAGGAGTGCAAATAAACTTCCTTCAGTCTCTTTTAGAAAGGGCAGCTGCTACAAATCTACAGATAAAGATAAAAGGAACTGATGAAAGGAACAAATTCTGGTCTCCATCCCTCTGTCCCGGGAGGTGGGGCGGGGATGTCATGAGCCCACCTACCTGCCCTTGGAGTCATCAACATCATAGAATATCCAGGGCCAGAACCCTACCAATTTGTTTTGAGCTGCCTAGGACCTGGGCAATCAAGAACCACAAAGGAAAGATGGCAGGGGAGTTGGTTTCCAATGACCGGCACCTTGCCCAATCCAGTGGTTGATTTGTTGCTCTGGATTGTCACAATTGGACCCCTCCTTTTATCACGTGTCTTCTGAGACCTGTAATTCGCTGACTTTTCTCCTACTTCCCTCATTGCTCCCTCAGTCCCGCTTTGTGGCTCTCCCTTTTTTATCACTACACGAGTAGTTCTCAATCTTGGCTGCACATTAGAATTGTCTGAGGAATTTTTTTATTTTTTATTTTTACTGAGAATCAGGGTTCACTCCACACTAATTAAATCAGGATCTCTGGGGATGGGGTCCTGGTGCAGTCAGGGTACAGAATCAACCGCTGTTCTCAGTGTTGGCTTACCCCAGGGCTCAGGCTTCTGCCCCCTTCTCCATCCACACACACACACTTGTGATCTGACCAGTCCCCAGTTTCACAGACTGCTTACAGTGTTGACTCCAAAATTTGCATTTTTAGCCTGGAACTCCGTGTTGAGCCCCAGAGCCTAGATCCAGTTGTCTATTTAACACCCTCAAAACAGATATTTAGAAGTATATGGAAATACTGATAACCATTGATTTTGCCTTCTCATCTCCTGCCTCCAATCCTTCAGTAAGAGCTATTGGCTCTACCTTAACAATATATCTCCAAATGGCCATGACAGCTACCATTCTATTCCAAACATTTGTTACCTCTCTCTTCCTTGAATCATGTTACTCTCCTAACTAGTCTTCCTGTTTCCATTATCCACAGTCCATCCTCTTCACAGCAGCCTGTGATCTTTGTTGCTGTTTTTTTTTTTTTAACTTTCAGAAGGCTTTATTGCAGGCCACAATAGCACACATAGCATCACTTACAACCAAGAAACATTTTTTTAAATAGAAAAATGCAGTAAGTGACTCATATACATGGAATTCACTTGTCTTACCATATGCCCTATTAGCAAGATACAGTTCACCTGAAAGAGAGGTGAGGGGGAACAATAGCTTCCTGGATGTTGTCTTGTAGGATTTGATACAGGATTTAAGAAGGTGGTCAGTATATGTTGTCATTTTTCCCATAGCCATTATACAATTATACATAGTTCTCAGAATCACAGATGGACTGGGCAGTTGTCTCTGTCACTGTTATGCCAAATAAAATACAGAAGTTTTGGTTTTCCATCACCACAAACTTTGGATTGGTAAGTTTGAATTACTAGTGGCAACAGGAGGTTTGATGCCCCTAGAGAACACGGCCATGCTTTTTGGGGTTGGAAGTCAAGATTGGCCCTTTTCTTGTGTTCTTTGTGATCTTTTAAAATCATAAATCAGATCCCCATCAATCCCATGTTTAAAAACTTCCAAAATCTTTCCATTATACTTAGAATAAAATTCAAAACCTTTCCCATAGCGTACCTGGTCCTATATGATCTGGACCCGGCTTACATCCTGACCTCATTTCCTACCCACATTAAGCTGAGTCTTGATTTGGGGAAATTTGCACTTGCCGTTCCCATTTCCTGGGATGTTGCTCCCCAGATGATTCACTCCATCCCAGTGATTCACTCCATTCCATCATTTAGGTCTCTTTTCAGTTCTTACTGTGACCAAGAGGCCTTTCCTGACCACCACTGTCACTTTTTGTTCTCTTACTCTGATTTGCTTTCTCTAGAACATTTATTCTTCTATACTAGCATATTCATTGATTTGTTTACTTGCTCATAGTCTGTCTTCTCTACTATACAAGCTCCATGAGGACAGGTACTTAGCCTTGTTCACTGGTATATACTCAATGCCTTCAACAGTGCTCAATACATATTTGTTGGATGAAAAGAGCATTTTTGAAGACAAGCCTTATATTCTTGGTCATCCACTTTCTCCCACCTTCCCTACCCCTGTCCCCCCAACCACCATGGAAGCATAAATTGGGATCTGGGGAGCCAGAGTATTTCACACAAAGGAATCCAATTAAGGGGTTAATTGGTTCATCACCATGTTGGTAATCTGCTGCCGCTCATGGGAATGTGGATGTGCCACTGGCCTTTAGCTGAAGGGCATCTCTGGGTGTTCCTTTTCTTAGCACTAAGCCAACCATGTCAGCTAGAAGGAGAGACAAACTGAGATGAGACAAGTTGAGCTCTGTCTCAAGGGTTTGAATAAGACAGATGGAGTGGCACTGGGCCTTCTTTCTTCCCTGTGTATCTCTCTTTTATTCTCTTGTTCTGTTTCTGTATCCGTTAGTCTCTGCATATAGTGCTCAGTGTTTTCTGGCAGAGTCTCTGTTTACTTACAATTGAGCGGAGGTTACCATCTGTATTAGTTTCCCAGGGCTGCAGTAACAAATTACCACGAAGTTATTCTCTCATAGTTCTAGAGGCCAGAAGTCAGAAATCAAGATGTCTGCTTTATACCTTTCTTCCATACCTGGTGGTTGCTGGCAATCTTTGGCAATCTTTGGCTAATAGTAGCTGCATAACTCAGTCACTGTCTCCATCTTCCTATTTGCCTTCTCCTTACTCTGCATCTTTTCTTCTGTCTCTTATAAGGATATTGTCATTAGATTTAGGGCTCACTCTAGTCCAGGATGATCATATCCAGATCTTTACTTAATTTCATCTGCAAATACTCTTTCTGAATGAGGTCACATTCACAGGTTTCAGGTAGGCATGTCTTTTGGGAAACCACCATTCAACCCAATACACCGTCTTAGAGGCAAGCGAGAGAGGTAGGAAATCAATTTGCTTTTTCAAGCTGTGTCCCTTCCCTTCTCTTATTGTTCTTTTCATCTTCCCTCCTCCACTCCACCCTGGCTACTTTTCTAGATCTGGGAGCAGAACTATCTCTATCTGAGAAATTTGCTCTCTGGCTCTTGTGGGATGATCAGCCTGGGGCATTCCCTCTTGTCTTCACCATCTGTCTTGGTCAGTGGCTTGTGTGGCTCTCTGCCCATGCCCTGCGTGTTTGCACATTTGGACCTGGACTCTGATCTTCTGAACCCGAACCTGCTAAACCTGTTTTCACCCAAGCTGAAGGACTCAGGGAACCTGCTTCTTCCCCTGGGGCAAGGGTTTGGCTTACTCCTTAGACAAGACAGGCCAAGCTCTGTGCTGATGGTAACACAGAAGAGAATATTTCCAGCCCAGATCTCTCTCACAAGTTTCAGGCCTGTTCATCTATCTTTTTCTAAAGAGGAGGGTCTACCTTGATGTTTCCTAAGACATCTTGAACGCAACCCATCTAACATTGAACCTGTCAACTATCCCTCTTCCCCCAACTTGACTCTCCTCCTGTATTCTCTACTCACCGAATCACACCTCTCTCCACCTAGTTGCTCATAACTTGGTACTACTTTTCTACACCATGCCTCCCAAAAGTCACCAGATCCTGAAGCTCCTACCTCCGAAATCTCTCTCAAACCCATTTACTTCTCCCACTGATTATACCCTAAGCCAAGCCATCATCCCTTCTCACTAACTTCCCAGCTGATCTCCTGGCCCTCTCCACTAACTCTTTTTGCTGCAGGCTGAATCATTCCTATAAACATTCTCTTATATTTTCCTTCAGTGTTTCCCTTTGTCTCTTAGGATTCTTTTTCCTGCCCCACATGCCCAGCTACCTCTTATTCAAATCCACAGCACTCCATTGGCTAAAAAATGGAACCACTAAAGTCACTTATGTTAACCTTCTTGGGGCTTATTCCTGACCTCATCATGACTTCCAGTTCCTTTTCCACTAACTGGAGGCAATGTTGTCACTAGAGAAGGGATCTCCTTGTGGATGCAACCACTTGGCTGAGCTAGTTCTCCTTTGAGAGCATGAGGGAACCATGGAATCCTAAAACAGATTTCCAAAAAGGACATTCTGGGATTGGTCATGGATCTCCTGTTTTTAGCACAGGGGCTACATGGAATGAGGAGCTCCATGACTGTAGAAGGTGCTCCTTACTCTGTTTTCTTTTCTCTTAGGGGCTTCCTTGTTTTGATTCTTGTTGTTACATGCCTACCTACCTTTCTCCTGGGGTACAGCCTTTAAAACCTAGGACCTCCTTAGAATAGCTGCAACAGGCTGGCTTTTTTTCCAAAAGAATTTTACTTTATAACAAAATAAATTCATGAAAAAAGAAAAAAGGAACAAATTATAAAAACACAAGCAAGATGTAGCCCCTTATCTAAAGCCTGGCATCTGGTTTGAGATTACTGTAATTACATTCTAGACCCCCAGGCTCCTTCTGTTCCTGAGTTCAATATCACAAAGCTCCCAGACTCTGTGGCCAGCCCCATCTTATTTTTCTGTTTGTATAAACACTCAATCCTGAAGCTGAAACAAAACCAATTCTCTGTCTCATCTATAGCTCTCTTGCAGCATCCACTTCTCCTTAGTTAAATGGTGGGACACTAGAGACTAACACAGGAAATGTCCTGTGCTTTTAGGCAATCCCATATCTGATTCTTTAATCACAACAGTCATGTTAGGAAATTTTACCCATAAGAGGGCTGGATTTGCCCTGGTATTTCTGGCATGGTCTGAGAGATACTTTTTCCTTTGTAATGAGGATGGCTGGATTACAGAAAAGGCACCTAATAATTATGAAGCTCTTAACATGTGCCAAACATTTTATACACTTAATTTTTGCACAAGTTTTTGCTGTAATTGTCAATCATTAGTTATATTTTGTAGAATTTGAGGCTCAGAGTGATTCAGTAACTTGTTCGAGTTCTCCAAGCTAAATAGCCTACGAGTGAAGTTTGGGCTGGTTGATTACAAGTTTGTGATCTGAACCATACAATGTAAGGAAGTAGAGGTGCCTTCACTTTCTTAAAGGTGCAGGCTTTTCCACTCTTTGTCAGGTGAGAGTTATTCTTTTGTTCTATAAACATTTGCTGAAACCCCTTATGTGCATACTTCTTTGGTATTAGGAGGTATAAAGGTTTCATGGACAAAGTCCTTACATTCAACTCTGCACTTGTTTCTCTAACTATACTGAGGTCATCATTCATTGGCATTTTTTTCCCAGATATCAAGCCCATCATTCACCAGCATATATTCTTTCAGATATTGAGCACCTCTTACATAGAAGACACTGGCCCAGGAGCCTGAGGTGGAAGAAGCTAACTACACAGAATCTAGAGGAAGAAAAGGGCCCAGGTTCTGTTACTAGCGCTACCTCCTGCTCTTCCTCACCAAGTCTGTGAAGACTTTCAGGGGCAGGGCTTCTGGATAAGACTGTTCCTAAGGAGAGGACGTAAGTATGAATGGAGTTTTCTTGGCATCTTTTGCCCACTTATTGAAGTTAGTACAGTCATCACAAACATCTGGTAAGGATGCATAAAGCTGGGGAAAGGAGACAGGCAGACAAGAAACTAACAGAAATGCAGAAATATTTTGACAGGAAAAAAATGCTCATTTATTTAAAAACAATAGGAATACCCTTTAAAGCTTGTGATCCATTTCTTTGCAGTTTATAGATTCTAGATGGCCTGTTTGCTTTGAGAAAGGCTTTCTGGTTTAGAGAATTCTAGGCCAGAGGAAAGGGCTGGATTATAATGCCAGTCCTGCTGCCAGTTTACTGGAGGACTCCAGGTGAATTATTCAACCTACTTATGTGTCAGTTCAGAAATGCAGTGATGTCAGATAAGTCACAATGTTTTTGGTAGGATCTCCAATAAAAGGATTACGATAAATAACAGCTATGTAGTGTGCTTAAAAGAACACTTGCTTTTTACTCTGGGTCAGAAGAGCTGAGGCAGGCTCACAATTTGTCACATGGTATAAAACCCTTAGGAATCTGAAACTTTCTGGAGTTAAAAAAAAAGCAACAGACACCTGTTATTTGCATAGTGCTTTATGCAGTTTACAAAGCATTTTCAGATATCCTCACAACTGATCCTTATTCTACCTGTGAAGTGGAATCAGTGTCCCCATTTTATAGTTGAGAAATCTTGGGTCACACAATCAATCAAGGTAATTCAAGCAAAGGTGCTTTGTTTTGTAATTTTATTTTTTACTTTGCCTCAGTTATCTAGAAAATTATTTTTTTCATCTCAAAAATTTGTAATAGTGGACCATCACAAATGCCATTACCAAACAAAACAGGATCTTCTTCTCTGGAGACACCTCCCATCCCTGCACAGACCCCACACCCAGAGTCAACAACACATAGCTGTAAATCACCAGAAACCTCAAACAGCCACAACAGTAAGGGATCATCTTCATGTGTATTGTATGACCATGCCTGGCAGTTTGACATGGACTGGCTTCTCTAAGGAAAGTTGCTTGTGTTTATTTGGGGGATAGCCAGCTAAGATTCAACTCTATTTGGTTTTTTATTTCTGTGAGGTAGGGAGGCTGAGAAGAAGAGGACTGTCTAGAAAATTAACATGGAAAACTAACAACTGTGTAAAAGCTTCAGGCACAGAACCGAGTTAAGTGTCTCTCAACAGCAAGCCGATCGACACTATACCCTCCTTGAGGGGTGGTGGCGATGAACCCATTCCCCTCCGAACAAAGGAACACCCTGCCCCCACCGTCTTGCCCAGCCGGGCAGTGCTGTGCGCAGCAGGGGCTGTCTAAAGGCGAGGCTTCCCGGTGTGGGAGAGCGGTTCGTCTGGTCCAGTTCGGTAGACGTGGATAGACCTGCCAGCGCATTTAGGGTGGACTTGGAGGGCAGCCCGTTTTCCCAGCCTTGTCCACAGTTGGGCCCCTGCCTGGGGAAAGAAGCTGGAACCAGCCGGGGTCCTGCAGGCCCCTGGCCCGTCACCTCGACACCAGCGCCGCGTGCACCCACTGGCACCCTAGCGTTTGCTTCGAGCCCGGAGCTCACGTGCTCGAGGTCACATTTATTGGGGCTTCCAGGGGCGGAAGCGGGGAAGGGGACGCCCTGTCCCGGGGTGCGCAGGTGACAGAGTGCGCTGGGCCGGACGGTTGGGGGCTCCACAGAGGCGGGGCCCTTGCCCCCACCCACCCCGACTCTCCCAGGGCCCCTGGTCCGCAGGGGCGAGGGCAGGCCCCCCCTCCCCGGGGCAGGACCCTTGCCCTCGGCCCCTCCGCTTCCAGCGAGGCCCCCGCCCCAGCCCCCTGCCGGCCCGGCCCACGCGGCCGTGCTCGCCCGAGGCCGGGGGCGGGCACCTGCCCCCACCTCTCGGCGTCCCCTCCCCTCCGCTTCCCCTCCCCTCGGCCCCTCCTCCCCTCCCCCCCGTGGCGAGGCGGCGGCGGCGGCGGCCGAGGCTGAGCGGCGGCGGCGGCGGCGGGCGGGGCTCGCTCGGGCCCCGCGGGCGGGCGGGCGGACATGGCGGCCAACATGTACCGGGTCGGAGGTAGGCAGGCCCGGCCCGGTCCGCCGCGGAGCGGGCCTTGAGGGCGGGGGGCGGGGGCGAGTGCCCCCGGCGGCCGGCAGCCCCGGCGCTCGGGCTGAGGCCGGGGGCGCGCAGCGGGGCCCGGGGTGCCCCCCGCGGCAGCCTTCCCCCCCGCCCCCCCACCGGGGCTCGCGAGGGGCCCAGGCCCCCCCACGCCCGCCCCGGGGGCCCAGGCCCGGCCTGTACGGGGGGGGGGCGCGAGGAGACGCCCCCTCCGCGGAGCCCCCCGGCTGGGTGGCCTGGCCTCGCGTGGCCCCTGGGCAGGAGGTGCGGGAGGACGGGGGCCACCCCCCATCTTCTCCTCCAGGGACGGGGGGCGGGGGCGGCGGGGTCCGGCCGGCGGCGCAGCTGGACAGGCCTCTGTGCGGGGACAGGGCCCGCACCCCCGCTCCTCCGCCCCCCCCCCCCAGAGCAGGGCTCGGCGGGGCCGCGGCGCCGCAGACGGACGCGCAGCTGCGCCCGGACGTGCGCGCCCTCCCGTCCCGCCTCGCCTCGCCCGGCCTCGGGCAGCAGGGAGAAATAGGGTCCCACAAACTTTCTCCCTACTTTCGACGCCCTCCTCCCTCTGCCCCGGTACAGTCATAGTCCAGACGAGTGGCGTGTGCGTGTGTGTGAGTGTGAGACTTGCCTTTGCTTCTCCCCCTGCTCGTGCGCTGAGCCCCTGATGGATGGCGCGGGGGGGGGGGATGGCCTGGCTGAATAAACGAGGCCCCTTGGAAGCAGAGACCCAGGAAGGAGCCGCTAAGACAGACGACAACAATGCAGCCCAGCCTCTCCAGCAGACACACAGTGGGAAATGTCCAGCGCGCCCATTAGAGGAGAGGGAAAGCCACACTTGAAAATGTTTATCTTTTTTTTTTTTTTGAGAGCCTGCAGCATTATTATTATTATTTTTTATAACAAGACTCTAAGTGGATCTGGATTACATATGGTAAAAGATGTAAAAAAGCCTCTGATACCACCACCTCAGAGAAGAACTCTGTCCGAAAGTGACCCCCTCTTCCCCTGTCTTTCTAGGTAGAGCTGTGGAAAAGTTTGTCAGTGTGCTTTCTCCTACTTGCTCTGCTCACCTGATTTTTTTTTTTTAAAGTTGGTGATTGAAATGTACTTTGGGCTGCTGAGCCTTTCAGGATGCTCTGAATTTGTTTTAGGTCAATAGTTTTATGTGAGAAGCGTACTCTAGGGCAAATTGGTTTGGAGAGAAAAGATGTGGAAGCAGTTATAGTGTGAAAGACACGTGTTGAGTCAGCCCTGACTACTCAGTGATGACAAGAGGTGTTTTTTTTTGTTTGTTATTAAAGAAATGACGTGTGGGTCAGGGGTCCAGGAAACTCGATAAAACATTAATTGAAATGAAAAAGCAGGAAAATCAAGGTTTGCGAATAGTAGGCACACGAGAATATATTAAAGTCGCATTACTAAAGTTCGATTTTACCAGGGAATGGGTTACCTGCTTCATTTTGATTGTGAATTACCTAATGCAAAAAGTCATAGATATACAAATGTGAACTTTCTGTTGAAAAGATTAAGCTCTTTATTTCTTTTAATTACAGATTATGTCTACTTTGAGAATTCCTCTAGCAACCCATACCTAATCAGGAGGATAGAAGAACTCAACAAGGTATACTCTTGAGTGTTCTTGATTCTGATATTAAAAAATAATTGTTTTCCGTTGAAGGTAATTGGGTAAAGGGCACAAGAGATAATTTTACTTTCAGTCCCAGACTCTCTGAAAGTTGAGATTCCAGATTAGAGAGTTATTCAGGATTCTGAAAAGTCTTTTGCTTTTTATAATTACCACTGATAATAAATGTTATTGAATATTTAACATATGCAGATTTCTTCAGATTGCTTAGAACTTCTCAGAACAGGTCACTCCTGTAATACCTTTTTATATTTACAGTCGTAATTTATATTTTTCCCTTTTTCCCCTTCTAGCTGTAGAAAGAGGAAGCGAGGAAATAGAATATTGAAGGGAATTTGTAAAATTCTGGACTAGGCTAACTAATAAGAATACAGCATTGTATTTTAGGCCCAAGTAAATAAAATTTTTACGTTAAGGTTTTTCCCTGATTGCTGGTGTCTGCGACATCAGAAGCATTATGATTTTATAGTAGATGAGCTTTTACAGTGGAGGCACATGAAAATAGTCATAAAACTACATGAAGTATATATAGATTTCTAATGATGCTCTGGTTTTCTCTAAACCACTTTGAGTGTTAATTGTGTAGCTTATGAGAATTCATAGTGTTAAATGTTTGGGGCTGTGTAGCTGATTGATAACCTTCCCCCCAAATTACCATCTGGAGACTTCCAATTTTGAGTTTCAGGAAGTCAAATTTGGCCAAGGGCATTCCTGGTTTACGAGCCTTGAGATTTTGGTTTGCTTCTGGGATTACTGCAGTGGCCTTTTTAAAATTTCTGTAGTATTTGAGACTATCACCAAATGAAGACAAAGGCCTTAGGATTGCATCAGTCTGTGGGCTGGAACTCTCCTTAATCTTCGTTCTTGCTACTCTCTGCCTCAGTCATTTGTCTCTAAGTACAGCGAAAGGCGCTGTTTCTCCCATGAACCCACCTGCCTTTCATACCCTTTGTTATTATTTCATGTACCTTGTTCTTTTTTCCATATCTTTTATCACCTTCAAATATTCTTAATTATTGTATTCATTTGCATTGCCTGTTTTTTTCCAAACCAGAATGGTAGTTCTTACACATGTAATCATCTTTTCTGTTCAGTAATGCATCCCAAGTGGCTGGCACATAGTTATAGCATTCAGTGACTATTCATTGAATTAATGGATTTCTCAAATATCCAATATTAATCCTTGTACATAGTTTTACTTTTTACAGAGTGTTTTGATTTATTCATTTCACAGATATTTCTGAAGACCTGCTACTTGTCAGGCACTTATAGGTATCCACTTTTAGGAATCAAGGGGTGAACAAAAATAAAAATAGGTCTGTTGGTAGAGATAGCCTTCAGCCAAATAATCACTTAAATAGAAGGAAAATTGCAGCTATGCTAGATTTACAAATGTCAGAGCATGATGCTCTGAAAGTGTATAATCTGGGGGATTCATATTATCTCTTTTGAGCCTCACAGTAACCTAGAACTTTTAAGGTAGATGCATTATGAATTGTAGCTGTGACATGCACAGTGGTTAAATGACAGGGTTACACATCAAACTTGAACCTGGATCATTTCACATGCCTTTATCATCATGTTACCATTTACTTCAAAAGTATCCCCCTCCCACCAGTCTTTACCATCTACCTGCCCCTTGCTTTCAGCAAAGAGTCATTAATGTAATAATGGTCCTTTGGGAGCTGGGGATGACTAAACTATGAGAAATGAGACTCTAATTTCAGATAATGGCATTTTGTATGGAGTACTGGTGAGCAAAAACTGAGGTTGGCTAGTTAAATAAGTATTTGCATAGGGTTTTTATTTCCGAACGGATGTGAAGAGGGTATCTCATTTTAAATAATTAAACAAATATTTATTGAGTACCTATTATGTACTAGGTACTATGTTAGGCCTAGAGATACAACTGAACAATATAGAAATGGCCTCTGCCCACACAGGGTCTACATGAAGGAGATGGAGATTCATGAAAAAGATGAGTTAACAGGAATAAAGAAAATAGCAATAGTGTTAACTTCCGAGAAGGAAATAAGAGCCTTGACATAAGGAGTAACAGAGGTCACTTCCTTTGGATAGGGAAAGAAAGGACTTCAAGGACATTGAGGACTAAAGGATGAGGAAGAGGCAGCCATGGGAGAGAGGCCACAAGAATGTTTCAGAAAGGCCTTAAGAAGGTCAGAGGTCAGGTTGTCAAAATCGATTAGAAAATCCAGATGATTTTAAGAACACTTGGTATATATTTGATAAGCCAGGAGAAGGGAGGGGGGTGTTAACCTATTTTATTAACTATCTTATAACTTTTTTTAAACTAAATTCCTAGGAAAAGCTGTCAATCACCATTATTAAAGAAAATTCACTTTTATAAGATGGCTCCTGGTTTCAAAAAAAATACTCTTTTAAATGTTACTTGTTTAGTTTGAATGCTGGACTACACTATTTTTTTTTTTTTAATTATACTAATAGATTTTAGTCTCAATTTTTTCCAGAAAAGTTTTGGGAACTTTTAGGTGCAAAACTAAATATCAGTAGATGAATATAGTTCAACATTGTTTATTTTGTAATTTCTTTTCCTCCTAATTTGTTCTCAGATATAGTGAAGATGATCTTGGAGAAAGAATATAAGGTTAAAATAGAAAACAGCTTTTTGGAAAATTTTATTTAGTCACTATCTAGATTGAATATTACTCTTCCTTCTAAAGATTAAGCTTGCATACATGTTGAAAGAAATCTTTGTGCACATAATCAGGAAGTTTTAGATATTATGCTTGTGGATAAATTAGCATGTTATTTGCTGTTTTTTTGTATATTGTGTAATTTATATGTGTCTTTATATTCTGTATATTTTATTAGCCTTCTAACTTGCTCTGAGATTTTTAATGGATTTTAATTTTTTTTGGTGGGGGAGGAGAGTCATTAACTGTGAGCATCTGATGAAGCACCCTCCTTTCTACTTGTTCTTTACTTTGGGTAAACCATAGACTCTGAAATGGAAAGTGTTTTTTTTTTTTTTTTTTTAATTTAAGAAATAATGTACTTTCTAAGTCTGAGATAGAAACAGACATGAGTATGAGGTTGACTGAAATGATTTTAAAGCTTAGGAAAAGCCTCTTACTGCTAGAGGATATTTTAGTAAACGTCCAGGAAAGAAATTCATGTTTATGGTGGGTTCTTCTTTATACATGTCCTTGCTTTTCTTATCTGTAGGTTATGCTCAGTGCCTTCCTTTTACTCAGTCCCCCAGGCTTCTCCTGTTGAGTTCTTTTCCTTCTTTCCTTGTCAACTGAGGCCCCTCTACCCTATTTCCTCCTTCTTGAAGCTTTTTTCTGCCCTTCCTCCAATAGGTGGTACTCCTGCCTCTATGAGTGAGAAGTGTAGTCTGGAGGAGAGAGGAGGAAGTAAAGGAAAATAGTGCTGGGACTATTGTCGAGGATGTTTTGCCTTTATGTGTTAGTTGTGGGGAACCAGTGAAGATTTCTAATAATGTGACAGGATTACACCTGGGTTTCAAAAGGTTGGAGAGGAGATAATGCGACCAGGCATCCTTGCTGGAGTGGAGTCTCAGCGAGGGTGGGCACCCTGTATCTGCAGTGCTTAGCTCAGTGCTTGGGGACATAGGAAGGGCCCAGGAGAAATTTGGTGAATAACTAAAGAATATGCACTTCCATCTACATATTTTATGTGTGTGTGTGTATATGAATTACCAGACTACATACTAAATATTTAGCTTGGGTCTTTTCTACTTCTTGTAGTGAAGGATTTTAAAGAATCTTCACTATCTTAGACTGCTTTTGTAAAATTAAAAAAAGGTAGATAAATGAAATTTAAAATAGGCTTATAAGAATATTTTTTATTCTTTTTCAGTTTTAATAGCTATAAAATTAACTTTCAATTGCTATGATACACTTAATCTTAAACTCATTTCATTACACACCAACAGTCTGGACTGGGCCTTGGACCACAGTAGCTTGAGTAGCCCAGCTTTAGAGGGATGCTTGGGCAGGTGGGGGTGGGGAGGTGGAAGGTGTGGGGTGTGTGTGTGTGCGTGTATTGTAGAGGAATACTGTAGTTGTAAAGTACCTAATAGTCAAGTGTATGCGTAGTTCAGAAGAGAATATTTTTTAAGAATTTAATTAGTTTTGTAGAGTATCCCTATGGAAGGAACTCACTGGTGAGGCAGAAAAAAAAAATGTGTTGAAACTCTTCCTTTGGGTTTTTAACATAGTTTTGTGTCAAGAAGACAAAAATGAAGTCATTGATAGATCTTATTTACATGGAAATAGTGGCCCATTCATTTAGCAGATTGTTGGATCATTCTGTAGATGTTTTTGATCACCTATTGTGAAATATAGAAGCTCTTTGGTTAGGATTTAATATGATTTCAGTTTTAAGGGGCAGTATTTCTACAAGACTATTTTTCACTGTAAAACTGCTGCTGAACTTAAATTAGACAAATTTACTGCAGCACGTATATATTTTTATTTCTTTATATTTGAATATATCTGTGAGCCCAGAGAAATTCTGGAAGTTTGTTTTCAAATGTGTTTGAAATTATAAATTACAATAGCAATTTATTGTACTATATGTGTTTTTACAAGGAACTTTGTAATGAATGATTGACCTTCTTGAAAGCTCTCAGAATTCATAAATAGGAGAGTTGGAGCCGTGGGTCCCAGTTGCAGTAAATTACAACCTAACTGTTGATTGTATTCTAGACTGTAGTTAGAAAGAAATAAGAGCTTCCGTGTTTGTAACTCAAGGTTTTTAATATTTTCATGTATGAAGGTAAAGTAAGTACTACTAAGATTATTGACTTATGAATTCACAGACTCCCTTGGGCTGGAGAATGCTCTTCCAAGTCATCTGGTTCATTCTGCATGATGGCTGCCCCACACAGACAGAACTTTGCCATCAGTCTAATGAGGGGGTGTTCAGGAGGGGGCTGGGTGATTTTACTCTTAGCCTGTGCTTCTGGGGGTGGGTTTGGAGAAGATATGGTTAACAGTCTTAAAAAAGTTATGTTGTGGCTGTTGAAGTTTTTGGGATTAGTTTCTTAAAGCTAATCAGATTTAACCAAGTCTGGCTTTAGTTATTAAAATGGCTTCATCACTTTAGTATAATTGATGCCAGTAAGTTATTTTATGTTTGACATTTTGGTTTCATCTGGAACCTGAACAAATGTTGCTCATCCTTATTTGAAGTTTTCAGCTCTGATTATCTGCAGTTGTGGTTGGCGTAGTGTAATGAGAGTGATCTTATGATTGTGCTGTTTCTAGTTTTGTTTTATAAACTTTGAATTTAATATTCAGTACAGATAGATGACTTTTATCTTTCTTATTTTTTAGACCGCAACTGGCAACGTGGAAGCAAAAGTAGTGTGCTTTTATAGACGACGAGATATTTCCAACACGCTTATAATGCTTGCAGACAAGCATGCTAGTAAGTTAATTGTCTTTTTCCTTTGGATTAACACAGAAATGTTTTAAGTCTTTCGTTTTTCATGTGAGGGAAAATACTTTTTTTGTAACTTATAGTTTTTTGCTTTCTCATTTGTCTTTCTGTTAGTTTAGATGACAGTAGTTTTTTGGGTGGTGCTTGGTGTTTTAGTATGTATTTTTTTTTAGGTTACGTTATGTGATTATCAATTAGTCAAAATGTTGAAAAAGAAGTCATTGCAAGTAGACTTTAGGAGACAATTAGGGCAGTGTTTTACCATCTGCTATTTTCGATGGTGGTTTGAGGGTACATGTATGAAGAAATTTATATTTCACTATTGTTTTTTGGAGGACTTGTTTTTCCCCTCTAAACAACTGGGTAATATTTACATTTTAAAAAACTTTGAGTATTATAGGTATATAGTATTAGTATGTATGAAAAAAAGTGCTATAAGAAGTGCAAAGTGATTATTTTGATGTGAATTCTTATAGATAGCAACTCTGAGTCCTTCTTTATAGTATAATCTTTATTTTTTGGTCCAGTCAACACAGCTTTGACACATTTTAGCATCTTTGATTTTTTTAAAGCACCAAACACAATCATAAAAATGATTTAAATTTTAAAAAAGGTGTGTGTAGACTATCAGCACTTTGTCTTGAAAGCCATTTTCATTCTGCAAAATACATGAGACCAGCTTCATATGGATGTGTATTTTTCACTTTTACTGCAATCTGTAACACTTTGTTCTTCAGGATCCTGAGCTTTAGAAGTGATCTGGTAAAGGGTAAGGGAGGCTGTTGTGTTCACAGGTTTGTTCTGTGTCTGCTTGAAAATTATTTTCCCACTGTGTCGCCAGTTTAAGCAGGCAGATCCCTTGTCTCATAGGTTAAATTCCTACTATGTATTCTGCCATATGGTTCATGGTGTTTTTAAGTTTTCTATTTTTTTTTATAGGAAGTATTCATTATGATACAGGTTGTTGTATAACATTTACAAATTAAATATTGACAGATTCAGGGCATTCATGTTTGTCCCTCGTGTGGACCAAAATAATTGCTTTAAAAAATGACAATCTAAAACTCAGCCATAGCCAAAATTTATAAATTCAGTGTATTAGTAAAGTGTCTATGCAAAATTATTTGGATTTTATTCACTGTTTACAACATAAATGTGAGAAAGATAAAATGTTTTATTTATATTCCTATACTTGTGGACTTAGTTTAGCTTCTAATGTAGCTTCTAAACTTCTTGTTGCAAAAGTAGTGAAGTATAAAGATTATTAGTGGATCTGCTAACTGTTCATGGAGGGTCTTAGCATGCCTACATCTTGGGGCTATTTTAGGCTTCAGATATAGAAAATCAGGTTTTTCAGAATTTACTAGGGTCTTGATATTGACTCATAGGAACCAAATTTTTAGAGACTTAATCAGATTATGTACTGGTAGTCATGCAGCTTAGAGAGACACTTGGGTTCAGATTCTGGTTTGCTACTTGCTATGGAAAAATTTTTTCTCACTCATCTCCATTTTTCTCATCTTTTAAGTGGGATTGAATAAAATCGCCTCATTTTATGTTGTATGTATTTTGCTGCAAATAAAAAAAATTGATATGAGCATTAAATGACCCAAGGAAAAGGCTCTTAATGGGTGTTCTTTAAATGTCAGTTGGTTTTTCTGCCTCCTCAGTAATTGTAGGGTATCTCTTTGGGTGGATTACTTCAATCTATGTTTACTTGTTTTCATTAATAATTTATTGATTTTACTCTCATAGGTGACTATATGTCTAGATATGGTAGAGTTAGAGGTATCTTACTATACTTCTGTTGGTAGTGACTAAAATGTAAAGTGGGGGAAAACAAAATTGTCTGAAAAATTCATGCTTTATGAAGAGATTTTTAAGAGAGGATTAATGGCGAGAGTGTCATGTATTAGAAAGATTTCAAATCTGGAGTCCTGGGTGTGGATGACACTTTAATTTCCTGAGCCTTAGTTTATCCATTTAATAAACACCTTGAGCAAGCAGTCACCAGGGATCTCGATGAACAGAAGCACTACAACTAGGGAGAGAAATAAGAAATTACCCTACAACGTTAGAAGGTCGGAGGGGGCAAAGATGCAAGGTTGCCCGATTCTGAGTAGCTGAGTGGCACAGAGGGTACAGCAATGGCAGCAGCTGCCAGCAATTGCAGAGGCCTCTTTCTTTTTTATTTTGGTGGGAATGAAGTGAGTGATTGTGTGTGTGTGTGTGTGTGTGTGTGTGTGTGTGTGTGTGTGTGACTTTATTTTATGCAGATGCCTCTAAAAGGGTATGTGTCCGCAAGCGGACTTTCCCGGTGACAGATTTGCTCGTGCTGAGCACCAGTGCCAGGTTGGCTGCATGCGGGGCACTAGGGATTTACAAGGGGACGCTGATTTGTTGGAGTGAGGGCCAGAGGTGAGGATCTCTTCCTGGCCAAATACAGGAGGTGTCCATTGTTCCTCTGTTGAGAACGTTCCTTCTCCCAGTGTGCAGCCTCAGAGTTTCCATATCTGATATGTCAAAGAACTGGATAAGAGGTCACTCTGCCCAGAGGATTCTCTGAAACTTCGCCTCCCCCAACACAGCCACACCCAAGTCACATCTAGTTGTTATCTCTGTGAGTCCGGTGCTCCTTGTTGAGCAACTCTAAGACTCAAACTGGTGGCAGCTGGCCTTGGTTTCCAGTGTGGCCACTTGAGGCAACTATAAGCACATCTGTGGATTGCTTGCTAAATCTTAACAGTTCAGTAAAGCTGGAAAAAACAAACACCTGATGTTTTTCCATTATTCTGCTTTAACAGTGACTAGTATATGACCAGTTCATTCATCTAGACCCCTACTTCCTTGCCGTATTTCTTTAAAGCTCATCAGAGAAATCTTACTATTTCATCTGTAAATATCTCAGTATGTATTTCTAAAACATGGCCTCATTCAAACTTAAAGAGCGCCACGATATACAAGGAACTTGTACATACCCTTTACCCAGATTTAGCAATTTACATTTGCCCTGTTGACATTATGTATATTTATAGGTATAAATGTGTGTGTGTGTGTGTGTGTGTGTGTGTGTGTATTTTTTTTTCTTAATAAGTTGAGAATAAGTTGGAGACTTCGGTATGTTTTTCCTAAATGCAGGAAATGCTTTTACATAACCATGATGTAATAAACAAGTCTGGAAACCTAATATATAAAACTATTATCTTACAGCCCTTATTCAAATTTCATGTCCCAATAGTGTTCTTTAAATGTATATGTTTTTTCCTTTGTGTGGAATAACGTCCAGGCTTACATATTGTATTTTACTATCATGCTTTCTTTATGAAACCAGTTCTTCAGTCTTTGTGTTTTCAACGAAAACAGGCCAGTTATTTTATAGAATATAGCTTAAGTTGTGTCTAATGTTTCCTCATGGTTAGATTCAGGGTATGTATTTTTATAGGGATGCCACAAAAATGACGATGTGTTCTCAGTGAATTGTATTAGGAGGCAGTCGGCTTTGTTTTAATATTGGTGATGACTTGGTTAAGGTAGTGTCTCTTTGTTTTTCATAGTTATTTTAGGGGAGATAGTTGGCAACTATGCAAATATCTTGTTCTTGGTCAAACTTTAACCTACTCTTTTTAGCATCGTTAATCATTTAGGATTCTGTAAACATTGGTATCACTAATATCTAGTTGTTTTTCACATTTCTCCTTTTATGATCTTTTTATAGTTTCAAATGGCATCCAAATAAGGTTACCAAATAAGGTTAATAGATGATTAGTTTATAAGACTCTTAAGTCTCCCTTTTTCCCCCCTTGTCAATTCATTTTTTTTTTGAAATTGAGATGTAATTCACATAACTTAAAATCCATTCTTTAAATTGAACAGTTTAGTGGTTCTTAGAATACAATACTGTGTAACCATCACTGCTATCTAATTTCAGAATGTTTTTATCACCTCGAAAAGAAAGCAGTTACTCCCCATTCTCCTTTTCTTTCAGACTCTGGCAACCACTGTTCTACTGTCTTTCTGTATGTTCTGGTTATTTCATATAAATGGAATCATACAATATGTGTTTTTCTGTGTCTGGCTTTTTTTGTTTGTTTTCAAGTCTCTTCCTTGTTATAGAATGAATTCCTTTTTTTTTTGAGTCAAAAGGAAAGTTTATTAGAAAAAGGCAGAGAGCAAAAGGGACAATGCAAAAGACAGAGAGAGACAACAAAGGCACTGAGAGAGACCCGTTTTTTATATATATAGCTGAATGGTATCCCATTGGATGGATAATGCCACATTTTATGTATTCATCAATCGATGGACATTTGGGGTGTTTCCACTTTCTGGTTATTATGAATAATGCTGTTATAAGTACTCACGTACAATTTTTGTGTGGACGTTATTATCTTTTAATCTATAGATATACATTTATTTATATTCATTCTTAGTCTCTCTCTTTCCTCTCCACCCCCTATATTGTGTTAAAGGTAGGAGGTTGTTCATTTTGTAGAGTTTCTTTTGGTTTAGAATTTGTTTATTGCATCTCTGTTGTGTCCTTTACCATGTTTCTCTGTAGATGGGTAGTTAGATCCAGATTCTAGAGGATCTAAATCTAGGAGTTTTTTTGATGGGTGGTCAATAGGGGGTGTAGGATTACTTCGTAGGTTGTATTGTGTAACTACTTCGTGAGGTTCATAGTGAATTGTTGTCTATTTTTTTAAAATATTTTACTTTGAAATAATTTTAAATTCATAGAAAAATTATTAAAAACATGGTCAAGAATTTCCATATATTATTCTTCACCTAGATTTATCAAATGTTAGCATTTTACTATATTTGGTCTACTATTCTGTGTACATATTGTTAGTATTTTTGAACCATTTGAAAGTACAATGAAGGCAGAGTTCTCCTAACCCCTAAATAAAGATAGTTCAATGAATACCTTCTAAGAACAAGGACATTCTCTTATTTAATCTCAGCATCATGGTACTCTAATCTATAGGTTTATTCAGATTTTGCAGCATTTCCTACTAATGCTTTTATGGCAAAAAATAAAATAAGGATTTAAAAATTACCTTTTTGTAATGTTATCAACTGTTGATTGATGATTGCTTTAATCTATTAAAGTTGCAAAAATTATGCTTTTAATTCTGTCACGCTCTCATTTGTTGAGTGGTGTATTTCTATGAAGAGAATATTCTCCTTGTCACTAGTGGGTTACTATTCAGGTTAAGATCTATTAGGATGGATAGGTTAAATGCTTGAGGTGGTTCCTGGCATCCTCCAAAGATCATCAGTTTTTTCGTTCCATAGTGAACTGGAGGACTTGTGTATATATTTGAAATTCGATTATCAATTATTATTCTTATTGTATCCAAGTTGTCCCATCTTTAACCAGCAGGGCTTATTTAGGTTCTGGAATCATTTTGAAATAAGTAGTTTTTATTATTTTACTTGCTTTCTGGTATGCGAGATATTCCAGACTTATCTTTTCCACTTCTTGCCCTAGACTTTATCTCCGTGGAGCTCTGGTTTCATTTATGAGAAATGTTTTTGGAGACTACAATCTGATCATTAGGGGATGGACTCTTTTTTGAGGGAGGGTCGTGCTACACCTAGGTTGCCATGTACTTTTAACAAGTTGGACTATTTTAACAGGTTGGACTATTCAGAATTAAAAGAAATCTGCCTTGAGTTACTTGCTACTGATTCTTCTAAGGTAGTTTCACTAAAGCCAGTGTACATACTTTATAGCACTCTTGGTTCTCTTAATCTATTAGAAGTAGAATTTCAGATTAGAGAAGTGATGCCAGATTAGAGAAGTGATGGTTCGCTGGACTTGTAGACTCTTGCATAATTTAGATATTTTTGACATATTGTGTACTTTTACACTGATTCGTAAAATGTAAAGCTTTAGAAAATTTTGTGTCACCTTCATCTTTAAATGTTAGGCAAAAGGTAGAGTGTTTCCTGTGCTTATATCCTATTTTCTTCTTAACTTATCAATTTTTATGTCACTCACTCTGGGCTAAAGTTGGGATATAGGGAAGAGTGAAGTGAATGAGGATAGTTCTTTTACTTACTAATGCTTATTCTGTTTGCCCCTGCTTTTCCACTCCAACACATACATACTTGGAGCTTTGTGGAAGAAGAAGAGGAAAGAAAAAGAGAAAATTTATTTATACCTATTCAAAATAATCAAACCAGAATTAGTCAGTCGTTAGAGAGAATTGGGGATAAGCGCTGATCCTGCCTATTTTAAGTCCTGTTCATATAGTTTACCAGCTTACAAATGATTTTGGCATTTTTATGTTATTGTAAGTAGAATCAGAAAGTGATATTGACTATTCTTAAAATTTTAAATAATGAGACATTTAGGATGTGGTAATAGCATTAAGCAATAAGGTTACCATTTGTTTCAGGTAAAAGATGAGGTGACTTCTCTACACAGTTGTTATCACATCCTAGTCTAAGTCACGTTCTTATAAAATGTTTTGATGTCAAAGGGCACATTGGGAACTTTATTAAGATTCATACAGTATGTGATTAAGAATTATTAAAATATGTAGTATGTTTAATTATTTCATGGGGTTTTGGACTAAAGAGAGATTTTATAAAAGAATTGACACCTCTTTTTTAAAAGCTTTGAACCAGTGATCATAATTGTTCAATGCACTGAAATTGGATATTTTGAATATATCTGCTTATATGGCTTTGACTCATACTTTGTGCATTCTGAGTGCTTGGTGATAAATTCTTTAATGTTGGAGGCACAGTCTTGATCATCTTTCCAGCCTTCATGTGTCATGTGTATTATAGTTGCTCCATAAATATCTGTAGTTTTAAATTTGCCAGGGGAACAAATCTGAACAGCCAGGCTACCAGTTCTTTTTCAGCATCTTGGTTGGTTGAAAAGAATCTGTGGTGGTTTTAAAACATGGTCCTCAGATTTTTTGATATTCCTTCCAATAATAGGTGGGGATCCATGTCTTTTCCCCTTGGATCTGGGTGGGGTTGTGACTAGTACACTATGGTAGAAGTAATGCCATGTAACTCCCAGGGCTAGGTCATAGAAGGCCATGCAGCTTCCACCTGGTTCTCTTGGAGTGTTTGCTCAGGATATTCTGGTTGGAATTCAGCTACCATACTATGAGAAGACCAAGCTTCATGGGGAAGCTATGTCTAAGTGATGTGGTTGACAATCCTAGCTTAGCCCAGGTGCCATACATGTTGCTGAAGGAGCAACTAGCTGATCTAGCCTCACCCTTTTGAATTCCTGCTGAGGCCTCTGTCATTGTGAAGCAAAGATAAGACTTCTGTGCTGTGCCCATTCTGAATTCCTTATCCACTGAACCTGCGAGCAAAATAAAATTGTTGTCTTGTGTCACTAAGTTTTTGGTGATTTGTCACTGAACAATAGCTAACTGGAACATGATTATAGTAGATATCCTGTTTTGTGTATTTTTAATGACAATTTAGAATTAACATCTAAGCTTATGACTACCTCCTAAAAATATCTAATGAACTGTTGTCTTTCTCTGAGTAAAACTCATTTTCTTTTGACAGACTGACTAAATGAAGAGATCTTGCACTGATGCCTTACACTGAATATTTTTCTTATAAAAGATTTTTGGCCACAATGAGCACAAGTTAAGAAAATTGCCCTCTTTATTCTGAAGTGAATTCATCTATGGCATAACTTGTACATAAAATGTAAAAAACAAAACAAACTCAATATTATATTTTAACTGAAACATAAAAGAGAAAAAGTTTATAATAAAATGATAGAATATTCAATAATAATAGAATAATAGACTATGTATTAGGATAATATGTACTGTATTACAATATGTGTAAATCCTGGGTCATGTAGTGGAAGATACAATGAAATTGTGAAATTCTTGCATGTATGCATAAAATCACTAGCAATGCAGCAGTTAGACAGATATATTAGGAATACTAATATTTGTTGAGATTTTTAAAAATGGCACTCTTGGTAAGTTCTAAACAAAACAAAATCTAGCTTTTTTATGTATGATGGCCTGGAAAATTGTTATATTAAAGTTATATGCAAAATACTTCGTGTTCTCATACATAAAATGGAATTAGCTCTAGGTTAAGGTAACAGAATTATGTTTTTACTTACATAAATGTCCAGAGGGATATTTGAAAGTTGTTTGAATTATTTCTTTGGTATTGGACTGTCCTCCTCTATATGCCTATACATCTATACAGCTGGGATTGATAGTCTTGAGATATTAATCAATACTTAGCAAAATTAAAACAGTATTTTCATTGCCTTTACTTCATACTAATCATAGACAAGTGCTCGAGGAAATGTGCCTTTGTAATAGTAAAAAATGAGAGACACCTAAGTGTTTAACAATAGGGTATTGAACTAAATAAAGTTTGTTTACTGCATATATTCTGGAATGCTTTATAGCCATTTAAATGAAAATAGATTTGTAAATATCAACTTAGACAGGTGGCACAATATATAATTGAATTAAATAATTAGATAAATGTGCAAGCTCTAACCCCAATTTTGAGGAAAATTTATGAGAAGTAAAATTTATAGACATTTATGTGTGAATTTTTATGTGTACATATATATATTTAGCATGCATATACGTAGTGAGCCTATAAGAACAATCAGAATAAGAAAATGAAAAAAAAGAAAATGGGGAAGTTAAAAATGCTTATTGAAATAAAATAATGAACATAAGGGCTGAATAAAAAGACAGTGATGGATTTAACTAATAAAAGTAAATGAAAGGGGGAAATTATTACAAAGAACATTTCCCCAGAGATGGACAAGAATCTTTAGAAAAAAGACGCAGATAACTTCATTTCAGAGCACCAAAGAGAAACAGGATCCTGTAAAGTTTTTAGAGAGAAAGTTGTCAGTAAAGGAATGAGGATCAAATTTCTTAAATACTAGAAGAGCAAATTATTTTTGGTTGAGAATTCAGTAACAATATGAAAACCAAATGTATTTTTCAGCATGTAAGTATGACAAATTAATTTAGGAATAAACTTCCAGATTATCAGAACGTTAGAAATGGAGAAGGAAACTAAAAATCTTTTAAAAGTCTGATATTTTGGAAAAGGAAACCATTATAGGTACTGTTCAATTTATTATATTAATAGAAAGTTTACCATATTGGTTACATCTCTTAAAGATAACTAATAGAAGGAAACAGATAAATCATTTAATTTTACTTCATCTACATTACTAGATAAATTTAAAATGGCTCCAAGTAGACCCAAACTCAGTACAAGAGGGGGGAAAAGCCAATAAGGTAAATATAAGATGACCAGAATGAGTTCAAACATATCAATAACAAAAAACGTGAATGGAATAAATTTTGTTAAAAGACAGGCTGTTGTTTCATAACATTTGTCTATCAAGGAGGCCCAAAGAAAACTTTAACAAATACCAAAAGCAGGAACTGCACACACAGCATTTTGTCTATAGGCAGTGAAGTAAACAATTAGAAGAAAACCAATCATGTTACTATTCAATTTGGAAATTTATAAAACATGCTTATAAATAACTTTTGTGTTAAAGGAGGGATAAAATCTGCAGTTGTGATTCCAAAAAGAATGACAGTAAAAGTCTATATTTTAAAAATCTGTAGGGTGAGGTCAGATTGATACTTTTAAGAAAATTTAATGCCTTCAAAGCAACCCTTGAAAAACATGATTAAAAATAATTCTTAAAGCCAGGCATTAAAGATAGATGAGAAAAAGTAAATCCAAAAGAAAGAAGGAATTAAATATAAAAGCAAAAATAAATGAAATAGGGGAAATGTAGGAGTTATAAAATCAGAAGCAAAGTGGGCTTTAAAAAAATATTCTAAATATAATAATAAAATATTCTAAATATAATAATATAAAAATATTATAAATGTTTAAGTTTTCCTCAAATTAATTTTTGAATTTAATGAAATTCCAATCAAAATCCTAATAAGAACTTTATCTGGAACTTGTCTGGGGGGATTCTATTCATATACTGGAAGGAAAAAAGGAGAGGGGAGTCATATTTATTTATTTCCTCTCTTTCTTGCTTTCTAGTAAATGCTTTTAAAAAAACTATATTAGTTTTAGGTGTTTAGCACAATGGTTAGATTCCTCCCGATTACCCTAGTACCCACCTGGCACTATATATAGCAATTAACAGTAGTATCGACTACATTCCTAAATGTTTTTAAGGTTACATATTTTCCTTTGAGAACCTGTGGTCATCTTCCGTAGGTTTTGCTGTGTAATGCTTTGTCATTTACTTCTGAGTAGTCTATTTTTTTCCAGCAAAACAAATGTAGAAGAGCACAATGAAATCCCCACTTAACCATCTCCTAGCTTCAACAGTTCATCTTAATTCATTTACACTTTGCTCCTGTTTCCTCCACCTCAGATCCCAATTGAGATCTCGGGACATATTTTCCTTTTTTTTTCTTTTTAAGCTAATATATGTTTACATGAATAGGCTTTGTTTGCCTCATCTGTTGATTATCAATGTGTTGATTACTTCTATTAAGTATATCATTCCATTTTACCTTGTATTTCTAACAGTTGTTGGTTTTGAAGTTATGATGTCAGGTGCATAGAGGTTCTTCTAGATGGATTCTTTTTAAAAATAATAGAAAATATCTTTCTCTAATGCTTTTCACTTTGAACTTTTTTTCCCTGGTACTATTGCTGTTCCCATTTTTTGTCATTAACATTTGTGTAGTTTACACATTTTTATCTTTTAATTTTTAATCTTTTAGTATATATTTTAGAGTGCTATATCTATTTAAACCACATATAGGTAGATTTCTTGTTTACATTTTTTGGTCTTTTTAAACCTATGCTGATAATCTTCAACTTCAGTAAGGCTATTATTTCCTGTTTAATTGCAGTTTAAGTCTTGTGTGTGTGTCTTTTTCTTGTGTTGGTTTTATCAAATTTTCTATTACGAAGGTATTCATCCTATTGTAGTCTTACATTAGTTACCTCCACATTTTTTTTTTATTTTACCTGTTAAAAAGTTTTGTTTTTTGAAAGGTAATATTTGCATATGAGCCAACATTTAAAAGGTATAAGAGTATACTTATACTTATTCAGTGCAAAAACTCCCTATATCAGTTCTCCAAAGACCCAGTTCTCCACCACAGGTCACCATTGCTTAATCTCTGGTGTCTTTTCCTGAGAAAATCTGTGTATATAGAAGGAAATCATACTTATATGTACATACATATTTCCCTTCAAGTTATTTGCTCTCAAATTTTCCGTTTTTAAAAACTTACTCCTTTACATATTTTAAAGTTGACATCTAAAATTTTTCATCAAATTTACTAGTTACAAAGATATATTGAGCGTGATGTTTAAAAATTGATATACCACACTTTTAAGTATTTGGGTGGAACAAGTACTGTAACAATTTGCCTGCCATCATAAGTTTAAAGAATGCGTGAACAAGCTCTTTTTTAACCATTTGAAATTTTACGTGATCCCTTTTCCTCCTTGAGCTCCTTTCCATCTTGCTTTCTCCACAAAATTTTAGTGTAACATTTTATGTTTGAAAGTTTTATTCATATTATTCTCGGTAATAAAAATATATGTAAAATGAAATGTAAAAACTATATTTTATGAGTTCACAAACCTCAGAGTCTTAAAAAAATTTCTTTCGGATTTATTATGATTATAGTGCAAATATAAAAACTTTGATAATTGTTAAACATAAAAATACATTTTTAATTGAAATCATGTCAATGAGATGGATTTTTTTTCTTATCCCAATTAATCCTTGCATTATGCAACTCGTTGCTGAAATGAGACTGTTTGGCATTGATTTTGTTCCTGATTTTTGTGTTTATAGGTGTAGATTTTGACAAAATATTTTCATGTAAGTAAGATGAGAATGGTGGACTTTTGCTCATTTGTTGATTCATCAGACATATTTGGAGCTCCTGTTGTGTTCTGGACATTTCTAAGCTCTGGTGATAAGCATTGAACAAAAGCAGCAGAAATTCCTGGCCTCAGAGCTTACAGATATTTCCTTCTTTGTTTTTCTGGATTGTATGTGAAAAAGCATATGGCAGTTTTTCATCAAAAATGATTTTAAAAATGGTTTAGCAGTTGACAATTTAATTAGGTCCTCCTTCAGTTTTGTTGAAAGCAGAGATTTTGAAACCATCAGACTTGGAAGAGGTTTGTTAACCAGTTGTTAGAGGCGTTCATGGTCCCATTTTCTGAGGAGCACAGTAAAAAGGCTTTACCAAGACCTAACAAATGACCGTTAATTATACTTCTTACTTTTTCACCCATAGGGCTTGTATCACTTAGGGTTCTACCAGAGAAATAGAACCAGTTGGAGATTTATATATATATAAAACTGTATACACATAGACACAGAATTTCTACTTGTTTATATAACAACATAGAGGTTTAGTGCAAGTAATCGGCTTATATGATTGTGGGGGTTGGCCAGGCAAGTTTGAAATCTGACTGCCAGGCTGGTAGGTGGAATTTCTTCTTCCTTAGGGCAACCTCAGTTTCTCTGGTGAGGCCTTTGAACTGATTGGATTGGATGAGGTCCATGTAGATGTTAAGGATAATCTCCTTTACTTAAAATCAGTTGATATTAATATCTACAAAATGCTTTTACACTAGCACCCAGAGTAGAGTTGGAATAACTGGACTGTAGCCTAGCCAATTTGAAAAAAACTATCATAGTGACCTTACTTAAACCACTATACTCAAAAAGGTTTGATAAAATTGAAATAATGTTCATTTTAGAGTACCTTTGCATTTTGAATTTATGTCTGATAAAATGTTCAACTCTTATGTATGTTCTTAAAATATATTTAAATATGTGTAAGTTGATATAGAAAGTATAATATGAACCATATTTAAATATATTTTCATCAGATTGTTGGAACTGTGGATTTTATTTATTCATTGATGGAAAATGACCACCAGTAAACCTTAATGGCCAAGCCAGTTCTTACCAACAAACCAGACAACTAACTCTCACTGACTTTCCATCAGAAAGTCTTAACTCCTTTTCCAATTTTAATAAGTGGTCACTGTGCATCTCCAAGGCAACCATCTCCTTCCAAATTCTAAGATAGACTCCTGGCTAATGCTCAGAGCATTGCTGAGATGGACTAGGCCTTCATTTTTTGTTTGTTTGTTTTGCATTTTTATAGATGCTCTTTGTTTTATTTTTGTTTTCTTGGGACTGTTTTTTTGGGGAGCTATGTATTTTTTGACCACAATTCAGTGGTTGGAAAAAGTGAAGTCTTTAGTGGAAAATTGTTCACATATTTACCTACTGCTTGATCATTGGGTAGAAACCTGGTGCCATAGTCTCAAATATTTTTGAATTTATAACATCCTAACACTCACCAAAATGCCCCAATTCTAATACCACACTTCTCTGTAACTGAAGTATATATAAGATACAAAACCCTTTTGTATGAATTTATGATATCTTGGTTAAAGAGATTTCTGTTTTGTCACCAATGGTCTCTTGGTGCCTTGGAGGTTTTTACTCCTGAGTGCTCTAAACGTAGAGTGGTTGAGAGGTGAGTAAGAGGAGGGCACTAAACATGAGGTAGTTCTCAGGAAGGTTAGTAGGAACTATATGTGGAAGTTGATCTAAAATTGATCTCCTTAAACCTGTGTTTCTGTGTACCCCTTGGAATGTCTTCATGTACCCCCAGAGGGGTTCAGGTTCACCTTTTGAAGATTTTGGATACACTATACCATTTTTCCTGGGCCTTGTTTTTTTCTTATCTTTCACATTCTTCCACATCTGTACTTTAATGGCTGTATTGTATTCCATAGTTTGGTGTACTTTAGTAATTTAACCACTCTACTGGAGAATGGGTTGGGTTTTTTATCTTTTGCTATCAAACTTCTATAGAGTACATATCATTTAGCACGTGTGTAAATAAGTACAGCATCCATATTTAGGATCAGTTCCTAGAATTGGCAGTTGTGGGATCAAAAGGTTGTGCATTGTAATTTTGATTGATATTGCCAGATAGTCTGCCTCAGATAGAGTCCAGTTTACATGGCCAAGCAGTGAATGAGTGACTGTGCCCTTCCACCCTTACCAATATGATTTACTATCAGGCTTTTGATCTTTACTAATTTAATGGGTGAAAATGACACCTTGCTGTAGTTTATTTTTATATTTCTTATGAAAATATGGCTTTTTTAAAAATCAAAGCTACTTGTATTTCCTCTTCTGTAACTGTTTTTATCCTTTGCCCATTTTATATTGTGTTTAACTTGCTAAATTGTAGGGAGGAAATCTCTAGTTATCTCAATATAAGGGAAAAAGAAAAGCAAATACCCTTATATTTAAACTCTTGTTTAACTTTATATTTTTCTACCAGTTTTTACTTTATGCCTTAGCATAAAGTAAATTAAGCTCAACATTTTCTTCCTTGTCTTCTACCTCCCCATGTTGAAACTATACAGCATTTAGTTCTAGATTTTTACTAAATAATAGTAAGGATTAATAATAACACATAGCACCACCAGACACTATTTTAAGTGCTTTTACATTGTGTAGCTACTCATTGTAAGGTTTATAGTTTTACTCATTTATTGCCTCTCTACTGTTTCTTGAATCTAAGTCATCTTTATTTTTGAGTTTGTGTTTTGCCTTTCTAAGATATCTATCCAAATTTTTTTCAGAAAGTATCTGTGGGTGATGGACTTTCTAAATCTTTGCATGCCTTAACATGTCCTTACCATCACACTTGACTGCTAGTTTGGCTCTATAAGAATCTAGGTTCAGAACAGGTTCCTCAGAACTTCAAAAACAGTTGCTTCATTGTCTTCTGGAATACAGTGTCATTGATAAGAAGTCGTCTGATGTTGATCTTATTTTTTGTAGGTAATACATTTTTGTCCTCTGGAAGCTTTTCTCTTAGAAGTGGGATTCTGGGATTCCCTTAATGTATCTAGCTGTTGGATTTAATAACCATTCCATGCATTTTTAGTGACTATGTTGGTATGAGGGAATCATACCAGCTCAGGGATGTTTTCCTGTAAGGTTTCTATTTCTCTGTTGTCCCTCTATTCTCTGCTCTCTTCATGGAATTTCTAGTAACAAAAGTTTGTGATTTCTGTTAGCTTGATCTCATTAATTTCTTAGACCTTTATGTGGCTCACTGGGAGAATTCTTTGATATAATACTCCTAGCTTACTTATTGATCAGCAACTGAAGTTTATTTAGACCATTTGTTGAAATTTTAATACTCAAAGAGTAGTACTAAAGAGAGAAGAGAAAATAAAGCAACAATTGAAAATCACCCTGGCATTTCAAGGACTTTTACTTGTTTCTAATTCCTGTACTTTGACCACAAATTTTATTAGCAGAGATTAGGCTAAATATACTTGATTTCTAGATGCCTATTGTATTTTCTTAGAAGTTTGCCATTATGAGATCATAGCCCATAGTTTTGTTGTTTCTTAGTCTGTAAAGTATGTAACTGCATAGCTCAGTTTGGCACTTGCCTTTTCCTTATGTTCCTTATGTTGAATCCATGGACAAACCTGGCTAATCTGAAACACTGAGCCCTAACTCTGTCCCCAGAGACCATTCTCAATCCTTTTCAGTAGACTGTAGTTGGCACAAAGATCTATTTTCTGTCACAGCATTAAAACTAATAAATATTTATTTATAAAGATATTTTTTTCTCTTGCTATTTTATGTTTTTATTTTTGTGAATGACATAATTAGCAGTTGTGGCAAGTTTTTGTAAATAGTATTTACAGATTATTATCAACTGTAAATATTACAGAGGTTTATTATTTGATAAGTTAATTATGTTTTATGATAAACTTTTCTTTTTTAAGCATTTTTAAATTTAAATTTTATTCATTTTTTATTTTATTATTATTTTTATTTAATTTTATTTTAATTTCAAGTATACCATACATTGGTTCAATGTTTATATAGTTTATGAAACGATGCCTCCAATTACTTTATATCTATCTGGCTTTCCACCTAGCCATTATATTACTGTTGACTACATTCTCTATGTTGTATTCCCCATCCCTGTGACCATCGCTCAACTATTAATTTGTACTTCTTTAACCCTTCACCCCTTTCTCCCAGCGCTCCAACCCCCCTCTCCTCTGGGCAGTCACCAGATTATCCTCTGTATTAGTGAGTCTGTTTTTGATTAGTTTGTTTTTTTGTTTCTTAGATTCTGCATATAAGTGAAATCATGTGGTATTTATCTTTCTCTATCTGACTTATTTCACTCAGCCTAATAACCTCTTGGGCCATCCATGTCATTGCAAATGGTAGAATTAAAAAATTTTTTTATGGCTGAGTAATATTTCATTGTATATATGAACCATAACTTTTTTATCCAGTCATCTGTTGATGGGCATTTAGTTTGCTTCCATATCTTGGCTATTATGAATAGCGCTGTCAACATAAGGATACATAGATCTTTATGAATTATTGTTTTGGTTTTCTTTGGATAAATACCCAGAAGTGCAATTGTTTGGTCAAATGGTAGATCCATTTTTAATTTTTGAGAAGCCTCCAGACTGTTTTCCATAGCAGCTGTACCAGTTTACAACCCCGCCAACAGTGTATGAGGATTCCCTTCGCTCCACATCCTCGCCAGTACTTGGTTTTGGTTTATTGATAATAGCCATTCTGACAGGTGTGAAGTGATATCTCATTGTAGTTTTAATTTGCATTTCTCTGATAATTAGGCATCTTGAGCATCTTTTCATATGTTTATTGATATTAGCCATCTGTATTTCCTCTGTGGAGAGATATTTATTCAGGTCTTCTGCCCATTTTTTAATTGGATTGTCTTTTTTTGTTGTTGTTGAGTTGTATGAGTTCTTTATACATTTTGGACATTATCCCCTTATCAGGTATCATAGGCAAATATCTTCTAGTAGGTTGTCTTTTCCTTTTGTTGATGGTTACCTTCGTTGTGCAAAAACTTTTTAGTTTGTTGTAATCCTATTTGTTTATTTTTTTCTTTTGTTTCCCTTGCCTGAGGAGATAGATCTGAAAAGAAATTACTAGTAGCCATATCAGAGAGTTTACTGTTTGTTTTCTTCTAGAAGGTTTATGGTTTTGGGTCTTACATTTAAGTCTTTAATCCATTTTGAGGCTTTCCTTGTATATGCTGTGAGAAGGTGGTCAGATTTCATTTTTTTACATGTATCTGCCCAGTTTTCCCAACAACCGTTATTTAAGAGACTATCTTCACCCCTTTGTAAATTTGCCTCTTTTGTCATATATTGAATGAGCATATAGATGTGGGTTTATTTCTGGGCTCTCTCTTCTGTTCCATTGATCAGTGTATCTTTTTATGCCAGTACCATGCAGTTTCGATTACTGTAGCCTTGTACCATAGTATAATATCAGGTAGGGTGATACTTCCAACTTCATTCTTCTTTCTTAAGGTACTGTGGCTATTCAGGATCTTTTATGGTTCCATATAGATTTTTGGATTATTTGTTCTAGTTCTCTGAAAAAATGCCATTGGTATTTTGATAGAGGTTGCGCTGAATCTGTAGATTGATTTGGGTAGTATGGTCATTTTAAGGATGTTGATTCCCCCTACCCATGAACATGGTATGTGCTTCCATTTATTTGTACCTTCTTCAATTTCTTTTTTCAGTGACATCATTTTCTGAGAACAGGTCTTTTACGTCCATGGTTGATTTGATGCCTGGTTATTTTATTGGTTTTGATGCAACTGTAAATGGGATTGTTTTCTTGATTTCTCTTTCTGAAAGTTCACTATTGGTGTATAAAAATGTAACTGATTTCCAAATATTAATTTTGTATCCTGCTACTTTATTGAGTTCATCGATCAGTTCTAATAGTTTTTTTAGGGGAATCTTTAGAGTTCTCTGTATATAGTATCCTGTCATCAGTTTTACTTCTTCCTTTCCAATTTGGATGCCTTTTATTTCTCTTCTCTTATTGCTGTCACATTTTCTTATTGTTCTGTTACTTTGAATATTAATGGTTGCCTAGTACCTTTTAAACCAAGCAAGTATTAATACTTTAATTAATACTTTAATTAATACTATATTAATACTTTAAAATCGATGTCACATGAATCCTCTTGCTACCTCTGTTTCTATTAGTGTTTTTACCTTTATATATTGCCTTTATTTAGAATAGCCCAAAGTATGTTTTCATTTGGCATTTCAAACTAGAATTTTAGACCCGGAAGGACCTTATACAAAGTCTCTTTAGATTCTCTGTATTTTATAACTGAGTCCTTGACCCAAGGTTACCCGGATGGATGAATGTTCTGTCCGCTGATTGCTGTTTTTCTATCTTTTGTTTATTTCTTAAAATTTATTTTGGAGAAATTAAATATGAATCTACACCAGTTTGTGCTTGTCCAATTTGGCATTGTGGAAAAATGAGTTTTGGAGTTAGACGTGGGTGTTAATTCTGCTTCTACCATTTAGTAGCCAAGTGGCCTTTGGCAGATTAATTAACCTTGCTGAGCCTTAGTTTCTTTACTTTTCTGGGGACTTGCTAATACTTTCAACCTTATTACCCTCCCTGTCTTGAGGATTGTTGTAGGAATTAAATGAGTAAAGTATCTGGTAAATCATGATACGTGCAAAAAATGGTAGCTTTTTTGTATTAGAGTCAGTGAAAGAAACAAACCCATCTGGATTTGATCTATTACTGGGAATTAGGTGATTACAGATCCTAGACTGTGTGCCCCTGGAGGACTCCGAGAAGAACACAGAAAACTGACCCGCATGGGAAGCTGGTTCCTCTAAAGCCTTATTTGGAGCTAAGCTAGCAGCATGCTTTTTCAGGTGCCCCTCGCAGCCAGGAAGTCGGAAAATGGTCACCTGAAGTTCAAGGTTTTAGCAGTTATATCAAGAAGCTGCTGACGCCTGCCCCTTTCTTGACACCAAGGAACTAGGAGAATGGACGCATTTTCAACTTTGCTTGCTAATGGCCAAGAGTCTCAGTAAGATAGCCTCACAATACATCTCATGTCAGTGCCTATGCACAACCTGGAAACTAGAATTGGAATTCCCAAATCCAGTTATTTCCAGTGGGCTATGCTCTTTAAATATCTTATTCTTTATTCATTCAAAAAATAATTCACACATCATCACAGTATGAGCAGAGGTCATTTCTGGGGGCTGTGAACCAGACACTGATCCTGCTCTTAGAAAGCCGGTAGTCCTGTGGGTCACAGACACAGGTCTTCCACTATAGTATGTAGTAAATGCTGTAGTAGAGGTGAAATGCCTGGGAAGGACACCTGACCCCTGTCAGGGGACTTCTGAACTGATACTGAGTGCTTTTAGGAAACGATCATTCACAGGTTTGAGTAATTCAGTTGCCTATACATTTTACAAAAGAGTAAAGAGAATTGTTTCATGACAATTTTTGTTAAGAACAGGACAATATGATGGGGATTTTTTTTTTTTTTTCAGAGAGATGCTCAGAGTACTAAATAAAGAGGAGAAAATTTTGTCAGATCTGGCAGTTTTGTTACTGAGCTGAGTGGAAGGTATCTTTGATGGTTTCTCCCATTGCCCATTTATCATCTTCACCTGTTAGGCTTCCAGGGGCCATATTCCTTCCCTAAAGATCCAAAGAGGCATCTGTGGCATAAGGAAAATTCTAGGCCTTGGGTCCAGGTGTCCTCTTTTTTTTTTTCCCCAGTTACCTTCACTGTGTTCCCGCTGACTGAGCTATAAGGGGTTATAAAGGAGTTCCTGGAATTATATTTCAACCAATCAACTGAGACTTTCCCCATCTAGTTGGAGCTGTGCAGCTATATTTTCATTAGCATCTTCACTGTGTCAAACTGTGAAGTTTGGAGTCTTAATTTGCAGGAGCATGGACCAGTCAGGGACCGGGGGCAGAGACTTTTCTCTATAAGTCAGCTCCACTCTGGTTCTGGGAGCAGACTTTTCCTTTCCACCAGGGACTGAAGGCCATGTTTACCAGCTAGAATTCTGAAACACTGACAACATCTCTCTGGAGTGGAGTAGAGTGGAGCGGAGCCGAGCGGAGCAGGTGGAGCAGAGTAGGGTGGAATTGAGCTGAGCAGAGCTGTCTAGTTTGAGGGCCACAGCTGCACGGTTTCACAGGCATGCTGTTTCATAACTGAGCTGTGTTACAGTTGAGCTGTTTGCACTAATATAGTTTCCTTCTTCGCCGCACCCTAAAGTGGGGATTCGTATTGGTGTTGAATTGGCCTCCACAGCCATCGACCACTGGTTGACACATGTATGTGGAAGACGTGGTCATTCAGAAGCCCTCCTAGTTCTCCCTTACCCCTGCACTGTAGTGTAAACTTTCTAAACTAGTGCTCAGAATGATTGTTCCAGAGCTCTATCCCGTACCCTCTAAAAGGCCTCTTGTAAAAGCTCTTGGGCATACATTATTAGAATTTTTTAACTTTTAACATTTCTTAGATGTTTTGTAGTTTAAGTTTTTTTGGGGAGGAAGGAAAGGCAGAAGTACCAAAATTGTAAAAATGGACATTTCCTAGTTAGTGAAAGGACTTTCTCCTGCCTTAACCTCTTGTTTTTTAATTGGTGAAAGAATGGGCAGTAAAATCATCCCTAGACTTATACTACTTTGGTAGATAGGAATGATATTATATGGACTTTTATGTTCTAATACAGAAATAGATAAAAGTCATTACATTCTAACTCTAATCAGCATTTTTTTGAATCCACATTAGAATTTACATTAATTTATGGCATTAATTTTTGAAACTTCCAAAGGATGTGCCATATTTTCACTGGTAGAAGACCTTGAACTTTTAGGACTGAATTGGTGTATGATTTTAAAGGGGAATAAGAGGCTTAGTTTACTGGTTACTTTTATTTTGTGTTTTTTTGTGTCCTGTATTTGATATTGCATATCAGATTGACTCTTGTTTTTTCCTTTCCTTCTTCTTTTTTTAATTTCTTCAGCGAAAGAGTAGAAACTGCTTTTTGCCTATAGGCCAAAACAGAATAGTTTAGAGTTCTCACTGGGATTAAAGGGTTAGATTCTAACTATATCATAGTTTACTAGAATAATTCCTTTTTTCCATAGCCAAATTAAAGTTTTCTATTGGCCACTATTTATAGATGCTGGAATGAAGTATGACTTAAAACACCATTAGATATAATATCTTGGTTCTGTCCAGCCTCTTTGCATAAAGATTTTAATAAACATCCATTTTAACGCACTTTTTTCCTCATAATCTGTTGCTTTTGTCTTGTGTCCCCCGACCCAGTGTATAATACTTCCATTAGTTTTTAGAGCTACATTAGTATGTTTGTATTGTGGGGATTTGTGAGCCTTTGTTGGTAAGGTTATAAAATAGTTGACTAGCCAAATTTTCTTGACACACTAAAGGAATATGGGTAACTCATATGGGTGAAACTGCAGTTCCTGCCAGGAATTAATTTCAATCTGATAGAAAAATTATTGAAAGTTAGGGTCTTGGAAAGACATCCCTTGAGATAACAAAATAAAAGATTTTATTTATTGTTTGTGTATAATTCTTTTTGCCCTTAAGTTATAATATGGTTCACTCCTTTTTTGCTGGGATTTTATCGTTTGGGAAGCAAATCCATCTTTGATGAGGTTGTTTTCAGATTACTCAGCACTATTTACAGTTGAAGAAATGTTTTCCATATTTCTTCTTATATTAAATGACTTTAAAAACTTAAGATTGTATACCTTTTCATGTAAATGACTATAAATAGAAAAGGAAAGGATGACAGGGGACTCTTGATTTCCAGACTTTGTGAAAGATTATATCCTATAGCATGATATGGCTCATGTTTCTTAGATTAATAATTCATATATCACATATTTCACAATTTTAAATACGAGTGTATCATTGTATAATTGTTTTAAATTATTTAGTAGTTCATAGGAAAAAAAGAATAGAAATGCTTCAGTGACTATCCTAAGAAAGTAGTTTCTCATGATTTTTTTTTTTTGAGTGTAATGATTGGATCAGAGAGTATGTACAGTTTTAAGGTTTTTAAAAAACCTCGAAGAACCTTCCAGAAAGTATGAATTAATTTTACTTTCATATTTTACTGTCATTTAGTTTTGTAGTTTTAGATTTAACATTTAAGTATGACCCATTTTTATTTAGTTAATTCTGATGTCTTCTACTGTTAGTTTTCCTGGTCTTTTAACTTCATCTAAATGGAGTACCTATGTTATTTACCCGTTTTCTGCCTGACTTTTTTCAGTCAGCATCATGTCTATGGGATCCATTTATGTTATTGATTGTTATTATTAGTAGTAGTAGTTTTTTTTTTCTCGGCCCAGAAATATCTATTCTCCTATGATGGACTTGAGTGATTTTCAGTTTTGGGCTCCTGTGAAAAAAGCTATTATAAACATTCTTGTGCAAGTCTTTTGGTGTACTTAAGCTCCCATTCTTCTTGGTAAATACCGAGTAGTATAATTGGTTCATGGGGCAGGTATAACTTTATTTCAGTAAACATTGCCAAAAAGTTTTCCAAAGTGCTTGAACCAATTTTCACTTTGTTACCGTATGAGAATTCCAGGCCGTTTATGTTCTTGATGAGACTTGTTATAGTCAGTCTTTAAATTTTAGTCATTATGGGACCTTAAGTTTTCTTTTAGTAGCCCACAACATAATACTAGTTTGAGTAGTACGAGGGATAGGTGACCAGCCATACTGGTTTGCTTGATACTGAGGGACTCTCTGGACTTAGAAATTTCCATTTTAAAACCAGGACAGTTCTAGTCACCCTTATGAGGCTCTCAGCTGATTTAGCTGATTTAGTGGGGTGTGAAGGTAAAAGCAGGAAAATCACAGGGTCAGGTCAAGCTCAAGTACAGATAAGGACCTGGGTCAGTTCTCTAGTTTAAAAAGAGAGGGACCCACCCACCCCGTCACCTTTATTCCTTCAGGTCTCAGCTTAAACTGTGTTTCTTCAAGAAGGCTATGCTGGCAGCTCAGGCTACATTAGTTTCTCCTGTGATATTTCTGGAGCACCCTACCTAATTTATAATGCTTACCACACTTGAAAGTATATATTTTCTGTAATCCTGGATCAGCTGTAGTCTTTATCAGGGCAGGACTTTTATGTCTTCCTCACACATATCCCTAGAACACATTGGTAGGCACATCAGTAAATTTTCTTTTTTTTTTGCTGTTAGTAGGATGGGGTTGGGGGGAGGAAATAGTCAAAACATATGGCAGGTCAAGTCAGGTCATTTTTTAATCATGATTGTTTTGATCCAAATGGTGGTTGAAAGTTCTTTAGGGTTTTATAAAAGCAGGGGAGAACTCACGTAAGTTGCTGTGTCTGTGTGAACTTGAGAGGTTAGTGGTCTGGCTGTAAAATATGGTTACTCCTAATCCTTTTGTTTTGTTTCTTAAGTTTTAAAATTGGTAGCATATGGAAAAACGCATGGTGACATGTTAAGCCTGTATAAAATTCCAGATGGACTTTGAATATATTACAAGATTGGACAGCCTTTGCCAGATGCAGTGTTCTTTGAATAAATAAATGTAAAGCAGAAATAGCTTAGATTTCTGATGTGATCCTAATTTGCTATAGAACAACTTATGAGTCATTGAATCTCACAGTGCAAAGATAAAATTTCTGAGACAGGTTTTTTAAATGTAATAAAGTAAAAAATTTGCTTCAGTTTTTGCCTTTCATTTCATGTTAGATTTTCAGTTAATATTTCTTTTACATAAGTTCTTGAATACCTTTCATGGGGTCTGTGAAGACAAAACATTTTCACAATAATACTAAGCTGTCATTTAATTATTTTACTGATTCTCATGAGTATAGTAGTAGAGTTTTTCTGGAGGCCATACGACACATGATAACGTCATCACTCATGATAATAGAGTGTGTGTTTGTGATTTCTTGTGGTTTAAAAATTTCTCTACTATAATTTCTAATACAGTATTGGTAGATATACAAATAAAAGCTCTTTGAAGTCGTCAGTAGGATTTAAGAGTATAAAGGAGTCCTGGGACTAAAAAGCATGCTGGCATAGGTGTTCTGACAGAAAAACGTTTTAAAATTAGTGTTTTTATTATAATGATTCTTAACTGAGTCACAGGTGGCCTGACTCTACTCCACCGTTTCTAGATCAGGATCTCCACAGGCGGAGTCTGAATATTTTTGTTTGTTTACAAAGAGTAAAAACATTTTAAATTTGTTTTAGTTTTGCTATGATTTGTCTTATTTAGGAACCATTGTTTTAGGAGATAGGAGTCGTTTTCCAAATGTCAAAGAAAGTCATATTAAAATTCAGTTTAAAAATGTAATAGTGTTTAGTGCTGTGTTTGTTACTGTGCAATTTATGTGTATTATCTTAATCCTCACAATAACCTTATGAGGAAGGAATTATATGCATATTTTGTAGTTGAAGAAACTGAGGATTCTAAATAATTTTCCCAAAGTCACACAACTAGGCACATGCAGTGCTAGACTTTGAATTCAGATGTGACTCCAGTCTTCCATTCACCCTGTGTTAGATCTTGAAAGAAAGAGTAAGCACTAGAACAAAATGTAAAAAGTAGAGCTCCTTGAACACTAACTTTTTGATGGTTACTCTGTACAGTGTTTTATGTCATAACTTTGTGAGTATATATCCTTGTAACTACTCACTTGAGCTTTAGCTGATAAATCTTACCTAGTCCACTGTGAACATTTCTTGAGGTTCCACCTCTTTTACCTCAATTAAAACAGCATGGATACAAAGATAAATGATCCATCTTTGTTCTCAAGGGACCCAGTGAATCAGATGACTGTAGTGGAAGGCATACTGCGACAGACACCTTAATCTTGTGTGAATGTTGCTTTGTAACAAATAGGAGTGGACTCTTCCCGCTGGAGATTGGCTAAAATCTCAAGGATTGAGTACCAAAATCTCAGAGGCTTCTTATAACTTGACATTAATCTTACTACTGTTAACCTCTCACCCACTCGAATAGTCTCCTTATTTATCTTATGCATTTTTTTTAGAAACATTTGACTCTTGTTTTTTTCCTGTTTTTATCTCCCAAGATGGGCCACTTTTCTGTTTTCTTCTCCTTTTTTGATCTTTAAAACCAAAATTTATTTGTATATATTTTGAACATTGATTTGTCATCTTTTTTATTATAGTCAGTGTAGTTGGTGTGAAATATCTCATGGTAGTTTTTATTTGTATTTCCTAGTGACTAATGATGTTGAACGTCCTTTTCCGTATTTATTGGCCATTTGCTTATCTTGGAGAAATGTCTCTTCCCATCCTTTGCACATTATTTAATTGGATTGTCGTTTTATTCTTGAGTTCTCTATTCTGGATACTATTATCAGATACATGATTTATAAATATTTTCTCCCATTAAGTGGGTTGTCTGTTTGCTTTCTTGAAAAGTGTTCTTTTAAGCACAAAAATTTTAATATTCCAGTTTATCTGTTTTCTTTGGTTGTTTATGCCTTAGGGCAGGAGTCCGCAACCCCTGGGCTGCAGATCAGTACCGGTCCATAGTCTGTTAGGAACCAGGCTGTAATGTAAGAGGTGAGCGGAGGGCAAGTGAGTGAAGCTTCATGTGTATTTGCAGCTGCCTCATCCCCACCTCAGATCATCAGGCATTAGATTCTCATAGAACCACCGATCCCTGTTGCTAAAAATGTTGGGGCCTGCTGCTTTAGTATATACCACAGTGACGAAACCATTGTCTAGTCTAGGGTCATGAAAATTTACACCTGTGTTTTATTTATTGTAAGAGTTTTATTGTTTTAGCTCTTATATTTAGGCCTTTGATGCATTTTGAATTAATTTTTATATATAGTGTTAGGATCCAACTTCATTCTTTCCATGTGAATATCCAGTTGTCAGCACCATTCATAAAAACTTTTTACTCCCTCAGTGAATTGTCCTGGCACTCCTGTCCAAAATCAGTTAAGCATAAATGTATGGGCTTATTTCTGGACTCTCAGTTATATTCCAATGATCTATTCATATAGTTTTGCTTATTCTAGCTTTCAAGTAAGCTTTGAAATTTAAAAGGAAGTGAGTCCTCTTAAATTTGTTCTTTTCAAAAATTTTTTGGCTATTCTAGATCACTTGAACTTTAGGATTAGTTGTCAGTTTTTTCAACAAAGGCAGTTGGAATTTTGGTAGGGATTGCATTGAATCTGTAGATCAATTTAGTAAGTCTTCCAATATGTAAACATAGTTTTCCATTTATTTGGGTCTTCTTTAATTTCTTTCAGTGACAGTTTTTGGTGTACAAGTTTTGTCTTTTGTTAAATATATTCTTAATATTTTTTTCTTTTGATGCTGTCATAAATGAAATTTTCTTAATTTCAGTTTTGGATTGTTCATTGCTGGTGATAGAAATATAATTGATCTTTGTTTATTGATCGTTTGCCTCTAGACTGCCAAATAGCTTGTCTTTATTCAGATAGTTTCCTGAAATCTCAGTTGTCATAAAAAATCCTAATTTTATTCATCTTGCTTATTCCTTTTTTGAGGATTATTTTTTTCTTACCAGGCAGGCTTGAGTTGCATCAATACTAAGCTATCTTCAGTCCAATAATATGCCTTTAAACATTTGGGTACTTGTTAAACGCATCTATAGACAAATTGTTAACCATCTGCTTTTCTGTACCGCCTGTACCAGCTAATTAATATCATTGTGGGCTGATATTTTGTTAAAAAAGACATAAGGAAGCTTGAGAATAACCTCTGAAGAACTCCCCTCCTGCCTGCTCCCTGCTCCATCCCTCCCAACTCTTGTGTAGTAATTATAGTTCTGATCTGTTCCAAAACACCCAGTTTCAAGGAAAGTACCTAGAATTAGTAATGGCTCTTATTTCCCAACATCTTGTCCCTTGTTCAGGTACCTACTTTGATCATTCGCCTGCTGTGGTCTTACATACATGTCACATACCCAATCTCTAAAGCCTTGTCTGAGTTCCTAACTGTAACCTGTTGTCGAGCCTGATCTCCCATAGCCCACAGCTCTGTGCTCTGGTGCTCTGGACTACTCAGCTAGTTTGCTTTCTTCTCTGACCCTTGCTTCTTAGACATTATTTTTACTAGAGTCATCCCATCTTCTCTCAGCCTGCGTGTGTAACTAGCCTTACTGAGCTTTTTGGCCATAGTTTCTTTCTCATCCTGCTAGCTACAACTTTGCAATCGTGGAGCCTTGCTGGGTCATTTATTACTTGGCCCACACCGCTAAAACAGAAGATAGCAGTATTAAGTACAGTGATATCTATATTCTTTAAAACTTCATACAGTCCCTTTGTACAGCTTTCTTCTGTAGTCTTTCTCGCCTCCATGCTCCACGTGCCTCATTGCTAATAAATTATGTACACTGAAATTTTTCTAACTGTAAAGAAACTTGAATGAACAATTTGATGTCAGTCTCCTCTGTCATTGTGTATAGTATAGGACTTCTACTTAATAACTTTTAGAAGGTAGAAAATTTGATGTTCCATCAAGCTTGGTAAAATGATTTTAGAAAATTATAAACATTACCATTTACATGATTTTTGATGATGATAGTTATAATTGTTCTTTTAAATTTTTCATTGTCCAAATGCAGGTTTATGCCATTATGTTGGTTTAATGTTTTTAGGATATTAATTGCATGGGAGTCATTCTTGTCCAGAAGCCACAGTAAATTTATAGAAATATGTAAATGGGTTTCAGATGCTGTCTTTGGTTAGGTTAGATGTCAGAGTTTAGTCCTTTTCACTCTGTACCAAGAGGTTGTATAAGAAAATAAGAGTTGCTGCTGTTATCATTTGTAGAGCTGTTTGCTGTTTTCGCTCTATATGGTTACGTATTAGGGTACGCATTGAAATTCAGTTAGCTATGTTTTACAGCAGCGGTCACCAACCTTTTTGGCACTAGGGACCGGTGCTCCTATGAGAATCTAATAATTGATGATCTGAGGTGGAGCTGAGACAGTGATGCTAGTGCTGGAGAGCAACTGCAAGTATAGATGAAGCTTTGCTCTCAGATCTGTTGCTCATCTCCTGCTGTGTGGCCCTGTTCCTAACAGGCCATAGACTGGTGCCGGTCCTTGGCCCAGGGATTGGGGACTCCTGTTTTACAGAATAACAATTTATCAAATCCTGATTAGATAAAAAGTAAAATTTTGTATGTGATATTTGCTGGGGCTAATAGTGCTAGTGCAACAATAACTTCATTGATCTTCATTGGTGAAATGTTATTAGACTTGCAAGTAAATGGTTCTTTTAGTGCTATGTTTCTCTTTGAGTAGTTCATTAAAAAGAACATTGAAAGATTTTTTTTTGAACATTCAAAGATTTTTAAATTACTTTGTTTTTTTTTTTGAGCTAGGTCAGTCTTTTCCTGGGTTCATTTTCCATTCAGAGTTTTCAAAATTTGAAAGTGGAAATATCTGACACTTATTCCATTCATGACCTTCATGCAATTCACAAGAATTGCTACAACTAGGGGACTATATGTGTTAAAATCTCTTTTGTGGTCCTGGGTTCATAAATAAGTACTTACAAGAATTGCAAGAAACAAAAATAGGTGGTAGTGATGGTGGTTAGGGGGTGTGTGTGTGTGTGTGTGTGTGTGTGTGTTGCCAATAAATTTCCTCAAATTAAGATTTTAAAAAAATTAAATGTTAAAAGTTATGTACATATAGTATGAAAAAAATAAACTGGCATTCAAAAAAAAGAGATTTCAGAGGCCTGAACTTGGGCTCTACTTTCCTGTTTGAGGAGCCATCCCTCCCAGTCCCACTCCCCACACACCCCTCACTGCTGTTTCACCCTTGTATCTCAGTGCTCCCACCTATTCCCATACCCACACAGTCTGGTTCAGGTAAGGCTGCAGAGGATCTGTGAGCCCTGAGGGGTGCAAAAATTTTGTATCTAAAGTTATTTGCAATTGAAGTTGTAAATGAAATTTGATCATATTTGTCTTAAAAGAGTATTAAATAGAGAGTTCTTCTTTTTTTTTTTTTTTTACATTTCTTATCTCTTCCATTTCTTCCTTCTAACCCTGCTACCTGAAGGCGATAACTGTTTTGCTTACTGCTTGTCTTTAACACCTTGAATAGTGCCTGTTTAGACTCCTAATAAATCTTGGTTGAGTGAATGAAAGTCTGCCCTTACTCTGTTTTCAGACTTGATAAATAGTTTACTATGCAATCCAAGTTGAACACCATTTTTTCTTTTGGATGACATTGCTCTACCATCACAGCATAGTGTTGCTATTCACATGTGATTCCACCCTAGTCTAAATCCTTCACATGTGATCTTCGTTTCCTTCCCGTAAACTTTTGTGATCTTCTCATGTTAGCACTTAATTATGCTGGGAATTCAATCTGGATACTCTTCTTGCTCAGTAAGAGGAAGTTTTATTGAATCATTTTTTTGACAGGTCTTCCCTCACCCCCAAAAAGAAGTAAAGAAATCTGTTTCTCTATCATTTCTTTCTGGATGTGTGTGCCCTTTTTTCCTTTTGTTATTTTTTTAGCTTTCACCCCACTCCTCTATCTCAGAGTACTTGGTATCTTTGGGCTAAGTCAGTCACATTCTGTGCTTGTCTTCTCCATTACTTATGTCCTTCTGTATGCATACTAATTGTCACTTCATTATCTCACCTAAGTGTGTACTTTTTTTTTAACATCTGCTAAAATTTTTTGTTGTCGAAAATCTTTCTTCCATTGTTGCTTCATTTTTTATTGTCATTGAGATGTTAATACATTTTAATTGCCACTTTTGTGTGGTTTTATGGGGGAAGAGAAGATATATGCATATGTTTCATCTGCCATTTTTAAATTGGTCTTCTTCCTCTTTCTTTAAGACCTGGTAACTTAATTTTATGGTTGTAATTTTAATGAGAAGCTAAATATAGAAATTTAAAATGAATTAGTATAAAGAAAATATTGAATGAAGGGTTCATTTGCTCTATCTTAATATCCAGATAGATAATGTGCTTTTAATAATGAACTCTTTGAATTTTATTTGTGTAGAAGAAATTGAGGAAGAATCTGAAACTACTGTTGAGGCCGACTTGACTGATAAACAGAAACATCAGTTGAAACATAGGGAACTCTTTTTGTCACGTCAATATGAATCTCTTCCTGCAACACATATCAGGTAAGAACTTACTAGAAGTTGATTTGAAGTACTACTCAGTAATATTGAACAATTAAAAAAACCTAAAACAACCTTTTTTGAAGCATTTCCAAACTCTTGTCATTATTTTGCTTAAATTAATTTACTAAACTGCTTCATAATGCAATCTTAGAATTTCATGGTGTGTATTAACATATTAAAGCCTCAAAAATGTTCTGCATTAATCATTTTAACTTTATTTTAATTTAGACTTTTCTAGTTTATTTGGGTATCTATAGCATCCTGCAAAACAGGGTCCAGCAGACATCAATTTGGAGAATGCTGGTCTTCCCTGATTCCTAGAACATTAGAGTCATTAGAATCCAAGAACTAGGACCCAAGATCTGGTTCCCAGGAAGGTGACTCTTGACTTTCTAGAATGAATGGCCTTTTCTTTTGAGGACTTCTGTGATGAAAGCTTTATATTCTTTATTACTCCCTTACTTGCATCTGCTCTGTGCAATGATGAGATGTAAAAGTGAAAAAAAATCATTGCCTGTTTTGTAGTTTGGGGAGTTGTGGGGGAATGATGGTTCTCTTTTATGATCTGCCGGTAGTGGTAAAATTTAAGCATAAACACAGTTGAACTATTTCTCAGTGCTGTCTGTGTAATAGGTGCATCTTGGAGGTGTAACAAAATGTTTGAACTCAAAAAACAGGCAGTTACTGACCTCAGAGTCAGGAAAACTTCAGAATGAGTTGGCATTTACTTAGCCTTTGAGAGACTGTAGGTCATGTTTCAGTTAGAGGGAACAGGTGAGCATAGGTATGTACACAGAGCAGCAGCATGTGGCTACAGTGATGGATGTGAAAGAATGTAGTGCTTTTGTCTTCTCAGGTTAAAGAAATTATTTAAAATCTTGTTCACAGTCTTTTTCTTTTATTCAGTTCTCCACTAGTCATAATTATCTTTAAAACTGTTAATATATGGAAATAAAATGTATTAACTTTTATTTCAATAATTGCCCCTCTTCTTTAGCCCCTAGTGTTAGTATTAAAATCGAAGTCTGCCATTTCGGGCTCAGACAGGTTTGGAGACTTCCTAAAGCTCTGATTTGGTCTTTGTTTGTCTCCCAGGCACCCCACCTCTACTCTAACTCCAGGCACCTTTGTGCATACTTCTCTTTTCAAAGAAGACATAGAGATTTTCTAAGGCGGGAAATGTATGACAGAGGCAACCGTAGTTCCTTTTTCTCCAGATATTTTCAAAACTATCTTGATTCCCTTCAATGGTTTATGTCATATCTTTGCTTTATTTTGTTCTCTCTTTTTCTTTTTTTTTTTTTTTAGGGGACTCTATGTTTAGATTGGCTAGAAATTAGTATATTCTGTGTGAAATTGGTCTTTTGCTAGATAAGATAATCAGGCCAGGTAATTTGGGAATGGTCATTTTATCTACTAATAGGGGTATTTTAGGAATTAAGGAAGCAAATTTTTGCTCAAAGAATTGAAACATGAAAACATAATTTTTAAAAAGATATATGTAACTAGTAAATGCTAAAGAGCCGTATACATTTATTATTTAATTGGAAGAACGAAGAATATACTAAAGATTCATTTTAAGCTCAAGAAATTATGTGACCGGTTCTAAGAATCTTGCCAGAATGAGAATCTGACAAAAGGTTTTTAAAATGTATCAAAAAAAAAAATGGAAGTATATTTTTAATTTACCCTCTTGATAGCTTGGAATCTGTTTACAAGTAATGTTGGTTTTCTTTAACAGATTGCTTGGAATGGAAAACTGGAGATGTTTTGTTCATCTTCCATAACAACTTAGAGAATATATTGAAATATAATTATCAAGGCACCCCTGTGTTGAACACAGAAATTACATAGTTACATGATCAGTCACTGTTGAACACATTTCTTAAGTATATTCTAGATTAGGTAGCTTACTAAGTGCTTGATATAAGTATTAGACAAAATTCCTAGCTTGTAAACTCAAGGAGATTACCATGTGGCAATTCTTTTGAATTATGATGAAGAGATGCCATAGACATTTGGGCCTTTTTCCCCTCAAGTTGAGAGGGAGTAGTGTGAAAGCCACATTTTCTTATCTGTGGCTCTCATTTTTAAATAGCTGAATGGGGTTTTGGGCAGTCTCTGGCCAAAGCATGGAACCATGCTAACCAGCCTTCATGCTGATGTAGAACAAGTGCACGTTGGAGTGATTTTGACATTTTGCTAATGTTGAAATCATGCCCTATCTATTTCTGCTATAATAGGAGAAAATTACTGAAGCCCCATTGTTCTTTGGCAGCAAAGAGGGGTAATTTGGTGAATACTGGCTTTTTATTCTCAGGGACATTATCAAGTGCCCAGAATTTCCTTGTGCTATATGGAACATAGGAGGCATTCCTGAGGTCTTTTGTAGTTTGAGAGCTTTAATACTCACTGGATGCTATGAGTTTTTCGAAGTGGCAGGGAGGCAACTTATAGTTTCTTCTGATTCTGCTGGAAGAGAGTAAACAGACCCGGGACTGTTCTGGGTAGAGATAGTGGTTCACCCTCTTATTTGTGAGGTAGATAAGACTTTAGCAATGAGAATGCCTTTGAAACTTTGAGGGTGGGGGGCAGGGAGGAGAGCCACAGTGCCTTAGGTCATTAGAAGTAGATTATATGCTGCATACACTATAAAGTACTTTGAAATTTATTGTTATGCCAGCTGCTGTACTTGTTATATGTGTATGTAGTACTGTATTCATCTTATATATAGCTCATGTTTATTGAACTCCGATCTTAAAAATTCTAACATTTATTAAACCTTTAGGATAGGTGCTCTTCCAGTTGCTTTACGTGTATCTTACTTTCACAATGACTTTATGAGGTAGGTCTTATTATAACTTGCATTTTACAGACGAGGAGACTGAAGAACAGAAAGGTTAAGTATCTTGTCAGACTTACAGCTTTTAAATGGCAGATTCAGAAATTGAACCCAGACTGCCTGGCTGCAGACATACAGTTTTATGGTGTATACATCACTGTAAGTGTTAAAAGCGTCAAGAGACAGAATACTGTTAAGCAGCTTGTCGAATTAGGTAGGCTCTTTGATTTTCTATTTTATAACATAATTTTTCTGTTTAGATGCTCAAGTCACATGGGCAGAACCAAATTAAAAACTGCGTTAAGTGTATAAACTATACTATTATACTAAAAGGTGATATTATAATGCTAGATATATAGTAGCAACTGTGAGGTGCTTGCTTGATTGGGTGCCTAAGTTTATGGATGTGTCTTATATTGTCAGTTTTTCTACATCTTGAATGCACAAAGCGTGTCTTTTTAAAAGCTGCTAATTACTGCATTGTTTGTGTAATGATTAATTCCTCTTCCTAGCCCTGATGCAGCTACTTAGTCATATTTAAAAAGAGCAATCCTTTCCTGCTGGCCAACCTTGGGATCTAGATCACAGCCTTTGAAGTTATGCTTCAGTGTGTCTTAAAAGCACTTACTTAGGTACTTGTTGATTATTGGCCTCCATTTGTCTTAACAGTGAGGGCTTTTGAAATGATGATTTGCTCTAGGATCTATCTTGGTTATGTATGAGTAGTGGTGGAGAAACCGTTTTAACTATGCTGGTAGACGTGGCCTTTTTCAGAGCATCACTGGTGAAGATCCTGTCTACCTCATTGCTTAACCTTGAATATGCTTTTTAAAAAGGCCAGAAGAGCCATTCTGGAACCTATAGATATTAGTGCACATAGTGTTCAAGTAGTCTCTTCATGGCAGAGTTCTTTAGAGAAAGCCTATTTTCTTTTCCTTTTACATAATTTTAGGTTAGGATTCCAGAATACAAACATCATCATAATTACCATTGTTGCTCTGTAGAGGACTAGTTATAACCACAATTTGTAGTGAACATGTCTTGGTTTAAGTGATGCCATGTTGCTTCTAACATAGTCTCCTCATCTCCAAAATGAGGAACTTTTGAAATTTAGTTGAAAAAGTATCTTGAGCAGCTGGTATAAATCTTGGGGCTTATGTATATTTTGTTTAGATTCTTCTAATCAGATATTGTCTTAGAGTTCTAGATTCTTAAAGTTCAGTATCTTTCCCTTTTATCTATGCGCTGTGGAACATAGTAAACAAAAGCCAGTCAGAATTTGAAGCTTGCTGTTTTCATTTAATTTAGGTTTTGCTCTTTAAAGAAAAAAAAGTCATCAACAGATAATAGAATAATGTCTTTCCAATTACTACTGTGGTCTAAAATGAAATTTTAGATTGTGCACCTTTCTCTTTTATTAGAATTAAAGATGGGATATATGGAATCACAAGTTGCTCAGGACTCTGAAAGGAGAGTGACTTACTCTTGATAAAGCTTTTATGTGGAGAGCTAGGCACAAGATAGGAAGCCTTTTTTTTTTTTTTGGAATATATATTTTCACCAAACAAAATTAATTTATAAGTGTTTATAGCAGCCATGAGAAAGTGAGAAATAGAAAAGTTTCTAGCCAACCAGAGTCATTCGGGGGATGAAATACCATATTTCTTAATACCCAGTGTTGGTGAAGGTAGGGAATAGGTAACTCTTCTATATTCAAGTGTTAGCATAATCAGAAAAATTCCGTTGTAATGTGTGCATATCCTCTGACCCAGTAAGTCTACTTTTTGGATTTTATCTAATAGAAATTCTCATGCAACTTTGTAGAAATATATTTACTGATGTTTATTGCAGAATTATTTATTTTTTAGTTAATGATTTTTTGTGAATAAGGTGATTTTCATTAATAAGCATATTTCTGCATCACAGATATAGCTAGGGACTTGGTATTTAATAGATTTCAGAATTGTTTTAATATTAAAGTACAAACAACTTTTTTATGCTTTTCTGTATTTCTATTTTTTATGAAATGAAAACACATTAGATATATAATGGGAAAAAGTGATATTTTAAAATTTGGACATTAAGAGAGGGGAAATGCCATTTTGTGTTCATTTTATCCCCATCCTTGCCTGACAACATGACTGGTCCTGATGAAGACAGAATAAATGGAAATTTTCCGGAAATCCCTTATTATATTATACTCCCATCCCTATTTGTAGTGAAGTAGTAATGTGGACTACTGTTACCATTTGATAACAGACCTGTTTCTAATTTAAGGGTATATTTTTCAAATATTTTTATTGCAAAATGATAAATTTCTTTCAAGAATTATTGTCAGTTTCTATTTCCATCACAGTATGTTATGAATTTGCCATTTTGCTGTTCTCTCATCATTACTGCATAATAAAAATTTTCAATAAACTCGTTATTTTCTGACAGTGAAAGAACTATAATTTATTGTTGAAATGTGGAAAATACAGAAAAAGACTTTCTCTGGCATGTGCACGTGCACGCACACACATGCACACGCGCCCTTGTAATTCCTCCACCCAGCAGCACTTAAATTTTGGTGTATGATGCATTTTCTTTTCTAATCTTATGTGTATTTGTTGGATTTTGGCTGCAATTTGCTGGAGTTTACTTGGAATGGGAGAGGAGCTTTACTTGTGGGTAGCTTCTTCTGTTGTTAAGTAGTGCTCGTTCTTTTGTGTCACTGTTGTTATCTTTGCTCTTTCTAGGTTGGTTGGTTTGTTTTTAAATATGTGAGAAATATGGTTGGGAAATGAATGATGGAGCAGCAGAAGGGGAGGACAGTTAAATTAAGAGAGCGCATGCAAAAACTAATCCATGTGTCATAGATTTCTTAAGATTGTGAAGATGTTCTGTGGTTTCTTGAAGTTTTACTGTTTCTTTTACATGTTGTATTTAAGTTGTATGTATATGGTATGAAGAGAGGGGTCAGTTAGGAAATTAAGTTTAAATATTTATATCATCAAAAAACATCAAACACTTAAGAATAAATCTAAAGAAAGATTTGTAGAAAAGGGGAAATGGGAAGATGTACAGAAACTCTACATAGAAACTACTAAGTATTGCTGAAGGAATTAAAGATGAGTAAATGCAGGGTAAGTAAATAAGTAAATGCATAGACAGTATGTCAGTTTTTCCCAAATCAGTCCAAAGATTCAATACAGTTCTAAAGAAAAGCTCAGCAGAGAGTGTGTGTGTGTGTGTGTGTGTGTGTGTGTGTGTGTGTGTGTGTAAATTGAGAAACGGCAAAATTTATGGGAACAGAAGGATCAAGAACAGTGAAAACAAGGCATTTTCAAAGCATTGTTTGGGTGCTCCCAGGAATCCCCCTAGACCCTTTTAGGGCTTTGTGAGATCAAAACTATTTTCATAACATTGTGTTATTTGTCTTTTCCCTGCGTTGATTTTGCAAAAGGAAAAAGCACATGCAAAAGTAATGGTGGATTAACTGCTGGCACCTTAGTACCAATCAAGGCAGTGACACCAGACTGTGCTGTAGTTTTCACTGAATTCTTCACTTCTGTTCATGTGCAATGAAAAAACAAAAATAGGTTTCACTGAAGAATGTTCTTGATAAAACACGAAAACTTATTGATTTTAATAAATCTCGATCTTTTATGTCTTTTTAAAATTTTTATTTATTTAATTTTTAATTATTTTTTACGTGTCTTTTTTTTATATTAAGGGAAAATGTACACAACATTAAAAATTCACACAATACCTTTTTCTTTTAAAAAAAAATATTTATTAGGTACGGAGTACAATTCAGTGGCATTCAGTACGTTGACAATTTTGTGCAACCATCACCTCTACCTTGTTTCAAGACATTATATATCTTTTTAATGTTCTGTGTGATGAAATGGGAAGTGTGCATAAATTACTTCTGCTGTATATGAAAATGGGATGGTCACTTCAGGGAAAAAACACCCAAACTCATGATATTGTTTGAAATGTAAGCTGAACTAGCTGCATCCTTCATGGAACATCATTTTTACTTGAAATAAGCACTGAAAGACACTTCTTATTTAGACATGAGTATTTCATGGATGTTTTTAGAAAAGAAGTAGACTTGTTATTCAGGTGAAAATCTTGTCTGTTAAGCCCGACATTGAAGAGATTTGCAAAAATGTAAAACAATTTCACTGTTCACATTAATTTTTTTGTTTTAGAAATATAGAAATTATTTATGTTTTTTCTAATATGTGATGTTTATTTTTATTTTACATTAATTAGTAAATTTAAAGTTTTCCTCAATTTTAATTTCTAATATGGTAAATATTGACAGGTAAAACCCACAAACACAAGAGTTCTTTGAGATCCTGAAATTTTAGGAAGTAAAGAGATCTTGAAACTAAAATGTTTGAGAACCATTGGCAAAATCAGTCTTAAAGAACAAAAATTGTTATATATCATTATATATTAAGACACTTGTATAGTTACAATAATTAAAGTAGAGTGGTAATAAGTAGATTGAGAAATAAATTAGTGGAACAGAATAGAAAAGTCAGAATGAACCCACATATATAATACAACTTGATATTTGATGACAGTACTGCTGCAATGTAGTGGGGGAAGGTGATCTTTTTGGGAAATGATGCCAAGTAAGTTGGGTGGCCATAGGGGAAAGTAAGTGAAGACTCCCCCGCCACCACCGCTACTTTTTTCTTTTTCGTCTCTTGCTATTTTTTGTTGACAAAGTGAGAGGTTTCTTACTGTTTGGATTTTGCTGATTTTATTTCCGTGGTGTCCTTTACCATGTCCCTCTCTCCCTAGTATTTCTCATGAATTAATTGGTCATTAGATATAAAGGATATGATTCAGTTTTCTTACTTCCTCCCTCTCTTCAGGTATATAATATTTCTTCTCTGAATGTTATTAACACTTGACAGTTATCTGTTAAATCTGAGCTAAATCTCTGACGTTTATCTTCCAGCCCACTTAGTGACATTTTAATTTTGCCAATCATAATTCAAAATTTCAGGAGCTCTTTTTTGTCTCCTGAACGTTAGCCTGTGCTTTTTTTTTTTTTTTTTTTTACAAATGCAGTAAGTATCCTCACAAATCTTTTTACGAATTCTAATTTGTATTTTCAGAGTTCTCTTTTATTGCTTAAATCACATTTCCTCCAGGTTCAGTTTTTATTTTTTATTTTTTATTTTTTGTGCTTGACTTTTGTGTTGTAGTCTCCTCAAATATTAGATGATTCATAGCTGTCCGTTCTTATTTAAAATCAAGGGAATAATAGCAAGGCCAACCAGAAGCTCCTTTTATGTGGGCAGATTTTGCTGGTAGGCTTCCTGTAAGAATGTGGAGCTGGCTTTTCTAGGTCCTATTCTTGACTAGAATTTCTTTGGGTCTCTGCTAGGTAAATCAGTTCTGTTCCCTAGTATCAGCTCTCTTTATGAATATTTTGAGTTTTGTTTGTTTCTTAATTATTTTATCTGAGTGTATTAGCTAAAACCACCAATGCCCTGTTTAATAGTAATGTATGCAGTGGGTATGTGTGCCTTTTTCTTAATCCTAGTGGTTAAATGAAATGCTTATCCTGAACTTTGGTTTGCATTGCTCAGTCTCTTAATCTTTGTCTTCCATAATTTTTTGGTAATTTTTCGTATAATGATGGCCTCCACCTTATAGTGATTTTAGGTTCTTTTGTTTCTAATTCTCATGCTATCATTTTAAAGGAGGCCTAGGAAAGAGGAAATAAACACATGGGCTTTGCCTGTCATTTAATTCATTATTATTCTGTTGAGACTAAAAATATTATCTTACCTCTTCACCATTGGAATGCTTTAAACTTCTTTCAATTAAGTCACTGAATAAAAATACATTACAATGTTGGGATCTGTCTCTGAAATGGAATTATCAAACTGATTTGGAAGTGCTGTATTAACTCTGATAAGTTATTCAACATGGAAAAAAATTTCCATCCATTTTCAAAAGCCATAATTTGAAAAAATTTTCGATTCATGGTCTACCTAGAGCAATTAATATTTAGAGGTAGACACTTATTCTTCAGATGGTCATACATATCAGAAACTAATAAATGAACAGAAAATGCTTAACTATAAGCAGAGGTTTTTTAAATCAAAAAATGTTTCAAAGACTGCAAAACTATAGTTCGTAGGTGGGAGTTGATGAGAATAGATTGTTGAAGTGAGTTTATTTTGAAGTGAGTTTATGGTGAATTATGGTGTACCTGGTTTGGGTGAATACTTGGAGTAACCTGGGATCCCAAAGCAGTGGATGGTAGAGCAGTCCTTTTTGTTGTCTGAATCACAGAAAACTGATTAGCTCCTTCTGTTTTTAAAAATTTAAACACTTTTGGGAGATATGTAATATATTGACATGGGTTCAGAAATCAAATATGGGTTATGCAATAAAATGTCTCACTTCTGTACAGTCCTCCAGCCCATTAAAGTTTCTAGAATCTTATTTTTATAGAACAAAATTCAACTGAGTAAATTTGAAGATGTAGTTGGCCTTATCAAATGATTCATGAGTTGGGCAGTATCCATTCAGGCAAATAGAAGGGAGCTTTGAGGGGCTTTACAAAATAGAAGATTTTTATAGTCAGGAGGTGGGGACAAGGAGGTCAAAAATGCATTATTTCAGGCAAGGTCACCTCGCCTTAGAGCGGGGTCCCCAAACCCTAGGTGTACCAGTCAGTAGCCTATTAAGAACCAAGCTGCACACCAAGAGGTGATTGGTGTGAGCTAACAGTTTTGTCTATATTTGTAGCTGCTCTCCAGCACTAGCATCATCACCTCAACTCCACCTCAGATCATCAGGCATTAGATTCCCATGGAGCACTGATCTCTGGTGCCAAAAAGGTTGAGGACCACTGCGTTAGAGGAAGGCAGGGGATTTTATTAGGGTTACCTCATTAGTGTTGATCAAGGAATTCCAGACTGATTGGTTTAAAATTCTCTTAAGATGGACAGAACCTGCAGTTAGTTAGGTATTAGGTATTAAGCCTTGGTGGGGTTTATCACAAGTGACTCCATTTTGGGTCTTTTGTTTCTTTTTCACATTTTGTTTACTTCCAGAAACTGTTTCATGCATGTATATGTGTTTGTATCTATAAGTAAATTGTGGAGTAAATCATGACACTTATATGTTTTTAAATGAAATATCTTGGACATAGCTCCATATCCGATCATAAAGATCTGCCTCATTCTTTTCTATGGCTGTTTTATATTTCTAATTTATTTAATCCTAATTGATGGATATTTGGTTCATTTTATCCTTTTGCTGTGAAAAATAATACTGTAAAGTAAACTTGATGGGTCCTTTCACACGTGTGTGATTGTGAGGATATGTGATATAGATGAAAATGTCCTGATTATGCTTTCTGGATTTTGTATTTCTTCCTCCATATTTTTATGTTGGTCAAAGCAAGGATTTATAATTTGTAAATTTAATTTATGATTTGTCTGTTGAGAACATTTTTGTTCAGAGAAAATAATTTTAAAAAAAGACATGTTTATTGAAAAATATATAGTAATGCTAACTTTTAGGTGTGTAGTAATAAAATAGTACGCAGGTTGAATTTAGTAGTCTCCAGTTGACTACTAATGTTAAAGAAACTTTTTTTGTAATCAAATCTTTTTAAAAAATTCTAATAAAGGCAGTTTTCTTGGTTTTTGTAAACAAAATTTGAATTAGCCAAAAGGGTACTACTGCTTACTATAAATAGTGCTACTTAAATGAATTTAACATACAGAAGTTAATTACTCAGTGTGCTTAAATTTATAGGATTGCTAATAGGAGAATTAGAGAAAAAATGCAGTAAGTGGAGAAAAGTCATATTATAGTTTAACATTTTAAAGCCTACACGTTTAGCATACTTTTTCTTGAAATGTATTTATAAATTTTCCTTTGAAATGACCAATTCATCCCTTTCGAATTGACATATTTCCTTTTCCAACCCAAATCACAACACAGAAGAGCTCTAGGCTAGATGAATGTATATCTTACATATTGTCCCAAGTATCGGTGTTCCACTTGATTGTGGAAATGGCCTGAGATTTTCCTGGCAATCAAAACAATTTGTTTGTCATCCTGTTCTTGAAAATAGGAATCTCCTAATATTTCCTGCTGCCTTTTGGACATTTCACTTTCTCCTAGCTCTAAAAGGGAAAAGTGGCACCAAGAAAAGGAATTTTTTTCCCCTCTTGAATTACTCTTTGACAGTTTTTTTCATATTTGTTATCAAATCTCCAGAATCATGGGTTAAAGACTTGTTCTTTTGGTACTCTCCACGTGCCATAGATATAACAATCTTTCCAAAGCACTGCTTGTCATTTTTCTTCACAAAATCTACATTAAGTCCAAACTTCTCTTCTTGGCTTTTCATTCTTTCACCTTATCTAGTAAAACAGGTATTCTAGTTTTTTTGGCAGGGGCGGTGGAGGGTAGGAATTGAGGAGGGGCTCTTTTTTAAATTTTCATTTCATAATATCTGTTAAAGCAATATTAACAGGAAATATATCTTTGAATAGAATGTTTAAAAGTTTCCAGATTCCTTTCTCTTCTTTGTCCTTTTTATAATTCAAAGATTCATAAAATCATGTTCTTTTAATTATACATGCAGTTCTTAAATGTTTGTTACTAAGCTATAGTTAAGAAAACCATAGTTCAACAACTCTATAATGTAACACAGTGGTTTTTATCCAGAGGCAGTGTTTTCTCCTAGGGGACAAAATTTGGCAAAGTCTGGACAGTTTTGGTAGGCACAACTAGGTGGGTAGAGGCCGGAAATGCTACTAACCATCTTATGTGTCTAGAATAGACCCCACAGCAAAGAACTATCTGGCTCCAAATGTTAATAAGGCCACGGTTGAGAAAACAGGATGTAGAGTCATAATAAATCATCCTTGCCCCCTTAGTATGTATTGTATTCAAACAAATTTGTGTACTTTATCTAATTAGGATCCCTCTTTTTACTTTAAATTTTATTTTAAAAAATCTGTATCTATCTATCTATCTATCTATATGTATATATGTATATATGAAATATATAGCAGTCGTTTTCAACTTCTCTGACAGTGGCTTCTGCGTGTTTACCGTTTTATACTGCTGCTATTAATTTTTCAGTTTTAGAAATCTCTTCTCACTTTCTCTTCCCTTTGTTTCCAGTATATCATAGCTTTTATTTAACTTAATGATCAGCCTTTGTATTTTATGAACATGTAAATATTCCCTCATATAATCTTTCTTGTACAGTCTTTTTTCTTGGAGTATAATGATTGTTTTGCCTTTTCTTTTCCATCAGTCATCTAAAATGTAAAGAAATTTTTAGTCCTTGATTATCAAAAAATGTTTTTCACAGTTGACTGGAGATTTGTTTAGGCATGTAGTTCTGGTTTGGAAATTTCCTTCATAATTTTGAATCTTTTGTCCTATCTTACAGTGTTGTTGTTGAGAGTTATAATTTTCTGAAAGTATTTTGGGTCTCTGAACTTCATTTTTTTTTTCTATTTTGTTTTTCATTGTATTCAGTGGATGAAATGCTGTATAAAACTTTATTGGTTGAATTTCCAGTTACAGAACCTAACACGGTTTTTATATGAAAAAATCTTCGGAATCTAGAGCAAATATAAGACTCATAAGGCCAATGAGAAAAATGCCTTTTTTTGATGAAAAAATAATGGCTTTCTTTGAACAAGAACAGTGTAGAGTCAGTCTGCATCTGTAATGCCGATATTCCAAGTTTAGTGAGCCTAAGGATCACCTAGTGGTGCTTGTCAAACACATAGGTTCCTTGATCCTTCCCCCAAGATACTTGGATTCAATCATTCTGGTGTGGCACTAAGAAATTTGCATTTTTCCAAGTAGGGATGGTGGTCCTGAACCATTTTGCAAGCTGTAGTTGTGTGAAACTAAAGGAAACTCTGCAGACAGTGTGGAAAGGGATGCTAACTTAAACTTTCTCTTTTCTCACTAATACGGATTAGTAACATCTTTAGATAAAATAAATATATAACCTGTGTGTACATTTTTATATAGTTTTTGAGTCTATGAGATTATACTGTACATCCTGTTAAGCAAACAGTCTGATCAGCACCTGCCATTAAACATGGGACTGTATTGTGTTGTACTTATTTATTCACGTCTCTCTGTCCCAGCATCCAGCACAGTCTTTGAAACAGTATATTTTTAAGAACTTTTTGAATGATCTGTAGAAAAGCAGAATGAATAATTATATCAGCCTGGAGTGATCTTTCTTTGTGTTTCGTCTTTGATATGTTTTAAATCGTCATGTTTGGGTATTAGGATTAAGGTATTGTGGAAGAGAATAATTAGATCATTGCTTAGGATTCAGCATAAATCAATCAGGTTATCTTTATTCAGAGTTTGATAATAATTTCTTTAGTTTGGGGTTGGCTTAAAACTTATTATGTATGTTTATCCTCTGAACCAGCATTTGTTTGGCATTAAGGAAGCCAAAACTTTAAATTTCTTGAAAACTATTTTTTTATCAACAACTCTGGGCATGTATTTATATTAACTTCATAAAATAATCCTGACAACCTTTTACTTCGTTAGCTGTTTACGTGTGTGTGTGTGTGTGTGTGTGTGTGTGTGTGTGTATACCTATATATTTAGAAATTTTAAGTGGTGGATTTTTATTTCTAATTTGGGGAAAAGTACAATATAGCTACCATAAAAATAATTAAAAAACTAAAATTCCTTATTATCCTTTCATCTTTCCATAAAACTTATATTCTCAAAAATAATTTACATTTAGATTGGCTGGCATATCCTATTGATTTTTTTTAATCATATGCCTCTAAAACAGTATAACTAGTGTTTTCTTATCTCCTAATATAATTATGAACATAATAGTTTAATGATTCAGCTTAAATTCTCATCATTTCAGACGGTATAGAGACTTTAAGTATGCTATATTGTTTATATGAATTTTCAGCATCTGTTAACCCTTAAAATTCAAGTGACTATTAAAGAAAGTGATATCTATTTTGGGGGGTGTGGCCCTGGTTGTTTATGAAGTGGTATCTATTAAAATAATATTTGGCAACTTTTGCTCTGCCCTTTAGAAAAACTCCAGTAACATGTATGTATAAAATGTATTATAAAAACAAAACCTTTGTAACTCTTGGTAACCAAAATAGAGATTTGACAGGATAATAGGGAAATACTACACGTTCTCAGAGAAAATTTTTGAAGTGTTATTAACGTCAGATGATTTTCTGAGAGGAAATTTTTTTAAAGGAAATTTTTATTTTTAAGGAAAAAAGCATTGCAAAATATTGAGAGAATGGTTTTTGAATTGTTTTTCACTGATAATTCAGCAGCAACTTCTCTTTTAGCTTTCTATTGTATATGTGGTGTGTTTGGTTTGCTTGTTATCTTGTGAGGATCAGTAATGAGTTTTGTTTAGAAAATCAGATGACATTATGACATTTAGAAAATATTCTGTGAGCTGTGACCAATATCTTTAACTTGAACAATCCAACAAAATTTTTCTGTCTAATTTGTAGCTATATCGAATCTTCAAGCTAGTGAGGATCATTTTAAAAGTGCTTTTAATAAATACTTCTACCTGGGTAACCTTAATTTTTCTTAAGTCCAGCAAGCTTTTTCTTTTGTATAGACAGTCATTTTCAAACCATATCCTGGGTTTAGGATCAAAGGTAAATGTCATCAGACGTCAAGGTGTGTGAGTTTGTAGATTTTCATTTTGCCCCTTGCTCTGTAGAAGTTACTTGTGTTTAAATTTTAACTAGTCTTTGAAGCAATTTCGATAAAGGTAAATTAGTTAATCTCATATGAACATTCATATGTGTATTATTTTTTGGTTCTCATATGCAGAGGCTACTTTAAAAATCTGAAGATTATTTTAGGCACTGGTTTTCATAGTTTGCCTAAAGTCTCTATGAAAAATATAAAATCATCTCGTATTTATTCTTTGTAGACTCGGAAACTGTCTTAATCTGAAGGTTTTATTGTACTTTTTTTTTTCCTTGAATAATTAGAAAATACTTGTAAAGTGTTTTATGTTATAAGGGTTTACTTCCTAACACAATTCCTTCCACAGATTAACTTCCCAAAAAACATGTACAAAGACAGGTAAGTTTTAGGATTACAACATCAGGATTGTAAAGCCAGCCTAAGTATATATGCATTTATAAATTTTCCTAACTGACATTTGGTTTGTTAATACTTTACATTTTAAATGTTTCTTATTTGGTATATGTCAGCACTGTGAAGGTGAAGTAGCCTTTCTTACATTTATTTGTTCACTTTTCCCCTCTTTCAACAGGGGGAAATGCAGTGTTGCCCTTCTCAATGAGACAGAGTCAGTATTGTCATATCTTGATAAAGAGGTAATTCATAATTATACTTGTTTTTTTATTTTTCCCGTTTATTTTTGGCTTTTTGAAAAAGTGGCTATACAGTACTTTGTCCTCCTCCCCGTTTCTTTTTGTTTTCGTTGTTGTTTTTAAATAAATAGCTTCTTTTTTAGACTCTTTCCAGATGAGAACTTAACACTGATGGTCTGCTTTCTTTCCTGGAACCCTAATAAACTTTGTCAAGTAAAAATCTTTCTGGAAACTTTAACAAGAAATATTTTTAACTTTTTAATATTTTTTTGGCAAGTTGAATTAGAGCATGTGCTTCAGTGAAGGAGGAAATTCTTAAAAACAATGTTTTACATTATGTGCAGTTTTATGTGACTTATTAACATTTGTATTATGGAAAAATATTTTATTGCTGATGATGTTTCAGTATTTAACCTTTATAGTTTCATGATATTTTTATTTCCCCAAATCTTTATTTTATTTGCATATGTATTTTAAAGAATTAAAAGGACATTTTATCATAAGTATAAAATATACTTTATACTTATAAAGTCCTACTATACATTAGAAACTCTAAGAAAACTAAAAGGAAATAAATATTCAAGGCAGAAAAAGGCTCATAGTCTTTATAACTTACGCTTTTGAAATTTAGAAAAGAGGCTTGTAGGGTTTGTTTATCAGAATGGTTGATGATAATTTGGATAATGATAATGCTCAGAAATTAGCATTAATTCACAGTGGATTTTATTGAGGTATTTGGCTGTTGAGAGTGGACTTTTTTCGAAAAGTGATTAATTTTTCCTTCTACTTTGTTAGCAGTTTATATATGTTTAGGACTAGTAGATGAAAATTGGTAAAGGTTTTGAGTATTTTTTTTCTCTATACTTGGCTTTTTCATCACTTCGTCCTTTATCAATCTTTGTGATAGGATCGGACCCCTGGCAGTGTATTTAAGGAAACTTCTTTTTTCAATTTGAAAAATACTTTTGTGATTGATATTTGCTACTTTATTCATTATAAGATTGTTCTTGAGAAACTGTTTTTAGTCATATTAAAATACCGAGTTTGGCATATTTGAAGATGGTAACTCAAAGGGCAACTTTCTAATCATTTTTTTTTTTACTTTGTAATTCTCTGTGTTCTTGAAAATGACTGATTAAATATCTCTTAGAACATTTTTTTCCTCTTTTTTTTTTTTACCACTTCTATTTTAACTAAAAACATTTTGAATATTTTCCCATATCTGTACATATAAATCTAAGGAGTCTAAGCAACCAATGTTTGTGGCCCTAAATAATAATTTCATTTCATTTTACAGTAAAACATGGCAAAATCTTGTTTTTGTGGAGTTCTTACTAACATTTCACAGACTAAAAATGACCTGAAGTATCTCCAGTTTTAAAGCTGTTGGTGAGCCAGTGGCAATAGCTTTAGTTATCTATTAACAGTCTTTGTTCTCTTGTCTTAAAAAAAAAACAACAAAAAAAAATAAAGAACTCTGATTACATAGGGACCCCCTCCCCATCAGCCTGTTAAGCAGGTTGCTTTATATGTTCTGAGATTTTTTTTTTCCTTAGATAGCATTTTTTTACATGCATAAATTGTGTGACTGTTGAACAGTTTTACTGTTTAATCTTTTCTACTGACAGCAACCCATGATTAGAACACAATGCCAAATTTCTCACTGGATAGTATCTCCTTGTTTATGTTCTCCTTTCCCGTTGATACAGTCTGTAAGACCTTGAAAATAGAAAGCTTTGTACCTGATAGATTATCCCTTATTTGCAATTTGCTTGTCTGGGTCTTAGTAGAGTGCTGATGGTAAGGATAGATTCTTCCAGGGTATAAAAACAGAGAAATCATGCAGTAAGTGACCCTCGGAATCATAGTGGGAAATAGGGACAAGACTTTACTGCTTCAGATGACCTCCTTTTGTTATATAGAATTCAGCAAAGGACTGGTGGCCAGGTCATTTATCTATTGGGCTTAGTAACTAGGGCTTTTTTGGTGTGTTTTAAGGCAGCTCTCTCCAAACTTTTTGGCACTAGGGACCGGTTTCATGGAAGACAAGTTTTTCATGGACCCAGGCAGGGGTGGTGGTGGTGGTGGTGGTTTGGGGATGATTCAAAGGCATTACTAATTTATTTATTTTTATTATAGTGACATTGGTTAACAAAATCCAGTAAGTTTCAGGTGTACAATTCAATAGTAAGGCATATATATTTTGCATTGGGTGTTTATTGCTCATAGTTAGATTTCTTTCTGTCACCAAATATTTGACCCCTTTAATCCTGTCTACCTCCCGCTCCCCCCTCTTTGGTAAACACTAGTCTATTGTCCGTATCCATGAGTCTCAGTTTGTTTGTCCTGTTTGTTGCTTTTAGGTTTATTTTTATTTATTTTTTTTTTTACAGAATATTTTGTGATTTTTTTTTTATAAAATAATCAGTATTCTCTTTCATAAAACATAATTCTTAATACAAAAACAAAATCTTTGTGTTTTAATTTCTTTAAAATATCTCTCTTTTTTAAAAAGGGAGCATTTCAATTAAATTTACTGAAATAAAGCACATTTACTTGAAATTACATTCAGACATTCTTGAAAGACACAGAATCACAGATCATCCTGTGGCATACTGGTGCCAGATTCTGTGAGTTAATCAGCCACACATTTTAATGCTATAAAATATGAGTCTGGTAAATGAAAATTTCATGAGTTGACAGCATAACCTTCCACATATGTTATAAAAATTTCTTTTTGTTTAAAAAGAAAGGTGCCTTACTAGGAAATAAACCTATAAAAGCAAATTCTTCAAATTTTATTAAATTTTTTTCCTATCAATATTTATATTAAAGTTTTATTCACATCAATATTCAAATAAGGTCCATCCATACATTGCAATAGGTTGACAGATTATTTTCAAAAATTTGTGTTTATTTAATTGAAGAAATGATTTAAATTTTTTCCCCCTTATTTCTCCCCTCTGCTTTTAGGTTTATATCCCACATATAAGTGATTTCATGTGTTTTTCAACCTTTCCTATCTGGCTTATATTGCTTAGCTTGATTACCCTGGGGTCTATGAAAGTTGTAGCAAATGGCAGTATTTCATCTCTTCTTATGGCTGAGTAATATTCCATTGTATATATGTACCACAGCTTCTTTAGCCAATCATCTATCGTAGGATACTTAGGTTGTTCCATGTCCTGGCCACTGTGAATAATGCTGCTATGAACATCGGTGTGCAAATAAATATCTTTTCAGATGTGTGTTTTCAAGTCTTTGGGTAAATACCCAGTAGAGGGATTGCTGGATCATATGGTAGATCAGTTCTTAGTCTTTTGAGAAACCTCCATACTGTTTCCCTTAGTGGTTGTACCAATTTGCAGCCCCACCAGCAGTATGTGAGGATTCCTTTTTCTCTGCATCTTCTCCAACACTTGTTATTACTATCCTGTTGACAACAGCTTTTCTATCTAACAGGTGTGAGATAGTATCTCATTGGGTTTTGATTTGCATTTCCCTAATACCTAGTGATGCTCAGTATCTTTTCGAATATCTGTTGGCCTTTTGTGTGTCCTCCAGGGAGAAGAGAAGTGTCTGTTCAGGTCCTCTGCCCATTTTTTGACTGGATTGTTTGTTTTTTTGTTGTCACTGAGTCGTATGAGTTCTTTGTATATTTTGGATAGTAGGCCCTTATCGGAGGCGTTGCTTGCAAATATATTTTCCCATTCGGATAGTTACCTTGTTGCTGGTTTCTTTTGCTGCGCAGAAGCTTTTTAGTTTGACGTAGTCCCATTCATTTACTCTTGCTTTTATTTCCCTTGCCTTTGAGGTCAAGGTCCATGAGTTTAGTCCATATGTTTTCTTCTATGTATATTATTGTTTCCAGTCTTATATTCAGGTCCTTAATTCATTTTGAGTTAATTTTGGTGTGTGATGATAGGCAATAGTCTAGTTTCATTCTTTTGCAGGTGTCTTTTCAGTTTTCCCAGCACCATTTATTGAAGAGGCTTTCCTTTCTCCACTGTATGTTGTTGGCCCTTTGTCAAAGATTATTTGCCCATATAATTCTGGACTCTCGATTCTGTTCCACTGGCCTGTGTGTCTGTTTTTCTGCCAATACCGTCTCATTTCGATTACTGTCGTTTTGTAGTATAATTAATTTGAAGTTGGGCAGAGTGATGCCTCCAGCATAGTTCTTTTTTCTCAGATTTGCTTTGGGTCTTTTGTGCTTCTATCACTGATAGGGTTTTGAAATGAGTCCACAAGCAATTGATTTTTTACGGTCTTTGTGCAACCTCTTTCCTAATGTTAATCTGTATTTACAGCTGCTCCCTAGCACTAGCATCACCGCCTCAGCTCCACCTCAGCTCATCAGGCTTTGGATTCTCCTGAGGAATGCACAGCCTAGTTCCCTCACGTATGCAGTTCACAGCAGGGTTCATGTTCCTGTGAGCATCTAATGCCTGATAACCTGAGGTGGGGCTGAGACGGTGACACTAGTGCTGGGAAGGAGTTGCAAATACAGATGAAGCTTTGCTTGCTCACCCATCGCTCACTTCCTGCTGTGCAGTCCAGTTCCTAACAGGCCACGGACCAGTACTGGTCCATGGCCACAGGGATGGGAACCTGTTTTAAGGGACCTTATGGAGAGTTAAGTGGATGTGCCAGTGGTGGTAGTATGTATAGTTTGTGTGTGTGTGTGTGTGTGTGTGTGTGTGTGTCTGTCTGTCTGTCTGTCTGTCTACCTTTCTGTCTACCTCTCTGTCCACCTATCTATCTATCTATCTATCTATCTATCTATCTATCTATCTATCTGAATCCTTCGAATTTCAAGGAGAACTGCAGAATTATAAATAATATAGTAGACTGCATATAATCTCAGCTCTGCTATAGTTTATTTAATGTGGATGTGTATGCATTTTAATATTTTGATGAAATGTTGGATGAAAACTCTTAAAAGTAAGAGGGCCTGGTGTCTATGAAGGCATCTATACCATTTAGTGTGGCTTTAGAGGTTTAAATGATTACTTGATTTTAAGTGTCTTACCTTTGACTTATGGCTTAACTTTGCTAACTTTTCAAAACTCTGTTTTAGGTCAGTTAAATGCTTTTCTTTTAGACTAAAACAAATAATAAATCTTTTTCTTCTTCTTGTATTGTAGGCTATTTGTTTTGACTTGATTTAATTCTATATTATTTTACATGATGATGAGAGCATCGTGCTCTCCATAAAGATTTATGAATTTATTCCCTAAAGTGAAATTTTATACAATATGAAGTTTTATAGTTTCATTATTGTGTCATTGGATTTATTGCCTTATAATAAAAAGCTTACCTATATATTTTCTTTCTTTTCAGGATACTTTTTTCTACTCACTGGTCTATGACCCCTCAGTGAAAACACTATTAGCTGACAAAGGTGAAATCAGAGTGGGACCTAGATATCAAGCAGACATTCCAGAAATGCTCTTAGAAGGTATATTTTCCTTTGAGTTTCAAGTCTTATGAAAACATATAGTATATTTTGAAAAACAAATATTCTTTTTCTCAAATGGGAGAAACAACTTTTAGGCTAAAGTTTAAGTGTTATGAGTTCTTTCAATTTTAGAAATACAAGAAATAAAAGGGATAATAACTTATTTAATTGTTCATTTTCCTACATATATAAATTTATTTATTTAAATTAGTTTTACGTATACAGTACATTGGTTAGACATCTATATAGTTCATAAAATGGTCCCCCCAATTGCTCCTTCTTTCTCCTGGCCCTCCACCTAGCTATCATATAAATGCTAACTGCATTTCCTTTGCCATACACCCTATCCCCATGCCCAGCTGTCGACTACTAATTTGTACTTCTTTAACCCTTCACCCCATTTTCCCCGCCCCCCCACCGCTTCCCCTCTGTCTGTCACCAAATTGTCCACTATATTTGAGTCTGTTTTTAATTAGTTTGTTCTTTTTGTTCTTTAGATACTGCATATGAATAAAATCATATGGTATTTGTCTTTCTCTGTCTGACTTATTTCACTCAGCATAATAACCTCTAGGTCCTTCCATGTTATAAATGTTAGGATTTCTTTTTTCTTAATGGCTGAGTAATATTCCATTGTATATATGAACTGTAATTTCTTTATCCAGTCGTCTGTTGATGGGCATTTAGGTTGCTTCCATATCTTGGCTATTGTAAATTGTGCTGCCACAAAAATTATTCATTTTTTATTTCACATTTTTATTAGTTTCCTGGCTATGTTTTTCTTTTAGATGCAAAATTATGATCATTTGTGTGGTTGAACTTGCATTTTAATGTGATGCACTCATCCCTTGAAATCCTAAATGCCCTTAAGTCATCTATCAGAGGAGGCCAAGAAACAGTAACATTTTGAACAGTTAAATTTTAGTTGGGATTGTGGTTGATCTGAGCAGTTGTGTACCAGAGAGATTCAGAGCTTTGCATTTTAAAAACATTTTCCTAGCAAGATATAATTTATATTTTCCTGTTACACATGTACACTCAAACTCTTTTTTTTCTGATTACAATAGTAAAACATCCTCTTACCATTAAAAATACAACACAAGATAGAGAAATGTGTAACATATGAAATTAATGTCATGCCTTTTCCTTCTCTCCAAACCCATATTTAATTACTATGATTAGGTAGGGTATATTTGTTTTGTTAACACTTTGGCTTATGCTCCATCCGGAAGTGGTCCATGTGCAGTGTGGCAGGTTGCATGTGTCAGTCTACAATGCTTCTTTCAGTTAACAGTGTATCTTTTGCATCTTGCCCCATGAGTAGAATGACTTTTATTTTTAGAGACTGTACAGTTCTTCACATTTGCATAGATGTATCAGAGCTTCCTTTTTCAGTCCCCTGTTGATAGACATTTAGGTGTTTGTATTTTGTTATTACAAATGATGATACTAGAAAATCTATACTTTTTTTATGCTGTGTAAATATTTCTCAAGCATAACTTTTTGGAAAGTGAAATGGTATATATACATTTTAGATACTGAAAATGTTTATTTGCCATTCAAAAAGGCTATGTTTAAGAACCAGATGTCTTCATTAACACTGCAATCATTAGGGATTTTCTCCCCCTCCATTCACTGCCTCCCCATTTTGATATCTCATTGTGTTTATTTAAAAAAATTTTTTTAAGTTGAAATTATGCTTGCCTTTGTTATTATCTTTAGCCCTTGTATAAATTATTTATGCATTTTCTACTTGTTTTTTTATCTTTTCATGTCTTAGTAAGACTTTGAATATTAAAGGTAAACAAATACAAAAGTGTTAGCTCTTTGTCCACAAGTATTGCAAATATCCTCCCCACTTTATTATTTGATGAAAAAATAGTGATTTAAAATTTATTTTATTTGCTTTTCTGTCATCCAGAAATTTAGGATTTATTAGTCTTTTCTTAAGACCTATGAGTGATTTGCATTACTCACAGAAAGGCCTCCACTTTTGTTTCTGCCCTCTGATTATTAAAGCATATGAGTTCTTTCATAGGTTCTTCTCTCTACCTTGCCTTACTTCTGGAAAATGTATGCAGAAAAGTTAAATCAGCAGATACTCAGAGTAGAGTTTATGAACTGTAGTACACATTGATGTCAGCAGTAGGTAGGTGGGATGGTTGTGAATAATGCTAGGCTGCAGACTTCTGCACTTTCATGAACTTAAGTAGCAGGAAAGGTCAGTCAGTCAGGCAGTAGTGATTAAGCTTGGAGAACAGAATGCCGTGTCTGTACTCAATTGTGTTTTGGACAGTTTTTTTGACTACGCTGTAAGAATTTATTATAGGCTGAGAGATTGCATTTACTGTCATTCTGATCTGTACAAATCAACTTGTCTTCTAGGAATAATTTTGAATATTTATAGTAATGTTTTATGTTAGACCTATTTCACTGTACCTAAGTGTTCACTAAATATTATTGGGAGAAAATACTTGATTTTAAAATTCTACAAGTAGTGCTGCAATGAGTATAAAGGATAATTTTTCACTTTGGATATAACTTGAAAATATATTTCTAGAAGTGGAATTGCTAAATCATAGGGCACATGTTTTTGAAATTTTGTATAAAACACCAAATTGTCTTACAGGTATTCTTTTACAAGTGGGTTTTTCTTGTTTTAATTCAGGGATAATTTATATATATTAAGTAATTTCACCCTTTTTAGTGTACATTTCTTTGAGTTTTTGACAAATGTATATGCTTCTAGGAAATAGTTCAGTAAGTCTATCTGTGCACAGGCCAGGAACGTCTCTAGTACTCATGTGTACATAGGCACCTGGATCAACTCTACATCCCTATAGCAGCTCTTTGTTACTCCTTCCTGAACTCTGATCTCTCCCTTCTTTAAACTGTGGAGACCTGTGTTCATATAATATTTTATGCTAATTTGATTATTTGACTTTTAAAATTTTGTACTGCCTGAGTCATTCATTATGTGGTTCTTCCTTGAGCCCCGAGCACAAGCCTAGGCGTGTATAGTAAGTCTAGAGATTTTTATGTATTGCTCATGTGAAGATAAATGCTGAAGCAAGTAATGAAGTTGGGATGTTTCAAGTAGCAGCGGGCAGAAAAATTTGATCATTGAATCTCATGAGTTCTCATTTATCTGAAAAACTGTTTAAATATAGTATTTGTCCCAGAAAAGCAGAATGATATAATTTGGAAACACATCTACCTAGCTTAGAAGTTTTTAAAAAATTATTTTAGTAAACAAAATAATACATAAAATGTAACAGTTGATTCTGTAGGCCTTCTCAAAATGGACTTGAGGTTCTTCTAGTTAAGAGGAATGATTCTTAATAATAGCTTGTGGCAATTATGCCAGTTATCTGACAAAGACATTCTTTGTATTTAGAAAATATGACTAAATAGTAATATAATAGATATTATATTATTGAGTATTACATTAATGAGTATTAATTGCCTTTGACATAATATTTCTTCTAGGTGAATGCTTTACAAACTTTATTCAGGCAATAGCACCCTTTTTTAAAATGAACTATTTATTATACAACATGGCCTTAAATAATAAAGGAAAATCAGGTCATTGTAGGCGAGGTGTGGGGAGAAGTCCCTGTTGAATCTCTTGAGGTGCCTTAGGGAACTGTAGGATGACAAGTTGAAGGCTTTTTTTCAGTATTCCATACTGCTTAGAATCCTACCTCTTCATTACATAGACAGAATCCCCAGATAAGCTTCACAGAGTTTGAAGTGTTTATGAAGTCCCTTTGTAACATAGTGTAACGAAGGGGCACCACTGTATTCTCTTTGCTTCTTCCCATTTTTTAAATCTTAAAATTATTTTATTGCAAATAATAGGAATTGTGGTAGATAATACAATTATACTAGAAACAAAAGCAGGAGTCCCTCGGAGCATCCCTTCTAACCTTCTATTAACTGTTGTTATTAATTTAGCATATCCCCCCAGACTATTACATAAGGGTTACAGAGATCAATGAAATTATATTCCTTGCAGTATTTTGTTGTGTGATAGATCCAAGTTTATCTATCTCTTATTAAGTGTTTTATGGTAGGGCATGTTTTCCCTATTGTTCCTTTAAAATTTCTTAACAGAGAGGTATCTATAAAATTTTTTTCTTACTGTTGAGGTTTATCATCAATTTGTTAATTTCTTTCAGATTTCACTAGGATTCTGATTTAAATTGTATTAATATTACATCTTACTTGAGGAAGTGATTGATCATTTTGTAATACTGAGCAGTGTGTGGGTCTGTTTCGAGATTTCTGTTCTATTTCATTGGTTTGTTTCTGCTCAGGTAACTTACTTTTAATTATAGAGGCCTTGTAGTATGTGTTAATATCTGATAATGCTAGTTCCCCTCTTATTTTTCCAAGTGAGTTTTTAAAGAAATTATCAGCTGGACTAAGGACCAGAAAAAAGAAGATAACTTCCTATTTTTATTGGAGTTGCAACTAATTTTTGAGTTATTTTAACGAGAACAGACATTTTGATGATATTGAAACATCTTAACCAGAAACTGGGCTATCTTACCTTTTGTTCCAGGGTATTTCGGGGTCTTATAGGAGGTTTTGTTTGTTTGTTTAAATATAGAATTAGTCATATAGATTTTATACATTACTGGTTAAGCTTTTTTTGTTGTTGTTAAGCTTATTTTTAGGTCTAGAATTTGTTAGCTTTATTTGTAAGTATTCAACTTTAACAAAGAAAAACACATTTTTTTTTATCATAGTTAAAGCAAGCACTTTGGACTCTTATATCAGCCTAAAGCATTTAGCATCTCCAAAATTTTCTTTCCAGTTGTAATCAAGCAGTCAAGTAGATGCAAGACTTAAAGAACCTCTTTTCTTTTTTCACTAATATATTTTTAGGGGAGAGGATAGGATGTAGGACTGCAAATAGGTATACTGGCAGTTAAACCTCATATAAAAACATGGACATTACCGTCATAGAAACTTTCATATGTTGTAGCCAGGACCTGTTTTTAGGGAAATTAAATAGTAGAAAACATATTCCAGAACAGATATTTAGGACTTATGCAGTCTCTGCCTACTAACCCTTTTGATACTCCGAGTGGGTACATTTTGACCAGTAGCCAGATTCCAGTTTGCATTGGCATGGGTTGCAGAACTTGAATTAATATCCTGAGTAGGTGGCAGCATCAGCACCATGCCAGAATATATTATAAGCTTGCTTTCTTTGTGAACGTGTCTTGATGGATTCTAAGAGATTGTTGTGGCATTTGTCTTGCTAGTGAATAAGTCTTTTTGTGACTTGAGAATTTTTAAATTCATTTATGGCTGCCCACCATCCGATGAACTCTTGAGATCTGGAAAGATCAGTATGTAGTTTGCAAAAGAAGGTAAAGGTTTCTGTGAGATTTTAAAACTTTTTTTTTTGTTTTTTGGAATTTGAGTGAAACACCCATAGAATTTTTCATAGAAAAAGATATAATGTGCAAAGTTTTGAATAATTATTTCACTGTATTGAAACACTGAAAATTTAAGAAAGATCTATTTACATATTAAATTAAAATTTATAACTCTTAGAAAGTATGATAGTAACATAAATTATTAAACTACAATAACCCTGGATTCACAAGTTTGGATAAAACCTGGCTCTGCTATTTTAACTGAGTAACCATAAGTAACCTTAGGAAAACTGTTTAACCCCTCTTGGTTCCCATAATAAGGTATGTGCATACATAATAGTATCGCAAGGATCCAATGAAGTAATTCAGTTAGCACAGCACCTGACAGCCATTGTCAGCTATCACAGTTGCTTCTCCCCTGGTCATTACTATCTACTGCTACTAATTAAATAACTCATCAATGTTTGGGAACTTCATAAAGTCTCTACCTTTGAGAGTTAGAGTTAAATTAGTACAGACTCTTCTGCTGTAACACATGCTTTTTAAATTTGAATTAGCCCATATACATTTGGTAAATAGGAAAATGCCAGTATAATGTGGAAGTTGGGTCAGTTTATCTGAGACTTTCTCCAGCAATCAAGAAAGCAAGTATTCTCAGCCAATTTAAGGAAAATAGATGGAAATTCTAACTAAGGGCCTTTCTTAAGTGTAAGTAGTGGCTGATTTAGTCACCTCAATATGTAGCACTTTGTACTATATTAAAACTATACAGAGAAGCTTGTAGTTACAGATGAAGGGGCTATGAAGATATTTTCCCCAGTGTCCAAAAAACCCCGCTCCCTGGATTCTATTTTTAATTTTGTTAAAATTGTGTACAATGACCTATATCTTAGTGGAGGAAGCATGAGTCCAAAGTTTAAGGAGATAAAAGATTGACTGACCTTTGTGCTTGGTGCAAATAAATATCAGTGGAGATTTAGCTCCGTTAGTATTTTTATTATGATTGTTACTTTTATTTTTTTTTGAATGCTCTGGTTACTAAGTTCCATATGTTTTCAGAGGTTTGCCCTATTATTTTTGTAAACCCTATTATTTTAGTGTGTAATTTTGTAGAATGTTCTTTTCAACAATGTGGTGCATGTTGCCCAAATTAAAAAACATCAGCCTATGACAGTTAAGTGTAAGCAGGTGTTGATAGCAGCCATCTGAACAGTAATGATCAACCCGGGGCAGTTTTGATCTGCAAGGGACATTAGACAATGTATGTAGACTTTTGGGTTGTCACACAGGTGGTGGTGGTGGTGGTGGTAGGGATGCTGCTGAACATCCTGTAATCCACAGGACAGCCCCACCCCAAAGAGTTATTGGGCCCAAAGTGTTAATGGTACTGAGGTTCAGAAACCCTGCTGTAAAGAGTTTTTGGGACATAGCAAGCACTAAATAAATATTAGCTAATTTTATTAATTAATTTATATAATTATAATACTTAAATTTTCAAGTAAGTTATTTCATGATCTAGTCTATTTTTGTGCTTTTGATTCTGTTTATTTTTATAACATTGTTTGATTGATGTTGCCATGTCTTCTAATCCCATCCAGTTTACTTAATTCTCTTATTATTCTTTTCATAATAATATTATTTTGTGTAATTATGAATTGACTTGTAATTTGGATTATTTTATTGGCTTTCAAGACTAAAATTTGTTAATTTTAACCTATTGAATTACCTGTATAAAAATTATACTCTTAAGATTTTTAATCTTTACTTTTTATTTATATTCAAGTCATCATGTAATTTTCTTTTTATAAACATACCTTCAATTTTATTTCTTAGTGTTTTACATTTTTACCACAATGAATGTGTTTTTACATTATTTTTTTTGTTTAGAATGCTATTGAGTTTTTTATATTCATCTTTCATAATTTAATACATTGGTGAGACTTTCAGAATAATATTAAACAAAAATAGTGGTAAATGGCATCTTCATATATTTCTGAATTAACATAAAAAGTATATTTTGGTGATTGGTGTAAAGAAAATTAATTGTATTTAGAATCAAGAATATTTCTAGTGTTTCAAGAAAAGGCCTATAGGATGACAATGTCATATAGTCTTTAAACAACATTATGTGCTCTTAAGAGTATATACTAAAGAATTACTTTAATCATAGATTGTAGACATCTTAAAATATAGCTGCAACAAACGTTAAGGCTAACACATTTAAAGTCATTGTTGAATCTGCATTTCTTTAAAATTATGAAAAAAAACACATGAAGCAAAAATAGGATACTATATACAATCAGGCAGTTGGTAAATATATTTTGTAGGAACTTATCAATTAGGGAGATCTTCATGAACTGGGTGGGCTATTTGATGATGTGTAGGACTTGAGTAGATAATCATAAATGGATGAGGGAGGGAGGTAAGATTATTGCAATGACTGGAATGAACGTGATCAGAACATGGAATTAATAATCTTGGTCCAGTCTCTGGCTTGTACCACAGTTACCAAGACCATTCCAAAGATGACTGCTGGCTTAGCAGAGAATTTAGCTACCAGATTCTGAATAAGTTTAGTCAAGAGTTTTTAAAAAGTGCTACTGTGAAGAAGTGATCACATTGTGATATAAATGTAATTATATGGTGAATCCAAAATGGGGAATTCTCATTTAATCTGAGTGACTGTTTGATATAGAACATTTCTATATTTACTGTCTTTGTTTTTGTTGCTATTTTTGTTCTCATCTCATGGTATTGTCTGTTTCTTAGGTATTAGTATAAGTGCATCCAGGAGTGTTTTTTATTGCTTGCAGAGAATTTATTTTAGAATTCTTATACTACATTCTCTTACTGCTGTGTGTTGCAGGATGGATGGATGGGATTGAAATATATTAATTTTACTAGAATTTTAAAAGTAAATATCAGTTTTACCCTTGAATTCTGGAGTATATAACAGAAGGGCTTAATACTGAATACCATTGTCATCTCGTCTTGTATTATCTAAAAATAAAGATTTCAAATTTTTATTTTTGCCACTATTTTTCTTTTCTCCTTCCTTCCTTCCTTCCTTCCTTCCTTCCTTCCTTCCTTCCTTCCTTCCTTCCTTCCTTCCATTTACCATTACTGTTTATCTTACTTTAAATACATTTGAAGATACAGGGAAGTGCAATTGTGTTATTATTCTTTCTCAAGTGTCATACAATTTGCATAGTTTTCTGTTTTTAACTATGAGCCTAATGTTGAATGTCTTGGCTCAGCATGCTGAGAATTGTAAACAGAAACAATTAAAAACGAAGTCCTTTCAAATACTTTAGATTTCTTTGCCCTGCTACTCTCTGTTCTGCTTGTACTTCTTTATATTGGGGCTAGTGATTGCTCTGTGGTTACTTGCCTGCAAACAGGGCAGGATGGGCAAGTCCCCACTTGACAGCAGGGGCTGACCTCAGAGATTGCAGACAAAATGGCTGATTCTGCCCTACCCCTTTCTCTGTTTAAGCCATTGATGCTGCTTACTTGCTCCTGTATTAGACTGAACACACGAGAAGCCCACAGCCTGGGTTTGTCAGCAGGGGATGTTTAGCTTCATAGTATGTCAGTGCAAGGCACTGCCTGATAATTATGGATGGAGTGATTCAAAAGCAAAACAAAGCCCGAAACAAAGTCCCCAGCCTAACAAGAAATCCATAGCTGTAAATCAAAATTCCAGTCGACACCTAAGTCTATTTTCCTTTACTGTCCTTTGCCCTGACATTGAATCCTCCTTGATTGTTATATCTCCTTTTGAGATATTCCTAAAACAAAGCATCCTACATTATCCTCAGCCCTCACTCACCTCTTGTTTGTTACTTTCTGTTAATGCCACCACTGTCCATATAGTTCTAAGGCTTGAAATCTACCTGTTGGATACAGGCATTACTAAATCTCTCTTTGCTCTCTGTCACCATTGTAAATACCAAGTCTCTCTGTCTTCTTCAGGTGTTTCTGTAGAACAAATTATATACCATTGCTAAATGCGAGATGTGAAGGTTAGATCTGATCATGTCACTTCCCAAAACGGCAGGGACTTCTCATTACCTCTATTCAGAAAGTCTATGCGGTGTCTTTAGTAACATGCTCATAATCTACTTCTCTTAGCTATAGCCTCTCATCCTCCTTAATGTACTCCTGACAAAATGAGCTACCTTTCTGTCTATGACATGGCTTTCTTCATGTTCTCATTTTTTATTTTCTTAAGTTTTTTTCTTCTGCCAATGCATTTGTACCTTTCAGTTCTTAGTTAGCCTGAAAGAATTTCTGTAGTCTTCAGAATGTATACATTATTTTATGACATCTGTTTTTTTAAAATTTCTATTATAGTTATTTATGTGTAAGTTTTATCATAGTTTAAGCATCTTGCAGCATGAGTGCTTCTTTTTTTTTTTCTTTTTCTTTTTCTTTTCTTTTTTTTTTTTTTTTGTCTTTATATCCCTTAGCATAAAGCTTAGTGACTCTCACAGAGGTACCCAGGAAATACATGTTAATGACTAATTGAAAATATTATATGTTTAAGGTTTGGTTGTGTTATTATCAGTGTTCACTTTATAGAGTGCTCTACATCTGTGTCTGAAAGAATTTAATGAAACCATGGACATTTGCCTTATGTTTTTAATGCTGTGGTGACTACAGTCACCAATTGTACGTGACAGTGTGTGTATCTTGTAACAAGACTGTTTCCTTTGTTCTCGGACAGGAGAATCAGATGAGAGGGAGCAATCAAAATTGGAAATTAAAGTTTGGGACCCAAATAGCCCACTTACAGATCGACAGATTGACCAATTTTTAGTTGTAGCACGGTGAGTTTGGTATTATTGAGTCAAAAACATCTTTTCTTTATATAAAAGAATTGATATGTATTTCCTTTATATTCTACTTGTTTTTTATTGGTCATAGTTTTTTTCTAGTTTTGTAATAAGCCACATATATATCACACCACTTCCTAAATAATATAGTTTATTATCATTAGTTTGTTTTAAAAATGAAAATAGATTTATTAAATTTTACTAATAAGATTCCACTAATTTATTGCTAAATACTCCTTGTAAGAATGTAAACAATACAGAAATGTATAAAGAGGAAATTTAACACTTAAAATTCTATAACTTTAGTTAAAGCAGTGATTTTTCAGGTGCCGGTAATAATGTGTGCCTCAAATCCCCCTCACTGCACCCATGCACCCTGTGCAAGGGGGAGGTCTATTGCTAAGCATCGGGCTTTCCCGAGAGCTCTAAGCCTGCTGCCTGGCTTGCTCACTTCCTCTCTGCCTGCCCTCTTTTCCTCTTCTTTTGATAAAATGAATGGGATAAAAATTTATTTTTATTTTTTACTTATAGAAGTAAATGATGTTCATGGGGGAATTGCTGCAAAGTAGAAGGTAAATGAGATTATCATAGCATTGTATTAGTGGAAAAATTGGGAAAACCTAAAAGTATGCCAGCAAGCAATTGATGAATGGAGGTAAACTCAATAATGGAATATTACTTGACAACAATTAAAATGAATGAATTAGAGCTATATGTACCAAAGAGATAAATTAAAAATAATGTTGAGTGAGAACACATATGCTATGAACACTTATAAAAAGTTTTGCAATATGTAAACAGTGTCTCATTTCTCAATGGGCATATGTATGCATATGCACATTATGTATATGTTTGAGTTCTGGGACTGTGTATAGGGGGCTATAACAAAATTTAAAAAAGTTATTTTCTTAAAAAAAAAAAAAAACACCAAACTTGGCAAAATACTGGAATCAGGTAGACCTGGACATGATCACAAGGGTCTTCATTATGTTCTCTGATTTTCTCTTGAACTTTTCAAAATGCAGTGGAAAAGAGCCTTACCCAGTCTTAAACAGTACTGTTCATAGTTCCTGTTACCATGGAAGTTGCACATCGTATTGGCAGCTACACATTCTGACTCCAGAGCCCATGTGCCCAGCCATTAAATGAGTAAATGAAGAGACTTGATGTACATTGCTGGGGAAGAGCAAGTCAGTGGAATAGACAAGATTGAAGATTTGGGAGTAGAAATGAATCATTGGTGGAACCACTGGCCTAGAGACTCAGACGCATTACCCCAATTTTGGTCTGTTTAGTAGATATTGCAGTGTCCAGATTTGATTATCATTTTCTTTTTTCCTTGATTGCCAAGGGCCATGTGTTTCCTTTTTCCTTGAAGCCAGGATGAGAGGCACCAAGGAGAGAAACCTCATATCTTGTTTGATTTTTTTAAAATCTAAATATAAATTAAGACCACAATCAAAAACCACTGTACATCCCATCAGAATGGTTAAAATGTAAAAACCCACAGTGCCAAGCATTAGTGATAAGGTGGAGCAACCAGCACTCATATCCTGCTGATGGGAGTATGAGTTGGTATAGCTGCTTTGGAAAACTGTTTGCTGTCATCTAACATATATATATACCTTAAATTTCATTCCTAAATACACACCCACACCTGTGCACCACAGATGGCATATGAATATCACTATCCATAGTAACTCTAAACTGGAAACAAATATCCATCAACAGTAGAGTGGAGCTGGGGATAGGGCATCATACAAAAGGTACTCCATAGCAAGGAGAACGAATGAACACAACTATAGCCAGCAGCATGTGTGAATCCACAAATACTTTTGAGCAAAAGAAGATGGACACAAAAAGTGTACATAGTGCATGATTCTATTTCGGTTCTCAAATGAGCAAAATTAACCTTTAGTGTTTGAATCCAGGATGGCGTTTTGTTTGGGGTTAGAGGAAAGGAGTAGTGATTCGGAAGGAACCAGAAGGAGTCTTCCGGAGTACTGTTACCTTCTGCTTCTTGACTTAGATGTTGGTGACATGGATGCTTTCACTTTGCCATAATTAAATAGCTGTACAATGTGTACTTTTCTGCACACGTGTTGTATTTTAATTAAAACATTTAAGAAATCTCTTCCTCAGCTAATGTGTTTAAAATACTGGTAACAGGCAGCAAGTCTTAACTTCATTTCATGCTTTGTCTCTTAAAGTTAGGATTCTCTACCTATGGGAAGTCCTTCTAAATCATTAAATGACGATAGTGTCATGTAATTTTGGGATTTCACAATTTGGGCTAAAAAAAGGGGTTCAGTATTTGCTTTGCAGTAATAGTCAAATTCGGTAAGCTAATTTACTTCTCATTTTTTGAGCACATTTGAATACCAAATTGTGTATTTACTTCGTGGTGTTTCAAAATAGATCTTTCCCTACTTTATTCCTCATAACCTACTTTTTCTTAATTTAATTACATGTAATGATTCACGTATGATAAATTGTCTTATCAATTTTTAAATCTTATAGAAAATACTTTTTATTTAATAGTAGGTTCTCAAATATCTAAGAACTTGTTTGATTTTTCTTTTACAGTTTCCATTCACTACCTAAATGTATTTCTTTAAATAGAAAAAAAGAATAGAACTTTGATTTTTTTCTCTTTGTTTTTGTGGTTTATTCAGTGCTGTTGGGACATTTGCTCGAGCCCTTGATTGCAGCAGTTCTGTAAGGCAGCCTAGTTTGCATATGAGTGCAGCTGCAGCTTCTCGAGACATTACCCTGGTAAGACACTTTTTGAAATTTTGGGTTTATTTCTTCTGCTACTTGTTTAATTTTACCATAAGAGCATTATTGCAGACATAAGAACTTTTTGGCTCTTAGCCCTGCTGACTGCTAGGTTGATTTGGCTTGGCATGTTGGTTAACTGGCGTGTCTAATTCCTAAGTTCTCTCTTGTGTTTGTGAGCTAAGTAAGAATGACTATTCATGACGTTAAGTACGAAACGATAACAAATATTTTGGGGAACATAGCTTAACATTTGTTTTCATTTCTGTGTTAAATTTTCATGTATTCTATCTATTACCTAAAGCATACATAATGCTTTACAGTTTTCTAAGTGTAAAAGATTTCACTTCTTGAAACTATTGTTATAGGAGTTATTCTTTTGTCATGACCATTATTCAGTATGTAAAGTTTTTGTGTGTGTTCATTAGAAAGAGATTCTGTTTTCTTACATTACTTCTTTACATTTTGGCTGCTAGCTTCTAAGACTATTTCCTTTCTCCATTGGTGATCAAATGAAGCTGCCTGTATTCAGTTTAATTATACCACTAAGGCCTGGCTGGCCATCAGGCTTGGCACTTGCTTCTTTCTCTGCACCCTCCAGCAAAGTAGACCTGCAAGTTTTTTGCTGGTTGAAGTTAATTACTATATTCAATTGCCACAACCCTTTGAGATAGGCATGGTAGGTTGCTCATTTTATAGATCAAACTGAAGTTTGGTGAGGTTATTTGACCAATATTACATGTAATAAAAGTTTCAGTTTTATTTTCTCATGGAATAGAATGCAATGATTGATTTTATTACTTTCTCATTATATTCTAATTTAACATGCTTTCCACAAAATACAATACTGTAAAAATTCATACCAGAATGTACACCAAATTTGTTTCCTATAATGTTTTCTTATATTTTGTACAATTATAGATAGTGATGAAAGCCTTCATAGTCTATAGCCATTATGGAGTCTGTCTTTATCTTTTTTAAAGACTAGAATGTTGTTTATAGAAGCAAATTTTGTTCTCTTCACTGGTACAGTAATATTTTATATAAACGTTTAGGGATTTCAAAATAGGTTTGTATTTTGGTTATATAAAACTTGTAGAGTACTCTACCAAAGAAGCAAGAATATGGATAAATGTGTCTAAAAACCTTCAAAATCTTGTTGACAGATATTTATATGAACCAGAACTCCATGGAATCTAATCACCACCATGTATATTTTTCTGTTCAAAAATATTTTACCTCCCCCCCCAAAATTTTCCCAATTCTAAAATTAATTTATGCTTATAATGAAAAATTGAAAAATACAGTACAGCAGGAGCCAAAAAAAAGTTTTGTTCTCATTACCCAGAGTAGAATATTCTTTACCAGATGATTTTTAGCCATTTATTTTGCATTATAAACAATAATAGCAAATTACACAATAGGACAGAGGATGATGTAATAAAACTCCACATAATGCCACCTAAAATAAATATTTTAAACTATTAAAATAATTTTCAACCATTAGGGTTAATGTCGACGTCTCATTTTAACTACTTTGTAGTATTTGTAGTATTTTATAGAATACTGTACCACATTATTTATGTTTTCTTTTACCAATGAACATCTGAAGTGCTTTAAAAACATTTTTCTTTTGTTGCTTTGAAATTTACATTTCTCTTTGTGCGCATGCATGTGAGCCTTTTCTAGGCTAGAACTAAAATTGAAATAGTAATTCACATGATTCATAGGGCAGTGCTCATTTTGAAATTAACTGCATGCAGCAAAATTTTTCTGGTTGAAATTTATAATCCCACAAGCACTTAATGAGTGTTCTCCTTTCTCCATCCATTTTCTTACATTGTCTTCAACACTTAGTATTTTCAGACTTAACATTTTTACAAACCCGATGCTATCTCATCTTAATTTGTACTTACCTGATTACCTAGTGAGTTTAAGCATGTTTTCATATGTTTATAGCTCTTCAGTTTTTTCTTTGTAATTTGGATTGATATCCTTTGTCTGATCTTCACTTGTAATATTAATCTATTTTTTCTAGTTTTAACATTTCATACATATATAAGACTGTAAGTATATCTGGTTTATTTTTAAGACTAAAGTAGGGGTCTAACTTTGTTTATTTCCATATGGAAAATTAATCATCCCACCGCCTTTTATTGAATTTGTTGTTTCCTCATGATTTTGTAATGCCTCTTCTATCTTATTTCAAGGTCCTAGATATGCTTAGATCTGGATTTCTACTCTGTTCTTTTATTGATCTATATATCTTGTCCCTGCACAAGCACCATGTTATAATAAATTATGATAGCTGATAAGACCTTAAGTCCCGTGGGAACTTTGTTTTGAACACAAAGTCATTTAGAACAGTTTTCTACCTGGCCGTGCACCCGCCCCCGCGCCGGCCTCCCACCCCCCATATTTCCCTATCACTATTACATAAACACTATTACAAGAACCTGGAAAGTTTTTTTTTCTAAATTTAAATGATCTTGTCTTATATAGCTATATGGTAACTTAGGAAACCCAATCTCTTGTGGTTTAATATTGTTCTTTTGAGATAATGCTTCCCAGATTATAACTGGGGATACTATTCCTGTTATAATACAGCAGATTCTCTCTGTTTTGTCTGAGGACCGAGAGTGGAATGTCATGAGGTGGTACAGAGCTCTTAGAACAGTTGAGACTGATTTGCGTGAAGATGGGTCTGCCAAGGAAGGAGCAAGTGTATGGACTCTTGGCTTGCAGCTCAGTAACTGCTTCTCACTGCTGGTCACTGGTGGCATAGCAGATGAATTTCTTTTGGAAGAGGACTGTTTTCAAGATTCGGTATCTGTCTCTGTCAATGAAGACCATGTATAAAAGAAGCATTTTAAAGAGGACACAACCTGTATACCTTAATTAGTTTAAATATCTGTGTCTTAGTTTAAATATGTGTGTCTTTTACAATACATGGTTATTATGCTCCTTCTAGGCAGGTGCTTTCAGATCCTTTAGTGTTTTCACCTCTTCTGTTATGTTTCTTTAGTATTTAGCAATTTGGAGGTCACTTTTATATTACATCTATTATTATCTTAAATTATTTGTTATTATAATTGTCATTTTTTAAAGCACAAGTGTATTCAGAGTCTCAGGAAATTGTATTTTGGCATGTTTGTACAGCTGGTTCCAGAGACAGGGTTTGGATCTGTTTTTGACTCCTGCTAAGCAGTCTTGTCTACCAGATTACCTGTTCTGTTTCATTCTTGTTAAAATGGATTGGCTTTAAATGTTACTGTTGTCTGCCTTGGACTAGGCAGCACTGAAGAAGAACTGCTCTTTTGTCTACAACATGTAAATTCCCTGGTTTCCTGCTCTAACTACTCTAGATTCAGCTTTACTCAGACTCTTTTTGTATGTCATTCTTGTGTTGACATTATATTTTTAGTGCCATAATTGACATCTCTTAGAAGTTGTGAAAGCAGGAAGAAATCGATGCTCTCTGTTAGATTAGATGCCATGACTTCCACCTTTAATCCTGTTTCCCTAGTGGTATGCTTTCCACTTTGTTGTAAAAATATAAGATCCTGAGGCATTTCTGTAAAAATGAGTGGGAGTGGTCAAAATTGATTATTAATATGTTGAGAATATAAGTTTTGCAGATTGTTTCCCCAAAAGAACTTGTGAAAGGCTGATATGTTGTTTTGTATTTCTATTCAATGAAAATGGTTTCATCATTCAGCTGAATTTGGAAAATCAAGTTCTTATTTTTCCTACAGTGTTTGCATTCCTGTAACATATCAGGTTAGGTTTTTGTTTTTGTTTTTTTTTCCAATCTGGTAACCACACTGTGGATCTAAAGACCTCCCACTGCAGAGATGCCTTGTTCAGAAATTGTGGGAACCTGAGTAGCCTGTTCTAGGTGATTTTCTTAGTGGCTTTATCATGAGGACTGTAATTGGGCTTTCAGCATCCCTAATCCGACACATCCATTTATCTGTGACAATCAATATATGCCACCTGTCAAATTACCAGTAATATTTTGACAGTAGGTAATTAAGTTGCCTGCAGATCGCTAGATTTAACTTCCTCATTTTGAGATCTGGTATGAACATAGCTGGACTGTAAATTTCAAATACTGCTAGTCTAAGATATATAATAAGATTTATAGTTATTAGAACATTGAAATCATGGAGGCTCCATAGAGTTCACCCTTGTTTCATTAAAAAGTATACTTTTTATAATATGCAAAGAAAAAAGTCCATTTACAACAATACCTGCATTGACCTTTCCTCCACCCGCACCCCTACCCGCCCCCCCCCCCCCACACACACACTTCCTTTGTGGAAACAAAATTTTTTAGAATAAACTAATCCCTGTGGTGGTTAGTAAGTAGGAGTTGGTGGATACTTTAGCCTGTTAACTTTCTGTTTGTTTTCTGTACCCTTGTGGTTGGAGGGATGGAGTGCCCATGTACATTGTTAGGGATCTATGGTGGAAACAAAGCCAAAGTCTCTTAGAATAGGTAATTATATTGGTACTGCATTTCTCTTTTGCCTAGACTCTGCGGACTAAAGCACATTGGAGATTAGGATCCTAAGAAAAGAGCTTTTTGAGTTGTTTGGGATTTAAAATCTCCTAGACTATTTTAGAAATAATGGTAAAGTAACTTAAATAAAGACTCACATTTAATTAGTGACAGAATCAAGACTAGAAATTTAGGCATCCTGATGCTAAGTCTGGTTCTGAGAAAGGTCAAGCTGTGTTGATTTACTAGGGAGGAAGTTTTATCTTGGAACATCTCTAATTCCTTTATTTCATTTGTTCTTTTAAAAAGGTAGCTTTGATTTTGCTGTCTCCTGTCTTATATCCTTTTAGTGGCTTTTAATTGCATTTAGGGTGAAAAACCGGAGCCTTAAAGCAGGTCAGCAGGACTGTATCTTTCTCCTACCCATTACCCCCCACATGTTAGCTTTTAACATCCATTAGTATAGTGACTATATTTGTCTTACCTCATTGTTGAATCCCCAGCACCAAATGTAATTCCTGGCATATATACTAGGTGTTCAGTAAATATTTGAGGATGAACAAATTAATTTCTGTCTCTCGGATGGATTCTTTTTAAAATAGTCATTGTAGTATATTATTTCTATGCCATTGTTTTAAGCATTTTAATTTTTTTTTATCGATTGCATCTAATCTGTAAAATATATGCATTCTAATTTCATCATATCATCAGAGCTGTGTACACACAGTCTGAAGACCAGGAGTTACAGAAAGATTCAGGTATTGGATACACTTGTTTAAAAATTATAGTAAAATACACACAACATTATACCATTTTAATCATTTATAAGTGTACTGTTCTCTGGCATTAAGTATCCACTTTGTTGTGCCACCATAACCATCATCAATCTCCAAAATTTTTTCATCTTTCCTAACTGAAAATTTGTACTCATTAAGTAATAACTCCCCTTTCTCCCATTTCCTAGCCCTTGGCAACCACAGTGTTCCACTTTTTGTCTCTTCGTTAATTTTTGACTACTTTCAATACCCCATTTAAATGGAACCATACAATATTTGCCCATTTGTGACTGGTTTATTTCACTAACTTAATGTCACTTGGTTAAGATGCATCCATGTTGTAGTATGCCAGCATTTCCTTCCTTTTTAAGGCTGAAAATAATATTCCATTGTATAGGTATACTACATTTTATTTATCCATTCATCAATAGGTTTCTTCTACCTCTGCCTATTGTGAATAATGCTATGAATACGGATGTATAAATGGTGGGTACACTTTTATGATTCTGTGGTTTTTTTACCCCCTGGATTTATGGCTTATAATCCATATAGCCTTATGCAAGTTATTTAACCTCCCTGTGTCTGAGTTTCTTCATCTGCAGTGGGAATAATAATAAAACCCATCTGCCCTGCTTTAGTGGGTATGAATTGACCAAAGGGTATACATATGTACCTCTGTAAGTTGCTAATAAAAGTATCCAAGCATATAGAACTTGATGGAAATATAGTGGCTCTGCAGAGCATGTCTCAGGGCTGTTTTTCCTGGGCCCCAGGTTCTCTAAGGGGTATAGAGCTCTCTGTGACTTTGGCTGCCCAGGTTAGGTGAAAGACAACTAATTTATTGCTATCTCACAAATCTTTGTGCTTCCATTACCATTTCAGAGGAAATTAAATTTAACAGTTTATGCACTTTTATTTAGGAAATGTTCACTAACACTGGGATCTTATGCCTCTTGAAGTCCCAGGCTCTTTCCTCACTGGGAAAGAAAGCATGTAATGCTTCAGTATCCTGAACAAGAACTCTGGCACTGTCATTCCAGCTTCCCAAAAAGTCTGTCTCTGAGTTACCTTGTAGCATCAACTTGAGGATTAAACATTGTAATTCTTATAAATAATTTAGAACAGCATCTAGCACAGTGTAAGGGTTCAATAAAAGTTGTTATTTTTGAGATGAAGATAACAGTGATACATTTCCTCTCCAATCTTTGTTGAGTCTCATTTACTTTCTTCTGATTTTGCAGTATTGTTGATTGTCCAAAAGGGGTTTTGTCATGCCGTTTTTACCGTCGTTGGAGTAGATTACTAAATTTGAATAAGGTCATTAAGCTATGACTAACAATATATTTCATTATGATTGTTACAAGAAAATCACTATATTATTTCTTCTTAAATCAAGCTATAATTTTTACAATAAAAATTTTTCCTTCAAGAAAAACAAAAAGACAACTTATTTTCCTAATAGAGGAAGTTGATTTAACCAACAATAATTTTATTCTTCAGATATTAAATCTTTATAAAAATACTAGCCATTAATCTTGAGCTTTATTTTATTCGTGAGTCCTGTTCAAATCACATAGTTCATTTAGGGCCTTGAGGGTATTGCGTATTTAAGGAGAGTTTGCAAATCACAGTCATTACACTATTTAAAGAAATTGGACTCAGCAGCATATTTAAATCTTTTGGTTGACATTTTAGACATCAACTTACATCAGAAATGTAGCCCTTAAAATGAATGTAAAATTGATAGAGTGAGAATTTATATAATTTTTTAAAAGTAAATTTACTTATGAGTAATATTTATGTTTCCAAGGTGGTAAGATTAGATTAGAACGAAAGGACTACTACTGCAGTACAAATATAAAACTTGGAATTATCTTTCCTTGTAGATAAATACATCATTAAGGCAATAATATTCTACATTAGGCACACTTTTTGTCTGAGGATCTATTGCAGATGAGAATTTTAAAACGATATTAAATGAGCTTAGAGATACCACAAACTGTCCTACGAGAATTGTTTGTGTGTATTGATTCTACTTATTCATCTCTTTCTGTTAAATTGAAGTTTAGTTTGTTTTTTTTAAATACATAGCTTTTTACTTTACTTTCCCCCCCATGAATTTAACATTAATATAAGAAGCATCAGAAATATCATTGTAGACTAAAAAGCTTCTGCTCAGCCAAAGAAACCAGCAACAAGGTAACTATCCGAATGGGAAAATATATTTGCAAGCAACGCCTCCGATAAGGGCCTACTATCCAAAATATACAAAGAACTCATACGACTCAGTGACAACAAAAAAACAAACAATCCAGTCAAAAAATGGGCAGAGGACCTGAACAGACACTTCTCTTCTCCCTGGAGGACACACAAAAGGCCAACAGATATTCGAAAAGATACTGAGCATCACTAGCTATTAGGGAAATGCAAATCAAAACCCAATGAGATACTATCTCACACCTGTTAGATAGAAAAGCTGTTGTCAACAGGACAGTAATAACAAGTGTTGGAGAAGATGCAGAGAAAAAGGAATCCTCACATACTGCTGGTGGGGCTGCAAATTGGTACAACCACTAAGGGAAACAGTATGGAGGTTTCTCAAAAGACTAAGAACTGATCTACCATATGATCCAGCAATCCCTCTACTGGGTATTTACCCAAAGACTTGAAAACACACATCTGAAAAGATATTAATTTGCACACCGATGTTCATAGCAGCATTATCTACAGTGGCCAGGATATGGAAGCAACCAAGGTGTCCTACGATAGATGATTGGCTAAAGAAGCTGTGGTACATATATACAATGGAATATTACTCAGCCATAAGAAGAGATGAAATAACTGCCATTTGCAACATCATGGATGGACCTTGAGATAATCATGCTAAGTGAAAAAAGCCAGACAACAGAAAAAGTTTAAAATCATATGATATCACTTATATGTGGGATATAAATCTAAAAGCAACAAATGAACAAACAGAGACTCATGGACATGGATAGTGGACTAGTGGTTACAGAGGATAGGGGGTGGAAGAGGGAGGGGGGAGGTAGACGGGATAAAGGAAGTCCAGTATAGTGGGGTAAGTAGAGGGAGAAGTGGGTAAAGGGGATCAAATATATGGTAGCTGAAGGAAACTGGACTTTGGATGGTAAACACAATAGAATATATAAATGTCAAATTATAGTGCACACCTGAAAATTATATAATTGTATTAACCAGTCTTACCCCAATAAACTTAATTAAAAAAAAAATAAAAGAAAAAGAATGAGGATTCTACAAAGTAATTCAAATAACAGTTAAAGAAGCTTTAACATAAATTTCCAAAGAAAAATGTCCCCCTAAAATGAAAGACAACAAATATGTAAAACTATATCCAAATAGCTTTCACAAAATAAAAGATTTGAATCTTAAAAAAAATCATTATAGATATGAACTATAGGGTAATTATTTTTCTGTGTCTAGGGTTAATGGTAAAGAGATTTGTATTTACAGACGTTAATGAAGGATTATGGTTATAATTTCTCAAAACTTATCTTTGTATTTTGAGATAATGCAAAATAGTACTAAGACTTCCTATATTCCCTTCACCCAAACTCCCCAAATATTAACATTTAGTACATTTCCTTTATTATTCTCTTGCTACACGTATTATTTCTGAACAGTTTGAGGGTAAGTTTCAGAAAAGATGTCTCATATTACTAAATATTTGAGATGCTGAATGAGGATATTCTCTTCTATAACCACAGTACTATTTTCAGATTCAGAAAATGTACTAATCTAGAAGTTTTAGTCAGATGTACTAGTTGTCCCAGTAATGTTCTTTATAACAAAAGAAAAAAAATATTTTCTGGTTCAAGGTCTTCTTGAGAATCACTTATTCTTCAATCCTGAACAATTCCATATTTTGTCTGCTTTTAATAACCATGGCAATTTTGAAGAGTAGAGGCCTTTTTTTTTTTTAGAATGTCCCTCGATTTGGGTTGTGGTTATAATTTAATTTATAATTAGAATAAGTTTTATTACACTTAAGGCCATTTTGGTCAGATATGTCAGCCTGTGAGATTTTCCATTTTTTCCTGTTTTCAATTTTATTAACACAGTTTTTATAGTGTCTTCTAATTAGAAAAATTTGCTTTGTCTATAGCTATACATAATTTTCACCTATGTTATTGTTTGTGTACTTCCATTTTTTTCCTTGTAGTTTAATCAGAGATTTCTGTTATCTAAAAGAATGAGATTTTAGTTCAGTTGATTTTTTTATTGAATGCTTTTCTGTTTTACTTTTGTTCTTCATTTTCTTTTATGTTTCTTTGCATTTACTCTGATATTTCTGTTCCAGTTTTAAGACCATTTCTTAGCCCATTCATTTGATTTGTCTATTTAGCAATATTTAAAACTGTAAATGTCCCTTTAATTACTATCTCTCATATACTTTGATTATATTAGTATTTTCATTATCATTTAGTTCTAAGTATTTTCTAACTTCATAATTTTGGATTTGATTACTAATTTCCAAGCAAACGAGGTTCACAAATTTATCTTAATTGCCTTGGAGACTGTGGTCAGAGAACATGTATGCTACCACTTCTTTTAATGTTATTTCCTTTTGGGGCTGGAATATAATTCTCCCTAGGATTTTATTTTTCAGGCCTTGCCCACTTTCATCTCAGCCTAGTGAAAAGGAAATTTTCTGTTTGGATCTAGTCCAGAGAATGCTTTCAAAGTAGTAGTTCACCTCTCATACTTCCTCTTGCTGAATTATCTTAGTCACTCTCTTCCCTGCATTGATTGTTCTCCAGTGTCTTTACACACCACACTTCACAGTCATATTGTGTATTTGTCTAGTTTGTAACCAGAGTCACAGCCAAGGATAAAGAACCCATAGTTCTGCTCATGATAAGTTTGGAAACGACTTTTACAGCTAAGGGGTTACCATGGCCTGCTGCCCCTATAACTTGTGATAATGATCAAAAGTTATATATACACATGGCTCAGGGTGTCTTATAGATTGGTTTGCATAAATGACAGCTAGGTCTTAACGAATTGAATGGTGAATGAGGGATTTTGTTTTGAGTATTATGCATTGAAGCAAAAATTGAGAACGAACGGCATACTTCTTTTTTATATATAAGAAATATGTCTTAATTGTGGTTTGAGGTTTACTCGTAGGAGTTTATATTCACCTGCTTGGAAAAACTATGTGTTCATTAATGCTTATTTTTAAATAGATTTGATGTTATGAATGCTGTATTTTTGCTGGAGGTATACATACAAAGTTTTTTGTAAAATTCTGAGCAAATCGGTAGTTAGTATTGAATATATATGTGTATCAGTTGGCTGTTGTCAAAATAATGCTATGTGTTATAGGTTGGGTTCCTGGGAAACAGACTTTGTGATGGAGATTTGCACACAGGAAATTTATTAGGGTTCTACAACTGTGGAAGTGAAGGGAAGGAAGTAGGATAGAACAGAAGGAGAAGGTAGACTATGGTACAGTCTGATTGAAAGCCTCAACTGACTCCATGGGATGCTCTGAAGAGTTTGTCCCAAATCAGGGTAAAAGTCTGGGCCTTTACACTTCCTGTCTTTGGTGGCAGGCTGCCTCAGGAAGAGAGCATGGCCTTGGGTGATGATCTTTTTTAACTGAGATTATTCCAAAGAGGACCAACAGTTGAGGGCTATCTGCTCACACCACGTCTAGTGCTGTGACTGAATACATTCTTTATTCTCAAAGAGGAAAATACAGTATTCATTATACAGCCCAGAATTACAGTGACTTAGAACAATGAGCATTGATTTCTTGTATACTTCTTTGCAGACTGTCCAGAATTATGCTGAATTAGACTGGGTTGATTTAGGTGCACACGCTGGTTCAGCAGAATCCTAGACAATCTGCAGGTTGTGTCCAGATCATCATGTGTCTTTTGTCTTCTGTTGACAAAAGTCTTTAGCACAAGAAGGCAAGTCCAAATGCACAAACAAATGTCAGGGCTCTGTTAAATCGCATATCTAAAGATCCCCGTGGCCAGTCAAGTCATATGGCTAGGCCCAACAACATTGCAGTAGAAGAATACCCTCCTGTGGAGGTCCAGAGGAGGGAGTGAATATTTGCTGAACAATAACTCAGTCTCCCATAGAGTGAATCTGCTTAATGAACAAAAGATGAGAATTCCACTGCCAAGATTTCATTGTCAGTCTTTCTCCTAAAATACTTTGTTTGTCATCTCCATCTGTTATGAATGAGATGAAATGTGACAACACCTTCAGTGTTTTTTGGCAAAGAGAACAGCTTGTGCTGAGTTCTTATGATTTTTAAAATTTAGATTTGAATGGATCTTGTCGTGTGTATCTGTATAAGCTGTTGTAAAGATGGTAACTTTGTAAAGTATGTGGAGGGAAGACTCAGTTTTTTTTTTTTTATTGTATTTTAAATTGAGGTATACATGTAGTAAAGTGTATTAAGTACCCTACACGTAGGTACATAGCTTATACATTTTTACACGTGTATATGTCCATGTAACAGTTACCCAGATCTAAATAAAGAACATTTCCCAAATCCCAAAAAGGTTTTTTCATGCTCCTCCCTATTCAGTGAGCCCCCTCTTCTGAGGTAATGACTATTCTGTCTCTTTTCACTATCAATTGTTACCTTCTCAAAGTTCATATAAATGGAACCAGCCAGAATGTTCTCTTATGTATAGCTTTTCAAGTTGTTATCTTACTGATAAACAATAGTCACTGGTTATTAGTCAAACTTCTTTGTCTTTCTTAGCTTATTTCTGTGAGTCTTCACTGGATGTTGTCTATTCTATTATAGAAAATATCTTCTTTGTTTTCCTTATAGCTTTTTAGGGTAGGATTAGACTATAAATATTAAGTCCATTCAAAAGAAACCATTATGTGTGTCAGAAGATGGCATTAGTTTGGACTCCTAACAAATAATGTGATCCTCTGGTTTTCTTTGTGAAGTTGGTCATTGATTTTAACAGAAGTATTCCCTAGGAATTCCATGTTGCATGTGCCTGGGTGGATGTTTATTTTCTATACATACAAACCGTTGCTGCACTCTTCTCTGGGCTGCAGTATAAATGTGGGCTTTAGAGGTTTCATAGCTCCTGGTCACCTGTGAGTCTGACCCATTCTTTCCATTTGATTTGTGGCACAATGTAAGAGCTAGTCTTCCAAAACCAATGCTTACTTCAGTGTTCAAAAACACATACACACTCTGTAAAGAAGATATTAAATCACTTGAGATTTTGGTCATAATCACTTACTTATAAAGGCTAAGATATTACTTTGGTTTTTTGAAGCCTTAGATAATACCTCATCTTCAGTTTTAAAAGTGTCTATAAGAAGAACATTTTCATTCATCTAGCATGAACAAAAGACTGAAGACCCATTCATGCTTTGAGTGGTTGGTATAATCAGTTGAGAAAACTGATTTAATTTTGTCATTTTGGTTTCAGAGTACCTGTTAATTATAAAAATTACTCCTACCTCCTGAGGAATCTCAGCAGCACAGTTAATTTGTATAATTATTGATTTTGAATACCATTTACTCTTTTTTAGTTTAGTTATCCATTTTAAATTTAGGAGTTTTAAAAATAATCATTTATAGAATTGTATTATTAAGTGAAGGGATACCTAAATGTTATTGAATTTTCTTTCCATTTTCATAGGTCAGATATCCAAAATCAATAATTATTTAGTTTCAGGGATGATGTAAAAGCATATAACAGTGTACACTATAGTTAAGCTGCCAAGTTTGTCAAGCATGAAGGTTGGCTAGAGAAATGGATTTTGATTCTGAAGTTTGTAGAGCACAAGCAAAGAGTAAAGATTAATTCTAATATTTTCTAACCTTTGGTGAAGAAGAATGAGAAGAAATTCTCTTTCAAGTGAAGTTTTATTCCATAATTGTGACATATAAAGCAAGACTACACATAGTCAGTGGTCTTAGCTGTGATTTAACTAGGAAATTGGTAATGAAATCCCTATTTGCTTTTATTTTGTGAAATCCAATGATTTATTTTAAGTGAGATGTCAACCCTTATTAAAGCAGTTACTGTACCTAAAGATGTTTACATATCCTAAGTCTTGTCTTTAGCTCTGTCAACAAGTTCATGTTTTATACCCTTATTCAGTGTCTTAATATGTCACAGTATAAATACATATTTCAGTGTATATGTTTGCTAATGATTTTTTTCTTTAACAGATTTTAGTTGATATTTGAGTTTATTTTATGCTCTGTTCAAGTAGGGAACTGTCCACTGTCCCCTACCAGATATTTAGGGGTGACTCATAAACTAAATTTTTAAGAGACTTGTCACATAAATGTACACCTCCTCATTTATGGTAATTTTAATAAATACCAGAAGATCTCTGTGTTAAAAAAAAAATAGGTGCAGGACTTGGCTTTCATGTTAGAAAATTTAAACAGAACTATTTCTCACTTGGCAAAGATTTGATCACCTTGCCAACCAAATCTGTACCACACCTATATGCTTATCCAAAGACCGGCTAATTGTCCTGTTTTGCAATTTTCCTGCTACATGTACAAATATGCATGGATGTTATGAATGAATCTCTCTCCAGTAGAAAAACCATCAAGTTTTTCAAAACTCAAGGTTTTGACATTTTGGAACCTAGTTTATTGACTGCTTCTGATGGGAGAAAAATGTTTTTTTAAATAAGCTAAACCCGAGGGACTTTTGCATAAAGCTAATTATATTATCCTAACCTGTCTTTCCTTCTTTCAAATTGTGCTTCAAATTAATCTTCTTTGAGAAATATAGGAAACTCCCACTGGCCTAGCTATTCCAGGCAGTGCTATTCATCTATTCTTGGTTTTACAAAATCTCAACCAAGTTATTCTTTTAACATGGATAGGTAATTTTGTTTTTTGTTTTGTTTTAACAGGAATATGTAATTTTGTTTTGTATATTGTCATTCATTCTCAATTCCACTGTTTTCTTTCTGTTTCTTCTTCTTAATACATCATTCCCTTAATCCAACCAGAGAATATTTTTCTCACTCTCTGATATATTACCTATTTTTCCCTTGTTAAGTAAGGCTGTGCCAACCTTGCACAGAAGCTGAAGTGATGTTGGCTTTTTTAACCAAAAAGATGATGACACATACTGGGTTCCCAGTTTAATACTTGGAAATCCTGGGTCTTAGTGGTTAAGTTGCTATAACAAATGAATACATTTAAAAATATATGCGCCTTAAAAGATATATATCAACATTTTCTTAAAGCAATAAATGATATTTTAAATAATTACTAAGTAATCTTGGTTAAATTTTTCTTAATTTTGTTAAAAAATAAATACAACCTACATATATTATTTTTAACTATGTACATCATGCATTTTAGTGTTTCCATTTTGAATAATCTAGGAAGTTTGCATTTACGGATGTTTTCTGTTTATTTTCTTTAGTTTCATGCTATGGATACATTGTATAGACACAGTTATGATTTGAGCAGTGCAATTAGTGTCTTAGTGCCACTTGGAGGACCTGTTTTATGCAGAGATGAAATGGAAGAATGGTCAGCCTCTGAAGCTAGTTTATTTGAAGAGGCACTAGAAAAATATGGCAAAGACTTCAACGATATACGTCAAGACTTTGTAAGTAGAAAACAATAAAATAAAATGTTGGAGAGGGAATATTTTATTTATTTTAGTAATCTGGTACACCTGAAGCTATTTAGCAAGCCTGTGACTTAGTAATTTTTATCTGATCAACACAGAATGAGGCTAGTTTTATAGAAGAAGGAATTGACATTTGTTCTGGGAAGTAATTATAAGACCCCAGGGTCAGGAGGCCCTGAGTTCTGACCATAAACCTTGGCATTATGAATTTTCATCCTTTTCACCTCTCTGAGTTCCAAGTTTAAAATGTAGACAGTTTGTCTAACCTTTTGCAGTAAATATATTTGATCTCTTCTTTTTAAGCTTTGCACCTTTGATATTTTTCTAATTATCTAATTGTCAAGCCTAATTTGCTGTGGGCCTTTAATGTGAAAACAACCTGTACCAAGCAGAGTAGGAGAATTTATGGTTTTTTGATCTTTGGCTCCTCTTAATAAAATGCAATATCTTATTTACCTTTTAGACACTGTATTATGTGCTTCCTTTTGTCTTTGTATTTGTTGAAATGCTTTCTTTAATGGAGTTTATAATCTCTTTGAAATGGAGAAATTTCCACTTGAGAAGTTAATAAATAGCTTTTTATAGCAGTCATTCTTGTTTTTAAATTATGAAAATAGAATCTTTTAGATTGTGAAATATTTGTGAACTAATATCCTGCCTTTTATGTTTTTAAAATTATTCTGAAGCAAAATTATTACTTATCAATATGGGTTGATACATTAAATTCCAAACATGATAATTAAAGCTGTCAATGTCACTGACATTTGTTCTTCTGGCAAAACTTCACTCATACCCAGATTGTTATATGTCATGATTTCAATTTAGAGGATGTACAGCTGAGAATTTAAAATGCATTGGTGGCATTTACCTTCAGATGGTCAGAATAACATACCAGTGCGATGTTATTAATATAGCAGTTATTAATATAATATAGCTATACCACTTAATAGAAACCACAGAAACAAAACCCCTAGAGAACAAAATCTGCTGCAGGTCTGATAAAGGCAGAAGGTGAGAAACACTAAAGTGAAGCTACTTTTCCTGGCGCTGAGTGTGACATGCTTGTTTTAAGTTCTGGTAATCCTTTTGAATTCAGTGCAATTCAATAAATGTCTGTTGAGCATCAGCAATGTGCCAGGCCTTCAGGTAGGCCACCAGACATGCAGCAAAAACTTAACGTTACTTTAGGGAATGAGGTCATAGTCTAGATCAAGAGATTGGAACACATATTCTCAACTAAAACAAGATGTAGTTATTTCTATCATAGAATGAACAAGTATTATGGCACATTGGGAAGGGAACTATTAGTTTTGCTGGTCAAATCAGAAATGCTTTCATAGAATTTACTGGCATTTCAACTGAATCTCTGATGGTAAACCGAGAAGTCAGCAGACTGAAAAGTGTACACTGAGGTATGAAACTTGGAGACGGCACTCCTGGACACTTGACATAGGACTAGGAATTAACTCCCTGAAGAGTAGCTTGGTGCACTATACTCGGACATAGAAGCTAAGATTGATATAAGATAAAATAATGGTATGAAAATAAGTATAACAATAATAAGGCTGTTGGATGTTGTTGTTGTTGTTACTGTTGTTGTTACCTTCATGGTGTAACAAAATTCTTGTACATTTGCAACATGGTTCATATTAGTTTTTGCTGAAGGTAGTTAGAATGCTTATGGTTGAGCCAAACTACATTAGATTTGTTGTATTTTGGAGACTGGAATTGTGTCAAAATCTTAAAGAAGAGATAACACCAGGAGAGACTGTTAATTTTTTTGGTAGCTTTTGGGTGTTGTTTAAAATAATTATCTCCCCTCTCTCCCATACTTATAAAACTAATACATAAACCTAAAGGCCAAATATGACAAACCCACAACTAACATCATTCTCAGTGATGAAAAACAGGTATGTGAAAGGTGCTCATCATCACTAATCATTAGGGAAATATAAATCTAAACCACAATGAAATATTACCTCACACCTGTTAAGATGGCTGTTATCAGAAAGGCTCGGGATAAACATTGGCAAGGTTGTGAAAAAGGTTGGCATTAATTCTTTGAATGTTTGCTTGAATTCACCAGTGAAGCCCTCTGCTTTTCTCTTATCAGAAGTTTTCTCCTTATTATATTTATTCAGATTTTCTATTTGCGATTCAATCTGAGTAGGTTGTATGTTTCTGGAAATTTACTTTTTTTTCTAGGTTATCCAGTTTGTTGGTATATACTTGTTCATAGTAGTCTCTTATGGTCCTTTGTTTTTGAGTCGTCTTTCTTTTTAGTCTAGCTAAGGGTTTGTCAATTTTATCTTTTCAAAAAAACAACTCTTAGTTTCATTGATCTTTTCTATCGCTTTTCTAGTTTTTACTTCATTTATTTCCCCTTTGATCTTTATGTATTTCTTTCCTTCTGCTGCCTGGATTCACTTTCATTCATTCCTTTTTTTCTCCTCTGACTTTTAGTTCACAGATTCTTTTTTCTGCTTGACAAGTCTGTTATTGATGTTCTGTATTATATTTTTCATTTAATTCATTCTTCAGCTTTAGAATTTCTGTTCACTTCCTTTTTTTAATTTGTTTTTCTGTTGAACTTCTCATTTTGTTTGTGCATTGTTTTCCTGATTTTGTTGAGTTGTTTGTCTATACTTTCTTATAGCTACTGAGCTTCCTTTAAACAATTATTTTGAATTCTTTTTTAAGCAAATAGTAAATACCCATTTCTTGGGGATCAGTTAGGAGAAAATTACTGTGTTTCTTTAGTGGTGTTACATTTTCTTAATTTTTCAAGTTTCTTGTAACCATGTGTTGATGTCTGTGCATTTGATAGAGCAGTCATCTCTTTCATACTTTATAGACTGGTTTTAGTGGGCAAAGGCCTTCACCATTGGGTGGGTGCAAGGGTGCTGGATGGTTGGAGTGCAATGGTTTCAACTCCCAGAAAGGCCCAGTGGCATAGTCCACCTTCAGCTCCATTAGCTGAAGTCAGTATCGGTAAAGATAATAGGTGTCTGCAGAGGCAGTAAGGGCTGTTACAGTCTTTGGTGGCAAAGGCTGCTGTGACCTCCTTCTTTTTTTCTCATGGGGTGTGTCATGGCCAAGGGGATCCCTCTTAGCAGTGTTTAGAGCACTCTCTGGTGGTGATGGTGGTGGTGGTGGTGGTGGTGGTGGTGGTGGTGGTGGTGGTTGTGGTGGTTGTGATTGGTAGTTGGTAGTGATGGTGGCGGTGATGGCCAGAGGTGTGGGCATGGTTAGATCAGCCACAGAGCTGAGAGTGGAGCATGTATCCTCATAGAGTGACAGCAATCTGGGGTCTGGGGTGCTGGCTAGCCTGCAGTTTCAGTAGCTCTGGTGCCTGAAATGTCCAGACGTGTGGATCAGCCATGGAGCTAAGATCTGAAGTGGGGGTACATGTGAAGCAGCCAGGGCTCTGGGGTACAGTTGAAGGTAGGGCTGGCAGCCTTGTCTTCTGGGAGTGGCTCAGCAGGATCTTCCAGCAGCAGCAATGATTTGGCTACCACAGTGATAAAAGGTGCCAGTTTCTTGTCCAGAGCAGGCTGCAGAGGTCTGTTACCAGCAAACACTAAGGAGTCCTCTGCTGTGAAAGCTGCAGGGATTCTGTCATGGGGGCTATTGAGGTCATCAGTGGCACAGACTGTAGGGCTCTTCTGTAGAGCAGGTCACAGTCTTCACCCTTCCTTATTCTTTGCCATTTCCAGCTCAGCCCCTCCCTATAGTGATTCTTTCTGAGTGGTTGGTTATTCTTTATTTGCTCTGCAGTATTGCTGTAGTTTCTTAATTTGGCTCCTGTGCTCCCCCAGGGCTGTTTTCATTTATCTCTAGCTATCTAATTATTGTTTTTAATGGGGGCACACCAAGATTGGTATCTCCTATTCCTCCATCTTGCTGACATCTCTCTTCCTGTCCATTCCATCTTAAGTTGTCTAGCTTATTGTCCTAAAGTTATTCATTAGTCTCATATTATCCTTTAAGAGCTGAGGAATGGATCTGTAGTGATGTTCCCTCTTACATTCCTAATCATGGTCATTTAGGTCTCTTTTTTCCTCATCAGTCTAGCCTAGGGTTTATCAATTTTATTGATCTTTGCAAAGAAGCAGCTTTTGGTTTGATTGACTTCTCTGTTGTCTGTTTCATTAATTCCTGCTTTTATGTTTATTATTTCCTTCAACTTGCTTTAGGCTAATGTGCTTTTTGTCTTTTCCTAATGTTTTTTTCTCTTTGTTTCTTTTTTTATTTTTCAATTACAGTTGACGTTCCAAATCAGTTTCATGTGTACAGCACAGTGGTTAGACATTTATATAACTTACAAAGTTATTTCCCCCGATAAATCTAGTGCCCCTTTCATCATACGTAGTTGTTACGATATTATTGACTACATTCCTTATGCTGTACTTCCTAGTGTCTTTTTAAAGTTGAAGTTTAGATCATTTATTTGAAACATTTCTTGCAATGCTATTATTTATTGGTCATGTATGTTAAGTTAATGATTTCAGCTTTGCTTGAAAAACTTTTTAGTGTTTTCTTTAAAAAATTTTTTCATTCTTTCTAGAATTTCCTTTTTTTTCTTTTTATCTTTTAATACTCTAAAGATGCCTTTGTAGTTTCTGATGAGAATTTCCTAGGTATATAAATGTTTCCTTTTCTTTGTATTCAAGATTTTCTCTTTACTCTGGTTTTTAGCAGTTTAATTACTACATTGTGCCTGGTTGTGTCTTCTTCCGATTCTTTCCTCTGCTGTGTTTAGTATATTGATAATTTTCAAATATGATAGCATATTTTTTCTAGCATTTATATTTTTTATGCTTTTTATCTCTGTTTAAATTTCCCATTCATGTATGTTGTTCACCTTTTCTTAGACCCTTTAATATTTTAATCAGTTATTCTAAAGTTCCTGTCTGATATTTCCAATACTTGAGGCTTAATTGGGGTGTGTCTGTTGCTTGATTTATTTCTTAAAAATGGGACAATTATTTTCATGATTTTTAAAAAATGTTATATTTTTGATTGGATGGGGGAACATCTTGTATAAACAGCAACAGAGACTGAGTTCAATAGTATTTATACTCTGAAATGAACATGCTGTTTCTCTTCTTAAGTCATTGTTGTGGGTGATTGAGTCTGTCTAGTCAGTAATTGGACCAGATATATTCATTGTTCTAGTTCCCATCAGTGCACCACTATCTTGGAAGGCCTACAATTTCATGTACTGTTTTGACATTTTTGAGCCTTATAGCTTAATTGTAAGTTCCCCTGTTCTTGCTAGATATGCCTTCACCCAACAAGAAGGGCTCCCCATCTGACTAGTTCCCCTAATACCTTACCTAGTAGTTTGCCACCGAACAGGGTTCACTTCCTGGCCAGCCTGAAAGATTATTCAGACAAGCCAATCACATCCTCCCATGGGAACCTTTAGGAACCAGGGCATACTTACCCTCTTGTTACACAAAGCTTCACTCCCACAAAGTCTTCTGGCTCACTGTTCCCAGGTGTAGCTCCCATGTGTCCCTACATGATGTCCTCTTTCCCTGGCCTGCGAGCACATGTCACTAATAAACTGCTGCCAGTCGCATCTGTTTTGTCTCAGGTGTTGTGTGTTGTATGTTTGGCTATCTTGTACTGTTTGAGTGACAGATCCCTCACTGAAATAGTGAATAGGAGGTGTTTTGAACATCCACAGACTTCACATTCTTACCTGTGCTTAATGTGAGGCATGGAATGCCAAGAGTTTTTTTTGTGTTCCTGCCCCAACATAAGCAGGCCCTGTACTACTACTCAGCCTCTCTCCATGTTTTTGCCCTTCTCCCGATGGTAGCATGGTGCTGCTTGTTACTGCCTACAAGGTTCATCGTGAGGACATAGAGGGTTTCTCAGTTGTCCTGTTTTAGCCCCAGTCTTAGGTAGGTGTTGTGTACCTGAGTCTCAGTGGCAGAGTCCCCAGTGCATTTCTGTTCTTCCTGCAGCTTCCTCATGGCATCCAGTCTCTGCCTTGTGTTTGTTGCCTTTTATTAGCAGGGGTTCTTGGATGGGAGCAAACTTCGGCCTCTCTCCAGTGTAGATGGCTTTTGTCTTGTATGAAAGAAGGTTCTGGGAGACCAGGGGTTTTCTTAGCTGGCCCAAGTGGCAGCTGATTGCCATCTATACACATACATCACCACCAGCGGGGGTTCTCTTAGGTCTCTTGCTTTCTCCCAGTTCTTGCTGCTGAGCACCCAAGAAAGGGGTATCTGGGTTTCTGCGAACACTGCTTTATTCAGTTTCATCATACAAAATTTGATAAGGTGTTTCGTTTTCATCTCTTTGAAGTATTTTTCATTTTTCTTCTTGATTTCTCTTTTGACAGTTGGTTGATTTTTGATCCATGAAATTATTTAAAAGTAAGTTCCACATATTTGATGTTTTTTTTCCCATAGGTTTTGCTGTTACTAAATTCTAATTTAATTCTTTTGAGATCAGAAAACATACTCTATAAAAAAAAACAAATTTTATGTTTTTGAGATTTGATCAATTTAGATCTAATATGTGGTCTATTACAGTGCATGTTCCATGTCCTCTTAGAAAGAACAGAAATTTTTCTGTTGGGTAGAATGTTCTATAAATGCTATTTAGGTCAAGTTTATTTATAGTGTTATTCAAGTCTTCTGAGGCCTTAATGATTTTCTGTCCACTTGTTCTGTTATTGAGAGAGCAGTATGAAAAGTCTCTAGCTATAACTGTGGATTTTTCTATTCCTTTCAATTGTAATTAGGTTTTACTTTATGTTGAAACTCTGTTACTAGATACATATTCATTTAGGATTGTTGTATTCTTGTGATACATTGGCCCTTTTATCTTTATCAATGCTAATATTTTTTTTGGATGAAGTCTACTTTATCTCCTATTAATAAAATTATTCCAGCTTTATTTTATTGTTTACATGATATATCTTGTTTCCATCCTTTTATTTTTACCTTATATATGTCCAGAGTGGGCTTTTTGTGGACAGAATACAGTTGGATTTTTAAAAATAAGCAGTCTAACAAACTCTACCTTTCAGTCATGGTGTTGACTACTTCCCTTTAATAAAATTATCAGTAATATAATTATCAGTTTAAATCTATCATCTTAGCATTAATTTTCCATTTGTCCCATTGTTTTTTGTACTTTTTTGATTTTTATGATTCCCATTTTATTTACTAGTAGCTTACTAATTAAACTTTTATTTGTTTCGTGGTTTACAGTATGTATCTTTAATGCACCATGGTCTACCTTCCCATCAAATACCACTTATATCATACAGTATATGATTACTGATTTTTGCTTTAGGTAATGATCTCTTAAATTTATTTTTATATAAATGTAAGTAAACATATAAATTTTTGTTTACTTATTGTATTTATTTAAAATTCTTTTTTATTTCTTCTCTTTTTCATTTTTTCATGTAGATTCAAATTTTTATCACCACCTTTGGGGGCTTTTTCAGGTTTCCTGCTCTGGCCACAGTTCTTTATGATGAGATCTGTGGCAAATGTGTGTGGATTTCTCTTGTGTCTAGTGCCTCCATAGATGTTAACAGTTGTCCAGCCCACTACTGATCTTTAATTATTTGGTAAATTTTTAATTTTTTTTTCTTACCTTCATTTTTATTGGTTACCTATCTCTTTTGTCCTTTGCCAAAGTAAAAATAGTTCATGAGTCCTGTCTCTCCTCAGAGTGACTTTGGAATTCAGTTGATAGTTTCATGACCTTAGCTCTTGGATGGACTCAAGAATTGTTAGGGTTTTAGAGGTTATCTGTTTCTCTCGTTTTTAGATGAAATGACATTCTCTTGTGGATTTCTACATCTTAAACGGAAGCAGAACTTTAAATATGTAAAGTAATCTGAAAAGTTCAAAGTGCAAAATAGCAAAGCCTTTCTTCATGTAATTAAGTCCATTGCCATAGAGACTCCTTTTAGCAAAGGTTATTTCCTAGATTTTGTAGCATCACGGTTTCAGTTGCAGATAACAAAATTATAGGAACTATTTTGAACAGAATGGGATATAATTTTGGAAATTGGGTGCTTAAAATCATTGATAGAGTTAGAGAAGTAGGCCCCCCAGGCTAGACTTCAGAACAACTCCGTAGAAATGGGCCATAAGCACTCGCCCCATTCCTTTGCCTAATACGGAAACTGGGATGCTTCTGGCCTAACTTCTGCTCCAGGATTACACTGCTTTAACCATGATCTTTGGATGAGGAAACCTCTAGCCAGGCTTTTGACTTTAGAACAATTTTATGTTTCCTTGTTCAGCTGCAGAAGATTGATGCCTTGCACACCATCCTCTCAACCCTGCTTGATTCACTTCTGAATTTAGGTCTTATATACATACATATATCTAAATGGAAGAAATAAATTACAAGGGAGTCTTGAAAATATAACGTTTGGATTTCTAGCCTTTAGATTATAGGAATATGATCTAGAAGGAAGTTGGAAAGGAGACAGTAGAATCCATTTAAGTGAGCTGGTTTAAGGAGAAAGAGATTTATTACAGGGTATTAGAAGGCTAACAGAATTTTTGAGAGTTTCCAGGGATCCAAGTTTAGATGCTTCATGTCCAAGATGCTTGAAGCCAAGAGCAATATCTAACTTCACAATGGCAGCGTTCTAGGAGAGACCCCATTACAATGTCTGCTGCCTCTACTACCAGTCTTGCTTGATTTCTGCTTCACCTTAGTCAATAAATGCCACACCTCTAGGGGCTATTTTTCGAATACCTCACTTCCTAACAATTTTTGTATTAGCTATAGTGTTTGTAATTATGAGTGAGAGAAACTCAACCTCATCTTGTTTAGAATAAAGGATAAATGTATAGGTTATATTAGAGTTCTTAGTTGCTATGTACAGACTTCACTATATCTAATATAAGCAGAAAGGAATATAGGATATTAATTTCTCATAGATTCTCTAGGAAGACTAGAGAACTAGGCTAGGATGCTACTCATCCAGTAACAGTGGAAGCAACCATGCCTTCTGCTGCTAAACATCCATGGTATCAAGCATTGACGGCAGAAAGGTCAACACAGATGGCCCAGAAGAGCATGGTACCTCAGTCATTGTTCTTGCCAAACTATTCAGTCTGCCTGCATTCAGTCTCATCTCTTGTTGTTTGCTTCTATATCTCAATGTCATGTAGGTTTGTCTGCTTGGCTGGCCTGGCCCATAAGTCTGCACGCTTATTCTAAGGTATTTGGAAATAGTTGAGAGATTCAAAGAAGGAAGCTAGAAGTGGCTATTTAACATTTGTTCTTGCTTTCTATACATGCTTCCTTTCTATACATTGACTTCTAAACAACAGTAATTATTTCTGAATTAATAGAAACTGTGGTACCATTTCTACAAATGGGGAGCCCCAAATTTAATGTTACAGCATTCATCTCTGAATGATGTGTATTCATCCTTTGGTTTTAGTCGCAACCTCGTCTTTACAGCTTATAGCTTCTGCATTAAATTATAAAGATAATACTACCAACAACAGACCTTATATGAATTGAAAGGGAATTGGGGTGCAGAAGGAAAATAAGTATACCAAGCAAGGAAGGAAATATGGATGGTTTCTTTAGTCTTCCTATCTCCTTTTCTGAAACTCATCCTGAGGCCTTCGTTGGCATTCAAAATCTAATTCCCCCACAATTCTCTCACTTTAGTACCTTTGATGCTAGAGTTCTTAATCTGGTAGGGTGACCCAGACTTTCATTCCTGAGGGTTCTGAGCCCTGGGCTAGCAGCAGTGGTCTATGGGAATAAATCTTTCATAAGTTTGTGGGTAGTATTGCTAGCCAATACACTATAGGCAGAAAATGCAAGTCATTTAGAATAGTTGTCTGTTCAGTGAGAAGATAGCTGTTATTCCAAGGATGCTGAGAGTCTTAATGTAGCTGACATATTACTAGGAATGGTGCCATGTTGGAGGCCCAGTGTACTCTTCCTTGCAGATTGGACACCTGGAGTAATCAGATCAGATTTGGTGAGAGGACAGGCATGTAGTGGTACCTATGTGTAATTTCTGTCTCCTTGCCTCTGTGTCCTCTTTGTTTATATATCCTTTGAGCAGCAATCATTGGTGTAGCTAGGAAAAGAGGTTGACTAATAGCCATAGGAGATAACCTTATTCACCTGATACTAATGAGCATCTTCTCTGCACAGGGCTCCTGTGAGTAAGATTGGGGCCACGAATATCTTCACAGTTAAGCCATCTTGTTTTCTGTCCCACAAGCCTCTTTTCTAACCCTCATAGTTACCAACCCTCTAAATTGGTTCCTTTCAAGTCACTAATCATTGTGACAAGTGAATAACTACTGTCCATGAACAGGTATGGATTTAGTGCTCTTTGTCATCTGTCGTTCACCTCAAAGTAGAAAACCAGATGTTTAATGTTCCACCCTCCAAAAGGATCTCCCTTCTTCACTGTGCTTTAGAGCCATTCCTGCTCAGGACTGAAATGCTGTAGCAGCATAATTCTGGTTGGTGCCAGTATATCACGCAGCCATCTGCCACATTCAGGTTTTTTCCCTCTCAAATTGACTTGTCATAGGGAACTCCCATGAAGCCATAAGTGAGTGTTGAGGGAAAAATGATACTGCATCAGGAGTAGGCATACTGGGGCATGTTACTTCTGCATTCACGAGCTAGTCTCTTTTTTTAATAAGGATGTGGTAGTGATGAGCACGCTTAATTAGGACTTTATGGTTTAGAATGAAGTATGGATCATGATGATGATCAGGTTATATGGTCCCTTGGTTTCCTTTTATCAGGCTTCCAGGTAATTGCATACTAGGGCTTAGTTCTCAAAAGAATAGTTAGGAGATGAAGAGGTTTTTGCTTGCTTAAAATTATAGGGGCCTATGCCAGTGATTGTCCTGTGAGGTCTTGCCATAAGGTTCTTAAACCATCCCTCACACCCTTTCAACTCCATTAGACTACTTGCTGGTTTGGAGAAAAACTATTTGCTTTAGTTGCAATGTAAATGCCAGTGATGCACTGATCTGGTCCTGTAAGGAGACCCCATTTGTAACTGTTGTTGGAGTTGCGACTCAGTTAAACTTAAAATAAGTTCCCTTCCGTAAACTCCATCTGTTTTTCTGCATATCATATAGGTGAGTTAAATGTGGAGATGATAAGAGTGGCATGGATGTTTTACACCTGTGCCACAAGCTGTAGTGTGTGGTCTGAGAAGCATGATTTTTAACTCTAAACCCGATGGTTCATTAAGATCAGCTAGATAGGAGCCAGAGAGAAAGAGTACTGAGTCATCTATCTATAAAATATACCACAACAGCTAAACATCGTGAATGTAATCAGTCATTTTTTTTTTTTGAAGGTTTGATCTTCCTCGATTTGTATCTTGGAAGACTAACAGATCTCCCTTTACAGAGGGACATATTGAATATATTCTTTGGTTGTGGGTATCATGAGTAAGAGCTAATTTGTCCATTTTTGAATAGTGGAAAATAGCAAAGGCAAGCTAATAAGCACCACACTTGGCTATGTTCTTTTTCAGAGATTTAGGTTATTTCCGAAAAAGAGAGAAAAAAAAATAGGTCAAGATACAACAGTTTTTAAAAGATGAGAACTATTATGCCAGAGACCAACTGACACCCAGTAGTAGCTGGCGTCTGTTTTGGAAGTTAAAGTAACTCTGGCTAAATCTATTGAAATATCATTTCTAAAAATTGTACTTCGACCGCACCTATAGCCCAAGAACAACTTTTTTGAGTAAGTCATGAAATAGTAACAGTCATAAGGTTTAAAATGTTTAACAAAATAGGAAGTGAGAAATGGAGTATGTTGTATTAGAATCTATGACTGACTTGCTTTCATTATCATGTTAAATATTTTTTCAGCTTCCTTGGAAATCATTGACTAGCATCATTGAATATTATTACATGTGGAAAACTACTGACAGATACGTACAGCAGGTGATTTTTTTTATATTGCTAACAATATGATTGCATTAAAGTGAACTTTTCTGTTTGTATTTTAATATTTCTTAGCAACATACTTAATTTTAAATTTGTTTTGTTTGCTTTATCTTTTCTAGACTATTTTAAACTACATGATTTCATATCCTTAAGATAATATTTTGAGATTTTAGTCTTAACTTTTTTTGACTTCGGAATTTATTATAACTATTTTGGAAAGACACCAGGGAAAGATACCACTAGAGAGGCAGTATTTTCCTTATAGGTGCCTGATACTTCGTCTTTCTGTGAGTATAGTTGATGGGAAAGACTTAAGATATGATGTTAACACAAACCTTATAAACAAGTTAATTTTATCAAGTATCAAAAATTTAGACGAATGTCATCAACCATACAGTTTGAGATATTTTTAAATATCTTTTGAAATCCACTTGTGTGGATATATCCTCTAAATCTTGGAATGTAACTGTAGTAGTTAGTCTTAACTGGTTTGATGCTTTGGTACTGTACATAAATTTTTCTCTAAAATTATTTCTAAAAGAAGGGAGTATCTTTTTTTTTTTGAGTTCCTCTCTGATGTTTAAAAGCAAGGTAATTCTCTAAGTTACTTATTTTAAATAATATTACTTTTGAGGAAAGGCGCATATTCCTGAAATGACCTCAATCAATACCTATTTTTGTATCCTTCTAGTCACATATCAGAACCAGTAGTAAAGAGGCATTAACACAGACATTATTTTTCCTAAATATGTGATTACACAGTGGCAAGTAGTATGTGCTGTAAAAATACATTTTAAAGGATCACTTTAAAAATTACCACAGTAAGTTGAGATCATGAATAGTGATTAGTCACCCATAGCTTGTTGAAATATTTCTAGTGTCAACGACATATATAATTCAAAAAGTGCTTATTTGAAACAACTTAGGGAGAACTTAGGTAGACTATGTGCTCTGAAAACTCTTGATATTCAGAGCACAGAGTCCCTAAAGATGGTGGACATGATGGCATCAAGGATGGTTCAGAAGTGTTTGGATATAATTATTTTCAGAAATTTCAACTTTGTCCTTAAAAGTTTTAAGTTGTACCCCTAAATACTTTTGTTTTCTTCTCATTAGGAAAACAAAAGATTGATTGCCTTATATTTTGCTTTGTCTTCTTTTTGGTTAGCTACCATATGTTATTTTCCTTCCCTATGTGCATTCATTATTGTATTGATCAGTCTCAGGATTTGATTACATAATCTTTTTCCCATTCCTTTCCCTGCATTTGGCTCCTAATTGGTTCCTAAAATCTGATGTGAGTTCAGCCAAGCTTTAAAGTTTACTGCATATCTCCCAACATTTGAGGGTAAATTCTTATTTAATTTACTTAGAATAGTTACTATCTCTTTCTTTTGCATGAACTTTAAAAACTAATCATCTCTGCATATTTTTGTGAAAGCAAAGATTATGTGTGACTTTTTTTTTCCTCCCAGAAAAGCAAAAAAGAAATAAGGTAGAAAGTAAAAGTGAAAATGGTTACTTACAAGTCCTTTTTATTCACTCACATGGGGAATGGGGTTGTTCGTTGCTTAATTTTTAAATTCTATGTCTAATATGTTATCAGTACCTAGAGTTCTGTACCTTAGAATCTAGTGAGTTTCTTAGAAATTTCTGCAGTTTAAAAATATGCACATTTTAAATGGCAATTTTTGAATTTTATTTTTAGTGAATTTTTAAAAACAATGAAATGTTAATAATTATTAGGCACTGTATATAAACTATTTTATCTATCTTTTAAATTAGAAACGTCTAAAAGCAGCAGAAGCTGAGAGTAAACTGAAACAAGTATATATCCCAACTTAGTAAGTAATGGAAATCTTTTAAAATATTTGTCATGGTATTAATTCTTTCAAAACAAAAAATACCATTTTGGTCATTTCTAGCAAAATTTGAATTTTTTTGTGTATCTTGTTTTCTTCCACTACAAAGCATGAGACTTGCTTCCCATTATACCACTACAGTAATATATTTAGAGAGAAAAATGGCTGGTGGGCAGAACCCCAAGTAGACTAACAAAGGGACGAGAGGAAGAATGCCATGTACTGTACTTTTGTAATAGCTTTAGAGAGAGTGTCAGGAAACTAACCTATGAAACTTACTCGAGGCACATGTTTCAGAAAGCTAGCAGTTTATGAAATTTCTATATTATAGAATGGATTTGTTTGGAGGGTGCACTTTGCCCTTTTAAGATATGTCATTTATTTGGTTGATGATTTTACATTGTTTGCTTGAGGGAAGGGTTAGGGAAAGTAATTAGAATCATACTTTGTAATTGTTAGATAAATAATGAATAGGTTTTGTTTGTTTTAGTATAGCATTCTGTGATTGATTATCCTTTGGATTTAGAATTCATTGTTGTATCAAAACAAATGCCCATTTCTTTTCATTTCCTGTGTTTTAAAATGAATTCCAATTTTTCTTGAGGTCTTTAGAGTTAGATTGTTCATTTGTTCAGGAAAATTTAGTTTATTGCACACCATATATCTAGTGCTATCCCCTATGTTCTTTGGGGATTAAAATGAAATTTATTACAAAGTTACATGTACTCCAAGACTTTTCTCATTCTTTGAACTCAATACAGTTGTTTTATACTTAGCTTTTGTTTACCGAATTTTAGTATGTTAAGACTATATATAGGAGCCCTCATAAATAATTTATTGCAATATTTCTTGTTAATCTTTCATTTCAAGGCAAATAACATGTAATTTACGGGGTCAGTAATTTTTATTCAGAGCTGTAATGTTCTTTCTACAACGTAGTTTTTAATATTTTTGAAAATTATATATTTATTTGACTATTTTATAAAAGAATAGCTCCCCAAAGTAAACACTATTATGATTCATGTGTCTTAGATTTTCAAAAACAGGCATACCAACTTTCTTGTACTTTGCAATCAAAGGAAAAGTACATTTAAAAAACATAAAAGCAAATTTCACCATATTCATTCATGTGTTGTCTATGTCTGCTATTGTACTACAATTGCAAAGTTTAGTAGTTGCACCAGAATTATATCCACAAAGCTTAAAATATTTATTATGCCAAGGCCTGATCTAGGTAGATGATTTTTAAGATGGTTTCTAATCATATTTTTTTAAAGAAGTTGTATAAATCATTTACATAAATAGAATATATGAGCTGCATTATTGAGCTAGATGAGAATCTCAGTCCTTTGAAGCATTTCCCAGTTAATTCTGAAATAGAATATTTAAAAACAAATAATAGATTAAGAATTATTTCATACTGTCATTCTTTTGAGCCTAGCAGTACTGGAAGTAGAAAGGTTAAGAAGACAGGCTACATTCTAAGGTGGAGAAGACAGATGCCAAACAGCTTGTTACTCAGTGTGACAAGTATTAAGATGGAGAATGGCTTTTATGTGGCTGGTGTGGTAGGCAAGGGCCAGGAATGTATCTATCTGATGAAGAGTACAAATGGATTTTAAATAGGGAAGTGTCATGATCAAATTTGTACTTTAAGATCACTGGCTATATTTTGGAGATCGTTTGGGGAAGGAGAGTAAGGGTAGGTGTAAGGAGACCAGATATGAAGTTATTGGAGAGGAAAGATGATATTTAGTTGATGTAGAGTTGTGGCCCTGGAAATGGTACGCTACTTGGAGGTGATTGATTGACTTGTATGGAGGAGTGAAGGTTGGATGTCAAGGTTGAGTCCTAAGTTTCAGGCTTGCACAACTAGGTAGATTGCCATGCAATTCCCTAAGCTAAACCTGTGGCAGGGAACCAGGTTAAGTTATTTTGAGTTTTTGGTCCACGTTGGATATATTAGTTGTAAACATAGGGGGAAGTTCTGGGCTAGCTATACAAATCTGAGCTTTAACAACATGTAATATTGTGTTTGGAGGAGCAGTAAGAAATAAGTACCTTGGACCAAGCTTGAGGAAATTCTATATCAGGTAGAGTATAATAGCTAGAAAAGCATAGTGAGGCGAGTACATTTTCATCAAAGCTAGGAGCGGAGTGTGTTTCAAGGAGGGAAAGAGATTTAAACAGTGTCAGATGCTGGTGAAAAATAGCCCAGGAATTTAGCAGCGTGGAGGTCATCTTTAGTATAGTGGTCGGGACCGCATATGAGCCAGGGAGCTGCAGACAGTGAAGATTTGTAGCCTAAAGACGACTAGCTGAAAAGAGCTGTTGAGGGAGTTCTCAGTTTTGAGGGGTAGGTCGTGATAAAGAAATGGGAGAGTTTTTCAAATAGGAGAAATAATGTTTACATTGTAATGAGGAGGGTCCAGAAAAGAGAATCAAGTGTACCAAGTTTTCAAGAGGGCAAGAGGAGTGGAATCTAGAGCACAGATGAGCAGTGGGGAAAGGTTTTTGGGTATTAGATAAAAGAAGGGCGTTTCATTAATGCGGGTTTAAAAACTTTGTTATATGTTTGTCAGTAAAAGTTTATTCAAATGGTCACATTGACATCAGTCATTTTTCCTTGAGACTTAATTTGTAGGTATTTGGTTTTGCAAAACATTTTAAGTGATTCACAAGTTTATATTCAGTCTTCTCACAGTTATTTTCATTTTGTAATTATTACAATATTAAGGTCAGTTTATTCAGTCAAACAACATTGTAGTTTCAGTTGAACAGCTGAAGTTGTGTTTACTCATTCTTTTTTTCAGGCAGCTCAACTATGTAAATTTGCATTAACTCTTTTTCAACACATGTATTTAACTCTGGGTTAAATGTCAGAAATTTTCATTTGGGGGGAAGCATTCTGACGTTATATCAGTCACTTCATTTCAAAGGCCAGCATTTCTTTCTACATATAGTAGGTTTTTAAAAATCAGAAGTGTTATTGTGTCTTTTGAAAATCTTAGGCATTCTAAATCACTGCTTTCGTTTTGTACATTTTAAAATGAAAACTATAAGAGGAGAAATACATTCTGGCTTAAATGTGTTTTTAAAACCAGTTTGTCTTCAGAATACATTGCTGGTACAAGTTAGAAATATAAATAGCTCTGTTTGTAGAATAAGGACCTTGGTGCACTCAGAGGTTAAATGATTTCTTCTTTGGTGGTGGCGAGATGTCACCTAAGAGTGAGAGAGTAACAATGCCAGAAAGAAATCTTAATTTACTGTCAGGCTAAGTTTACATACTAGGTTTTAGCTGATAAATGGAACTGTAGGAATGAGAAATAGCAAAGAAGAAACTCCTGAGCCCACTCTGTGTTGAAACTTCCATGTCTTGACAGTTGTGACCTCTCATTATTTCAGTAACCATGGGAAGGTAGAGTATTGTCTGTATTTAGTCATTTAGCATTTATTTCTCAATAATTGGCTAATTTATTTTGCTTATTTTTTGTCTAGCAAATAGACGTGGAAGCTCCTTGAGTCAGGCACTTTTGTTTACTAGGTACTGAACACATATATATTAAATGAATTATTAGATTATTGAGGACAAAGTATGTGTACCTGTGCAGTATTCTTGGGCATTGCATATAAGCAGGGCAGTTAGCCTCCTCTAGATGGGAAAAGTTAGCCATGTGTGCTGCAGTAAATGTCTTGGTACACTGAGTACGAAGATAATCTGGGCTACATGTGTCTGAGGAATTATGGCCTCTGGGAAATTTACATGTACAGGTCTGATAGATGTCACCTTTTTCTTCCTCCTTAAAATTTTTCTTGAAAAGAAAAACTTCAGAATGCATTTATTAGTTTTTCTTATTTTAAATATTTTGTAATCTTTCTCAGACTTCAAACGTGTAACAGACATTATCATGTGCAGTCATAATCCCCTGAAATGCTAATTTAGCTCTAGAGATATGCCCTATTGACATTCAGTGTCTCTGTTGAACATGTGACTTTTGAACGGTCCCCTTGAGCGCCAACCGTAGAGTCAGCAAGAATAGGACAGTGATTTTCTGGGAACACAACACACTGTCTTTAACTTAATTTACTTGATCCAAAAAAGTATTTTATTTTCTCAGGACAATTTGTGGTATCTGATAAAATTTAATAACTTGTATCTTTCAAATGCATCAGAAGAGAGATATATTTATTTCGTAAATCTCAGGCATAAGAGATTGGTTATTACATGGCCTTGTTTTGTAAAGATGAATGGTTTGGGTTCATTTGTCCCAGCTTATTTCTTCACCAAATACTCAGAAATTTATGTGTGGTTAAGATAAATCAGTAATGCAATGTAGAGCTTTTTGCCTTGTTATACAAGCCATTTTTATACCTCACTTTACATTTCATTGAAAGCAGCAAACCAAATCCCAACCAAATATCCACCAGCAATGGCAAACCTGGTGCTGTGAATGGAGCTGTGGGGACCACGTTCCAGCCACAGAATCCCCTCTTAGGGCGAGCCTGTGAAAGCTGCTATGGTAAGTTTTCTCCAGAAGGACTGTATTTTCACCTTTAAGGCCTATTTTCAGGGAAGTGCAAATAACTCTGCTGGCACTGTGGATGGGAGGTGCCAAGCTGCTTTCTCAAGGTACATGAGGTTAGTACTTCGTGAATGGCAGCTAATGTAGCCTCTGAATGAATAGATGTCCATCCTTTCCTTGCACCTGCACACTAAATTTAGGTATTGGCTTATCCTTTGATATGCTTCTATGGGGTCCTGTGTTTGTTGAGTATTCTACAGCATTGTCAGCTAAGCTGCCTTCAGAGTTGTTATACTAGCTTTGTGCAAACTGTGGTCCCATGAAATATACCAAGTCCCCTTCTGGGATTCCTCAGTGTACTTTGACAAATTAAAGGCTCCAAATGATTCTGCAGGGAAGACCTGTGTTAGTTATAATCTTCAAAGCAGGTTTCCTCAGAGCACTGGTTTGGGAGATGCTGTTCTATGCTACTTGGTTTGAGGTCCAGAGTCCCAGTGTATTTAAGCCATGCCAAAAACCAACCAGAGGCTGGCAGTATCTTATTATAGATATTGAGTTACTGAGATGAACTGTTACATACTTGGTATACTTTTTATGTTTATTTAAAATTTCACACAACGGTATAATCTCTTAAGGGGTGTTGGTGACATTATCATCTAAGTTTCCTTCAAACCTAAGTGGCCTGGAATAAGAGGGAAGAAAACTAATGCTTATTAAAAGTCTACTTGGTGTCCAGTTTTTGTCTCTTGGCAGCCCTTTGGGGGTAGATGGAGCCTGCTGCTCTGCTCCATACTCCACCCTAGATTTCAGCATTTTTAGAAAGGGCTTTTAAAACCAAGTCATATAATTATGTCTCCTGAAACTAAGAAAGGTATGAGCCAGACAAATTGCTGATTTCATCAAAGTGGTATATGTCTAACTATTTCCTTCACCATGGGCGTACGGGGGGGAACAGTTGTGGAAAATTGACTCTTTTAATCAAGATTTTACATGGATTGCATCCTAAAATGTCTTTGAATTGGGAATTCTTAGATTTTGTAGTTCATTTATTTATACTTAAATGAAAAAAGAATCTCACAGACAAATGATAGTGGCTTAATCTTTCTTATTTTTGATTTCCAAACCCCTTTCACACTGATATATTTTCACATATTCCTTTAAATAATTATTCTGCAATTTTTATGTGCATGACAAATAAGCAATTTTAATTTTATATTTTAGATCCATATTTTAAAATCATAAAATTTTCATACTATATATATATATATAAGACTTATTATAGAAAGAAATTGGTACCTTCCATTTTATCAGCTTTTTTAATTGAATGTGAGTTAATTATGTATGGTGAAAGATATTTGTTGACAAATATTAAATTATATTTATTTCATTAAAAGGTATATTTAAACATGAATAACATTTTATTTTTAGGATCTGAAATAAGTCCATGCCTAATATATAGGATTCTTATAATTTGTGTTTTTAGAAAAGCCAACTTATTTAATTTTCTTATTTGTTTTTAAATTTTAAGAGAGAAGGTTTTTAGGCTGGTACTTGTAAGGAGTTCTTCAAAAATAACACATAATGATGAATGCACAGTCTTGGTCTCAATAAACTAAAAGGCAATTTGATTATTATGATCACTATGTTTTCTTTTTTTGACATTAGTTTGTGAAGCATTAGTTGATACCTTGCTGTGCTGTTTGAACATTTTGATCTGATGCAATTTATAGATCAGAGGAAGAATATTCCAAGGCAAACTTAAAGAGTTATAATAATTTTTATGCACCTCATTAACTTAATGTTTTAGTGTCAGTGTTTTCAAACTTCAAAAGGAGGATTCGTTCAATGTTATATGATAGTAATTTAAACTGCAGAACAAAACATAGGTTTGCCATGTTTAGCTACATGATAAATCAATCAAATTCCTAGTTCTTAAGCATACTGTGATCTTGGCTATGTATGCTCACTTGAGTATGGACTTGTAGTCTCAAAAGGAATTCTCCTTTTTAAAGGGAGAAATTTTTAAATAATTATTTTGTCTATTGATTAAAATAAAAGAATGGAAAAGAGATACCTATTTCAATCACATTCCTGCCTCTATCATTGGGGCCGCTCTGAGCACCTTAAACTCTGGGTGGTTTGTGAACCATAAGTTTGGAAATCTGGATTTAGACTTTAAACACTAATAATACCTTTCTGATAACTTATTTCCAGAAATGTGCACAAGAAAAAACAGTTTTAATTAACAAATAAAAACTTTCTCAGCAGCACAACATGTAATATAGGCTACTTTATTTATCTAATAGCCTCTCTTAATAGGTGCCACATGCATTTGATATATATAGAAATAAATGGCTTTTGATGAAATTTGAATCTTAAAAAATATGTGTATATTTGACTCATTTGCTTATAAGCTGGGAAAAGAAAAATAACATTGTAAACTGAAAGTGGCTTTGGAATATTTTTGAAGTATTTGAATGTATGATTATTAATGTTATAAATTATATAGCATTCTTTTTTCCTTCATCTTTAGCTACACAGTCTCATCAGTGGTATTCTTGGGGCCCACCTAATATGCAGTGTAGATTATGTGCAACCTGTTGGCTCTATTGGAAAAAATATGGAGGCCTGAAAATGCCCACCCAGTCAGAAGAAGAGAAGTTATCTCCCAGCCCAGCTGCAGAGGTACCTGAGCAGTACTCCTTTTAGCCTTGAGAAATGTCATGTTTTTCAATGGCTGGATCAGTCCTTGAAAACAGAGTACAGTGTTGGATAATTTAAAAGCAAATAAAGCTATTTTTATAGCTAAACAGCACCACAGTATTCAGGGTGGGAGTGAAGAGAGGGGCAGAGACAAATCAAAGCTTTTCAGGTATTCAAAATATTTATCTTGTGAGATTACTGAGACAAAAGAACAATATGTGTGGGAGGCATTAGCGTAAGTAGAAAGCTTACAAATTAAATGTTTGTTTTAATTGCTTTTTTGAAAACAGTTTGCAGCCTTTAGAAACTATTGAAAACGAGTCTTAAATACAAATTGAATGCTTTTTTCTACCCTGGGCTATCATAGGAGGGATAAGAAGGTATGGACATTATCTTGAGATGAACAATAGTTGCAGTATGAATTTGGTAAACATTGTCATAGATTGTAGATACCAAGCACCTAGGCCTACCAGAGGGATACTGTTCGTTCTGGATGCTAATAGGATATCAGGAGTCTTTCAGTGATCATCATCATCATCAACATCATCATCATCATCATCATCATCATCATCATCATCATCATCAGTCACCATCTAATTAACCTGTGGGCGCTATTTTACTATCACGAATGTGATTCAGAATAATTAAGGTCAATTTAAACACAAAAGTGTAGGATCACACCCTCTCCTCCAACCCAGTTTTCTTCTCTATTCCCCACCTTCCCCAAAGTATACACTTTTAAATTGTCTTTCTTTGGGGTAGGGTATTAAGTTATAGATGCTTTAGTGGAAGATTTAACCATTGTACTTTTCCTTGAGCATGATACAAGTATACTGCACTTTGACCAGTTCTGTTTCTTCACGTGTTTGTTGGTATCTGATTCTGCAGGACCCCCGTGTTAGAAGCCACATGTCTCGCCAGGCCATGCAGGGGATGCCGGTCCGAAACACTGGGAGCCCAAAGTCTGCAGTGAAGACCCGTCAAGCTTTCTTCCTTCACACTACATATTTCACAAAATTTGCTCGTCAGGTCTGCAAAAATACCCTCCGGCTGCGGCAGGCAGCAAGACGGCCGTTTGTTCCTATTAATTATGCTGCCATTAGGGCAGAATGTAAGATGCTTTTAAATTCTTAACCTTACGTGTTGTGCTTTTGACCATTTTCTCTTTCCCTCTCTCTTTTTTGTTTTGTTTTGGTTTTGTTTGCAATAAACATAAGTTCTTGTGTACAGCCTTTTATTTGGTTTATTTTTTTTTAACATTGTTTTTGTCTGCTGCCATTTGTATCATGCCAGCCTGCAAAGAAAACATTGAAGCCTCTGCAGTCTTTATGAAAGAGTAGTGCTCAGCAAAAGATTGGTGGGAGGTGATCCTGTCCAGGGTTTCGTGATGGAATTGCCTCAGAAGCCCTTATTGAGGCACTTTGACCTGTAAGGAGTGCCACAATAAATCTCCAAGGGCGAGGTTACAGTGAAACTCCATAACTGAGACACGCAGTCCAGTCTTAACATGGATTCATTATGTTTGAATAAAATTTGCCAGTTTACACTAATTAAATATTGTCTTTGTAAATCTCTCATTTCCCCATGAACCTTTTACAATTATCGTATGATATTATGGAAATTCACAGTGCTTCACAACAAATGCTAGATTTATTAGAAGATTTACCAAATTATAAATTAATTTTAAAGTCTTGGGTGAATTTTCCGAAAATATACATTCAGTTTTCACAAACTAGTATCCAAACTTGTGTTTCAGCGTTCTTCCTGTTTGTCCAATTTGGTATCCATTTCATAATCATATTTATATATTACCACATAACATTTACATGACTTTATTACTCTCATTTTCAATGCATTAAGCCTTGCTTGTGTTTCAATTTTTTTTTAGAACAAAGGTCATATGTACCGGTGAATTCTGGATTGTTCTGTTGTTACCGTGTACCCCTGAACATGTTTATAATTTGTATGTTAGCTCTGATTTTACTCTTGCTACTTTCACATTGTTGACTAGCATGTTATAGCCATGCAACTTTTTCCCCCTAAGAGATGAGAAATTTTGCTGTCGGGCTTAACAGATAGGAAATCTTAAAGATATTCAGTCTATATTTTTCTTTATCTGTGAGAAAAGACAATTCTTATGATGAGATATTCCATTTTGATTTAAAGGGTATTCATAAAAGGAGTACCGGTTCAAAAACATTTCGTTCCTAAAGATAATTTTCAGCAGAACAACCGAAAGCTTTAAAACTTACAGGTAAAAGCTTTATAAGAAGAACTTTGTAAAGGGAGTGGAAATTGGTAATCTCTGAGTTCCATGGAGGGAAAATTTAGCTACATTTAGACTCATATATTTGAGAATTTAGATTTATGTTGAGATTTTGTACCAGCATTTCTGAGTTCATGGATTTATGCTATTATCACTTTTTAAATCCATCTTAATTGGAAATATATTCATCTAAACTGCTTAGCTGATTTAAAACATACTTTATATATATAATTTCTTAAATAAAATAATAATAAAATATTTGAGAAAGAAAATGAATGAAATTCTTCCATTAAAATTGGGATTCAGTATCATCTTTGTTCCTATGAATGGAAGAAGCAGCCATCACTAACTAAATTGGCCTCTGAGGAAGCTTCTGTTTATCATGGCTCTTCTATTTTTCAGTGAATTTGCAAATTGTATTTATTTTGATTATTATTCAGTAAAGTATAATTTTTTTCTCATTTATTTTTCTCCTCTCAACTAGAAGGCTGTGCTACTTAAAAAAGGAATGGGGGGGGGGGTAAAGATTAAATTACCTGTATTTTATTTCTACAAACGTATAGCTAGCTATAGTAATGATGATAACAGTAAAAAGTCATCTGTGTGTTCAGATTTAAGGAACATATTTTTCATTTAGCTTTATTGGTTGAGTTACATATCGAAATAGATTCTCAGAATAATTTCACCTTTAAATTTAAAATTATAAAGTTTCAGCAACATCTACTCAGTTATTCTTTTCAGACACAAACTAACAAATGCTTCCTAGCATCTGATGGATTCTTATGTCATCTTTCTTATGTGTACCTCACTGCAGTCGCTTCAGCAGATCCCATGATCCTGGCTTGTTCCACAGGAGATTAGGCATTCATGTCCTTAAGCCACCATGTCTCTGGACCAGTAGAAGTATATAAGTGTGTTTTATTTTCATAAGCTTTTCTTGTTTTTTTTTTTAAAGGCAGTGGTGACCCCATCCTCCACCCAAAAGTTAAGAATCACTGTCATTCAGTATAAATGTACTTTAAGATAGAAATTTGTAGTTCTAAAGATGATAAATCAAGAGCTCCAGTTAATGCATTTCAGAGTAATGCATCATAATATTGGGACATTTCCCTGTGAACTTGAACTTCTTTCTCTTATAAGCACTATAAAAGTTGACCCCCTTCAGCAGCACCATCACAAGCAGTATATAGGGTAACAGACTACGTAAGAGTGAAGAGGCGGGGAGCTAAGGAGAGAAATTCTCAGATGCAGGAGACCATACTCATAACCGAGTTCCTGACTTAAAAGTTAATCTTTGTTTCAGAAGAAAATTTTTTGGTTGGTTACAGCAGCACTCTGTCCTTTATTTTCATTAAGGAACCAATATTAAGGACTACAGTATAGTAACAAGGGGAATATTTGCACATGTGTAAAGAAGTGATAGCATCTGGGAAGGGAAATTGGGAAGCTGGGGAAAGATTCGGAAGGAGACAATACTGTATATATCCTTTCAGACCTTCAATCTTGAACCATGGGAATATATTTTCTATTTTAAATAGTCTAGGCTACAGCCCTCTGGTGTAGCCTGTTTCTTGAAATGTACTTGACTCAATCTTACTTTTTCTAATCTGCAAAAAAAGTAAAAATTTAAAAATAGTCTAAACACTGGTATAAGTATATAGTATGACCAACATGTCTAAAAATATATACATATATATATGAAATGATTTTTTTAAACCAATTTCCCCAAATATCTGTTCATTTTAATGTACCTCTATGTGTGAATATGTAAGTCCATGCCAAAAATTACTAACAGTAGAATGCCTGAGCCCATTCTACTACATAGATAGTGCTTATTAGAAATGCATTTGGTAGACCAAAAACTAAACATTGCATAAAGAAAAGTACTGTGTCCTCAACAAGATTTGCAGACCGACAGCATGACTGTAACACAGCATTAAGTTTCAGACAGCCTGTCTCTTCTTGATACCCATCTCTTAAGTAAAAAAAAAAAAAAAAAAAAAAAGCCTAGGTGTGGTAATGTTTTTTTCCTTTGTTATTGCCATCAGACATTACCTCTGAGTTACCAGATGACTTTGCCAAAGATCTATAAAATCACTCAGCACCTGATGAGCACAGGGTTACTATTTAAGATTCAAGATCCTCAGAGACTTGAGATACAAGGAGATGAATTAGCAGTATTCTATAGATGAAGCTAGGTTTTAGAGAAGTGGATCCAAGTGATTTACCTGCCACCTTCGTAACTTGCATTGGTCAGTAAGTGTTTTCTGAGTTGATGACACACCAGATTGAATGACAGCGTCATTCCCAAATTCAAGAGGTACTTGGAGCTATTGTTTTCTGTTTGAAGATCCTAATTTAGCTTGGAAGTATCCCAAAGCCAATTATTTGTAAGAAATGTTATATATTTAATGAGTCTAGAGATTTAAGCAAAAGTTACTGCTAATGATTGTATAAACTTGTGAGATTTTAAACTCTAACAGTAGGAGAGAACAGTTTGGGTTTTTACTGTGATTTTTGATAGTTTAAAATTTTGTTTTTGAGTGGATACTTTAAATTTTTTAAAGATACAGAAGTGGTTATAAATCTCATTATCATTCCCATTCCTACCCTCTTCAGAGGTATCCAGAGATATTCTGGATTGCTTTTTAAAATAAGGTAAACTTAAAGTTTAGAAATTATGTTATTTCAAAGTTAAGTTTTAGGTTATTTCCAGTTGGCTATTGAAAGTAATACTGCAGTAAATATTCTTATATGGATATCATTTCATACTGATAAGTGAAATGCAAATGTACTTTAGAAATTCGTAAAAATAAAACATCTGGGTCATGGAACATGCATTGTGAATTTTGTTAGTTGCTGCCCAGGTGCCCTCAGAAAACTACAGTTTATACTCCCACCCACAATGCCTAGAAAATGCCTGTGTCTCCAGGAATTATCCATCTTTGAAATGCTTAACTAGATAACAAGTGACATTTAAGTTATATTAGCTTGCATTTCTCATTTTAAATGAGACAAAAGTCTGCATATATTTGAAAACCATATGTATTTTTTTTTCTGTCAACTGTTTTTGCCCCCAGCCTGTTTTCTATTAGGTAAAAGTCTTGTCAACTTCTGGAAACTTTATATTGTAAGGAAGTTAGCCCTTGATCTTAGATATGTGATCCAAATATTTCCTCATTTGTCTTTAACTCTGTTTATTTTTTAAGAAACAGTTCAATTTATCTTTTTTTTTAATGGCAGCTGGGTTTAATGTCTTGTTTAGAAATGCCTCTACAATTCCTCAAAGAAAATTCTGTAGATGGTTTTATTTTGACAGCAGTCTTGAAATCCTATGTGAGATGTTTTTGTGAATTTTAACTTATATTTTGCAGTTTTTCTATTTTATTTTCTCTAATATTTCCAAAACATTTTGGAAGAAAGACCATGAGTTTCAATAAAAGTAACTTTTACCAGTTTACCTCAAAGAGATGTAGATCATCCTCTCAGAAGCCAAAGTAATAGTAATGCCTTCCGTTCAGCCAAATAACTTAAGTGAGATGTAGATGTTCTCCCTCTGGGCAGGTTTTGATTCCTTCTGGGTTCTTGGGTATTTCTCAGGTTGCTCTTTTAATTCACACTAGTGAATTATCTCCATTTCAATAGTCATATGAGTAATTGGGGAGCCAGGACTGAGTAACAAGTGTCAACACTGACCTGGTCTTGAGTGCAGTCCAAGCTGCTTTTTAATCAAGTCAAGTGTGGACTTTATAATCCTATGTTTATGATCATTCTCAGGGCAGAATGTATTTTTCCTATTTGTATTCATTATATATCACTGAATGGCTGCAATGTTTATGTTAAACAGATTAGATAGTGTTAGCACCATTTGTCCCAATTTCACATAGTTGAAATTGATAGTCCTTGCCACTTACTACTTTTTAAAAAATATAATGAAGATTAGTGAAATGTGGATCCTTCGAAAGAGCTTTGGTCTCCCACTCAGGTGCTCTGTAAATCGTCATTTCGCACATCGCGTAATTAACAAGAAATTAAAAGCAGATTAGTACAGTTTAAAGTGAAATACCTTTGGGTATTGTGTTGGTGACTTTTGATGGATTTGTTTATTCCTGTCAAGGTGGTGAATATCTGGGAATCCTTCAGTTGCAGCCGCATTGGTAGTTTTTCTTTGGGCTTTATAGACTGGAATAAATAGCAAAGTTAATCTTTTTACTAATAACACAGCAATTGCCTTCTCAAAACATTGAGGAAATAAGATGATTTAGTCAAGCTTAATTTTATTAATAGAAAAGAAAGTTTTATCCTCATCCCAAATAGAACTTGAATTTTAGGTGAATTAATAACATCAGGAAGGAATTATTTAGTTTTAACTCACTCATTTGACAGGTGTTTGATCCTTGAAGGATTGGGGCTGCTTTTTAATGTTTCTTTAGGTTGCTCTTCCAAAATATGCTTATTATGTTTTCACCTGTATCTTCATTATTACTCAACAATGGGTGAAAAGCTTCCCAGTTTAGTAATTTTTTTCCCCTCAAAGGAAACCAGTTGAATAGGAGGAAAATAAATGGAATCATTATAGTTGTCAGTGGTTGCATAATAATTAGCCAATGTTTGGGATACATATTCAGATTCCTATTATATGAGGATCTTTTCAAGAGCATATGCTTTGTCTTCTTAAATATTTTTTAAAATGCTATTTCTTCACTTTTTTCTTTTTAATAATTCTAAGAAAAGGGTTTCATTGGTGAAAGAAGGCTAGAGCTTATGAAACAGTTAATTTTTAATTTTAAATTATTTGAGGTTCCAGATTGAATTGTGCATTTGACCACACTTATAATGCAGAGAATTACTATGAACATTAAAGGAAATTTCCTAAAATTTCCTAAAATTGCCTAAAAATATGGTCTTGGCCTGTGAAAGGACAAATTCTCTAACAGAATCAGAAAACCTGTAGGATATTTATGTCCAACATTTGAAGGTGGGAAAAAGGCATAAACATACTAGACCCGTATCTGTTGAAACTACTCTGTTAATCTTTATCACAATATCTGCAAATTAAAGGAACTTTAAGACACATTTTTTGTCCTTTCAAACTATTTTTATAACAACTTTGATATGAGAGGTGGCCATGTTCCACATCTGTTCTTCTAATGACAGCTAATTAAAATGCAGAGTGTGCTTATGCTTAATTTTTCTATGTCTGAAATGTCATGGTAGGCTATCAAGGAAGGGTGAGATGTGAACTTTTATGAACTAACATTCCTCCTCACAATATCTTGCCAGTTCTGACTATTGGATGAAATACTCTGTGTACAGGTGACCTTTTAAATCTCAGCACCGATGACATCATAGTAAGATATGAAGGATAGAAAACCAGTGATAAAACCAAATGTCCCATTTTTACCCTGTGAGGCTCTCGTCTAATGGAATGTAGTTTTCCAAGCCAGATGAGGACTTCTCAGTGGAGAACCACTCCATCTAGGTCGGGGATGGCTAAGTGGGTTATCTTTATCAGCTGTCTTTTTGTCTTCCATGCCAGATTAATCTTACTAATATAGGATTGAGTCTACTTTGTATTTCATGGAAATTTTTTTAACTTTAATGTAGAAAGGCCATGGCTAGAAAGGAAGCATATTTCCACTGCTTTTCTGATGGGCAACCACAAAATATGTAAGATGTGTGTTAGCAACGCTCATATGGGGTTTTAAAGTGAATGTTCTCCAGGTAAATTTTTTATTCAGTAATTTGGAACCAGAACTGGAAATTGTTTTCTCAAACCCAAAAGGAAATTACAGGGATCTGGTGGGTATTTTGCACTGTTTTCCTCTTGTATCTGTTGTTTCTGTGGTGTGTGTAGTATAGGTAGAGAAATGAGCCTCATTGGTTGTCTCCATGTTTCTTTCTCTTCTCAGATGCAGACAGACATGCCGAACTATCTGGAAGTCCACTGAAAAGCAAAAGCACTAGGAAACCTTTGGCATGTATCATTGGGTATTTAGGTGCGTATTTTCTAATAGAGGAAAAACTCAACAATTTCTGTATCTTATAAATAGTTGGCTATTCTAAATTGATGTACCTCAGCTAAATTCAAGCCTTTCAAATAGCTGAAATTGGATACTTTCATATGCATAGTCAATTTCTTCTGTTTTAGAAACTTTTACTACCAGAATACAGCACACACCAGTTATGATGTGTTTACTTTTTCCAAAAAAGTCATTGAATAAAAATGCAGTGTATGTTTATGGATATATATATACAGATTAAGCAAAAAGAGGAAAATAAGAATCAAATTATTAGAGGATGAATAGTTTTAATATTTTAATTTAGATCCACTATTTCCCACTCCTATTAGGGGATTGGTTTTTTTTTTAATAAAATAATATTGATTTTTAACCTACCTTTAAAAATATTTAGTTTTGATGCACCAATTAGGGTTGCGTTGAAAGGGGAGCATTTTTATTGCTTCCTGAAAGTCGCCAAATGATGGTTCCATTTACATATTGAAATATCACAGTTAAGGTATAGTATAAAAAATCACTAGGCAATAACCTTTTTCTTTTTTCTTTTTCTGCAAAGTTTTAAGAGAAATGATTTATAAACTAATGGTTCTTAAAATGGTTCCTAATATATCTAGTAGGTATATTGGCATGTTTTTGTGCTAATATTCCTGCTTTTTCATTTTCTCAGTAAAAATGAAAAATGTACTTAGAATTGCATTGAACTTTATTGCTGTCAGAATTTATAGTTATGAAGTGTTCAAACTTCAGACATCCAATCTTTTAAAAATCAAAGTGTAGCCTTGAGCTTGGTATATTATCTGGTCCTCATCAGAGCCTGCTAGGAGTCAGAAGCTCACAGCTGCCTCTTTGATATTATTCTGCCACCTTATTTCTTATTTTATTCTTAAAGGCTAAAGGGTTGCTTTGATAGCTGCTGAAAATATCACACGGTTATCATAGGTATGACCTAGGTCATGGTGGTTAAGTCCTTGAAGTTCGTTGTCTGTCTTCCCTTGCAGGACCTAATCCTAGAAGCCCCTTCCCACCTGTAAAGGAAAGTTTCTGATCTTAAAAAAGAGAATATAACATTGTATATTAGCATTTCCACAGGTAATTGTGTATTCCCCCGTGGGCAAATTGGTCTCTGTCCCAGTCAGATAAGCCAAAGATGAATAAGGTAATGCCAAGGCAAATAAGGCCTTATCCTCAAAAACCTTAGGGTACTGTGGAAAGCACACAGGTCAGGACAGCTAAACAGAGGACTGGATCCTATGCAAGAATTACAGGTAATGTCCATTGAGTACTTAGGGGAAGGATTAGTTATTTCTGATGAGTGTTATGGCAGCCTATGTGAAGAAAGTAATATTTGATCTAAGCCTTGAAAGTTATGTAGGATTTGAACAGATAGAAAAATAGGAAAAGAATATTGTTCCCCTTATGAGGGCAAGAAATCCAGATAAACAAAGGCTTCAATGAGTCAGGGACTTGAAAATGTCAAAGAATGCAGGTTGGCTGGTCTGGTTGGAGCATAGAGTGTAGAGGTTGTAATGAAAAATGAGGTTAGCAGAAGGCTAATACTATGTTAAAAAAAAAAATCACTTGATTCATTCCTAAATTTTGGCAAGTGTAGGATTTTGACCAGAACAAGATGTAGTAATTCTAACAATCCTAATGGCTCTTCCTAAATTTCAGTAAATGAGGCTGACGTGCTGGCCCTCACCTGATATCCTGGCTTATGCATAATTGGCACACTGGGGGTTGGCTGAGAATCAGTGAGCAGCTTTAGCTTTGGAGATTGCCCAGTAATCGGCTGAGGTCCTTAAATGTAATTCCTGCAATTTATGTCCATCTACTCTGTCCAGAAAATATAAGCAATTCTGGGCTATGTGGCTAACAACAGCATACTTCATGCAGACACGCATATGCCACATGCACATTCTGGTTTTGTGATTTACCCTCAGTTGAAGCTTTTCATCTGCTTATTGCCTCTTGACCCTAGTTTGGCTTTGGTGTCAGATTTCATCTGACAACATGGAAATGTTCTGAGCCGGGAGTGATCCACTGGTCCTGTACCCTGGTCACAGAGCTGTAGGAGGATCCTGTTTTACAGAAAGCTCTTCCATAGCAGACATGCTGCATGCTAAGTTCTGGTTTGATAGAACACAGAGGCAGTTTCATCTGAGGCTACCTTTCCAGATAACTTTTGAATTTCAAATACCTTGAAAGTCAGATGCCTTATTTTTACTTAGTAAATCTTGTGTTAAGTGATCTTCTATAGTGTTTTTTTTTTCTTCTTCTTGTACTCACAACATGAAGCTCAGACCCCAGCTAGCAGGGAAGAACCAGCTCACTTTTGATAAGTAAAGCAGCCATGGTAACAGCACTTCAAGCTGATTAATTATGCAACTCCTTGAGAAAACAGGCTTGCTCATAAGGAACTGACTCTCAGCTCATTAAGAAATAAGATGTGTGCCTATTAGCTGGTGAAGTTCATGCAGAGATTTTTAATGCCATGTTCTGAGCTGAGAAACCTTTTTTTCCCCCGTCAGAGATCCATCCTTCGAAGAAACCTAATGTAATTCGATCTACACCAAGCCTGCAAACCCCAACTACCAAGAGGATGCTAACCACCCCGAACCACACATCCCTGAGCATTTTGGGGAAAAGAAACTACAGTCATCACAATGGCCTGGATGGTATGTAAGCCCAGGAATTCCAGGGGCTCTTTTGATATGATGCCCTCACCTGCCAGGGCATCATATGCCAAGTCCAAGAATGTATAACAAATAGGTTCTTCTACTCCCTGCTTGAACTAAATGTGTAGTAAGGGAAATAAGAAGGAAGACAACCACGAACCACAGTGAAGACATTTGCTAGGTGATATCGCTCTTCAGGAGGCACCTTTTTGCTCACTTTTCCTCTTAGGAGGCTTATTTGGAGATGAAGTCTGTAGCAGGTTGCCTCTGCTGGGTAATAATTTCCTTGCTGTGATGCACACTCACTGCTCATTTATGTTTTCCTGAGCAGAAGGGATTATTTCACTTTCTGTCTAAGACAGCAGTGCTCTCTGGGGGTTCTTCAGCATTCCGTGGATCATTTTGAATTTGGCATTTGTCCCCTACTTCTTTCACCTTATAATTTTTTTAATTGCTCAAGGGTTCCACAAGTCATGAAAGGAATAGCCTGGGTGATGTCCTAAATACAGAAATAATAATTTGTTTGAAATGGAAAAACAGAACTATCGCCTCTTATCCAAAGTACTTCTCTTGGGATTGGCCATATATAATGGCTCTTCAGATGGAACCGAATTATATTTCCATTTAGACTATAAACACAAGCATAATAAATCACCCAGGCAGTATATATTGTTCAATAGTCCTGGAGTTTGAAACTATCTTGATTGTTTAAATGTTGGCATTTATTTATGAATAAAACTCTCTCCAGGCTTTTCATGTCTATAGAAATCTAAATTTCTTGAGCAACAGTAAATTATTTATAATGAGGCCCTAGAGCAAGGATGTAAAATAGACCTTCTAGTAGTAATTTCCCATGGTTGTGTTTTTTTCCTAGTATGAATTTTGATAGCCATAGTGATGTCAAAATGAATTAAAAAATGAGGGTAAGGAGTTTGTTCTGCATTTATAGACTATCAATAAGGTATAGACATGGCTTTCAAGAATTTAGCTATGTAGTAGGTTTGCAGACATTACCTCCTTGAAAATGAAAACTTTGGCTATCCTTGCTACAATATGCCTGATGTTTAGACAGCAGACGACCAAGGAAGGGTTATGTCAAAACATGGAGATTGGATTTCTTTCCAGCTTTACTTTGCCCACAGCCTGGGGCCTCTGGATTCAGGCTTAAATGGAATCATGAATCTTTCTTTTCCATCTCATCACCTCCCTGGCCTCTCTAGGTTTATAATCCTACTGCAGAAAGCAAAAAGTAAGTTCTGGCTCACTTAAGATATATATATTTTTTATGGTAAAAAGACTCTTATAACTGACGTCGGAATAGCAGCTTTCAAGTATCTTTCCCCACTCGTACCCATGGCCATGGCAATTCCTGGTCCCAGTCCTGCATGGCAACTCCTGTTGCTCCTTCCTTGTATCACAGATACCTGTCTCATTAGAATTTCTTTAAAATAAAAAAATGCTACCTGGTAGTGTTATCTCTCTAGAGCTGTTTGTCCATTTTCTTTCTAAATGAATCTTGCTACAAAGGTCATTGCTTCTCTGCCCTGAACAGGAGGAATGGACAGGGCATACAGTGAATCCCTGGCATTCTGAGACCTTCAGTTTTGTTGAGGAAAAGATACTCATTTCATCTTCTGAAGAGATCTAGCTGTGGAAACACTTATTTCTTCAAGGCCTACATTTGTCCGTGCTCTCCGGTTATGATAAAGAGAGGAAAGCTGATGACATGTGCCTTACCGATGTTATGTATTTGAGTCGCATGAAAGAAGGTTCTAGTGGTCAAGAAATTTAACTGTTTTGCATACTACTGTATCTCTACTGCCTAGCACAATGCCTGGAACTTAGTAGGTGCTCAATAAATGGTAATAGAATAAATTAGTGATTGAGGAAAATTAAACCTAGAGAGGTGAATTAATACTTCTGAAGTTATCAGGTACCATGTAAATGGATGTGGATTCCCGCTCAGATGTGACTGATTTCAGCTTCTGCTCTTTTAACTGCCATTGTAAACGAAGTGGTGGCTCTCAACTGCACTGTAGTAGATGGGCAAAGTAGACACTAAAGTAGACATTATTTTAACAGCTAATAAAGGAAATTAATATGACAGATATTGGAGGACAGAATAGGTAAATGGGGAACATGGGGGTGGCAGAGGTAGCACAAAAAGCAGCCACCATCCCTAGGGTTGGGAGAGCAGAAGGAAGAAGTTGGGGTTCCCATCAGCTAGAAGTTCAAGAATAGCCCTGAGGAGCTGGAACTCGGGTCCCTGAGGAGAAGATGCTGTTCTGTTGGTGCTGGCCTCTCTCAGGGAATGTGAGGAGGCTGGTTCTGAGAGTGTAAAGTAAAGCTGGGAACTGGAACAAACTATTGCTGCCGTTTGGTCATGCTGACCAGAACAGGAAGAAGCAAGTCCCTTCATCTTCCAGCCTTACAGGCTCCCTCTAGCAGTCCCTGTTGGTGTAACAGGGAGCTTGATGGCCACAGAGAGATGTGTTTTTTGAATTCCAGCCCCAATTTCATAAAGCTGAGCTTAGATGGACGGATGTGGAGCTGAGAGAGAGGAGTATAGTAGAAATACACATTTTGGAAAATGTCCTCATTTTTGTATTCACAGTGGACATTTTGCTTGGTATATTGATCTGTTTCTTATTTTGAGGGGGCACATAGGGGTTATATAGGATCCTGACTAACCAGAATTTCCAAGGTGAACTCAAAATACCAGAAAAAATGTCAGGCTAGTAGTGCGTTTTCATGGGATAAATGCTGTCATATGCTGGAAATGATAGATCCAAACTCTTGGGAAAGACTTTCTTTGTGTTATTCAATAATAAAATCAATTAACATTACCATGTAATTATCAGCATGTCAGACAGATGGGCACACTAAACAGCATATTGATGGCCAGAACTAATTTAACTGGAGGAAAAAAAAAAACAACTGAAAAATGCTGAAATAGGCAGGTCTCTCAGCCTCAGGGCTTCCTGTCCCCTTCTCAGTGGCTTGCTTTTTCACTCGCCCTTTATCTTCTTTAGGTGGAAGTTCTTGAGGATGGGAAGAGTGTCTGGATTTCTGCCCACAGAAAGGATTTTCCCTGACATTTTAGAAAAGTGATGGACAGCTTCTTATTGACTTTCTGAAAGTCACTGTCTGCCACCTGGCCCTGGCCCTTTGAAGGCTCTGGTGTGATTGGTAGCTGGGAGTCAGCATTCTGTGTGCTGTTTCGTGCCACCCATGGCACCAGACCACACACGAACCTCTGTGACAACCCTAATGGGACTTAGACACTGAGTGTGAAGACAGAAATCTCCATGTATAGAAGTTACATCATTTGGGCTCAGTAATGATAGGAAGAGTGAAGTTTCAAAATTTAGACCTCCTTTCTACCTTATCAGTCCCCCAATAGTTCAGTCTCTCTCATTGGGCTGTTGGTCTCATCAAGTGCCACATGCAGTCGTGGTGCTTTCTAAATCTTGTCTCCTCTTTTTCTGACTTACAGATGCTTTGATGACATTTTTATCACCAGCAAACCAAGTACCTACTACACTTGGCCTAGTTGGCTAACTCTCAGTATCTGTGAGTAGAGAAGGCCCCGAGGACAGGGATGGATGAGCCATTCCTAGAAAGTCTTTCCATGTCTGAGAGCCCAGAAGACAGGGTAGCAGGGGAGACGAAGTTTGTCTGTGCCATGGGAAAAAAGGACATTTGAGTGTTTGAAGTCAGATGGGATTAATTGCTAACTTCTCTGATCGTTTCCTTTGTGGCCTTGGATGAATCACTTGGTTTCTTTAAACCTGTTTTTTTCCTCTGTAAAGCACAGATTTTATTTGCCTTAATGGAGTTGTTATAACGATTAAAAACTTTTTACCTACTTTATATGACTTGATGATCTTCTAAACATTTTATGAGCTAGGTGTTAAAACCTGCATTTTATAATGAAAAAAAAAATGCAGCTCAGAGAGATTAAGGGATTTGCCCAAAGTCACACTATTAGTAAATAGCAAAGATGAGATTTAAACTTCAAATCGTGTTGTATCCACTGGACAAATAAGGACCTAGATCTGTGTGTTAAGTGCAACATGTTCCTGGAAGATACTTATGTTTTTTATGTATAGAAGATGGATATGTGCTTGTAAATATAGAGAGGAATGTAGTGGGTATTTTTCCTTGGTCAGACTATGAAGTACAAACCATCACTGTGTAATCAAAGCCCTCACCTTCATTTCCTGCCTCAGTGAAGCTTCTCTGCTCACAGTATACCCCATCCTTTTTCTGGAACTTAGAGCATAGGAGCTATTCTAGTGTCAGAAGGGGAGAAAAAAGAAAGAAAAGAAAGTTCACAGAATCACCTAAAGGTGAATGTGTTTAAGTTAAGTTATATGCTATTGCCAGCATTGACTAACTTTTAGTAGATATTCACTAAGTGTCAAGACTCCATCCTCTCCTTTAAAGTAGAGCTTTTATTAAAGTTTCATTCTGAAAACTTTTAAGATGTCAAAGTTTTTGTAGTCATATGTGAATTGTATATACATAAAACATCTATTCTTTCCTTATAACTATTGTTTTCTTATGTAAGAGTATGATTCTCAAAAAATGAATCATGAGTTTGCTTGAAGGCAAATGATTACACATTAGAGGGGCTTAGTAGCTATAAAGTAAAATTAGCCTTGATTAAATTATACAGAGTATCGAAGACCAGAAGGTATGTTTACAGAGAAGGCTCGTTTAGCTTCCTGCAGGCCCTTCCAGAAGAAGTGGGACGTCATGATCGTGAGAGAGCAGAATCATTTTCCGAGTGCAGGCTGATTAAAAAAAAAAAAAAAAAAAAAAAAAAAAAACCTCAAGAAAGTAGAGTGGCAGGTAATCTGTACAAACATCTCTCATTCTCTCCTGACCCTCTAAGACGCCCTGGGTTGCCCCCTAGTGTCGGATGCATTCGTTTTGGTCAGTCGGTGGATCTTTTATTCCACTTCTCTGAGACAAGGTGACTGACTGCCTGCTGTGTCTCCATCATTGCGGGTTCTTGGGAACAACTTCTGTTGTGTGGTGGTGGTACAGACCAGAGTTAGGGCATCTGAGCCAAGGAAATGGATGAATTTTACAATAAGCTTCTTTTGAATCTGCTCTCCTCTCACTTATTTCCCCCTGGGGTATGTGAGTACACAGTAAATCTAGTTGGTTTTTATTTTTATTTTTTTTCTGCATTGGATAATATCATTTCTCTCTGTCTCCCATGTAGAGGGTATCTAATGTGGATGCCTCTAAGTAAAATATTATGATCTGAAGTGTGAAGACTGTCCTTTTGATGACTTGTTTCTGAAATCAGTGATTCAGCAGTAACCAACTGCTTGCATCCCAACCCTGGGAGATGGGGTAGTGGTGGGGGTCATTATACCAGTGAGAGAGCTCTGGGAATGCATCTGCCGTCTTTGCAAACCCCAGTAAAAATAGACTGCCAGCAACAGCTGATGGCACTCTGAGGCATGCTTCAGCCTAGCTGCCTTCTGTCAGAATTTTTATGCCATTTCTAAAGATTACAGTTTTTTTGCATCTCCTAAACCATTGTTTATGGAAGAACATGAGGGCCCCTAGATTCCCTTCTGGCCTCATCTAAAGGTGTAATGTTCTATAACTTGGGTAAATATATAAAGGTACCTTCAAGTTTTTTGTTTTGTTTTGTTTTCAATGTAGTGGATCATTATGCCTCCAGGGTTTACTGAATATGAAGCAATTAGAGCACCTTCACTGTCTAGAAAGTTTAAGGATTGTTGAAGTATTATCTGAAGGCAGTAGATGTTCTCTCACTCTGTGAAGCCTTTGAGTGGGGGTTGTAGAGGAAGACAGACCCAAGTGCATGAGGTATGAGTAAGCCACCACTTGGTGTTTGGGTATATTCTGGTAGGATGCCAAACTGGCCACTCCGGGACCACTGGGTTTACTAATATCAGAGTTTCTCCTAGAGAATACTTCTTTCCTGTCCCTGAGAAAAATACTAGCGTCTGAGCCTGTAAGAGGTCTAGACCTGAGATCCTCTCAATAGTATGGAGGTCTTAGAAAAGTGACAAAAGTCCATGGTAGTGGCTCAAGGGTCCTCAGCTCTGGCCTCTTTAGAAGTGTCTCTATTTACCTGAAAGGGCCATCACAGGAAACCTTCTTAACCAGCCTATTTCTATATACCTTCATTCCCAGTGACATGTAGAGAACCTCTGAGAAAGGAAGTGAACTTCTATCTTGAGACCTGGGTCCCAAGTTTTTTGGGAGAAATATAGATGCTTGGGAAAGGAAAGGGAGGAAACCTCAGAGGGAGGTGACTGGGTCCCTGAGAAACACTCTTCTTTGGAAGAGATTCAGCTCATCCATCGAAAGAATAGGCACAAATGTCTGAGCAACCCATTGGGACATAGGTATTAGATCTTGATGCCCCAGGGAAGTAAAGACCAACCCCAGAAACCAGTTGATTTAAGCATCCCCCTGAGCACTGGGATTCTTCAGCCCAGAATGCAAAGAACTGGCACATCTCCTCACCTAAAGCTATGACCAGTGTGAAGGTAGGTATGAACCAGGCCGTCAGATCCTGAACCACTGTGGGGACAGGGTTGCTTTGAAACTGGAGCAGGTGAATTTAGCACTAATAGAGGAAAGCACAATTTACCATGGCAGATCAGACACCTGAGATATTATTACAAGTAACTCTTCTGGCAGGTGGCTTAATTCCAGAGGGGTTTGGACAAACGAATGACAGGGGCCATCCCCTATCCCCACAACAAGAGAGGCTTCTGAGAGATAAGGACACATATATAACCCTTAATTTAGACACTAAAGAGGACAGTATACTCCTACTGGGCTGGATGGAGAATGGGCAGCTTGGTGTAGTAGGCAAAACTGACCTGAATTAAGAAGATCTAAGTTCAAATCCCGACTCTTCAATTTATTTGCTGTGTGACCTTGACTACGTTCCTCACCTTTGTCACCCACATAAGGTTCTGGTTAAAGTTAAATGAGGCTATTACATAATCTACAGTAGGCTCAATAAAACAAAGCTTAGCCTGAGTCCTAAACTAATTTTTTTTTCTTAATTTAACACATATTTGCTGAGCCCTATCAAATACTAGGCTGTGTATATATATCTCCCCCATTCTAGAAAGGCTCATGAAGTGAAGGCGCAGCTCTGCTCCATCCTGCAGACCTTCCTCAGGATGGCGGGAGGCTGTGAAGGTGAGCATCCCTTGGTCGCAGAGTGGCGTACGTGGTGGGAGAGAATATCTGAGTACTGCCTTAGCCTGAGCATCTGATTCCATCTCAGGAAACAACCCCCACTTCCCTCCTAGCCACTTTCTTAATAACCAAGCAAAGCTTTCACAACCTGCTGAGTAATACCAGGTGCTGATGATATGGTTTGCAGCTCCTTCTGCTTTTTTATTTACTCGTTTCTACTAAGAGTCTATAGGTGCCCGGCTCTGGGACAGGAACTTTGAAGATTTTTGGGAGGCGTGGAGGGAGTGGGAGTAAGGAACACTGTGACATTGCGGGTGTTGAGGTTCTTTCCCGTCCTCAAAAAGTTGTGCTCCGAGCATCTGGGTGCCCATATCATTGTGATTAACTCCAGTTACCTCAGATCCAGCCATGCCTCCTCCTGCCAGGGGTGTTCTCCAGTCCTTAGCATTTGGTCACAGGAGTTCTATGATGTCATTTTGATAAACATACGAGTAGTTGGCAAGTGTGCTGTAGCCCCTTGCCAGGGATGACTAAATCTGCCCATCCAAAGCCCAGCTTTTAGGATGCTTCAGTATCATTCACTATTTTCTTGGCCTTAATTAAACTTTCCGTTGGTTCAGCCTTAATTAAACTTTCCATTGGTTCAGCCTTTAACTGCATTGTGAACTTCTATTTCAGTTCGTGCCCAACTCCTTTCCTCCGAGATTTGATGGTGGTGGTGGGAGGGCTAACTCCATCCTTCCTCTCACCTTGCCTCCACCATGGAACTTGTCTAACTCTGACCCCGTTTCTTTCCTTTTCCAGAACTCACATGCTGCGTGTCAGACTGAGCAATCCCTGTTTCATCCTGTAATCCAAGACTTGCTACACTGTCCTGCTGATGTTCACGGCCATGCCTGAGAAGGAGGCAGCCCCATTCTTAGTCCATTTCAACGGGAGACCCCCATGTGTACCCCATGGAGATTGGCTGGGGCGGGGGAAGAAACTGTAGGAGTGCAGGTCCCAAAAGCTGAGTCTCCGTGTGTGAATCTGTGTCACCTCGCTTTCCTCTCAGAGACCTCGCTGTCCCAGCGGGACCTGCCCAAGAAATGAGGAGACTAGGGAGCTGCTCCATCTCCTTCCTTCTCCAGCGCTGCACCCCTGGGCACAGTGGCTCCCCGGGGACCATGGAGCAGCTGAGCGCTCAGAGCCCCTGCTGCCCTGCATGCGTCAGCTCTGTCCTAAGCTGTATGAGTGTGTACAGGAAGGATGTGGCATCTTTCTGAATGGATTCTCCCTAACACATGTGTCATGTGCCAGAGTTTATTCAGCTCACAATATTTCCCCCTGTCCTTGCTCTTACTGTCACTGGCTTTTTTTCAATAGGCTTCATACTTATTTTTTTTTAATGAGGTAATTTTCCTCTTTACCCCCTGCTTTCTATATTTGACCCTCCTCTACCCCTCCAAGGAACAGAATGACCTGAGGTACTGACAGATGATAAGAAAACTGTCATTGGTAAGCCTGCAAACTCTTTATATCGTCTGTATTTTGTCATTGAAGAGAGACTAGTGTTCTACTTTGATCTGCGTGGTCCTAGATGCCTCCCACAGGAGCAGGTGTTTAAACTGAGCCAAGCATGTGTACCACTGTGACAAGCCATTTGCATACTGTCCTGTTCTCTTATAGTCAGACCAGCTCATAAGGGACTGCATCAGGGTTGGTCCTTCAGCAAGTCATCGATCACCCAGGTTTATTTCAAGCAGACAGATTCTATTTGGCCTAGGAGGGTGAAGTGACAGAGTTGTGTCTGCAGGTGAGTCTATAAGTAGGATGCCATGAGCCCCCGACCCTTCTGGCCCAAAGCTTTCTGTGAGCACATGTGCCTAGGCCCCCGGAGACCTGCCTGCAATCCGGTTTCCACCGGCTTGGGCTCTTCCTGTCTGCTCTCAGCACCAGCCCTTGCTGGCATCATAGGCCAGCTGCTCTGTGGCTTCATACACACAGCCGCAGGGACAGGAATAACTTAGCGCCTTATTGGCTACCTAGCACACGTGAATCTGGCCACTCCCCTGCCATGCAGGCTGCAGAGCACAGGGTCACAGCACCATGAAAGACAACTAGAGTTTGGCCTCCCAGCCACCCCTGGGATCTAGAGCTGGGAGGTAGCTGGGTGGCTGATCCTATGCACCGTAAACAGCCAGGTGGTTGCAGAATAGAATGGCTACAATTGAGTTGACCCCTCCCCGCCCCCCCTCCCATCCCATCCCCAGGCAGAGTGAGGTGCCACTAAAATGGTGATGACACCCTGGATATCCAGATCCTCAGAGCCGGGTTCAGCTCAGCAAAGAGAACGCAATGTTGCTGCTGACTGAAGGCGATGCTCAGAGCTTGAGCTGCCTTTGATGTTTGCGGTTTTGCAGTCTTCGTAGCTTCTTTTCTGAGGAGGAGTTGGTTCTCATCTTAGGCTTTTGCGGGGGTGACCTGGGGATGTTCTCACCACTGCCAGTTCTGGGAGCTATTCTGGGCCTTGGCTTGGGGCCCCGAGGGTGGGCCTGTGTCAGAGGTGCTCAGTGAGCCGGGTAGAGGTGGCAGACATTGCCTTCAGGGTTCCCCACAAAGCAGCCCCTTCAGAAAAGACCCAGAGAGAGGAGGCAACTGGCTGTCCACATTACATGCCACGTGGAGTATACTTCTCTAAAGAAAGAGACTGGGATAGCTGTCTCTCTGTGCCCTCGCCCTGGATTTATTGTCGCACAAGATGTAGAAGGTGGAACGGCTTCCTCACTCTTCTGCTTCCTCTCCTAGCCCACATGAAATAAATGGTGGCTGTTGACCAGAGAAACAGTTACTTGCTTGTGACTCTGCTGCCAGCTCTGCTGCCAGCTCCATTCTCTCTGCTCATTGAGAGAGGACCCAAGAGATTTGGAGACTGGGGCCAGGCCAGGTCTGAAGGCGGAACAGGGAAGCCCACCCCAGGTCCAGATCACATTTAGCTTTAGGACAAGTGCAGTTTATTTTGAGTCCCATGTACCGAGAAAGCTCTTCCTCCACCTTGTTGTAAGAGCTCCTGGTTCTGCATCCCCAGCCTCCTATGAGGAGGATGTTGACTAAGATTATGCTCTCACTTTACCTCTGGGAAGTCCCCCAGCATTCCGAGTGCACACTCCAGGGAGTGGAGGAACAACACACCAAGGAGCCTCTAATATTTGTCTTTGCCATTCTGAGCGCTTGGTGCTGAGAGGGCTTCCCAGCCAGCCCCTTTCTGGGGCCTCAGTGTTGCCGTTGTGTGTGTCACTGGTATGTCACCGTTGTGCAGTAAGCGTGTGTGGTGGACACACAGAGTCTGACTTCATGGCCCACACCCAACATGCCCAGCGGGTGCTGTGCTGAGCCTGGTCTGTGCTCCTTTGGATGAGGACCCAGAAGCCCTGCAAGTCGTCTTCTGTCTCCTTCTCCATCATCACCCCCCGCCCCCAACCCCGATTTCCTAGAGGTGGTGGAAAAGAGGACAGCAGACTGATTTTTAGCGTGTCTCTTAAAAGTCCATCTTTCCCACAGCCCAGTTTCTATCAGTCAGTGTTCAACCTGGAAAACAGAAGCCACTCTAAGTATTTAAAACAGAGGGGTTGTCGTCCAGATCACTGTTTAGCACAGAAACAAGAAAAGCTGAGAGGCCAAACAAGGGAGTAGGGGTCCACCCAGAGATGGAGAGCAAGAGCAGGAAGGCTGGTGGGACACAGCGGAGAGGCCATGTTACTAGAATCTGGGGCACAGGGACGCTGGAAGGAACCTGGGACCACAGATGGCCTGTCTGGTGGGAGCTGCTGCCCTGAGGAGGCATGGTACAACCCCCAGGCAGAGAGGGGGAGAAGTGGCCTGGCTTCTCCCTACCATGTGCCTTCCAGATGTCTGCCTCTTGCTAGCTAAACCCAGCTGCAAGCCAGTTGACCTGGGGTGAAGGACACTGGGACAGGCAACCTGCAGCAGTCAGCCCCCCACCACTGATGGTAGTAGGGCAGGCCGTGCATGACCTTGGTCTGCTCTGTGTCATATCCAAGCCTGATGTTCATGCCCCTCGCTGTCCTAAGCCCCTGGTGAGGGGAGAGGGAGGAGCTGTCCCCTGGGCTTTTGTGGATTCTCTCACTCTGCCTAGAGGGGAAAGTGCTTTTGAGAGGGAGGGTGAAAGCCTTTATTCTTAACAGTTGCCCCTGTTTTCCTTTGGGGGAATTTATCCATTTAGCTACCCCACCTCACCGTGCCCCTCAGGAGAGCTGTGTCCCAGTTTTCTGTCTGCCCCTGCCCATTCCTCAGCCCCCCAGTCTCTGGTTTTCTCTGCCAGAGTACACTGGCCCAGACCACGCACCAGCGGTCATGCGTGCTTCCCCAGGATAATTCATTCAGAGTGTGATATTACAGTGTGGACTGTCTGTCTGTGAGTAGATGCCATCTACTAATCAATTTGTATTGTGTTTCCAATAAATTTCTGGAAATTATGCCTGGTTTTATGCTGTCCTTTTGCTGGGACAGTGACTTGGCACATCTTGGCACATCTCCACCCCAGCCCTCAGCATCAGGTGTCCCTCATCTCAGGTACCACATACCCCTGCATGGACCTTGGAGAGTTATTACTGGCCAGGCCGGTTAGTCTGATATCGCCCCCGCCACACTGAGATTCTCAGATGCCCTTCCCAGGGTCTGCATTTTCTTCTGGTGTCTTATAAGCTACCTCCTGAGGACACAGAGGTTTTCTGAGGCCCAGTCACCTCGGTAGGTGGCCTTTGACCTTGTGTCCTCTGGTCCTGGAGGTAAGAGTAAAAGGAGCAACAGGTAGACATTTCCCCATCAACCAGTTTTCACTGCTCTGCCCAGTGCTGGTCATGGGCCGTGTGCTGGGCCTCTTGGAGGGTGAGCTGAGGGAGTGTGCTATGCCCTGTGTGAGAGGAGGCCTGTGCAAACGGAGTGGACACAGGAGCTATACGTTCCACAGATGGAAGCCCAGCACCCTCTTTTCACCGTGCTCCTCAGGCCTGAAAGTCAGAAGCAAAGATATCTGAGCTAACTTAAAAGGTAAAGGGAGCCTGATCCAAATGCCCGGCATTCCTCTTTCCCGGGCCGAGTGCTGAAGCCTACACAGCAGACATTATTCTCTGTTGCATTTTATTGGTTCAAACCTGTTTGACTGCAGTGTAAACTCTGCCTTGGTTGCGGGTCGGGGGCCACTGCCGGCTCACTTGGGACCCCTCCAGCCCACACTGTGAAGTATGCCTGTGTTGGGACCCTTGTTTGCTGAGATTTGTGAGAGACTAAGAGGGTGAGAGAGAGGGAGAGACTGAGTCTCTTTCAAGAGTTTCGCTGGAGAAGCAAGACCCACACATGAGGTTCCTGGAGAACAGAAAAGGTACCTAAGGCTGTGTTAGTACTTGTAGGAGTTCTGGGATCGAGAGCCCAGTCGGGCTGGACTGGAGGGTTTCATAGAAGCAGAGGGAATCTCCAAGGTAGAACACAGCAGCCTCGCCTCCATGAAATCCCTCAGATGCCCCACAGTTCCTGGTGTCTTTTTTTTTTTTTATGACATTTTATCCTGACTTAAATATTTTCCTCTTTCTGGCAGCTCATCTGTAGAGCTCAGAGTGTCCCATGTCCTGCCTCCCAAGACATACCAACTAGGACTTGGTTTTTATGGTCAGATTTCCTAAGGAGTTTCTTCTGGCTAAGGTTTTCTTTCCATTTCTCCTGATCTTGCTCCTGGACTGCAGTGGGTGGCCGGAGGAAGGCATATAACCTGCAGGGACTGTCGTGTCCCCAGAGCTGTGGGTGCCTCGCTCACCAGGTAGTTTGGGGCAGCTTGTTTTGTTATTTGGCCCTTTTACATGTTCTTCAGAAGCTTATTTTCTTATTCCCATAACCAGCTGTTCCAATCATTTGTCACTGCCTAAGCCCTCACCCCTTGAGAGCAGAGCTTTCTAAGGGCCCCTTCACCTATCTTCCCCCACACCCCGAGACTGACTGCATGTAATAGTGCCTTCCCACTAGCCCACGAAGACACCCCCTTGGCCTCTAGAGGACCCTCAGGCCCCCTCGTGGTGAATCCATTCCTTCCCTGACCTCCACCCCTCTGAGGGCCTTGCAGTAGAATGCCCTGATTCAGGCCAGACTACCACTTGCTAGCTGTATGAACTTAGGTACGTTATTCAACCTCTCTGTGCCTCAGTTTTTTCATCTGTAAGATGGGATAATAGTATCTACCTCATAAGGCTAATAAATTGCAAAGTGCTTAGCACAGGGCCTGGGACAGAGTATTTATTATTGCTCTTTGATCATTCTCTCCTTTACCCCCTCATCATCACCTTCTCTCCCTTCTCCTCCTACCACTAGATATAAATTTCTCCATCCAGTCAACAAAACAACAGAGCAATCAAACTACCACAGTGGGCTGTCCTCGATTTAGATTCACCTGAGGCTATTGTCTATCTCCCTTTGCTGGCACATTTGTTGAGAGAGATGAGTTTGTCTCCATTGCTTCAAATCTCATTAATTCCTCAACCCATTATAGTACTTTATGGCTTCCATTCTACCCCTCCCACTCCCCCAACCCCCCGCCTCCACTCACTGAAATTGCTGTTAATAAAGGCATTAGTGACCTCCTAATTGCCAAATCAATACTATTTTTAGTCATTCCATTTCTTGAGCACTTGACGCTGTTGTCATATTACTTTTCTTGGTTCATGGCACTGACCCCTTTATTCTCTACCCAGAGCAATGCTAAGTAGCATTCAGATACTGCTTGTAGTTATTTTTTCAGCTTTTCTTTTTTTTACAAAGATAATTTTAGATATAGTGGTAGACACCTGTACACCCCCTTCCCATGTTCCTCCATTTCAGAAGCAAGCACTCTCTTTAATCTGGTGTTTATCATCCCAATGCATGATCTTATATAAATTAATACATACCTATGAATCTGTAACCAATAAGAACACGTTTTGCATATTACTAAATTTTATACAAATGATCATCTATCACTTCTTGAAAAGCTTGTCTTAATAGTACTAGGCAATCAGTTTTAAATCTAAGACCAGACAGTGGCAGACACACTGTAGTTTCCAGATCAACTTTTTTCAGCTTGCAATTAGGAATTTTGAAAATGCTTTATTCTTGCATGAGACACTTTGAAGCCTGTCTGGGTATTTTATGTTTGGCTTTTACCCTCATAAAAGGTGTCTCTATTTTGTACTTTTTAATGGGCAGTCTCTTCAGCAAAGAAATTGCATTGACTCCTTTTATGCTCTTTTTATTGCTACATTCCTCGTTTTCTTCATATTAAAGGCTTCTTCTGGGCATTTCACTGGGTCTTCCTTTATGTGTTTCTTACGTGTGGAGATTTTTAAAAGGATAATGAAAGGATGATTCTTAGTCCTCTTCACTCTCTCTCCTAGTGACCCCATCCATTCCCATAAGCTCCCAATTAGTAATAGGAAGATTCTAAAATCCTGTCTTCTACCCAAAGTGTGCTATTGTACCTAATTACCTGGAGGTCCTCCAAGCCCTTCTAGCTTGTCTCAACTGTCTACTCCTGCCAGCCTTATCTGCCTCCTGTATCCTCAATGTGTCACCATCTACCCATCATCTTCAGTCACCTCATCTTCACCTGGACTGTGCCTCTCTGTCTGCCCCCTCATGTTCTCTGCCGCTGCCTTTATTTAGTCCCTTGCTTGGAATACAGACTATTTTCCATTCTGGTCGTCTCCCATACTCCCTCACCTGTCTGTCCATAGTGTTACCAGTCAACTGATCAAAATGCAAAACTGGTCATCTTTGACATCTTAAAATCATACTCCTAAGGGCTTTTGATAGATGGAGAGCATCCCTGTCCATAATATGAGAAGTTAGGACTGCGTAGATTAAAATTCCTAAAGAAATTGAAGAGAGAGCATTTGATTATCATCATCAGACCCCATACCAGAGGCCTAGAGGCCTGTGTTTGGGGTGATGAGTAGAGAACCAGTTCTAACCCCTTCTATCTCCCGCAGCAGGACGGGCTTGTGTGTTGAAAGGAGATGTTCATTTCCTGAGGGGGTCAGGGCCACATGCACACAGAGTTTCAGGAAGTGCATGTTTGGGGCTTTAGTGACCTCTGAGTAGCTCTTTGGGAACCTTGAATACTGTGCCCCGCCCCGTGACTTCCCCTGTGGATATTAGAGACAACCATTACTCCTCCCAAAAACATCAAAATCCTACTTCATACCAGGTACACACCTTTGCCTGGGGGATCCAGGCCAATGGATGGATTAGTCTAAACGGTCTCAGATACTAACCATAGGCATAATGAATAGAACAGAAAGGGGCAGAGGTGGGCAAGATAGTGTTGGGAGAGAGCTGTGAGCCAGATCTGTTGACCCCGAGGCCCCTGCTCTCACCTGAGGTCCAGTTCTGTTAGTGTAGCTGCCACCACCAGTTCCAGGGCCAGGGAAATGCACTTAGGGCTGAGGAAAGCCGTGGGGATGGGGTTTGGGGCTGGCTAAGCCAGGAACGTGTGGAAATAGTAACCTCCAAGGTTGGAGATCCCCAAGTCCCAGGGGACTGGGTGCCTTGGGCAGGACTTTGGAATTGAAGAATGGGAACTGAAAGCCGGACGGGAGCAGAGAGAGGGCTCCCAGTGATCCTGGTGGACCACCTTTGTCTGAGGACCTCACCTAGCAAAGCGTTCTGCCTGTAAGGGACACTTCAGGTTTCCAAGGACAAGGTGGAAGGACAGTGCCCTGGACAGCTTCCCCTTTCTGTTTTCAGTTTCCCTTCAGTTTGGGGCACCTGATGAACGCTACTGATGCCAGGCCTGGATGGACCGAAAGACAATTATTCGAGTTCCTTAGAACAGTTGAGGCAGGCTTGCATTTTCAGAAGAGGTTTATTAGTACTGAAAGGGACAAACTAGAGATCACAGAAAATTCAGCCGTCCAACTTCTAAAGCAAGACTTCTGCTCCCATGGTAACCACCTCTGACCAGGGACTGGGCAGCCAGCTGTGCTGCCTTCAATCTGAGCTGGAGCTCACACAGCCCCTGCCTGTCTCTGCCTGCCTTCTGCTCTCTCCCGCACTGTGGACATCACCTAGGCTACATTGCCCTGTAAGGCCAAGAACCTTTCTCTCCCTGTCACCCACCTGGCTCCTGCAGATGTCCTTTGACCAGCTGTTTGAGGTACCCTGTGCTGGCAACAGTCCAAGGAGTGACCTTGTCCCTTCCGGCAGACCCCAGTCCTGGGAAGGGCCTTTTCTTACTCCGGTGAGACCTCCAGTGAGACCTCCGCCTGCAGCTTCCCTGCATCCTCCGCCTTCCTGGAGGCCTCCTGTTCCCTGGTAGAGGGCTGGCAGAAGCTCTCATCACTGGCTGGGCCCTGCGAGCCCTGGGCGAAGCCCAGCAAGGCCCGGCACTGGCGGAGGAAGTTGGGGCTGGAGAAGCAGTAGAGCACCGGGTCTAGGACGCTGTTGAGGTAGGTGAAGGCCAGGGAGCCGTGGAAGAGCTGAGAGCAGATGTCCACGGCGTGGCAGGCCTTCAGGCGGAAGGCCACCACGGACGCCAGGCCGAAGAGGATGCTGGGCAGGAAGCAGATGGTGTAGACGGCCACCACTGCGGCCAGCACGCGCATGGCCCTGCGCGGGCCCGCTTGCCCCGCCAGGCCGCGGCGCCGCATGGTCAGCCCGATGCTCACGATGGCGAAGAGGACGAGCGCCAGCGGCAGGAAGAACTCCAGCACGTACAGAGCGTGGTGCCAGTGAAGCCAGGGCGAGGGGCGGGCGCCCAGCTGGTAACTGCGGCAGGTCTGGCTGGGGTAGGTGGCGAGCAGCAGGTGCAGGTTGAGGAGCAGGATGCAGAGCCAGAGCCCGCCGGCCACCCGGGCGGCCGCCGCCGCCGAGGCCCGGCTCAGCCCGTGGTGCGGCCGCACCACCTTCAGGCAGCGGTTGAGCGCGATGGCCGTGAGGAAGACCACGCTGGCCGTGCGGTTGGTGGACAGCAGGAAGAGGTTGGCCTTGCAGGTGGCGGCCCCGAAACGCCAGACCTCCTGGAGCAAGTAGTAGTTCATGCGGAGGGGCAGGTTGGCGATCAGCAGAAAGTCGGCCACCACCAGGCTGACCAGCAGCACCGTGTTGGAGGTCCAGGGTCGCGTGTGGACGCAGAAGACGAAGAGCGCCAAGCTGTTCCCCACCAGCCCCAGGATGAACTCCACTCCCAGGGCAGGCACCAGGAAGGCAGACACCTTGGGGGAAGAAGCAGGGAGGCAGAGAGCCTGTGACCCCGATGTAGTGATAAAGGTAGTTGAGGAGGGAGGGAGGGTGGGAGGCAGAGTAGAGGGAGGGAGAGAAGGAAAGGGAGAGGAAGAGCTCAGGTTATGAAGTTCCATGTGCCGCTTGGGCCGTAGACCTACGAAGTTTCCAGAGTCTTCTGGAAGCACCTGCATCAGTGTTCACAGAAGAGTGCTTTCTATCAGCTGGCCACCACAATGACTCAGTGTCCTGGGGTTTTCATCAGCATCCTCATAGACAACGAGAAACACCCAGTGTTCCTGTTTGCTAGCAAAGGGGAACCTGCAGCACCCCTCCTCCCTCTCCCTGTACTGGGTACTTGGTAAGCCCCCATCTCTGAACACCAGCCTGGCAGCTGGCATCTGTGCTGCCCCCGGCAGAGGAGGAAGCAGGGCTTAGTAGGGTGTGATGGAGGCCCAGAGAGACCCTGAAGTGGGAGGAAGGCCTCACCCAGCTGGGGTGAGGTGAGGGAGAGTGTACACAGCTCTGACTGGTCAGACATTTGCTTGCTGAAGGCAGGAGCAGGGCCTGACAACCCACAGCTGTCAGGATCGTGCAGACCATCCTGGACAGCCCCTCACCCCCATCATATATACAGGCTGTCTGGCTGTCTCCCTGCCCCCACCAGCTCTGGCAGTAGGGACTGTGAAGTCAATGAATATTGTCCTGGGAGAAGAAGTGGGAATCCAGTCTATACCTGACTGTCCAGTGCACGGCCTGTGGGGATCAGCCTGTTGGTGCTGTGCCCACTGCTGTAGTTACTTGTGGATTCCTGATGGTTCCCAAGTCTGTGATAATCCCAAGTTCATGTACATGACAAAGTACATCCTGTAGGCAAAGGGCTCCCCTGCCAATTTCTACTGCCACAATCTAGGGACTAGGGGGCTTCTCCCCTGAACAGAACAATCTCAAGAATGCTCGAGTTTCCCTGTCCACTGTTTACTCCCATTTGTCTTCATCCAACATTCACTGCAGGGAACAAAGTGAGAGACTGGGGCTGACTGGAACGGGTACAAGTCCTGCTGTCCCACTGCAATGTTCTCGTGAGCCCATGCAGCCAGCCTGCAGGTAACAATGAGGACCTTGGGCTCCTAACAACATGGGACAGCACCAAGGGAGGCTGTGGTTCCAGGTTTCAGGACCTGACACCCACCCTTGCCAACTGTCTGTAGTTAGCCATGTGCTGCCAGCTCTACCTGGGCCTCTGGATTTCAGGCACAGTGGACCCTGGTTGCTCTCCCACACATCCTCCAGGCCTCTCCCCTGCCCTGGACTTCTGTCTGGCCAAAGCTGAGCACAGTCAGGCTATGACCACAGAGTGCAGGGTGGTGAGACCACCAGCCTGAGGTTTAATTATTATTATTATTATTATTTTGGGACAAAAATTTTTTATGATGGTGCTGTACAATTAGAAGTGAATTAAAATTTGTCAGTGTAATTTATATATAACCTTGTTAAAGTAAAAGGCCATCCTCAAACCTACTTCTCTGAAATCTCTCTTCTCTGGTCCACGTGTCTTTCCAGTAGTTGTTTGTTTAAATCCAGCCTGAGTTTTGAATGCATACCAGCTGTGCTCCCAGAACAAGCATGAAAGCCTGTGTGGATCAGGCCACATGCACAGTGATGAGAGGCACTCCATAAGCTGGTGCATGCCCAACAGACCCTCCACATGTCTACAGTCACCTGGTGCCCTGGTACCCAGGCAACACACAGTCTAGGAGCACATGGTGTCAGCTATCAACCACAGCTTGGGCACATGCAGAACCACAGGTACTTGTTCATAGGAAGCCTTTATAAAGGGTCATCTTGGTGGCAGACAAGTGCTGAAATGAGCCTGTGGGGACAGAGGATGGAGAACCAGTGGAGCAGACCACCTGGCAGAACTGTGCAGGGCAGTGGGGTGAAGGCTGTTAGAGGAGAAGGGGAGTTACTGGCCTCTCAGGAGCCTGGCATCTGGGCCAAGAGGATAGGAGGAGGATAGAGACTGTGGTGTCCAGGGTTCAGTGGTAGAGGACTCTGAGTTTCTCAGCAGCGGTACACCTAGAAGCAGGGGGTGCTGGGTGAGCAGTTCTGTAGGGGTGTACTCTGGCACATCCTGTGGCTGCTTTGGGTCCATAGCAAGACTCTTTATCACTCCAGAGGCTTCTTGCGAGCGGGGTCCTGGGTCATAGCCAGGGCCACAGAGTTCTGCTCTCGCTCCCAGGCATACCTATGGAGACAAGGGTGGGCAGGGGTCAGACAAGGCTGGCCTCTGAGGACCCAAGGGAAAGGAGGGCAGTCCCACGGCTGGGGCAAAATGCCCCCCATGGACTCACTCAGTCCCGGCAGGCACCAGGAGGCTGTCATCAGGGGTCAGGCTCAGGCGCTGTCCCCCCATTGTCACCGTAGAGGAGCCTTCCTGGGGGAGAGGAGCAGGAGAATTGAGTGGAGGCTATTGGGCCTCAATAACTGTTCTGAGTCTGCCTTGGTAAGGAGGCCCTAGGAGCCGGTCTGGGCTATGGGAGCACAAGGCCCAGAAGCAGCCTAGTCCACATGGGCAGGACATTGTGCCACCCTTTCCTGGGGACCCCACTTGCCAGCTGCCACAGCCACATGTCCACATCCAGTCTTGGGCCTTTGCTGATGCCTTGTCCGTGGACGATCACCTAGGAGGAAGTGACGCAGATCTTTCTGGTGCTTCCTGCCCCATATAGGAGACGGCCTTGAACCTGGCCCCCAGACACCAGTCCTTTGTGTGTGGGGGTGCCCACAGCACAGTCTTATGTTCATGTGCGGAGCAAAGTCCAGGACTTAGAAAGCAAGGCTGCCCAGGCTGCAGGCCTCCCTGCTGCCTCATCACGATGGGGGCTGCCTGCCTGCCATTTGGGATCACGCATGCCTGCGCTTCATGTACACGTGCACATCTGGTCCCTCTGTAGCACATCACAACTATTGTTGATCCCCATGAAAGCATGCCTGCTAAAGGCACACTAGCGACACACACACGTGTGTACGATATAATGCAGACCCACGTAGCACACAAATGTCATTCCTCAAAGGTGTCCACCTTCCTTTCTCTGTAAAATTCTGGCCTAAGGAGCAGAAGGGAGTTGGGAGGGGATGAGCAAGAGTGAGGGAGATGCTGAGCCTCTGACCTGCATCAGCCCGGAAGCCCACAGGTACTGTGCAGGCCATGTTCCCGCTGGCCCAGAGCGGGACTCAATAGGTATTTGTTGGCATAAACTGAAGCAGGTGGCAGCAGGGGTGACAAAGAAGCAGAAAGCAGGGCCATGAGCCCAGATGAGCACTGAGTGATGTTGTTGTGGTAGATGGCAGGTGCTCTGTGGTCTGTGCCTGCTCTCACAGCCCTGCTACCCTCGGGTCTGCTGACCAGGCCTCTAAGGGCAGGTCTTTATCTAGTGAGCATCCTTCCACGGGGCTGTTGTTCAAATTGCAAGTGCCAGTGGCAAATTATAAAGCCCCGTGAGCACGAGCCTCCTATCAGGTCTCCTAGCTTCCACACTTGCCCTCCTGATCCTGCCCACACAGGAGACAGGGATCTTTCTGAAACACTCCTCTGGCCTTGCCATCCCCTACTTCAATGCCTGGGCGAAGCTCTGTTATCTCCATGACAGATCCTTGTGACTTGCCTATTCCAGGAGACTTACCCAGACCTGGGCTGCCTGCTACTCCGGCTGGCTAGCAATTGTGCCTGCTGCCCCCATTCCCCTGCCCTGGCTCCTGTCAACCTCAACTACTTGCATTGCCAGCCTGTTTCAAGATTCCTGGCTTTTGCTCAAGCTTCTCCCTCACAGAATGCTCTCTCCAACTCCCTTCCTTTCTTTTGCAAACTCCTATGTTTATTTTAAAATACAATTTACACATCACCTCCTCCAGGATGCCTTCCCTTACTTCCCTCCCAGCCTGGGTTCCTCTTTTATCACCCTGTGGCTTCTAAAAGCTTCTCTCCAAATAACCTGTCACATGATTGTGGTAATTGTTGATTAGCTTGTCTATCTACTAGACCACACTTTCTTTGAGACAATGATTCTATCTTATTTCTGTTACCAAAACCTGAAACATTATAGACACTTGATAAATGTTGAATGAAAGAGGTCATCTTTGTTTGGGTCTCTCTCTGCGCATCTCTCCACCAAACCCTCACCTCTAAACACCTCTCTCCCTTCCAGCTCCTAAGGCTGTGGCTACCCAGGAATGCCTAGCAGCAGAGGTATAATCTCAGTCCCTAGAAACTTTTCGCTGGATGGGGCAATCCTCTACTCTGGAGGCAAAGAAAAATTGCCTGAGACCATGTAGCCTCCATAGGCTCCCACTCATAGCAAAGTCATTATTCTCTGACTTAGGGAAGAAACAGGAAGGCCTAAATGTCCATGTCTACAACCTCTGAAGTGTGTGTGTGTGTGTGTGTGTGTGTGTGTGTGTGTGTGTGTGTGTGTGTACATGCACGCACATGCACATGTAGTTCCCATTCCCTGGGGGCTGCTAGGTGAGTGCCCTGTATCGCCCAGGACTGTATTACCTGGGTCTCATAGGTGTCCCCAAACAGACTGAGGGGTGTGCCTGCCTGCAGTTTCTCGCGGTGGCCATCCAGCCAGGTCTCCAGGAACACAGGCTCCATGACAGATCGTGTGCCCAGCGGGTATGGTGGTTCCTTGAGCAGCTGGTCTGCACCACAGCCCAGATGTGGTGAGTGTTGTCTGGCCCAGCCCACCCAGTCCCAGCAGACCCAGTTCTTAGGGCTCCCAGCTCTCGATTGCCAGAATGGGCTCTGGATCCAGCTCAAGGACCCAGCAGCCATGTGGGGTTACTATTTGTCCAGTGCCTTGAGTACTGGGCAGAGTACTCAAAAGAGGACTCTGCGGTACCCTGGGCCGAGACCCATCCTACTCTGAGAAAGAGGGGTGGTAGGGAGAAAGGTGGTTCCAGTCGCCTCACCAGAGATGGGCTTTCCAGTTCTGTACTGTTCAGAGCTGAAGAACCTGCAGATGGGAAGGGGGAGGCGTGGCCAGCATTCCTGACTGACCGACTAGTGAGACACTCACATACACACACTCATTACTCTCAGGTATAGACCCCCGCTTGCGGGGCCCTCACACAACTCCACTTTCTCCCAGACCCATAGAGCAGCACCCGCTTCCCCAGGGTGCTTTCCAGCCTGGTGCCTCCCTCCCTGGGAGAGCTGACTTTCTCCCTAAATCCCAGGTGTGATGGCTCCAGGTTGGCAGGTGTGGCTTGAAGCATTGCTTGGATGGGCCTGCTCTCCCCAGCCTGGAGAAAGAGGGGCAAGGGCTGGGTGGGGCCTCACTCCTGGATGATGGGGGCCAGCTGTGTGCCAAGGTCCTCACAGTAGAACCACTTCTCAAACAGGACATCCGCAGTGTCTGCCATGTAGTACCTGCCAGAGCAAAGGACAGGCAACCCAATTCCCCACCTGGCCAGCCTCTGGGCACCCTTTCTCGAGCCTGGCTGTGTGTGTGGACATCTGGGTGGGGCTGGCCCTGCAGAGCTGGCTGTTTGCTTCACCCTGTTAGTGCAACCTAGTGGCCACACATGGCTCTCCAAGAAGCAGCATTTGCCCCCAAAGTGAGAGGGCTATTATCCACCCTATGTGCATAGGCTCTTTCTAGTTCTCAAAACTTGGCCATTTACAAAGTGGATAGATTTCTGAGGCTCAGAGAAACTGGGAAACTTGGGAGGGATTACACAGCCTATAAGTGGCAGAAGCAGGACAGACTCAAGACAGTCTTAGAAGTGTAGAGAGCATCAGTGAAAAGTGTCTTCATTTTTCCCAAAGCAGAAACTGAGGCTGAGCTTGAATCCAGGGCCTGTAGCTGGATGCTCTTCTTGCCTTCTAGAACCCTACATGAGAGCACACAGAACCTTAAGGAATCAACCTGTGGAAGATGCCCCTGGATGAGGGGGTCCTTCTCCTTTTGGGGTCATGGATGCCTTTGTGAATTGGACCAAAGTTCTGGGCCTCTTCTCTGGCAGAAGTTCCACATGCATGAACACATCGCCTCTAGTGGACTTCCTGAAGTACACCCACGTCCCCAGACCGGCTCAGTGAGCCCCTCCACTGGCCTGAGGAGTATCTAGCAGACGGGGGCCAAGCCTCGGGCCCCTGTGTGTGCAGCACATCTGTTAGCTGAATGCCTGATGCCCAGGCTCAGCTCCCAGGGCCAGGTCAGCTCTGTCTACTCTTCCGCTTCTCCCCAAAAAGAGAAGTGGCCCTGTTTATGGGAGATGGTTTACAGACACACAGTGCATCTGCCTCACTAGGCATCCTAAATTCTATCCTGAGATGGAGCTGGCCACCAGAAAGCATCATAACTGGACTGTGATGTCCTCCAGAAATTGCCTTCAGAGTGGAATTTTAATGTTGTATTCCTGGCTTTCATTAAAGGTCAAAAGCAGCCAGATGAAATCTGTTATTGAATTTGCTATAAAAATATTATTGAGGAAACTGTCTTCTCCATTACTAAAAACTCCCTAGATAAAGCCCCACGGGAAAAACTTCTAGAATTTAAGGCTAAGCATCTGCTTCTACAACAGGCTATTATGCCGTAGATCAGTATGCAGTCATTAACACAGAGTTTTTTGAAAAGCATTTAGTAGTATGAGAAATGTTCATGAGTTTTTTCATGTAAAAAAAGTAAAACTCAAATGAATGCTTTCAATAAGATTACAATGTTGCAAGTGCAGATATGCATAGAAAGAAGACAAGATGCTTTGTTAGGTTTAATTGGTGAGCTAACGATTTTTTTTTGTTTTCTCTTTATTATTATTTATTTTGTTTTGTTTCGTTTTGAGATATCTTTCACATACCATAACATTTACCCTTTTCCTGACAGGTAATTTTAATTGTTTATGCTTGCTTGACTTTTCCAGATTTCAAGAATGAATGTGTATGACTTTGCTAATTAAAAAAAAAAAAGGAAACACTAAATGTCCTTTATAACAGAAGATGTCAGTAACTTGTTGGGAATTTTTTATTTTCCTAGTTAATAAATGCAAAAGTAGTTTAGCTTTTGGAAGAATCTATGTCCCCCCCTGAGCCACAGCTGCATCATCTTTTCACTTTCAGAGAATAATAATTGGGTGACTGACCAGAACCCAAGGGGAATTCAGCTCTAGAAACAGGGTGGCTGTCTCTGCCCGAGGTCCTTCCCTCCCTGATGCTGACTTTCCACTCCTATCCTGACTGTCCCGGCTCTCATTTCATGTTTCTCTATCATGCCACCTCTGCCATTTTCTAGTAAACTTGACTTCCCTGTGCCCAGTTTCTTCACCTGTAAAGTACAGATGATAACAATACCTGCCCCATAGGATCATTGTGAAGATTAAATAAATAAAGACACATAAAGCACTTAGCCCAGTGTCTAGCCCATAGCAGGTGTTATACAAATGTTAGCACGGGTTGTAGAAAGAGCTGGGGCAGAGAAGCAAGCAGAGGGGTGCACTAGCAGAGACTGATTAAACTCTGGGGGTGGAGGCTGAAAAAAGCAGCAGCATTGTGGGCTGCCCTGGGCCAGGAGGGCCTGACTTTGGCTTTGGCTTCCCTCCCTGCCCCCACCAGAAGATCTCAGTGGGAAAACACAGGTTCTGGTCCCAGCTAGAAGGGCCTCAGACTGAGTGGGCTCTGAAGGGGGCCACAGACAAGATCCCCACATCATCAAACCAACCCCGCCACCTACCCTAACCCTCCCCCATCAGCCGGCAAATGCAGGATCTCCATCACTCCCAACTGGTTCAGTGGCCAGAAAGTGCTTTCTTGGCTCTGTCTAGGATCCTCTGCTCTGAGGCTTGCCACCCACTTCCCCAAGACAAGGCCTATTTACCTGAGTCCATCTAGCTCCGTTTTTAGCCGCTTCCGCTCAATCACCAGCCCCACAGTGTTAGCAAACCTCTGTGGAGAGTGGGGGACCCCAGCAGGCAGGAGGAATATCTACAGTGGTGGGGACAAAGTGCCAGTAAGGCTGCAATCTCCCACAGAGACCTCAGTGCCCGCAGCATCCTGGGCCTCCCAGTTCATCCACAGGGTCCAGCCCAGCCCGCCTCTCTGCCCAGCCTATCACTCAGAACCGGAGGGAATGTTGGGCAGTGCTAATGATGGGGTAGCACAGAGGAAGAAGTGCCCAAGGATGGGGCCGGAGCTGGTTGGGATGACAGGAAGGCAAGAGAAGGCAGGAGGACAAGACCTCGACCAAAGCCAGGATGAATGGCACAGTGGGTTCCTGTTCTGGCAGCCCTTCGCCCCCCTGCCCCAGGCCCCTCGGGCCCAGCCTCACCTCTCCCTGCCGAATGACCACATCCTGGTATTTCCCTTGTTCCAGGACTCGGAGAACCATGTCGCCCTTCAGCTGATAAAACACCTGTGGGACAGGACAGCAGACAGGGTTGGATCCTCCCCACTCCCTCTTCCAGCTCCTTAGCCTGAGTTCTGACTGAGAAACCTCAGAAAGTTCCTAAAGGCTGTGAAGTTTATAAGCAGCTCTGTCACTCCTGCCCTGAGGCCCCAACCTCCTCTGGCACATGCCACAGACAGAAACACTGGTGACATACAAGGATCACATCTTGACATGCAAGTGATGACCAAAATACCCAGGACACAACAGTTGGTGTGTGGCTTGGGGGCAGGAGCCTGGCTGAGATGCTCACTGGAGAATGCAGTGACCCTTCAGGGAGGTAAGGAGAACCACCCACACACCAGGGGTGTATCCCAGGGGCTGTGCAAGCCCCTGTACATTATCTGAAATCTTAACAACCTCCAAAGGTACTACTAATGCAGAAAAAAAAAAAAAAAAAAAAAAAGGAAAGAAGAAAGAAAGAAAGAAAGAAAGAAAGAAAGAAAGAAAGAAAGAAAGAAAGAAAGAAAGAAAGAAAGAAAGAAAGAAAGAGGCTCAGAGAGTAAAGCGATTCTCTTAAGGTAACAAAATCTTGGCATCACAGTTTGGACCTAAGTCTGCATGTAGCTCTGGAGCCTATTGGCTCTTCTGGCCATGGTGATGCCCTGGTACGGGGCAGGGCTGTGCCTGTCTAAATCCTTCTGGAAGTCAGCCATGTAGATGGTGGACTCAGTGATGCTGGAAGCTGTGGGGAAGTGAGCACTCACTTCCTGCTACCTCCCTGGGGTGCGATGGGGTGAGAGGGGGGCTCCTACTGCATTTTCTCTATTCTGTTCTAAGTCTCTAATTAACGTGTTACTGAGCTCACCCTCATGGAGTTGGGAAGAGGAGAGGGCAGACACATTTTCTCTCCACCAGTCACACATTGCACAGGTACTAAAAGCCCCAGCCAAATAGCTGAAGGGGTGTTTTAATAATTATTATTATTATCATCAGGTATGGAGCTAGAGGAGGTAGAGGTTCTTGTCAGCATCTACTGAGAGAAATAAAGCCAAATGGCTTTATGGCCTGCCATGAGGGACAAGTTGACACAATCCTTCTGAAGGGCAATTTGGCAACAGGCAGGAAGAATTTTTCAGAGCTCACCCTCCTGTGGGGTGGCTGGAGGGGTTTCTTGAGAGGCAGAACCTTCGGTGGTAAAACTGAAAAAGCCCAGGACAAAACAAGACAGTGGCCATCTTATACTCTTGCCCTAATAATTCCATCTTTGGGAAAGTGGCGGCAGTGAATCAGAAATGCACCTGCCTTGAGGTGTATGTACATGGCTGTTTCATCACAATGCGTGACAGTTAAAAGCATAGATTCCAGCATCACCTGGCCCTCAGTTCAGCCAGGTCACCGTGTGCCCTTGGTCAGTTCGGTTAGCTTTCCTGTGCCTCTGTTTCCTCATCTATGAAACGACAGTGTCTATTCAGAATGTTGTTGTGAACTCTGTTGGGACACTGTACACAAAGTATCCATGACATAGTTAGTACTCATAAACCTCTAGCTAATATCAGTGATGGCAGGAATGGCAAAATAATGCTAATAACAATAAGAGGGGAAATGTCACTATTTTATGATAGAGTCGAAATATGAAACACTATGCAGACATTAAAAACTATTTTTGAATAACTGTTAATAAGATGGGAAAATGGAAAATGCTAAAGGTATGTTACACCAAAATTCAAAACGACACCCAGCAGGACTCTAATGATGTAGTAACACACGTGTAAATGCGAGCAGTGTTCACAGTGGTTGGATTCTCTGAGTGGTGGGATTATGAATGAAACATACATTTGGATTTCTTTCATATTTTGCATGTTTTCTACAAAAAATATTTACTTTTATTATTAAAAATAACCCATATAAAATATTTACAATACAGAAGAAAAAACCTACCAGATTCTTTTAGGGAGCAATTCTGCAACCTCACTCCCGACTCCCCCAGCTGGGAGGAAACCTCAGTGTGTGTGAGGGGGTGGGGGTTTTTCCATGTTGGGGGAGAAGAAAGGCCCAGAGAGCTCTAGGGAGGGGACCATAGCTTTTGGGCCTTACAAATATCTGAGAAAACTGGGGTAGGGGTCTGATGGTCTGGGCCAGATTCAAACTCATCAGTGCAGGTATAAGACGTTAGTGGCCATCAAACAAAAACAGAAAAGTGGCATTTTTCTCAGTCATGTTCCCATGCCCAGGGCCTCTGTTGTGTGAGGGACAAGCCTGGCCAGGGGCAGAGGTGCAGATCCAGAACAGCAGAAAATTCCAAACAGCAGAGGGTGATCCAAGAGGAATTATACTCCATTTAGAAGTAAATGATGTTTAGGGCCTATGGCTGGGTAGATTAACTGTCCTGGATGGACAGATATTAAATTGACTCTGGCTTCTGGGGTCCAGAAAGGCCTTACAGGCAGAGGAAGCCGGAAAGGGGCTGGGGGTGCAGAGAATCAATGCATATTAAGAACCTACTGTGAACCAGGCTCTGTGCACACACTATGCACATTCACGAGGCACGGCCAGTGTCCCCATGTACCACAAGGAAACAGGCTCAGAGAGATGATGTGATGTGACCTGTCCACGATCACATGGTTGGGAAGCGGCAGACTCCCAGCCAAACCTCCTCACACTATGTGAGGAAAGGACTGAGGGAAGTGGAATATGTGTGGTAGGCAGAGCCAGGGCACCTGAGGGGCTAAGCTCAGCAAGAAGGAAAGTTGGCTCAGTGACTCCCCTTCTCTCATCAGGATAAATTTGGACCTTGGAGCTGGGGTGGCTCCAACAGCATAGTCTGGAGTCTCCCCAGGATCCAGTTGGGTGAGGACAGGTAGGGACAGAGGGTACCAGCCCTCTGCCCTGTGGCTTCCCAGAGCCCGTGGCTGGTATTCTCCTCTACTTCAGGATGGGACCAAGCTGTCACAAACCCACCTCTAACCAAATTTCTCTCAACCACCTGAAGGTCCCTACAGACTGGAGACAGCTGCTTAGGCCAGCCCTCATCTGTCAGCTACCCGGTTAAATCAGGACTTTGCCTGGGTCCCTATGTGGTTCATCCACCAGAGCAGCTTGGGGAAATCCCGAGCGAGGTAGGACATGGGGTAGAGATGGTAGGGGACAAGAAGGGACAAAAGTAGAAAGACAGGAGAAGTGGGCACTGAGACCAGGGCTAACAAGTGGAAACCTATAGAAGACAACATAGGTGGCTTGAAACTGAAGAAGGCAGACAGGATATACTCTGCAACCTGTCTGGTCTCTCACACCGTGGTCACTCCCAACCTAATCTTGTCTTCTCTCCACAATTTTGCATTTCCCTGCTGTTTTTTGTCTTTTTTTTTTTCTTTCTACAGAAAAAAATGGTCTCCTGTGAGGTGAGGTGTGAGAAGAGAGTGGCTAGGGGAGCTCTGGGTCTTGGAAGTATGAGGGGTTGCCTGGCTTTGCTCTGCCAACGCTGCTTTCTGCTGGCCCAGGATCCTCACCCCCACTGTCCCTGACAAGATAGGCGCTCAGTAAATATTTGTTGAGTGAGTAGGGGATAGAGGCTGGTGACCAAGCTGGACTCTGGACCTCCAACCTTAGCATCAATGCCCCCAGGAAGATAGGTAGGGGACCTCCTGATCCTTTGCAAACAGAGGTTTGCAAACAGATAGCTGGGACACACCTGCGTCCCTCCTTTTTCTCTTAATTTTACCCTTATTTGCTTTGGGGTAGGTAGTACAGAAACACAGTCCAAAATTCAAGGTACAGAAGGGTATGCAGTAGAAATTAAAATTTCCCCCTTCCACCTGCCCCATCCCATGCCAATAGCTCCCAGCAACTGATGTGTCTTGTGCCCTCTAGACAAGGAGGGGCCCCCCAGGGCCAATACTCACCAGACAACTTGGCTCCTGGGACCAGAGTGGAGCACCCAGGTCCCTCTCAGGGTTTGGGCCTCATTTTGGAGGCCAATCTTGCATATTAAGGTTTACAGGGAGGAGAGCAGGGCATCCCACCTAGAGCATGGACAGCCCCTGTGTCCAGGGGGTGATGCCAACAGCTAGAGCCTCTCACACTTTCAGTGGCCAGGCTCTTTCTGAAGATGGAGCTGTCAAAGGTGCCTACATCTTCCAGGCAACAGTATTATCCTATGATTTTGGTTGATCTCCCTTCACCCATCAGCCAAATGACCACCCCATCTCCTATCCATAGGCTCTGGACTTGGTGAGGGAAGTGAGTCAGAAGTGGGGCAGTCCGCAGGCCTACCTCCTCACCCTCCTCGATGTGGTAGTCCTTCCTGATGTTGGGGCCCCCAACGAACATGACTTTGAGCTGCTCCTGATGCCTGCAATAGATGAAGTGGGAGAGGTGCTAAACCTGTTCATGAAAGAAAACAAGAGTGGCCTGTTGGGAGTCCTGAAAAAAGCCTGGGTACATCTGGGAGAGGTAACATGACTGTTTCTACACCATTGTCCCTGTTGGTGTTTGACGTTTGTCCCCTTCTACTCTCATCCCAGGGTGCCCATGAATATCTAAGAGTGGCAGTGTCAGTCTGAGACTGGATATGTGCCTATGTCTTTCTGTATCTGTGTCTTGATATATTTGTGTGTGTGCGTGTCCCTCTGTGTGCATGCCCCACATCCTCTGACTCAATAGGGGAATGGCGTGGTGGTGGGTCTATCGCTTCATCAGTCAGGATCCCTGGGCTGTGCTAAAGATCTTTACATGCAGGAGAGCAAACTAAAGGCTCCACTTCTTACAGAGGTAAAATGACCTTTATCTCCCTCCTCATCCCCTCAACCCCCAGAGCTGTCTGATTATGAGACTGTCTGTCCCCCCAAAACTGTTGGGCTTAAAGCTGTGAGGCACTTGGGGAAAGAAGTAGAAGGGGGAGCTGGGTGCAGAGGCCCTGAGACGAGAAACAATGGGGGTCCTGGTGGTGTGGGAGTGGTCTTGGGGAGTGATGGAGAGAAGGCTGGATCGGGATGGCAGACCAGGTCACCCTGGACCTGGAGAGCTCAGCTAAGGAATTTGGTCTTGGCCTGAGGGACGCCAGGGGGCCTAGGAATTTTTTTTCTTTTTTAGTTATTTTTACCGAGATATAATTTAGGTAGTATGGAAAGTTCTATCTGTGTGTGTGTGTGTGTGTGTGTGTGTGTGTGTGTGTGTGTGTGTGTGTCCTCGCACACTCACATGCACGCACCTGCCAGGAAAGAGGAGAACTGGAAAGAGCAATACACCAAGATCTCCCCACTGGGATGACCCTCTGACTTCACTCTCTGCCGGTTTCTTCCTGGACAAGAGTGGGGCTCTATGACTTGGCTGTCCCCAGAGGTAGGTTCTACTGCAATTCTGGGGAACAAAAAACCACCCTCCCCAAACTTAGGAGCGTCACTGGGGGTGGGAGGGCGGTTTCTCAGCCGTGGGGGGCTACTATCTGTAGCTCTCCTAGCCTCAGCTCGCCCAGCCATCCTCTGAAATCAAGGTCACGATCTCCACGCAGAGTCGCCAGAAGAGGAACAAACCAGGGTGGTGGGACCGGGACGGCTCTCTCTGACCCTCCTCCCTTGAAGACCCCGTGAGGATGACAGCCCCTCTTCGACAGGCTTCTGGGTCAGGGAAGTTGGAGCAGGGGGTGGCGGGGTGCGGGGTGCAGATGCAGGCGGCGGCGGCGGCGCGGAGGGGCGCGTGCCTGGGACTCACAGGAGCTTGTTGCAGACGGGGGGCAGGAAGGCGTCCCGGTTCTCTTCCACCCAGGTCCTCACGCTCACCGGCTGCTGCATGGCTCCCCGGGGAGCCGCGCGCCCAGCGCGGGCCGGGGCCGTCGGGGCGGAGCACGGCTCCGCCTGGCAGCCTATTGGCCGCCTGGGCGACCAGCATCCGGGCGTCCACGCCCCCTGGACACCAAGGCGTCGGGGCCGGGGCCTCACGTGGTGGCCCCTGTCAGCTCTTGGTCTGAATCTCCCCGCACCTCGGCGCCCCCACCTCCCCTCCAGGCACCTGCTCCGTCCCGCCCCCCACACCCACGTAGGGGATGGGAGTCGGCGTGAGACCCGGGATAGAGAATCCTCCCGGTCCCTCGTCCTCAGACCTCCCGTCGGGATCCCAAGGGAGCTCGCGAGAAACACTGCGATGGGAGCAGGCGGGTCTGGGAACCCGAGCGGCCGGGGCAGCGCTGCCGGCCTGGCACCGAAGCCGCGATTTCCTCGTCTGCAGCAGAGGACTGTCCGCGCTGCCACCTCCGAGCGGCAGAGCGGCCACCGCAGGCACCGAGTCCTGTCGTCCCCCGTCCGGCCGGTCTACTGGGCGCCCCTGGCGGCCCTCCCCTGGGTGAGGGGCCGCAGGGCGAGGGTCCTGAGGCCCGGCGCCACCCCAGGGACGTAGTCAGGTCCACGCGACACCCGTATGAGCAGTTTCCCAGACGAAGGACCGGGCCCTCGGTGTCCCAGCCCTCAGGAAGCGCGGGGTCCGGGGCTGGGGAGGGCGACGCCCCTGCGCTAGTGATGGTTCCAGACGACATCCTCGCCGGGGGCGGGGGCGGGGGCAGGGCTCGCACTCCGCGCCGGAGCGCCCGTAGGGCTCCGGCACCTGCTGCGTGGGCGGGAGGAGGAGGGACCCGCGGAGCCAGGAGCCGCGGGCCCGGCGGTCGTCGCCCGCCCGCCCCTCCCGCTTCCCGACTCGGAACCCTGAGCCAAACCGCGCGTGTGTGCGCAGAGGGCGGGGTGGGGAGCTGGTGGGTGGGGGGAGAAGGAAAATAGCTCAGACTAGGACACCAGAATCCAGATTTTAGAGTTCAAGAAATGTGAAACGCCTCCAGTTCTGCTCACACCCACCTTCCTGCCCCCTCCTTGCTGTCGTGGGGTAGGCTGGAGTTCTCTGCGCCCTCAGACACGGGGACGCCCCCGCGTAAATCAACACCCAGACTCGCAGGAAACAGGATTCCCACCCAGCCCTCTGGGACACACCCGCCTGTGTCCTCTCAACTCCCACCCCATTTCCCCCTTTCTCCTTTTCTCCCTCTTTTTTCTTTGTAATTATGTATTTAGAACTTTTTAACTGAGCATTTCTTTCTAGAATATTGTTTAGAACCAAAACAATTCAAACCATATTCCTATCTTTCTCATCTACAAGTAATCAGAGGTTATGTAAGCAGTGACACACGAAACACCAAGGATCTGTGATATGTTAGGTATGGATGTTTGTTAAATGGATGATTGGGTGGGTTGGTGGATAAAGGCATGAATGGATTCACAATAAAAAGGAAAATCATTTCAGCCCAACAGATGTTCTGTTACATAATACAAAGAAAAGAATGATAGTTACCCTGCATTTTAATCTATCAAGTCAAATAACGTAAATAATTGAGACCACAGGTGGATGTTTGAGGTCTGAATTACCCAGAGGAATCCTAAACACAAGCTAAATAATCTGCTGTATGGTCACTGTCACATCTGCCCTCTGGTTTGTGCCGTGTAAATAAATCACCATGTCTATTTAACTGGCTTGGATGTGGGCCACCATTTGAAAGCATTCTGGGAATAGTCTTCTGCCTATTCTTCCGGTTTACCGTTTTTCTATTAAGTAGATGTATTCTTCGGTTCAGCTCATCTATTGAGTTTTAAATTTCAATGGTTTCATGTTTCTATTTACAATTTTTAATTGGTTCTCTCCTACAACTGGCTGTCTTGATTTTATGGATGTGATACACTCCCTTCTTTTTTCAAGGGAACTATTTTAAACTGTAAACTATCAGTGAAGATAATATTAGCTGCTGAAACCTGGAAAAAAAAGAACTTACCCCAAACTCACTTCTCATTCTTATGAAGTACAGTGGGGAGGCAGCACCACATCACCCCTGATTTAGGGACCTGATTTGACAGAAGTTGACACAGGATCTTGTCTGCTTCATCATGTATCTTCCAATATCACCCTGGGCATTGAGATCCAGCAGGCAGAAAAAGGAAAAGAGAGAGTGGAGGTACTTATAGGCCAGACCTGGCCAGAGTGGTGTACACATGTCTGTTTACATTCCACTAGCTGAAATTTAGTCAGTGGTTTCGCCTAACCTCAAGGGAGTCTGGGAAAGATCTGGCTTGTCTCTCTTTGATGATATTGGTTTTCCTCAAATGTTTAGTGATCTTGTGCAAAGTCACCTTTATGGTTGACATTCTTTGTTCGGCTGCCTCTGTTTGCACAGCCTACTGAGGGAAAGGTGAGAGTTATACTTTGTGCTATTTTCAGAGTGTGGGTCGTCAAGATCTGCCACAAAGTAGTGTATCTCGGCAGCTGGTCTTCTTGGTTAGGGCACTCCCAGTTTCTACTGAGTGACTCTAGCCACCCCAGGCATTGCCTTGTCTCTCTGCTCTACACTCCCACATTCATTGCTCCCTCCCACCTGGAGCAGACATCCCATCACAGTTGCCTGAGCTATGAGAAGGGGTGCTGCTTCCTGCTCCTGCTTCAGTGCCCCAGCAAATTACCTAAATAGTTGTCTCTGGACCCCTTCCTACATGTTCATTTCCCTTGGGTGCAAAGTACCCTAAGGGCTGCTCCCAGTAGCATTGGAAAGACTCTTCTGGGATAGTCTACGCATTGTGGGCTGAGATTTCCTTCTTCAATCTAATTTTGCCTTCTTTTAGTCATTCCTTGCTGGTTCAGTTCCAGGTCTATTAAGAGTTCTTCTTCCTGTGTGTTAGTGTATTTTGGTATCATTTATTTTATATTTATATGTTTCATTTATTGGATTTGGTATTTAACATTTCTGAAACTGCAGGACTTTTTCCTAAAGTTGCTGCACTATTTTATATTCCCACCAACAGCGTGTGAAGGTTCCGATTTCTTATCCTCACCGTGGTTTGCTATGGTCTGCCTTTTTGGCCCCCACACTTTTATACTCTCAATCCCTTACTCACTTCTCTGGGAACTCAATGGAAACTTTGAGAAACTCTTGACATTTGGACCTGCTTCTACTTACCACTACTTTCCTTAGCTAGTTTCCTCTGGGATCAGAGTGCAGTGTGAGGTCTGAGGAGCCTAATTACAACAGCAGTAACACCCTCTCTGGTTACCACTTACTGAATGATTACTACATGGCAGACTGTGCCAATCCCCATACGTTCTCTCATTTAATCTCCATATACAGATTAGAAAACTGAAACTGAAGTTCAGAGTATTAACAAGCACCCACAAAGGTCCCTAGCTGGTAAGTAGAATTACCAATGTAAAGAAACCGTGCCCAACTGGCATCAAGGCCTGTGCTTTTCCCACTGTGACATAGTGTTTCTTTTTAAAGAGTTCTACCCCTGATTGACTCCAATGGTGCTGCAGTGTATGGTGGTATTGGAGGGCTAGGGATTTGGTTCTAAAGTGAATAAAACAAAAGTTGCATATAGTTAAAATCAAATTAGAAAATTCTTTATATCACATAAAGTATAGTCTGCAGTAATTCTTAGAGGTGAAAGCTTAGGAACCATTGGCCTAGCAGAACCAAAGGAGGCAATAAAAGGAAAGTCTATGTGGCAGATGCCTGGACATTTGGTCTGGTCTGCTCTTAAGATAACACATTTCTTGATGAATAGAGGATGGGTAGGTTGTTCTCAAAACATTCATGTATGCCTGCAGGGTTACTGCATTCTGTATGATATTAAGCCCTTTGTGCCAGTTATTAAGTTACTGTCTCTCAACTTCAAACTCATTTTCTATACTCTGCATTGTTCTAAAGGCCTGAGATTTTGCAAATTCCATTTATGCTGTGCCATCTGGTTCTAGCAGGCCCTCCAAAACGGAGGTAATAGAAGGAGGCTGCAAGGATGAAGGAGTAAGAAGAAACTTGCTCCTTCCTGATTGCTTCCTGTCTGCCTGTGGTTCCTGGGCTCATTGCTTTGGTTTCTTCCCTTAGCAGTTTTCTAAATCCAATATGTAGTTTCCCAGTTCTTTCAGAATCAGCTTTAAAGTGACTTCAGCAGAAATACCAATACCCGAAGTTGGCGTGCCCTTTCAATTCTGTAGAAATCCTACAATTTCCAAATTTTAGTAATTCAGTTTCTTTTTAGGTTCCCTCAGCTCTAGGGGTGGTAGCTCCTTCTTACAGTTGCTAGTTCTGTGATACTGCAGAATTCTTTTTTTTTCTTTGACTTTTTAGTTACCAATTTTTTTTTGTTTTTAATATTTTATTTTTTTAATTTTTTTCCCTCCCCAAGTTACCCAATTTTAAGCCTAGTTAATGGTTCTCTGTATTACATTCTCTTTGTTAAATAATGGTTATGGTTTCTGTCTCCCATATTTTTTATAAGCTTAATTCTTTATATTACAAGATTCATTTATGATTGTAATTTGCAACTCAGGGAGGGTTATGTTCTAAAATCAGGACATCAAATTGTAAAAGCGGTTGGTCCTCCAATATACTGCTTCTTTAATGTGATCAAAGGTGGCTGTTTGGCCATGGGATGGAGCTTACAACCTCAGCTAAGACCCTACTGGACAGGGTAGGACAGCTGAGGAGAAAGTCATTCATCTGTGCTGTGGTCACTGTCAGCTTTTCAGGACTTTCCACAAATAAAACAGGAAGTTTATGTCTCCCTGTCACCTCACAGGCAGAAGAAACTTGGGGAGACATTTGTAGGCCAGCTCTGTAATGAGCTTTCAGTTTAGTTGATATATCAGCTACATTTCCATTTTCTCTGGCTCCTGGGCAGTGTGGGCTCTCCCCCCACCCTTCCCTTTCCTCCCTCCATCTCCCATGGAGATAATCTATAGCTCCATGGTCCTCTTTCCCCTCTGTCAGAGGCCACTGAATGCTACCTCCCTTTAATTCGCTCTATTTTAGATACTCCCCACCACCCCACTCCTGTGGTATCCCCCTCATTCTTTCTGGCATGATCCCACACCATGAGATGATGTGGATGAGAGTGGACATATGTGGGCTTTTACGATTTCAGGGTGCTGTGAACAGAGGTCGAGTTTGGCGTTCTCGTAGCCCAAGTGTTATAGAGTAATTCAAATCTGCTATCTACAGATGAGGAAACTAAGAAATAGCAGCTACTCCTTCAACTTAATAAAGAACATAGTCAAAACTCCCAAAAGATAAAACAAACAGAAGAAAATCCAATAAAATGATGGACTAAAGATATGAACAAACATTTCACAAAGATATACAAATAACCAATAAGCACATCAAAAAATGCTCAACATCATTAGTCACCAGGAATATAGGAATAAAATCTACAATGAGATACTATTACACACTCAGCAGAATGTCTAAAATTAAAAAGACTGGCAACACCAAGTCCTGACAAGGATGTAGAACAATTGGAATACTCAGCATTGCTGGTGTGAGCAAAAAAAAAATGGCAAAATTACTTTAAAAAGAAGAGTCTAGTAGTTTATTATAAAACTAATCATGGAGCTTTATCAAAATTAAAAACTCTGTGCATCAAAAGACACAACCAAGAAAGTAAAAGGGCAACCCACAAAATGGGAGAAAATATTTGCAAATCTAATATTTGCAAATCTAATAAGGGATTAATAACCAGAATATATAAAGAACTACGAAACTCAACAACAAAAATGAAACAACCTAATAAAAAGATGAGCAAAAGACCTGAATAGACATTTTTCCAAGGAAGATACACAAACGGCCAATAAACACATGAAAAGATGCTCAGCATCACTAATGACTGGTGAAGTGCAAGTCAGAACTACGAGATACTACTTCACACGCATTAGGATGACTAATTACTCAAAAACCCCAAACAAGCATAAACTACGTGTTGGAAAGGGTGTGGAGAAACCCTTGTGCATTTCTGTTAGGAATGTAAAATGATGCAGCCACTGTGAAAACCAGGAGGGTATTTCCTCTAAAAAATTAAACAGAATTACCATATGATCCAGCAATTTCACTTCTGGGTATATATCCAAAAGAAGTGAAAGCAGAAACGTGAATAGATATCTGTGCACCTATATTCATAACAGTATTATTCACAATAGCCAAAAGATGGAAGCAACTTCAGTGTCCATTGACTGAAGAATGGATAAACAAAATGTGGTATATACATACAATGAAATATTATTTGGCCTTAAAAAGGAAGGACATTTTTACACATGCTACAACATGTGTTGGAAAAACTTTGAAAACATAATGCTAACTGAAATAAGCCAGACCCAAAGAGGCAGATATTGTATGATTCCATTTATATGAGATACATAAAAGAGTCAAATTTATAGGGACAGGAAGTAAGATATTGGGTGCCAAGGACTGAGTGGAGAAGGGATGGGGAGTTATTGTTTAATGGGTACAGATTTTCAGTTTGGGATGACATAAAAGTTCTGGAGATAGATACTGGTGGCGGTTGTATAATAATGTAAATGTACTTAATACCACTGAATTGTACACTTAAAAATGGTGAAAACGGCAAATTTTATGTTATATATATTTTACCGCAATAAAAATGCTTTAAAAAACTATATACATAAACTTACCTTGTGACCCAGCAATACCACTCTTGTATTTACTCAAAAGAAATGAAAACAACAAGACTGTACAAGAATACTTTTAGCAACTTTCTAATAACTTCAAACAGGAAATAACCCAAGATCTTCATTAATAGGAGAATGGCTAAACCAACTGTGGTGTATCTGTGTAAAGGAATGTTATTGAAGCCACTGACTGAGTTGCTGGCTAAGCAGAGATATGTTGTTTCACTCCAGTTCCTATTTTTCTGAATCCCAATGGGGTGAGCTTTCCTAGTCATCCCCAAATTTTGACTTAAGGATAGCCTCGAGTGTTATTGAAACTGTTGAGGTCCATCGCTGCCTCTGTTAAGACTTCCTTCCTCCTCTCAAAGGGAAGACTCCATCACTATTTATGCTCAGTCTCTAAGACCGGACATCCTGTACCTGGTCCAGTAGCTTTGGGTTCGGTTCACCTGTTGCTAGAACTGACAGAGGAACTACCCTATCTTCTCAGCAGGAGGGCTTGGGGCAATCGAATACCCCAGCATAGGGTCCCAATTTCCATCTCTCTAGTGATCCTCGTTCCGTATGGTCTTTCCTATATTTCAAGTTAGGACCTTTTGGCTACCATCACTCAGGGGCTCTGTGAGTCCTGATTAGTGCTTCTCTTGAGGGTAACTTCTGAAAGCCAGGCTCTGTCACGGGTCTTCAGTGGCAGATTGACAACTATTCTCTGTATAGTGTGGACTGCAACGGCTCTTAAGTTACACAATCTATATTTCAATCCCAGCTCTACCTCTTACTTAGATCACCTCACTGTGCCTCAGTTTACTCATCTATAAAAGGAAATAATAATGCTATTATTAACTTCAAAGGGTTCATGAGAATTAAATTAATTAAAAAGGTGTAAAGTTCTGAGAACAATGCCCAACACATGGCAAGCACTCTGTAGCATGTTATTTTTACCTACCTACCACTATGTTCTCTATATTCTTTGAAAGATTTTGTTTTCAAGTGACAAATGAAAGAAACAATTAATGCATTCCGTAGCAGCCAGGTTCCAGTCAGGAGGCAAAAGACACACTAGTAATTTGGGGAGAATGTAATAAAAAGAACTGTTAACTAGTAAATGAGAATTAACTACTAAGAGGGGTAAATAGAATTCTAAAGAATACAGGAATAACGCATAAAGGGAGCAGCCACTACCTCCAGGTAAACCCACGGAAGGAATAAACTTGGAAATGGCCCTATCTCCCTGCCAAAACTCATTGGTGAGGGCGTGGTGGTGGCCCACAGGATGGCAGAGAAGTTTGCTGAGGTGCTGCAGGCTGGGGTGGGCAAGGAGGAAATTGTGCTGGGTGATGGCAAAATCTTGCTGGGAAGCCGCCCACTGGCAGCTGTGCTGTAGGAGCCAGGAGAAAAGCTCTGGAAATAAGAAGAGAAGCCCCTTCAGTGTTCTTATAGCACCTTCCACAGACAAGGCCTAACCATGGCATGGGCTGACAGGATCACAGCAGGAGAGAAAGGTATATTTGGAGGAAAGAAGCACTAAGCAGTACAAAGAGGGCTATGATTAAGGTGGCCATGTGTTCCTTGTTGTTACAAGGAATGCTTGGTGAGCTAGTAGTATTACCAGTGCCCCCTTTCACTTTCAGAAACCTCCCTATTTGGAGGATAAATTGAGTGGTCACACCAATTCTTGACATATCAGCCTCTATCAAACTATTTCCACCTATAGTAGCTAGAAATACAACACACACGCGCACACACACACACACACACACACACACACACACACACACACACACACACACCACCTGCTTCAAGGCCATGAAGAGCTACCAAGGAAATCCAGGGGTTGAAGGGCCAAGATTTCAGAAAGAAGTGCCATGAGGTGAGTGTGAAACCCTGAGCTTCTTCCTCCTTGAAGTGTTGGCTAGTTCCTAAGTGGAAGAAATTAAGGGGCTGAACACAGCTGAGCAGAAAGCACTAGTTCTCAAGAGTAACATATAATTTTAAAACAATGTGTATCTGAGTCTATCTAAAAGAGCTCTTTTAACATGTATAGAAAAACAAGTCTAAGTGTTAGGAAAGCACAGCATCACAGTCAAAATGGCATTTTTTTTTCTTAGTGGTACATGTTACAATTTAGGATATCTTAAATTTGATGAAATATTGTATATTTGTTCACATGAATGAGTGTCTCTACAGGAGAAATTCCTAGAAGTGGAACTGCGGAATCAAAAAAATATATGCATTTAATAAATTCTGCTAAACTGTTTTAAAAACAAAACAAAATTGAACAGTGTCCATTTCTGCATACTCTTACCAACATTGGATGTTACCAATCTTTTAATGTTTTCTTATCTGATAGGCTTTCACCAAGTCTTCATTGTAGTTTCAGTTCAAAGGAATCTGTGCTCCTCAGATTATCATCATGCTCCATTTCTGTGTGTGATTGGTTCAGATCTGCATCATATTTCCCTAGAGTTAGGCCATAGGGACCAGCACGTCCTTGTCCTCCTAAGAGAAAATAAAGGGTCACTTCCCCAGGTTGTGCTGGTGAGGAATATGAACTATCAGGATAGGAAGGGATCTTAGACTCTGCCAAATCCCAGGAATTTTGAAAGGCATTCAAAGTGGTCTGCACTGTCTCAGGTGGCAGTTGCATCTTTTACATTTCTATTTAGAAACATAGCAATTAAAATAATTCTTCAGACAACCTCTTGCTCCATTAAAATAGGATCACTTTGGGAGTCTCTTGATATTAGCTGAAAACATAAAAACTTGGCTGAAGTAAATAAAGACCATACAATGAAAATTCTGCAAATTTGACTCAAGATGATCTTTATCCGCTAGATGTACAAATTGCATTCAGCTGATTTAAATGTTTATCTGGCTCATCCTCATGTCTCTTGTATGTCGGAGACTAAAGGCAAAAAGAGAAATTATAGTGACTATTATGTTCAATTCAGCCTTTCAGTATTAGGAATAAAGACCAGCCATACCCAGGTCATCTATTTGCAAAACAGTGCTTGCATATAGCAGTCTGAACCCTTACATTTTGTCTCATCATTTAGACACAAAAACATGAAGGCAACAAAAGTAAACCAGTTTTCTTATTGTAGAAAGCATAAATTCCATTCATTTTAGAAGTTTTTGTCTATTTTTGATGCTACAAATCATTGAACTTCATACACTTTAATATATATTTTTACCAACATCAAATCTATGTTCTTTTAAAATTTGTTAAAAACCTCTGGTAGCAGAGGTTTATATTTACACAATTAATTTAAAGTAAATTAAACATTTTATGGTACATAGTAAATGGAAAAGGTTGAGACTAGTCTTTTTGTATTCTGAGTATTACTCAAGATTGTTTAAAAATCATACATATATCTAAAATAAGTTTTAGTTTAAAAATCACTTCTTTATTAACATCATGCAAATTTTAAATGATTAAATAATCTCAAGATGCTGGCAAAAGGAGTTCTCCAATCAAAATAGGCTAGACTGCCCTTATCTGGTCTAGATCCCAATTTATAGATGAGGAAACTGAGGCCCAGAGAGGGTAAGAGACTTACTTAGAGTCACACATCCAGAGAAGGCCACTGCTCTGACTTTTAAACCATTTCTCTTCAGACTCAGTCTGTATGAAGTTAAGTGATTTGAAGGTTTCAGGAGACTTCTTGCTGGAATATCCCTCTGATAACAGACTTTCTGACACTGCCTCCTTCCAGACTCAGCATTGTGTTCACTGATTTCCTCCTTCAGAACCTCTGTTTCCCTGGGGACTAAGCTATTTCAGTTTCCAAAGGTTCTGAGTTGCTGCCTTTCCCTCACACGAAACCGAAATCAGTCATTATCTGCTGAAATCCATAAATGACCCTGCAGAGTGCGAAAGGAAGGTGGACCACCAGGGGCCAACTTTGCTGCTCACAGTTCACCCGGCAGGTTCTACCTGAGGAACTCAGGAGGGAGGAAGAGCAGACTTGGCAAATGCTGGATTCGAGAAGACACCGTGTTTGGGTCTACAGTTTACTTTCTTGTTTATCACAAAATTAACCCCTTTCAATTTAGGGGGGAAATTATTCTCAGTCTGGGGCAAACCATGCATTTACCTTTACAGCCTGTTTCAATTTTTGAGACTTATTTTGAAGTTTCATTCTGTTGTCCTCAATTTATCATAGATGCTCCTCAGAATGTTCCAAGGACCCCTAATCCTGGCATGTTGTAAATAGCTCTGCAGGGAGTGGCATCTTGCAGGGGTATTGAGTACCTTTTTTCTGAGCTTTTGCTCTGGATGTGTCTCTCAGTTTAGAACACCACCTGGACGGTCTTATCTACCTTTCTCAGGATAACCCAGTCTGCACATGACGTTGAGCTTCCTAATGCCACCGTCTTCAGGAGGCTCTTGCCTTACACAGAACCTGTTGCTGTCTCCTCAGTGTCTGCCTGATCACCATAATCTCTTCCGCTCAAATTTCAAGGCTTTCTACAGTTCTACTGCTGACACTTATCACACTAACATAACCTGTTACTGTGGGCAAGGAACTATCAAGGTAGCTACTTACATGATCTTTATCCTACCCCAACAATTCCTCATCAACTATTGGCATAGCTGTTTGCTCTTCTGGCTCTTCCAGGAAAGCAGAGGTCACCAAACAGGGTGGCCAACATGCTAACAAGGTCACAGCAGACAAGCCAGTGAGACAACCATGTGATGGGCACTTGGTGGAGGTGGCTGCATCTACACTCCTTCCTGGGGGATACAGGTTCCCTGCGGAGTTATCAATTACAGTAGGCACAGAGCCTCACCCGGCCCCCCCACCCCAAATGTTTACATTTCAAATTCTTTTGAAATCAGAAGGAAAAAAATGAATGTAATGAGAAATCCAGCTTGGATTGTATTTGTCTTTATTTTGCAGTAGTAACATGTTTAAAGTTTTTAATTGAAAAATCAGTCACAGTTGACATACAACATATTAGTTTCAGATGTACAACAAACAGATTGTTTTCCTTTTTTCATGGAGGGGCCTCGGGAAGGTGACATTTTGTTTTATTTTTTAAAGGACGCGGATATGCAGATGCTTGTCCGTGACCTCCGTTGTTTTCCGTGTTAAAACTAGTTCTAACGTGAAACCGAACGTGCTGCGGCCCCGCCTAACTCGCCGGGCCCGGCCGGCATCCCCGCCAGGGCCTGGACCGTCACGGAGTCGGTGGACACGACGAGGACGGGGCCTCCCGCCAGGGCGGCCCCGGGCGCCCCTCTCGGCCGCCGAGGAGAGCCTTGGGGTGCGCGGCTCTGACGCCCAAGCCCCGCCCCGGCCGGTGTCCGCGGGCGCCGCTCGGCCGGGAGAGGCCGCCCCGGCCCCGCGGCCTGGGCCTCCCCGGTCCCCGGCGGCGCGGGGACCGCTCCCTCTCGGGTCCGCCCAGCTCTGCCCCGCCCCTCGGCCCGCGTCCCGCCGCCACCGGGCTGCGGGGGGCCAGGCCTGCTTCCCGCGGGGTCCGTCCCGGGGCCGCGGCTCCTCCCGCGCCGCGCAGGGAGGCGGCGCCCGTGCGGTCCGGCCCCGCCAGCCCGCCCTGGTCCAGCCCTGGTCCAGCCCGGGGGGGGGGGGGGCTCGTCGCGTTCCCCGCGCTCAGGCCGCCTGAGCCGCCGCGCCGGAGGCCGCGCTGCCGGCCGGTTCCCGCCGGACCGCACGCACCTCGGGGTGCGCATGCTCCGCGCCGGGCCGGGCGGGCGCAAGCCTGAGAGCGCCGCCGCGAAGGCGGCTGAGCGGAGCTCCAGTGGCGCAATCGGTTAGCGCGCGGTACTTATACGGCAGTACGTGCAGAGCGATGCCGAGGTTGTGAGTTCGAGCCTCACCTGGAGCACGACCGTTTTGGAGGCCGGAGACCCCCCTTTTAGCCCCCCGCCCCCAGGACGACCCTCGCCCTCCCCCGAGCCGGCGCAGGCCCCGCCTGGGAAGCCGCCCGCTGCCCCCGCACTCCTCCCCCCCGGCGGCGGCCGGTCCCCGCCGGGTCTCGTCCTCGGCGTGTCCTCTGGTGGCACCCAGGGCCAGGCCAGCCCCCCGGGGTGCGCACGGCAGCCCGCGGGGTGCGGCAGCGGCGATGGGGCGGGCCCCGGGCATCCAGGTCGGAAGGGCCGCGGCCCCGCCCTGTGGGGCGTGCGGAGCTCCCGGCTCCTGCACCCACGAGGCCCCTCGCCCGGGGGGGGGGGAGCTCACGGGGGGCAGCGGCTTCCCCCTCTTTTAACGAGTGATGACGGGTCATCACCCCTCCCTCCGGTCTGCGGAGACCCCCCCCCCCCCGCACACACACACACGGACCGCGGGCCCTTCCTTACCCAGGCGCCTAGGCCTCCCTGGGTGGGTTCGTAGGGTTTGGGGCGCCTCCCTCTCCCCTTCCTGTGCTCCTCCCCGGTGCCAACCTGGAGACAGAGAGCAGGCGTTTTCTAGAAATATCCCACGTGGCGGGTGTCCTTCCATGCATGCCATAAACCCTAGGTGTCTAGGTCCTACCCCCAGGGTGGGGCGAGAAATCTGAACCCCCCCCCCCCCCCGCCACACACACACAACACCGGATAGCCCGCTGGTCTTTGAAGCCGGCCCTGAATATTACTCTGAGGTGCTGGTCTGCTTCGCCAGTGGGTGGATGGGTGCCCCACCTCCCCGGGAGTTGTGGGTGAAGCAGGGGAACACGTTTAGTTGCCGTGGGTGGCCTCCCGGACGCGTTCTCCCCCAAAGAATGATTTTAGTTGTTTTTATGGACGTGCTAGTAGCTAAATCCTGGGATGGAAATACTCCCCGGAGAGGGGGAGGATGGGGCTCTTGTCAAGTCTCCAGAGCTACTAACCCGGGCCCCAGCTTCAGAAAGGGGAACCGCGCCCCTAACAAAGTGTGAGAAAGGCCATCCACTCACCCTGCCTGGGGCCAGCTCTGCACCCAGCCAGTCTGTCACAGGCTGGTCCTCAGCACATGGTGAGAACTCCCTTTTAGAAATCCAGCCTAGGCCTGGAAACAAATATATACCCATTAAAAAAAATAAAAAAGTTTACTTGTACTTTTTTAAAACGGCTTTATTGAGATATAATTTACATACCATACAATTCACCTATTTGAGGTGGACAAGTCAATGGATTTTCGTAGAGCCAGCAACCATCATCAGTTAATTGTAGAACATTTTCATCACCAGTTAATTTTAGAACTTTCATCACCTCAGTAAGAAGGCCTGTATCTTTTAGCATCCCTCTAACCCCCCCACCCCAGCCCTAAGTAACCACTAATCTACTTTCTGTCTCTACACATTTCTGTATTATAGACTTTCATGTGAATGGAATTATAGGTTTTGCGATTTTTTGTGACAAGCTTCTTCCAGGTAGCTTAATGTTTTCAAGATTCATCCATTCCCTACCCTGCATCAGTACTTCTTTTTTTTTTTTATGGTTGAATAATATTCCATGGTATGGATTCTCTCCATTTTTGAATGCTGGAGAAAAGGTTGGCATTTTAAAGAGAAAATTTGCTGAAAACTTTTTAAAAAAGAATTAATTTTAAAATGTACAGCTCATAAAAAAAATCAGACATGCCAACTGTACTTTCTGACCTTCGGAAGGTATTCACTTGCAAGAACTGGTTCAGTACTTCTGAGAGCTGAGCACAGAGCACATTCCCCACATAGACAGAAATAGATGAATGAAAAGTCATTTTGCCCCATTCCTATCCATGCTGGAATCCCTTCTACAAAACTCCAGCTCCTATTTGAAAATGTCTAGTATCAAAATGTCGTCTTTTCACAAGACAACCCATTCCATTTCCTGTCAGCTCTTTCGGTTATAACATTATTCCTCTTATATATTGTTTCTGTCCCTTTAGGTTATTACTGGAATGGTGATGGTTTGGAAAACTATTTTTCTGGTGAGATAGTGAGTTGGGAAGGAAGGATGCTCAATTAGTTGCCTTTACTCTATTTAATTTAGAAATCCCCAGCTAGGAAATTATTACTGAGTTACAAACAAACAGACTCTTGCCAGATTTGTCCAACATTTAAAGTGATAGGATAGGGTTTTTTAAGGTCGAGATGGGCGATAAAGATCAAATCAGAAAATTGTGGTAATATACTTTAAAAACCATACAGTACTATACACATGTAGGGAGGTGGTATTATCATCACCGCAAGACTAGTGGTTTAGACTTGTATATAAAGTATGGTGGCTTCGAGGAGGAATATGGGTAAATATGAGATGAATGAACTTAACTTGGAAGATAGGTTGAAGTTATAATGGATATCTAGCAGGAGAGAAGCCCGACATTCACCAGACTGATGTTAGCTTTGGAGATGGCTTGGATGAAGACAGGTTTATTAAAACTGTGTGTGCTACAAAGCTGGAAGGGAGTGCAAATTCAGTAGGATTTAGAGGAAGAGTAGAGCCAATCCAGACACAAAAGTTTCTGACAAATGACAAGATGCAGTTTGATAGAGAAAATAGTAAGCCCATGTTCCGTTCACAGTTCCATGTGGGGGATGCCTGGCTTGACAGCTGTTTGCATGTAAAGGATCTTGGGATTTATGATGTGCAGCCTCAGTTGTTCCAGCTGTGTGACCCAACTGCTAAGAATGTCAGCCAATTATTAATGCATTACTATATAATGTATGACATGGTGTGAAGTCAGAGGTCACAAAACAGCAATCTGTGGAATAAATCTAGCTTCCAGACAGGTTTTGTTTGGCTTTCTAGCACTTGCAAATGTCTGACTTGCAAAATGTTTAAAATTTTTAAAAAATCATTTGCCTACATACTGGGAGATTTAACTGAAATGTCCCAATTTCAACTTTCTAACGAAAAATCAGAAGAATTGGCCACCTGGGGCCCTTATTCCCACATGGCAACACTGGCTGCCCCTGTTGGATGGGCATGTGATCTTCCCTTTGCCATAGCCCCACCAACGTGGCCAATGCCCAACACAGAGGTGGGTGTCCGCTGCCGCTGCTTCCCCCTCTTGCTTGGCTGTTTTCTTATCCCTTGACTCGTTTCTCTCATTTGTGCCCTACAGACATGGAGCATGTGGCCTCCATGTGGATAAAGGGAGGGAATACTGTTGAACTCTCAGTAGGTCAGAACACAGCCTGAGGGCTGTGCTCTGTATGAACACAGTCTATTTAAAATTCAACAAAACAAAACCCCAGCTCTTTATTATGGAACATGTCAAACACACCCCACAGTAGAGAAAGTAGTATATTTAACCCCATGTATCCATCCGTCACACTTTCAAGAATTGTCAGTGTTCTTTCATCTATCCCGTTTCTTACCCCTGCACCGTCACTGAAATATTTTAAAGGAAATCTCAGATATATTTTAACTTGTAATACTTCAGTATGTATACCCAACGGGTAACCACTTTTTAACAAAATGTAAAAACCACAGTATCATTATTAGACCCAACAAGATTAATAATGCCTCTGCATCATCTAATACCTAGTCTGTTTTCAAAGTTCCACTTACCTGCCTCTGAATGGTATTTTTACAGTAGGTTTTAAAAGCCTTTTTAAATTTATACCAATTCCATCTCTTTCTACTCCCTTTTATGGTATTTATGTGTTGACCTATAGAATTTCCCACAGAATTTGGCTAATTCCATCCTCAAGGCATCCTTTAACAAGTTCTTCATCTCACAGAATGGTTCTTTTATCCATTCACCTGGGCTCTAAGTAAAAAGCGTAGGAGGCAGCCTTCACTGTACTCTTTTGCTCCCACCTATATCTAATCCATCAGCGAGTCTTCCCTCCAAAATGTATCCTGAATCCTTGCAGTTCTCTCCATCTACAGTTTGTCCTCTTCCGCTTGACTCTTGCAGTAGCCTTTTAACTACTTCTACTTCTTGTCCTTCTCCAGCATCCCCTCATAGAAGCCTAAATGAGCCCTTAATAATACAGATCAGATCCTGTCATTTTCTTGCTTAAAGCCATCAATGGCTTTCCATTGCATGCATAATAAAATGCAAAGGACTACAGTGGTCCAGAAGGCTCCACATGTCTGAACGGGCCCCTTCCCACCTCATCAACCTCAGCTCCGGACACTTTGTCCTGGCTTACTATGCTCTAGCCACTCTAGTCATTCTATCCCTTGTTTCTGCCTCAGGACCTTTGCAATGTCCATTTCTTCACCTGGAACACCTTCACCCAAATCTTAGGGTAGCCAGCTGCTCAGTTTTCAGGGTTCAGATATTGCCTCTTCAGCGATGCCTTTGAATGTAGTATAGCAATGTTTATTACTATCTATAATCATAGTGTTTATAAAAATGGTGTTCATCTTCTATCATTAAGATATAAATTCCAATTGTACCAAGCCAAAAGGTACTCAACAGATAATGAATGAATGGAAGAATAATAGAGGAATAACACATGGGGGCAAACTCTAAAGCTGAGTAGAAAACACATGTCCCATTGCTGCTGGTTTATTATGCAGATCCAGGTCTGGAGCCTGATTTTTAGGCATTTCTTCAGTCTTTCCAAGGTCACATCACTGTGTGCTATGTGCCCCAGGTGGCTTCCTGCCTAGGTGAAGACTAGTACTCCCACCAGAAGCCAATGAGAAAACACAGGGGGTGCTGGGGCAGTGACTTAGTGTTTATAAGAATCACCTGCGGAGTGTTAGAACGCAGATTCCTGGGCTACAGCCCAGTGATTCTGTGAAGTCCTAGAACTGGAGTGTGAGGAAAGATAAGGACTGGGTGATCAAGTCATCCAGATTGGCCTGGGACACCCCCAGTTTTAGCACCAACAGTTCCTTGCTCCCTAAAAATCTCTCAGTTCCTGGCAAAGTAGGTAAGTTGGTCACCTTAACCAACGGGGTCCAGAGAGGCAAAGAGTAATCAGATGAAGCAATTGGGGCTGGTTCCTCGGAGGAGCCGCGGTAGAAATGCTTCTCATCTTAGGCTCTGGATTTTAACTATCTCCTCATCCCTGCCTTCGAGTATAAGTCTGGGTTTCCCAGGCGTCTGGCCCCGACAGAGGGAAAAGGAAACGGTTGTTTTTTGAACACTAGCAATGAGCCAGCCGCTGCACCAGGAACTTTATTACCTAATCTGTTTCTCAGCAGTCTTTTTATTGCTCCCATTTTAGAGGTGGGGCACTGAGGTTCATGAGGTTATATAATTGCCCAGGCTCAGCCATCTGCTGATCACAGAGGGGCTGGGAGTGACAAAGTCGGCCTGGTACAGAAGCCCAGGCCTTTTCTATTGTTTTGCTGTGTCTGTGTGTGTGTGGGGGGGGGTTGGGGACCTCCGCTTACCAGTTGTCCTTAAGTTCCCAGGGATGGGGCTCTCCTGGGATCTAGGGAAGACCCCACCCACTAGAGAGTGAAATAGTTAAGGAAAAGGCACGCCTCAGGTTTCTTGGGTCGGTGGGGCCCGGCTGCACAGATCGCATGCCGCCACAAGGTGGCGCTGCGGCTCTGCCTCAGAAGGCTCCCCTTGCTGGGGCACCTCAGTTGGGCCCGCCCCAGGACCAGCCACGGGGCCTTGTTTTACTTGCAGCCTGTAGGGCAGCCCGGCCTGTCCATAGCTTTCTGCCTTTCCGGGCCTCTGCAGGCCAAGGAGAGAGGGGAGAGAAAGGCGGGAGGCCTGGGCCAACGCAGAGTCCCGGCAGTGAAGGTGACTGCTGAGCACAGCTGTCAGCAGGAGTGGGGACTGCTGTCTTGAGAGAAATGGGCAAATTACACTGGCCCGAATCATCTCCCCGCACGTGCAACACACACTGGGAAAAGTGTGCGTGCTCTCCCGTGGTGGGTGTGGGTGGGGAGGGGGTCGGGCAGGGAAGAGGTACTTTTTCTCCCCTACAGACTGTTTTGGCCAAGCGAAGGCCTGGGCTGGAAGGACCGGGTGGCAAAGAGGAATCAGGAGTCCTGGGTACCCAACGTTGGGGAAGAGTGAGGAAGAGGGCAGCTTTTGGAAACTGGGGTGCTTGGAAGTAAGACAGGGAAGCAAAAAGCAGAGGATGAGGCTGCTGGAGACAAACTTAGCCAGCCTTACAGCTGACGTTCCCTGGTCTCTGGGCTGAGGGCTGTAGCAAACATTTCTCTTAGGGATTCTTTTTACACTAAATATTCATTCACCAACTGTTCACATAGACTCAATTAAATATATTTTGTTTGATTTATACTTAAAATGTCATTTTTAAAATTTAACTGGTAACACACTCACAGGTTCCCAATTCAAAGGGTTCGGAATAAGTAACCTTTCCTGTTTAATATACCAACAAACAACCTAATGCTCCCAACAGAAAAGCAGCAAGAATATTAAAAGACAATTTGTGGAAAAAAATGTGTTAAGGGTGTCACCCTTCGTGTTGTAAAAATGCTTCTCTTGAGGCTGGCTTGCCTTTAATTTTGAGATATTTTTGATGTGCAGAAGTCTCAGCTTTTATCAAGCCATGTCTTTCCCTGCATGATCTCTTCTCTGCCTAGAAAAAAAGCGTTGCCCTTTCTGAGATCGGTTAAATAGTCTTTTTCTTTAATTGCCTTTTCATGGCTTCACATTTTGCTCTCTAATCCATCTCAGAGATGTTCCTGTTAGTGATATGATTATGAGGTGAGCCGAGGACTGCTGTGGCTACCTGAGGGTCAGGCTTTTGGAGGCCAGTTGGCCTCAGTCCCGGGCCCTGGCTCTGACTCTCTCCCCATTTGGCAGTTATTCATGGCCAGGCAAGTAGGCCGAGGGGTGCCAGCGTCTGGAATTAGACCCTCCCAGCTGGAGAGGGCTTGGGGGTACAGACCCTGCTGTGGGGACCCAGAATGGGGGTGGGGCAGACTCTGTTCATAACCTGGGTGTTCTTATCAGCTGGTCTGAGATGCAGGTGTCCCCAAGTAAAGGGACGTCAAATGTAGGAAATCTGGGCAATTTTGGAGGTCAGCCTGCAGCTTGGAGAGTCTTGCCCACCAGGCAGCAGGGCTGAACTGGAATCCAGACCCTGAGGACAAGGAAACCAGAGAGGCCATACGACTGAGAACTCTGAACAGGAACCAAGGTGGGGGCTGGCATTCTGGGATGTGGAGGAGCCCAGTGAATCAGGGCAGGAACCAGCCAGGTCCCCCTGGCAGCCAGCCTGCCCTTGTGGCATTTCGGAAAATGGCTCCCAAGGAACTAAAACAGCCCGTGTGGTGAAGTGTGTGTGAGGTCTTAGAAACAAAGTCTCTGGGTGCATATATCAGGCCTTGAACTAACGGCAGGGTCATTATTGCTGCTTGTGCCTCAGCCCCTCGGTCCCAGCAGGCGGATGTAGATGCCCTCCTCCCCTCTTGCCATCTCCCTAGATGTTGGGGGTGGCCCTATCGATCTTGTTCATAAAGGACACCCTAGTCCTGAGCACTGAGGAGGCGATACAGTCTTGGCTGGGTGGCAGGAGACTAAATGTTGCTTTCAACCCATCCGCGGTCATGTGACTTCAGAGGGCATTCTGCTCTTTATTGAGCATCAGTTTTCTCATCCATAAAATGAGGTAATACTCTTGCTCCAACCTGCAAACTAGGTGACCAAATAAAGGAATAGGTGAAGCGTTGTTCTGGGAAAAAGAAAGTGAGTCACCTGAGTGCAAGATTCTGAGGTGGTTCTACCCAAGACCAGTGGAACCTGGTTCTCCAGCTGGTTTTTCCCTGAGGCTCCAGCAGGTGGTAGCATCACCCTCTGCATATGCTGAGAACCGTCCCTCCCCGCCCCCAGCACACACCAGTCAAAGATAAGACTTTGGACCTCACTCAATTTGTGTCCCCACCTCCCTGAGAAAGGAGGGATCGCAACAAATTTTGAGACAGCAGCCAGGGCTGTGATCCTCAATATCCTGGATGAAAAAGGCCTGGAAAAGAATCAAAACCTTGTTTTTTTCTCTCTCAAAAAAGCACAGATAACGTCGGGGGTGGAGACCCGATGCATGTGCCCCCGAAAGCTGGTATGAGCACTAGGGCTGAAAGGAAGCCTTGTTCTGTTCTGCCCTGACCTGTCCCACACCACCTGGAGGAGGCAGTTTGGGATCCAGAGGCCAGGACTTGTCCCTTGCTAGGGTCTTTGTCTGTAGTCGGAATGGCCAGCTGGCATTTTATGTGGGCGGGGTGGATCCTCTATTTTTGTGTATGCAACAAGGATGAGCATTTAACTCACACTTCAATTCGTCTGCATGGAAAAACAGTAATTTTCTTATTTATTAGTCTATAACTAACCTGGCATTTCTCCCAACCCCTACCTGAGGATGAGTGAGGAGAACAATGGAGTGTTCTACGTGGTTTGAACATCATGGGACCCAGTTTAGCCTGTCCTGTTAAGTGACGTTTTGCTTCTCGTGGATGAAAGTGCTCGGTTATCAGACTGCCTTCCCTACCTTCTCCCACCAAGATGGTGTTGAGGTATGTGGACAGCTTATGCGACATCTGGCAGGAGTAAGGAGCTGGGATCCTGGGGTGTGGTGTCCTCATGTTTCCAGGTAGGGTCCCTTATCCCTGCTGGCCTTGAAATGCACTTGAAGCTGTTTGTGTAACTCATGGTCTGGTCCATCCTGGTGTGGCTACAGTCCCCGTGGTGTCCCTGGCTGAGCAGCCCACTGCACCTAGGTTCTTCCTGGCTGCTTCCCACAGAGTCTGCCACCCACCCATAGCATCCCTCTCCTCCCCTGTGGGTCTCCTCACTGTTCCCATGGCCCTGGCTGGCCTAATGGCTCACAACTCAGCAACCAGGCCTGTGGGAACTGAAGTTGGCTTGCGAAGCTGAACTTCTGAGGCTCCTCTGCCTTACCCCAGAGTCCTGGTGTTAGCGGCTGCTTGGTGGTTTTGGTTGAGAAGCCTGAGATGCTGCTTCCTCCTAGGCTGGGCCAGGGCTCTCCTTCTAGGGTTTCCTGCCTGGAGCAAAGCCAGATCCACCTGCCTGATCTCCCTTGTTGCTTTCTCCCTGTCTCTTTTCTCCATCCTCTGGGCAGGAAGGAGAGAACCGAAGCATGTCTTCTTCTTGCCTGGGCAGTCATTGCTTAAAACTCCATGGTCTTGTCCAAGGAGAGAGATGAAAATGTCCAGAAAATATGCTCTCAAGAAATAGCGTAGTTGAGAAGACTTTTGACCTGCCACAGAACCCTCTTTTGCATGTCAGATGCCAAGCATAACTGCATTTTTTCTTCTGTGCATCCTGCCTATGTCAAGCCTTTATCCAAGTCTTTCATCAGGCAGAGATGGATGCCTTGGGCCCAGGAAGATGAAGGTCACGTAGTCATATAGGCAAGGAAGAAAAGCACATTCATAAAATATTCAAGTATCCTTTTATGCTCGAACTATTACCAATGTTGGGTAATGGAAGCAAAGGAAACATAACAGGTAGAATGTGAAGGCTTTATCCATAACGGGAATTCCCTATCTCGCTGGTGTCCTTCCAGGGAGGATACACAGTGAGTCAGAAGTAGATGCCACTCAGCAAAAATGGTACACACTGTGAAAAGATGGCCCAGCCCAGAAATCTCGCCTGAGCTCCCCCAGGCCAAGGCAAGACCAAGGCTGTCATAGGACAAAAGGGAGGCTGTGACTGGTGGGCTCCTCTCCAGGTTCCTCATTTGCTTTCCTATTGAAGGAATAAAGACTCAGGCAATTCAAGCTAACTGGGAGCCTGGGAAAGGGGGTGGGAGGGGGGTATAATTTACTGGCCCCCTTCAGTGCTATCGTCAGGCAGGACGTGGTGCTTGTCTTTACCTCTCGCACAACTCACTAAGGAAGGGGGCCTCAGCGCCAGGGCTGACAGGCTACCCTCACAGGCACTCACTGCACACGTGGCCGGATACGTGCTCAGCTCTTCGCATTCACGTGTGTTTCCATGTGAATACCTGTAGAAGTCTCAGAGCAGTGCCTGACACAGTAAGCATGACGTGAATGCCAGCCGCTGTTATCGCTGGATGCACAGAAGGTCTCCTGCACCCAAACACACATAGAGAAACACAGACGCTCAGACATGGACATTCTCATTCTCAGAGACAGAGACACCCAGAAGCACTTGGATCTACATCTGTAGATGTGGATACACAGTCACATGCAGTAATTATAGCTAACACTTATTGGAAATTTACCACACAGCAGGCATTGTTCTAACTCTATACACGAGGATTAAGCAATTGAATCCTTACATCACCCTCATGAAGTATATATTGTAATTTATCCCAAATAACAGATGGGTGAATTGAGTCACATAGGAATGACAGCTCAAGGTCACAAAGCTGGTAATTGGTAAACTTGGGATTCAAGCCCAGGCAGTCTGCACACATAATGACCAGCTATTCTTCCAGTCTATCGCACAGACATCCACAGCCTCACCAGTAAAATGTTGCTTCAAGTGAAAGATAAAGTGGCTGTCAGAAAAATGGAAGGGCAAGTTTTCAGACCTTTGGATAGACAACAGGTCTTTTAAGAATGTTAAGGCCACACATCTTAGATCCTATCTTCTAGACAGCAGGACTAAGAATCCCACAGCAACCTCACAGGTGGTGTCAGGGGAGAAAGGCCTTTTTGGAAATACATAGAAGTGTGGCTTTTGTCTGATGGAGTAGGTTATACTTTGACATATTACAAACCCACAAGTTTTTAGAAGAATTATATTAGCTTGAGGTGAAAGGGACAGAGACAGTTAAAAATGAAAAGAGACCTTTTTATGGTCAGGAAGCAAGCTGCAAAAGTCTATTTGGCTACAAACACTGACTATTTCTTTCGGAAAAGGAAGAATAACTCAGAGTGTGGAGCCAACAGCCATGGACGACCTCTCCCAGACAGCAGGACCAGGCCTTAAAGAAGGAACTGGTAAGATTTCAGAATCGTTTTGCACACATTTCTTCTCCTTTATAAAAAAAAATTTTTTTTTATTTTTTAGGTGAGGCAACCCTTGGTTGACCTCACAGGTTGCAAGGGCCTTGTCAGTTTACAATCCCCTATTTTTTAAGCCTACAGCAGCACCTGGTCTTCCTAGGTGGTCTCACATCCAAATACTAACCAGGCCCAACCCTGCTTAGCTTCTGAGATCAGACGGGATTTGGCTTGTTCGGGTGTCAAGACCGTAGACTTTTTTTCTTTTTTGAATAGGAGTATCTAGTGCAGTTATCATGTGCTCACCTCTTTGTTGTGTGTTGGGTTTGAGGGAAGATAATTTGACTCTTTAATTCACAGATCTTTAGATCAAGAGGTGCCGTCTCCATGGAGCCACACCTGAGGGGCTCCTCTGCATGGGACCTGACTAGGTGTCAAGGTCCTGGATTTGGAGCCTAAGCCTGGTGATTTCACAGACTTTGGGGGACTCAGAGAGTGAATGTGTGAAGGATTGGATTCAATGGGGGCCAGAGGGCAGAAAGTGGTACTTAGTCTTCAAAGCTAGCTCCCAGTAAACCACACCTCCTGGAATTCGTGACATTGCGTAGTCCTTTTGAATTTGGGCTGTGACTAATTTTTATCCCATGGAAAGCAATGATAGTGATGCTGCATGATTTCTGAGGATTGGTCCTAGGAAGCGTTTTGGCCTCCCCCTGGGTCTCTCAGATGCTTGCTCTGGAATAAGTCGGCCACCATGTACGAAGTCTGATTTCTTTGACACTGCCATGCTATGAGGAAGTCCAGCTAGCTGTGTGGAAAGGTCACATGGAAAAAACAATATAGTCAGCTAGACTGTGCTTGTTCCAGTCATCCTAGCTGAGGCACCAGCTCAGAGAGCAGAGATGCTGCCATCTTGGGTGTACAGGCTGCTTAAACCTGCACTTGGCTCCAGACCCTCTTGCCATGGGACAGCAATGACAGAAGAAGCCCCCCACCCCCAGTGGCCACTGAACCAGTTAATCCACAGAACTGTGAGAGTTAAAAATAATTTATTTTAAGCCACTAAGTTTTAGAATCAGTTACACAGCAACAGATCATTGAAATAGTACAAAAATTAAATTTTATTTCAATAAAAAGTGCAAATTAAATTATAATAGATCAAAGCTTCAAATGGCTTTTTATGTAAGGTTTTAGCTAGCTATTTTTCTTTAAACTATTCAAAATTATCTATTAAAATTCCAAGGCAATTATAACTAATATATTTTATCTAAAACAAAATTTTAAATAAAATATTTAAGTAAAGATAATTTTTAATTTTCATCTTGAAAATGGAATGAAATATCAGTAAACATTTTTATAAAAATTACATCTTTCTTATTTCTAGAGGTGTTTTGTGTCTGCCTAGCTGCCAATGTAAAGAATCAGTATCATACTTCGTGCATGTTACATCTTGACCTGCATATATGCAAATGTGGGAGAATTATGAATTATTTATATTGGAAAATACTCCTTAGCTGCCACATGCAACTGTAGCAAATACTGTGCTTATCTGTGAGTACCTCTGGAACGACAAAGAGAAGCAAGAGAACGCATGCTTGCCACTATTGGGACATGCTATTTTTATTTCATTCCTGCTGCTTGAGAGGAAGGATTTGATAAATCAGTGTCTTTTCGCTTACCTCAGTGCTTCCACTGTCAGTCCTCCCCACACTCCAGAGTAAGGCCCATCTCTGATTTCAGTAGTGGGATAACCCACAAGTTTCGACGGCATTTAGGTACAGTCTTCCTTTGATTCAAGGGCATAACACCAAATGTGGAGAAGCGTTTCCCAGGGGCTTTGGTGGTGTCACTTGTGACAATGGATGTTTAGTTTAGGGTTAGAGATCGTACTGTGCCAGTGCTGAGTGCTGGATCCCAGGAGACAGAGGTCCCCGTGTGTTCTTTAATTGTGCATGTTCCTGTGTGTGTGTGTGTGTGTGTGTGTGTGTGTGTGTGTGTGTGTGTGAAATGTGGACCCTCTGAAGTGTGGGCCTCAGACCAGGGTGCCTCTCACCTGCCATCTCTAGGGTCATGATGGCTCCCAGGCCTCCTGTACTGGCCTGGCAGAGGCCCCTGTGCCTGTCTCCCAAAGGTCTCAGGAACTCTTTCCCTTGGAAGACTTATTCTCACTCCGATTCAGTTCTTCAGTTTGAAGCACATTCAGTTATTAGCCTCATGTATCAATTGAGGTGTTGGCAGCTGCAAGTGACAGGAGACCAATTTGAACAGGTTTGAACCTGGATTTGGAGCAAAAAGTGAAGCAAAAAGCCTATAAAGGTATCCCCCAATCTTTGAAAGTCCATGTTACGTACTTCGCATTTACAAAAGACCTGTAAGCCCTATATTTGCACCTGTTTTGGCTAACCAACAACAACAACAAAAATCTAAAGAGGAATTTCGCTTTTAGGAAAAAAAGCAAAAAGTAAAAGAGCAAAAGTTGGGCTCAGTGTTTCCTATGTGGCAGCAGTTCGAGGAGCAGCAATAGCTCCTCCCTTGGGGATGGCCCGCAGCCTCTCAGCATCAACGCCACAGCCTGGAGCTCTGTCTGTGACGGTCTGTGCTTTATTTATCGCGATTTATTTTGTGCATCATTAGCAAGATGTGTTCTAAGGTATCAGAAAAGGCCAAGAGCTTGTAAAGGTGTAACTTCCTGTGTAAAACCGGACTATAATTAAACTTTTCGATTGCGGGGAATGGAATAAAGACATAAATTAGTGATAATTGTTTCTACCCATTATGCTGTTTTGGCTAGCGGAAGGCTTCACAAGAAGGCTCTACTTTTGGATAGTGGGGAAATCCTGCATTGGGTTCTGTAACTGGGAAGTCCAAGGACAGACACATAGGGCTCAAATTTTGTTTTGAGGGGTGAACACCGGGGAGCCCTGTGATAGACAGATGGCCCATCAGGACTCCTGGAGTTGGTGGGGTGTGCATGGTTACCCCAAGAAAGGGAGGCAGCTAGAAGGCAACGTGCCTTCCACATCTAGTTACAACATTTTGCGAAATCCAGTTCCTTAGTCTATTGTCTTGGGCACCTGGGCCAGATTTCTCAAGCAGCCCAGATGGTGGGCACTATCTTCCAGAACCTTCTATTGCCAGAAGCAGATTCTTCACCCACTCCTGTTTCATAGCTTCCAACTGCTTGCCAAGCCCCTGGCACAGGTGTGACCTATCACACAGCAAAGTGGAAACGATTGGCAAGCCCTGGGACCCATGAAGGCAGAAGGCTTTCTAGGTGCTGACTGTGATTTCTTTGGGTCTTTTCAAACACTCCAGGGCCCCAAGGATGGCTCCCCTAGGTTTGTACCACTGTGATCGGGCAAAATAAAAATGTCTGTACAATGGACACCGAAGACACTGTTTCTGCGAGGCAGTAAGGAGGGTCATTCGCCTCCACACCCAAACTCTGCTGACAAGCTCTCCAGGGATGGAGCCCCTTCAGATGGCCTCTCATAACATTTCACTTCACAAAGCTGCTCCTCTTCATGGAAGCCCCCCAGAAGCCCGGCCAGCAGGCCTTGCCACCACCTCGCTCACTTTCCTTTGACCTTCCCAGCTGCATGGAGCTTCTGTTCCTTCCTCCCCAACCCCAACCCAAAGTCTCCAGTGTTATCTGACACAGGCTCCAAGACTTCTTAGAGTAGGCTGAAAACTAACCCTGAAGGAGAAAAAGGAGGGGCTGGACGGCAGGCCTCTGAGGTGCTTGCCCGACTCCCTGAGGCCTGCTGCCCAGTAGCCCTGAATCTATGAATGTGTGGGGGCCACACTTTGGGCTGAGACATTCTTGATGAGCTGCAGGTCCTCCTGGGGGCTCAACCCTTTGCTCTGGTCTGGGCAATGTTTCCTCCTATCATTTGTCTCTCCCTCTCCCTTTCTCCTTTTTCCTCCTTAGATCTCTCCATCTCTTTTTCCCCTCCTATGCTCTCTTTCTTCTCAACTTAAATGAGGTTGGTCAAACACACTTTGGTACATACACACTACAAATATCATAAGCCAGACCATGTTTTTAAAAACATTCGTTAACATGAAACTATCTGTGATATATTGTTGAGGAAAGAGAGCTCACGAGGTGTTATGGGTAGTATAAGCTTAGTTTTCTAACCTCCCCCCAGCCCCACCCCCAACGAAAAAGACAGTGCAAATCACACAACACAGAGGCATCTGTGTAACACCTTAATGTCCATTTCTTTTCATCTCTGCTCTTTGGGGTCTTGGCTTGAGTCCCTGGGTCAAGGCCTTTTGATGACCCAAGGAATGGCTGATCCAGCTAGGGCCAAGAATTTCAAAAGCTGAAGTATTCCTCCTCCCCCTTGCCCCACTATGGTGTTTGTTACTTCCTTCCCTTGGGAGCATGGGGAGGGCCTGGCCAAGGGGAGAGGCGAAGGCAGAACTGTTAGATCAAAGTGCAAACATATAATACAGGCACCTCCCAGTCCCACCTAAGGACACCATAATGTGCGTTTATTCACATATGAACAGAGAGTAGTGGGCTGGCCTGCCATAAACCGTCTCTTATTACAAAGCCGGAATCTTTTCCATCTGTGTTTAAGCTTCAGCCTATGAAATAATGTCTATAAAAATAAGATTGGAAACAAAAATATTGAATGCAATAAATTACAGCTACATTGTGTTCCCTCCTGAGGGTTGTTCTGGCCAAGGAGCCTTCAATATTTCTATCTAGAGATGTGCTTTGTAGTGAGTGTTTCCTCATAAAACATTCCTCCATTTGTTGACGGGAAGGAAGGGCCTAGATGGCTGAGATTTATTCCATAGAGCCATGGTGCTTGGCTGTCTGTACCTGCCTGGCATCTTCATTTCTCTTCCAAAGCAACAACAGCTCAGCTTGTTGTGGCACTGCAAAATGAGAGCCAAGAGGGGGGTTGCCCAGGGGAAAGGCTTGTTGGCCACTTTCCATCATGACCATCATCTGACTCCTCACATCCTCACCACTATCACAGCCATGAATCCAGATACCATCACCATCTTCCTTTCCTGGATTCAACAAATCTGTCATTTCCCGGGCATTGGCTAGGGGCTTGGGAGGGAGGGGAACCGGAACGATTAGTGTGATAAAGATCAGAGAGTTTAAAATCTTGAGAGGGATAGGCCAGATAAACAAGTAACTCAGAACAAGAAGGAAGTAAGCAGCAAGGTACTGAAGAGTTCTCCCAGAATGCAAAGGAGGGAGAGATGATGTGGCTTTTGAACTGAGTCTGGAAGCATGGGTTGGATCCAGACCTGAAGAACTGGAAAGAAAAGGTCTTTCTGGAAGAGGAGTTGATGGAAGAAAAAGGGCAAAATTCTAACACATGGATGAGGAGGGAAAAAATGATTTCAGTTTGGCCGGACCTCGAGGTCCATGAGGGGCAGAGAGGGAAACCACGTTCAAGGGTGGGTGGGACTAGACCAAAAAATATGATGGAAAAAGGAAAAGGCCACTCTGCCTAAGGATTTTGGCCTTTTGTAGTGGAAACTGGAGGACCAAGAGAAAATTACTGAGCTCTGGGAAGCTCAGTAACTCTGGTTTCAAAGCTAATCACTGTAATGCAATCTTGCGGCCAGCGAACATTCTCTTTCTCTCCATATTTTCTTCCCTGAAAAGATCCCAGCTCTTCCCTTCTCTTAGCTGATTCAAAAATTCAACAGAAATTTTGAATGTTAGACATTTGCTTTAAATTCTAACCATTTCATACTTTGTCCCCTCATCTTAAACATCTGTGACAAAGAAGAGGGAGAGGGATAAGCATGAAACACATACGGGCATTCACTATTTCTCATACTTCAGGGCACCTAAATACATTAGATCCTCTCTAGAGAGTGAAGTTCAGGGGCGCAGTGTGGAGTTGAGGGCGCCTGGTGCTTCTCGGGCTGGAAGGTACCACAGAGGAGGAGAGGGGACGGGCTGTGTCAGCTTACATGGCCTGCTTTGCCCCTTCTGGGATCAGCCAGATGTGGCACTGAAGCGTTTGACTCAGAGGGGAGAATCCCAGTACCGAGGTAAGGGCATCTCCAAAAGCCGATGGGAAGAAGTCCAGGATCCCTGTGCCTTAGATGGATGAGTAAGGCTGGTACCACTTTCTGGGGACTTTTTCCATGGAGTAAGGGCAGCAGTGCCCTCATTCCACTTTCCCACTGGAGTTGAATCCAAGGAGGCATTTCCAAGCTCTTTTAAAATTTCTGACTTGGCTTTATTTAATAACCCAGCCCCAGCACAATTACATACCCTCATTCTTCTATTCTGTATAGAGGAAGGAGAGTCGGCCAGTTGTCCCACTGGGGCTGGGCCTTGACTTTCCTTCTCTGGCAGGCTTTTTGGATGACCTTGGATCTCTCCCTCCATCCCACAACTCACAGAGCACGAGGCCAAGGAGTTGGGACTCTGGGAGAGAAGGCTCCTGTGACCCTCCCCCACACCTCGGTGTTCTGAAGACGGTGGGAGAGGGGTCTTCTAGGCCTAGCTGGCAGTGGGCCAGCATTTGTGGTAGGCAGTGTTTATGTCAATGCACAAATGTTTATGCGAGATTGCCAACGGGTTATTTATGAGTCTCCCAGCCCTACCCCAATAAAAGCTGTTCCCTCAATGTTCTGACAGGCCCCGCATCTGTAACTAATGTGTCACTCGCTCAGCTAATGCAGTTCACTTGTGTTTATTTTTGCACAAAAGCAATTTATCCAGCAGCTCTGAAAAAAAAAAAAAAAAAGAAAAGAAAAGAAAAAAAGGCCCGGTCAGGAGCCCTTTCTGGAGCAGAGTGTTTTTCCTCAAAAGAAACCCCAAATGGCTCGCAGTGCAGGCAGGCTCCTGGGGTGTGTGTGTCCGTGCGTCTGTCCTGAGAGTGAGAGAGTGTGTGGGGCATGAGCCCTTGCCTTGTCTCTGGATATATGGATGTGCACCCCGGTGTCTGTCTGTCTAGGGCTGGGTGGGTTTGAGTGTTTGCCTCTGAACCTGAGTGTTCTGCCTGGGTGTGTTCGGTTATTTTTGAAAAAGGTATTGAGGGCGGGGCTGGATCTAACTTTGTGTTCTGTCTAGTGGAGATAAATCAAAGTTGGGAAAGTAGGTTGTTGGCAGTTGAAGTGCCTGGAGGGGGAGGTTTGAGGAAGGAGGGGAGGAGGGTGAAGGTTAAAAGGGAGGATGATTGGCTTCAAGGCAAAAGGAGCATGAGCACTGGCCGGCAAGGGCTGTGACCATAAAGCTGCGGAGGGAAGCTGCCCACACATGGCCCCCCCCCCCCCCCCCCCGTGGCTGTTAATTTCATCATTCCCGCCCTGTATTGCTTCAGAATTGGCCGTAAACTTTGGACTGAGAAGGATGCTCTGGGCTTGTTTTGGGATGCTGTAAGAAAGCAGGGAGTCTGAGAGGTTATTTTCTGCTCCACAATTAGATTTGTGGGAACAAGAATCAAGAGGTGGGGGCTAGGGAGGTTGGGAGGGGTATGTCAGGGACCAGAGTGGTCAGGAGTCAGGCTGGGTGCTTGGGATCTGCCAGAAAGAAAAAGAGCCACCAACTTGGGTGGGAGAAGAACCTGATGGTCTCCATGGTCCCCAGTCTCATTCCAAAGATGGTCACTCTGACCCTGGCTAGTCAATGGACCAATCTGGGCTGCGTAGGAGAATCTGAAAGGCTCCATGCAGACCCTTTCCACTGCTGGAAAAGCTCCTGCGTGCTGTGGCCAACTGGCGTGGAGGGGATGGCCTTTTCTGGTTGTACCTAAATGGCCCAGGAATAGTAACAGCAGGTTATGGCAGTGGTTCCGAAGCCACGTGTCTGAGGGGCCTTGGCTCCCATTAGCTAAAACAAGATGTCTTCTCGCAGCTCAGAACAAATCGTGGCTGCCTTGTCCCAATTTGCAGGGCATTATTACATTAGCAGTTTGGAGTTGTTCCATCTCGAGTTTCCCTCCAATAACATTTCATTAAAAATTTGGTGCCTGCTGAATGATCAGTCAGTCAATATTCGTGTAAACATAGAGAAATAGACACTTGTGCTTTGCCTGAAGGCTTGTTTTTTTTATGGACCTGGATTCTTCCGATGGTGATTTTATTTAGCAGCTAGAGCCTGCCATGCTGTGGGGTGGTCAGGAGAATCTGTCTGTCCAGTGCATGGTTTATCTAGGCAGGTAACACTCATGGTCACTCCTTTGTCTCCTTGTGACCTGCATGAATCTGATGTAGAGACCTGCTTTTCTTTCTGGCTAGGGTGTGTGCCAAAAAGAAAAGCAGGCCTCTACATCAGATTGTGAGGGGGAGGCGAGGAGCAGAAAGATGTCCATCAATTCTGGTCTCTGGTTTCCAGCCGGGGAATTCAAACTGGGCAGGGTTGGGGGTCGGGGAAGCGGTGGCTTTTGAAAAGTCAGGATTTGCCCTTTTGATCTAACACCTCCTTTGGGGCTCTGTATTCGAGCAGGCCTCCTGCTTCTTCCTTCAGTGCCCTGGGAGTGCATGTTCCTTTGGCCCCCCACCCCTTAGAGCACCTCCTTTCCTCCTGCTTCTGCTTTCTCCCTTCCCTCCTCACCCTGGGATTTTAAACTTCTTGCAGTTGAATTTGGTCCTCGGCTGATGGTCCTCCTTTGGTGGTGAGTGAGTCTCCCAGCCACTTGTAACTCTGTGGGGTGGGCTTAGGCCTCCAGTGGGGGTCATAACTCTCAGTCATTCCTTCTCCCTGCTGTGGCACTGAGAATATGAAGAAGGAGGAAGCTTTGGCTCTGGGGGTAGAGGCAGTACTGAGGGATGATCTTGTACTATGGAAGGAGGCTTACTTTAGAATGGAAGAAGAAAACCCCCTGCCCACAGCCCTCACTGGTTCAACAATCAATCGCTTCCCGTCTCTAATCAGCGCAGCTGCCTGACTGTTAGGCTCACGGCCTCTCCTCACTGCTAGCCTGTCGGTTGTATGGCACATCTGTGTGATCTTGGGGTTGCTGCCACATCCACACTCTCTTTTCTGTTTTGGGCTCTCATCTCCCACCATGGCTGCAGAAGGCCAGAGAATGGGCTGTCCTTCTGAACACACATGTCATAGAGCCATGTTACCCACTAGCACAATTGTTCTCAGGTCCTCAAATGAGGATTCACAAACTCTACTGCCCAAAGGGACCCTGAAGGTACCATCAAGAGAGGAGAGACAGGCCCCTGGGAAGATGGTAAATGGCGCTGGGCTTCCAGGTTGGGGAGCAGTGGGGCGTGGTGGTACTGAGGCTACTGGAAAGCCGGGGCTCCATCGATGGGATGACCTCCTTCTCAGTAGGAAGGGGTTGCAATTGTGGGATGCCAGCCCAGCGAAGCCAGTTCTACCATTTTCAAATCTGGAGTTTTATGTCAACTCTCCTAATGTTACACGTTGGCAACAAATTCCAATTTGAAACACGGCGTGGGCCAAGCCAAACACGTCTGCTGGCTGGTTGTGGCAGGTTGGCCCCTCTGCCGTTGTGACTTGAGGCAGAGCTGTCCTTCTGGATGTCGGGAGAGGTGCAGGCCTTTGGCCCTGGTGTCTCTGTATCAGGTGCTGTGATAGCTCCCGCCCTGTGTGGAAAGTTGAACTCGGCCCATTTCCTGAGGGCTGTGTGTTTAGCCTAAAGTGTCCACGGGTAGCATAGATTTGCTTTTTCTCCAGGGAGGGTGGCACCCTCCTGTTCTCTCACTGAGCATTGTTCCATTGATGGCCCCTCTGGGCTTGGCCTCCGGGAAGGGAGACATGTACTGACCACCATGGGTCAGGGCACCTGATCCAGGCGGTGACAGATGGAATGTCAACAACGGTGTCTCGGTTTCTGGTTTGTGCCATGGAGGGACGAGGTGGCTCCTCAGAGAGAGGGAACACCAGAGAATCATTGGGTTTGGGGGTGGGGGAAGGTCCTGAAATCTTTAGGGTTTGCTGTTTTTCTGGATTGGAAGGAGGGGAACAGCAGCTTCTGGCCTGGACGTGGCATTGTGAGGAAGGCCTCAGCTTCTTCCCACGGGTAGCCTTCGTTTGGGGGGCGCGTATTCTGGACTCGGCCTGGCTTCCTAACTACAGCCCTGCTATGACCGCTAAGTGCAGAATGGACACTCATATTGGTTCCAGGGTCACTGGGGCTCCTAGGATCATCTTGTCGCATGGACAGAGCTCTGGTCCCAGATCTCTCCTTTATTAGCATGTGACCTGAGGCAATGGTGTCGCCTCCTGGGTGTCAGTCCCTTGTTCATAGAAGGATTCCACCAGTTGACCTCTAGCCTCCAAGTTCTCCGGCAGTGACTCTATTACTGACTCCTGTAATAGTGCCATTTGATTCATCTTTCAGAGAAAAGATACAGCTATTGCTTCATCACTCACTCCCTAGTGTCCAGCAATGCGCAAGGCATGTAGTAGGTGCTTAGTATGTGTTTGTGGAATGAATGAGCAAGACCTAATCTTTGACAGCAGGGAGCTGGCCGCGTGCACAGAGAACAAGTAGGTAGGAGGCCCCTGGGGCAAGGAAGACTCTTGCTGTGCCTTAATCCAGGCTCCTGGTGGCAGGTGGGAGTAAGAGCATTGCAGGCCCAGGGCCATTCAGGCCCTGAGGCTGGAGCTGATCTCCTGTCCCCAGCATCTTCTTTAGCCTGGTTGATGGGTGCCATCGGTCAGACTGCTGGAGTCCCATCCCCACACCTGGCCCAGCCCTACTGTCCCCCAGACTGCCCCACAGCCACCACCTTTCCAAATCCTTCCATGTCTCTGAATGTTTAAAGTTTTAAAAATGTAAACCTTTGGCGATGTCATGGGGAGCGGCTGGGTTCTGGGTCGGGCCAGGCCAGGCTGGAGTGTTAGAGAGGGGGCCTTCCACTAGGACACACCAAGTTACCAGATCTGCTGCGGGAGGCAGGAAAGGAGCAGGACTCGGGGTTGGAGTGGAAGCAGGAGACGGCTCTACCCAGGGCTGCTCAGGGTGGCTTTGGGGTTTGTGGCTACCCAGGCCTGGGTTCTGGGCCAGCACAGCTACAGAGGGAGGAGAGTCTTGGGTGTGTGAGAGTTGGGCATCTGGGAGAATCAGGTTATAGGGTGACAGTGGAGCTCTGGGACCTCGGGCAGGAGTCCTGAGGTACAATTCCTCACCCAGCCTTGAGCACAGCGGGGTCTTCATAATTGTTGCTACCACCCTCACTGAATGCCTGAGCCCCTGCTAGGCTGGTCAGAGGTCTCTCCTGAGTGCCTCGCCAGCCCCTCTCACCCTCATCCTCGGGGGAGACAGGAGTGAAGTGGGAAATTCAGGCTTGGCTGCATGTGTGTTTTCTCTCCCAGTGGGTATAGATTCAAGAGTCACTGAGTCATCAGAAAGCTCTTTGGGGACTTTGGGACTAGGGAATACTGGATGTGAAACTGGAAAATTTTCTTTTGTCTTCCACCCTCTTCAGCACTCATTCTCCTAAAAATATTGTTATTGTAAAGTAATCCGACATACCAAAACAGTTAGTGATATAGTGAAAACCCATGGAGACACAAACCAGTTTCAGAAATAAAATTACACATTGAGTAACTTTATTTCTAAATTACTAAATGAGCACCTCCCAAATATAGCACCCTTCCAGTGCACCCTTCCCCCTCCCCAAGAAGTAACCACTATCCAATATTTGTTATGTTTCAATCCCGTGAATTTCTTTAACTTTATTTTCTACATGTGCATTTTTTCTTGATGGATTTATAGTTGTTTTGCACGCTTTGTATGAACTGTCATTCTAATATATATTCTTGTGCAATAGTATTTTCCCTGTCGACATGTTTATGAGATTCCAGCATATTTAAATCTGGCTCATTTATTTTCAATGCTGCATAGACTTCCACTGCATGACTATATTATCTTTGAAAGGAGGGGGTGGCTGTACTCCCTTGCGCAGAGAGTTCCAGTTCTGGGATGCTCCCCACTGCCATCTCCCCCACCTCCCTTTATGGAGCAGGGCCTTCCCTCCCTTCCAGAACCATTGCTTCATAGAGGAGGAATTTATGTGGATTTCAGGCAACCTTGTGTTTTTCATAAATCAACGCAGAAAGTGAAACCCCAGCACAAGGGGCAATTGCAACCAGCTGAGTGCAGACGGGCAGGCTGATTTGAACCTGGCCTGCATGGAAGGAGTCATGTGCTCCACATGGACATGAATCTCGATATGGCAAGGATGTGCTGCCAGGCCCTTCCCCAGCACTAAGGGGAGACACTTGACACAGCTGCAGCCCCTGGCCCAGTCCCTGAGTTGACCCTGGCTCGTGGTCCAGCCAAATGTCGGCCTTGATCACTCTGGGCTGGCCCAGCGGCCTCCAGGGTCGGCTTTGCCTCATGGATACAAGCTGTTGTTGTACCAGCTTTGAGGAGGGGGAGAGGTTCTGGGACGTGCTGGGGGCAGCCCATCCTGTGGGGTTACATTTTAGACTCGTGAGCAGTGCAAAGAGGCAGTTCTAGTTCAGTCCCCAGCACTGGACACCCACAGCAGCCTGAGCTCCCAGAGCCCCCTTATGACTTCCGTGGACCTAAGTACTTCTGCCTTCATGGACCCTTCATTTAAAAAAAAAATTAAAAATTATACCTTATGATTGCCTTGCTATAAAAACTATAGTAGGCTGAATAACAAACAGCACCTGAAGATGTCTGTGTCCAGCTCCTGGGTACCTGCGCATATGTTCCCTTACACTACGCTGTAATGAAGTTAAGGATCTTGAGATTATTCCGGATTAGTTAGGTGACTAGCTAAGCCTTTGCTTATGCAGCCTGTACATATGTGTGTGTCTGGTGATGGGAGTTGGTTGTTTATTTCCACTTAGGCGGTTGCAGTCTCCTTAAAGGTGTAATATGTCAAGTTTTCCGTCATTGTGATGTTTCTTCTTTAAGACCATTTTGGTATGCCTCCTCACAAATGGTGGTCTTATATTTAAACATGGCATTTTTTTCTAATAAAAAGAAATCACCTCCATTTTCTATAAAAAAAAAAAAAAAATGAGCACAAGCTCTTCACGAGTGGAAGAGGGGTCAGGAGACTCAGGATCAGAGTGATTCCTCATGAGAACTCAACCCCGCCAAAGCTGGCTTAGAAGATGGAGGCAGCGGATGAGAGATCCAGGCACGCCAGCGGCCTCTAGAAGCTGGAAGGGGCAATGAAACTGATTCTCCCCCAGGGCCAGAAGGAGCACATTTCTGCTGACTCTCTGATTTTAGCCAAGTGAAATGCATTTTGGATTTCAGACTTCAGACCTCCAGATCTGTAGAATAATGTGTTGTTTTAAGCCACTAAATTTGTGGTAATTTGTTACAGGAGCAATAGGAAACTAAGAGAAGAGAGCCAGCAAGCCCTCACGCTAGTTCACATCCCAAGCACTCGACACTCACAACACCCGGAGGTCCCAGGGCCTACGTGTTTTTGCTTTGTGGGGACTCTCTCGCTCCATTAAAAAAATGTTAAAAATTAGTCTTTATGAATATGCTCGTATAAAGATGAATATAATCCAGACTGAATTTATTATGTATTCATTATCATTATTATTATTAATTATTATTATTATTTTTCGATTTTAAAATAAATGAAAACATTTTCAGGGGCTTCTAAAAGAATCATGGGCCCTGGTGCCTGTGCCTGCTGGGCTAATGGAAATGCTGGTCCTGGTGGCTGTCATGGAGCCTGCAACACCTCCCTGTATGGAGGCTGCGACCCCTCTCTCCTTGAGGACGCCTTTCCTGCTTGATTGGCGGAGAGGCAGGAATGGCTTCCCTCAGCCCCAGCCTACCGGGCCTTTCCTTCTGTCACTTAGCTTGGGTGTCACATGAACAGAACAGAGGGCTTTGTGGGCTTGGCCCTCTTTGCACAGGCAGAGGGTAGCCTGAGTTGATACTGACCTGATGAGTTGGTTTGAGTTGTTCCAGCTCAAAGGCACGAGACAAATCCTTGGAGGAGGCTTTGTCTGGTGTTGGGTGGGTGGCTGGGAGCTGTCCCTCATGTCTTCAGGATTATCAGAGGGCTGTGGCCTGTGGTGGAGACCCACTGTGCTGAGAGAGAAGGTGTGATACCTGCACACAGGGCAAGGCTGCTCAGTCTGCGATTTCAGGGCCACCGGACTGTCCGCCATCCTGAGGAGTTTATCTTGAGGAAGGTCCTGAATCTGTCTCAGGGATGGGGAAATGGGACATTGCAGTGACCAAGGAAAAGGTTATATGAGCCAGCTCAGGCTGCCACAGCAAAGTACCACTGCCTGGGTGGCTTCAACAATAGAAATGTATTTTCCCATGGTTTTGGAGGCTAGAAGTCCAAGGCAACACACCAGTGCAGTTGGTTTCCTCTGAGGCCTCTCTCCTTGGTGTACAGGTGGCCACCCTCTTGCTGTCTCTCCACATGGTCTCTCTGAACGCACCCCTCTGCTGACTCTTTGTGTCCAAATCTCTTCCTATAAAGATGCCAGTCAGATGAGATCAGGGCCCATCCTCACAGCCTCATTTTACCTTATAGACCCTGTCTCCAAATACAGCCACATTCTGAGGTACTGGGGGTTAGGGCTTCAGTGCACGAATTTTGGGGGAATACAATTCATCTCATAACAGGGGTGATGAAAGCCACATGAAGGGCTGCCACAAAACTCCACAAGGGCACCACACCTAAGGGGGCACTATTCACATCGCAGACACTTATTATTTGGAAATCTTTTTCATATATTCATAATAATTTTGTTGGCTCCAAAGGCGGGCAATTTGCACATTTCTTGTGGAAGATTTCCCGCAGATGGTTGCAAAGTGCTTATTCTAATGCTGTCAGTATGTTACGATACTTTCCTGACCAATGGAAAGAAAGAACATTGAAAAAGGAGCATATTTTTCGACATAGGTGCTGCATTTTTGGATTGGCAGTGGCCAGGTCAACGGACTCTCCAGGGCTCTGGGCTAGCTTGGAGGAGGCTGGGTGACTTCAGTGAGCCATATTGACCGAGTCTGAGTAGGGTCACTTGACCGTCATAGTTTTATGGACTAAGTTTTAAGAAAGGAGGTCATGTGATTCCAACAGCCTGTAGGGTGGGCTGGTCATGAAACTATGGCTTCTCTTGATCTTGTAATGACTATGTTCCTTCAAACGTTGATAGAATCTATTTTCAAAAATTTGCCCCATCTATAGATGAAATTTGAGGCGTAGTCTAGAACAATCTCTGTTCTGACCATCCAGAAATATTCTGGGAGCCCCGTGGCCAAACCTGGCAACACACCCAGTTTTCCTGATGGTCTCTAGGCTTCTGGAACCCACCTACTTCTGCTAGAGAGCTCAATCACGTTGCCATGTGTGCAGGGCCTGATGTTCCCAAACTGAGGAGCTGGCTAGTGCAAGGGAGGCTGGGAGAAGAGAAGACAGATGTCTACCTCTGGATGGATTGAGGTGGCAGCATGGGCGGTGTGTATGTGCTTGCCAGCATGTGCTAGTTTCCGTGCAGGTGTGTATTTACATGAGTGTTTGTGTGCGCTCATCTCTCTTGTTTACATGGGTCTGTGTACATTCATGCATGGCTATGTGTGGGCATGTGTTAACTGAAGTGTTTGTGTCCGGGAACATGTGTATGCTGCATGTGTTTGCATGTGCATGCGTGTATGTTTATGTCTGTATATGGGTGTTTGCATCTGTGCACACATGTGCGTGTTTATACCTCTGTGTTTGTGTCTACACACACGTATGTACCCCAGATGTATGGCAGGATGTGCTCTAGCCACGAGGAGGCTGAGGGTGAAGTCTCAGGCCTTGTCTCAGGTTTCCAAATGGCCCCAGATGTGACCCTTCACCCTCCCCTGTGGCTTTTGAGGTCTTTGCACCCCGAGACCAGAGAACTGTTCTTTAGAACGAAGTGGGCCTCACCGCCTAGGGAGGGCAGAAAGTTACTTCCAAAAGCAAACAGGATCGTCATCATGCTGGGGAGCCTGGAGCCAGGAGGACCTTGTTTAATTCTGAAGGAATGTGTGCTGGTTCCCGCCCAGTGGAGCAGGCCCCAGCCTGACCAGGAGCCCAGAGCCCTCGGCCAGCAGCGGTTGCCTTTGGAACAGGGAACTTGGCTGGCTGGGGGCAGACAATCATGCAAGCCTGTGTGGCTAGAGTAGGCTGGGGTGAAAGAGGCCTACGCTGCCTTTTTGGAGCCTCTGGGTCTGTGCGGCCAGCTCTGTGCAAGGGGAGGATAAGCTGGGAAGAGGAAATGGCCCAGTTCTGACCCTGAGAGAATTTGGAATCTAGCAGGGGAGAGTGAATCCCCCAGCAGGGGACAGGACGAGATGGTGTGCCATGGTGGTGGGCAGGGGCAGCATGTGGTTCAGAGGAGGAGGCAGAGAGGACTGATCCATGGAGTTGTGGTCATCAGGGAAGGCTTCTTGGAGGAGGTTGAGCTGGGCCCTGAAGAGTGGGGGGGATTTGGAGGGAAAGAGGACATTCCAGGAGGAAGAGAGGGCTTTGCAAAAGATGAAGAGTTGAGAAAGGGCAAGGCTTTTATGGAATAACTATGTGGACACTGGTCCAGAGTGAGTTTGGGAAAGAAGAAGAGAAAAGGGAGAATAGGCAGGAAGGTCAGCTCCTGTCCATCAAGAGAGTTTTAAATGCTAGCCTGAGTTCATCCTTTGGCAGTGGGGAGCTACTGAAAATTCTTCAGAGGGGGACTGAGCTGATGAAAGTGGGGGTTTTAGGAAGAGAGACTGGCCAGATGATCAAGCCACATGAGGGATGGAGGTTGTGAGAGGAGAAGAGAGTGGACGCAGGGGGTGTTTGAGGTGAGTATAAGTGAGTCATAACTAATGCCCAGGGAGCAAAGATGGTAGAACTGAATCCATTCCACATTTTGTGACACTTGGATGGTCTTCAGGTCTTGTTTCTGTGTTTGGGTTCCTCTGACCTGACAGTGCTGTGTTAGCCTTAGACAGCTCCTTACTTATGGACCAGTGGAACCAGATGGGCCTGGGAGACAAAGCCTGGGCCAAAACCCAGCCCAGGCCCCAGCCCCTGCTTTGCCACCCTGCCCAGAGCAGCCCTGACCTCTGCAGAAGGCCTCTGGATATATCATCTACCACCACGAAAACTCAGCACTTGTCACTGGGGCAGGTGTCACTGCAAGGGGCAGAGGCAGGAGGCCAAGGGAGCCCTTGCATGTGAACACAGCCAATCTAAATGAGCGTGTGAATGCCAGTGTGCTCCAGGCTGGGCGTGCACACGAGTATAATCTCCATCCAGTCCTATGACGGGGTACGGGACATCGCCCAGCCCAGTATGAGCACAATGTGGTTTGTGTGTGTACAACCCAGCATGAGTGGGCACACCTCCTGGCCTGCATGGACCCAGGGGCCCAGCATGTAGTGAATATCTCTGTTCGTTGAGTGAATAAGTGTCAGTGCAGCCACAGCTCAGGCCTCTGCTGCAGACAGAACTCCAGACATGGTGGTGTAGCCAGCTTGAGGATTACAACTGAAGTAGGGCTGCCCTGGGCCTCTGCAGTGGGTAGACATTGGTTTGGCCTGTCCCCCTGCCCCATCATATATCCAGTTCAGGATTTTGGTGCCAAATTGGGTCTGGGGCCATGAGTACCTTGTCCCTCCCCACTGTCACACCGGCCTCTGCAGCCTGGAACTGTAGCCTCTTTCACCTATTCTAAGCTCAGTGCTTCCTGCGATTGTGAGGCAAGGCAGAGAGGACATCCTGGAAAATGTCTCTGGCCTGGAGATGGGGACAGTTCCTGCCCTTGGGAAGGTCCTGGGGTGATGGAGGCAGGAATCCAGCCACTTCTCTGGTCTGGCTGAGCAGACACAGGCTTCCCTTCTGGAGATAAAAATGATTTCATTCAGTCTTAGAAGCAAAGTTGTAAGCTGGCTTGAATTTTTTCAATTTTCAAAAAATTCACTTGAATTTTTTCAAGTGAACCTCTCTGGAAGCCATGAAAACAGGATGGCTGGGCACTGGCTGTCCATACAGGAGCCGGAGGTCCACTGAGTCATGAGGGCCAGGAACTGGGCTCCTACACTCCCGGGTCCTGGCCTGCCACCTGGGCCAAACTGCAGGGGCTCCTTGGCCAGGTTCTCCTGGTCTGTGGTCTGCTCAGCCTCTGGTGCCCACCCTTTCTGTAAAGGAGTCTTCAGAGCCAGCTGTCCTTTCCCCCCAAAGCATCCCAGTGGCCCTGGAGGAAATGGGGGTGGCACAGACATTTGACATAAACATCTCGCATCTTATCTTGTCAGACCCAGCCAAGCCCGAGTTTTGCAGGCACGTCTGCCTGAGCGGCCTTGGGTGATGTGAGGAGGGAAGACTACGGCTGCCTGCCCAGCCTCCTAATTCTCTCCCTCCCTGCCCGCTTCCTCAGCCTCCATCTCCATTTACCCACTCTGCCTCTTCTTCCACGGTTCCCCTGGAAGCTGGAGTGTAAGCCTTCGTCTGGCCACATGATTAATTTTCTTCCAGGATGTAGCTGCTTTCTGGGCCTACGGGCACTCTTTTGCTTGGGCGCTGCTGCCTGAGGGGCCAGGCGCAGACTGCTCAAACCCCTGCAGAACTCTTCATCTGGCTGGTTGCAGAGGGTTCTTAAATCCGCTGAGCCACGTGCCACTTCATCCTCTTGGCACCTGTGAGGAGTCCCTTCCTGCCTGCGATGGTTTCATCTAGAAGTGGAGTCAGTGCTGTGCTGTGCTCTACCACGTGGGCCGGAGGTAGAGGAAAATCAGCCCTACCCATCCCGTCTCTATTTAAAAATTTGATATTTCAGTCACCCATGGTGATTATTTTGCATTGGTTTTGACTCTTTAAAATACTGCATTCAACTATGACCTGTCTTGCCTATTGAGTTTGTCGGGGTCCCTGAGGGAGATGCAAAGAGAAGGAATTCCTTGGTCTGGGAACTGGAGGGTCCCGGGATTGGAAGGGGGCTGGGATTCTCCCCTCCAGGAGCAGCTTCCTGCGTCTGGTGAGCGTGAGGGTGTGTGAGGAGGTGAGGAAGGAGGGCAAGAAGGATTTACAGATTTCAGAGCTTCTGCTAATGTTTCTGTGGAGCTGAAGGTCAGGGCCTGGAAAAGGTGGCCCAGGCCATGGATTAGCCTAGCGGGAGAGTTAATCAGGAAGGTGGAAGGAAAAGCAGGGAGAAGAATAGGAGAGGAGGAGAAAAGAAGGTAGTCTGTGAAACAAAATGAAAAGAATTCCTTTCTATAGATGGGGGCTTGAGGGGATGGGGCTGGAAAATGGGAACACCGGGAGGCTCTGACAGGGGGCCAATGACAGGGCTGCAGGCGGCATCTAGCCCTCCATCAGCCTGACCTTCGGTGGGATCTGCTCCACCCACACGTGCCTTGTGCCAGTGGGATTTTGGAGGGGGACTGGAGGGAAGGGGGGATGCTGGGGTTTCAGCCTGTCCATGTGGAAGCCGGGCTGTGAACGCAGGCAGGGACGGGATCTGCCCACCGAACGACTCAGTGGAAGCCAGTGCTCAGAGGCAAAGGTGTGTAGAGAAAGTGCAAGTGACAGGATTTGGGCCACTTCTAGAATCTCAAAGGGTAGTCATCACTGCATCTGCATCTGGTTTGCTGCCCACTTTCTAAGACCTTCGAACATTTTCTTCCTCTTTAGCTCCTTCTGCAGCGTGTTGACAGGCACAGGTGGAGGAGTCACAGGTTGTAGCGAGAGGACAGGGCAGTGGCCTGAGGCCTGGCACGGCGTGTGCTGCTCTGGAACAGTCATTCTTACCTCCGCGGGGCCAGCCTGCGTCCTCAGCTCCTAACCCTTTGGGTACCACACACACAGACACATTCCTAGGGCCAGGGCGGCTGTGATGGAGGAGCATCAAGGACTCCTGACCTCTGCAGTCCATGCCCCTCTTCTTGGGCTGTCACTCCCTCCTTCCTCTCTCCTCCTTCATCTTGGATACCAGTAGAGTCTCTCTTTGGAGAAGATCTCGGGGACTGGGGGCCATACAGCTCCCCTCAGAACAGCTAAATAGAGATTACCTATGCTGACTCTACGAAGGCCAAAGGTGGGTTAATGGTGGAGAATCATGGGGGTCTGACTCCCATTCCCTCTGGCTGGGGTCTGTGGTGATGTTCATCTAAGCCACCAGCCTGCCCCTTACCCTGAAGACTCCCTGCTCTCCCTCTGTGTAAGGGCTCCTCCTCGGCTCTGCCAGAGGTGGAAGGATGACCCCCTTTCTCCTTCCACTTTGTTACCACCCTGCTTGTTGGGGTTCAGCCAAGGAGCTTACCTCCTGCAGGATGCAAGTTTAGGCACATGCTCCATCTCTGGTCCACAACCTTCCTGTCTTTTGTTTATCCTAATTCTTCCCTGGTGACAGAGCTCATTTATGTTCATTGTAAAAAACATGGAAAATTCAGAAAGTGTAAAGTGGAAGATCTAAGTGCTTCAGCCCAGGACCTAGAGATCATCAACACCACTGCACGTGTGGAACTCCCTCAAAGCCTGCGTTCCCGCCGGTTAGGACTGTCCTTTCCTCGTAACTGCACTTTTCTGCCCCTTGTCACATTCCGTCTTCTCACACAGCCTTATAAAGCGCCACCGGAATCATCTTTTTCTCCTTTCACAACTGGGGAGCTGAAGCTCCCCATGCGTGCCCTGCATCATTGTAGGAGGTGGCTGGGATGTCATCCCAGGCCTCCTGAGCCATCCCACCAGCTCCTTGTACGCGGTCTCAGGACCTGCTGTCTGAGCTGGAAGCAGTGAGCCTCTCTGCCAGAGCCCCCTCACCAGTCTGCTGCGGGCTTGCCCTGCGGACGCCCTTTCCAGCCCCCTGCCTGCACATGAGTTTCCTTGTGGGGCCGGCTCTGAGCTTTGTCCACCAGGCTCTGAGGAGCAAATGTAAATGTTCCTGCCAAGGCAGAGGGAGGGGGCAGATTTCCACGGAGTGCCCCCTGGAAACCACATCAAATGGTGCAGCTAGGAATTAATAAATAAATTTGGGAGACAAGTCAATTACCCACCCCCTGCGCCCCTGTCCCCGGGGGCAAACAGCGGCATGCGGTTCCCGGCCTGAGCATGCCTTCCCAGGGGCAGGCCCAGCCAGAGCTGCAGCTGGCTTCTGTCAGATTAGCTGGGCGAGATATGACAGGCCTCTGTCCTCTGGGGAAATGGCTGCCTTCCTGGGAGGTGGTGAGGACATTCCCCGGTTGCTCTGCTCCTGCCCTCTCCCTGCACCCCTCCCCTGCTCACTCCCCTCATGGTCGTCCACATCACTGCCCCCTTGCCACGCAGTCTCCTGCTCAGCCAGCCTAAGACCCGGCTGTCGGGTGAAGTTGCCATGGCTTCTGAAGATGCCTGTTAAATGCCTATGCTGTGGGAGGGCTACCTTGTTAGGCTCTTCCAGACGCATTAGCACTATTGTCGTTGTTTTTACAAATCAGACTAAATACTTGTTGCCTTAGAAGACGTGTACTCACTAAGCGAGTACTTCAGAATGCCTGCTTTGTGGTAGAATTTTTGCTAGGTAAGGGAGATACAGGGAAAAGAAGCACATCTTTGCCCTATGGGAGCTTATAGTTGTGTGGTCAGTTGTCACTGAGGGCATAGGATGGGGAGTGCTGTTCCAGATGAAAGGACCAGCATTGTAAAGTCTCAGAGGCAGGGCTATGTGTTGGTATGGAGGGAGCAAGGGTGAGAGGCTGGAGCGGGGCACAGAGGCTGGTCATGTGTGGCCTTGAGGTCACGTATCTATGTCTATGTCTATGTCAATATGTCTATGTCTATATCTACCTAACTCTGTTAACAGAATTGCAGGGGGGGCAGGCATGAGAAGCTCTTTAAATCTCTTAAAGTGATTGGATTATGGATTAATTCCAATTTTCTTTGTGTATGGGGTGAATGGGTATCTTTTTCTTTCTTATTTAGAAACAGCACAACTCCACAGAACCCATCAGTCTACAAAGAAAAAGCATCGGTCTTAGACACAGCAGAGCATCACGAAAAAATGAGTCCACCCCTGACATCTGCTGCCATCGAATTTTCTACGGTTGCATTATGTGGGCATCAATGATTCTATCGCTTTAGTCTGCATGAGGATCACTTGGGAAATTTATTAAAAATGTGGGCGTTTGCGATACGCACTAGGGATTCTGTTTCAAGTGGGGCCCAGTAATGTGCATTCTAAAGTGGCTCCCATGGTAACTAAGACGGGATTAGGTTCTGAAAAACACATTCCTAGAGCCTGATTCTTTCATCTTCAGGAATTTGCTTGCAATTCAAGAGACTGCTACCAGATGGCAGTGGTGCCTCGCGATAGAGCTAAGTAAAGTGCTCCTGGCGATAGTAGCAGGCAAAAAGGTGTGGAAGAGAGAATCATTTTAGATCATCTCTAAAATTGTTGGTCCTAAAATCTGAAATTTTAGAGCTTAATTTTAAATTCAAATTTGCCTATCAAACATTAGAGCTGAGCTATTCAATGCCCAGGCCACGGGCCACGTGTGGCTTTTGAGCACCTGACATGTGGTTAGTCTGAATTAAAATGTGCTGAAAATGTAATAAGCACACTGAATTCCGAAAACGGAAAGTAAAGTAAAATATCTCATTAATAATGTTATCAGGATTACATGTTGAAATTAACATATTTTGAGTTAAAATAAAATTTTATTATTAACACCAACTTCACCTGTTTGTTCCTTTTTACTTTGTAAAAGTGAATGATAGAAACTGTAAAATGACATAGGTGCCGTGCATTCTATTTCTACTGGGCAGCACTGAATTAGAAATCATCTAAATTAACTTCTTCATTTTGAAAGTGAGGGGCTGGAAGACTAAAGTTTGAGGGGAAGGGGGTCAGTTTTGAAGTCCTAAGACTTCCATTGAAGTTCCAGTCCAAACCTCGCATTCGCCTTTGGGCAAGCTGTGCACCTTCACTTAGCCTCCATTTCTTCATCTGTAAGAAAAAGGTATAATTACAGCAATCTTATTTACTTAAAAGAGTTATTTAAAAGACCAACTGAGATAATGCGACTGAAAGAGGTTGTGTAAACTCTGGAGCATCATAAAGAGATCAGATTACTATTGTGGTTAGTGATAACCACTCGAACCCAGGTCTTAGAGCCTCACAACTCATTAAAGCACTCAGTGCAGGAAGGTCACCAGGACGGGCACTTGAGGACTCTTAGGAGGTTACAATTGTGTTAAGGAGCTACTATGTAAGCTTATGAAATGTAAAATGACAACATGTGGTTAGCATAGTGATTGAAGTAAGTAATGGAAAACTTGTCACCAGGCATATATGGTTAACAGTGAGAGTCATTTCTTCTTTTCTTTTTAAAATCCACATTTATTAAATTAGGACGATAGGATTGGAAAGATGGAGTGGGGGAAGAGAGAGTAACAAAAATGAATAACATGTTGTTTCTATTTGCAAAATGGTTTATTACCTGAGGCGGGAAAAGACAGGCACGAATGATATGAAAGAGTAAAGACTGAGTGTGGAAGCCGCCAGCCTCAGGCCCTCTAGGGACCGTTGGTATTAGCAATGAGTGACAGGGGTGCCAATTCCTGACCAGCGCTCCCCTCCCCTCTTCTTTCTTACTCTACAGAGTCTTGACTGTTGGGGTTGGCAATTGGCCCAATTAAAATGCTACATTTTGCAGCCTCATTTGAAGGTAGAAATAGCCACGCAATGCAGTTCTGGACAACGAGATAAAAGCAAAAGTTGGATTTTGTTTACGTGAAAGTGCCTTGAAAGTGCCTTAAAAGTGCGGGAAGAGGGTGTGTTCAACCAGTGTGCACGCAAGAATGCTTGGGCCTCTCTACTGCTTGAACTGTGGATGTGATGGTGTCCAGCAACTATTTTGTGATTATGAGTTTAAAAGTCACACCCTACAATAGCAGAGGAGAAAGCTAGAATGAGCCTGGGGCCTGGACAACATCATAAAGATGCTAGACTGCCTGGAATGTCCACTCTTTGCTCTTCTCATCATGTGAGATAGAGCTATCACCTTACTTCCTTTAAGCCACTGTTATTCGGGTTTCTGTGTATGCAGCCAACTCAGTTTCTGAATGACACCGAGCCTATTGGTGCCTACATCAAGACTCTTGAGTTCCATATGATTATGGCAGGGAACATGTTAGAAATTCTTTTGGGGTTTGGGGCCAGAAGGTCACATGAGATGGACAGGATAGGACCACCTGTAAGCCCTTTGCCAGGAGGCTAGGTGGTGGCGAAGTGTCCTCCCCGCTCCTCAGGAGGACACAGACAGTAATAGCTTTAAGACTCTGGAAGAGAATGGAAATGGGAATACCAAAAGATGCAACATTTAAGAGAAGTGGTGACTGGTACCAGACCATCCTACCTCCTATCTCTTCTGCATATAGGTCCAGGTAATATAAAGGGGAAATTAATTGGTGAAAAATATTGAGTTTGAACTGATTTATTCTTTTTAAACTTTGGTAAAAACACATTCCACAAAACTTACCATCTTAATCATTTGAACTAATTTCTTTTTAATTTCACCCATTTGGTCATGTTTTCTTGTAGTGTCCACCTCAGAGGATGAGCCACCAGACATTGCCACAGGGAAGGGAGGGGCAGTGGTCATCTTTGGGGCTCTAGGCCGACTTTCCCAACCTCCTTATTGAGTGGATAGTAGGGAACCCAGGCTTCATGGAAATAAAGAGACTGCTAACAGATCCTCCTTTAGAACTTAAGGGGAAGGTGTGGTGGGTTAGATAGCGGGGCTGACCACTCCCTCGGTGGGCTCAGGTAATGGTGAAGAGGAAGTGGAGAGCCACTCCTTCCTCGCCCAGGAAGCCTGGGTAAGAATGGCAGGCAGGCTGTGCGAGGTGTAGCCTCTGGCTTCTCCTACCCAGGCTCAGCTGCTGGTCAGGCTGAGGAAACACTGAAGGTAGGGGGCCTTGCTCCACCTCATGGGAGATTACAGAGTGTCACCTTGAAGGCTACGCCTGCACCAACACATGGGCGGCCACATCAGAGTGACCCTGGTGGCAAAGCAGGGTGAGGCAGAGCAAGAGCCTGAGGTCAGCTTTCTCCAGCTGCCCCGGGAAGCTGTGCCCTGTAGGTAAGCTCTAGAAGTGTCCCCGTAAGCCCAAAGGGGTCTGGAAATTGGTTGAGAGTGTGACTGGAAAGTTGAGCAAAGGGGTTGTGGCAACAGGGAAAACGTGCCCTTTAGCTGAGGGTCTGAGAGCAGACCACCAGTGCTGGGTGTCACATAAAGTTCACTGTCGGACCTCAGGGGATCATAGATGAGGTGAGGACTCTGCCCAAGACAAAGAAAGCAGAACAGGACTCTTTGGCTGTGAGCTTCAGGCAAGTGGGCAAGAGACATGACTTTGGAGGAGCATAAGGCCCTGTGTCAGTCAGCTTTTGCAAGGTAAGGCCACAGTAACAAGCAGCCCCTAGATCTCCACCTCTGAAAACACAGCAGTTATTCTTCACTCACGCTACATGTTGGTGACTGTGGTCAGCTGAGCTCTGCCCCTCAGGTCTTCTGAGCCTGGGATCCTGACTCAAGGAACAGCCCCATCTCAGGGCAGAGAAAAGACAAAGAGAACTGGCAGAGATTGACACTGACTCAACGCATGTTCTCTCACACGCCACTGGCTAAGGCAAGTCCCACACTGGCCAGATCACTGGGGTGGGGGAAGATACTCGTCCCACAGGAGGCCACAGCAACGCCCACGGCTACAAGCAGGGATGAATCACCCTCTTATAGGACGAGAGAGAGGAGTCGAGATTAAGAACAGAATCTACCATGGGACTGCCACTGCCGCTTCTCTGCTTCTCCGTGAGTTCACACCAAGTTCCCTGCCCCTCCCACGGCATCCTCAGACGTCAAGGAGCAGAGTGACAGGAGCTGAAAGACTGAGGATTCGCCTGCAGAGACTGAGTTCCTGAAAGGGCAAGCTGAGGCACTGATTCAAGCTCCGTTTGCAATGCTGGACTAATTGTAGGAGGAAGCACATGGAGGAGAAAGGCTGTCCTGTCTTCTGTTCGCCTGGGTGTGAATAACTGTGGCTCCCTGTGGCAGCGCTGAAGGCACAGGACAGAGAGCTGTGCTCAGGCCCCGTGGTCCCTCCCCACCCCCCAGTGCAAACCCAGACATTCATGGACTTCTTTTGGTGCAGGAGGTGTTTGCCCCAAGCTAATAGGATCAACCTGTTCTTTACCTCAAACCTGTTTTAAAAAAAGAACTTTCCTGTTTTTTTTTCTTTAATTGCAGAATATTTTTATAACATACTTTAAACAAAATAAACAGAACCTTGCAAAAACAGTTATTAAAGAGCTATAAAATCGTTTCCTCACACTTGCCCTCTTTTATTTCTTCCCCCTTCAGATGGGTCAGGCTTAGTTGGGGCCGGGGTGGGTGAACATAAGTGAATAAGCTATGAATTAGTGAGGGAACATCTGATAAGGTGCCCATCACCCGCCGTCCATCTAAAGGTGCTGGGGCACCCCTTCCCCCATCCCTTCGGGCAAATTCTTGCTCAGCCACATTTCGTTAATTTATAGGCTGCAGAGCACTCAGTTCTCAGGTCCTGGGACCATCAGCTGGGCTGATTTTACAACAGGTGCAAGAGGCCTCTCTTCCCATTACTTCAGCCCTTCATGTCATTTTTACTTCCCTTTCAAGGTGCCTAAATATCCCACCATCAGAACCCCATGCCTCTGGGCCTCGAGTTGCTATCAGGAAGGTCCCTCATTAAGCCCTGAGGTCCTCAGTGACCTCCAGGCCCAGGGCTGCAGAAAAGTATTAGGATCTTTGGAGAAGTGAGAGAGGTTCTTAGAGGTGGGCCAGTGGGACAGAGTCAGGTGGGGAGCATGATCCAGGTGGGAGATTAACTCTGGCACCTACTGCTTGGGTCTCTCGGTGGCCTTGGCCACCCCATACAGCTGCAGCAGAATAGGGTGCAGCCTAGAAAAGGCACATGGATGAATTAGTCTGTTTTGTGTCTCTGGGTGGATGGAGAACAGGAATGGGAGCATCTGGGGTCTCCTTCCTCCCATCTGGCCCTCTGTGGAAGGATGGGATCTGAGTGGTCCCACACTGACCTGACCCCATAGAGTGTCCTTGTTGGGCATGGGGTGGTAAGGGAGGAGGGCCCTGGTCCACGGAATACTTCCTGCCCTGGTGAAGGCCGGGCATCTCTGAATGGGGTGTCTGAGGGGGGTGGGGGTGTTGAGAAGGGGGAGAGCTCTTCCTTAGTCTCAGTTGGCTCCACACTCAGAGCCCTCAGAGTGCCGAACTGAAAGGGAAGCTCCTAGGGCCTGGCTGCACCAGCTTGACCATCTCCTGTGTGACATATCTTGTGGTTTTTATCAAGGTAGGCACTGGACATACAGCTATAAGTTTCCCCTGAGCTCTGGGTGGTTGACAAACTCATTTATTCTGAGGGCCTCATGACTGAGAATGGTAAGAAGTATATCCTTGCCCGGAAGGATCTGCGCTTCAATAAAGAGAAGACTTGCTAGTACCTGGATTGCCAGTGGGAGGGAGGAGAGAGAGACAATTTGAGAAAGGGAGCCTTTCTGTTCCCTCATCACGAAGGTAATACTGGCCAGCCCCATAGGCAGAGCATGCTAGAATTTGCAAGGCTGTTGCCCTTATGGTACCTGATTCAATCTTCTCATCAGCTGATAGCGGTAGGCAAGGAAAGGACTACTATCACCACTGGCAGGTGAGGAAACGGAGGCCCAGAGAGCTCGAGGATGTGTCCAAGGCTGCACCGTCTGGTGGTGGAGGGGTGGAGATCGGGAGTCGGTTCTTCTCCCTCTGAGCCTCGTCTGTGATTTCTGTGATGCTCGGCACAGAAATGCAGCCTGAACACAAGGTGCGGGCAGGGCCAAGCCCGGACGGGCACCTAGCTGGCAGGTACAGCTGGGGGTTTGGAATCAGCGGACCTGCCTTGGGATTCGAACTTCATCTCTGTCTCAGGAGTTCATTCACGACTCAGAGCCTCGGCCTCCTCAGCAGTAAAGTGGGGACAATGACCCCTTTCGGCTCACTTGACAGGGTCGTAGTGAGGATCAGAAATGAGATAATGTGATTGAAGAAAAGCTGCGAACTGCAGAAGGCTGCCCACACGCTGGATTCCAGGAATTGAGGGCTGGACTCCCTCCACACCGTCACACCCTGCCTCTGGGGGAGGCTGAGGGCTCAGAAATAGCCTCCACTTCGGTCCTCCCTATTTCCCTCCCACCCCCACCCTGGGATGGGGCTGAGTGTTTTCTTCTTGAAAAACAAAAAAATCAAAGCAGTTGCAGAAAAATCAAAAGCCCATTTCTGCTTCCCCTCAGCTGACCTCTGCTCTCTGGGCCAAGAAGAGAGGATGTTGCTGGAGGTCTGGGTTCCACTGGGGCCTTGCAAGTCCTCATCACCCAGCAAGGGCCAGCAGGAGAGGCCTGGCCAACGTTTGCCATCTGTTCTGAGGCCAGCGCTGGTAGTGTGGGACCGCGTCTTCCTCAGGAGGTGGGCAGCGAGCAGAGGGGCCCAGCTCTATCAGGCCAGGCTATTGCTGCCTGGGAACATGAAGAACCCCCTGGATATGCCCAGAGAAATGTATTCTTTCCTCTTAACCAGAAATAATTATTCATTTTGACTGATACCTTTTTGGCCATTTGCAAAACAGAGCTCAGAATCCTGTGAGTCTCTTTCCTAGCTCCCCTCTAATGATCAGCAGATGAGTTTCCAGCGTGTGTTTATCATTGTCTAAAACAGGGAGAAACAAAACCCACAGAGCATGTGTTGTGTGTGGCACAACCAGGCAACCTCAGGTGGGAGCAGGCCCGGTTCTGGTCTTTTGCCTTGAGGTGTTGGCTGCCAACCCTCCTCTCACTTCCAACCCAGCCTGGGTTGGTTAGTTGGGCCCAGTGGTTCATCTCTGTCTCCTAAGCCATGTCCGAGGGGGTCTTTACTCAGAACTTGGTAATGGCAGCAAAAGGGATGCACCTACAGCGAGGCTGATGAACTCTACATGGTTTTCTAAGCAGTTAGCAGTTATGTAGAGCAACTTCAGACAATATAAGAGATGTGTCTGGTGTTAATTACCAATCCTTCCTCTACAGGAGACAGAGAAAAAAAAGTTCCAGTCCATGTTTTAGCCCAAGTTCCTGGCAATGTCCAGGTTCTGCCCTTTATTCTGACCCTCTTCTTGTTCCAAACCATTTGGAGCCCTAGGTGGCCCCATGCCAGCAGTTCCCTTTCTTCTTAGGGCACACAGCCTAGAAATTCTTAGTTTCGTTAATTTCCCAAGGTTAGATTTAGAATACAGGGTTCAGCAGGCATGTTTTCATAGCTCTATTTCTTTGCTGTTTGCTGTACCACAGGCTCGTCTGGAGACTAGAAACACATTGGGTGGGGCTCTTGGCCAGTGCACCTTCTGCTAAATAACCTGGCGGTGCCAAGAGCCTGTTTCTGCCACCACTGCGGTAGGTGCAGTTCTACTGGCGGCCTTGGATTTTGATAGGAAAGGAACAACTTCTGAATATCATATCAAAGGGTTTTCCTCTATTTTAAAATGAAAACATTTTCTAAACTAATTACTGCATGGCTAACGCCTCCAGCTGTCTGTATACACGCTCACATGTGTTACTGTAACATACTCACCCAAAGGCAAGGTATGAGGCGAAACTGGAGGCTACAGGCTTCTCTCTCAGCACATGTTATGAGGGCTGGCTAGAGGGTTACCAGGGAAAAAACAGGAAGGCTGATCATGTAGTTAGGGGCTTTTGTTTGAGGGGATTGGGAATTCATTAGGGGATAGGGAAGAGTGGCTGGTGAACACATCACCCACCTGGCAGGGAGGGGGACCCACTGAGGCAGAACCAGTAGTCATTCCACTCAATTCATTTGATAAGTATTTATGAAGCACTTGCTACTTACCAAGCATTCTTCTGGGTGCTGGGGATACAATGGTGAACGCAACAGACAAAAATCACTGCCTTCATAGGGCTGAATTTCTGGTGCTATGCTGTGACCCTGCTCATTGGCTGTGGGCTTTAGGTGTGAAGGTGTCAAGATCCTGACCTCATCATTATGGTTGGTTGTAAATGGCTCAGAAGGTCTTCCCTTCCTGACCCCCTCCTTATTTCCATCCTCTTCTACGCACTGTGGAATTATTATCCTGCTCTTTAGTGATAAGACTCAAGACCCTTCTTGAGAAAGACGCCAAGTTCTGGTCGCCACCACCCTCAGGCTCCCATGCATATGGTGAGCTTTCTTTCTCTCGTTGTTTTCCTTAGCCCATGTGAGTGAGAGACTCTTGGATCTGAGGTCACAGAAGCACCCCTGCCTATCCACCTCTCAGATTTCTTCTCATCCCTTTCAGAAAAATTGACTGTATGCTGAAGAGCAAGCAACAAAGATAAAATCTTAAAAACAGAGAGAAAAGACGCAGAAGACTGATAACTGATTTCCCAAGTGAAACAGCGGAAGCCAGAAGACAATGAAATATCTGCAAAGCTCTGAAAGAGAAAAACTATCTAGTAGAAGTCCATAGAAGTACAAATATCCTTCCAAAAATCAAAGGAAAATAAGAATATTTTCAGAAAAACAAAATTTGATAAATCTCATTATCAACTGACCTGTACCAAAAAAAATATTAAAGGATGTTCTTTGGACAGAAGGAAAATGAACTCAAATGTAACTGTGGAGATGAAGGAATGAATGAAGAACAATATAAAAGATAAAGATATACGTAAACATAAGTGAATATTGACTACATAGAAAATGATAGTATCTTGTGGGGTCAAACATATATAGTGAATAAAAATATCTAAAATGAGTGGTAATAGCACCTGTTGGAGGATGGTGGTAGAGAGTTAAAGCAGTCTGAGGTCCTTGCATTATCCAGGAAGCGGTAGAAGTACTTACTTGCATCCAACTTTGATTAGTCAAAGATAGGTATTGCAACAACATCAAATAAAAATGAATAGCAAAATCACCAAAGTGAATTCGTCTCAAAAGAGTGAGTCAAATGGCACTATAAAAATATCGAATCAATCCGAAAGATGGTAAGAAAGGATCACAGAACCTACAGGACAAGAATAAAGCAAACAAGAGGATAGATTAGAACACAATATAATAGTAATTACAATAAATATAGAATAATTAAAAACTTCACTTAAAATACATAATTGTCAGAGTAAAAACAAAGGAAAACCTAACTATATTCTGCTTACAAGAGACTCAGTTTAAATGTCAGTATATAAAAGTTTGGATGAAAAAATAATAAAAAATGCTGCACAAAGAAAGTTGGGGATAGCTGTATTTATATCAAATGAAATCATTTTAAGGCAAAAAACCATTACTAGAGTTAGTGGTACTTCAAAATGATACAAGATTTAATTAACCAGGAAGCTAAAATAATTCTAAAGTTACATGAATCTAATACAATTACCTCAATGTAAACAAAGTAAATATGACAGAACTAGAAGAAGAAATGGAAAAGCCACAATCATATAGGTGGGAGAATTTTTACACACCTCTCTCAGTTACTAATAGATCAAGTGGAAAAATACCCAGTGAGGATACAAAGGATTTGAGCAAGATGATCAACTAATTTGAATTAATTGATATATAGAGAACCTACCTTCCAACAACTGCAAATATACATTCTTTGCAAGTGCAGGTGGGACATTCACAAAAACTAACCCTATGTGAGACCACGAAGCAGGTCTGACCAAGTTTCAAAGGACTGAAATTTTCACTGACTACATTAGAATTAAGCTTGACATAAGCAACAGCAAAAAAGACAATTAGAAAGTTCTTAAATGTCTGAAAATCAAGCAATTTTTTTTTTCAGTAACCAATAGCCAAAGAAGAAATTATGATGGAAATTAGAAAACATCTTGAACTGAATGATGATAAAAAGACTATACTCCAAGATAGATAGGATGCAGTTAAAGCCAGACTAAGAAGGGAATTATAGCATCAAATGCTTGTATTAGCAAAGAAAGTCTGAAAATAAATGATTTAAACATCCTACTCAAGAAGTTATTAAAATAAACTCAACCCACAGAAAATAAGATGGTAGAAATAATGAAGATGTAAGCATAAATTAATGAAATAGGAACGAAACACACAATAGAAAGGATCCATGAAGTTGATTTTATGAAAAGACCAGAAAATTAACAAGCCTCTGGCAAAATTAATCAGGAAAAGAAGGGGAGAGGAAGAGAAAGCGATGAGATATGGAGGAATTGATTTATGTTAAGAAACTTGCTCATGGATGTGTGCAACTGTGGAGGCTGGCAAGTCCGAAATCTGTAGAGTAGGCCAACAACTAGAGACGGAGGAAACAGGCAGTGTTGCATCATGACTGGAAACGCCAAGCTCTGCCAAAGATGTGTTGCAACTAGAACTCTTACACGTTGTTGGTGGGAGTGTAAGGTGAAAACTGTATGTGTTCATGTGACCCAGCATGGACACTCCTATGGATATACCCTACAGAAACGCACTCATGACACCAAACACCATGTATAAGAAGGTCCTTAGGAGCTTTATATAACAGCCATAAACCAGAAACAACCCAAATGCTCATCCTCAATAGAATGAATAAACAAATATTGGTATACTCATACAATAGATTCTATTCAGCAGTGAGAACATAGGCACACCCAGCAGAAAGAATGAACCCACAAGCATAAAATAGAGGAAGAAGCTAGACACGAAGGAGTACAACTGGACGATTGGTTTAGATAATGTTCAAAACCAGGCAAAACTAACTAATATACTGTAACATTTGGGAAGGAGGAAGTGGGTAGAGATTACAAAGGGTCTCGAGAGGGCTTCTAAGTCCTGCTTGCGTTTTATTTTTCAAGTGTTTGTTACTTGAAACACTTGAAGCAGCCACTCTGCGAAATTCATTACGCTTATGTTAAAAAAATCAAAAAGAGACAACAGGGGAAAGCGGACTGGAGATAGCAAGTATAGATAACAGCTTTCCAAAAGTTCGCTCTAAGCGGAAAAAAGGAAAGGGGGAGTGTTTGAAAGAATATTTTGTTTCTTAAAAAAATTATTTTTTTAAATTGGGACATGCTTGTATGCTGATGAGAATAATCCAATATAGAGGGGAGAATTGATGATGCCAGAGGGAGAGGCAAGAATGGCTGGAATGACATCCGTGGGGACATCTGTGAGCAGTGACGGAGTGGGCTGTAGTGTGGGAATGCAGTGTGGGCCCCAGGTGAGCAGACCGGACAGGAGTCTCTTTTCCTGTTGCTCAAGCCTCCACCCTACATTCTCCCATTCCTAATCTAGCTCATGAATTAGATTCTCCGCTTCCTAAAAGGTAGCCAGTGACCAGGTGGTAGGAGCTGGTGGTCAGGCCTGAACACTTTGGACGAGGATGGAGGAGCTTATGGTCAGGCAGGAGGTGGAGGTCCCAGCCTCAAATACATTACATTTGGGGTGGTGAGTTCTGTGGATTTCTGCCATGAGAAGTTACTGTCCTGATTGGCTGGTTCTGGGTAAATCAGGAGACAGTCACCTCGCACTGGCTCCCTACTCTTCTGCCCTCTGTCCCATCCCTGACTTTGGGGGGCAGTGACCGCTGACCACTCACTACTCTCATAGGACCTCAAGGCTCTCCCTGTGAGCAGGGGGAGGGAACCTAAGTTTCAGGAAGGGTAGGAAGCCAGCTTAAAAAAGCACATTCCTTGGCAGGGTAAAAAACATTTTTTAAAAAGTGTAAAGACTTAACCTTTGCTAGGAAATGGTTGCGGTATTTTCTTTAAATGAAAAGAGACCATTGTGAGTCGAACTTTGGAAAATACACAACATCCTGGTGCTGTTCTTCAGGGCAGTCTCAGGCAGTCCTCGTCAGGCCGGCTCTGGCCTTTCCTCCAGATGGTCTTTTCTTGCATAGTTGAAAGGACTGGACTAGGGGACTAGTCCCTAAAAAGGCCACTAGAATGCTGAGCCCCTCCCCAGAAGGGGACCTTGGGCAGGAGGGACTTCTTGTTTCTTACAGTGCCTTCCACTCAGGAGGATCAGCTCCATAATTTGTGGGGCCCAGTGCAACATGAAAATGCAGAAACCCTGGTTCAAAAACTGAGACTTTTGAGATGGCAATAGCACAGAGCCTTCCACCAAATATGGGCCCTTCTGAGCACAGAGCCTTCTAAGCGAGGGACCCTATAACCATGCAGGTCACAGGCCTGGCCTCCACTTGATTCTGACAGACAACATCATTCTCGTTCGGCAGGCCAACTGGATCTTTGGAAAGTTCTCTCTTAGGTGATATCTCCAGGGCTAGAGTGGACCCCAGGTGATACAGGGAAGCACTCAGGACTTCCTTCTGGGTTCCCACCCCCATCCCCTGCTCCCGCATACCACAGCTGGCAACAATTTCCCAAGTTGGCTTTTCGCTCAGATTTCTTTCCCATCACATTTCGTAGACCGTGCTCCTGGCTCATGAAAACATTCTGGGTTTAATCTGTGCTTGCTTGTAACCCGGGGTCCGGGTAATCAGGGAACACAGAACAGCTGAATGGAGTGTGGGGCTTCTTGACGCTCCTTGAGCTATTTACAAGCCTCCTTATAGGGCCTACTGTAAATGGGAAAGTACAAACACATGCCGACTTTGCAGCAAATTAAAACCATCCGCTGCTTTCCCCGAATCTTAACACATAGTGGTTTCTGTTTATGCAGCATTTATTACCTTGCGTGCTACTTACAGACTTGTGTAATGTTCTGTTCAGCCAGACCTAAGCATTTGTGCCTTCCAGGGTCTGGGAGACCCACCAGGTTCCCAGGGTCACAAGCCCAGGCCTTCTCCAGACCTGCCATGTCCAATCCAGCGGCCACTAGCCACTTACGGCTCTTGAGCACTGAACTGAGACATGTTGCTCAGGTAGAATACACACCGGACTTCGAAGGCATAGTACAAAAAAAAAAAAAAAAAAAAAAAAAAAGGAAGATATCTCCTTAAGGACTTTTTACATCAATTACACGTTGAAATGATAAGACAGTCATGTGTGCATAATGATGCTTTGCTCAATGACAAATTGCACATACAACAGTAGTCCCATAAGGTCATAATGGAGCTGAAACTTCCTATCACCTAGTGATGTCATAGCCGTCATAGTATCATAGCCCAATGTGTTACTCACACGTTTGTGGTGATGCCGGTGCACAGTGTGTGTAAAGTCTGTAGCAGTGCACAGTAATACTGTCCTAGGCCTTCACAGTCACTCACCCTCACTCACCCAGAGCAACTTCCAGTCCTGCAAGCTCCATTCACAGTAAGTGGCCTCCACAGGTGCACCGTTTTTAAATCTTTTATACTGTACTTTTACCGTGCCTTATTTGTGTTTAGATATGTTTAGATACACAAATACTTACCATTGTGCTACAGCCCCCCACAGTATTCAGTACAGTAACATGCTACACAGGCTTGCAGTCCAGGAGCAACAAGCTGTACCCTACAGCCCAGGTGCAGAGCGGGCCCTACTTGGCCACCTAGGTTTGGTAAGTGCACTCAATGGTGTTCGACGTTCGCACGATCAGGAAATCGCCTGACGACACATTTCTCCAAATATATCCCATCGTTAAATGACGCGTGACTGTATTTATTATGGAATGGATAAAATAAAATATATTATTAAAGTTACTTTTACGTTTCTTTTTCCTTTTTCAATGTAGCTCATATGGCTTGCACTTGCGGCTTACATCATATTTCTGTTTGACAGTGCTATTCTAAAGCCTCTCCTTGTATTTCCACGTCCAAGCCTTGACCCCAAATGCCACCTTCTTTAGGAAGACTCTTCAGAATGTTAGGGCCACCTAACACTACTAGCCCCAGGGGTCTTTGGCCATTGGTGATCGATTTGCCTTGTGCTTTCATCCAACATACATTCATTGGACACATTCAGTTGTGAGGCAATACAGCGTGGTGACGTCAGAGTGCAGGCTCCAGAGTCTATAGGACCTAAGATCTAGGCCTGGCTTTACCACTTATGAGCTACATGTCCTTGAATGGGTAACTTACCACTTCATGCCTTGGTCTTCCCATCTGTAAAATGGGAATTCTAATACCCAAGAGCAGAATTAGGCTAGTGATTTAGGTATCTACTTCCCAGGTCTGTCGTGAGGATTATTCAGATGAGGCACAGAAAGCCCTTAGCACAGAGGTATTTGCTCCATTGTGAGCCTTCTATAGGCAGCCCTGGGCCTGGTCAGGTCCCTGGAATTTCACAGGGCTCAGCAGCTTTTGAGGAAGGAAAGAACAGGATTGAGGGTACCCCATAGTGTGGGAACCATGATCCTGGGGAGGCTCCAGTACTGAGTGGAGAGACTCTGTACCAGCTAGGACAAATTCCAAAGGTTGGAATCCAAACTTTGCTTGGGATAGGTGGAACTGGAGGGTGGCTGGATTGATGATGGGAAGCCAGAAGATGAGTGAGGAATAAACAATTCTGCTCTCAGTTGCCTGAACTCCATCCAGGCCTCCCTTCAACCTGATGCACATGCTGATGGGGTGGCCCCAGATAACATTCCAAGTCCTAAATTGGGTCTACTTAGGCAGATCTGAGGTGTTGAACTTATTTTTTCCTTGCAGTTCTTGCTCCTATAAAGCAACTGAATCAGGGTAATGTTTGTTAATAAAACAAATAAATTCCAAAATGTCAGTGGCTGAACAAGAGACTTTAATTCTCACAGCAATTCAAGGAGGGTGTTTCTGGCCAGTAGGAGGCCTTCCGTGTGGTGATTCAGGGATCCAGGCTTCTTGCAGTTAGTGGCTCTGCCCTCCCTTATGACCTTAAAGTTCTCTGCCTCCAGCAGGCAGACAGGGGAGAGTAGGTGGAGAAGGTACAACCACGTTTAACTACCTTGGCCTGGAAATGACAGCTATTATTCTCATGCACATTCCAGCTGTGAGAACACGTTATCTAGCCCCACCTCGATGAATGGGTGACTGAGAAAGGATGATGCTACATGATGTAAGAGAGAGCACTAATTTCTGGTGGTTTTGTCAACCCAGTCTCACTCTGTAGAAAGAACTGACCCAGCAGCCTGGCCTCCTTTCTCCCAACCAGGCCCCTGACCCTTCCCGAAGCCAACTGCCAGGCACCGTAGCCAGCCCTGGTTCTGAGAGGGCTCCTGAAGAGGGCTGGAGGGAAATGACATGGGCAGACACACTCTAAGAGATAGTGCACTCACCAGGGGTTAACACTTCAGCCAGCCCTGGGTGCTTCCAAAGGCCTCCTTCTTCTCAGAGGCCCTTATACATAAGCTCAGTGAGTCTGAAGCTTGGGTGTGAGGAGAATGTGGTCAGATGGACACAGAACCAGCAAAGACTCCCTGGAACTAGTCCTATCCTGGCTGAAGGCAGCTGGGTGGGGTCTCAGAGGGTTCTCCTGGGGTCTTCTGAGCTACCATCCCTGGGTGTCCTGTTACTGTGCTGGTAAGTCCCCAATGGTCAGGACTGGATCAAGTAGGAGAGGAATGGGTGGGATCGAGGGCAGGGCGTGACTTATTATCTGACCCTGGTTTTGTATCTCCAGTGAGGGCTTCTTACATGCCTGCCAGCTACTGGGGAGGACATGAAAAGTAATAAGGCCAGTTGAGCCTCAAGTTACTCATGATTCTATAGACAAGATGACCAGATGTCAGTACTTCTGTGTGATGCAGAGTATGTGTCAGAACCCTCAAGGAGGGGTAAATAGTGAAGGCCAGAGAGGCTCACATGAGCAAGTCGATTTTTCCCTTTAGAGCAATCTGGGAAGGCTTCCTGGAGGCTGAGGCCTGGAGACTGAGGCTTGAAGGATGGGAAGGGAGGAAACAGTGTTCCCACACATGTGGTGCTCTGTCATTTCCAAAGCCAGCTAAGCAGGCGAGGCAGATAGGGAAACAGGGACAATCACTTTCATTTGATAGGAGAAGCAGAGGCCCAGAGAAGCTATGCTCCTGGCCCAAGGTTGCACAGGAGTTTGTGAGCGAGAATGCGGATGTCAGCCTACCAGTTCTGGCCTCTTTGTATAAGCTTGATAAGCATGTTTCTCCCTCAAGGCTGGTCAGGGCTAGGTCCCCAGGTGGGGCTGGGAAACTTACATCCAGGGAGCCGACCCTCCCTGGAGGCTTCTTGGAGCTGGGTGCTCAGCCTGCCCTACAGAACATATGTTTCCTGTTTTCCTTCCCCCTCTGGCTCAGGGCAGAGAACAGGGTTTTCCTGAGCGGAAGAGCCTCAAAGACCTGGCTCACTACCAGCTAGTTCTGGCAGATCTGTCTGCTCACGGCTCTTATTATTCAGGATAATGAACCCCCTCACCCACCCATCTGGGGTTATTATCTCCCCTCATTCTCCTCAAACTCCCAAGACCTAGAATTCTAATGAACCCAGGGTCTGACTCCCATCTTGGTGTTCTCTTTACTTATCAGCCAGGACCCTTGGCAGAATCTGGAGATTTGTGCTGCCCTGAAAACTAGTAGTCAGGGTGATGAAGGCAAATCTCTGGGTGTCAGGGTCTGAGAAAGGCAAGCCAGGGTTTTGGCCAACCCTACAGCCATGGGAAGTTCCAAGGCCTTACACCTCCCCCCCTACTGTTTTCCATTTGTCCTAGGTTGGAGGCTAGGGCCAGTGGGTGACATCACCCAACTCTGTAGCCTGCATCATGTGAGGTTGGCATGATCTGGAGCTCAGTGCATAGCTCTGCTCTAAACCACAGAGTCAGCATCTTGTCCCACTGTCTGGTCTAGGGCTCTCCCCTGCATCTTGAATGGAAGGGATATGCGGAATAAAGGAAGAGGAAAAGCAGGAGACATTCCAAGTCTGCAGAGCCTTGAACCGCAGTGCTGGCGTGAGCATTAAAGGAGAAAGGCGGGGTTTGGTTGAAACAGAATAGAATGGTGGTTGCCATTCTATTGGGAGGAGGGGGAATGGGGTGATACAGATCAAAGGGTAGAAAGTTTCAGCGTTGAGAAGAATAAGTTCAGCGGACCTAACATACAGCCTGGTGACCATAGTTAATAATACGGTATTGTGTGCTTGAAGTTGCTGAAAATAGATCTTAAGCATTCTCACCACACATACAAAAATGTTAACAATGTGATTTGATGAGTCTGTTAATTATCTTGATCTTGGTGATCATTCCACTATGTACAAGTACATCAAATCATCACGTTGTGCACTTTAAATATGTACAATTACATTTGTCAGTTATTCCTCCATGAAGTTAAAAAAAAAAAAGAGAGAGAGAGAAAGGTGGCAGCCAGCGGTCCCCACTGTGACTCCCTCCCTATGAGTGAGGAATGGGAGGGAAGGACCCTCTCCATATTTCCCCTGGCCCACCCACTCACACAGGAGGGGGCCTGCCTTGTTCAAGCCTACAAGACCCGAGTCCTGTGTCTGGGAACGGCTCTTAGGTGTAGGGTGTGTGTGTGTGTGTGTGTGTGTGTGTGTGTGTGTGTGTGTGTGTGTGTGTGTTCTGTTAGGCGAGGTGCTGGATACAAAAGGGCTTTGGAGTGGGGCACAGGTGTGTCTGGCTCTGTGAGTCAGTGTGGGTGCTTCTGTGTGAACTGGGTCCTGGGGCCTAAGAGAGGTGAGATGCAGGCCCGGCCTTGGCCTGCAGCCCAGGGACAGGCCTGGGGCCCAGAGGGGAGACAACTGCCTCTGATGACCTGATGGGGGCTTTGAAGTCCTCCTTCCCCGTCAGGGATCCAGCCCAGGTTTACTAGGTACAAGTTTATCTGGGTTAATTTAACTTGTTAAAATAATTGTGCCAGAGGCCTTGGCCCTAGGGCCCCCGCCTCGGTAATTTCCCTTCTCCTCACCTCTTTCATCTCTAAGGGCTGCACCCCTTCTCAGAGCTTTACTGGGTCCTTCCAAGGCCTCAGGAGCGGCCCTGGCAATGCTTTCACAGGGTCCCTTTTTTTGGTAAAACTTGTGAAAGTATGCATTTCTATCACAATCATTGAAGGCTACTGTTTCTTTTCACCCTTCTTCTTTGTCACATTTCCTCTCCTGTTAGGTGGTATTGGAATAACTGCGGGCATTTTTGGGATCCAGCTCAGGGAAACTTGAGTTGGGGTTGCATTCAGTATGGGCAAATGGGATATATTTATGTGGGATGCAGTATACCTATATAATATTTCATAAATGTGGCTCTTGGTCACTTCTGTGTGTCATTACAGTTATTGGGAGAGGCATGGTTTCCAGGAATTCTCCTACTGCCCACGATGTTGACTCACCTGGTGTGAGGCAGCATGAATGTGTCCTATGGCTCTCGGGACAGGAAGGATGTGGGAAATGGTAGAAAGTCAAGACTTGAAATGTACAGAGCTGGTCTGTGGAAGCTAGTCTGTGGAAAGTTCTTTTCATATTACAGCTCATATGTGAAATTTGTTAAGGATTTACCCCCAACCCACAGCTATCCTAAAAATTCACGTGACAGCAGTTAAAAAGCCGAAATAAACTCTTCTAAACTCTGAACAGCAAAGTACGTGTTTCAATCAGCCATGTTAGAGGAAAGACTATTTTATATTCTCTGTAGAAAATGGTATTAGAAATCATTGGCATATGATGAGACAGTCAAAGAGAACATGCAGCCAAAAATGTAAAAAGTAATATAAAGGTGTGCCTGCAAGTTAATTTATTAAAATAGCATTTTTTCTGGTTTTTATGTATTTATCAGCTTTTAAAAATAAATGAGCCAATGTGACTTATAGAAAAAAAAATGAGAAGCATTAAAGAAAACTCCTTTTTTAATTTAGTCTTGTGATTTTGTGTTTGGTTTCTTAAAGAAGGCCCCCGAGTTGTATAAGTTTCAGGCCCCATAAAACCTGGATCAACCCTGATGCAGTTGACTTCTATGGAGATGGAGTGAAAGAGAAGAATCTGCCTTGAGATTCCTCCCCCTGAGGGTGCCTAACAGAGGCAGGGCTGGGGAGGGGCCTCGTAGACTGGCCACTGTCCCTGTGCTCTCTGTGGCTCAGGAGCACCTGCTGGGACAGCTGGGCTCTTTTGCAAGGCCACTCAGGCTTTCAGAACTTCCTGAAGGTAGGAGCTGGGTCAGCTGGTATCTTAAAAGCCTTTAGATCTCACTTCGTGTGTGTCTGTGGGCAGTGCAAAAGGGCCACAGAGAATGGAGAGGCATCCTTACGGCATTGTCATCAAGTATTTCTATTGAATAATTATTTCATTAACATTCATCTTCCCTACTAGATTGTAAGCTCCATGAGGTCTCACCACCGTAATCCCAGAACCTAGCACAGTAGCTGGCATAGAGTGGTGCCTAGTAAACCTTTATCAAAAGAATGAATTGACTAAATAAATAAATGCACAAGGGCGGATGGAGGTATTCAGGAAGGGCTGCCAGGCTCTTCTTTCATTTCTAGGTCATAAGACCCAGGAAGCCCCTTTGCAGACTTGTAGATGCTGCTGCTGCTGCTGCTGCTGCTGCTGCTGCTGCTAATGATGATGATAAAGATATGTGTGTATGTTTATGTATCCATCCATGGATGCGCCCTTCTTAGGGACCTCTGTGCCATTGAGGTCAACTGGAAGGCTGCCAGGGAGTGGGGGTAAGGGGTGAAGAGTGGTGGAGGTGATGACAGTGATAGAAGAAGGAGGAGAGGATGAAGTAGGAGGAGGATGAGAGAACTAAGAATTCTTGTAAAATCTGAACCCAAATTCTGGAAACCAGGAAGAACTATGAGGCCTTGAAGAAGATGGCATCAGTTATCTGGCTAGAGTGAATGAGCCAGGACATACCTGACTGGTGAAAGTTCAGAGCTGGAAAGGGCCTAGAGTTTACCTAAAATGTTAGGTTATGAGCCACTGGGACATCTTAGGCATCATTCCTCCTCTCGCCATGTTAGTGTGTGTAAGAGGAGTGTGTGAGGGAGGAGAGCAGGGCTCTGGGCCCTTCTACCTGCTTGGTTCGGGGATCCCTGCTTTTGCTGGTTTTCTACATTCAAGTCCCTCAATAAAGATTTCTGTCAGTAGAAAAGATTTGAAAAATCACCTATTTAGAACAAGTCATTGCAAAGCCAGTTTTTATTAGTCTGTGTGTGTGTACGTTTAAAATATCACATATCAATTGCTTTTTAGTGTAATACTATTAATTCATATTTTTTAAAAACCTAAAATCAGAGTGATTTTTCTTGAAACCACCCAGAGAGTTATATGTTACATTAAAATTCAAAACAGAAAAAAAAAAAATCACTCATTTAGAAAACATTTTGGGAAGGGGGTACATTTCCATAATTCTCAAGAGGAGAAAGAAAACGCTAACCAACACAGCAAAGCTTCTTCTAAAGCTCTAGTTCTAATTCAAAGAACACTAGAGCATTGAAATAGATGCAGCCAAGGGTGCAGGAGTCTCTTCATTACTGAGGAGAGTAAGAAGGCTTTTATTAAACAAAACAAACAAAAATGAATGTTTGCTGCCAATAAAAAGTTTTCAGTTTCTGCCTACTTCTGCCAGAAAAAAAAAAGAATTTAATGGCTTTTCTCAAATCTATGAAACAAGAGAGAGATTTTTTTCCCCAAGATGATGGTAGCAAAAGAAGATATTTGGTGTTGGTTTATAACTCTCTCCAGGCTGTTCCTCTAAATGGTACTGAGTTGAAAGAGCTTTTCTAACTTTTTATAGCAGTAGGGAAAATCTGTATACAAATGTGTTGGAATTGACACCGTTAATTTTTTTAATAATTGTATTATAAAAGGTCAAGTAATATTTATCTTTCACAGTTAATTACAATTTATTATCTTTTGAGTAGTAATTCATATGAATAAGTATTTAAATAATAATTTATTTTAAAAATTTTATCTTAAGGATTTGTCTGATATGATATTAAGTTTAAGTTTATATTTCTGTAAATGAATATTTTACTTAAATTTTTTTGTTCATAATTTTTTTAATAAATATAAATTTAAGGTTTAATTTCATTGATATAAAAATGGGTTAATAGCTTTGAACACTTAAAATACATGTATGAACTCTGTGTTTTAGTGTGATACCAAAGCTAAGTACAGCCTGTATAGCAATCTCTATGCAGAAAAGAACCCTGTCTTTAGGACAAAGCTACTATTCAGAGAAGTTGGGGGACTTGCCCCAAGGGCACATGGCTACTTAGTGAGTCTCAGAGGATGGATGGTATATAAATCCACCTCTTCCTCAACTAAGTCTGGAGCATGTGTCCCTATCTCACGCAGGCTTTGGCCCCTCTGACCCAGGTCCTCAGATCGCTTTCTTCTCGTATATCCCCCTGGTCACATTGCTGTAGAAACTCCAACCCTAACGTAGGACTGAGAGTCTGGGTCCCACTGCTCTTAGAGATGATAAAACTGTAGGTCACAATACCCACTCTCTCTCTAGACCCAAAGGCTATATAGGAGAAATGCCAGGGCCCAAGGAGAGAGAAATGGGAGTCAGGAGAGGTGGATCTCTCCTTCCGGGAGAGGCCAGATGCAGAACTAGGTGGTTTCTGCTCTCTACTTGCACCTCGTGGAGCTGTGTGTATGTGTTGTGGAGTCACACACCACTTACTAGGCATAGAGTGGTTCTGTATTCTCACTGTTGGGTAATGTGTTGCAGGGAGTGGAGATCATCGCTTACTGCCCAGTCCCTGGGTGGCATCGTGTGTCACATATGTCATGTGAAGGTCTGGCTTAGAGCTCTTTCCCAGAGAGGCCCCTGGGCTGGTCCTGGTGACCCCCTTATATCCCATAGCTCGACTGGTCTGACTTGCTTACAAACATTTCTACCTTCCACTCCTAATTCTCAAGCAGAGGGCCTCATTCCTGAGCAGGCCCAGCTGCTGGCCTTTCTGCTAATTAATGACTGTTGATTGGCCCGAGAGGAGCTCTCATTATGCCCAGTAGAGATCAAAGTCAGGCCCAATAATCTGCTAAACGAGATGTCAGATTAGGCATTCTTCTGGGCTATTAGAAAGATTTTTCTCCCAGGGTAAAGGCCTGTCAGGGCATATGACCCTGTCACTCACCCACCATGAGCCAAGCCAGAGGGGGGCTCTGAAGCCTTTCTGTTTTTCTTACTTTGCATGTGGCCATTTAATAGGACAGTTCCACCCCAGGGGCCCAAGCATGATCCTTGGGGAGGTCATAAAATGGGGAGGGACACCCTAGGACTCTGTTTGGGCAGAGTCACCTCTGCCTCTTTATCCTTGGGGTGGTTGGGTGATTAAGGGAAATTATAGATTCCCTGGGTTTCCGTGCTTTCAGCCATACCATGGCATACTGCCTCAGTTTACCTTCTAAGGCCGAGGGGGGGTGTCACTTTTTATGTTGATACCACTCCCTCCTCTCAGGAACTAGCCCTAGACTAACACTCATTTCAAACTGAGAGACCCAATCAACCTTTCTCACCCCAGGGGTGGGAATGGAGCCCCAGATTTTGGTGTGAATTTTAATAACTTTTAGTGATCCAATTCAGAGTGTCTCAGGTACTGTGCTAAGCGACTAAATACTGACTTTACTTACACTGTCTGAAAAACCTCAGAGTTAGGAATGAATTATTAGCATCCTTTATAATACATAAGGGGACTGAGGCTCAGTAGTTTGTCCAAATCATTCAATCTAACTTGGCAGCAGCTCCAGGGGTGGGTCTTGATTGGCTGAAGTCAATCAGCAAGTTCATTGCTTTAGAGACAGACATATGACCTCATTTTGGCCAATGAGACAGCACCAATCACTAGACTTTAATGGAGATCTTGGGGATGAGGACAGAAAGGTCCGAAACCACTGAAGCCATTTTTTCTCAGGGCAGAGAAGGATCTGGAGCTGTCGGAGGAAGGGGTAGCATGGGACCACGTGGGGACAACATGTTGAATCTTTGGAACCATAATTTGAACTGTTGGATCCAACTAAGCTAAATGAGTGAATACATTGTCTTTATTACTTAAATCAGTTTGAGTTAGGCTTCCTAGGGACTTGCAAATAAAAGACTGGTGCACAGCCCCTGTCCCAGAGGGGCAAGACCTGCCCAGTGGGTCTGGCCCCAAAAGGCAGGCCTGGGGTGAGCCCACCTGAGAAGCCAGGAGGCTGTTGAAAGCATTTGTGGAAGTCTGCCACTTGCTGTGGTTACCTCTTGTCCCGCTGGCCTCTGTCCCAGCTGCCACCTCAGCTCAGCATGGCTATAGCCACTGTGTTGGTTACTATTAGGTTGATTGCAAGAAGTGGACACGCAAAGTGACAATGGCTTAAACAAGCTAGAAGACTATTTCTTTCTGAAGATGGGGGAGGCCATGGCTGTCGTGACAACTTGGCTCCACCAGACTGTTCAGGTTTACGTTTACCCTTTTTACATTGATCAGCTTTGTCAGAGGTTCATCTCCTTTATCAGTCTTTTCGAAGACCCAGGTTTGGTTTTGTTCATGCTTGCTATGCCCATTTTCTATTTCATTAATCTCTGTCCTTATCTTTATTATTTCCTTCCCCTTTATTTGGATTTACCTTGTTGTTTCTCTCCTCCCTAACTGTTTGAATTGGCTGCTGAACTCTTTAAGTTGTAGCCCTTACTTCTTTTCTTACATAAGCCATAAACGAAAATGCAGTTTTCTCTCTAACGTCCCTGTGGCTGCATCAAGAAATTTAGAAATGTGGTTATTTTAATTATTGTTGGGTTCTGAATATTTTCTGATTTCCGTTGTGATTTCTTCTTTAACACTTGAGTTACTTAGGAATGTGTTTATAAGTTTATAAAAATAATGTTTCAAATGTTATTTTTGCTATCAATTTCTAATTTTTAATTTGTGCATTATGCATGGTTAGTTTTTATAAAGTTCCAAGGGAAAAATATGAATTGTATAATGACTGAGTCAAGAGTTGTGTGTATTTATCCGTTACACTAAGCTTGTTCATTTAAATCATTACTATGAGTGTCTCCTTGATCTCTCAGTTATAGAGTCTTCTCCTTCCTAAAGCCTCTTGTGGATCTCCTGCCCTGTGTTTATTTCTGTCCTGTTGCATTTATCTTCACTTTGCCTGTGCCATTGTTAGTATAAATGTCCCCTCTAAATTATGAGATTCAGTTTTCCTGGAGGACATGGACCATGGCATATTAATCAGAGCATCCTCCACAGAATCAGGCACACAGTAGTCGCTGAGTCGAATTATTCACAATTTCAATGCCTATTTTCTAGATCTGATACAGGTCCAGTCAGACAGGGAGACTTCAGTATTCCCTATTTCTCCCCCTGAATATTTCACCTCGGCAAAGCTCAGCCAGTATTTTTGAGCACCTAAGTCTGGAGTCACTCACTTTGAGATAGCTTAGGGCTGGGATCAAGGTTGTCTTGGTATGGAAATTTTTGGCTAACCTCCTTTTCCTGTTGGGAAATGCAAGCTTCCCCATGAGCTGCCAGTTCAAGCTATCATCTTCGATTATGGGGAGGTCATTTGAAGTTTGGAATAATTTGGCTGTGTCTGAGAGGAAGTGGCCTTTGCTCAGCCATCCCTCTCTTCACAGGAGCACAGAAAGATAGTGAGAAACGATTTTAAGAGAGACATTCACACAAGACGTTTAAAAGCACATTTGAAGTTCAGCTATTCACATGTAAACAACTGCTTTGCTGGTTACAAGACATGGTCCTTGAAGTAGTTCCCCAAGGACCTCTCCTAGTCCCACCTGGTTCCCATTACTGTATCTCCTTGCAAGCGGTAAAACTACCTTTCTTCAAAAGTAGCGAAGCACAATAATTCACCCTGACCTGACCCTAGGTTGTCCAGATCAGCTCGTCTGACAGTTTTATGTGACCATAGTTATCCACAGGCCCTTGCAAAGGCACATTCTGTCCAGACAGAAAACAAAGACATGGCCGGCCAGTTTAAAATGCCAGTGGGATCAGCGCATACCTCCTTGGGGAGATCTATCTGCCTTGCAAACTTGGTTGACAGTCTTGCCTCATGCATCATGCCCTGTATGCAGGCACATTCTCCTTGGGTACAAATGGAACTGCTGGCTTTTGCCTGGGCCCCTGGATGGAAGTCCCACCCCCTGGTCTATATAAGAGGACTGGGGAGAGCTGAGGGTTAGTAGCCTTTGGCGAGAACATGTAGCTCTCATAAAGGGAGAGACTATTCTTCCTCTTCCAATGAAGAGGACAAGAGAGCCCTTTCTCTTCCTTAAAGCTAACGGAGGGGGACACCAAGATGCCCATTCTTAAAGGACACATTATCCATGTTTCCTGGTTCAAAAATCACTTGCCCACGTTTAAATCTCTTTTATGAAACTGAAAAAAAAAATTGTTTGAAGGTGCTTGCAAAAGGCTCTTTATATTTTATATTTTGAATGGGACATGGAATTTCTGGCCTGCCCCTGTGTGACCTAACAGGAGAGAGGAAGATTACAGAGAGCTGGCAGAAGCGAGAAGAAACAGCATCTCTCCCACGGTTTGGCAAGGCCAGCGTTCCTGAATCTCCTGTGGGCTGAGTGGCTGCCAGATAAGGTAGCTGGACTTAGGACCCCTTGCTGTCACTCTCTTCTCCCTTCCCCTTCCTCCCTTCCTCTTATCCCTCTCTCACTAATAGGCTGTCTGTTGAGAGAGAAGCACCAGCAGCAAAAGCCCCTAGAGCTGACTGCCTTTGGTCTTTTCAGGGCTTTCTGAAGAGCCCAGACATGTATCCCATGGGATAGCTGACCCATGGATGCCTGCCTACACCAAGGGCACCAAAGGTCATTGGGCTAAACCAAATAGTCAGCAGGGCAACCAGCCGGGAAAGGACTTCACCTTAAGTTAAAGATGTTTGCCGTCTCTCTTTCCCTCTTCTTAGGAATGAGCTGGACCCAGAGGATCTGGGCGAACTCTAGATGGACCTAGGATGAAGTAGGGGAAAATGTGTGAAGATCAGATCATATTCCTTCTCCATCTCAAGTAACTGAGGCCACAGTTCTGGCCCCTCTTGGGAAAGGGAAGGAACTTGAAAGATAAACAAAGCTTCCAAAGAGAAACTTAATGGTGGGAAAGTGATTTTTGAACGAGGAAACAGGGATACAATGAGACATTTCACAGTGGAAACTCAAGCAGGATTGTCATCATTCTAGAAAAAGGCCAAAGAGATGCTGCAGGTGGCCACAGTAGGCCACACGCTAGCCAGAGTTGTAAAGGAGCAGAAACTCCAAAGAGTGAGCAGAGCAAGTGAGTGAGTGAAAAAAAGAGAACCTCACACAAAGAAAAGCAAACATGCTGGTCTCCGCTTTGCCTCAGCCCCGGTCTACAGTGGTTCCCTCCTCTGGCCTTACAGACATAATGCCTACAAAGCTGTGACTCATGTGCTGCATCTCAGTGAGTGTTGGTTCAAAAGCACAGAGTTTAGAAGCCAAGTGTTATGTCATCATAACTTCAGTCCTTTCCCTGCATTTCTCAGTCAGGAATGGGGAATACCTCTCAGTGCATCCTCCACCTCTCTCTCAGCCTCTGTGACTCGCCAGGGCACACAATTCTTCCTCTTCTCCCCAGAACGTCACCCCAAAGCAACCTCAGTGCCAGGCCAGCGCCCCTCCAGTCTTCCTCTCCTTTTCTTCTTTCAGTGCTGCGTATGGAAGTCCCAAAGAACCACTTTGCAAGGCAGGGATGTCTTCAAGGGTGGGAGGTCGAAGTGAAGAAGTGGGCCGAAGTTCTTTCAGCAGGAAAGGGAAGGGGAAAGGCTTGAAACAACCACTACTAAATGATTTTTATCCCATCACATATAATAGTATGCAGTTCTTTGCATCCAAATGAGCCTGATAAGAACGCTGACTCAGAGGGAATTATTTAACCTCTTTGAGCTGCAGGTTCTTTAGGTTTAACCGGGTGCATTGATTCCTGCCCCACAGGAGTGGCTATAAAGATTGAATGGATGACCTGTGAGAAAAAGTGTCCCCTTGAGCCCAGAAGCTATCATCTCTCTGCGGATCCCAGGAGCATAGGAGTACAGACACCTGTGTATTTCAGGAGGCATGTCTCAGAGCCCTCAATAGGATTGGAGGAATCTCGCCAGCCCCTGAATCCAGCTCCTCCGGAGCCATAGCCCTTCTCTCAGCTGATCTGAGGTCTCTGACTCCCTGCTTCTTCCTCAAGACCTGGCCTCTCTGTCTGGAGGCTTCTCCTGCATTCCTCAGGGGCTGGAGGAAGCCACCACTGCATCTGATTTCCTGGCTCATTTGATTTCCTACTCCTTGATTGTGTGCCCATGTGGCCCAAGCTCTGCCTTTGGAGCCACTGGCATTTGCTCTAGAGATATCGACTAGGGGGCTGGTTGATAAACCTTCCTTCTGGAACACCCAGGCAAAAAGCCTTCCCTGCTTGGGCCAGTGGCCCAGGATCTCGGCACTTGGCCAGCTCTTTCTGCTGCTCTGACTGGGTTAGGTCTCCTAGGTTTTCTCAGATGTCTGGGCCCTTCCCTCCTGCCCAAGGCCAAGGTCCTAAAGCCAGCAGTCCTCCCTCCTCTGGCACTGCCCTGGCACTGCCTGAATGTGTAGCTCTTGGAATCAGAGGTGGAAATCTGAGGTAAAGAAGGAAGGAAGAGGGATGGAAGGAAGGAAGGGAGGGAGGGAGGAAGGAAGGAAGGAAGGAAGGGAGGGAGGAAGGAAGGAAGGAAGGAAGGAAAGGTCAGAGGTCAGTTACTGCTCCATCATAAGGCTCCCAGGATTCATTCACAGTGCCTGACATGTAGCAAGGGCTCCACCAAAATGTGTCAATAGGTGCTTATTGACCTACTGTGCTTTACTCTTTTATGAGAATCAAAGAAAATACCTGCCACACTTGCTTCCTTTTGCTCGGTTTGCCTCAGGGCCAGCACTACCAACACTCAAGATAAACAGTCGAGGCTCAGTGATTCTGCAGGTGCTCACCCAGGGTGTGGAGCTGCTCTATGGGGCCAGCACCCATTCACCTTTTCAATGTGAACAAAGCAGGACTAGTGTCAACAGGATGAGGAGGCCCAAGGAATGGGGAGTGAGAAGCTGTTTAACCCACTTAGCGAATCTGCTGCTTAGAAACACAAACAAATAAAGAGTGTGCTAATTACTAACGATAACAAGGTTTGACAGTTTTCAACACTTATCAGTCACATCATTCGAATCTCCCCACAGCCTGCGAGATAAGTGTTCTTCCTGGATTTACGGATTTATGGATGAGGTGACTGTGTGCCAGAGAGGTTAGGGAACTTGTCCAAGCTTACCTAGCTGAGTCCAGGTTCAAACCCAGGGCTGAGTGTCACCACCCCCTCGGCCAGCTGCCCTTTATGTCACCCTGATGGTTCCTTCCAGACTGTCCTTGGCCAGCCAGGAAGCTGGTGGTGGTTCAGCGTGTCGCTTTCTCCTGTTGGTGGAGGGGTGACCACTCTCAGCATCCATAAGAGAGAGACCCACCCCAGCTTTCAGAAGGTTCCTCATGCTGGCCCTGGACAGGATCCTTGGGATCATTCTCTGGTACACTGAGAGTTGAGGGTGGGATAGGGCAGGGCAAGAGCACCAACTTTGGAGTGGGACAGGCCTCGGATTCCAAATCCAGGCACTTAGAAGCCATACTTCAGGTGGGTCACCTTCTGCACCTGGAGCTCATTTCCTTCAGCTGGAAGGGAAGGGCGCAGGGGAGGGGTCATAATAATTGCAGTTTCTAACACTCGCTGTGAGGTTTTTATACTTGCCCCATAAATGTTCTTTTGTTTTTGGCTGCAGAGACTCCTCAAAGCCACCAACAAGAGGCTATGCAGGGCGAGGGAGGCCTTGTGGCTAATGGCAGGCCAGAGAAACGCTAAGGGTAGTGGGGGCTGGAAAGGGAGTCACTTCTCAGTGTCTTCCCCAGCGAGAGGCCTCTCACACACATCGAAAGAGGCCTTTGCAGTTTTCTGAGTGCTTTATACACTTAACCTAGAATGGCTGGCGCCCCATCTTGCTGCTGACAAAACTGAGGCCTGGAGGGGGAAGGGCTGCTAGTGAGGTCTTACTCCAAGCCCAGCTTGCTCTGGCCACTCTGGCCCCTATTTCACCCTTATATAGACCCCACTGGTCAGTGTTATTGTACCCATTAACTGCTTAGAAGACTGAGGCTCATGTGTGCCCGTGGTCACTCAGCTCCCAGGTGGTAGAACTAGGATTGATAGCCAGGGAATCAATCATGAAACCTATTCTTACTCTGGAACCAGGCTTCTGGACTCCCAGTCCAGGGCTCTTTCCTTGGCCCACATTCTTCTTGTTCTACTCGGAGTCTTCAGCAGACACTAAGTTAGGAACCGATGGCTGTGCTTTTGCCTTCTTGGGGATGCCCCATTTCCAGCAGGTTCTCCTGGGGTGCTGGCTTGGCTTCTTAGAAAGAGAGGCCAGCAAAAAGGCCCTGAGAGCCACCCCAAGGGCAGCTGAACCCCACAACTTTCACCTTGCCTCTTCTGGTTTGGGAGAAACTGGTCCAGTCTGCACAGTCTCACTTCCCATCTAAGGACCTTTCCACTCACAGGTGCTGTCACGCTGGGCGCTGCCTCATTATCACCCCGTCGCTTACGCCCATGCAGGATGGGCTCCTGACCTGTCACACCTGCCCTGGGAGGCCAGGAGTCTCTCTGGACCTGAGACCCCATTTCCCAGGGGCCGAAGCATTGCTTCCTTCCTTGGTAATGTGGTTCAGGGCTCCTATCTCTGTGGCCCGGGAAGCGAGAGTGGATGTGGGGGGGGGTATGAAAGGGTTAACTTCATTTTGGCTGTAATTCCTTTTTGGCATCTGCGAGTCAGCTTAATAGGATCTCAGCTTTCCTGTTGCCTCGCCAATGAAACATAAACCAGACCACAAGGGGGTCTGGAGATGGTTAAGTGGTGACGCCTCCTGGTGGGTCACAGAGCCTTCTCGGAGATAGCACGAGGAAATGACTTCTAGAAATGCCATGCTGGGCTCCCCTGTCACCAGGGTGAGGGAAGGGCCAGGAAACCGGGAGGCCTGGCTCCAGGAAGAGGGGAAAGAAGGTGGGTGCAGGGTTCACAGGTGTGTGCTGGGGTCCTGGCTCCACCACCTTCCCCAAATCTGGACATCTCAGCCGGCCAGGTCCTTGTGTCTCCGGATTCAGTGCACATAAAAAGTGCCAAGTGTGGCACAGAGCCTGCCTAGCTCAATAACTGTCAGCCCTGTTGACTTCTGGTCTTTCTCTTTCCCACCTCCTCACCCCCAGGGCCTTTGCAATTTCTCTTCTTTCTTCCTGAAGCACCCTTCCTTCTGTTCATTTCTTGGCCAGCTCCTACTTCAGATCTCAGTCTGAATGTCACTTCCTCCTGGAAGCCCTCTGAAAGGGGGCTAGGGGCTTCATGGTACCCTGAAATTTCCCCTTCAGTCTCCCCAGTACCCCCACCCCCAATTATGTGTCTCTGGTCTCCCCATGGGGCAGGGGTCCAGTGTTTGGCTCCTTCACCTGGGGGTGGTCCCGCAGAGGGTCTGCACCATTCACAACCTTGGGCAGGAGAGAGGAGTGGATGGAGTGGGGGAAAGGACAGGTCGCCAGAGCTCTGACCCACCAAGGTGCCCTCTGGGAGCCAGGAGCAAGAGGATTTAGCCAATCCCGAGGTAGGTACTCTCCTGCCAGGATTGCTTTTCTCTCCACAGTGGTTTTCATTATTTTTCATTCCCAGACTATTTTGGAAGCTGGCTGCCATGGTAACTGAGTCTTTGGAAAGCCCCGGCCTCTTTTCCCCTTCTGCCCCCACCCCCACTCTCCATCTCTATTCCCTCTTAATTGGTTTTTAGTTCCCTGGTTTTCAGGCTGGTCTGTTTATTTTGATTGCAGCTCGACAGAACAAATCTTTAATGAACCAGCTCGTGGGGAGAGCCATTAGCAGCCGCCTGCCTTGAGGGAGAGGGGGAGGCACCCAGCCAGGGCCACAGCCTCAGGAGGAGGTGGTGGCCAGGCACCAAACAGCAGACGGTATTTCAGGCCCAGCCCTCCTTCAGGTATAGTCTGGAGAGGAGGGAACAGAGCTTGCTCTCCCCAGGCTGTCTGCCAGGAAGACACCACAGCTCTTCTAAACAATCCAGGGTCCTTCAATCCAGGGTTCCCATATCCTCCCACTGACCCTGAGGAGTGCACTCTGAGTAATGGCACTCCACAGCTGAGGCGAGTGGGGCTCACAAAGACTGAGGGACCCAACTCAGCTGTCTAGAAAGCCCTCACTGCTCTAGTTTTCTTGGACACTGCCCACCCCCACCTCCCTGTTTGCCTGGAGTGGTCTAGGCTGGACTCTTCCAGGTCCTGGATTTCTAGAGCAAATGCCTCTTTGCTTGTGTCTTGGTTTCCCCATCTCTAAAATGGAATTATTTGGGCCGCACTCGTAGGGCTGCATCTTAGACTGGATAAGATCAAGCGGGCCCCAGAGCCTGGCAAACAGGAAAACACTGTATACGCATGTGTAGCTATTATTTGCAGAGTTCAGAACAATCCATACAGTTTCCCAAGCTGTAGCAGGCCTGGGGAAAGGCCCTAGGCCCTTTGACTGGCCCTATCTTTAGGGTAACCTCAATAGACTGTGTAGTTTCCCCTTCCAAACTGACCCCATCTGCCAGAGGCATTAATCTTAGAAACAGAGAACTATGGAGTATTAGAGTGGGAAACTTCTTCAGAGATCAAGCCCAGTGGTTTTCAAAATGTGTAAAAGAGCTCCAGGGTTCTGTGACCGGACTCTGAGGGGCACGGAGGGGCTCTGACCTCCTCTCATCTCTAACTTCAGTCCAAGGGGCTCGGTTCTTATCTGCTCGGTATCGTGGGGGCGTGTAGTGTTTCTTTGGGAAGGAGAGCTCCCCTTCTGTATTGGTCATGGTTAGCTCTCCAACACACATTCATGCCACATGGTGATCCCACTTTCCTTTTTGATGACTGATTGAAAATAAGCATTTTTGACCGAGGAGAGGTAAAAGGAGGCTCTTGGTAAAAGTTTTTTGCTCCTAAACACGAAACACAGAAAGATGGGTTCTCTTCTCTCTCAGCTTGTGGTGTGCCTGGTTGTGATGACTGGTACTGTGGTTGCCATCCTGTGACCCTGAGGGAAGCCAGAATGAGGACAAAGCTAATCCATGGAGAATTATAGAATGCCCGATGACATCAGTGAGCAGCTGACCATACTGTCTCTGGTGTGGTCCTGCCTCTGGTCTTTATCAGATGATACGTTTCTTTATCATTTAAGCCAGTCTGAATATGCTATACATATTTTTTTTGTCTTTGAATTTTGTCATTCATTTCTTTGCTTGCTTTTGTTATTTACAGCTAAATGCAAACTAATTGATATATTTTGAAAATTGTTGACATATGTCTGTCCCCACATTTCAAAAATGGGGTGACCAAGGCCCAGGCGAGCAGGGAATGACAGGGTCAAGGTCATGCCCTGAGTGGTGGCAGAGGTGGTCCAGGATCCCAGGACTCTTGACTGCTGGCCTAAGACTCTTTCCTTGGATTCACAGCTGGAGACATAGTACCATGGGGTTGCCCCAGCTGCCATTGTCTCCTGGTCCCTGGAGGGTCTGGGCAAGGCAGGGAAGCCCTGCAGGCTGAGAGAGTAGGGACCAAATAGATAGCTCCGACTTAGAACCTCTTCAGCTGTCCTTGTGAACAGCTTCTGGACAGCACAGGCATCACCCATTGCTGTACCAGGTGTGAGACCATGGATAGAGGGAGAAACTGAGGCATTCAGGGTTGTCAAGTCTATCAGTTAGAATAGTTACGTTTGGCTACTTAAGATAAACTTTAAACAAGTGAGGTGTTATTTTCCCCACATAATAGGAAATCTGGAGATAGTCAGTCCAGGCTGGTACAGCTAAGTTTCTTGCTAGCGTCCGGCTCTGCCAGTTTGGGCTTGTAGCTTCTGTCTTCATGGTCTCAGATGGCTGTGCCACTTCCAGGCATCACGTCTGAGTTCCAGCCTGGAAGAAGAGGGTTAGAAGAACACTTCGTGCCAGCTGAACCTATGTCTTTTTATCAAGAAAACAATACCTTTCCAGAAGCCACACTATAAAATTCTTTATACACATCTTGGGCTAGACGTGGGTGACACGGACATCTTTAGCTAGATCTGGAGGAGGCAAATATTTTTAACAAGGAATTTTGCTGTCTCAGACAAATTCAAGATTTTGTTAGAAAGGAGAGAAATGGAAATGGATATTGGGAGGCAACCAGCGGTCTTCTGCAGCAGGATTTACACAGTCTTACTTAGCAGGGGGACTGAGCCAGGAATAAAGCCCAGAGGGTGTGACCCCTCTCTGAAGCTGCTCAAACCTCAATTTGTTACCTTCAGAGTCTCCTCCCTCTTAATCATCTCCCTCACACATGCCAGAGTAATCTTCCCACAGCACCCGCTCTGTCACATTGCTTCCTGGCCTGACATCTCCCTCTGCCCATAAGGTACGGTTCCAAATTCCTTGGCCTGCTATTTAAGGTCTCCTGACCAAGCTGCAAACCACCTTTCTGGTCCATTTCATCTCCCCTGCTCATCCTCAGCCTGGGTTCTTCTCCATCTGAGCACTGCTCCTTCACTTGTTCTCACGGGTCATCTCCCGTCCTTTCTGCCTGAAGAGATCCCACCGCCTTAGAGTCACCACACTCTCAAAGCTGACTCCGTTGCACTGGACCTTCCCTGTGGTTCCCCTGGACATCGTAACGTGTGCTACTTAGATTAAACAATTTTCATATACCAGCCACCCCAGAATTTAGGCTACCAAAGGGGTGAAAATGGGCCCCATATTTATATATCCTAGTCTTACACACAGAAGATGCTCAATAAACATTTGCTTTTCTTCAAAATTCCCAGAGCCCATAGCTTGAGCATCCTCAAACCAGGGGCTCTGAGAATGCCCATGGGTTCTTGATGCATTTCAAAATACACAATTGAGAATATGCTCACGGTGATTTAGAGAGTTGACAGCACCCGAGTTCCCTTGAACGGCTGTGCTGTCTGATAGGCAGAGGTCCTATCTGTCTTGTCGATCATTGTTTCACCACACACAGCATGGTACCTGGCACTCATGGGCACTCAACAAGTACTTGTTGAAAGTGACAGAAAAAGGCTTTCAGAATAACTCACAGTTGGATCCACTATGCCTGATTGCTTATCCTCTCCAAGGACTTGCCCTGCTGCCTGGAAAAAGCTCTCTCATCTCTCAGTCCTAATGGGGGCGTTGAGGAGCCACACCCCTCAAGTCCCTCAGGAGAGGCCACCCATGGCCTCTCTCTCCCCGCAATTGTTCAGAGTTGACATGACAATGTCACTAAGAACACAAGTGCCTTCTCATGCTTCTGCTCTCCCATCTTTTACATTTTGAAGGGTGAGGGGCCCTTGATCTAGCAACTGGAGAAACTGAGAAGTCGCACAACTGGTGTGCTCGGCTGTAAAAGAAAGCAAAGAGGTGGGAAGAAATGACTTTTGGGTGGACTGCAAACAGTGTGTGCTACCGATTTGTTTCAAAAACAGGGAATAGGAGTTTGGAGAGATAAAGTGTCTTGCTTGATGCCCCACATTAGATAAGTAGCAGGGTCTGATTCTAAAACCCCATTACTTCCAGCGAACCACCTTCAGGGTACCAGACAATGGTGTGCACTGCAGAGTACAAGCGAGGTGGATAGGGTAGTCAGAAGCTAGGAACCTCCTTCCTAGGGACAGATGTGTGTGGCATTTCAGATACAGATTCTCTAGGTTTGTAACTCATTCCCCTTGAAAATGAACTTTGTTGGCTAGAGATGGTTGGGGTGGGATAGACAAAGAAGATCTTTGCCTTTTTCTTTTTTAAACTTTTATTTTTAAGTATACAGAATAGTGTGCAAATTGTGAGAGTACCACTCAATTAATTTTCATAAAGGGAACACTCCTGTGTTTAGCACCCAGATTAAGAAACAGAACATTATCAGTTCCCCAGAAACCTTCTTCTTGTTCCCTTCCAGCCTTTATGTACCCCCCAACCCCCACTGAGGGTAAAACGGTTTGGGCTGTTTTAGTACTTTCTAGAAATGAAACTATGCAGTATATACTGCATAGTTATGTGTGGATTCTTTATTCAATATTATGTCTGAGATTTATTTATGTTGTTATATGAGTTGTAGTTCATCCTTTCTAATTGCTGTAATGTATTTTCTGAATATAATGCAATTTATCTATCCTACTGTTAATGAGGATTTGGGGGCAATTTCTAGTTTTTAGCTATCACAAACAGTGCTACTCTGAGTATTTTGAACATGTACCAATTCCATTGGATATTCATCTTGGAAGATGCATTTTAGTTTTAGCAGCCACTGCTAAACAGTGTCTGAAATGGCTATACCAATTTACATTCCCACCATTATGTGAGTTCCAGTTGCTCCATATTCTTGGCAATACTTGGGATTATCAGTGCTTTAATCTGAGCTATTCTGTCCTATGGGTGCATAATGGTTTCTCATTATGGTTTGATTTTCATTTGTATGTCCTGCTTAACTAATGAAATTGAATACCCTTTAATATGATTATCGGCCACTTCCATGGCTTTATCTTTTAACTTTGAGCAAGGAGAGAGAGAAATGGGTAGAAGTCTTCTGAATATGAAAGGGTGTGACTGCTGGGTGTGAGAAGGTTTGGGAGGTGCATTTCTGCTACTGAAGGACAAAGCAGAGGGGATGAGGGCTTCAGTGTTTATGGAGTCACAGTGACAGGAGAGGCTGTGAGGTGCTGATTTGGGTAAAGAGCTTGCTTACCTTGGCTCAGGCACTTACTAGCTGCCACATTTTGGGTAAGTGTTTCAATTTCCACTTCTATTAAATGGAAAGAAGAATAACACCAGCTTGACAGTGTAGTTGGGAGATTTAAGTGAGATGAAATATGGATAGTGTCTGTCATGGGGGAACACAGAGATAAATTGTCTACAGTGCCTGGCCCAAGTGATAGCCACTATTACTATAGAATGGTTGGAGAGGGAGAACCAGAACAAGTGTCCCATTGGTTGTGTCGAAACAACCGTGAAATAACTCGTGACGTGCACAAGACTTCCTTTTTTGCTTAGAACCTTGCCTCTCATACACTGATCCCCACCTTAAGAAAACAGTTAGTCTACGTGCTTGTCTTGTTCTGATATCCTGCCCTCACAACCTCTGAGCCCCACACAGAAGAATAAGATACAATGCATTCATTTCTTCTAACAAGAATTGCTTAAAAATTGTCAGTTGGGTGTTCTCCCTGCTACCCAAGTCAATAAAAGTCATTTTTACTTCTATTATAACAGCTTTCTCTGAGCAGGGGCTTTCTTCAATTTAGATGTTATTCATCTAATTTCACCTTTGTCGTGTTCTGTTTTGTTATGAACTTTGTCTATAAGGGAGAAAAACGCTTATAGAGTCAATAGGATGAATACCAATGAGTCTATGGCTAAAACCAGCCCCAAGGACCAAGGAGCTTAAGGTCTGCCTTGGCTGGTGGCCTTCAGAGGAGGAACTTCATCTTATATCACCATCTGAAAGTGCTACAAGTTCTTTTTCTCTCCAGGACTTTGTGTCCTGGACAGTTGGTTTGGAAGAAAAAAACCTCCAATACCCTTTCGCCGAGGAGTTAGAGGTAGGCACCATCTGACTGGCAGCCCCAGACAGGAAGTATAAAACCTCCATGGGGTCATCTCAGTCCAAGCCTATCTCTCCCCAAGGCTGGAAGCCCACTCTGTAGGATTCTCATTATAACCCAAATTCTTGTGCATATTTTACTAAAGGGTATAACTCCACCAAGAATAGTCTGAGAACTTTCAATATGACCAAATGGCCCATCTCAGTGGTGCCTCAGACAAGGGATCAACAAACTTTTTCTGTAAAGGGCAGATAACCAACGTTTTAGGCTCTGTGGACAACACAGTCTCTGTTGCAACTCCTCAAGTCTGCTGTTGGGGTGCAAAAGCTGGAATAGTCCATAAACTAGGGGGGAGGGCTGTGCTCCAGTCAAACCTCATTTGCAAAAAGAGTTCACAGGCAAGAAGTGGCCTTTGGGTTGTGGTTTACGGAATTCTGCTCCAGTGCATATCTCACCTGCCAACATAATCTTGGCAAAACAATAAGGGTGGGACATGCTTGGGAATCAAGAGCCCAAAGCCCATTTCAAAATCTCCAAACAAGTGTTATACAAATATCCCTGTGATGGAAAATGAATATGTGCTGCTGTTTTGTTTTTGTTTGTTGTTGGCTTTTTCAAAATTGTATGTTTGTTTTCATAATTGTTGAAGGCTTTTCTTATTGAAGAGTATCAAAACAAGCTATTTGATTTGTTTCCTTCTGGGGGAAGGGTCCTAATCTACTGCTCTAGTGATGGGTGTTTTACTGAGAAGATCATTAAAATGCTGTTTGAGATATTAATGCGTACTCAAAATTTCCTCTGTCCATACCATCCCCAATCTTTGGGCAAAGTAGAAAAGATGAATAGAATTTTCAAACTTACCTCAGTTTTCAGAAACACTTGAATTTCCCTAGTCCAAGTCCTGCCCTTGGTCTTACCGACAATAATATCAACTCCTTTGAGAATACATCAACTGTCTCCTCATAAGTTGGTAACAAGAATACTTAAGCACCTAGGTATATCACCTCTAACCCTAGACTGTGCCCTTCTAGAAGCAGCAATGGGCAGATGCTGCAAGGGATCCATATAATATGCCAGTTTTGTTATTAACGTCCTCTTGATTCATCTCTGAACCACCTAAAACTTGATTTTCTGGAAGAGACATCCCAGAAAGGCAGCCCTTGAACTTTGATGGAAAAAGACTTTATCAGTAATTGCTAATACCTAATACAGCAGTAAAACTCTATGGGTTTGCTTTTTCGATCTATGCTTCCCAATTAAAGAAACACAAATCATCTCTGACAGCTGGAAGGCCATCCCAAATAGAAACCTTCCAGTGAAGACTCTGAGGAATCCTGCAGAAGCAGAGCTTCAGAAGGAGACTCTTAACCTGAGACCTTCATCTTAAGCAGATGATAGCATGAAGCAGAGAGTTTATTTTTCCAAATCTTCAAGACTGTCTAGATGCCTGGAGCCACAAGTTAACATATCCCCTTTGTCTGGCACTCCTACATTCATTTTTGCCTATTTTGCAGTAAAGATTTGCATTACTAGTTTGCATTACTGGTTTCCATAGCTGTTGCTCCATAACAAAAGTCTTATTGAGAAAATATTTCTGGGAATTGTCATGTTTTTTGTTATTGTTGCTGTTGTTCTCCCTAAAGGCGATGTCAAGAGATTATCCAACTCTATTGTTAAGCACCTATACTCACAACACAGTCTATGACCCATGAAGGTGCTTTTCTTTAGTGTGGAAATCAAGCCTTAACTTGTTAGAAATGTTAAGGTATTTAAGATCTCAACACCCTCCATGAAACATGTCTCGATGAAGCCTGCCTCCAGGGACTGACAAAATAAAGCCACAGAGGCTATTCTAGAAAATTACCTGGAGAAAATACTGATTCGCTTTTTTATGTGCACCATCCAAATGGTAATTTTTATAATGAGGACTGTACCATTGGAAAGGGATGACAGAAATGCATTATTAACCTGACATTATAAATAATCTTCCATAGCTTTTGAGGTTCATCAGACAAATCTACACTCTTTGGCTCAATTGGACATGGACAGGTAAATAGCTTTAGGTTTCTTTATTAGCCAGTCAGGGAGTTATTTGCTCTTGCCAACTGTTTGTGTTGCACATGGGTAAATATTACAGTCAAAGTATAACAATATATTTCAAAACGGAAAGAGATAGCCACCTTTCTCTTTAAGGTAAACCGAAATAGACTCTAGGATGTGGTTTTTAACCTGGGTTCAGAAATGTGGAATTCCATAAAGCTTAAGCATTACCCTACTTTTCCTCTTCACGCATATAGTGGTTGCCAAGAGTAGACATTCCAGAATCTTGACTGTGGATGCACAGGTACTACCACGTATGATTCAAAAACATGTCACTTGACAAATGGATCTGGGAGGCCAGATTAGTCCAACTCCAAGGGCCTGGTCTGGACGATGAGAGCCAGACTTCTCCCTACCCTCCATCAGTAGTGCAATTACTGTCACAGATGATTTGTGACTCTCATAACACTTTGTTTTTCACTCATCACCCTACCGCACTTTAATCGATCTTTGCCTCAAGAAAATAATCAGAGTAATACAAACTGTGGCCCCCTCTCTCCTAACAAGACATCATTTCAGGATTCTCTGGGCAGGGTGCTACCCCATTGCAGATGGTCAGTAAAACTCAGTTTCCCACGTCATCACACTTTACTTTGGGGTGAGGCTTTTCACAGGAGTGACATTGGCTCTCTTTCAATACCTTACACATTTTGGTAAGGTATTGAATCATCTGAAAAAATTCACATTAGATGATCTTTGGGGAAAAAAAATTGAATTTCCTTTGGAAAAGAGGTGTTTGAATTCTGGCAGAAACCCAGCATGTGCACTTTAATTAATTAGTTAAGTCACTTATTGATTCAACAACCTTTTTAGGAACCTGTTATGTATGGAAACCCTGTGCTAGGTGACAGGAATACATTAGTGTGCAAAACAGATGCGGTGCTGCCCTCTTGTAGCTTGGAGAGGTGTTTCTTGGAAGCATGGGCAGTGCCAGCTCTGCCTTACCGATTATCTACTCTTTACATAAAGCTCACAGTCCCTCACTGTGGTGTCATAGAAAGGGCACCTTACAGCCCAAAGCTGATTTCTGGGATGGGAAGGGTAAGATCCTTTTGAAAGGCGTTAGGCCTCTCTCCCTGGACAGACAGGCTACTCTGAGACAGAAGTGTCACTCAGAGACAGAAACATCCATGCCCTGCTTTTCTGTGTGGAGTTAGGCTCAGTCCTCCCAGACTTGCTGACCCCTGAGTGACCCTCCAAATCCACATTATCCTGTGGGGGTCAATTTACAAACCCTTCACCAACAGCTAGGTCAGAGCCTGAAGTGGCCTGGGCGGGTGAAGGGAAGCTGGGGCCCTTTGAGACTGTCACCTCTTTACCCACAGAGACGGTCTTCTGGGTGTGGACTGAGATCTTTTGGGATCCACTCTGCTTTGTGAAGTCACTCCTCAGGGACTGCTGAGAGTGGCAAAAGGGTAATGCTAGGAGAATAGAAACATATGAGGGAGGCTAAACTCCAGAGAGTCTGAAGCTGGTTCCCAGACGGGAGAGTTGACTAGAGGGGAGACCAACTGAGACAAACTTAATCCCTGTCCTCAGAGAGACCTGCCCACCGGGCTTTAGCAAAAGCCTCTGTGCTTTTCCTCTGTTCTTGGAGAATTTAGACAAAACAGCCTTGAGCCCCATGAGGTAGGGGAGCAAAAGGCCCTCCCCAAGCTGGATGGGGGCTCTCATTCGTTTGATGAATTCTGCGTCTGGAGTGACTGAGGGAGGCTGGCACCTGAGAACAGGCCTGCTTGGGGGCGGGAGGCTACAACGAGTGTGTCTTCAGAGCTGGAAAGAACTGAAGAGGTCAGCCAGTTCAACCCTTTGCTGTGCGGGATGAGTTTTAAGGAACAGAGAAGGAGCAAGCCCTGCCCACATCACACGGGACCCTTAATATTTCAGATGCAGAACTCTGACTCCTAGGGTAGCCCTCTTCCCAGATCCTCACCCTGAGCAGGAGTTTAGGGTTTGTCATTCATTCATTCATTCATTCATGTATTTATTGAATAAGAGTTTGTACTGAGCTCAGGGTGAGATCTGTGGAAGAGTCAAAAGAAAATCACCATATTATCTTTATACTCCAAGAACTCGTACGTGGAAGTATACACACAGGCAAGCACACACACACACGAGTGTGCACACATGCACAAACACATGTGAACAATTAAGTTGTGATAGGGATCATACGTAGTCTCTTCTGTAATGAGCCATAAGGACAGAAAGTGTCACAGTAGAGCAAAGCACGAAGAATTGGTTTGTGCTGAAGTGGGGATCAGTCTGATCCCCAAAGAACACTTCTTATCTTGTACCTCAGGGGTAGTTTATTTCACACCTATCTGTCCAGCAACCTAGACCCTGGTTTATGCCATGCCAGAATTATTGGGATGGAATTGAATTGATTTGAATTGATATAGGACCAGTTTTGGCAGAACTGGGTTACCTTATGAATATGGGGTGAAGGCAGTAGAGGCAGGAAGAAGGAAGCTCAGAGGCCTTTTCTCTCTGATCTCCTGGAATTCAGACTTTGCCTGGAGCTTTAGGAGGACCCAAAGAACACAAATATCAATAATGTCATTCAATCCCTGAATGGCAAGGTGTCTAGCAATGGGCTTTTCCAGAAGGAGCAGTAGAAGCACCAGGAAGGCACTTCTCAGCCATTTTCAGGATCGTAGTTGTTCCAAGGTTCAGTGTCAGGAGAAGTTGCATCCTTTATCCCTCACTTGCACCTGGTCTAGCACAGAGCAACGAATGGGGGAGGCTCAGTCCTTTACCAGTTAAAAGAACAGGAAGAAGTATCTGGAAGTGAAAGAACAAATCAGAGGTAAATACTGATGAGCTTTGGCTCACAGGACTGGCCACACCAATGGTTGATCGCACCCAGGCTTTTTAGCCAGGACAAGCTCACAGACTGTCCACGGAGGAGCCACCAGTGATGCTGCTATCTTTCTAAATATTTTGGGTTCCATCCTGGGGACTTGCCTTTTGAGTCTCAGCACATTCTTTTGATTATTTCTGAGTGGCAAATTTCTGTCATTTGTAGATTAATAGAATTTTTTTTTTTGAAATAATCAAAAGTCATTCATAGCCAATGCGGGCCATTTGATTACAGTTTAGTTCAGGTCGACAAGTATTTATTAAGTGTCTGCAATCTGCGAGGCTCTGGGAATCAGATAAATCCTGACTCTGCCTTTCTGAAGCTGACAGCCTGGTGGGGGTGGGGAGGATAGGTGCTAATGTAAATACAAGTAATGGCCAGGGTAGAGAGTGCATCAGAAAGGTGGATGGTGAGGGGACACACGACAAGGGGTGTGGCATTTGCACAGGGACTTGGTGTATGAGCAGAGACTTGACATGTGAGCAGGAGGTGGTCAGATAAAGAGAGGAAGGGAAAGAGAAGAGTGTTGAGGTAGAAGACATAGCATAAAGGATAATAATATTAGCCACATTTATTGAACACCAAAGATGCACTAGATGCTATTCTAAGTAGTTTAAGTTCATATAGATGATCTCATTTAATCCCCACAATAAATACATATGGTAGGTGCCATGATTATTCACCAATTATAAAAGGGAAAATAGGCACAGACAGAATCAGTAAATTTTCCAATTAGTAAATACAGAACTGGGATACAAATCCAGGCATTCTGGTTCCAGCTCCTACGTTGAACTGCCAAGTGAGAGAGCTTCTGTGTGCTCAGGTGGGATGGCACATTTGAATAAAAATAATTAGAGTTTCTCTCAAGAGTGCAGGAGGGGAGGCCTATGGAAATATAAGTACAATCTTTCAGAAAGATGATATGGCAACATGTGTTAGAGCATCGAGGTGTGCATGCTCTTTGACCCAGTCTTTTCACTTCTAGAAACATAGCAAAGGAAATCATAGGCAACTTGCATGAAAGAGTGCAAAGGGAAATGTCCAAAATGGCCTTCGATAGGGATTAGCATATTTATACAACAAAATATTATGCAGCCTTTAAAAACTAAAAATCCTATTTTCTCCTCTTCGTTTGTGTCTTACGGGTGCCTTAAGGAAGCAAAAGAGAAGTCTTTGTCAAGATAGCAAGAAACTGTAGCTGGGACCCCTGGGTAGTTCTGAGGGAGGCAGGGAGGCCAGGCAGACCTGAGGCCTGCAGAGGGGAGTGAGGCTCGGCTCCAACGCTCCAAGTAATCGTGACCTGGGGAAGGGGTGCGGCCAGCCAGCGGCCAGCCTGGGCCCTGGCACCGGCTCCAGGCTCTGGGTTTAAAGAGCTTTAAAAGCTTATTAAAAAGGTTTCTTAGACATCAAATGGCTCTTAAAAATCAATATTTTGATGATTTAAGTGCAAGAGAATCAGAAACATATGGATCAAATTGCCCTCGAATTACACACACTTTTAAAAAAAGTTTTGGTCTTTAGCAAGCCCCAAATATTTGAAAAGCAGATAGAGACATTTTCTTCATCTCCAGACAGAACTCTGCTAGGTCAGCCCAAAGAGCCCAAATTGGAAGTAAGTGGGAGTGGGGCAGGGCACAGAAGGAGACATAAGGAAATTTCTCTAGCTGGAGCCTTCCCATGCAGGCACGGCACATGGGCATATCTGAGTGAGCGTGCGTGCCAGACCTTCCTGAGCCCACCTCCCAGCCTTATCCTGCTCTGTGCTGGGCATATGTATTTGTGTCCAATACTGGACTCAAACTAAGGTTTGAGGCATAGGTCCCTTTGGTTTGTCCTTCCTGGGTCTGTCCTCTCTCCCCTCCTGCAGTGAAAGCTAGTCAAGCCAGATGGACTCAGGCATCACCTAGCTCAGAGGCGAGCGAACGTTTCTCAGCTACGGGCTCATTCTGCAAATGAAATCTTAGGGATGAAGCCCAGTGTATAACTGATAAGACCAGAGCTGCTATGGTCCGGATTTCCCCCCATAGAATGTTTGGGCTCAGAGAGCAGAATTTGAAAACCACAGCTCTCATCCTAAGCCTTTATTCTTATAGAGAAGGAAACTGAGGCCTAAAGCAGGGAGAATAAAGGCGTACATACCAGTAGGGACAGAGGAAAAGCTCTCATACACGTCAGTTCAGCTTATCTCAGTACAAACCAACAATAATTTACTGTACCCACCCTTCCTTCTACCCCAGCACAAAATCCTGCTTGGGGTGGTGGGTGGCAGAGTCCACAGGACCTCAGTGCCCGACTGATGGTGACAAAGAGGTTTGAAAGTTGACTTCAGCTGTGCAGGGCCTCGCCTGTGTTCAATTCCATCTCTGGGCAGAGAGTGGGAAGCTCCCGCTTTTGAATTCTGCTGCTGAACCTTGGAGTTCAGCACACCTGGAGGCCTGGGCTGAGGACAGAGTGGCTCCAGAGGAACAGGCTGGGAGCCAGCTGGTTGTCCATCCCCAGCCCTTCCGGTTCTGTAGTTTAGGCCCTTCATGGTCTCCCAAACTTGTTGCCCAAGGGAGTCCGGGTGAGCTGTGTGTAGGGCGGGGTGAGAGATCAGTGCCCTAGAAGGAATGGTTGTAACTTTGAAGGCTCCTAAGGGTGTCCGATGGGCACCCCACCTCCCTGGCTAGACCCATTCTGAGCTGAGAGTTAGCCCTCCCCACTGGAGCCTTTGAACCTCCAGTTCTCTTTCCCATAGGGACATGCTGGGTCCCCGGCCTTGCAATATCTCTGAAGGACAAGGGGCTAGGTCTCTGTTCTGGCCCTGAGAATGGCTTGGGGAACACCATCCTTTCGCAGGGGGCCTCACTGGCCCACTAAGCAGGCTGTGTGTTGGCTTCCTCTACCTCTCTACTTGCCACCATCACAGCCAAGGAGACTTGTAAATTATCCCAGTGATTTCCACCTCAACAGGCAGGTCTCATTGTCCAGGATCGAGGCTTGGGTCACCCCACCCCCACTCCCTAAACACATATACACACACATACATAACACTCACACACACACACACATACACACACGGGCTGAGGAGGGGAAGGGGAAGGAATACCAGAAGCAGAAATGAGGGAAAGATGGGCGGGGATGGGCAAAGGTCCCAAAGAGGATGGAGCCATCTGTTGACATCTGAGACTGGCTGGGCACAGGCCTGTGGGACGAAGTGGACCGCTAGCGGCTGGCCACTGGCAATGTCGCCATCATTAGAGGAGCCAAGGGAGATAAACTGGCCATGTGTGCTGGCCTCGTAGATTCTTCTGGGTATTCTTCAGGGAGTGCCTGGCTGCAGTGGAGAGATCAGGTTAGAGGTAGGAATGCACTGGGGAATGTGTAGAGAGAGGGCAGCCCAAGGCCTAGCCTGACCTCTGTGAAATGACTCAGGGAAAGGGGCTGAGGCCTAGTGACAGATTCCTGAAGACTAGGGCCACCTTGGCTGGTACAAGCAAGTGTGCAGCCTGCAAAATGCAAAGAATAAAATAAGAAGGGAAGTAAAATTCTCCCAACAGGCAGAAAGAAAAGAGTGGAAAACTATGCTCGACCCTGTTTTTGGGCATGCACTTCTCCTTGTCATCTGAGTGCTCAGTCCTTGGAGACTCCATGTGGATCAGGCAGGCCCCGGGCTGCCCCCATAGCGTCTGAGCACTGCAGCAAAGTGGGCTGGGGTCTGTTCTCCCTACTCTCCGAACAAAGGGAGGTCATTCTAAGCACCTGGCCCTTGCTCCCAGGACTCCCATGGGCCACTGAGCCTTAGCTAGGGCTGGCTAGAGAGACACTGACAGTTCTGGAGCACAGCTCCTCATCGCCCCTCATCCTGCTCTGAACATTTGCTCCCCAGTTGAGGCTTTCCACTCATCCCCCTTTACCTCCTTCAGGCTGGATGCAAGTCCTCCCTGACCTCCAGTCTTTGCTGAGCGCTCACTCTCGCACATAGGATGGGGTGAGAAGACACGAAACGAACTTTGAAGGATGCTAAGATTTGATTTAGCTGAGAGATGGAGGGGCAGTTCTGCTTTTGGCCCTCTTTTCTCACTCAGCTCGATCTCCCTGCCTCAGCCTCTCTCTGAACAGCACCATTGTCTGGGTTCAGATAACTCCAGAGCTCCAGCCTAGCACCTTCCCCTCCAGACCCACACCCTAACAGCCAGCCAGATCTTTGGCCAAGGCTGACGCATCATCCTCTCCCTCTGGATTCCTGCCCACCCTCTCTACTCAGCTGAGCAGACCAGAATCCCAGGGCTCATCCCTGACAACACACTTTCCCTTGTTCCCTCATGTCATTTCACCATACGCCTCTCCCTCTCGCTCCTAAATGTCTCACAAATGTCCCCTCACTTCCATCCCCCAAGTTCAAGCCATCAGTGTTCAACTGGGGAATGGCGAGTCTCTTAACTTGTCCAGCCTTACCTCCTATCAGGCCTGTTTCATAATCACTTTTTTAAAAGCAAAGCTGTTAAAATCTTTCTTCTCTTAAAAGACCTGGTGAATCCCCCACTGCCTACCCAGTGGAGCCCTGGCTTCTTGGGCCACTGGACCTTGCCCTAGATGACCTGGCCTGTGCCTTCTCCAGCCCTTTCTCTGGTTTCTCCACTGCCTGAACCTTCTGATTCAGGCCCATGTCTGAGGTCCATGAAGTGCTCCCTCACCTCTCTGTGCTTATACACACACTGCACCCTGTGCCTGGAACACCCACCCTGGTCGGTCCCTGTTAGTTCACACCCGACCTCCTCATCAGAGCTGTGGCTCCCAGGGCATCTCACTTTATGCTGGGTCTGAACACAGTCCTCTGTGGAAACGAGTGAATGAGCATGTCCAAAAGGAATGCATTGGCCAGCCAGCCCGCTCTGGATGAGGTCGCATTACATAGCAGGCCTCTGCGACACCCCGTGGGCCAGGTGTCTGGTCCTCGCAGACGCAACATGTGGCCTCTGCCTATAGAATCTGATTTTCTTTTCTTTTCTTTCTTTCTTTTTTTTTTCTTTTCTTTTCTTTCTTTTTTTTTTTTTAAGTTTAGGCTGTTTTAGATACAGCCCAGGGCTGAAATGAAGAGGCTCCGAGCATCCTGCTGACCTCTGTGTGGAGGGAAGATGGAAAGTAAACACAAATCTTGGTTCCACCTACCCAAGCTATTAACTACTTGTTTATTTATTCACTCTACAAACATTGAGCACCTACTGTGTGTTCAGCACCATCCTGGGTGCTAAGATATACACAGTGAACAAAACAGATTTAAGCCCACCCCTCCAGGAGTTGACAGCCTGGCAAGGAAGACAGACCTCAAATACACACACGTACAAAATTAGCATGTGCCTGGAGAGAGAGGAGCAGAGAGGCGATGTGGAGCAGAAGGTTGTAGACAGGTGGCGAGACAGGCCCTCTCAGAGGCACAGTGTTTAAGCTGAGACCTCAAACATGGGAATGAGCAAGCCATTCAGAAAGCTAGGGAGGAGGCAGCCTGTGCAATGGCTTGAGTGAGGCCCTTGAACTCTCTTGGAGGCTCAGTTTCCCCATTTATGGCGGGGAACGAAATACTTCTGCTGCCTACTCATGGGGCTTTGGTGACCGCCAAGGGAGAACGTGTCCAGTGAGTCTCGGGGGTCATTTAATTCTGTTCCTGTGTTTGTGGCAAGATAGTTGCTGCCTCCTGTTTCTCCACAGGGAGGCACCATCACCTTCATCCTCCTTAAGAAGTAAATACCCCTGGGAGGGTCTCCTTTCAGTCATCATCAGCCGCCCACTTCTCAGCGTGAATACAACAATCAGAACCCATCAGGAGGCCAGGTTTTCATAGATGGACAAGAGGCTGAGACCTGAGACACAATTGGATAAGAGGACACCAGGGAGAGGTCCAGGGCTTTCTGACAGCGAACCCCTTAAGGGTCGCACGAGTGCATGGTGCAGGGCCTGGGACAAAGCAGAGGCTGCACAAAATGTTTGTTGAGTGAATCGATCATCATTTCCACAACCTCACCACCAGAATGGAGGCTTCTGGGCAATGAGAGTTCTCCACGGTCCCCATTCCCTTCCCTTTCTTCTTTCTTTGTTCAATCCTTCTTTCTAGTCGCCTCCTACTTTTCTCACAGGCTCTCAGTGGTATCAATGTTCTCACTTTCCCAGTGGACATTTGGCTGGGACAGTGGTATCGTGTGCTCCTGCACGCTGTGAGGGGGATGTGAGGAGACAAAGGCCTCAGAGTGAGATTCAGGGCACAGCTGAACTGCCCTGAACTTCCCTTTTTGTTTTCAAGGAAATGCATAATCCAAGAACCACCCACGGGCCCTGGCGGCCCTGCTAAGCCAGGCTGGAATGTGCAGCCTTTCCCGTTAGTAATTGTTTTTTCTGGTTAGCCCGTAACCCTTCCCCTGCCGTTCCCCTGCAGCCGGGGCAGGGACCTCTCTTCAGGGCATCAGCAGGGCTGGGGTAAACAAGGCTGCCCTCTGTCAGGTTTCCCACTCCCCCAGGCATGGCCAGCGGGGTTGAGGACCTGACCTTGGCATTGCATCACAGACCATCTGCCTGCACAGTGATTTTCCCCACTCTCCTGTCTGCCTCTGCTCTTGCAAGAGGACATGAGGCCCCCAGAATGCGGCTTGGTCTCTCATGGGGCCTGCCAGCCTCTGTTCCAGTGTCTGTGTGTCCAGCTGTGGCCGTATCCATGATTGTGAATGAGCGTCAACACAAGCTGGGGTAGAAATGTGAGTTTGTGTGTGGGGGTGGCTGTGATCTGAGACACCAAGGGTGTCCCACAGAGTGTGTGTGTGTGTGTGTGTGTGTGTGTGTGCGCGCGCGCGCGTGTGCGTGCACATGAGTATGTCCTGGGGGGGGGGGAAGCAGCTTGCTCCTGAGCTGACTCAGCACTTCTCTTTCCCACCCATCCAGCTGAGCACCTGAGCCTTCACCCCAGAAGGACAGCACCCTTGGCCCCAATGTTTCTATCATTGGTTTCCCCACCTCCATCAACAAGAGGGGGCAAACATGACACCCAGGCCAGGTACCAGTTAGCTCCTTGTCTGAATCCATAGAGATTCAAGAGGTCAGAGGTTTGTGCTATTTTCTGACCCCCCCAGTCAGGCTCTGTGTGCTCTGGTTCTGGTCCTGTCTGCAGCTCAATTCCTGAGGTGGCTGTAGCTTAAGGCCAGACTCCTGCTCTGATGGGGGTGGCCTCTGCAGAGTAAGAAGGGCCACAGGGAGTCTTCACTGCACCTCAACACCACCATCACTCCAGGTTGACCACGGCTGCCTCATCCTCAGATACACCTGACCCGTAGACTTTAATTCTTAGAAGGAGCGCTGACACCCATGACAGGGTGGACTGAGTCTGCACCTCCAAAAGTGGGAGGATCACAGACAGGGTAGGATGTCAGGAGGTGGGGAGAGCTGGGACCTGCTCCACTAGCCTTGTCTAGCAAAGTCTCGGGTGGCAGGCCTGGGGGTGCAGGCCCGTCTGTGTGGTAGGAGGCAGTGCCAGGGCCTGGCCCAGCGTGGCCCCTGAACATTTGGTGTGAATCAAAGGCTTTTTCCAGCCAGGAGTGGAATGCTGCCGAGCGGGGTTTGGGAACGGGCCTGGCAGGGCACACACTGCCCTAATTGAGGCCCTTCTAGACTTTTAATTACAAGCAGTGTTTTCCCAAGCTTCCTAATTGACCATGGAGACCCACTGGTGTTATTGCCCATGCCAGGGACAGAAAAATTACTGTTTTAAAGCTTTTTCGGCAAGGTTTATTTTAGCCATGTTTGAGGTGGAAGAGCTCATACAAGTGGAAGCCGGAGCCATTTTTCTCAGAGGACCTTTGGCAGAGAGACCTATACCCACAGATGTGATCAGACATTCAGGTAGAACATGCGAGCACACAGACAGACACCTGTAGAGAAAGACAAATGTACCGATAGACACAGTCACAGCCGTGGATGTGGCTGCTAATGCTGTAAACACCAGGCTGGACATCCAGCCCAAGCACCCAGAGCGTTTTAGAAAGGAAAACATGGGTCCTGGCCCTGCCCACTCCCCACCTTCATGTCCTCTGCCCCTCGGGGCTGGAGGGGCCCCTATCCCCTTTGCATGGCCTGTTTACAGGCCCAGGATGGATTTCAACCCCCTAGCTGGGTGTTCCTCATGCCAGAGAAACCTTTGCCCTGCCCCTGTCCCAGGGGATGTGACTGAGAAGGAAGGCCATGCTCTTGTCTGTGGAAAAGAGGACCCAGCATTCAGCACCCAGCTGAATCCTGTGGCACCTTCAAAGAGAAACAGCTGTAGGGCTCTAGAATGGGACTCTCTGTTCCAGATTCTAGATGCAGAAACCTGAGGTGTGTCTGGACACCCGAGCACTGAGACCTGCTTGTGCACAGGAATCACCTGGACTCTAGGACTCCCTCAGGGCAACAAAATCAGGAATCCAACAGCTGCGGCCTGCTGATCTGTGCTTTATACCGCTGCTCACCATTGTATCTCGAACACCAGAAGTGCTAGATACATGTTTGTTGAATCAGTCAATGGTTAATGCTACACTCTGGGGGTCCCTGACAGCTCTGAAAGACAGAGCAAGTCACCCCCAGCACCTCCCCCCACATGGCTGACTTGCAAGGGAAACTCCAGATGAGCCCTCTCCCCTCTCCTCTTCCCCTTCCCCTCATGCTCCGTGCCTGTTGGTCTGGACACCCAGGCAGCCTCCAGAATCCCTTTCTAGCATCCAACTACGAGCCCAGAACAGTAGAAAGGGGCAAGGGGAGAACCCCCAAGGGGGAAAGAGGCCAGAGACAACTATGTTCCCTTCACCATTTTGCCAAGGGTCTCCTTGGGCCTGGGCAGTGCCCAAACATAAGGCAGGAGGCCGGAAGCCAGATGCAGAGGGGGCAGTTCATCAGGCCCAGCCCTGCCAGCCAGGGCTTGGGCAGGAGGAGCCTTGATGGCCGTTATAGGCCGTTGCTGTAGTCCCTTATCTGGGGCTCCTAGCTCTTACACCACATCCCCAACGGCCCCTGGAGTTCGTAGGGGGGAGGTGGGGGGGGCAGGGAGCTCCTGCTCCCTCCCCAAACAGACCGTTACTGGGTTTCCATTGTTTGGGGAGGGAGTAAGGGGCTGTCTGCTTAATTAATCATTTTAGGCCACCCTGGGAAACTCATTAAGCCACCTCTCTGGGAGCAGGAACACTGCTCTCAGAGTTGGAACTTTCTGGTCTGCCACATTGGGGTTCATTTTCCCTTCCACTCATGTGCACTCGCATGCTTGAGAGTGTGCCTATGTGTCTGTGTATGAGCGTGTGTGTGTGAGAGCGCGCGCCCTTGGATCTACAATTGTGTGTGTTTGTGTTTCCTAGATTCTGCAAGGAACTTCCCTTGATTCTTTTTAATTACCAGCCTAGAAGAAATTCAAGATGCTTAGAGCAAAGGTCAAACTCCACCTGTTTTCCCTGCACTTCATTTTCTGGCAGTTCCCACAATAGTACAGATAAGTAAAAGATTAAGGCAATCTTTTCTAATTAAAGTAATTAAAAAATGGTGATGATTGCACCTTTCATCTGAAAGGGAAAATATTTACTCATCCAAACTGAAGGCCCTTAAAAGCATTCAGGAGGTCTATTTTGACAAACAGATCCTCCTCCCCTCCCCCAGTCCATTCTCTCTCCTCCGGGATACACACACACAAAGGCGGGTTTATTTAGCAAGAGTAGCTTGACGGGGCATCTTGAAAGCTGGGTGGGAGGATGGGAGCCTGTGGCAGGTTTTGAGCAAGGGGACACTTCAACCCAGTTCCTGCCAGGTCCGGCTGAGAGGGTTTCTGGGGCCGTTGGGATTTTGATTTACCGATGGATGTTTTACAGTTGTTCTTTCTCCTCCCCCACCCCTCCCTCTGGGGGCACCCACCCAAGGGCCACCTGCTTCCTTCTGACAGCTCCGCTCTCTTTAGGCTTCCTCCCTCTGAACTGACTGGCATGGAGAGTTCAAATGGAAGAACCTGTTGGAGGCTTGCATAGAGTCTGTCCCTCTGCCCATCTTCCCATCCTTTTATCCAACACACATTTATTAAGATGCTATTTTGCACAAGCCCGTGTGCTTGACGTACAAGTGCTTCACCAAAGCTGAAGGATTGTTACGGGGGCCTGTGGCCCAGCCCCTACCCTCAAGAAACACAAAGTCTCACAATCTTATGGGCAAACTGCCCTTGGCTCACACTGGAGAAATCAAACAGGATGCAAGCAGCCGTATTTCACTTTGAGTTTTCAAGGCAAGTGTAATCACCCAGTTTCCTGGCTAATGTGGTTTGAGCTCACAAATTACAACTTTTTCCTATAACACTGACAGTGGGGATAGAGGTGCTCTGACATGCCAGGGCCAGGGCTCTAGGGGTTAAGGTCTTTTGGGGAGTGGGAGGTGTGAAGGGGAAGAGACATGAACACCCAGTCCCATGGCTTAAGGGTGACCTGAACCCTGCCCCATACCACCCTCCTCCCTGTGCCCAGGGCGAGCAGACACAACATGCTTTGGAGCTGGTGCAGCTAGAGATGAAGCAGCATTGATGGGATAATTTCACTTAGAGACTATTCCCCAATCCTCAGAATATGATATGAAGAAAAATTCTGGGAACCAACTCCAGGAACATGTGGGCCCAGCTGTCCCTTAAGAAGGGCCTGGCTGCCCCTGCCTACTCAGGCCAGACTAGACAGTGGCCTCGGCATGACCCTTCCTGCAGAGGCACAGCCTCAAAGAATTGGCGTGGGCAGATGGTTTCTGCAGGGAGCCTCCTGTCTAGGTGGGCTGGGCGAGGAAGGGGGACGGCAGGTGCGCATGCATGTGCATGTGTGTGCCGAGTGTCTTCCCTGGTTGTGGATGAGCTTATTTGTACCCAGAACAGCCTGGGAGTCAGAGACCAGGGTAGGCCTCCAGGATTCTCCCTGTCCCACAAGCTCACCCGGTGTCAACCATCTTCGAACTATAGACTCTAGCAAACTACCCCAAAACTTTTCTCTTTCTCCAGATTTACAGCTCTCATGGTGCCACTTTTCTGCCTGGTCACCCGCCAACTGTGTCCTCTGCCTGGGAAACAGATTCACTGGCACATCTAAAGCAAAAGGTCCCCACTGCCCACCTCACATCTCAGGAGGCTTAATTCGAGCCTGACCCCCACTGGACTCTTCCTGCTGGTCTCAAACACCAGAGAAGCCCACGAGAAGCTGTGAAGTCTGCCAATTCTCTCCCAGGAGTACTGTCAACCAAAGTGTGCACATGTGCCCACCACACAAAGGTGCAGACAGCTGCCGAGGTCCCAGGTGCCCGAAGCCCATGCCCAGGGCCCAGGCTGAGATTTTTTGGTCCCACAGGCTCGACTGCAGGGTCTGTCTCCAGGCCACTCCCCACCCTGTCCTCCTTCCACTCTCAGTCTAACCCCCCCTCCCTGGAGCCACAGTGCCAGTCCCACCGCCCAGAGCCTGAGCCAGCAGGTGGCCCTCAGCAAGGCCAGCCTGGGCTCCCTCAGTGAATCACATTTGGTGATTAACTGGCTCAGTGAGTGGAAACAGTCTCCAGAGGACTGGAATCCTTGTTGCAAAAATAAATTTTCCCTCTGGACCTTGCTTTTCTTTGCTTTCTCTGCATTCTGGGTTTTTTTTCCCCCCCTTTTTTCTTTTGGTCTTTCTATTATCTCAAACCCGCTTTTATCTTCTTCCTTTCCTCCCACTGAGACTCAAACAAACCTCCTGTAAACAAAGTCTCAGGCCACTTTTTGAAAGAGACACTGAACGCGTATTGCTGGCTTGCCTCCCCCTTCTGCTCACTGCCTGCAAGAGACCTGTGTGTGGCACAATGGGCTGGAGGTGTCAACACACACAGGGGACGTATTGGCTTAAAGCAGTTTAACAAACATATGGCCCTTGGAGATGCTTCTTCTTTTGCACACTCCACTAGAGGCCACAGGACAGCAGAGAATAGCCGGGGGTTCACTATAACAGGGGTGCCCCTTGGTGGTACTGGTGAGGTTTAAAGATGAGATTATTATTTTTGTCTATATCACCTGAAAAGAATTCCTTCCTTTTCAGGTGTGATTTTGTGAAACACATTTTCATCTCAACCCCTTCCCCCACCCTGCCGCCCTACCCCAATCACCACCAAGCGAACACACCTCTGAAATGGTCATATCAAACAAAGGGAAAATCTGGTCAGAGGGACAAATCTAGTTTGCACACAACTGTCCCGGAACTTGGCTCCTTTGTGACTTGACTCTGGTCTTAACTTGTACTGATTGTGTATTGCTGGGTTGGCGCCCAAAGTCACTGTGGGGGCGGGGGACAGGCAGTAAGCTGTGCCTGTGTCTGTGTGTGCACATGCTGCCTTGAGGGTTTCTGCCCTGAGCAGGGGTCTCCACAGCACTGCTTATGTGGACAAGATGAGGACACTTGTCATCAGAGCTGTCGAGATTGAAAAGGCTGGCAGTTCTCGGAGGGTGGGCCTGTGCTCATTCCCATTCCTGGAAGGGCCCAGCCAAGCAACAAAAGTGTCCAGGAAAGGAACAGATGCAGCAAATCGGGAGGGGCGGAGGTGCTGCCTTCGTAACAGCTCCTTGGTGGGGCTGAGGTGCTGGTCTCAGCTCACGTCTGAGCAGCAGGCTGGAGAGAGGCTGCCCTGGTCCCCTGCCTACTAGGAAGGAAAGGCCTTTTCCTTGGCCCCGGCTTCGAGGGCTGGCCTCCACAGAGCATGGGCACTGCTATTGGGGCACAACTGCTGACAGTCTTAAATCAGAGATTTCTGCGCAACAAACAAAATCTAAGATGGATTTTCCCCTTTAAGAGAGTACATTCCTCAGCAGGACGATTGCCCCCAGGGTTCTCTCCCACTCCCATTTGGAAGGCAGGCAGAAAAAAATGCCTGGTGGGCAGGATTATAGGATTAGTCAACTTTCCCAAAACAGACCCAGAGGCTCTGGGTCCGAAATGAGTTTTGGTCTGAGCCTTTCCCTGTGATTAGTGACAGATGTGTCAGTTGGCCCTCCCTCTTTGCTCTCCTAGCCTTGCCTTTTTCCCAAGTGTTAGTAACTCACTGTGTTACCTTTATCACAGGCCCCAGAAGTTTGGAAAAAATGTGAGCCCTATGGTTTAGTGGCCCCAGGCCCAAGGAAGAAGGACTTACTGATTAGAACAAGGGTCTGGCTTTGCTAATTCCTTCCCATCTCCGTCGGAGAGCAGCCCCCCAAAAGCCCCCTTTTGCTGGAGGGGCCAAGGGGATACTATCAGGCCATGATGGTCTATAGCCTGTCAAGCTTTTGCCTCAGATTCCTGCTGGCCCTCTGTCCCAATTAAGTCTCTGGGCCCAGTTTCCAGAGCTCCCCTACACTCCGGGATAGGCTGGTTACCCAGGCCCTTCCTGACCTGCTCTGCAGTCTCAGTCAGTTTGTGAGCTGCCTGCACCAGTTCCACAGTTGGTATTTCCCAGGAAACAAGCTCCTATAGACAAATCAGCTGAGGCCACCACGCTTGGACAGTCAGACTGAGGATGTCCTGTGGACAGATCCAAGCCTTGGCTGGAAGTCAGGGACAGTTGCCTAAAAACTCCCAGCAGGGGCCCAGCGGCCTTGTCTGCATTTAGAAGTTCCTTGTGGAGAAACCATACACTCACAGCTGGTGTCCCTGTCGGGGATGCTCTCCTGGGCGCTTTGTCCTTTGAGTTAAGGCTGATGGGAAGGGAACAAAATTTTGATTCCCTCAATGACAACTGTGATCCCTGGAACCAATGTGGTCTTCCCTTTAGCCCTTTGGCTTCTCAAAAATTTCTTGGTGGAGCTGACCTGGTAGCTTGTCTGGAAATGAGGTTCTGTGCCATGCGACAGCCACTGGGGGCTCCCTGGATTTGGCTCCTCTGGACTGTTACATCTTAGGCCGCACCCAAAATCCCGAGTCCTGAGCCCAGGACAGATTTCAGAGCACAACAGGATCGAGGGCCAAGTTCAGCAGAACCCAGATCTCTGCTGATGCTGACCCCAGACCAGATGGGAACAGGGGACAAGTGGAGCCATCAGTCCACTGGGCACTACTGAGTGCTGGCTGTGACTTAGAAAATGTGTCTGTGCCCACAGCACCCAGTTGGTGCTGGCAGTGGAAGCGATGTGTTCTGGCGCGTCCTGGCCTCCAGGCTGAAGACTGTTTATTTGGACAATTAAGAACACGACTTCAGCTGAACCACAAAATCAGACGGAAACCTTTAGCTTGGGTGGCAGGCTTTTGGTTTCCTCCCATGCCCGTGCAGGCTTGCGAGTGAGGCTGCCCTGGTCAGGGTGCGTCTGGGAGTAATTCCAGTGGCTGTGGCTTTTCTCGGGAAATATCAGCAGGTCTTCTTGGTTGTCTTTCATGCAGATGATGGGGGTGGGGATGGGGGTGTTAGGAGGGGACCCAAGCTTTTTAATCAGTGCCCTAGCACCTTTGGGGTCCCCTGAGGTGAGGGTGGGGCTTCTTCTGCCATTAGCTGTGAGTTACAGAATCTGCTAGACCATCTCCCATTACCTCAGAGATGACTGTCTCAAATTATTTCCTTGTCCTCATTGAGCCAAAAAAATATATGATGAGCTGATATCACCCACCCCCACTCCTCACACCAGGGACACCTTGGCCCTGGCACCACCTGGTCCCCCTTTCAGTCCCCACCCTTGGAACTCTACCCCAACCAGGGGTTCATGGGTAGATAAATCAGGTATTTGCTTAAAGCCCTCCTCGAAATGTCAGCAACTCCTGAAACGGAATCCAAGCTTCAGCCTCCCTGAGTGGTTTTGAGAGAAGCCGTTCTACCTTGGCCCCACTGGCGTGGCTGGCCACTGTGTTGAGACACACAGTCCAATGATGGGATGCTTGGGGGCTCTGCGTGGGTAGCCACAAAGATCTCCCTCCCCAAACTGCTCTCCCTCACCCACTACCCCCATGGCAGGCCTGCCTTGCTAGCAAACCTTCCAAAGCTCCTCTACACTCCCCCCAGGGTCTCTACAAACACTGACAGGACTTGTTTCCAGAACCTCATCTTTTAAAATTCTGCAGCTTAAACTGTTTCTAAATGATTCACATTTATCAATCTTATCTCTCCAGATGCGGGCTGTGAAAACTTTTGAGGGCAGGAACTGCATCTCCTGCCGGTGATGAATCCCACCTCCCAACTCGTCCCCACCCCCGTGACCCACCTGGCATCTGGGTTGGGGCTGATGAGTGATTTTTGCATTCACTGCCTTGGCTAATGACCCTTTTACAGGGTTGTGTTAGGGGGCAGAGGGTTTGGGGGTGAAGGGGGGGCACTGGAACACATCTGACCTCCCTTTAGCTGCCTCAGCAGCTACCTTGGGATGCACCTCCCTCACCCCAGAGCCCCCCACACTCTAGGGATGGAGTACAAGGGCCAAGTACCTGAGAGGCAAGAGGGTGAAGCCTCCCTTTGAGAAGTGTCATCTCACATTCTGCTCAGTGTGGATTCCGCAAAGGTGGTAGAAACAGTCAAATTCCCAATCTGCTTCTCCATCCTGGCTCCAATCCCATTTTTTTTAAAAAAAGAAGCACAGCAAAGAAAACAAGCCCGCCTGGGGCTGAGTCAAGAGTGGGGGAAGTTGGCAGTCCGGGGAGGAGAAAATTAGGCAAGAGAGTGAAGAATTTTGCATTGTTTCAAAACTGGTCAATTGCTTCCATATTCACATAGACCGGTAAAGACAGCATGGACTCTGCGTGGTGGGGATATAGGATTATAATGAAAGAGGAGAGAAGAAACAGCAAAACAGAACGAAAACCTGGGGAGGATACCTAATGGGGTTACCCGTGGTTCAAGGAGGAGAGCTTGTCCCTGCCTGTCCCCTCCCAGGCCTGCTGGCCGAGCTTACCTCCCTTTGCCTCTACCTGGGCAGCTTGGAGGTTCTGGCTGTGAGCGGGACTTTGCTCCTGGGCTGGGCCCTCACTGTGCCCTGTTTCCTGCAGACTCTGGGGAGCTTTGCTAAGTTGCTTGTTGCAGGCCTTAGGGACACGAGGGAGGCCTGCCTGAGAGCGGAGGCTGCAGCTCCGGGGTGGGGGAAGGAAGAGCAGGGGACTGAGGGCTGTGGGTCCCTCTCTTCTGGGAAGAAGACAAATGTAGGGAGGAAGATGGCTCAGCGGTTCTTGCTCGTGAGCCCACCCTCAGGAGACAGCCCTTCCTCCCGTCACGCTCTGCGGGGACAGGCCAGACGGCAGTGGGCTGGGGAATATGATCACCCCTGTTTACCCAGTGCCATGCCCAGGGCGCCGGCTTCGTGCTTCACACGGTTATGCCATTTAATCACCACAACCCCCTCGCAAAGAAATCGTCCTCCTTCTGTAGAAGAGGAAACAATCTCGGGCCACGGAGCTTGCTTGTGGCCACACAGGCAGAGCTGGGGCCTGACGGCAAAGCCTTGCTCTTCAGTCCTCTGTCACCCCACTCAGCCGTAGCCCTCCAAGGAGAAGAGGCCTGCACCACAGAGTCTGTCCAGGGCGGGCTGGGGCAGTGGGCCATGGTGAGGCCTTGCCCCTCTCTCCCAGGGCAGCATGGCACGGGGCAGCCCTGGCCCTGAAGGCTGCCTTGGCTTCCTTTAGGTCTCAGCACTGCTCCCCACGGAGCCGAGCCCACACGCTAATCACCCAGGCAGGCCAGACTCCTCACCAGAGGTGTGAACGTGCCCGGTGTCGGGACCAGAATGAGGCGTTTTAATGGACAAGTTGGAATCCGTTTGTGAGCAGTAAATTGCCCCAGTCCCCGGGGCCAGTTTCCATCATAAATCTGAGTGATTAGACTCTGCAGATCCTCAGTGCTGGAGCCATGTCCAAAGCAACAGGAAGGCTTGAGGGAGCTCTAACGAGGCTGGGCCTGCAAGGAGTCGAACCTCCAGTGGAGGCTGCAAGCCCTCACCACCTCCTGCCCTCCTACCCCTACCACGCTTGGCACCGAGAGCCCTGCCTTCCTCCTTGAGAGCCTGTTCTAGTCTTCTAGCGCGTGCACTTTGCTGAGCATCCTCGAACCATTGACCTGGCTGCTTCCTGTCTCCTTCTGGCTACTTGTTCTGCTGCCTCCCACCAGGTTTGGTCTAGAGTCTCTCTCCCAGCAGTAACATTTGTGCTACAGCTTCAGGGAACACACTATGTGTATGACCTCAGAGCTGCATCTCTGTTCCTGACTTCTCTCCCAGGTCTCTGCCTATGAGCTTCTCCACCAGGGTGTCCCACAGGTACCCCGAACTCATGCTGTCTAACCTGAACTTACCCTCCCATATCTCTCACCTTACACCATCAGTGGGCCCGGAACCCCTCTGGAATTGCCTTTGATGTTCCTCTCAGTCTCCCAGATGACTCCAAGTCCTGCTTCCCAACCCGAAGAAGGCATATCTTCATAGTTCCTTCTTCATCTCTCTTGAAATCCTGGTTTGACTTTACAATGATGCAAAAGCAATAAAATAATAAATTAGGTGAGATATTCAATGCTTGATTATAAAACAGGCTTTGTGTTAGATGGTTTTGCCCAACAGTAGGCTAATGCAAGTGTTCTGAACATGTTTAAGGTAGGCTGGGCAAAGTTATGATATTGGGCGGTTAGGTGTATTAAATGCATTTTCAATTTATGATTTTTCAATTACTGTGGGTTTATTGGGACATAACCCCATCGTAAGTCCAAGAGCATCTCTACTGTATCATTTATTGCAAGAGCCTCCTGATCATCTCTTCTTATAGTCATGTAGCCCATGTTCCTGAGCCATCATCCTAAAGCCAGGTCCAGAGCATGTTATTTCCCAGCTTCACCATGCTCTGTGGCTCCCCGAAGTAACCCCAAACTTTTCACAGTTCCCGCCTTGAATCGACTCCCAGCCCTGCTTTCCAGTCTGGTTGCCCACTCTTGCTCCTTAGAACCTGTGTGTTGCAACTGCTCCAGACTCTCCAAGTTTACCTCATACCTCCTGGCTCCCACATGCTTTCTGCTGGGCGTGGACGGTCCTGCCTCTGATGTCACAGTCCTATTCTTTATTCAAAACCCAGCTCAGAAACCAGACTCCAAATCCAAAGGATGGTTATAACCGGGAAACAAGAACCCCGTTCTACCACTCCTAATTGACTTTTGGGTCACTTGACCCTCTGTGCCTTGGTTTCTTCATCTGTAAATTGAGGATAGCAGTAGTAGCAACTGCCTCATTGGGTCTTTGAGGACTGAGCGAGACAATGTGTAAAGCAGAACAGTGTCTGGCATGTGGTCAGTACTTTATGTGTCTCCTACAGCACCCCAGATCACAAAGCCACCTCTGATCCCCGAAGCCAAACCTCCAAACCTCCATAGCATTTCATTGACTCCGCTAGCAACACTTACTATATTTAAGTGGTTTTGGAGTTAGAATTCTCTGATGGCAATTGGGCAATTGTCTGAAACTCATTGGGACAAACAGGGGATTTTCATCACAAGGATATGGGGGGATCTTATAGCACCCAGGGCAGGAATGCAGTACCTCAGGGAACCCTGGCATTGGCAGCTGGAAATAATTTTCTCTTGGAACATTTATTTAAGGCTAAGGTGGAGACTGCAGCCTTGAAGACTTAATTGAAATCTGTTGCCCACAGCACTCAAGGGTATATGCCACGGTCCAACATGAAAAGATGGAAGTTCTCTCTTGGTCCCAGTACAGGAGCCCTGACCGGCCTCTCTCGGGTAGGAGCAGGGGCTGTGGCAGAGGTCATGTTATACAGAATTATTGCTTGGGTAGCCCCACTGTGGGAGAGGAAATGAATTTAGTGGGGGTCCATGACACAGATTGCAAGCTGGTCTCCAATATTTTTTCTCCATCTTTCTTAGGATTAGAACTTTTCATGTTTGCAGCCCCAAATAAAGATAATATTTCCCAGCTCCCTTGAAGATGGATATGAGCCATGTGTTGCTTCTTCCCAGTAGCTGAACTCTGGAGCCAGACAGAGTCAAAACCCTGGCCTTGCCATCTACTCATGTGACCTTGGGCAAGTTACTTGATACTTTTGTGCCGCAGGTTTCTTAGCAAGAAAATGGGAATAAAAATAATATTGCTATAATAGAGCTATTGTGAGGATTCCATGAATTAACATTGGAAGAGTGATTGGAATGGTTCCTGGCACATTGTGCGCACTCCATAGGTCTGGCTTTGGTAAAGAAGGTGGTGATGATGATGAGAAGAGGATGGCTAGGTTAGAGCTTGAGTGCCATGTTGGGTGAAAAGGTAGAGACATGTATTGAAAGTGGTCTGGACCCTTAATGGCTGTTGAACCAAAATCAGCCTGGACTACTCACCTCTTGACTTTGTTTATAGAAGAGAAAAATAAACTTCCATCTTGGTTAAGACACTGTCATTTGGGATTTTCAGTTACTTGTAGCCTAATCTAACACTAAATGATATAGGACCTTGTAGGGCATACACTCCTGTCCCTTACGTCATATTGTATTCCCTTGAGAGCATGTCTTCTTGTGCCTACTTTGGCTGTACATTCCTTTAAGACAGGGTAGCTTGCCAAGCTACCGTTGTGTCTTTTATCCTCCTTATAAAATCCTGTTCACAGTATGTGCTCAGTAGGTAAGTAAAAACTGAATGAATGTAAGAATGATGCTAAAAATTGTTATTCTGGTTAGGAAATGCTGTCTATATTCTGAAACATCCAAAAGAATCTTTGTGTTGGCGGGTTGCAGAGAATTGGTGATAATAATAGAGCAGTGTTTATCCAGCATGATGCCTGGTGTTCTAAGGACTTCAAGTACATTATATTTAAAGCTCATGACAACCCTATGAAATAGGTACTCTCGTCAACCTCATTTTGCACATGAGGAAACTGGACTTTAGAGATGGAAATTAAGGTCTTAGATCCAGCCTGTAGAGCCAGGACTCAAACTCAGGCAGTCTGACTGCAGAGTCCAGGATCTTAACTATTTTCCTATGAGAATTTCTCCAGGGCTTTCTTCCCGTGAGCCCGTCGGAAAGGAGACTGGGAGCATGGAGAACCTGTTCAGACCAACAAGAACACATCGCTTCAGAGAGACCTTGATTCTCTCTTCACTCTGGAGGTCTGTTTGGAGGGCTGAGCTTCGGGGAGATTGAAAGGGAAATAAATGTCAGGGTTTCATGGGGTCTTTGGGGTGAAGATCCAAACAGGCCCTGACCCTGCTGGACCAAACTAATATCTCTCTCCTCCATGCTGCCATAGCACCTCTTATGGACATGCTGGCAGCAGGTTGAACTGGCTGATCTTTGGCAAAATGGTGGCAGTGGCAGTGTGTCTCTTTTCCACTTTTATCTGCCTGATAAGCATCTTATGCCCTATTATGGCCCTGACTTGTTATCTCAGCTTCATTTTGAAGGATGGAAATAAAGAATGAAAAACTTAGTCCTCCCAAATGAATATTTCATGGTGAGATTTTAGGCAACAAAGAATTTGGGATTGGAGAAATTCCTGCTGAGTCTCAAATCACTACCGTCAACATCTGCTTTCTCTTTTCTCTTCCCCTCCTTCTCCTCCTTGTTCTTTTTTTTTTTCTTCCTTTTTTAATGATTTTACATCTCTCTCTCTTCTTCCCCACCCCAGACCCTGCATGTCCTATTGTCCCACTTTCAGTCGCCTGATCCAAGAGGCCTTCTCTGTTTATTCCCAAGCAAGCACACTAGCCATCCCTGTCATACTGGCCAATCTGATCACACTGGCTATCTCTGTCACCGCGGCCACACTGGCCTTCCCTAGCTCAGGGTTCCCATGGCACTTAGAGTCTGGGCTGCATGCTTTAGTACCTCTTCAAGTACTGGACCAGTTCTTCAAATGCCGCCTCTGTCTTTGGTTTTGTTAAAACTGTTTGGTCTCAGAGGACCACGGCCACACCGAATTGCTAGGGACGTTGTTACAAAAATTTCTACTTTGGGAAGTAATTTTGGCCTCCGTGACTTTTTTAGGGCTCTTTGTGTTCTGAGATTGAAAGAGGCTCTACTCTTCCTCTCATTTCCCCCATAGTACCTGATTCGGTATGGGGTAACACAGATGCTCAGGAGGGATTTATTCAGCTAAGACTTCCTCTTTCTGGAAGCAAATGTAAAAGGCCCTTGAGGAGGCAATTGTGAGCAAACTCTCTTGTTTTCAAAAGTCTCCCAACAATGAGGCAAAGCACTTCCAAGGTTTGGGGATTGGTGCTTTCGCCAGGCCTGCCCGTTACCTGCTCTTTGTTGTGCTACAGTGGATGCTCTGGCTCCCCCTCTAGCCTGGCTGGCCTCGACGAGGCTCCTCTGGTCCAGTCTCTGGGTTTGAGACCACAGCTGGCCCTCCCTGAAATGACTCAACATCGAACTTGGACTCAGCTCCAGTCCCCTCCCTGCCCCGGCTCTAGACAGCCAGTCTCACAGGACCAAGCCAAGATCACAGAGTTCCCAGTTTTTCTCAGAAAGATCCCGCTGCTGACTGGGGACAGCCCTGCCAGAAATTCCGCAAAATGCAAGTGCAAGCACTTTCGAGCCGCGGCTTCGTGTTTCCTGTCCCCACAGCTTTGTTTCACCAAACTTCATGATACTCAGATGGAGTAAGTGCATGTCAGACAGGAACACATTTTCCGCTGTGCCTTTCCTCAGGACTCAGGTCTACAGCCACCAGGAACGTTAAGGACTTAGGACAGGGCTGAGCGATGGAGGCAGAGCCTTGGGGTTGGGGCCAAGGCAGAGAGGATGGTGCCTCGCTGGAGCCTGGACCCCCAATTGCATCACGTTTGGAGAGCATAGCCCTTCAAGGTGCTCATTCTGGGCAAAGCAAGAGGAGGTGTTTGGATCTGGGTTTGGGTTTGCACTGTGACCTGGTGCCCAAAGGCCCTTGGACACCCTAGGAGACGGCACCCATGTTCCAAGCATTCAAAGCAGGACTTTTGCGCCTGTCTGTCTCCTTCCCCCAGTGCTCAGGGCTATAGGGTAAAATGAATGGAGGTGTGACTGTAGATGCAATGGAAACAATGACCCTTTCCTTCACATTGCTTGCAACCCCCTTGGCCTTTGCACCTTGCCAAGTCTGAGTTATTCTTCTCTTAACACATTGAATCCACTACTGGAACGCCCTCACCTAGGCCACCCAGGCCACGTCCCCACTGTCCCTCCGCATGTGGCTCAGGGCCTTCACCACCTCCCTTCGCTCCTGCACTTCTCAAGGACCTCTTTTTCTCCTTCGAGCTCTAAATTCTTGGCATCGGTACCACTTGTGCAGCATTAATCCACATTCAACATTGTGATATTGTTTATTGTCTCATATGGCCATGAAGCGTTTTTTGTTTTCATTCTCTTCCACTTTAAGCACACTTTATCCAGTTCTGTCCAACAGTAATATAATGTGAGTTACATAAGTAATTTAAAATTTTCCGGTAGTCACATTAAAAAGTACAAAGAAACAGGCAAAATAGGTTTTAATAATGTATTTTATTTAACCAATACATCAAAAAAAAATCTACATGGAACCAGTATAAAAAATTATTGAGATAATTTACATTTGGGGGGTAGAAGGTCTTCAAAATTTGACATGTATTTTACACTTACAACAATGTCAATTTGGCTGCTAAATTTTCATAGAAAACTCTTGATCCATATTTGGATTTAATAATGATCTCTTCTTTTCCTCCATCTGCTAAATACTGGACCAGAGCCTCTCTTTGACATTTCCAAGATGGAATCACACAACCAAAGGAATTCTAGGAAGTGTAGTTCCCAACTTCTTCCAGTCCCATAAAGGAGACCTTAAAAAAGGGTGCTGGTGATGCTGAGCTGACAACAGATGATCTGGGGTCCATTATTCCATTGGGTGAATGCTAGGAGTGAGTGGGAGGAGTTGCCACATGGGAAGAACAGCAGAAGCTGAGTACACACAGGAAGGGAAGGCTGAAAGCAGAGCAGAGACCCTGAGTAAACCTGAGTAAGGTGGTAGGGGAAGCAGGGGAGGAGGAAGGTGGAGGGTGGAGACCAGTGGGTCTCTGTGGGCTCTCCTTAAGTGTTCTGAGCATCCAGATGCTCCAGTGTCGTGAGATAGCCAGGCCTACATCTCAATTACATCCATGTCAGGGGGAGGATACTCACAGTTGTTTCTCCCCTTGAATCTGGGTACTAAGATTTGCAGAGACAAGGTGGTTGCTCCTCAGGTCTCAGATACTCTACAAACTCAGAGACCATAGGAATCATACCTCCTCCAGGAAGGCTTCCCAGTCAACTCTCCCTTCAGCCTGAACCCCTTAATCGGACACTTGTTAACACATACACTATCATGGCTTATTTGTACTGTGTTCCCTTAAGTAGCCGTGTAGAGTCAGAGGCCCAACATATCTTTGAGATTCCACACAATCCTGAAATGAGTGCCAGACATCTGGGCTGTTCTGAGCTGGGCCAGAGACTGACAGGAAAGATCTGCAGACATTATTAGCAGAACCACCAAAGCTGTTCCTGTCGTGGATGGGCGAAGCTCTGGAAGAAACCACAGAAGTCCATCTAGGGCCAGGTCCCTGAATCCTGCAGGGAACCAACCTGAATGTGAGAATTGGAGGAGCAAAGAAGATCAGAAATCAAAGGGAATCAACCCTCCGGCTATTGAAAGGAGTAATGCAAACCAAACACAGTGTTTATGTGTATGGGGTGGGGCATGAGGGGTATCTCCTGGTGGCCATGGCACTAAGAGCACTGGGCCACACCCATCAAGGCTGATCCAAAGACTCTTAGAGAGAAGCTCAGGTAAAGAGCCAAGTCCTCTAGGAGAGGACCCCATTGCATTAGAACAACTGCCGAGTAATGAAGAGACACACCCCCACCCCAACAACTGAGGACACCAGCTTCTGACCAGTAGACAAGCTCTCTTTTTAGTCATTTAATCTCTCTTTTTAGGCATTTAATCTCTCTTTTTAGGCATTTAATTCCAGAATGGAGGTCCCTTTGACCCTTCTATTTCTTCTTAAGGGCTAGGCTAAATTTATAGTCTAGAGCCCATCTAGTCCAATGTCATCATCTTACAGATGAGGAAAGCAACGTGAATTTGAGGTCAGGTTGGAGGTGGGATCTAGTTTTCTGGCTCTTCCTCAAAGGCTATTTCTTCTTCTCCAGCCTTTCCATGGTCCTTACTAGTCTCATGTCAAATTTTTCTCTCTCAGGGTGGGAGTCTTTTTTTTTTTTTCTGATATTTCATCTTCTGAAAAGACAGTGTTCCCCATATGTTTATTTATTATAGCAGTATCAAAGCAAGCTTTACATTCTTGGTGCATCTGAGGATCTTACAAATGGTTAGTCAGGTCTCATCTAGCGATCCGGAAGGGAGCACACAAGGACATAAAATTAGAGCCCACTAACCTGTTGAGCCATCCAAAGTCAGATGGTGGGATCTGAAGCAATGAAATAGGGTTGATTCACAAGGCTTGTCTGTCCCCAGAGACTGCCGGCCACCTCACAATTTTGTGCTTGCAATTCAAGTGTCTGACACCAGATGGCAGTGTTGCTCTGTTGTGAACTTCAGACACCGCTGTTCTAAGGATTTAAATTTCATTCATTCATTCATTCATTCATTCATTCATTCATTCAAAGTATTTACTGAGTGTTTACAATATGTTAAGTACTTTCAAGGTACTTGGGATGCAGCAGGGAACTAAATACAAAAGGCTGTGCCTTCATGGAGCTTATATTCTTGTGTAGGGAGATAATGAATAAATGAAAAATATTTCGTATTTTAACTGATAATAGGTACTATGAAGAAAATAAAGTAGAGAAGGGGAAAAAGAAAACGTGGATGAAAGGATGTTATCAGAGATTATAAGATCATAGAAACTGAGAACTGGGGACGGGTTTGAAGGTTCAGGCAGTAGGTGAATCATAGAAACAAAAGCCTAGAAAGGGGCTTTAGATGTTTTTTTTTTATATATATATTCAACAGATGGCAGATGTGGAGGATCACAGAGGGAGAATGACCTACCCAAGATGAAAAATCTGGAGGGCAGAGGTTGGCAAACTTGAGTTCTAGTCTATCTTACCCTTCCCTGCTGCCCCCCCCCCTCCTCCCAAACCTCCTCTTGGTCCTGTAAGGGACCCTCCCTCAGTTTGGTAGAGATTATGAACTCACCAAATGCTGTTTGCTTTACTTCCTGGGCACATTTTCCAGCCTACCTTGCAGGTGCTATGTGCAGTTACTGAACTCTAGCCGGTGGCTATTGGGCATGAACGATAGACACCAGTCCCAGGCCTGGTCCCTCAAGACTCCCTGTGTGGTCTCCTATGCACATTCCCTGTCCCTATCTGGGTGACTAGAAGCACAGGATTCCAGAGCCCCAGGGGATGAGGAAGTCACTAACTGAAGGGAGACTGGGACCCTGGATAACTACAGAAAGAGCACCCTATCACCCTAGAGTGAGTCTGGTGTGTTAAGACATTGAGATTTGGACATTTTTTTGTTCCAGCAACTAATTCATCCTATTACACCAACTATGACTGGACCTAACTGAATATATGTCTCACTAGCCATAGCTCCAAAACATTATATGTAGGGGACATCTACTATGTCTGTCTGCCTGTACAGTGCCCTCTCTTTGTTTGGTCATAGGTCTCATTTTTATGAGAGGAAACCCCCATCTTCTTGGTGAAGCTGTTTCTTCCTCCCCACTATCCCTGGGGGGAATGATTCAAGTGGCCATTCCAAGTACACAGTCTTCTTGGCCAAGTGATTGGTTCAAGAGTAGATACCTAATCTGTAAAGAGTCTTGCTTAAGATTCGGGCTATGGATGCTGGAAAGAAAGCCTTCCTCTTCTGAGACACTGAGGGATGAGAACCAAGAGAGCTACTGGAGCCATTGCCCAAGGATGCAAGGAAGACACTATTGGCCAAATGAAAACAACATGGAGGGCAAAGAAGGCCAAAGAACCAGAGAGAAAATTAGACTCCACATCTTTCTAATTGTGTCTTAAAGCTAGGTCTACCTTTGGTTTTCCCAGTCACAAGAACCAATTATCTTTTAAATTAAAAAAATAATAATAATTGATTGAGTTTGAATTTCTGTTAGAAAGAAGAAATCCTGATTAATAAATAATTTTTGTACTAAAATGTATTGAGACCCACTGCTCAGGTTCTGAGCCAGAGACTGAGATCAAATGGTGAGCAAATTAGACACCAAGGACCGCCTGTCCCCATATACTAATATGTGAGGCAGGTGGGCTCAATGTCATTGTGAAGTAACAGAACAACCTGTTAAAAAGTTGGGTCTCATTTTTCACTTTTTGGGTGGCTGGCTTATCAAGATTCTAGAGGAAATATGTGCATTTTCCTTTAATCTTCTGGAAAACCTGGCTTTGAAGTTCTTGAGGTTTGAGCTTCCTTATCACCACGAAGTAAGTAACAGCACTTGGTCTGTGTTTCCGGCCAAAAGAGGAAGCTGCCAGGCTGGGGTGGGCTGCCCTGAGATTTGAAGGGCCTGTGCCCATCTGGCGGTTAAACGGGGTGTGTGTCAGTGGGGACAGGAGAGGGGCATGGCTCTAGGGTCCATGAGACCTCTTGGACTGAAGAGGAGAATGGTGGAGAGTCTGTGGGGCTGGGGCATGGACGGCAGACATCTGCCCCCACAGAATTGCTGAGGTGGCATGGCCTTGGAATGGGGCAGGGGCTGTTCTAGGGCTGCTCTGAGCCTGCAAGAACTGGACCCTGGGTGCTGAGGCTCAGGGAGCTTGAAGGTCCCCAGGTCAAGTCTGCCTCAGAGCAGAGGGACGCTCTCTACATGGACCATGTGGGCAGTGCCAGGGACAACCATGGCTTGATAATTAAGCCCCTACTATCTTTTCATAGATGGGCAAATCCTAGGGTCCTTTTATAACCTTTTCCACCAACCAACATTCTCAAACTGTGACAAATGTGGGTTTTAGCTAGATGTAATTTAACTTGGGAAAACTGTAAATGCAACGTTTCTTGAATCCTAAGTCTAGTGGAGTAATTAATATCTGTCTATATTTAATTATAAATTGTTCCAAACCATGAAAAGAAATGACTGAGCTCCGTGAATCCATGTAATGAGGAATCTGATCAATTCCTGTCTGATCTTCAGCTGTCTTCTAATCCATCATGTTGCCTGACCACCCAGCAGCCCTTCTCAACTCCCACCTACCTTGCCTTCTTCCAACCATAGAGGCTGAAAAGGTGACATTTTCCAAGACTCCTTTGTGGCTTGAAATAGTCGAGTAACCCAGTTCTGGCTGGTAAGACATGAGAAAATTTTGCTGAGAATAGTGGCAGGATTGGGGGTTTAGGGGAATATGGATGGGAAAACTTCCGAGAAAGGTTTTTTGTCCTTGATAAAATAAGAAAAACATGCAAAGAGAGCTCTTTCCACGTTGACCATCACCCTACATCCTTACTTTGGAGGAAGTCATCAGAAAATGCGATGCCTGGCGCTGTGGCGGTGGTCTTGCAACCCTAAGGGGGTGCTAAAGAGAACCTGAACTCTGACCTGTTCTGGCCCTAGCAACTTGGGCAGCCAGCTTTACAACTGCCCACCACTAGATTTCTTAGTAAGCAACTTTCCTTATGGTTCAAGTCCCTATTAGTCAGAGTTTCTGTCACTTGCAGAGAAGCACATAGGCTCTCTTGCAGGCCCTGTGAAAGTTGGTGTGCAGGCATCATTCTTAGAATACAGATGAGATCTCGAGAGGTTGGGGACTTGCCTGGTATGTCCTGATGTAGGAGGACATGCTGTTTCAGGGGGTGGCTGAGCAAAGAGTGTGCATAACCATGGATAAGGAGGGATGACCTGGGGCAGAGGTGGGGCATCTGGAATACCAGGAGAGGTGTAGGGAGCCACTGCAAGTTTCTGGGCACCAGCAGAGGTTGTCAGAAGAGGCTCAGGGAAGGTCTGGGGGACATTGACAGGTGAAACAACAAAGGGCAGGCTGCCCTCTAGCAGGGACTTCCTTGTGGCCATCTCCAGAGAGCCTGCAGGAAGGAAGGAAAGGCAGTGGCTGGGATTCAACTTAGACTAAAAGGACCTAAATTTAGATCAGACATCCAGGGAGGTGCTAGGAAATCCATACGCAAGTCTCGCTCTCTGCAACACTTTGCCCTCCAGAGAAGCACATCCAGCTACAGTTTCTGTGTGACCCCCCAGAAGTCTTCCATGGTGGGCAGGGGTGAGAACAGTCACTTGCAGGAGAGGCCACCATGGCACAGAGCCACATGGTAAAGTCGAGAACCCTGGTCTCATGGGCCCTGGTCTCAGCTGTCTTGGGGAGTGGGAAAAAGAAAAGTAGCCCAGACTTACAGCATTTGCTGATTTCCATGATATAAGTGTTCCCGTCGTGGCTGATTTTGCCAGTGTTTAAACAACTGTCTTGCAAAATTGCTGACATTTGACAGTCAGCTCTTGGACCCCATAAGGGCCCGCTGGCCTCTTGCCCCCCATCCACTGTCTGACTTTAGGCCCGTAAGCCCCTCTTTCCTTCTGGTGGCAGGCCTGTCCCTATCCTTCCCTGCCCCTGGCTGTGGTGTTCTGGCTATTGGCCTCACAATGGGATGCTGCTGTGTGTCCCTGGCCTTGTCTCTGGTTTGCTCCCTCTGTTTTCCCCTAATCCTAGCCCCAAATTCTGACCCCAGCCCCTCTTGATAACTTGCTAGATTGCTTGTTGTGGAACTATTTTCCCCTGCCTTGACCACAGCTGTCCCTTGTAATTGCCATCCTACCTGGATCAGCTCTGGTCGTCGCATAAGGAATGACATTCAACACCATGATTTGGAAGTGGGACATCTGGATGGCTGTGGATGAGAAAGCCCTGGGAGCTGACTCTGAATGTCTTTCATGTTCCAAATGTCACACTCACAGAGCTGAGAGCGCCTCAAAGCCTGGATTCCTTCTTGTCTTCCTAAGTGTGATCCTCTCCCCCGCCTGCATTTGCTTACTCTCTCTCCTTCACTGAACGAAAAAAATATGTCCCAAGTTGATCCACAGCTCTTCCAGCTCTTGGGGACCCTCTGTCCATCCAAAACCTGCTCTTCAGATTCATCCGGTGACTGTGTCTGCTCTCCTGTACCCCAAACCCACTCCTTCGAGATCTCTTCCCGCCTTCATTAAGGTCATTACCATTCCACAACCCAGTCATAACCACAACTACTGAAGCTTAGATCATCTCCCAATCCCACCCCTGACGTCCCACTGCACTTCCAGCTGAGTTTCTCAGCATGCTCGAGTATCACTTCTTCCAGGAAGCCTTCCCTGATCTCCTCCCATCTTCTCTCAGGGCTATCTGCCCTACCTTTCTGCATCCCAAGCAAACCTTGATTGTAACTCTCCTCTCACTGTGATATGGTCATCTGCTTGCTGGTTTCTCCCATTAGGAAGTGGTTATTTTAGGAGGAGAAACTATGTCACTCTCCTTTGGAGCCTAACTCAGTGTGTGGCACAGGGTAGGGGCCCATAAACACAGGTTGCTTTGATGACTCCTGTGGTCATTTCCCTTGTAGCACTCTAAAAGCACTTCCTGTTGGAGCACCTCCCAGCTCCTCTACTGGAGTGGAAGTTTCTTGAGGCCAGGAACCTGTCCTATTCCTCAGGGCCCCTCCCAACATGTAGGTCCTGCAGCTGGGGCTCAAGGGATCCTTAGCAGAGGAGGTGGGCGGAATCAGATGTGTGCCTTGTGTTTCGTCTGGCACACCTGGCTGCTGACTGAGGTGTTTCAAGAGGCAATCAAGTTTAAGTGAAAGGTTTTTTCACGTGCTCACAAGTCTTTGCCCTAATTGATTACGAGGACCCCTGGAGGGGCAGGGGGCTGTGTGAAAGCTGGGTAGCAGTGCAGCCACTTTGAGCAAAAGCAATAGGGCTGGGAGCCAGGCAGGCCAGTCCCCAAATGGCCCTCCCTTATCCTGGAGAGGCCCGAGGGGTCTTTGAATCTGTCTGGAGCACTAGGGACCACTCATGATGGTGGGACAAGCCCTTTTCTCACTCTCCTCCACCTTTCTGCCCCCCGGCCTACTTCCTTATGGAAAATATGGACTCCAGCTTCCAGCTGGAACCCCAAGAGCAGAAATGTTCATTTGGTTTTCCTATTGGAACCCCACGAGCAGGAATGTTCTCGTGGTTTTCCTGTTGGAATCCTCGGGGCAGGAATGTTCTCGTGGGTTTCCTGTTGGAATTCCATGAAAAGCGCTTTCATTCTTCCAGTCTCATGCCCCTTCAGGGGCATGAGATCCTGGGGGACTCCCCAGTTCAGCCCCTCCTGGGCTTCACCCGCAAGGCCATTTGATGAGTACGGACACCTCCTGGAGGACTTCTTCGGCCACAATGCTGCTGCTGAGATTTCTGAGCTAAGCTGCGGTCATTTCTGCTCTGCTACTATGAACAGGGTCCACTGGAAAGTGGCCTGCCCTGCTCTAGAGGGACAAGATAGGCTGGGATCATGCTGAGATGGAGCCACACTGCCTGGGTCTGGGTCCTAGCTGCTTAGCAGCTTGCTATAGAGTTATCGGAAACTCTCGAGCCTCAGTTTCCTCAGCTGGATAGTAATCAAATCTACATCACAGAGCTGTGTGCTCGTGTGTGTGGTGAGGGGTAGGGGTGGGCAGAATGAGATAACTCTTGCCGTCTTCTTTCCCTGAGCCCAGGACCAGGCCACACTCACCACAACTTGGTGTGGTCCAGCCAACGCCTTTGCTGGGCAGTTTCTCTTTTTCCTTCGCAGCATCTCATCCATCTCACAACTCCATGCTTCCTATTCCCAACATCTCTGACCTGGTCAAGGGTCACAGGTAGGTCCCATGGGCCTCACCCCTGGCCTCACCCACCTGTAGCCACTTACCTTGGATGCTTGTCAGGCAGAGTGGACTTTTTTGGACCAGGAAAGAGGTCAGGGGCTGAGGCCAGAGCAAACCGGCCAGTTGGTATGTCTAACTTTACTGAGGCTCAGTTCTTGGGACTATGGCTCAGCGATGATCTCACTGGGCCCTTCTGGTGAACCATCCCTCCCATGCACTCTCCCCTCCCTCCTCCTCCTCATCATCCTCATTGTCATCCCAGCCTCTGTCAGGGTCCTGGGGCACTTGCATTATTCCCTGTCTCTTCAAAATAGCCTTTTTCATTCACTGTGCTGCTCTGAGGTTCTGGAAGGGCGAACCTCTTGATTTTATCCAGCCCCCAGCCAGTGAGAGGTTTGGATGCCCACCCAGTTCTGCTGAAAGCCAGTCTTTAGACAGCCAGTTAACACACACCCACTTGCACTATTTCACCACCCACGAAAGGAACGGTCAGAATGCTAAGTGGTTATACATGTGCCTTTGTCTCACTGAATCACCAACATGTAAAAATCATCATTCCCATTTTCTGGATGAGGAAAGTGAAGCTCCAAGAGGTTTAGCAACTTTTGCTAAGGAATCAAGCCAAGATTACGGCTCAGGTCCCTGGACTTCCTCCCAGTGGGCCATGCAGGTGGCTGGCTCCCCTTCCTCTACTTGCCTCCTGAGATGTGGGAGGTATTGGCCACCAGGATCTCCTTCTGGGAATGAGGTAGGAGCTGGATGGCAATCGTGGAAGCCATTTCCTCCAAGTGTGACTCTCCAGGCAGGGAGATGCCTATTGTCCCATCACACAGCCCCCCCCCCCCAGGTGGGGCTGTGCCTTCTTCACCGGAGGACTCCATCTCTCTCTGAATCTCCATTTCTCTCTCACTCCTTTGCTCCCTCCCATTTCTCTGGCTTTCCATCAAGATTGCTAGGCCTTTAGTTCCATTTCCCTGGGCCCTGGGCCTTGCGTGCTGCTGACCAGTGCTGAGCAGTGGGGGCTGCTTTCCCAGACATCCCTGAGAGAGCATTCCCCAAGGGCAGAAGGCCACGCTGGGGAAGAGGTCACCCTTGGAGAGTGTTGCTGTTTTGGCTTTTCTGAAAGTCGCAAAAATGTAGCTTTGTCTGAGCAAGTTAAAAAAAAATCAATGCCACCTCCCACAAATGATACTATTTCTCAGGCTGTGGAGCCGCAGTTGGTAGACAAATAAGACATTAAAAATAGCTTTGTGTTTCCCAATCTTAAGGCCTCTGGGGGCTGCAGGGAGAGGCCTTGGCTGGGCTGGGTTTTCTGGCCCATTGTCTGCCTGTCCTGGGCTAGGGGTAGGCGTGGGGGCTGTTTGCAGGCGCAGTAATTCCCGGTCAGAGAAGGGAGGAGAGGAAGGTCTTGGCGAGGATGAGCAAGATAACGCACACTTGAATGGGTTAGCTGTTTGTTGTTTATTTTTCCTTTCCCAGCCTAAGAAATAGAGCACACTCCATTCTGAACTTTGGTCTCTACCAACTCTCCTCCCCCCCCACCCCCCACCCCTGCATTTTCTTTTTTTCAAAAGTGTGCAGGGAGACTGAGATATAAGGTCTTATTTCCATCTGGGCTCTGGCCCAAGAACCTCGACCAAAAAGTTACTTAAGTCATATTTCCATCATCTGCAGATGACTGTGTATTTATTTCTCACCAAAGTAAAATCCCAAATGGACTGCAGATATTTGCACGAGTCAAAACTGCTTCCTCCTGGCAGGACTGGGACGGGGCTTTGATCCTTCTGAGAAAACAGAAATGTTGGCCCCAGCTCCACAACAATGGTGCCTTTGGGATTTTGCAGAAGTATTCCCAAGAGCGAGGCCCTGAGGAGGTGGGATGGGGGCCTCAGGAGTCCACAGGGGCCACATCCTGGAGATGGGAGCAGGGACTGGGAGAAGCAAAGAAAGCAGAAATCAAAGCAGGTAGGGTCACTGAGCAGGTGACCAGCCCAGAATAACCCTCTGGAGGATGGTGGCAACCATACGAACTCTGTGAGCACGACGGTGTGCAGAGGGAAAGGCAAACTGTGGAAAATTACTTGGGGAGAAAACACGGCTCCTAGACACAGAGGCCTGCTGTCAGGCCTGTGTTGTCTGGCCCCCTCTTCTTTCTTTGCTCTCTCACCCCCAGAGGGCTGAGCCTGGCCTGGGGAGCTGGCCCCTGGCCTGAGTGCCTGGCAGGTTCAGCCCTGGGTCAGGAGGGGCCGCCCATATTGCCACGGAGGCAGGGCCCCTATCTGCCACCAGGGGACGCACTCATCTCCAGGGTGGAAATGAGTGTCCCCTTCCCCAGCCCCACGTCCTGCTTCCATGGGGACAGAGTCTGAGTGAGGACAGTGGTGGGGCGCTCCCCAAGCTGAGGGGAACCTCAGGGCTCAGGGCTGAGGAGGGCCAACATGAGAGAAGCCGAGAAACAGAGAGATTAGTGAAAAACTGAAAAGCCAAAAGCTCACATTCTAATCTTTTCTTCCCTCTCCCTTTTCCCGTTTCTCATTTCATTAATGTCCAGTGCATATTTACACTGCCCCCTCTATCTCTTAGTTTGTGTACTTTGCAACAGTGCTGAATTCCATAGAGAGAACCCTATGTTGCCATTGTCATCCATTATAAAATCAGGGATGTGTCCCCGTGGCCGTGGGAGGGTGGCCTTTGAGCCACCAGGTGGGAGTTAGAGGCTTTGCGGAGAAACAGCTTGCCCATGAAGGAGGCAGCTTGCCCATGTCAGGGCTGCTGTAGCGACACCCGTGGCTTCCTCAGGGCTGTGCCTCACACTAAGCTTTCCCAGCCTCATTCGATTGCCCTTCGCCTGGGCCGCCTTGGCCTCACGCACTGTAGGGCCTAAGCAGGACCTGTGCCCAGGGTCTGACTTTCTGGTGCAGACACCCTAGCAAATTCAGCCCCCCGCACACAGAGCCCCGACTCATTCTCTAGGTTAGTTCTTTTCATTCGCTTCTCTGGCTAGCCTTGGCTCCACTCCACCCCGGTCAGTCAGCAGGCCCATTCCCCCACCCCGAACCCTCCCTCTCTCCCCACATCTTGGCTCAGCGCTCTATTTTCCTTTAAGACTTGCTTTCAACAGCGCACAATGTTGGCCACCAGTGTCTCTGGCCTGGCCCACTGTGAGGCCTGACCCTGACTCATGGTCCTAGGTCCCGACAGGACGTGGTTCACACCGGTTTAAAAAACTCTGGACGGCAAAGTCACAAACCATCTGCACCCTCTTCTTCCGCTGGAGACGTTATTTATGTGTGCGGCTTTGTACTCGTTACTAAATGTGGCCTGTGCGAAGGCTGTTAATTAACCCTTCGAGAAATGAGCTTCCCATTGGGGCAAGGACAGGAATCAGGAACATGTTTGTAATCAGGTAGTTAAATGCTGGAGATTTAATCCCACTTCAGATTAATGAAGTCAGAGGAAGGGGTAGAGGAGATGCCCTCCAAAGTGGTTTAAATAAAGCCCGTTTTGTGCACACAGATTGTTAGAAGGGCAGGAAATTCTAAATCAACTGTGCTCTTGGGCCTTGGTGAGGAGACAGGATGTGCGTATGGGAGAGAGTGTTGGGGCAGGGTGGCGGGGGCAGGCCACTGAAGCCTGCCTGTGTGAGGAGTGGTGGCAGAGGAGGCTGGAGATCAGGAGTGAAGCATAGGCAGCTCTCCCCGGATGGGTTGTGTGCTCAACTTTACCTCTTTGGCCATCTGTAAAACGGGACCATGTCCTACCCTATCTTCCTCACAGGACAATTGCAAGGGAGAGTGTCAGGAGCTACCCCAATACAAGCAGTCATCAAAAGGGTGATCATACTGGGGAGGCATCTTGGGAGGGTGGAGTGGGAGATGACAAAGTGGGGCCAGGACATTCATAAGTTTTCCAGGGGGGGCCTCTATTCCCTCACCTGTAAAATGAGGGTCATTCCAGAATCTCCACAGCTGGCTATACGATCAGTTTATCCAATGTTGAAAACAGTCCTTCTCTTGAAAATAGAAGAGACATTTTCGGGGTGTCACTCATCCTTGGTTTCTTAACCTAGAACCCATCATTCCTCACCTTTCCCAGGTGCAAGGAGGGTGACGCTGGCTAGGGGTGGGGGCAGGCGGGAAGTCCCCACCATGTCATAGCTGGGTGTGGAGCTCAGGGACTGAGCGGGCCTCTAAGGCCTGCTGATATTTATAACCACGACTCTTTACATTCTGTGTCAAGGCAAGCCTAAAAAGCACCATTGAAAGCAAGGGCTCAGACGCCTGCACTCAGCCAAGCTTCCTGTCAAAGCCCAATGAGCCCAGAAAACAAAAAAATGTATTCACAGATCTGAGCCTTCCCCTCTTCCCAGGCTTGTTTCATTTGAAAATATTCAGAGTTGGAGAGAGGGGAGGAAAAGGAAGCAGAGTCCAGCCTGATTACCTTCGTGACCCTGCGTCTGCCAGGGGTGGGGGTGGGCGAGTCGGATAACGTCTTGGAGCTAGACATTGACCTATTTATAAGAGTGCTGTGGGGAGTGCATGAGATAACGCATAGCAAGAATGACTCGGTAGGAACCAAAGAGTGCTCCCCACTCCTCTCCGCGCTGCCCCGCCACCTCGGTCCTCCCGCTCCGTTCTCTCCTGAGGTCTGCCCACCCCATGCATCTTTTCTAATGTGCCCAGATCACACTCACTCCATATCTTTCAGCGATTTGACCCAGACAGACCCAAATGAGAACGAACCCTAGGGTGAACAGAACCCACATATCTAGATTTCAGCCTGACTCATAAATGAAGTAAAATGTGTGTGATTAGAGTTTTCACTGAGTTAGCTGTGTTTGAACAAGCTTCCAGGTGATTCTGAGCCAGGTGAACCTGTGAGAACCACTGATCCGGAGCCTGCAAGTCCTCACACTGAACCATGAGGCAGGAAGGAGCGATGACATTTCTCATTTGGTAATGGCTCTGGGAACCTTTTGCTAGGAAGGGCACCTGCTTTGGCCAGCACTTTCTTCTCTGGGGCTCAGAAGTCCACTCTCCACTGCAGGAGTAGGGACTCGAAGCCTTTGGCATGTGTCCATGCCCAGTGGAGGCTGCTCCTGACTCCTTTTTCTGGAGGACTGAGAGAAGACTAAGAGCATTTTTCAAATGTTTCTTATTCACTGCTCTCTCCTCTACCTCCCCACCTGAGGTCAGTAAAGTTACCAGTCATTTTCCCAACCGGCAGACACATCTGTGTTGATGAAAATCTCTGTATCTGTGTTGTCCAATATGGAAGCCACAAGTCACATGTCACTATTAATCACTCAAAATGTAGCTAGAGTGGCCGAGAAACAAAAATTTTAATTTTCTTCCACTGAAATTAATTGAAATTTAAATAGTCATATGTGGAGTGTAGCTCCTTTGCCTTCAGTACTTTGGTCTCTGAAGCCTACCTTCCCTATGGCCTTGGCATCTGCTCTAGTCCTACAGAATTCTGTCTCATCACATAGAGGGTAAGCTAAGGCCTGAGAGAGAGAGGGTACTTTGGGACGCAGAGGAAGCTAAGGAAGATGAAATCTACCCCCTACTCTGCCTTCTAGCCCAGGCCTCTGGCCAGTGGCCCCATTGGCCCCTGGCCTCTGGCCGAGGTGTGGGAAGTTGAATGTGATGAAACTCTAGCCCCCTTGGCTGATATCCAGCTGTGGTTTCACACTTGAGCTTCAGAGTCGGGCAGAGATGGCTGGAGAGGATCGTCAGAGGATGGGAATTCAGGTGGCCCCGCCAGCAAGCCCTGTGAGCAGGAGCTGTCCCCAAGGGGATTTCCAGGCCAAGCAGACTTCCAGATTTTGTTGGTAGCTTCTGGCCACTGGCAGATCTTCATTACCCAGGCCCTCCTGGATTCCCCACCGTGGGGAGGGGCAATGGAGGTGACAGATGAGTATGTGACTGTGCGTGGAGAGTGTGTGGAAGGGACGGGGGGCGGGGAAAGGGGTGATGGCACTAGCTTTTCTAAGAAGGAGACCAGCTAGCTCGCTCTACCTTCTCCACCATCACCACGGCTACATAAATTGCAAGACCCCGCGCAAAATGAAAATGTCGGCTTCCTTGCTGCAAGAAGGTGACCTCAGAGCATTAAACCAAATGAAAGGCCCTTCGGAGCATGGGTCCTGAATGACTGCACAGGTTGAAAATTCAGGTAGTCCTGCTATCAATGCCTGAGAGAGATCTACACAGGTCTCCAAAACAAAACAAACAAAACACAGAGGACCTATCTTCTGGGCCAGGCTTAGGGCAAAAGCTGGCCCTTCCCTCTGTCCTCAACTGGACAGGGTGTTCTGGAGGCAGAGGATTTGAGCCTTTTGTATATCACATCTCCTCAAGTTTTCTCTCAGGCAGGCTGATGCCCTCAGGCTGGGGATGATGAGAAGGCTTCAGAGAGACCATCTCAGCATCAGCCCTGATCCCTGCCCCAGCCTCAAGATAGGGTCAGGAAGGCAAGACACTGCATGAAGTCTTAAAAGCAATGTATGATTACTGAGTGCTTACTTCATGCCAGGTGCCTTGTAAGTATCTTGCCTGTGTTATTTCATTTAACCTTCCTGACACACCAGTAAATAATACTCTTATTTGCCCCTTTTGCAGATGGGAAACACAAGCACAGAACACAGGGGCTTTCTGCAGAGAGAGGACTGTTCTATACCTTGGTTGTGTAGTGGGTACATATGTGTGCATATTCGTCAAAATTCATGCATTTAATTTGTGCATTTTTTGCATGTAAATTATTCCTCTATAAAGTCTATTTGTTTAAAAATGTCTTTTAAAAATGCAGGCACCGAGACTTTGAAGACTTGCCCAAGGTCCCATTCCTAGTAAGAAACAGAATTAGGATTTTTGGCTTAGGTATTCAAGAGCAGCACTCTGCCGGTGCAAAGATCATCAATCATAGAGTCAGAAAGAGACGTTGCAGACCTACTGACTTCTTGTTCTTCATCAAGTTACAGAACGTCTCTGAGCCTTTGGTTCCTCATCTGTAAAATAAATCTCCTGAGGTTGTGGTTTAGTGCTGTCAGGGACATGATGGTGGGGTGCAGACTCCACAGTGTTCCTGGAAGCGGACAGGGTTCTCTTGCCCTGCTGTTCATGCCTGTGGGCTGGAGGCCAAGCTGAGGGGCAGTCTCTCAGGCCGAGCACACACCTCTCACCTTTCTCGGCCCAGGCTGAGCCAAATCACGGAGTTCAGGGCACAGGCTGCCAGGGCTGCACCAGGGGTCTCAGGGTGGCTCGTGAGATGTGGACCGCCCTCTGTGAGGGGCGCTGAGGAGCTCAAAAGCGGGGAACCAATTTAGGATTCAGAGACATGGAGGATGGGAGAGATGCCTTTGTTGGAAAGAGAACAGAGTTTGTTGTATACTTTGTTAGGAAAAAAATATCAAGTTACAAGCGTCTCAAAAAGTAAGGGTCTTCACTAAAAGACTAGAGATAGAATGTGTTACTTCCAGCCTCTGGCCTCTCTCTGTCCACATGCCTCTCCACTCTGCTGGGCTGGACTGCTATTTATTATTTATTCATTTATTTACTTGGGCCCCACTCCTCCCCACCCCAACACACAATGAACTTGAGTTGTGTTTATCCCATTGGTCTCCCAGCCTTTGCCCAGAGCCTGATACCTACTATGTGCTTAATAAATGCTACTGGGCGAAGCACCAGAACTCAGGCCCAGACCTTCCCAGACTGCTGAGGGGGAGGCGGAATCCATCGCTCAGGTAGCAAAAGTGCCACCATGCTCCTGACACAGACCAAGTCCAGGGGCCACACCTTCCTTGATTCTGACTTTTGGGAAAATTCAGTTGTTTTGATCCCCAAAGAGCCACCTTGATCCCCAAGTCCTAACAGCACCTCCAGCAGAAGAGTAACGCATTTCGCGTGGGCCTCACGAGGACTCCAGCTGAGGCTCGCAGACGTTGGACACACAGCGGCATCTTGACAGAGCCTGCTCAAGACCTCTGGCCTCTTGGCCTCCATCCAGCTCCACAGCACACCTCATTGCCTCTAATGCTCTCTTTGTCCCCACCCCCCCTGCCCCAGTAATGGGACCCAGCTGGGTGGGGTTGGCCACTGAGAGGCTCCAGGCTTGGCTTGGGCCAGCGGCTCATGGAAATTGGGCCATTTTCCTGGGGCGGAAATGAGAAGCAGATGTGGCTCTGGAGCTGGGGTGCAGACTCATGTCGTGTCAGGGGGCTCAGGTTACATGAAGGAACACGTGACTGTGGTTAGAAAAACAGCCTGGAACCCCCAAGGCCCACATCGTTGGGGGGCAGGGTGCAGCCTGGGCCCGGGACGCCCACCCGTACCTCCTTGGCACTCCCTGAAAGGAGCCCAGAGAGATGTGGGGGGAGGGCCAGGGAGAGTAGGCCCCCAGCTGCTGTGCCTTCTGACTCCCACTCTGAGTGTGTAGTTTAGTTTCTGCTCCTCGGCTCAGAGTCGAGCCTCTGCACCAAGTCCCTGTCCTTAGGAAGGGGAAGGAACCCTCTACAGAGGCCATAGCAGTCTCTCCCTGAGGCTGGCTGGATGCTGAGGCCCAGGCCCCCAGACACCTTTTACAGCCTCACACTGTGCCTGATGTTCTGCCACTCTGCTTCAGTCCTTTGGGGGAAGAGATTGAACCCTGGTTGCAATTCACACCTTTTCTTGGAAATCCTCAGGTCTATGTGTGTTCAGCCAGCCTTACCTGAGTGGAGATTAATTTATCAACTTCTTCCAAACAGCCAGCAGGGCCTGGAACCAAGAGGAAGGGCTGAGGCAGGACTCTCGTGGAAGTGAGGTCCTGGTCCAGGAGGAGCCCAGGAATAACTTGGTAATGGTAGTGTTTGTGAGGAAGGGTCTCTAATCTGGTCAGGCCAAAAAGGCAGGGCTTCATTCATTCATTCATTCATTCATTCAATAAATGGTTCTTGCACACCCAGGGAATGGGGATAAGCCCTGAAGATCCAGAGGTGACCGAACATGGATTTGGTCTCTGGGACCTCGGTGACAATGGAGGCAGCCCACTAATCCATAGCTTGGATTGACTGATTGATTGATTCATTCATTCATTCATTATTGAATGTGTACTATGTGACAGCATTATTCTAGGCTCATAGGATTTATCCATGAACAAAACAGACATTTTTGGAAGGGGAGACTGACTATAAAAGCAGACAATAAGTTAAATAATATATCAGAGGTGATAAGTGCTATGAGAAAAAAGGACAATGGGGCAGGAGAAGGGGATTAGGAGGTGGGGGCCGACTGCAGGGGTCCCAGGGCAGGGAGGGTGTGCTTCTCTGAGAAGGTGAGACTGCAGCAAAGACTTGCAACTGGTGAGGAAGATGAGAATAGGTTTCTGGGCACATGCAAAGGCCCAGAGGCAGACAGGGTCCTGGAGCGTTCAGGGGCATTAAGGAGGTCAGCATGGCTAGGATCAAGAGAAAAGGCAAAGTGGGAGTGGAGAGAGGTCAGCAGTCAGGAGGGGCCAAGCCAGGAGCATCTCAGAGATGGCTGTAAGGTTTTAGCTTTTATGGTGAGATGGAAGGTGCTAGAGGTTTTGAGCAGAGAGGTGTGTATTGACTGGCTTTTTAAAAAGACCCCTTAGGCTGTTGTGTCTACAGCAGTTTGGGAGGAGACCTGAAAACCCATCAGGGGATATCTACAATGATCCAAGCAGGTGCAATGGTACTGCAGCCAGCCGTAGCGGGGAAGGAGGGGAGAAGCACCTGGGAGAAACCTGAATAAGATGCCAAGGTAACTCAGAGAAGGGAACTGTTGACTCTAAGGACTCTTTCCCAGGGGAGGTGACTCAAGTTGGATCTTAAAAAATGAGCAGTTTAGCAGGCACTCAAGAGAGTTGGAGCATCCCAGCACCCTGTGTGACAGGGCTGAAGCAAGAGAGAGCCAGGAACGCTTGGGAAGCTGCTCATCACTACTGGAGCACAAGGGCCAGGAAGAGCAAGGCAGGCAGGGCAGGATGAAGGAGCTGGCCCCTCTGCCAACGGCCGTGATCCTGTGGGCACTGGGAAGCTCATGACGGATTTTAAACTGGGGCTAGGGATTCTTAAGGCCCAGTTTCCAGTTAAGAAAAATCCTGTGGTCACCATGAAGGGTTTCAAGTGAGGTGGAGAGTGGAGACCCAGCTAAGAAGGAGAAAACAAGGGCCTGACCAGATGCAGTGGGAGGGAGAAAGGAGGGAAGGGTCAGGGTTAGGGAGACAGAGGACCAAGTGCATGTGGGTTGGAGAAGGAGTAGGCCGTTTGAGGAAGAGGATGAGTCAGTTTGGACAGGCTGAGTTGGAGGTGCCTGTGGGAAATCAGTTAGAGAAGCTCCGGGGTGGCTGATGGAAGAGTTTAAAGGGGACTGTATCCAGGGGCCTGTCTCTTAAGGGACAGGAGGCAGTTTAAGACATGAAGTCCACCAGCTGGGAGGCGTCTCTAGACTTTTATCTACAGGAAGATCTGAATTGAGGTATAGCTCCCTCATCTTTTCTTCTCTCCCAAGGCTTCTGAGAGAGAGGGTTAGAAAAATAATCTTGAAAGTGAAGAGGAAAAATTCGGGAGGCGATGGGTCTCCCAGGAAAATGTTGAGAAATCATAAACGTGTGGTCCCTGGACAGATCCCAGCGCACCCATAGGGAGTTTGTGGCAAGCCCCAGGCTAGGCAGGAGTCTTGGTATCAGCCTGGACACGGATCTCTGTGTACAGATGCGTGCCTCACGCGTGCGCATGTAAAGTGATGTGTTTTCTCCTCCCCGTGGTTCTTGTTCTTCTGCAGCCCTTCCTGGTGAAGGTCCATTGCCCAGTGAAGTAGAAGACAGATTCAAAACGAGGCATCGAGTGGGGCTGGAGCAGATGTGATCTAGAGAAACTGCTGCCGACAGACAGCAGTGGGACCAGTAAGGAGGACCCAAGGAAGAGAGAACACGAGAAGCAAAAAGGCAGAGCTTCACCCCAGCGGAACCTTGGAGGGCGGTGCGGGAGAAACCCCACTGAGGTTCAGAGTGAATCTCACTGCAAGGGGGTGATTGAGTGGGGCTTCACTTTCAAATGGCAGCTATGGGAAATATTAGTAAAGCTCCTTAGCAAAGCAGTGATTCAAAGTGGTGACAATACAATATGGTGACATCTGGGAGGTAGTTTGAAATGGCTGAGGAAGGGGGTCTGGGAAGTGGCTTCATGGGTCCCCGCCTGTTCTGCTGTGGTTGGGGGTCCTAGGTACCAGCAACAAGATCTGTACCATCAGCCATGTGTGGGACCACACACTTTGACAGCACCCCTTCCCACCCCCACCCTCCCGGTGAATCCAGGGACCAGGGGACCAGCCCTGTCCCATTCATGCGTGTGGAACAATGCAGAGGGCTCCACACAGACCTTGAGCCCTACTCTTCCCGCCAACACAAGGTCCCATAAACATCTCTCGGCACCAGGAAATTATCTTGGCTGGGAGAAGTTTGCGGGAGGTGGGGGAGCGAGAAGAGAAAACCTTAGAAAATGGAATAATTTCTCTCAAAGGAAGCTGAGTTCAACATACAGAAGTGGAGATACCTATAATGGGCAAGTTAAAGGTTTCTTCCTTCCTTCCTTCCTTCCTTCCTTCCTTCCTTCCTTCCTTCCTTCCTTCCTTCCTTCCTTCCTCCCTTCCTTCCTTTCTTCCTTCCTTTCCTTTCTCTCTCTCTCTCTCTCTCTCTCTCTTCCTTTCTTCTTTCACCTATCAACAGTGGGAATGGTCACATCAGACTAAGACGAGTGCTAGAAAAATTAAGAAAGATGCTGGTTTTACCCATCTAAGTAGCAGATTGTCACCCCTGCCACATATGTATCTTTAAAGTTTGCCGGGGCAGCTGTGTACTTTAGATTTCAGTCATCAGACTTTTCAGTGTGTTTCACTTTGGCCAGAAGTTGAAAATCATAAAGTCATCAAGTCTGCATTAGCCTTTATTGCATATTAAGTTAATCCAAAACAGCATCTGAAAACAACAATGAACATTTATTATCGCACATTCTTCCTGCGGGTCAGAATTTGGAAACAGCTCAGCAGTTGGTTTCCGGGTCAGGGTCTCTCATGAGGTCACAGTCAAGCTGTCAGCCTGGGCTGTGGTCATCTGAAGGCTTGACTGGGGCTGGCAGCTCTGCTTCCAGGACATGCCTGCTAAGTTGGGGCTGTGCGCAGCAGGCCACTGTTCCTCCCCTCATGGTTCTCTCTATAGGGCTCTTGAGTGTCCTCATGACATGGTGGTGGCCTCCTCTAGAAGTCAGTCAATGTCTTTTATGACAATAAAAAAAGAGCAATGTCTTTTATGACAATCTAGCCTCAAAAGTCATACTTTTCCATACGACCTCTGGTCTCCAAAAGGTTATGATATTGCAGAGTAGGTAAGACGTCCCTACCATGAAACCTGAGGTCTGAATTCCAGGACAAGTGATTGAGCTGCCAGTGAGGCAGCAGAAGGCTTCCAGGGAATGAGTAGAAGAACCCCCACCCCCTTCGCCTGCCCTGAGTGGCTGCTCCCTGCAGAAGGAGGCCTGGTACCTATGGCTGGACCTATCGGACATGCGGAAGCCTGTGGGAGCCTGGCAAGTGAGGGGGCCGGTTCTTGCCCACTGAACAACCCGGGGTATGTGGAGGGGGCCACTCTGTGACTAGAGAGAGACTGCGAGGGAGCTCCCGGCAGAGAGAGGAAGGCAGGGTGGGGCCCCTGCGGGACTTAGAAGTGAGTCAAGAAGGAGGTGGTCAAGTGAGGGACAGGGCTCAGAGGGAGGGGGAAGGCAGGAAACCCAGGGCTGGGCCACATGGTCCTCTGTTGGTCAGTGTACCATCTTCTTGGCTGTCATCCCTGGCTACAGATTCATTTGTTTGTTCATTTGTTCTTTCATTTGTTCATTCGTTCATTCACTCATTCATTCCTGCATGCTACAAAGGCCGGGTCCCCGTGTTTAGTGAGCTTGCGGTTTATTGGCTATGAGTGCTTGAGGAGCCCACCCTCCTGGGAAAGGGTCGATTGAGGATGGTCAGTAAGGCTTCTCATAGGAGGCAAAGTCTGAGCTGCTCCTTGAAGGGGAAGAGGAATAAGGCATGCAAGAAAGGTGTTTTAGGCTGGGAAACCAGCGAAGGCTTAGCAGAGACAGCTGGGAGAATGTCGAGATATAAAGCTGGAGGGGCAGAAGAGGGGTGGCCCTGTGAGCTGGTGGGGGTGCTTTGGATTTCTTCCAGAAGACAGCAGGGAGATTATACAGGAAATTTAGAAAGATCATCCAGACAGTAGGGAGGTTGACCTGGGGAGGATGCACTCGCAGCAAGAGAGGGCAGTAACCCAGGCCATGCAGACGGAGTGCAACAAGGATAGGGAGGGGAGAACAAATCCAAGAGGCCTGAAGAAGAGTCCCCAGCTATGCCCAGAGACTTGAGCGACAACCCAGATGACAGACTGTCATCTTAGCTCACCTCAGGTACACTATCTAATTCAGCCTAAGCCCTCGTTTGGAAGATTTCTTGGCCCCCAAATCCTGGCCCCACAATGACCTGGACAGCCCCTTCCCCAGTCTGCTGCCCTCGTCCCAGACGGACACGCAGTCTGGTAGAACCCAGCCCTTGCCTGGAAGGTGGTGAGGACCTGATGGAGAACTATGAGTTGGGAAGTTCTGGGTGAGAACTGACAGGGGTGGGGAGGACACTCGGGAGCTGTGGCCACAGGGCAGCCAGAGAAAAGTAGGCACGAGACTGGGGGCAGCGAGGCTGGGGAAGCCCAGCCAAATGTGAGACCTGGGCAGGGTTCTAGGCTCCCCCGAGTGGGCCTGGAAAATGAGAAAGAATAAAGAATCTGGCCGTCCAGCACACTGGCCACCTGAGAGGCACCTGAAGGTGGTGGGAGATGACCGCCTGTTTCCTGTAGCTCAAAACAGAGGCTGTGACCCCCAGTTCTCAAACCCCTCAATGAAGCCAGCGGTGCTGCTCTCTCCCCGCAGTAGATGGCGCCATCGTGCTGGGATTGGTGATTGAGGGGCCGAGGGAACCGGAGCCTGCCCTGGGAGGGCCCGGAGCCCCTCACCACTGTCTACACCCTCTCCTGCCCCACTCCTTCCCACCCGCTGGCCTGACCCCTAACTCTTCCTGCCTCTCTCCTTCATCCCTGATGCCCTCACTGCCCACCGTCCCCTCGATTCCTGCTTTGGTCCAGGGTGAGAGAGTCTGGTGAGCTGGTTCACTTTGAAGCATCATCACAAGATGCTGGAACTGCAGGACCACCCTGGGGGGAATGTGTTTTGCAATGGAAATGCCACTGTGGGGGTCTCTGGAAGCAGCTCTGGGGGCTTGCCCACACCTTCTGCCTCAGAAGGTAGGTGCTCAGTGCCCCTAGCTAGGGAGGGGTGTCCAGGAGCATTAGCTAGTGGCAGGAGTGGGAGGGGAGCAAGGGCATTTGCTCTGTGTGAGTGAATGACAGATAAAGTGGCTCCTGATACGTTGAGAAGCCTTCCACTGATAAACGTGCCTTATATCTTCTAATCTCTAGGCCTGTAGTCAAGAAAGAAAACCTGAGCTCTTCTCCCCACTTCTTCCTTTCCTGTCCTTGGCGGGGGGAGCCCACTCTTGGCAAAGGGTGGGTGTCAGCTGTTACCAGAGCTGACCCGGACAGGGCGCAGGAGGGCAGTGGGACACAGGAGCAAGGATGCCCACGGCGGAAGAATCTAAAAGAACCCTCCAGGACACTTCCAAAGAGCCCCAGGGTCCCTTCTTAAGGTAGAGTCTTAGAACACAAGGGCCCTGGGGAGAGGTGTGTGTTGGCTGGTCCCTGCCTGGGACCCACAGCCCCCTCACCTGCCACACTCCCATCCTGGATTCCTTACTGATAGTTTCTATGTTTTTTACACTCTAAATTGGTATCATTGGTTTGACGAAAATGAAGATACTTCTGAGACAACAGGGCAGAATATTTTTAAAAAGGGCTGCCTGATAGAAGAGGCGCCCACTCCCCTGCACCCAACTTGGACACCGTCAGTCCCCTAGCTGTCACCCATTTTCTTAGCTGGGAATGGGTGGGTTCCTACATCCTGGTTCTATGATAACTGTAAATAAAAAGCCAATTCGTCACTCTCAGTCTTTCTAACAATGGGGAGCCCCTCTCTGACAGCTTTAAACTTAGGAGGTCAGTGTAGTGTAGGCAGTCGTGAGCCTGCGTGTTACATGTGCACTTTGGTTTCAAAGTCACCTGGGCAGGGACAGGTGGGTTGGTGCTGAAGATGCTGGGAGGCAAGAAGTGTGAACAGAGGGGAGAGATGAGAGGATATCAGAGAAAGGAGGACAAGAACAGCGGGGCAAGCAGAGGAGGTCACTGGCAGCTGCTCTGTAACTGCTTCGGAAAGGACGCCTGTGGCACCCGGCCGGCCGTGAACATGGGGCTGTCACTGGGAAGAAGGGGCCAGGCGGCAGTGGGGGCTGCATCAGGTGGGGAGCTATAAAAGCTAGCCAGAAATGTCCTGTCTGCTCCAAAACCTGGGAGGGTATTGGCTGGGCTGGAAGTGGAGAAGGTAGGGTATTTAGACATCTTTTGCAGCTGGCTGGAGGGAGATATCTGCAACTTTCTGGCCAGTATAGAAGTTGTCTCTTGAGTTGTTGTTCTATAAGTAGTAACTTCTTGCCTGATTTGTGGCCAAGGGTGGCATTGCTGATAAACTAACTAATGTTGCTCATTACCCATAGCTGGGGAAGGGGAATCATGGCATTCAGCCCCCAAGGAGCTCACAGTGCAGCTAAGGAGACAAGATGGCACAAGTGCATGATGAGATAAAGCACCAGGGAGCATCAGTGCAGGAGGAACCGAAGCGGGGTGTGGGGGGGTGGGGCGGGGGATGGGATCAAGGTGGCCTCCAGGAGGATTTCTTAGAGGAGAAAGGAGATTTGGATGGAGAGGAAGGGTTTTCAAGATTGCAGGAACAGTGCAAACAAAGGCATCAAGAAGGAGTGGAAATTTGGGGGGATGGGGAGAGATGGGGGCATTGAAGCAGGATCTAGCACACAGAAGACACTCAATGGATTTTCTAAGGAGGGAAGGAAGGAAAGGTAGGTGAAAAGGAGGGAGGAAGGAGGGGGCTGAAAGCTGCTCTCAGAGGCAAGCCACCCACCCCACAGTCCTGTGGCAAACAGCTGCAGAAGCACCCCAGCTGGAGAGCCTCACAGCCCCCATCCCAGGCTTGCTCATCACCGTGAAGCTGAGGCTTGAAAACAGGCATGTGGCCAAACCCCATCTATCAGCCTCCCCCTCCAAGCCTGTCTCCACACTATTCCTAGCTGAGCAGCAGCCACTCCAGAGCCCTGCTGGAGGTGAGGGTGTTTGCCACCCTGGGGTGACTGACCGGCCAGTAACCCCCCACCAAGATGGCAGCTTAGTGAGACAGCAGGGCCTTTGTCTGGTCCTGACCCTGCAGGGAGGCCCTCTGGCCTGAGTTTGCTCAGTGTTAATTATTGACCAGGTGCCCAGGGACAGGCCCTTCCCGCCAGCTGGATGGAGGACACTTGGGGTTGGGGCCTTGGCCTCTCACAGCATCAGGTGGGGCTAACCTGGGCTTGGGGGAGGAGAGGACCCTGGCCTTGGGTGAGGATCAAGGAGGCCCGAATCCCTCTCCACTGCTCCCTGAGCCCAGTGTTAAGCAAGGTACAGAAAGTGCCCCACCCTAAGGGGCTGAAGAGTCTCTTCATTCTGACCCTCCAGAAAGACAGGGAGGGGAAGCAAAAACACCTGTTCCCCCAAAAGGATGGAGAACAGAGAAAAGACTCGAATGAAAGTGTGAGGTTCCTTGAAGAGGACATGGCCCCACCCCAAGTAGCAGGTAGCCACAGACCACCTTCCTCAGGTCCTCTGATGAAGAAAACACTAACCCAAGAGAGTGTTTGGGGGGTTAATTCTGGGCCAGAGAGAAGAAGAACCCCCAAGCCTGGCCTGACCACTTCTGGTTTCTGGCCTTGGGTGAGTCAAGTACTATCCACCTCAAAGCCACATGAGAGAGAGAGAATGAGAGAGAGAGAGAGAGAGAGAGAGAGAGAGAGAGAGAGAGAGAGAGCACCCTCATTTCTCTTTTCATGGAGGTACCAACTGCTTCTTTATAAACATAAGTGATCTTGGTTGATTGTCTAAACTGCCCTGAGAGTTGGGTGCTATTATTAACCCATATGGCAAATGAGGAAACTGAGGCTCAAGTCAGTCATCCCAAAGCTGGAAAACAGCAGACCAGAGGCGGTCTGATTCCAGACCTGTGACTTGTACAATGCTCTTATCTTCTGGGGTCAGGGTGGAGGGGCCCCATGCAGCAGCAGGAGGTGGGGAAGTCTGGGTTCTGGCTCCCCAGTGCCTCTGAGGTGGAGGCAGGTGGAAATCTAACTTTTTCAGATACCTGTATGATCATTCAGTGTTCTCCCCAGGGAGGGAGACTAGGTAGGCTGGCCCTTGGGTGCCTCAGGCTTAGAGGGGTTGTGGGGGATGGCAAGCTTCCCTTGCATCCCTCCACCCCTCCCCTTCCCCTTTGACTTCACCCGTGAGAAGTCAATATTGATGTTTTATGACCCAGGCTAAACACACATTTTTTTCCTCCCATGGAGGGGTTATCTGGTCTGGAAGGTTAATCAGTGACCACTCGGGGGTGGGGAAGCCTTCGAGAAGAAAGCACCTATTCAATTCAATCCCCTCTGCCCAGCCCCACCCCTCCTCCCCCACCATCTCCCCTGCCCTGGTGGGGTTGGACCCAGCCCTCCCAGAGGGTGGAGACAGGGCATTTGGGAATTTGAGGCTGCAGTCCCAGCCGGTGTGTATGGGAGAGTGTTAAGTAGGATGCACCCAGGGAGGCATCTTCGAAGTCGTGGACCCTGTGCATAGCGGTTTTCGCCATAGCAACCATTTCAGTTGGTTGGCAGGACAGGTGGGCCCTGAATGTGGCCACTGTGGGCACAGCTTGGTCAGGCGTTGCACTGTCTCTTGGGAACTGTACACAGGAGAAATAAGATTCATTTCACAGAGCACAGAGAGATGCCCCATGACAATGTGGCCACTCCCCAGGCAGGGGCATTGGAGCCTAACCTGTAGGCCAGCCCTGCCTGTTACCCCCTGTGTGGCATTGGATGATGGCCTAACACCTTTGGGCCTCAAGTGCCTCACTTCTCTTCCCTGGTAGATTTTGAGGATCCAAACTATATCTAGTACTTAGAGTGGGGGAGAAAATAAAGGGACTATTTAAAAGTCAAATGGAATGTGCCCTTTTCTCACCTTGGGGTGACCCCCTTTTTCTTATTGAAACACAGTGAGGGGCCTTTGAGATTGAGAGGACCAAGAGCTCCTGAGCCGCTGGGAGGGTGAGGCTGAGGCTGAGATGAGCAAGAGCTGAACTGGCTATGATGGAGTGAGGGGCGTGGAGAGACTGTGAGGGCAGCTCATGGGAATGCTCAAGGGACCCAGAAATAGGTAAAAATAGAGACATATTGGGTGTCTGGAGAGAAAGCTGAAAAAACATCACGTGGAGCAGAGTAGGGACTAACAGAGGAACTTTATCAAGGAGAAGTTCTGTGTGGTGGGGAATGACCAGCACGTTTTGAGGATGTGCTGTGTGACCTTGAATTTGACGTTGTTTGGCACCCTATGCTGTATTCACCCTTCATTACTCCTGAACTTGATTAAACATCTGCAGTACACATGAGCCTTGGGTTCTTGGTACGTTGGGAGGGAGAAAGGAGGAGACTGGCATCTGCTTAGGAAGAGGCAGTCTGAGAAGGGACCATAGGCACAAGGCTGAAGTTATGGTGAGGAGCAAAGGTATCTCAGAGAGAAACACTGAGTCAAGAGAAATAAACTGCCAATGCTTCAGAAAGCCCTCAAAATTATTAGCACCGGAGGTGATTCCACAGGGCTGGGGAACGTGAAGACACACAGGGTAGGGACCCCTGGGCTACACTGGTGCAGGTGTCTTTCAAACACAAATCATGCTACAGATGTCCATTATGATGAGATTGGGTTCTGGTCTGGGAAAATTAAAGTTGGACATATATAGCCACTGATCTCGTGCTGAGCCCTCGGCTGGGCTGTGGATGATGAAGATGGTAAGATGAGGTGCTTGTCTCTCAAAGAATTCTCTCAAGAGGAGTCAGGCTATGGCAGAGATAACTATTTATCTCCTTGTATCACTTCCTCCTCCTCTCTATTGTGATAGAACAGCCCGGAATAAAGACTGTATGGCATGGCCTCCCTTTCGACTAAGTATAGCCATGTGGCCAGAGAGAGACAAACAGGAGTGATGTGTGTACAACTTCTAGATTGCACTCTCTTCTTCGTTCCCCCTTCCTGTTCATGGGAATGAGAATTTGAGGGTGAGCCATGGTGGGCCATGTGGCTGGAGACACCCTCTTTGGATAGAGAAACAAGACCAAAGAAGTCCAGAACGCTGTGACTTTGCAGAGCAGAACCATCATACCAGCTTAGACTCTCTCATGAGAGAAAAATAAACTTCCATGTTGTTTGAACTGCTGTTATGTTTGGTCTCTCAGTTACACATGCCAAAATCAATTTCATAATTAATTTAGACTACCTGGAAGTAGAGTACTGTCATAAAAATACTCGCATACGTGTCATTGCCTTCAGAGTCAGGTAGCACAGACCCAGATTTGCAGACTGGAAAGCTGGTGACCCTTGCTATGCTCTGGCAGAAGAGCTGGTAAAACTGGCATCTGTGATTGATACCTTGACAGGAAGATCACATGTTCTCCGAGCCTGTAACTCACCCCAGAACTTGATAACTGGTAAGTACTGACTGCTTCTTGCTGCATTCAGCAGATTTCTAGAAGAGAGAAATGAACTCAGGTTAGATCTAGCCAGCTTGTAAGCAGAAATGGAAGCGAATACGTACGGTTCTGCGAAGGGAGCTCCTGTACCTGCTCTCTGCAATCTAGGTTACCTGCGAGTCTGGAAATTTGGAGACCTGAAGAGTTGTAAAAGCCAACTGCTTCTGCATCCCAAGTGGAAGCAGTGACCTAAACTGGCTCTGAAAAGACAGCCTTAGCAGGAGTTAAGACTATGTCCCTGAGCCTTTCTCAAGCTTTTGTACTTAAGAATTCTCTGCCAGACAATGAGAGCCAGCCCAGCAGCCAAGATCGGATTAAGGGTGTTCCCTTTCCACCCAAGCTTATTGTCTCAGATGGCCTCAAGATAATAGCCATTAGGCCTAGAGAGGGGTCTGGGCAGAGCACAGAAGCCAGGAAAAATACAGCCGGAGTTTTCAGCCTGACAAACTCTGTCAGGACAAGACCTTTGGCTGGAGTTACTGATTGGAAGCAAATAGTCTGGAAGCCCGAGAGTGGCATATTCTTCAATGCCCACTTCTGATGTGGTTATGGAGGATAATGACCTACTAATAGCCTCTCAGAGGGCAAACCAGGGGCCAAGGAGCACAGTGGACAAGGGAGTTACTTCTAGAAAACAGAAGGGCAAGAAGTCTTTATGACTTCTCACTGGCATGCTTTGGTAATTGCTATGAACTGGAGCCATCTGTGTAGTTCCCATTGTTTTATTTTCTGAATAAGAGCGACTGTTTTTAAATTGGGGTATGTGGTTCTTTTTCTATCACTGTGTGTTGGAGGAAGGTCAGGGGGCAGGTAACTTGTCTTTTAGTGTGTTGGTTCCCAGACCACAGGTAACCACAACCAGACCTGATTAAGGTGCTGGGTACAAGACGGCATTGAAGCTGTATGCCTTGGAAGGCAGTGTTTTTATTTTATGTGTAAAAAGGAAGGAGATTACAGATAGTTGGGTGGCTAAGAGGGTGGACTGTGGCAGAGACTTCTAATTTATTCCTAGGTTCATTTTTCCCTTTCCTCTAACAGTAACATAACATTTGACTTTTTTTTTTTTTTTTTTTAGGCGAGGCAACCCTTAGTTGACCTCACAGATTGCAAGGACCTTGTCAGCTTACAATTCCTTATTTTTTTTTTATTTTTTATGCCTACAGCACCTGGTCTTCATAAGTGGTCTCCCATCCAAGCACTAACCAGGCCCAACCCTGCTTGGTTTCCCAGACCAGATGGGATCGGGCTTGCTCAGGGTGGCATGGCTGTAGACTAACACCTGACTTTTAGTGGAGCACATAGCCACCCAGGCTAAAGCTGCATTTCCCAGTCTCCTTTGAAGTTATATGTGGCTGTAACTAAACTATGAGATATGAACAAAGAGATGGTACAAGTTCTGCATCATATTTTTAAAAGGCGGGAGACGCTCTCCATTCCCTCCTCCCCCTGTCCTGATGGCTAGACGGTAGACACGTCGGAGAGCCGTGTGGTCCATGCACAAGAGGGCAAAACTCTAAGGGTGATGGAGCAACGAGATACACAAGGCTTCGATCCCAATGTTGCAGAGCTGAGCCAGCATGCCACTTAGGACTTTTATGTGAGAGAGAAATAAACTTGTTCAACCCACTGGTATTAGGGAAGGTTTTTTTTTTGTCTGTTTGTTGTTGGTGTTGGTGTTGTTATAGTGGCTTAGCTTCTAACCTAACTAATGAAATACAATGGAATATGTGCTCCAGTAGACATATATGTAAGCTGCTATGAGAGTGCAGTTAAAAGAGTAATTCATTTTGTTTGGGGGGACTCTGGAAGACCCTCAAGAGGGGGTGATATTTGAAATGAGTCTTGAAGGATGAGAGATTTTTCCAGATGCACAAGTGAGATGAAAGGGAAGGACATACCTGACAAAGCGACAGTTTGAACAAAGTCTCAAAGTGTTGAAAACACCTGACAAATGGGTCAGACGCATAAAGGGAGGGGCGGTCCTAGAGAGGGCCTGGTGAGGTAGATGGGGCTAGTAGTGAAGGACCTAGAATGTCATGCTGTGGAGCTTAAACTCTACCATTTGGAACCAGGGCTTTAACAGGGAAGGAACATGATCTTTTTTTTAAAAAAATTGTCTGGCAACAGTGTTTAAGATGGATTTGAGAAGAGAGAGTCTGGGGGCGGAGAAAAGGAACCATGTCAATGTAATATAAGCCAATTCTGATTTCCCCACAGAAACAGTATTATGATACAGGATTATATTTCTGGCTGAAGGCCTGATTTACAAATTTTTATAGAGCTGACCACAAAGCCAAACTTAAGTAGCTGTAATGATATACCTATAATCTATATATTACAAAGTTTCTAAATAGCACATGAAATATTAAATAGGGCCACACAGTAACTAACCATGAAAATATGTATGTATAATATACAATATCCTTAGTTTCGTATTTCTGCCTTTTAAGAAATTTATTGTGTTACAGATGTAATCTCTGTTTGTTTTAATAGCTTTAATGAGGTATAATTGACCTGTAATAGACTTCACTATTTAAAGTGTCCAATGTGATAAAGTTTTGATGTATTTATACATCCTTGAAACCTATCACCACCGTCAAGAAAATGTACATTTTCATCACTCTAAAAGTTTCTTCCTATGAAATTCCTTCCTCCCACCCCTTCCCCATCACCTCCATCCTTAGGTAATCACCAGTCCGCTTTCTGTTTCTAGAAAATTGAATTTTCTAGAATCTTATATAAATGAAATTATACAATATCCTTTTTTTGTCTGACTTCTCACAGCATAATTATATTCGAGACTCATTTGTGTTGTAGCATGTATCAATAGTTAATTCCTTTTTAATGTACTCAGTGGAATGAGTAATATTCCATTGTATAGATCTCCCATAGTTTGTTTATCCATTTACCTAGTGATGGACATTTGGGTTGTTTCCAGTCGTTGGTTATTACAAATAAAGCTGCTATGCACATTCATAAATCAGTCTTTTTATTGACCTATGCTTTCATCTCTCTGGGTAAATACCTAGAAGTAGAATGGCTGGATCACATGATAGAGTATGTTTACCTTTTTTAAAAAATGCCAAAAACTTTTCTAAAGTGTTTGGTGGTTGTACTATTTTGCATTCTCACCATCTATGTTCACAAGTCCCAGTTCTTCCATGTCCTTGCCAAAGCTTAATATAGCCAAAGCTTTTTTTTTTTTTCAAATAAAACCGTGAACAATACCTTTATTTAATATAACTTTTGTGTGCATAGAAACCATATAAGTAGAAAAGCATGAGATTACATAGGTGATTATATCACACAAGGGGGAGAGGGAAACACCTAGTGTCTGAATATTGCATTCTGGATAGAGCTCAGGTACATGGTAAAGCCTAAAAAGAGGCCCTATTTCTTAAGCTGAGCAGCTCACCCACACCAAGTCAATGAGTGCTCACTCCTTCCCCACAGCCTTAGTATTTTTTTTTTTTTACCATTTTAGCCATTTTAATAGATGTTAGTGCTATCCCAAATATTATATTCCTTATTTATCAAAAGTTTTGTTTTGTTTAAGCTTTGAGAGTTCTTTATGTATTCAGATGTACGGTTTGCAAATACTTTCTTCAAACCCGTAGTTCCTCTTTTCATTCTTTAATAGCGTGAAGAGTAGATGTTTTTAATGTTGATGAAGTTCAATTTATCAACTTGTTTCTTTACAGATCATGTTTTTGCTGCTGTATCTAAGAAATTTTTGCTTACTCTATGGTCAAAAGCTTTGCTTCTAGATGTTTTACAGTTTTAGGTTTTACATTTAGGTCTATAGTCCATTTTTGAGTTATATTTTGTATATGGTACAAAGTATAGATAGAAGTTTGCTTTTCTGCTTATGGATATGTAATTGTTCTAGCACCTTTTATTGAAAAGATTATCCCTTTTGCACTGCACTGCTTTTGTGCTTTTGTTGAAAATTGCTTGTCCATATAAGTGTGAGTCTATTTCAAGTCTCTTGATTCTATTCCATTGATCCATTTGTCTCTATGGCAATATCACACCATCATGATCTAGTATATTTTTATAATAAAATTTGAAATCAGGTAGTGTCTGTTTTATAGTTTTGTTCTTCAAAAGTTGTTTTGTTATTCTAGGTCCTTGGCACTTCCACATGGATTTAGAATTAGTTTTCAATTTTTATTTTTTAAAAAGAGCTTCTGTTTACTTTTATATACAGAAAACAGAAAGAAGAAAGTAAAAAAATCACAATAATCTTGCCGCTTGGAAATTATCTCTGATAATATTTTGGGTGCATACTTCTAGACTTTACTATGCTTTAAAATATTTACTTTATTAAATATTTATGTAGCATTATGTACTAAGCACTGTTTTTCTTACACCAGGTTTATTAAAATATAATTTACATACAGTAAAATTCATTTTTCAAGAGTTTAGTTTGATGAGTTTTGACAAATTTATATAGGCATGTAACTACCATCAATCATAACCAAGATAAAAAATATTTTCATTGCCCCAAAAAGTTCCCTCACGTACTTTTCAGTCACTTCCCTTTTCCAAACCCCAGGAATCACTAGTCTGACTTCTGTTCCTATAATTTTGCCTTTTTTTCAGAATATCCTATAAGTGGAATCACAATATGCAAACTTCCGTGTCTGGCTTTTTTCATTTAGCATATTGCTTTTGAGCTTCATCCATGCTGCGTATATGAGTAGTTTGTTCTTTTTTATTGCTAAGTAGTATTCCATTGTATGAACTTACCACAGTTTGTTTCTCCTTTCACCAGCTGATAGACATTTGGGTTGATTATGGTCTGGGGCAGTTGTGAATAAAGCTGCTATAAATATTTCCATACAGGTATTTGTGTGCACATGTATTTTTATTTCTTTTGAGTAAACACTTAGAAGTAGAATAACCAAATCATCTGCTATGTGAATATTTAACTTTATAAGAAACTGCCAAACTGTTTTTCTAGGTGGCTGTACTATTTTGTACTCCCACCAGCAGCATGTAAAAGTTTTAATTGCTTACATTTTCCTTAACTCTTGGTATTGTCAGTTTTTAAAATGTAGCCATTCTAGTGAATATGCAGTGGTATCTCCTTGGGGTTTTCATTTGCATTTCCCTAATTACTAATGAGACTGAGCATCTCTCATCTATATATTTTACGTAATGAAACATCCGTTTAATTTTTTGCCTATTTTTTAATTGGGTTGTTTATCTTCTTGCTATTGAGTTGTAAGAGTTCTTCAAACCCTCTTCCAGGTACTGTTTTAAATACTTTGCAAATATTGACTAATTTAATCTTCTTAACATCTGTATGATGTACAAACTATTGTTTACTTCTTTTAGAGATGATGAAACTGTGGCACAAGAAGTTTGAATAACTAACCCAAGTTTGCTCAGCTAGAGTGGCCAGCCAGGATTGATTGGTCCCAGGTAGCCCAATTTTAGAGCTATTAGCTATCATGTTATGCTGCCTCTCTATGTGCACAACCTTTTCCAGCCTTAACTGGAAAATGATTTTCAGCTTTTGCAATGATTCATAAGGTGCAGGAGCTCTCACACTGGAGTGGCAACAATTGAAAGTCTTCTTTTGGGGAGATCATCATGGAAACTTTAGAAGAGACTTTGGGGCAGTTGTTGAGTTGCTATTTGATGGTCCTTTGAGAAGTGGATCAGGGGTATCTGTTCCCTTCAAGATGCAAAATTCCAAGCTTGGAACGTATGTCCTTAAATATGGGTGGATGGTGTTATTGTTGTCACTACCAGATGGAATGAGTTTTATGGGTTGTTATAAGTAAGCTCACAAAGTAGAAATTTTCCTAAGCAAGGAATCACTTAAGTTAGAAAGAATCTTTCTATTAAGTAAGAACACAAGGATCAGGGCCCTGTGGTGTAGTGGTTAAGAAGACCCCAGGCCAAAACAACCTGGGTCCAAATACCAGCTCTAATGCTTACAAGCTCTATGAACAAATTCTCTATACCTCAGTGCCCACATGTGAAAACAGAGGTAACAATAGCATCACCTCATCGGATTGTTTGGAAGCTTAAGTAAAATGACATGTGCAAAGCATTAAGAATAGAGCCTAGCATATAGTAAATGCTCAATAAATATTAGCTATTTTATGTTATCATATTATTATTAGGTCAGGGGCTAGAGCAGTCTTAGAAGAGTTTCCTGTTTTCTCATGGATATGGTAAAGAGGGTGATTCCAAACTGCCTGGCTGCTGTGAACGTGATTGCTCCTCAATTTCACAAACTGTCCCTGGGATCAACTCTGTGACTGCACCCCAGGAACCACTTCATATGAAGTCCTGAAGTTGGAAGCAGCCTTTGGACAGACAGGCCAATTGGAAGTGGTAGCCGAGGAAGCTTTCAGCTGCAAGTCAAGGAATTCTGATTCAAGCTGGCTTAGAGAAAAAGTTAGAAACAATCTCTTTATTATCAGGTCTAAGAGAATAAGGATATTTATTAGCTCATGTAACAGGGAGTCCAGAAGTAGGACAGACTCTAGCTGGGTTGATCCGTGGGCTCAGGGATGCTATTAAAGTTCTTTCTATTAAAATGCTCACTGTTCTGTCTGTGATCACATGCATTACATTTTAAATCTTATTTAATACTTTGTGACACAGGAATTTGAATAGCTGATTCAATTTATTTTGAGTCTTGGTATTCATAATGGCCATAGCTATAAGAGATACTTTGCCAAATGATAGATCTGTATCATTCACTGTGCCCAATAAATCAAGACATTTATATTTCACTTCCATCCATCCATCGTGTAATTTAATTGACATTTAGCTAGCAAATTTCCACCTATCTTGATTTCTAACAGCTATTCTTACAAAATAATTGAAAGGTTTCGTGGTTTTGTGTTTTTAACAAAGATTGAAAATTCTCTTAAGTTCTTTATTTAGAAAATTTTCCAAGCTTATTTTTTAAATGTATAAAGTTTTTAATAGGTGACATATTTACATAGTTTTCAATATGATAAAAATATTTGTGCCTTTTTTTCCACAGGAAGATGATAGAAATATTTCCAAATAACCGTTTTCAAAGTGCTCTCTGTTTAGCATACATTTCATTTGAAAAGCTGTTCCTTTATCACTTATTGTTAAAATGTCCCTTATAGATAGTTTGCTAGAACTCACTGTTTTTGTCTGAAATGTCCTCTGACATGAACACTACTAACAGCCACTTAACATAGGAAAGGTCAGTGAATCTAGAATCCATTCATCTTTCTGATGAATCTTTCTGAAAGAAAGAAAGATTCACAAATTGTCTTTAAATTTGATTCCCAGAAGATCTGTGGGCTGAAGAAAACTTTTCTGTTACATTCTTCTCATTTACAAAGTATGAAAATATTTTTCTGTTAAAGCATTATTTTTATAAAACCATCCACACTAGTGATATACCCAAGCACTTACACAGTAATAAACAAAGCCATTCGCTGAAAGTGCGCCAGAGTGGGAAGGTGCCCCACAAAGACTCACACAGGGGAGCTTGCTCTCATCCCCAGGATTCCTAGAGTCTCTTCTAGGACTTAGGATGGTATGAAACTGGGACTGAGCCAGGAGGGCACAGTGTCGATCCATTTATTAACTGTTTGGTAAGTCTTTCTTCAATTTCTAAATTAAAAAAAAAAAAAAACAACAACAACAACAAAATAAAACTCAGTACTCTAATGGCTCACTCAAAGCATCATATTGCACTTTTTGCTTTGGAGACTGATTCAGAGAGGGAGCTTCAGAGGATAAGCTGAGAGACGCTTGCCTGCAGGTTGGACTATGAAGGCAGGAGGCCCCCCTTTAAGGAGTAGTAGCTTCTTCTTCTAATCAGAAAGCAAGCCCAGGCTCCCAAGCTCCTGATACCATCTCCTAAGTGGGGCCGGGGTTCTCTGCCCTCTTCCTCTTTAGCCACCTCTCAGAGGGCTCCTCTGAGCACTGGAGGGTGGGGACAGAAGCCCAGAGGTAGGAAGGAGCCACTAGTGTGCCCCTTGGATGCCCCCTCACTAGGCTGGTTGAGGGGAGGTGGGGACTGCGATGCAGGCAGCAGTTGTGGGTGTGGGTAGGGAGCAAAGCCTTAAAGTGGGGCTTCATTCCCTAAACCTGGAGTCATCTGAGAGTTGGGACCTGGCAAAGGGCCTCTCTCCACTGCTCCCAGCATTACAGAGCCTTGTACTTGGAAGATCCTGTGTAAATATTTGTTAGATTTAGTTAAAGGGACTTCAAATCTCATTTCCTGATTCCAGCAATATTGGTAAGGCAGGCTGGAAGGCTGGGCTCAGCTTCATGGAGGTTGGGATGGTAGGGATGCAAACTGAGCAGCTCAGCTCTCTGAGGAACATCCTGAACCTGGAAGAGCTTTAGCCATTCTTGCCATTCCACCTGCCTCTACTTGTCTGAGGATCCCCAACCCAGATGAGGGTCCAGGATGATCCAGGATGCAGGAGGGAGAGGCCAGGAGGATGGGAAGGAGCCAAGTGAAGTTGGCACCCCTGCCCCAAGGAGTCTGTGTGTGTGTGTGTGGAGCCTGAGTTTCAATTGAACAGAGCTTTGGTCCTGATCTTCTGATACTTTTCTCCAAAGGAAGCTCTGCTGCCAGTTCTAACTTCCCTGGACTAGTGCTTCGGGAAGACACCCTGTTTAGGCAAAGAAGACCTAGGCACGTGTGCCCCCACCTGCTCAGAGGCATTACCTGTACTCAGTGCACACCCACAGGCCTACATGTGTATGTACTCGCCCAGCCAGCCCCAGGCACACACGTGTGTCGCCACATGCAGACACAGAAGCACACCCACTTGCCTGGATGGAGTCAGGTGTATATGCACTGCAAGAGACAGCCAGTACACCACAGACACATGCCATCATCCCTCGGGCACAGAGAGCCAGCCAACAGGTCCCACTGGGAGTCACATGAAACAGATGTGGTCCCCCAGGCTGTGTGCTTCTCCAAGGCTGGTGTTCACCACAGTCAGAGCGACATACAGCTGCTGGCATGACACAGGCTCCCATTGTGCTGCCAGGCCCAGGGGCACAATGGGGGCCTATATCTTCCCTCTCCGCGAAACTCCTGGCAGCCTGGAGCTGGGAGCCCAGTGCCTGTTTCAGAGGGTTAGGGAGACTCCCCAGAGGCTATGTTCTGCGTAAGGAGGCCTGGGGGAACCCTGTTTCGAGGAGGTGATATGACTCTTGCCCTCAAGGACCCCAGGGGCATTGGGGACCCCCTCTGCTCTCTGGGCAGAGAGAGGAGAATCTGGGTTTGCACTTGTTTTGCTCTTGGGCATCTCACCAGGCTGAGGTCTGTGGTGGAAGTGCTTCCCCAAGAAGGTGGCTGGGCCTACTGGCCTAGGAAAGCCTCCACGGCCTGAGCTGGCCCGGCTATCCCAGAGCTGTCCCTGCCTGAGAATGCCACGGCCCCCAGTGCCTGGGGGGAGACTTTCGATTCCTCATTAAATAAGGATGTGGCCTCTCTGAGTCTAAGTTTTGAGGGTGTGGAGGCTGCAGCCTGCTGGCCACTTGACCCTCTCAAATACCCTGTGACCAAAGCCACTGTCACCACCACACCCTCCGTGTCTATTTTGACATCTTCACTACTTTTTCTATTTTGACATCTTCACTACCCCCTCACACATCTGTTCATCTAGTCAGTCTCTCAATCACCGTCGATTGGTATTTATTAGGTACAAGGACCTGCTCTGAGAACCAGAGTACCGAGCTTTTTTCATTTTACTCTCTGACAGGTTTGCACATGTGTCTTATGTTCCAGAAAAAATGATTTTCTTGCTTTCTTCCAAATACAATGACTTTTCCTATCTCTGTGCTTTTTGCTCATCTCTATATTAATGAATTTGATAAAGATTTATTGAGCATAAATTTACCAGATAAAATGATGCAATATTTTTCTCATTATTATTAGTATTCACTGTTTGTCTGAAATACAAGGCCAGCATGCATGATTAGACAGAGAGAGACACGGGAAACTCAAACTGTATGTGTAGCCTCTGCTTTCTACGAAAGCTTGAGACAAAGAAGGACCCATGCTTACAGAATCAGTGCTTGGTGCTTAGAAGGGGAGAAGGCAGGTATGATACCTTGACCTTGTGCTAGGGAATGGTCTTGACATCCTCCCTTTTACAAAATATTCCCCAGCTGGGACCTAGGTAGTTAACTGTGGCTCTACATGAGGAAGGGGCCTATGGCCAGGCACAGACTTGAGTGTGCATGAGTGTGTGCACATACAGCTGGGTGAAGTGGCCGGGTGCTTGTGTGTACAACATTTGTTTTGCCCCATTTGGGTCTGGGTTTGCAAAACTCAGGCAGCAAAAAATGTAATGGACCTGGGGATCAACTTTAGAAACGCTGGAGTTTGAATCCTGGCTCTATCACTTACTAGCTGAATCACCTCCACTTATTTATCTGAGCTTCAGTTTCCTGCTTGTAAAATGGGGGGAAATTTACCTAAACTTTTCTTAAAACCAACAAACCGACAAATACATGAGACTAATGCTAATTTTGCAGGGTTGTTAGGAGGATTGAATAAGATGGTGAATATAAAATAACAGGGATATAATAGGCTCCATTAAGGTCTATTTTTCTTCTTTGGCAAGTACCACACCTGCTATTCACATGACAGTCACCACATGAATAACAACAGCAACAACATTTATATAATGTGAACCAACCTGTTAAGAGTTTCTAAGATTTTGTAATTAAGAGATGCAACACAGTATGCTCTTTTTCTATCCTTATGAACTTCTCTTGTAATTACAACCTTTCCTAAAATAAGAAGCATAAAGACTTGCTACTCACCAAAGTTTAAAATTTAAAGAAATAGGAAAGACTAGGCACAGCCAGGAATTTTCGTCAGGTTCCAGCTGATAATGAATAATTGCAGACGCTAACTCTTTTCCTTATTCTGATGTAAGAGTTTCTTTGGGAACTGTTCTCAGAGCTCCCAGGGAGCAATGGGCCATCTGTAGCTCTTCTTGTGCTGTCAGCATTAATGGCCCCAAGAGGAGGACTAGATCTGTGTGTCTGTTTTGCTAACTCCAGGGAAAGCCTTATTTCTTAGCATACTAAAGCAGGCCTCTATAAAGGACTGAATGTTTGTGTCCCCCTCCCCCCACCCCATTGTCAAATTCATATATCGAAGCTACCCAGTGTGGCTGTTTTTGGAAATGGGACCTCTAAGGAGGTAATTAAGGTTAAATGAGGTCATAAGGATAGGACCCAAATCCCATAGGAATGTGTCCTTATAGGAAGAGGAAGAGGCATGAGAGGTTTCTCTCTCCCTGCACCTGCACAGAGTGAAGGCCACGTGAGCACGCAGGGAGAAGGCGGCTGTCTACAAGCCATGAAGAGAGCCCTGATCAGGAACCCAATCAGCTGGCACCTTGATCTTAGACTTTTGGCCTCTAGAACTGTGAGAAATAACAGTCTATTGTTTGAGCCACCCAGTCTGTGGCATTTTGTTATGGCAGCCCTAGTGGATTAATAGGACTCTCTGATTCTCCAGGCCCCGTCTGCCTGTGGCAGCTTTGTTTCAGACTCTCACTCGCACATGACAAGCATGCACAGGACATGAGTTCACCCTACGGCCCTTTTCTAATCAGCTGGTTTCCCAGCAACCAGCCTTGCACCCAATCCATTCCTTTTCCTCTTAATTAACGTCTAGTTTTTATTGAATGGGCTTCTTTACTCGCTGCTTTGGGAACAGCAGATTCTACAGACATGTTCTTGGGACTTTTTATCCTTAAAGTGCTCTTTTCTTCCAAATCTGTACTTTAAGACTTGCCAAAACGGCAGTCCAGTTTTTAAAGGGTGATCACAATTACTGTTTGTGGAGAGCTCACTCTGTGTTGGGGGTTGGGAGGCATATGAACGGCCCTACCCACCCTTACCACAGGCTGGGTTCCTTGGGGCTGCATTCCCTCTCTCATGTTCTTCCTTTCCTTAGTCGCTCTTCACCACCTAAGCATTCTGAACCCACCACCCGGCTTGGGTCCATCCCACCTTTTCCACGTCCTTCCTCCCACAATAGACTGCTAGCCACCTACAAGTAGTGGCCGAGTCTCACTCACCTTTGTGATACAGATTTACTATACGCCCTTGTGCTGGACACTGTGCTCAGTACTTACCCGTGCTCTCTTTCCACCTTTAATGGAAAGTTTGACGAGTTTCTTTTGTCATCCCATTTTAAGATGTGGAAACTGTGGCTCACTGAGACAAAGCTCCTTACAAGCCAGGGAAGGAGCTGAGATTCACACGGCCTCTTGGTAATAATCTCTGCCACTCCTTCAGCCCCCGTCCTAGGCCCAGCCCTCAGAGCCCTTCCTGACTGGCCAGCCCAAAGCATCACCACCTCCTTGCCTCTTTTTCCTTCCACCAGGTGCTTTAGAACTCTTTATTTTCAGGTATATTCCATTAAAATGTCAACCACAAGAATCTCCAGCACCTACAGAGCCTTCACGTTGTGGGCTCTAGATTATATTGGACTAAGAGATGAACCATGTTTTCCTAGCTTTTCCTAAACTTTAAGTCCTAGGCAACAGAGTGCATGTGCCTGGCTTCTGCACCAGGATAGGGCTGGACACACCAGGGGGCCTCCTCCTTGACCCAGTAGACGCTCCTGACTGTCCTACCTCTGCCTCCAGCTGCTCAGTCTAAAAACCCCAGCTGGCCAGACTAGCTCTTTTGACGCCCACCCCAGGTGCCGGAACTGACTTTTGCCATGATTGCTAATATTCCTTTCCTTTCCTCTTTTTCTCTGAATCAACATTAGCTTTGCAAGCTCCCTTCCCTCTGCCTGATAAGGATGGGGTAACGGCATCTGTACGAACTTGGGGTGTGCTTTTCTTGCTTTGTCAGAACAGCAGCGCCTATCTGGCTGGTGATGGGCTGCAAGCCAGACCCCAACAATGGAAGCCTTGTGAGCCAGCCCTGGGGGTGTGCGGGAGCCCGTAATTTAGCACATACACAACCCTTCCTGGTGCCACCTTCTTATCTCCTGCCATTGAGCCCTTGCCAGTGCTAGGACTGTAACCCAACCCCTGTAACTGCATGTCCCGATAGAACATTCCTGGGCTTGGGCCACTGTTAAACATTGACCTCGGGTACTGCGGGCAGACTGTGGGGGCTCTTGATTGTGAGGCCTCCAGCTGGGTGTCCCCCACTTTCTTCCTAGTGACTGAGGAAGCCACAGCACAAGGCAGGTGGTTTTGGCTTCTGATACCTCTAAGCCAGTGTGTTAGGGAAGCCCTCAGACCCTCCAACAAGAATGATTTCTCTCCCTCCCCTACCCTGAGCTTACCTCCTGCTGTCCCTAGCCCCTTTTTTCTCTGGATTTCCTCATCCCTCTTCTTCTCTCCCCTGTTGGGAGTTCAGAGGAAGGCTCTACTCTTTCCTACCCATCCCAAGACTCAGCTCTCTGGAAAATCTGAGGTGCAGTGGAGTATGTATTTGGCTCCAAACGCCTCCCCCGCCACACACACACACCCATCCCAAGAACACCATCTTGGTTTCACCAATCCCCCAAGGCCGTGTGCTCTATACTGGCAGGGGTGTGGTGGGATATGTGACTGGCAAGACCCCTGCCCTCCCGAAGCTTCCAGTGTAGGGGAGGAAATAAGTGCTGAACAAATCTTCAGGTGGTAAGTACTGTGATGAGAAACAGGTGAATTCTAGTTTGAGACTTACCCAATGGAAAATAAGAGTTGAATACTCTACACTGAGGCCCATTTGTTCCAGGTACACCCCTAGTTATCATGTCATGTGCAGTATTATTTGTAGGCTTCAAGAAGATGCCTCTGGTTGCCATATAAATAGCAGCAACAAGAGTGAAAGTGAACAGAAGAGATATGGGGAGACCATGAGAAGAGCATGAGATTAGGAGGCTGGGTGACATGTTGGTAATGGAGCAAAAGGGGCTGACTCAAGAGCGTCTGGATGGTAGAATCTGTAAGCGAGGTTGGGATGCTGCATAGAGAGGGAAAGAGGTGTGAGGATGACTCCCAGGTTTCTGGCCTGAGCAGCTGGGTAGATAGAGGTGCCATTAACCATGTAGGAAGAGTGGACACAGCACATATTTGGGACTGGCAGGGGAACCAAGAGTTGTAGACAGTTAAGTTTTAGATGCCCAGGAGATAACCCAACGTCCACATCTCTTTCTTTCTCGCTAGTAGTAGAACCCCACTTTCCTTTCCCCACTGCAAGTGTTTCTGGATGGGCTATCACATACATGGCTTCACTTCCCATGGCACACAGCAGAACGTGACTCAGGCTGGACAATTAGAGCTCTCACCCCCTGGGCACAGAGATTGGCCTAGCGGTGGGTACACAGCCTCTTGGGGAACACTGAGGAAGAGAGGGTTGTACCCTTCTCTGAGTTTGTGAGCTATAAAGAAATGTGAGCAGGTGCTGTCAGTGGCATCTTTGCCATCACATGGAATGAGACAACCAGAAGATGAATCAGAAGAAAGCAGAGTGAGAAAATGGAGAGGCTGAGTTCTCGTAACATAATTTAAACCTCTGGATTGACCCATGCCTACAGCTAGATCCACTCCAATTCATTACGTGAACTAATTAAACTCTTTTTGTTTCCCTGGGAGCTAGTTTGAATACTTTCTCATGCAACTGAAAGAGACAATCCAATAAGACCAACACCACATGCCAGAGGAGATGTCAGTTGGGTTTTCTGGAGCAAATACAGATACAGAAGTGGAGGAGGAAGCCAAGTTCTGAGGAAGAACAGACAAATGGCACAACTGCTGGAGATGGACACAAAATCGAGGACATGTGGCAGGGACTCCAATGACTCCGGTATTAAGTTTTGCTTTCCTTCTTGAGTTTTTAGCTGAGCACATGGCTCTTCCAGGTAAGCGCAACCATGTGGCTAAGTCTGGCCAAAGGGATATGAGTAGAGGTATTGTGGGAGTTTTCCATTTCCCACTGGATGGGTAATCCTGGGGGTAGAACTGCAGATGCTCTAGTGGACACTGCAGCAGTGGATACTAGTGGAGACCGCCTGATAGCCCCTTCAATACTGAGGTGTTCCTTTCCTCCACTGCCAAGACCATTGTCTGCTCACAGCTCAGCTGAGTTTTTCCCAAGAAACTGCTTTGCCCAAAGTTATGCCTCCTCCCTGGGGGTATCAAATGGGGACCTGCATCCAATGACTGGTGGGATAACACGCCCAGCTCCTTTCCTTAATTGAGACAACTTTTAAGGCTATCCTAGCTCCAGAGCTCATGTGGGACTGGCTGAGTCCTCTGTTGTGACTGCATCATCACAGCTCGACTCTACCCTTTGCCCAATCCTACTTCCATCACTCCTTCCCAAGAGGGTTTATCCCAGAAGCACTCTCCAACAAAACACCTGTTTGCAAATCTCTGTCTCAGAGTCCGTTTCCTGAGTAACCTGTGACATAAGTAGTCTTAGACAATGTGATGGAAGCAACGTGTTGAAAATAGTGAAGAAAGATACAAGAAGCCTGAGTTTTTCAAAGCACGAAACCACTATATCAGCCCTGAACCATCAACATACAAGATAGAAACACAAACTTCTATTTTGTTTAAGTCAATGTAGTTTGAAGTCTTGGTTACAGCAGTCTAAACCATATTTGATTAACACAGAATTTGATATCAAGAAGTGGAGTGTCAATGTGGCAAAATTTTAAATATGAGGCATTGTACTATTGTGAGACAGTGGACAGATATCTCATTTGGAAAGCTGGTGACCCATGTTATGCAAAACATTTGGTAACATTACCTGCTAGGATATGTTGGAATATAGTACACATGCCTATTGAGCCTCTAGTTCTGGAGGAAGTGGTTAGAAAAGGTGCAAATGTTGTTGGGTATAATCTTCTTTTCACATTTAGCCAGGTCCTGTAAGAGAGAAAAACTCAGGATAGAGACAGCAGTTTGCAAGCAGAGATGAAAGTGAATAAAGGTCTGTTAATGGAGGCTCTTCCTGCCTGTGGTCATCATCTACGTTGACTGAGGATCCACACGCTGAGAAAGCCAACTGCTTTTGTACCTCAAACTGAAGCAGCAGTGTAAAAGGCCCCTGAAGAGACAGCTTTCCCAGGAGATCAGACAGTGGCCAGAAACCTTTCCCAATCATCTTCAGTTAATAATCCCTGCCAGACGATGGGGCTTCACGTAGCCCACATCGGATGAAGGGTGTTGCTTTTCCATTCAGGCCTACCATGTTAAGTCACCTTGTAAGTTGAGCAATGGTAGAACGGACAGAGTATAAAGCCAATAAATAAATATACCTAAGTGTGTTTTCAGGCTTAACAACTCTGTCTTGACCAGCTTTTTGGCTGAGATACTTGCTTGTGGGACAGATTGGAAGCAAATAGACTGGAATTACACTATTTTTTTTTTAAATAACAGTTTTATTGAGATATAGTTCACACATACAATTCAGCGGTTTTTAGCCTGGTCACAGACTTGTGCAACCATTGACACTATCCAATTCTAGAACATTTTCATTACTCCCCAAAGAAATCCTTTATCTGTTGGCAGTCAGTCCCCTCAATTCCTGGATATTTCATATAAATGGAAATCTTAGAGGATGTGATCTTTTTTTCCTGGTTTCTTTCACTAAGCATAATACTTTCTAATCATGTAGTAGCATGCACCAATATTTTCCCTTTTTATGGCTGAATAATATTTCATTGTATGGATATATCACATATGCATATTCTCTAAACCCTTCTTCAAATACAGCCCTAGAGGAAAACAGACAAGGAAGGACTTCCCAGAAGGCAGAGCCAGGGACCCCAGAGGACAGTGGATAAAGGAGTCATTTTCAGGAAATCAGAAAGGAGGAACATGTCTTGGGAGAAAGGGAACCTTTGGAATTCTTGCCCAGTGGAATCTGCTAATTACTATGTTCCTACACGATTTTTATCTTTCTTTTTCCAAATGGCAGTTTTAATTGTGATCATCCTGGTCCTGCTGCCTATTCTATATGTGTTGTTGGCCGCTGAAGGGGAGTAAATAGACAATTTGTTCTTTTTAGTTTTTTATGTCTTTGGACCAATATCTTAGGACTAATATTTATATAAAGTTCTGACAATCACCAAGAGGGGCTGGACTTTGAGCTGGTTATAGTAATGGATGGGACCTTGTATGTTTGGGGCTTTTGAAGGGGATCAGCATGTTCCATATTAATGAATGCAAAAAGAGTATGCATTCATTTGAGTGGACACAGGTGCCCACTGTGGCAGAGATTGCTAGCTTTTCCTCAATAGCCATTCTCCTGTTTGAGTGGACACATTGCTGCTCGGTGAAAGACTATATTTCCTAAATTTTTTTGCAGCTAGGTGTATGTTTTGACTAAGTCTGAGGGCACTGTGATGTGATTGGACACAGTGCATGAATTCAAATGTTTCTTTCAAAGGAAATAGGCATATTCTCTCCTTCCCCTTTTCGCCTTTCCTTCTGGCTGGAAAGTTAAAGGGCTGGCAAGGGCTGGAGCATCTATTTTGGAGGAAAACCTAGGGTTAAGGATGGCAGAGCAACAGATAGAAAAGGCTATCATATCACCCTTATACTGCCTTCCTAGACGTTTCATGCAAGAGTTAAACTTCTGCTTTTTGATACACTGTCTTTGGAGATTTCTTTGTTATAGCAGAGTAACTATTATCCGAACTAATATAGGAAATTTGTTTTTAAATGGGAGAGACTAGAGCACGTTTATCCTTGTGGAAATGACCCATTAGAGAGGGATATTAATGAGCAAAGAGAGCTAGTAGATAACCAAGGAACAAAGTTCTTAAGATTAAAAGAGAGAGATCCAGAGAACAAGGGATGGAATTTTTTTTTTGCTATAAGAAACTGAGACAAGAGTAAGAAAAGATCAGTGCAGATGCAGGGAGATTTGTGGATTCAGTGGTGGGAGGATGAGGGAGGTTTAATGTATTTGCAAGAGAGTAATGTCATGATAACTAATGCAGCCTTTATTTTTATTGGACTCCTCCACATAACTCTGGTTCCCCAACACACTGGTCATGCATGATTTATATTTATTTAATTAGTCATTTGTAATTATGTAATAAGACCCTGCAAAACCACCACCTAAACAAAAACCTTGACCACACATTGCCGTACCATTTCTCCTCCCCATCTCATCCCCCGGTCTCCTCCCCATCCTGAATCTTGTGTACCACATTCCTTGCTCCCTTTTTGTATAGTTTTATTGCATCTATGTATATTTCTACAAATTATACTTGTATATTTTATATTAATTGTTTTTAACCACATTAAAAGGATATCATTCTCTGTATAATCTTTGGGGACTTGCAGTTTTCACTTAACTCTATATTACTGAGATTTATCTATATCATTGTATGTTACTGTGGCTCATTTGTATGATATTTCATCATGTGCCTGTACCACAGTTTATTTGACCTCAAGCCAGGAGACAAGTGAAGGCAGGAACATAGAGAAAAGTGAAGGAATCAATGGATTGAAGAATCCTGTGTGCCTGCAGAGCTGCTGCAGGGGCACTTGGGCCAAGGAGCAGACAGGCTGGGAGGTGATATAGAAGGATAGATGGCAGGAGATGAGAATTTCTGATTTCAGAAGTGGTAAGGTTTTTGGAGATCCTAAAGTCTTCGGGGATAAATGTAACAGTGGATAGCTAAGACTAGAATTACTGGAGAGGAAGGTGAAGGAAGTGAGACATCAAGGTATGGATATAGGTCATTCTATTTGCCTAGGATAGTGGCAGAGATGGGGTAAAGAAAAAGATGATGAAGCTAAAGCTGAGGATTCAGAGGGTAAGGAAGCATACGGGAAGGCTGGGAGACCACAGGGACAAAGAGAGAGGAAGATATAGCTGGAAGTGGGGATATTCAGGTGCAGGGCTTTCCAAGCAGATGGGAATAATGGGCTGGAAATGGTGTTGAGGAATAATAATGACAAACTCCATTTTTTAGCCCTGCAGTGCAAAGACTGTGAGGATAAAGAACCGCCGCTTGGGAGGGATCCGCTTGGTTGTAGCTCAGGACCAGAAGGAGGATACATTCCAAAAAGAGGCTGAAGTTATAAGAGAACGACTGACTGTGGTACAAAGCTCCAGAGTGCTTTGTACAAGAGGACAGGGGTGGGGTACAGCAGGTGAAACAAGCAGGCAAGTAAGCCAGGTTGTGGTGGGAGGGGAGGTGACCCTGGATCTCATGGACAGCCAGCCTTGGCTATCCCTCACAAGCTAGGAGCAGCTGCATGTTCCTCAAAATGGAATTCACGTGGAGAGTCATCACTCAGCATCCTGTCCCCATGCCACTGTTACCAGCCCTGTTTGCCCCTCAGGCTTGAAGCACACCATGGAGAGAGAGAGTCAGAAAGTCTGTAGCCTTCCCTTGAGTCCAATGCTGGTGTCAAAGGAAATGAATGTGGAGAATTGTCTTAGTTAGAGGTGGGGCCAGAGGTCTTGCCTCCATCTCTGAGGATTTCCAGGGATGCAGCTTAATCTCACCCTCTTGCCGGTTCAGGTGGGCCCTGCTAGCTCCCATGGCCCTGGGCTGGTCAAACTGGCCCTGTAAAAGTTTTCTGACCCAGACTGAGGGTAAAGATACCATCTTGACTCTTAAAGAAGCTTGTCTAAGGAGAAAGTTTGGAGGGAAAGAAGACAAGGTGAAGCCAGCTGCTTGAAAGCCAAGGACGGCTCTAAGAAAGATGTGGGCCTGCCCGCCATTGTTCTTAAACACAATCAGTACAGAAAGAAAGGAAGAGCCCAGCCCAATCCCAGCCTGTGTTTCTGTGGTCTCAGGCAATGTTTCCTTCTGGATTTCCCAGCTGGACTCAACTCAGTTACTATTCTCCAATCATAAAAGCTTGGAATGAGAATGGAGAATCAATAGTCACAAAGTCCTTCGATAATTTTCTGTGCCACATCTCCTCCACTGACTTCAAATATGACCCAGCCACTGCCTCTTCACCACCCCAGAAACCCAAGACCTACTCAGCTGGTCCTTTTTTTTCTCTCCCGTGGGACCATGGGCCATGGAAGATCTGAGTAAGGTCCCAGGGATGAAGCACTCCCAGGTGACAGAAGAGGCAGCTATCAGCAGTTCTCCCAAGTCCTCCGTTGCTCAGCTCTCAGTAACTCTGTGCCACTGGTTCACTGCCTCAAAGGGGGATGGGCTGTCTGCTACACTCGCCCTTACCCTAATGGGAGGTGCACAGCTTTATATTTCTTCTTGGCTCCAGTACTCAGAAGTTCCCAGTTTGATGAGAGAAGGCCGTGGCCTCCTCTCTTTAGGAACCCCTGAGCCAACACAGAATCTGGTCTAACCCAAAGTGCAAAACACTTTAGAACCTTCCCAGTGAAATGCAATCAGTATGTAGGGAGAAATCAAAATAACTTTTCATCTTAGGGAGAGCAGGTCCGGCCCTGTGATGTGTCTTGTTAATTCTCAGCAAAGGGTGGTCTGGTCACAGGCAGGATTCTTTTGGATTTGGATGGAGGTATATATGGCAGGGGAAAAAAATTGGTCTTAGATACAAGAGAGAGAGTTTTCAGCCCACAGCAGTGGGTACCAAGAAGAGGTTCCAAGATGTATTACTTTGAATATAGACTTGGCCAATTTAACAGAAATCCAAAATAAGAGTGGCTCAAAAAAAAAAGGGAGATGTTTATTTCCCCTTCTGTAACAGCCCAGTTGTAAATAGTTTGGGGCCAAAATGGCATCAGGGACTCAGATTTCTAACTGACTTGCTACTGCACCACGCCTAAGTCTCATTCTCACCCATAGGACCCAAGATATTTGGCTCACTATCACATAGGCTTCCAGATTCAAGAGAGGCCGTTTCATTTATTTTAAGAAAACCATCTGAATGGTGTATACCTTGCTTTTGTTCATAGCCCAATGACTATATTTAGCTGCAAGGGAGCCTGGGAAATATAGTTTTTATTCCAAGTAGCCATGTAGCCAGTAAATGCTTTTACTTTTATTAGAGAAAAGGGAAAATTGTTATTAAGGCCATCTAGTAGTTCTACCACATGAAACCTTAAGTGCCCAGCAAGGAGGTTCTTATATTTGCCTTTCCTGTACTTCATTCACCCTAGCCATAGTGATTGGTCCAGACTGGGCACATGACTCAAGTAGAGACAATCAGAGTCCTTCCTCAGGACTTTTTCTTAACTAAATTTAGTAGCCGATGACGCAATTTTCTTATTGGTTATGAAACTATGAGAATGTAACCTTGAACTGACTGTGGTCATTTCCCTGACCGAACAATCAAAGCCTGCCTCCAGAAGAAAGGATGCCAACAGGCTCTGAGAGATGCAAAGAGAAGAACATCCCAGCAAGGCAAGTAGACCTCATTCCAGGCCTCCTGGGACCTGCTCCATCCTTGCCCTGACTGAGCCAGTTAGTCAATAGCCCTTTTCTTCCAAGCTTGTCCAAATTGGGTTTTAGCCATTTGCAACCCAGGGTCTTGGCTTACACTGTAGTGAAAGTGAAGCTTTTTTCTCCCTGGGGGAATCAGTGGGATGGGGGTAGAGGGAGACATAGCCCAGATTGGAAACCTGGAAGAAAAGAATGTAGGTTCCAGCCAAGCTGTATCTTTCTCCTGCACATTTGCCCTAAGGCATGTTTAGTTCCCACACAACATCTCACAGTAGAGGCTGTTGGATGGATGTCTTTGCATTTTTCCAGTCAGTCCTGTTACCTTCAAGGCAGCCATCCTCTCAGGCCTGCTCTAGCTGGCCCACCTGTGAGGAGGGGGCCTGAGGAGGGGCAACCCTCACAAAGGGCCCATTCTCAGCTGGTCCAGGCTGTTATCAGCCAAACCTAAGCTCTGAATCACCTGCATCGTGGGCAGCCCTGTTGGTGGAGCCGCTTGATTGCCCGTGGGCCTCCCTGTGTCAGGACCCGTTAGTGGGGGCGGACTCTCAATAAAGGTTTATTGTTTTCTGTCCCCTCACACTATCAAGGTGTTGTCCAAGGCCTTCCTGAACCCACTCTTCTAATTTTCTTCACTTGCACCTCTCCTTGGCCTCCATCTCTCTGGGCATCATCCCATCATCTCCCTACCTTAAACGCCAGCATAAACCCCTCAGTGGGGACTGGGTTGTGGCTAGAAAAGAGATGGCATGTACGTGGTGTACTCTCTTCAACTCAATGAGAAAGGGGACTGAATCTGAGGATGTCCTGCACTTCGGAACCAATGACTCCCCTACTTCTCTAGGGCCTCCTGGTCCCCTCTACCTGCCACAGACAATAACCAAGCTGTCTGGAGCCTGTGGCGTCACCTACTGGTTAGGCTTGGAGTTGTCTGGCTCCCAACCTCTCCTCCATCTCCTTTTATTTCCTTCTGGGGTTTTGAAGGACGGGGTCACATATATACCATAATCTTCTTTTCTCTCTGTTTTTGTACTTTGTTTTTTACCACGATCAGTTTAGTTAAGCTCATGCTTCCTAAGGCCGTCTTTAAAACACAACCACATGCCCTTGAAAATATGTCTTCTGGCTCCTTTCTAATGACTCTACCCTTAATTACCTCAGGAGGTCCTTTCCCCATGGTTCAGTCTATCTATCTAAACAATCCTGGACGTCTGATGTCAGGATGGAGCCAGGCACATCCCTGTGTCAAGAAAAAGGCATACTGAACGTCAGAAAGATTAATTAGAATGATGAAAAACAAAGGCTTTCAGCCTCTAAAGCCTTTGGAAAGCCTCCTCAAGGCTTCCCTGTTCCACCCTCTCCTTATACTCTTGCTAAGAAACCTCCTTTCCCTCAAGCACCAGCTTTTAAGAAAAAATAAACAGTCTTTTTCTAGTATTATTTTCCCATTTCTACCTACAGGTTTGGCAACAGTGGGGTTTTCTTTTTCCCCACGTAGGTGTGTGGCCACCCAGCCTTATGATGGGTTAAATGGCATTTATGGCTCAACCTGGAAAACTTAGCTCCATTCATAACCGAGTCCTCGATTTTCTATTGGCTCCTTGTCTGGAATGCCAATTCAGTTCACAGAAACAAAGTTTTGAAGTAGAACTCATTGGTAAGCTGGAGTGCCTGATTGCAGACATTTAAGATAATGGGGTACTTTCTTGGACAAGATGGTGGCTGTTTTCTGTTGTTTTAAACAGGCTAATCTATGAAAACTATCTGATTTCCCAAGAAATGGGAGCCTTGAGCCTGTTAGAAGCGTTGAGGCTAAATTCGGGGGTGCAGAATAAGGAATGAAGAAGTGAATGATGTTGTGGACACAAAGACCAGATGGAGAGCATATGAGAAGGGCTGAACTGGGTGGAGGGGACTGGAGAGAAGTCTTAGGGCTGAGGACGGGAAAGACAGACCCCACCAACATTTATTAAGCAGCCCCCACAGGCTCAGAAGGGCCCAGCGAGAAACCTGTGGGCACCCCAGGCAAGCCGATGATGTTATGTCCCATCAAGTCGATATGTGTTTGCTCTCAGTTCCACTTTAATGCAGCAGCAACTAGTCTCTGGTTGAGGAAGGAGCAGTGGACAACACTCCAGCTCCACGGAGCGGTTTAATTCTGACCCTAAACTTGCATCCCTGAATTAGACAGACAAAAACTTAGTAGAGACCCTGCCCCACCCTCCTTAGGAATCAGTTTAGAGACAGTTATTAATACCTGTTATTATTCTAGCCTGATCTTTCGGGATTCCCCGCCACTTCATTGCAAGTAGTTCTTTAAAGCAGAACATCCAACTGTCCCCTAGAGGAGTTCCAGACATGGCTTTCTTCATCTCCTTCTACTTTCAGTGAGGTTTGGGTGCCTTGTAAATATGCCACCCTAGGCAGCTGCCTGGTTGGCTCACCCCTGAAACCAGCTCTGATGCTGGACACTGAGTATGTAATCCCATGTAATCACCATGCTATACCAGTACCATAATCTCCATTCCACCTGGTGAAACTACGGCTGAGGGTAGTTAGGTTAGCTGCCCAAACGGCCCAGAGCTGATGAGTAAATCCCACCTTTGAGCTGAGATCTAAATTCATGTTCATCCCTCTTATTCTAAAACCCAGATCTTCTTCACTTCCTCCTCCCCCGGGAGAAAATGGAAAGAAACTCCGTTAAGAGCAGGAGAGTGGGATATATGAAGGTTTATGGGAGGTGACAATTTGAACAGGGAGGTACAACCAACCCAGTCAGAGAGCCAGTGGGTGGCAATAAGGCTGGGCACCCAGCAGCAAGGCAGCCCAGTTGGGATGAGGGGAGCAGGGTGAGCCAGCTTGGGCTCCTGCAGTGGGGGCCTTGCCCTGGAGTGTGGCAGGGGCGGGACCATGTGATGCAGCCAGGCCAGGGCCCCTCCCTCCGCAGGGGCACTAGCAGTGCCCACTGATAGAACAGGGTGGGCCTGGCGTCTGGTGAAAAGAGGGGGAGCCCAAGGGGGAATCTTTGCAGGAGAAACCTCTCCTTCAGCCCTAGATTAAAGGCTGCACAAAGTCATTCCGAGCTGGTAGAGACAGGATGCTGAGCACCCTGGAACTGACCCTGGTTGGACCCCCTTCTCTCCCCATCTCCCTTCCGTCTAAACCCCCAGTGCCGCCGGCTCAGCTCCAGGACCAAGGAGGACCTGGCAGCCTGTTCCCGACCTGCCCAGAAGAGGGCTGCAGAGCAGAGCGCAGAAGGGCTGGGTGGGGAAGGAAATCTCTGCCTCCCGCCCTGAAGGGAGGGGCAGGAAGCCCTGGGCATCGGTTCTGGTCACAGGTGTCCAGGTTTCTGTATGCATGGGTGGTCTTCAGTCGTGCATGGGTGCTTCTGTATTTGTGTGCACTGTGTGGGTGCGTGCAAGTGTGTAAGGGGGTATAACTGCGTGTGTGCGCATGTAAATGTCTGTGGTATGTGTGCTCGACTGCTTGTTTGTGTGTTAGGTGGAGACTGTGCACGTGTTTGCCCATTTCCTTTTTGCATGTGCTGGCACAGCTCGTAGCCCTGCGTGTACTTCTGTGCACGTAGGTGCCTGGATGACTTGTGCAGAGGTGTCTATACTTGGGCTTATGAGGAGAAAAGAGAAAAGTAAGTGATAGGGGTGTGCTGTGGAATCGCAACATTCTCAGGGACAGGGATGTGAGGCCCCTGACTGTCCCCTGTCCATGCTCACTGACTGCCTGGCCACCTCCTGCCATTTACCGCAGGTGTTGCTGACCTCCAGTTCCCAGGAAGCAAGGCTTCCAGAGTCTCGTGCCTCTCTCTTTCTCTCAGTGTTCTGGTTCCTTCATTTGCAGCTTAAGAATGCTATTCTCCTTTATGAGAGTGTGGAGTAGACCTCCAGGGCATGGGGTAAAGTAGGGAGCTAAAGTGGAAGAACAACAGACCCATGGCTGGTCCACTGGTAAGTGGAGGAAGGAGGTAGCCATCAGGCAAGATCCTGGCCCAGGAGTCTGGGAACCTGGTTGGTGAGAAGCAGCCCCTCCTGGCCTCCTCGCAGTGATCTGGGCTGGTGCTCAGCCAGGGCCATTGGGAGAGGCCACGTGGGAAATCACTCTCATCCGCTGTCGAGTTGAAAAGACACAACAGGGTGTGCGGGCAGAGCTGGCACCCACCACACCACACAATGGGAGGGTGTATGAGTTTTCTGTGGCCGCTATAACAAATAACCACAAACTTAGAGACCTAAAACAATGCACATTTATTATTTCATAGTTCTGGAGCTCAAAAGTCCAAAATCAGTCTCACCGGGCTAAAGCCAAGGTGTCTGCAGGGCTGTGTTCCTTCTGGAGACTCTAGGATAAAATCTGATTTTTTGCCTTTTCCAGATTCCAGAGGCCACGGATATTCCTTGGCTTATATAAGGCCCCTTCCTCCATCTTACTGTCACTTCAACATTTCTATTGCCTTGAACTTTTCTCATAAAGACTCTTGTGTTACCTTAGGCCCTCCCAGGTGATCCATGACCATTTCAAGGTCTTTAACGTGATCACATCTACTAAGTGCTTTTGCCTGTAAGGTATCCACAGGTTCTGGGAATTCAGATGTGGTCATCTCTAGGGGCCCATTATTCTTTCTGCTAAAGAGCTGACAATCACAGACCAGCTGGTGAAAGGAGGTAACATGCTGAATTCTCCTGCAGTTTCACCGAGACACCCAGAGGAACCCTCATGCCTGCTGAGGATTCATCGATCCTAGCATCCTGTCTGAAGGACTGAGCAGCCAGAGCATGCCACCTGGTTAAAGGGCCTTTCCCTCTGCCCACCTTCTCAGCAGCCCCTGGACAGGCACCAGCTATGACCTCTGTTCACACCGACCCCTTGGTTACCTGAGTCTCCCTCTCCCCGTCCCAGTCTGCTCCGCATTTAGCCTCTGGCCTTGGTCTCTGGCCTCGTCCACATCCCCAGAGTGCTCCTCACTGACTTGGTTCCTTTGCTGTCATATCCCTACTCCCAGTCCCAGAAGCAGTCTGCTGCATCTTGACTGACTTTGGGACTCCAGCCTGGCTGCTCAGCCCCACTCCCCAGCCTTCTCCACTTGTGTGAAAACCACACACATGGGTTCTCTCCAGCTCCCCACAGAAAACCCAACCACAAGACCCAGAGTCGAGGACAGGGTCACACATGACCGTGCAGGCCAGCCCTGGGGAGTCCGATGGGACGACTGGCCTCCCAGATGCTTAAAAAGGCCAAGTTCCCCAGAACAGTCAGCCCCACATCTGGAATTAAGCTGGAAATTCCAATTGCTCTTCTCTGCTAAGAAGTGTGTCAAAACTTCCCAGAGATTCTGTGGAAGTGGAAGGCGGTGTAGGGGTGGGAGTGCTCACGCCACAGGACCCAAGAGCTTTGGGGAAATCCAGATGTCACGATGCCCACAGTGCTTTGGCTGATGGTTCCCCTGGCCCCTCTCAGCTCTTCTCCCTGCCCCATGAAAGTTAAAGATGTCTGTAGTAGATGGGATAGTCTGGTGTCTTGCTAAGACCCGCAAGTCTCTCCGTGTGTGCGTGTGAAACAATGACTATTTTTTTTATATATAAGGATTGAGTTATTTTTTCCTGGAGAAAAAAAAATGTTGACATGTCTTTGGAAGTTAGTCTGCCCAGAAAATCCCCTGATGCCCAAAGAAGGCATGCTCTTCCTTTTTCTCCAACAGACACACGCACGTGCACACTTACATTCTCTCAGAGGGCTGGGGTCTCACCAACCATGTTGTTTGGGCCCTTCAGGGCCTCCCTTGCTCTTGCTCAGCCCCATCCAGTGTGGGCTGGGGATTCCATGGAGTTGGGCCCATGGGATCAGAGAACAGGCTCAGCCCCTTGCTAGTTCTGTGTCTCTCGGTAAGTGTACACATTTTCTGCTGCTGCTGTAACAAATCACAAACTGAGTGGCTGAAAACAGCACAAGATTATTCTCTTATAATGCTGGAGTTCAGAAGTCCAAAATCACTCGCTGAGCGAAAGTCAAGGTGTTGGCAGAGATGGTTCCTCCTGGCGACTCCAGGGGAGAATCCCTTTCCTTGTCTTTTTTAGGTTCTGGTGGCCCCTTGTAATCCTTGGCTTGTGGCTCCTTCCTCCATCTTCAGAGAACATCACTCCAGCCTCTGCTTCTGTTGTCACATCGCCTTCTCTAATTCTGACCCTCCTGCATCCTTCTTACAAGGATGCTTGTGATTGCCTGGATAATCACCATTTCAAGAGACTTAATTTAACCAGACCTGCAAAATTCCTTTCACATGTAAGAACATTTGAGGTTTGGGGGATTACCAAATACCTAAACCTATTTGGGGGCCATTATTCAGCTTTCCACAGCAAGTGTCCCTCTCTGGACTCCCCCTACGGCTTCAGTGGGTTGGTCTCCAATGGCCTCTTACAGCTCTGTTGCTAAAAATTTTAAGTCTTTGCTTTATTGGACCTCTGGTAAAATGGGCCTGGCCCCCCGCCTCCCCCTACTCATCACTGAGTCTTCTGGGACATATATTTTCTCCTCTCCTTTATCAGAAGAGAAGCCTTGTCTACCCTGAATCCAGTGCCAGGAGTCTGATGCCTCAATCTGGGGGTCCCCACTCCTCACTCTATACCTGAGGAGCATCTGGAACCTGTGAAGAATTCACTTCAACCCCAGCTTAATTTAGGATCTGAATTATACCTTTCTCCAAACCAAGGTCTTCAACTGCCCATCTGTGACATGGGGACAAGAATCCTGGACCTTATTCAAGTACATTGGGTTGGCATCCAAGATATCTGAATGGGAGAGGCAGGGGTGTGGGAACTCATTTCCAGCAGTAGTCCTCGTTGACTCAACTTCCTAAAGCTCAGGCTACCCCAGTCTCAGTGTGACCTTAAAAATCCCTCACCAGCAAGAGTCGGAGAGGGACACTGTGGACCAGCCTGAGCGGTCCCATGGGGCCCAATTAGAGAGGCTGATGCCCTCAGAGACCTCCTAAGAGAAGTGCTACTTTCAGCCAGAACCTCCTTCCCTCCTTCTCTGCCTTCCTTTTCCTTTCCTTTCCTTTCCTTTCCTTTCCTTTCCTTTCCTTTCCTTTCCTTTCCTTTCCTTTCCTTTCCTTTCCTTTCCTTTCCTTTCCTTCCCTTCCCTTCCCTTCCCTTCCCTTCCCTTCCTTTCCCTTCCCTTTCCTTTCCTTTCCTTTCGTTTCCTTTCCTTCCCTTCCTGTATAACCCAGTGCCCAGTCCTATGTCAGGCATAGGATATGGAGCTGGGAGGGGTCAGCCCCCTGGCCTGTGAGAAGCCAGCTGGAACACAGCCATGCAAATATCTGCTCCCTAGCAATGTGCTGGTTATGGGTCCCTGGAGTTCCCCAAAGCCCTGTGGAAGCCAATGAGGCTGTCTAAGGAGTCAGGAGGGCTTCCTGGGGTTGGTGGTGCCACATTTTATACTTTAAAACACACTACAAGTCTGAGTCCAACTGCACATACCACGTGAGGAGAGGCAGCCATGCTTTGGCTCTTGTTATTCCCACTGCTTGACACTTTCCCACTCTCCTCTCCTAGATAACTCTGACTCAGATGCCACCTCTTCCAGGAAGTCTTCCCTAAAGCTTGAGGAGGCTGAATTTCCTCCTTGAAGCTCCCAGCATCCCACAGAAAGGCTCATCATGTCTAGATGAGAAACTGATTTTATCCTGCAGATGAGAGAGGGGCCTAGAGTGGAAGAGGGGCTGCGTGTGGTGAGACGGTGCTAGGCTCCGCGGAGCCTCCTTGTTAAGAACTGATGGACCTCTACGGATGACCCGTTTCACCCACCCCTCTCCGCACAGAAAGCACCAAGGCCCCTTCCGCAGCTTTGGTTGGTGGTACTGGGATCAGAAGCCCTGTTTCCTGATTTCAGCCCAGTGCTCTTGCCATGAACCATCCTGTCTTGATGGTGGCCTTGTCCTGACCACCTCTGTCTCCAAGTGCTTGATGACCCGACATGAGGAGAGTGGACATAGAGGAACTGAGCTCATGAGAGAAAGTGTTCAAAGAGCACATTATGTCACCGTCACAATTTGGCCACATACTGGCCTGATACCCAAGTCAACGGCTTGGTTTCACATTATCCCTGCCATGGCAAAGGTATAAAGAGAAAGATCAGGGTCTGAATTCTGGCTCTGCCTTTTCCTAGCACTGTGACCTCTTTCAGCTCCCATTTCCCCATCAGCAAAATGGGGATAATAACTGGATATGCCTCATAGTTTTGTTTCGACAACTAAACAAGATGATGGATGAGGAAGAAGTCTGTGATTCTCAGGCCGCCACACAGCTGTGCCTCTGACTGGAACTCTATAAGTATTATTCTTTGTCGTCTGAGCCCCCACTATTTCCTCTCATTCTATGGGCTCAAACTTCTGGAATCAGGAAAGCGCCTCGATTAAACTGATTTACACTGATTTCAGCATTAGTCCTGCCTGAAGAGATTTCGATTCATTAGATCTGGGATGGGTTCTCCAAATTATTGTTTTTATTAATCTTTATTTTTTAAATAACACATCCTGGGTGATCCTGATGTGTAACCAGGTTGAGGAGCCACTAGAATAAGTGATGATGAGATTTTATTTTAAATAAATCAACTCGTACCCTCAAAAATGGCGGGTACGAGTTAGCTTAGAGTTATCTTCCCATGGCCCCTGGAACCACAGTAAGCAGGATCCTCTCAGTTCCCATGGGGAGGGTGGCATTCCTCCAGAGCAGCTCTGCTGGAAGGGGTGGGGGCAGCGCCAGCTGTGTCCCCTCCTGCAGCTGTCTCAGTGCCATGGCCCAGTGGAAATCACTGTGAAATTCATTCTCCACATCTCCCAAAGCCGGGCCAGGTGGGGCTACTAGCTGAAGCAGCTGATCCCACCGGACAAGAGGCTCTACAAGCCAAGGAAGTATCCCCACTCACCTCCACTCAGCGCAGGGCTCCCCCAAATATCTGTCTTGCTGGGCCAACAAGAGCTTTTGTCCCAAGTCAATTCATGCCTTCTCACGGGGAGACTCTCTTTACCCCGCATCAGGAACCGTCAGCTCTTGCTTTGCTGCAGGTTCACCATGACTGTTGGCTTTGGAGAGTGGTCGTGGCTGGAGTCCACCTCAGCCCAGGGACACCCTGAGGCCTGGGCCAGAGCTAGGTCTCTGGGAAAAAGTGAGCAGAGGAGGCAAGGAAAGCTGTAGATCGGGACAAATGTGGCCTCTGCACATTTCACTCATCTCTGCGAATGACAGCGGGTGGGGGCTTTCCCGGTGTCAGGGAACTCAGCTTTTTTATTAGCTGCAGGAAGGTGCAGAAGCAGGGGTTTGGCCGAGGAAGTAGGGAAAGGCCCAGAATGAGAGCACTGTCCTCCGCCAAGGACACAGCACTGTTGACGTGGGAGAGATGGGCGCAGCCTCTGGATCAAGTTCACGGTGAGGAGGAAATGGTTTTCACTGACCAACAAAGTTTGAAAAACAGTTTACTGAAGGGAGGAGAGAGAGGAAAAGGGAGAAAAACACCTCAAACTGTCTCATCATCAAAATCACCTGGGGAGTTGGTTAAAAATACAGATTCCAGAACTCATTCCAGGTCAATAAAATATTATTCATGACAGCTCTGGGTTTCTTTCCCTTGTGGTTTAAAAATATAGATCTTTTGTCAATTCCATCTCAGTCAAACTGGGAGGAAGCTAAGTTACCGGTAAAAGCAGTAGAAGAGTCAAAATCAATTGTACAACAGGACAAATTTTCAGGAGGGACTGAGTGGAAGTGGAGGTGAGGAATGTGAATTCGGTCTACCTTTTTTTTCATTTTTTTTGTTTGTTTGTTTTAAATCTTTACCTTTTTAAACTGGGCATCAAGATCTGAACTGGAAAAGTTAATGATAAAATCAGCTTTGTGTTGTGATTAAAGCAGAACCTGTCATGGGAAATAAAATGAGAACTAGTCTTTTTAAAACGTAGATTTCAACACACATAGCTTGGCAGACCCCTGAGTGGGTCTGGGATGAGGGGAAGAAATACCTTAAGAAATCAACAACGTGGATTATGGTTTGAATGTTTCAACTGGGCTAGTGGAAAAAGGAAGGGAAGAAGACACAATGGGACTGGAAAAAAATCCTAAAAGACGCTTCTCTGTAGCCAGGCTGGGTTTTCCTCTAAATGAATCTGTCTCATTCTTCCTTTCTCACTCAAGTTTCTTGAGTGAATTGTTTCCACTCACCTTCTTTATCTCTTTCTCTTCTTCCTTCTACCATCATTCTCTTGCCACCTGACTCAGAGAAGGCTGAATAATGACACCCCCTTAAGAGGTGCACATCCTAATCCCCAGAGCCCGTCAATGTCACCTTCTGTAGGACTTGCCATGTGTGATCGAATTAGGAATCTTATGATAGGAAAATTATCTCAGGTTGTTCAGGTGGACCTAACATAAGCACAAGGGTCCTTAAGACAGCAGTCCCCAACCTTTTGGGCACCAGGGACCAGTGCTCCTATGAGAATCGAATGCCCGATGATCTGAGGTGGAGCTGAGGCAGTGATGCCAGCGCTGGGGAGCGACTATACATACAGATGAAGCTTCGCTTGCTCGTCTCCTGCTGTGTGGCCTGGTTCCTAACAGGCCACAGACCAGTACCGGTTAGTGGCCTGGGGATTGGGGACCCCTGCTTTAAGAGGGAGGCAGGATATCAAAGCAGAGAAAACAGTGCGACTGAAGCAGAGATTGGAGTGATGCTCTTCGAAAGTGGAAGGAAGGGCTACAAGCCAAGGAGTATAGGCGGCCACTAGAAGCTGAAGAAGGTAAAGGGACAAATTCTCCCCTGGAGCCTCCGGGAGGAACCAGACCGGCTGACACTTTATTTTTAGCCCAGTGAGACTCATTTTGGACTTTGGACCTCCACAGCTGTAAGAGGATAAAGGTATATTATTTAAGTCACTCACTTTGTTATACAGCAATAGCAAAGTCGTAACCCTCGTGCCCTTGGCCCTGCCCACCCAAGCTGGCCCTTGCCAAAGTCTCCAGGGACCAAACTCTTGTCATCTTATGGCCCCTTCTCAGTGCTTTTCTCTCTTGACCTCCTGTCAATGTTTAATATTTTCCTTATTGCTCTTTCTTAAATCTCGTGACAGCCCACTGCCCGGGTGGCCCTCCTGCCTCTCGGAGTCTCCCCTTCAGCTCCCTTCCTAGCACTCTCCTACCCCACCTCAAACAAGGTCTGTCCAGGGTTCTATTCTCATTCCTCTTCTCACTCTCCTCTCACATCCCAACCACAATCCCAAATCAAGGCCATGTGTCCTACATCTTAACATCCAACAGCTGGATTGTCCCCTGCCCCCTCCTTAGCAAACCAGTATTTCTATCTGAGGTGCATTTCCCACCTTCTCTGCCTGTTGAAATCTGGTTCACCTGTTCATTCCTCAAGGTCCAGCTCAAATGTCACTTCTTCCAGGAAGTCTTCCCTGTCTGTCATGCCACATGTTTTTTTCTTTTTTTAATTTAATTTATGAACTTCATTTTTTAAAACAGTTTTATGTTCACAGCAAAATTGAGTGGCAAGTGTGCCGTTCCCTGCAGCATTTGTTTTTCATAAGCTTTTACATTATCTTATTTACTTTACTCAACAACTGTGAGGTAGGGATGAATTTTCTTTTGTCCAGCTTTATTGAGGTATAATTGAAAAATAAAAATTGTATATATTTAAGGTGTAAACCCTGATGTTTTGATATATGTATACATTATGAAATGATTAGCACAGTCAAGCCAATTAACATATTCTTTACTTCACATAGTTACCCTTTTTTAGTGAAAACGCGTAAGATCTACTCTCTTGGCAATTTCAATTATACAATATATTAGTAATTATAATCATTGTGCTATACACAATGGTTAGTTCTCTAGAAACCACGTATTTCAAACTTTGTTCTCTTTAATCAACATTTCCCCAATTCTCCCACCCCCCAAACCATAGTAATCACCATTCCGTGCTCTGCTACTATGAGTTGGACTTTTTTATGTTCCACATTGGGTGAAATCATGCAATATTTGTCTTTCAGTGTCTGGCTTATTTCCATTAACGTAATGTCCTCTTTTGCCCATGCTGTACCAATGATGCGATTTCTTTGTCCTGTTTGTTTCTTTGTCCATTGGCCACACAGGACTGTTAGCCCCTCAGAAGCAGAGTCACAGCCTGGTCAACCTTGGACACTCAGCACCCAGCCCACTGGGGTGGATGGAGCTCTTGAACATACCATCTTTTTGCACAGACTTGATGGAACACCAGACCTGCCTCAGCTTCTCCACTCTTCTCTTGTCTCCCGGCATAGATCAGCCTGCCTCAGCCGGGTCCCCTCACCTTAAAGGTTCATGACAGCAGATGTCAAGAGTCCTGCATGGTGGCCGTGCCCCAGTGGGCATTCACAAATGGTAGCCTCTCTCCAACGTCTGGTGGGATACTGCTAGCTCTGTGACCTCATTCCCTATACTCTTACCTTGTTTACTCTGTTCCAGTCACACTGGCTCCTTGAGTTCTTCTCAAACAGGCCAGTCTTGCTCCTCAGACCCTTTGCACTTGCTGTTCCCTCTGCCTCAGTGGGCTTCCTCCAGACACACACAGGGCTTGCTCCTCTATTAACCTAGAAAGAACTTTGTGGATTACTCCAACGAAAAGTTACCCACTTCTTCATGTCACCTTCTGTCCACTTTACCCTGCTTTGTTTTCTTCACAGCTTTTAACACCACTGGACATGTGTTTTGGTTTATTATCTGTTTCCCAAACTAGAATGTTGTTCCTTGAGGGCAGGAGCTTTGCCTCTTTGCCTAACTATTGTTTCCTCAATGACTGGCATACAGTAGGTGCTCAGTAAATATTTGTTGACAATTATTTTGGGCATGAGCCCAGACTCCTCACAGGGCCTCTGCCTCAGGTTGCACTGGGCCACTTTGCCGCGAGACGTGCCCTTCTGTGGTGTGGCAACCCTGGGTAGTCACCGCATCCCAGGTCCTGCCCGATCTCTCACACCCTGCTGGCCTCGAACAAGTCTCTTTACCTCTCTGCACCTCAGAACCCTGTCTGAGAATGGAAAGGGTGGTCCCTACCCTGTGTACTCCCCCGGGACACCTGGAGGAAGGTCTTTCAAAGTGGAAAGTGGACCTGGGGAAAAGAGGCTAAAGATTAAGATGAGACAGAAGACTCCAGGAGGGCAGCCTCTGCCACCTCATGGACCTCCACAAAGGATGAACAGGACCTGGGCACCCTTGGAGGGAGACTGGCTGAGGTGGAACTATACACCCTTGCCTAAGGAAGCCGGGCTCGTTTTATCGTTCCTCTAGACACCTTGTTTCTATTCCTATTGTCTTTCCTTAGGGTTTTTTTTTAACACTATCTAGTATGATCATCTCAGATTTCCTGGCTGTGCTCGGCTAAAAGAAGCCAAAGCCTCGGTTGCTGGCTATGGGTGGTCCAGAGAATTGAAGAGACAGTGGCATCCTGGGCGGCTGGCCAGGGAAAGGCAGTGGGAATGAAGAAAAGTAACCCAAGGAGGAGACTGAGCAGAAGGAACAGAGTTCGGCCTATTTGATCCAGCTGTTTTTCCCACTTGGAAATTCTTCTTCCTGAGCTAAATCTTGGAAGTTCTGGTTTGTAAAATAATAGCAACAACAATTTTTATTTTATCTCTGTCCTTTGGGTATAAATATGACTGTTCTAGAAAAAGTAAAAAATTCGGATAAGCGAAACCAAAGTAAAAGCAAAGAAAAAAGAAGGAATCTAAAATTACCCTTTATCTTATAACCAATCAATGTTTTGGTGTATATTTTTCCAGCAGTTTTAATGAATTGACATCTCTTTGAAATCAGATTATTTTACATAATTCTCAGCTTTTTATTTTTCTGCTTACTATGCTATAAGTTTATTCCCATGTCATTAACTGTTCTTCTACACCATCAACTGTACTTTTAAAGGCTGCGTTGTGTTTTATTTTCTGGATGGTTCAAAATTTATTTAACCAATCCCCTTTTGTTGGACGTTTAGGTTACTTCCAGTTTTTCAGGCTCATAAATAACACAGTGAAGAGCAGCTCTGTAGCTAAATATTTACACCTACTATGTGTATTCGCCTAGAAGAAATCTCAGAAATAAACTCCCTGAATTAAAACATGCCAGGTTTTTTCCCATCCCTGAGAAGGCCCTGGGGAAGGCTGGGTATTTCTGGAGGTCATGGCCGCTGAGCCTTGCACGAGGATCTCCAGGACCTACCTGACCCCCAGGTCTGCATGTTCCACATGCTCCAACCTCTCCTCTCCCCACTCCACCCCCAGGCTGCAGCTCACCCCAGAGAATGAATTACACCTCTCAGCTGGACAGGAGGCCATTTGTCTTCTGCTCTGGAATCCTGAGAAGATAAAATCTGGGTAGAGCATATCTATTTATTTAATGTATTTCTGGGCAGGCAAGCCCTAGCCCTTGGGGATCACCTTCTCCAGATATGGATTAAGAGTTTACAAGGGGGTGGAGCAGGTCAGGGGTGCAGAGCAACCAACTCCAGAGCTCACCCCATGCAGGCCAGAGAGGGCCCCGCTTTCTTGCCTCAGGCCTACGCCAGCTACATTCTCAACTTCCCGAGTCCTGCCTCCCAGCCTTGGGCACAGGGAACTTTAAGGGTTGCTCCTCATCACGCAGCTGAGGTTGGCAGCGAGGCATCTGCTCTTCAGAGAAGGGACTGGGTGCAAACTTATATGTCTGGATCCCTCCTCCCGTGGAAGGTGGAATCTCCCTGACCATCATTTCATACTCTGGCTACCTCCACAAGGCCTCTCTGGTACTGGCTCTTAGAGTCCTGCTCAGGCCTATGGTTTGTCTGAGCTCACACAGCGATCCCCTCTCTGGGGCTCTATCCTTGTTTTTGGCTCAAATGCTACAAATGCCCCCCCTTGAGATGCCTCAAAGATGGAAGGTTCTCGTGTTCAGACCACCAGAACACATTTGCTGCCTGTCCGGTGTGTCACATCTTTGACTCCTTTCAAGGGTGGTGTCTCTCCAGATAGCGTGAAGAGCGTGTTTCCTCTAGGCTAGAAGCTCCCAATTCCAGTCATGTCTCCAGGGCTGCTTTGTAAATATGCAAGTTCCACGGCCTCTCTCCCAGAGACCCAGATTCTGCAGGTCTGGAGAGAGGCCCAGGAACCTGCATTTTCACAAAGGGTGGTCTTTCTGGCTCTTCCCACAAAGCTGCCTTCTCTTCCTCCTTTTCAATTTATTTAAATTTTTTAAAAAAGCAAAAAATATTTCACCCATTTCTCCCACCTCCACCACCACCCCCCCCCCCCCTTTTACAACCAGCAATCTGTTCTTTCTATCTCCGAGCTTAGGGTTTTGTTTTGTTTTGTCTGGATTTCACAGCTGGATTCCAACTTATTTCAGAACTAGAGCTGTCCTCTGGTCCCTCATCTCAGTTGATGGCGGGGTGCAGGGCATTTGGCCCCTGGCTCAAACAGGCCCAAGGCTTGTGAAGTAATGAGAAACAGATGGCTAAAAGGCTGCTTCCTCAGGTAACCTGAGTTCAGGAGCTTTGGCAGACAAATTGGCCCCTCCTGGCAGACAGACCTGAGCTGCCACACAAAGCCATCCTCACAGCCTCCCTGGCCGAAAGTCCCCGGGCACTTGCTTGACCAGGATGCATAGGCACACCTCTGGCCAGCCTGGCCTGCAAGAGTTCGTGGCCAGGAAAATCAAAGCAGCCGTCCTCAGCTCCTGTGAACACTTCCTCTAGAAAGCTCCGGAAGCAGCACATTGGGTCTGAGGAGAAAGGGCCTCTGTGGGCCTGAGGTGGGTCTATGCAGGCAGAGGCCTACACACCTTCCATCCTGTTCTAATACCATCTCCTGCCTGGGTCCTATGCCTCCTGTGTCAGCCCAGGAGACTCAGTGGGTCAAACCCTGTCATGCTACCACCCCCACACACACACCAGAGGCAGGAAAGTGAGCCTCCTTCTTTCTCCACTAGGGCCTCTTGGGAATCCCTAGGACTATGATGAATGGTATGATGGGCAGGGACCCCACAAATGCCCTGCTGGGTTCCAGCCATTCCTAATTTCTGGACTTTTGACAAAATCAATTACTAAACATACAATACAACTCACTCTCTATCTCAGTTAATGGCAACTCCATCTCTTCAGTTGCTCCGGTCAAAGTCTTGGAGTTGCCCTTGAGTCTCTTCTCTTAGACCCCATGTCTCATCCATCAGAGAATCCTGTCAGTTTCTGAAAACCCAACCACTTCTCACCACTTCTACTCCATCATGTTTTGCCTGGAGAATTTTGACAGCCTTCAACCTAGTGTCCCTGCTCCATGGAGCAGCCAGGGGCCTGACACCAGGGGCTGATGGGGACAGGGGGGGATAGTTCAGGGTCACACTATGCCACTGACTCCACAGGTGTCTAGGACCCTCCTGTCCAGGTTGGATTTCATCCTGACTATTCTTACCAAGAAAAGCAGTTCATGGGTCATCTAGAAAATTAGATTCCTTTTATATACCATCACAGGGTATCACAGAACCCAAAAATTCTTCTTCAGAGGTCATGTACTAAGTAGGGGTTTATAAAATCTACCATCCTCACAGGAACTCCTCTCCAGTATTGGGACTTCGAGCTGTGAGCCAGAGTGAGACCAGGGCCAATGGAGCCCAACACTGCAACGCCCTTTTAGAATACACTGTGGAGTGATTCTGCAGCAAATGTGATGATGCAACAGATGTGCACGAATGACACGGGAAAGCTGGACCTCAGCCCCTGAGGGACACTTGCTCCATGTTCTGTCAATAGTAGAGGGCTCCTCCTGGGAATTTAAACCAGGACCCATCTTTCCGTGGGACGTCAGGCTCAGTGTTGGATGACTGGGAAGAAATGTTTTTTTTCCTGGGACTCTGGTGTGTGGGTATATATGTGTATGCGAGATTATACTCTCTGCCTTGCTTCTCCCACAGTCCTCCAACCTGTAGGGGACGGTCACCATCCTGCCCCACTACCCTGGCCCCACCTACACTCAAGGCCAAGCCCTGAAGTGGACCTCAGAAGGCAGCTCTTAGGCAGCTCTTCCAGGCTTGTGTCTGCTTAGTCTTGGTTCTAAGCCACTGCCATTGGACTGGATGCCCTGGCTGCTACTGAGCAGCCCCACATTAGGGCTCGGAGGAGCCAGGCCATCTTGTCCAAATGAAGACTTAAGGCTCAGAAAGGAGGAGGCATCAAGCCTGTGTTGACCAGCAGGCCCACAGCAGAATGTGAATCAGAAAGCAGCCAGGCTTGCTGAGAAAGAGGTAGGGAAGGGAAGGGAAGGAAGGAAAAAGGAAAGAAGAAGGAAGGAAGAAGGAATGCTCCCAGGCTGCAGTGCTAGAACCAGCAGCTCTTCTCAGCCCAACTTAACCCAAGGCCTGCCCAAGTTCACTCCCCTCTGTCTTCATAAGCCCTACGGCCCTCTGGAGGTTTCGTCCCTCTTGCTGTCATGTCTTTCCCTTTGCAGTCCTGTCCTCTCTAGGCTGCTGCTTTTGCAGGCTCCAGACAGGGGAGCAAAGGCTGGCCGAGCGAGTGAGGTCTGTGCTGGACTCAGCCAGGCTCAATTCCAGTCAGGCAGGCTGCCTTACCCTTGACACACTGCCTAGAAGGCACCACCTTCCCCATCCCCACCCCCACCCCTGCTGCCCCGGGCCCTGACTCAGCCCATAAATTACCTGGGGATGGTCGCTGACTCAGCCAGGAAGCCCAGAGCCCCCCTCCTTACCCACAGGCCTCAACCCCACAGCTGGCTCTCATTCCAGAATGCTTGATCCCCTCCCCTCAGGAAATTCCTGGAAAATATCAGGCTTCTTGGAGGGGAGACTTCCTAACCACAGCCTCAGCAAGGAAGGGAACCACTGCAGCTTCATCCATCATCTCGCCCCCTGATCCTCTCCCCCAGCTTGTATGTTTGTGAGGGGCTGAGCATGGAGGTGTCAGTCCTCATAAAGGGACAGGTACCTGGCCATGGAGAGCCCACAGGGGAAGGAGGAAGAAGGAGAGGCCAGCTGGGGTGGGGCAGCTACGGCAGGCTGCTGGGAGGTGGTACTTGTCCTGGGCCAGGAGGGGTGATGAAACTAGGAAGTTGAGAGGTGGAAAGGGTGCTCCAGGCCCAGGAAATGGCCTGAGCAAAGGTGAGGAGGTGGGAAGGAGCCTGGTATGTAGTGTGGTGGGGAGGGTGTTGGAGAGTAACCAGGCTGAAGGGGTTGCTGGGCCGGGGAGCCTGGGCTGATGAAGTGGTAGGCCAGGGCTGGGGCCAGGCCATGGAATTTGCAGCGGCTCTCCAAAGCAAAGGCCTCCAAGACTCTGAGCTTGAAAGCATAGGAGACGGGTGGGGCTAGCCCAGAGATGGTTGAGGGAAGAAATGAATCTTGACCAGCGAGCCCTAAGCCCATGCAACACTCCGGGGCTTCCATGGGCTCCCAGGGTCTTCTTAGAACTGGGTGCGGGGCGGGGGAGAGGGGGGCTCTGCATCATCGCACTCCAGTCAAGTCTCAGAGGCAAGGCTCCTTGAGGACAGGAATGAAGGAACATGGCATCAGGGAGCCCCCAATCTATGGGAAAGACAGATGTCCCATGCCCTAGCGCCCTCCTCTGGACCCTGGTACCCCCTTCATTGGAAACCCCATTAGTTTGTGAGGGAAAGCCAAGTCTAAGCTTCTGATAAAACACTTTTATTTTTTATTTTTGGCTGCTTCCCCTCAGATAACAACTTTCTAAAGTACAAAAATTCCTCTCCAACTTCCCCCCAGGAAGGATGGCTGAGTGATGTGACTGTGGCCATAGTAACAGTGTCACCAGGGAGAGAAACAAAGTAAGCTAGCTGACCCAAGGGGTGGGTCAGATGGCGGAGCCATCCAGACCTGGGAGCTGTAGGAGGGGGTGCTGCTGAGTTTCTAACATTTATTCACCTTTCCTGGGATTAGCAGTTCTTCAGGGCATGGCAGGGAGTCAGGGAGAGGTGGGGTCGGACCCAGAAAAAAGCAGAGACAGGGGAGTCCAACAAACAGAAAGGAAAAGAGGGAAAGACTGGGAGGGAGGGAGGCAGAGTGGCGCAGAGAAAATCCCTTGAAAGCAAGGACTGGGTCCCAGGCCCTTGTGCAGCATCTGCCTGGAAGGCGGGAGAGCTGCTTAATAAACAGGTGTTCCCTCGGGAAGGGGGCTTATCCCCAGCATGGACTAAGTATTTCCTCGGCATGCATGTCTGTCGAAGCCCTAAAACATTATATTGACATTCTTTTTTTGTGTGTTTGTTTTTTGACTCTGTGAAAGCATTTTATTAATAAGTACGAGAGTTTTTTAATTAAGAAAAATTTAAAATTTTTCAATTACAGTTGACGTTCATATATTGACTTTATTGAGTTGTATGTCCATCCCACCCCACCCTGGACCCCCAACCTTGTCTACCATTGCACCCCAGAGCCTGGGTGGGGGGGTGGGTGCCCTCGCTGCACTGTTTGCTCAAGGTATGAAAGGAGGGAAACGCTGTGGGCCAGAGGAGATGGGCACATCCCCTGTGGTACTGGCCTCTGGGGAGAGGCTCCAGGGCACTAGCCCCTTCTTTTGGGCTCTGCCTCAGGTTCCTGTCCTTTCCTGGAGCCTGAGGTCTGGGCTGGCCCTCCCCTGCCTCTGGAGACACTGCCTGGTGGGAGAGGGTTACCTCTGTGCGCCCCAGCCCCTGAGAAGCAGCGGGTCTGCAGGCAGGGCTGTGCTGCTAGAGGGGAAGGGCATCCTGCCTCATTGTCACTGGCCACATTGCATTTCCAGAAATTCTTCCCGCCAGTAAGGAGAAAAAAGAAAAGCCTGGGCAGCCTCTTGCGCTGCCGGGAAGTGGGTGGCCAAGTGGGAACCAGGTTTCCCAGAGTTCTCATGGGCCCAGCTGGAGCTCTGGGGCCTCCTGCCTGGGACAAGGGGCCAGTTCAGCCCCGGGACAGAGGTGTCAGAAGAACAGACCATTGGAACAGGGCGTCATCGTGTCCATGTCCTGTCAGGCTGTGTTTGTGGTTGCAGAACAGCAACAGGAAGAAAGAAAGCCTAGAGATCGCAGGGCTTCCCGCAGGCCTTACGTACTTAATTCTGGGGTGGGGGAAAACTAAAGCTTATATTCAATCAAGAGTAGTATTGCCTCCCCCAACCCATTTGCTCTTTACAGGGAAAGATAGGGGAAAAAAATTATTATTTTTTTCTCCAATATAGCACTTCCCTAGTGTGTTCTGCACAGCACCAGCCTACAGGGGCAATCCTTGATAAACCAGATAGTTTTGCAGACTCAGTGTGTCAGTCACCTTCATAAAGACAAACCCATGAACAATGTAAATATTAACATCACAAAGAAATTCCAAAGAGAGGCAACTAGTTTTCACAGAACCCCTTTTTCATGGGGCACCATGTGTGTTTTGGGGAAAGCTGTGTACAAGTTCTGGATGGGCAGTTTTCTAACTTTGTTCCAGCCAAAGTGTCCCAGGGGTGGTCAAAGAGAAAAGGGGGCGATGTGCCAGCGAGATGCTGCGTCTCATTCCCATCCCGATTCAAGCAGCAGGTTCTCCATTCCACTTGAACTGAGTTGCCAACGACACATTTTTATTTGATGGAAGAGCTCTGCTGCTAAAGCTAATTTTGAGAGTCATTGCTTCATGGTTCTTCATAAATATATGAAGAAAAAGGGAAAAATAGGCAGACATGGGCGGGGATCTAGAAATAAAAAATAGTGAAATTTGAAAAGCAATGTATTAAACAGAACGGGAACATAGTGTCTGAGGGACTCACCCAGCACGTAAACCTCGGAGTGCTCTGACCAGGTATCATGCCATCTTGTCCTCGTGCCTGGGGCTGAGTGAAGGGCTTCTTCCCCTAGGAAGGCCCCAGTTTCATGGAGGAGGCAAAGCTTGCTCACTAAAGAATGGTCGTGGATCCAGTCTAAGATCCAATCCAGAGGCAAAGGCGATGGTTAGGGCTGTCAGAGGGCCAAGAAGAGAGATTTCAGGAGCAAGGAGATGAGGAAGGCTTCTCTTTGAGATCTGGAATTGCTAATGATATAGCTCAGAGCCTGGCATGGTTCTGCTGTGTGGAAACTGATGTCTGTCTTCAATTCTAGAGATTTCTTAGCCATTGTCTCTTCGAATATTACCTTTCATTCTCTCCAGTCTCTCCTCCTGGAATTCTCCTTGGCATAGTTTGAACCATCTTATTTTATTCTCCACACCTCTCACTCTTCCCTATTTTCAACTTATGTACTCCGTTGTGCTGCCTTTTCAATGACTTCTCAGATCTTCTTTTCCAGCTCTGTCTATCCCCCTGAGTTTTAAATCTCAATGATTATTTTTTATTTTAGAAGTTCTACAGTCTGGCTTTTGAAACTCAAACTCCAAGAATTGTAGCCTATTCTCTGAGGCAACAAGTCCTGGAGTGGTCAAGCTTAGGCTTCCCAAATAGCAACCTTTCACCATATACAGTAGATACTACTATTACTGTAATTACGGTGATCATTCTTATTCTACCACCTTTCCCTGCCACCCTGGGAATACCCGTATCTCTCTCTAAACCTTGGTTTCCTCACCTGAGGCTGCACTAATTGGCTACATTTGAAATTTGATTCTTTTCCTCATCAGTCCCTGAGGCCTCCCCTCCCCACAACCTGCCTCTCCTTCCCCTTTTCCCAGTCCAATGCAAGATTTAGGCTGGCAGAGGCCAGGCCCTGATAACAGCTGAACAAAGACAGCAGAAGCCCCCGAGTCAGGGCGTGGGAACCAGCCGAGGTGATGGAGAGAGGGGCCGGAAAAGGGAGGAGGAAGCCCAGCAGCTGAACAGGCAGACACGTCTGCCCCCAGCTCTGCCCTGGAAGCCCTGCTTGGCGATGGGTGGAAATCACACTGTTTCTCTTGGATGATCCCTCCTGGGCCACTCATTCATTCAACAGCTATTTACTGGACACCTACGAAGTAGCAGGTCCTGTGCCAGGAACAACCCTGCCCTTTGGGACTGTCCCTTCAGCAGCACAAAAATATTCATGACTATTACTTCTGGGCTCACATCACAGTCCTGTGTTGCAGGAAGGACTTGAACTGACAACCTTTCTTGAGAAAGGGGAGGCTCAAGAAAGTGCCTTGTGGACATGGTTCCATAGTGTAGCGATTAGCACATCTGCTTTACACGCAGAAGGTCCTGGGTTCACGCCCCAGTGGAGCCACGGTCCATGGTCTATGGCCATGCCACCCTGAACGAGCACCATGTCTGATCTTGGAAGCTAAGCAGGGTCAACCTGGTTAGTACTTGCATGGGAGACCACCTAGGAAGACCAGGAGCTGTAGGCATAAATAATAATTAATAATAATAATAATAATAATAATAATAGTAGTAGTAATAATAATAATAAAAAGAAAGCACCATGAGTTCTACAATGGCACACGACAGAGCAATCTTCACTCCCCCTCTTGCCCCTGGCCTGGGGAATAACAGCTCTGGACATCTTGCATGAAGGCTCAACTAAAAGAGATGGACTTGCCACACCTGATGGTCTCCACTGTGCGGGGGAAGCAACCCTTCCTGTGAACACCTGTGAAAGAAGCTCTAGCTCTCTGTCGATCTCCCTTTTCTCTAACACAGATGAAGCTTTTTTTAATAGGAATGGGGCGTGCTGCAAATTTGTTATGGAAATGGCTCAATTACCCAGTAAAAGGCCATTTCCATCTTTGCTGAAGTAGAGAAAAGATCTGAAAAGTTTGATGAGCAATTTTTCTTGGACACTGCAAGCTGCAAGTTTTCTAATCAGCTTTGGTGAGCTGGTAGCTGGTTTTCTGCTGGACTCCAGTCACTTTTCTGTTTGTCTGGACTTCCCAGATGGTGTAAAGCAGACCCCAGAAATTTCTGATTTCTTCTAGGAAGAGCAAGTCCCCCAAAAGCCTCAGGGGTCTTCCTGTTATTACTTCACATCATCACCTGGCCATGCTCAAGGTCAGTGTGTCAGGGAGCAAGGATGCTGCATGTTCCCCAGAAAGCACACATCACAGGTCAGGCACACATATATGATACACACATCCTATACACAGACACACCTACCCATTCTATACTATATACAATGCGCACTCTGCATGCACCCCACACACCACGGACATGTAGAGCACAAACCTATACCTCTGTGCTCTATAGATGCACCCGCTGCACACCTCCCACACGCACCCACTAAACACACACACACGTTCATGCCACATTTCTACTACACAACACATACTATGCATTCACAAACACACACATCAGCCTATGCACACATATAAACATTTCAGAAACATACTCTATTTTCTAATTAAACTTCTTAAGATTTTAGTTTCCATTTAAACCCTATTATGTAATTCATCGACTTCCCTTGCTCTGTTCTTTTCTTTCTTCACAATTCTTATGAATTTTTCTTGTTTCAGCAAAAAAAAAAACAAAGCAACAATAACAAAAAAAAAATTTCTTCCTATTACCTATAAATAAATGCAGCTGGGCACAAATTTCTCAAAATACGAGAAAAACAAGTGGAACAAGAACTCAGATTTGGGGGTATTTACCCACCCTTTTTCTTTATGAAACCAGAGCTATGTCTTTGTCTCTTCAAGGCCAGCTGCTAGATGCTCGGGGACACATATATTCTCTCTAGATACTTGGCCCTAGGGGACCACACATAAGACTTGTCCTAAATACTGGGTATCCCTAGACATACTGAGCCCCTGCTCCCCTGGTCTAAGCCCTACCCACCCTTGCTGGGACAAGCCGAGGGTCCCCCTCTCTTAGATATGGAGCTCCTGGCCCTATAACCCTGAGCTTCTGGCCTTCAGGGTCAAGGCAGGGCATAGAGGGCCGTCCAGTGTTTATGAATGGCACCCCCTGCAGTGCTCTTTCCTCCTCTCCCCTGTCTCAGAACTCCCCATCCTCCTGAAGCCTTCCTGGTCCCACAAGTTCCCACGAAGTTGCTCTCCCCTGAATTGCCTCACCTCACAAATGAATGTTTATTCATGTGCTGGCACTGACCAGCCTCATGACTGAGCACTGCAACTAAGATTTGGTCCTGTGACCAAGGCGGAAGTACTCCCTTCTGATGCCATGCCTTGGCCATTGCTGTGCCTCTGCCAGACTGCCTCCCACCCCTCGCAGATGTCACCCTGGCTTCCCCAAAGCAACATGTGCTTCACTCTGAATCACCAGACTGGGCTTTTCTCACAACACTGGTCAGATGCTGCTTACTACTGTCATGAGAGTAAATGGTGTCTGGGTTTTGTCCCCTCAATGCAGTGGTTTGTAATAACCACAATACTCTTCCCCCAGAAAAAGCCTTTCCCACCTCCAGACAGCTCAGATCTAGTATGGGAACTTCTGCTTGCCCACACTGAAAGCTCCTTGGCCAGGTCCCAGCTCCTGGGATGCTGCGGGTGCTGAGGATATCTGTAAATGGGGCATCAAGGGATGCATAGGTGACAGAGCTTTGGCTTCCAGGGGTTCTGGACCAATCCCACTCCCCTGGACTGAGCCCGAGGCAGGACACAGGAAGGCTCCCGTGGACTGGTTGCCTGGCCTCCAGGTACTTCCTCTCAAGGCCTTTCTGTTTCTCAGGGCAACAGCTGCAGCAGGCAACACCAGTGGGGGACCCTGGAGGGGAGGCTCCTCCTGGGCGGCCCTGTCACAGAGCCAGTTGGATGCATTGCCCCCACCTGTGCTGTTGCTTGCAATCTAGGGTGGTTCACTGCTGATGCCAGGGACATTTTTATTTCCCCTGGGGTGGGAAGCAGCTGCTGTGAGAGCTGTAGGGTGATGTGGGAGAGAAGGCAGGTTGAGGGAACATGAGCCTCAGCATTTGAGTCACATCACACCCAGACAGACAGATGCTTATGCAGACAGACAGATGTGCCCGCACGGGTGCTCATCAAATACTCACAGATACCCCCAGAGAATTAGAAACCACACAATGGTACCTCACACACGGCCATCTCTGCAAGGAGTTTGGACAAAACCAGTACTGAGAGAGACTGAAATGATTCCAGACAACGGAGGAAGAAAATACAGCAACCAAAGGAAGAACAGGAAAAACTATGCCTTTACCAGTGGGAAAAGCCTCAGATTCTACTGCTTCCAGCCCAGCTAAAACCAGGGACTCTATGGACTGTCTTTATCTTCTCTGAACCCCAGAACCCAAAGCCTGGAGTTCAGTGCAGTCAGCCTCACCAGCAGCCCCGAGAGGCACATAGTAGGAAAAATGTTGGATTGGGACTGAGGAGGTCTGGGGTCTCTAAGTCCGGCCAGCACCAACTGGGCAACCTCGAACCTCTCTGTTCAAAAGGCAGCTCCAGCTTTGAAATTATGTAAAAGGTGAGAAGAGGGGGCGATGGAGAATGAGAGCTTAGGGAGGGAGACCCTCTGACTGTCAAGTCTGAGAATTACAGAGAAGGTCAGAGACAGAACCTTGAAGCCCTCCTAGAGAGAGAAGAGACAAGTGGAACCGAGCCAGGGAGAAGGAGGCACAGCACGACCTCAGAGAACAAGCCTGGAAGGGGGGTCAGGGGGCCAGGCCCTCCCTCCCCTGGACCGAGAGGCCACTTCCTGCGGAAAGCCTTTCCAACCCCCACCCTCATCAGGGCTTCCAGCAGGCTTGCCCCTGTCTGAGAACCAGACTCTGAGTCTTGTGCCGATGATTCAGTGAGACGATATGTGGAAAGGGCTTAAAAGTGCACCTGGCATGATGATGTCACCAATCATCATTGTTGTCCTTACACCTAAAACTGCACGTCTCTCTTGCATTTCCAATGACTTATCTGTCCCCACACAAGGCTGAGAATTTCCTGAAGTGAGGATGACATCTGCTTTGTCCACAGCTCTACCCTAAATACCACAGTGCTGGGCACAGAGTAGGTGGCCGGCTGAACTTCCTGTTGGGTGCCGGCCCGGAGCTGAGTTGGTAGAAGGGTCCTGAGGGAGGCCTCCATGCTGCTGGGCTTCTTCCTTCCCAAGCTCCTTCTCCGCTCCCCACCTGGGTTCCCCTCTCCCCACAACCTCACTGCTCACTTATCCCTGTTGTGCTTCTCATGGGCTAGTCAGGGAAGAGAAACCACTCCAGACCCCCTTTCCCGGACCAGTTTTCCTAGAGCCTTGAGCCCTGGTTTGGGCTCTCTGTGCTTGGCTTCCAGCACTCTCCTGGCATCTCTGTCCCTACAGGAGCCTCCACTCCAATGAAATACTTGGTGGGCACTGTCCTCCTCTCATGTGAATGAGGTTCGACGACTCCAGGGGACTTATTGCAGAACCAGGACCAGCGTGGGGGCAGACAGAGCGGCAAGGGCGGGCACCATTCCCACCCTAGAGGGAGAGATGTCCTCCCACCCTCAGGGAGGATCCCGTCTGCTCGGGGTGTCTACCCCGAGGGACTCGATGCTGCAGTGTGAAAAATGAAAACACGATAATAATGATCTAGGAGTAACTCAAGAGCTTCTGTTGCTTTTTTTTTTTTTTAGCATTTCTTCTCTCTGGGCAATTGCAACGCTAATATTGACAAGCATGATCTCTTTTTATCTTCACAGCAACTCTGTCTTCATCACTACTTTAAAGATAACCTCACCAAGGCTCAGAAAGGTTAAGGCCCCTGCCTGTGATTACACGGTAAGCGATGCACTCGGGCCTAGATTCCAGGGCCACCTGCCATGAGAGTCTGTTCTGTACCCTGGCAATGGCAAGTCTGCTTTTGAGGTGTTGGGGTTCTTTGGCCATTTATGAGTGTGTCTCCCATCATTTGCTTCCTTAATGTGGCCAACAATCTCACACAGTGGGATTATTGTCCCCATTTTGCAGTTGATGAAACTGAGATTCAGAGAGGACAAGTGATTATCCCAAGGTCAGCCTTCCAGGAAGTGGCAGCATCAGGACTAGTACCCCAGCCTGAGTTTAAATCACACATTTCTTCTCTCTGCCAAGATTCCCATCCACAGAAAGGAGAGCATAAAGCAAGCTTCCCTGCCAGAAAGGCTGTTGACACTTGGGCCATTTTGACTTCCTCTCATACCCTGAACACAGGAAGAGGAAGAGGAGGAAAAGGAGGGAGGAAGGGAGGGAGGGAGGGGAAGAATACTTCAAATTTTTTTATCTGTTTCCATGTTATATAATTCATAGACGTCCCTGTCTTATCACGGCCCTCTGGAAGCAGGCTGTTTTTTCCGCCCTTCAAAGTATAGCAGTCCTTCAAAGTACAGTATTTGGTTTCCTCATCAATGTACAATTGGGTTATTTCTTATCTTTATGCAATGGTTTCGACGCACTTTGTATCCTTTTCAGAGACTATTATTTGACATAACCCCACATTTTATGGTAGCTTACAATGAGTCGCTGCACTGTTACCAAGGAAGAGCTTATGAAGGAAGCCGTAAAGGCCCACAGGATTTTGCAACCTGCTTTTTACATTTAATATATTTTGAACATAACTCCAGGTTAATAGATGTAAATCTGCATTATTTTCCTTCTTTTGGGTAAATATTTAAATTTTTTTTCAATATATGTTAAATACAACACAAATACTGGGATACTAAGTAAGAAAAAATTGTACCTATACATACGCTTATTTAACCACTATCTGGATCAGGATATTGAACATTTCCAACATTCCAGAAGTTCCCCTCATCTCCTTCCTGTCAATGCCTCCCCATCCCCTTAAGCAACTGTTCTGACCTCTATTACCTTAGATTAGTTTTGCCTGTTTTGGAATTTCATCTAAATGGAATCACCCATTATGCACTCTTTTATGATCGGCTTCTTTCACTCAACATAATGTTTTTTGAGGTTTATCCATGTAGTTGCATGAATCGGGAGTTCATTCACTTTAACTGCTGTGTAAATTTTTATGTTATAAGTATAGCACAATTTGTTGGTCTGTTTTTCTGTTGATGTATATTTAGAAATGCAGATTAAAATCACATTTATTAAAAAAGCCAGAATGAAGCAGGCTGGCTACTAAGCGTTAGTGAAGATGGTTGAAGAGCAGATGGAACTCCCATAAACTGCCGGTGGCAGTGTTTGTTGGGACAATCACTGTTTAGCAGCATCAACTCAATTGTCCCCATATCCTTTGACCCAGCAATTTCATCTTGGGTGTATATACCCAGTAGAAGAGGTGCTTCTGTCTGCCAAAAGACACATTCCAGGATGTTCATGGCAGGTTCGTCGGTAGTTCCATCATTGTGTACTCGCTGTCAAGTCCCCCGTTGTGTGAATGGCCCAGTCTCCCTTTGACTGGTTGGTATCTGTTCCAAGCAAGGCTGAGGTAAGCGTCCTTATACACAAGCCTTATAGGAACTTACTATTATTCCCCTAGGATCAATTCCTAGAAGTGGATTGCTGAGTCAGGACACATGTACATCTTTAGGGTCTAAGACCCACATAGCTAAGTTGTCCCTAGAAGGGTTGCGTTGGTTCCCCTCCCATTGGTCACATGGGCCTGTGACTGCCATGCTTCCACAAACCCAGAGGTCATTCCCTGTTTAAACATGCCCCACCCCCTGCCCAGAACCCAGAGAGCCTTGACTTTCCTGGCTCCTGGCCATGAAAGGAAGGAAGGTTTGGGGTAAACAGGCTGGATAGCACAATGGACACAGTTCTCAGGGCCAGGCTGCTGGGGTCACAGAGCCAGGACCTGCCTCCTGCCTGCCGAGCTTGGGCTTATCAGAGCAGCCTCTGAAGCCAGAGTGTCCACTGGGGTGGGTGGCCTCCCAGAGGCTGAACACAGAAAGCGTGGCTTCAGCACATAACGGACCAGGTGCACTGGCCTAGGATGCAAGCCAGTCCAAGAAGGGAATGTCAGTGGGTAGTCCTTTCTCCTCCTCAGCCCTTCAGCTGGGCACTGGGCCTCTTACGTAGAGCCTCTGTCAGATTTCCCTTCCTCAAATGCCCAGAGGGTGTCCTGATGGTCATGCAGACAGGGTGTGTGCAGAGCATAGGGCAGGGAGAGGTGGGGGTCAAAGGGCCCAAGTGTCAACAGGCTTCCTCCTCTTTGTGATCAGGACAGGATCTAGCTGATGTGATGTGAAGACCCCCGAGAAGTTCCCAAGTAAGACAAGGACAGGGCTTCAAACATCTCCACTGTACCACTGCCTTTGTGTTCGAGATTGCACCACCTACCCATCCACCCAGGGAGCGACAGAGTCAGCACAAGGGAGGGAAGTTATGAGACCCCTTCCCCCTAGCAGGAAAGGAGAAGGAAGGTCACAGGAAGCCAGCTTCCCCAACTTCACAAGTCAGCTGCCAGTTGCAGCGGTCAGGCCAGCTGCCTCAGCCATTTCAACAGTCAAGCCCTTTCTCCACGCTGGGAGAAGACTCAGTACTCAATTTTCCCCAAAACCTTTCCTGCCAAGGGCCTGGCTTCTGCCAGCTGTAAGACATAACTGACAATATGTGACTCTCAGTGGCCAGGCTCAGGGTGGGGGCTGAGAGAAGGGAGGAAACAGGCTGAGCAGTCCTTACCCCGACCTTCCTCTTTTTCCCAGACTGGAACACCCAGCTCAGGCTCCCAAGCATCTTCCTTCCCTCAGTCTGCTCTGAGGTCTGGCAGTCAAGGGTAGCTCATACTTTGACCAGCTTTGGCCATCGTATGGCCACAGGCTCGTGGAGCCAGGGACACTCAGAGATCTTATATGGTTAGGATCTCAGAAGCAGAGACTGAAATGGCCATCCCTGTTAACAAGGTTGCCTGGGGGAGAGCTCTGGAGAGCCAGGCAGTGAGGGAAGCAGGATGGGGTGGAAAGAAACAAAGGAGGTGGCCTCTGGCTCCAGGCTGACCCCATGGAGCTCTGGAGATGACTTGTACCATGGCCTTGGCCAGGCACGTGACATCCTGGGTCCACATTGGCTGCAAGCTGAGATTGGGAAGGTGGGTGCCTAGGAGAAATAATCTGCCAGACCATTAGGCCAGGACAGTTATCCAAAGAAGTGGGAATGGTGAGCCTTAGCAGCCAGGTCTCCCAGCAGCTGGTAAAGGGATCTGAGTGGGATACCCATAGTGCTGCAAGTGAGAGTCCCCAGGCCGCCAGCTAGTCTGCGCCAGCTCACAGACTCACCCCATCCAATTCTCCTGCAGTCCTATCTGGGAAGTGCAAGAGCCCTGTCTCCAGATGAGCACATGGTGGTCCTGGGAACAGGTGATGAAAGCGCAGCAGAGCCAGGGCTGGACCCAGGCCAAGTGCCCTGACTTCTAGAACAAGGACCTCTGGCTGGGGGTCATGACCTCACCTCCCCCTGGAATTTCACTCTGGCTCTGGTATGTGTATAAGTGGATATTTTGGGAGAGAAAATAAACAAGTATCATGGAGTCTCAAAGGCTCGGTCCTCACCTGGTTATTTCCACAGATATGTCATTGACCAGGTGACAGGGATTCTGGGCTCAAGAAATCCCTGGAGAATTCAAGATAGGTTCCACACAGCCATTTATTCTGACCTCTTCTCTTGGCCTGTGTCTAGGAGGAGAATGTGCTTCCTTTTTTGTCTTCAGACGGGGCTGGACTAGCAAAACTCCAGTACCCAGACCAGGCCACCATTTAAACATACTACACTTCTCTACAAATTAGAAAAAAGTCACCCTCATGAGGAGAGACAAGCCTCAAAAAACACCCCCTCAGCCAGTGAACTTCAGAAGGGGTTTCTTCTGCAGGGCTGGCCTGCCCAGGCCCTCCGCGTGGCTTCCCCCAATCTCCCCACCCTTGGTTCTGCAGGGTCGCTCCCCATCTCAACCAGCTTGCACTAGGGGACAAGCCCATCATCCTCCCTGGGTCCTGAGAAACTCAGACCTGTTTCTAGGGTGAGAAAGGGAACAGAAAAAAGGCTGGAGTGTATGCTTAGGGCTTTGAAATCTTGAACTAGGACAGAGCTGAGGCAGCATCCCAATGAAGTTGCTGACAGTTCTGGGCCTCCAGCCAGCTGCACACAAGACCTGAGAGGGGGACTTGGGCTGTGCCAGGCTTGCGGGGCTACTGAAGTCAAGGCCAGGGAGCACACAGTGGCTCCTCAGCCACCATCTCCATGGAGATGCCCCAAAGGCAGCAGAGGCTGAAGGACATGAGGGTCTTGGGAGGCAGAGGACTTGAGCCTCCATTCAATGTAGTTACAGGCACTGAGCCCTGCCAGGAGCTGGTGGAACCTGGACGTGCATCTGAGGGAGTGAGCATCTTGTTTCCTCTCCCCAGCAACGAGCTGCCTGTGTGGACTGGGAGAGGTACCAGTAGAAGAGTCTTCCATCAAACTGGTTCCACGGACCTCAATCCCTCAATCCTGCTAGCTCCTTAGAATCACCTGGGCCTTAAAGCCATACAGCTTCTGGGTCCCACCAGGATTTTACCACTCTGGAGTAGGGTGACACCTCTTTTATTCAGTTATTTTTAGGCTCTGGGGTATTCTTCTGTGTAGCCAGCCAAAGGAGACAACTAAATTGATCATTAGCTCCAAGAAAGGTGCCTCTCTCCAGAAAGGGCTCAGATCACTTAGGTTTGGGAAATACCTTCTATTACAGCTCTTCTTGGTAATTGGCAAGACACATGGACATATGAAAGACCTGCCCAAGCAAAAACAACCTTCCTCTGGAAACTGTTGTTGTTCTTGGTGGCGATGGTGTGTGTGTGTGTGTGTGTGTGTGTGTTTGTGTGTGCGCGCGCGCGCACGCGCGCACAATGTTGTCCCTATTTTATAAATGAGACTTCAAGAGGTTAAAGAATTTGCCTGATGTTGTCACCATGGCCAGTGGCAGATTGCTGATGCAGACGCAGGACTCTCTCCACTTCACATGTCATACCCGCTCAACGCACCCTGAACACCTCCAGGAACAGGACTCTCCAGAACTCCTCCTGGGAGTCAGGTGGTTGCAGGAAGGGCCGTGGCAGACCACTTTACCCAGCTCCCACTCGCAGCTGGATTCCCATGTTTCCCTGTAGTCAGGCCCCAGTCCCACTGGGGGAAGGAGCTTTCGTGCTTCCCATCCAGTCATTCACAGAACGGAGAAGGCAGAACCTGTTCTCCCTGGGGGAGAACTCAGAGCCCCCTTCTGCCCAGATCCTCTCAGTCTGGTGCACACCCTCAATCCTCCTTGCTCTCTATCTCCCCTGAGGGCAGGAAGGGAGAGTAAAATTTGCAAATTTTGGCTCAGGGGAAAGTTGGTGGAGGTTGCATGAACATCTGGAAGTAGGGCTGCAGGCCCAGCAAGCTCCAAAACTCAGGCTGCCCTCCTGACTTCCACCAGTCCCCTGCTCCCTGCTCCTCAGTCTGGGCCAGTGGTCCCGCTTCCACGGGAATTTCAAAGAAATTTCCCTGTGCCCCAGGTCACTGTGTTTTTTCAGCAAAAAGGAGCTCCTAGACTGAGTGAAACTTGAGTCCTGGGGTGCAGCCTGGACGTAAAGTATGTCTGAGTTCTTAGAACCTGCACAAAGAGACATGTGGGAAAGTCTCTTACAGCATATTCATTTTTCTCGGCTCAATCTAATTAAGATGAAACCTTGGCTTCCTCAGAAGTCTGCCACATGCCATCGGGCAGTTCTTGAGAAAGATTTTGTAAAAACTCTCCAGCTTCCTGTGGCAAGACTCACCCATACTGTGTCCCATTCTCTCCAGACTCTTTTTCCAGCAACAAATCAATGTCTTCCCATAAGATGTGTGGATGGTCAGCTTCTTCTTCCCAGTGACAATTGTGAACTGAAGATATACCCTATCAGTGAACTACCCTCCACAGTGGGGACTCTACATCCACCTGCCAACTTTTCTTATTCCCTGAACAGCCCAGCCAAAAGAAAGTAAGACAAGCAGTCAGAATCAGAGAGGTAAGGAAGGGATCAGGGGGCCAGGAAAGCCGGGCCACAAATGCCATGAGAGTGAGCAAAGCACAGGGAGGTCAATAATTCATAGTCCAGAGAAGTAGGATGGGGGTACCTTAAAAGTCTGGTTGCGGATCCAAGTGACCAGGCAAGGATAATCTCAGAGGATGGGCCTTCCACGGTGGGCCCCGCTGGCCAGCACCCCAGAACCCAGGAAGGTTGCCACATCAGCAGAATAATCATGCACATGCCGGGTGCTTCTCTATGTACTTTATTAGCTTATTTAATTACAATTCTATAATATCTACTGTTATTATCCCCATTTTACTGATGAAGTAACTGAGGCACAGAGAGAGTAGATAGCTTGCCCAGAGCCATATAATTGGTTATGTCATAGAGTCAGGATTTGAACCAAGGCAGTCTGGCTCCAGAGCCTTTGCACTAGACCACCACACCACAGCTCACAGGGAAGAAGAGCCAATGATTGAGCATTCAGGTCACTATAGCTGCACAACCCTAAAACACAGTGGCTTAAAACATCATCAATCATATCTTTAGCTCATAAATCTACAGTCTGCACAGGGCATGGTCAGAAAGATAGGTTCTGCTCTACAAGATGGTAGCCAGGGCAGCTCATCTGAGGACAGGAGGACAAACTACAAGGTGACTCACTGACATGGTTAGCAAATGAGAACTAGCTGCTGGCTGGGAGCTCTGCCAGCACTGAGAGCCAGGCCTTGTTCCCCTCCACATGGGCCTCTCTACAGGCTGCTCAGGCTTCCCCACAGCATGGTGGCTGGGTTCCAAGAATGAGAATCCCAAGAGACAGGAAGTGGAAGCTGACAGTTTCTTAGAGACTAAGCCCAGAAACTGGCACGGAGTCACTTTTGCTCTGCTCTATTGATTGAAGCTGTCATATATCCCAAGTTCAGGGGGAGGGGATATAAATCTCACCTCCAAACACGGAGTGTCAGGATTTGGAGACTGTGTTTTAAAACTGTTACTTTGGGCCTGAGATACAGAGGAAGGACAGAATCTCGGGAGTGAGAGAGAAGCAGTTGACTGCAAGCTCTTGCTCAAGTCAGAGCGGAGGGAAAGCAAATGGACCATGCCACACTGACCCAGAAGGTCTCCAGTGTGTGCCAGATCTTGGCCCTCATGGGCATTATCTCAATTTACCTTTGCAACCATCCTTGGGCATAGGTTTTCTCACCACTCTTTGTAGATGAGCACTCTGAGGCTCAGAGAGGGCGTAAGTCTCATCCAAGGGCACACAGCTGGTAAGTGGCAGAGATTTTTTGATTTCAGAGCTGAACCCTAACTCCTGGTGAGCTGCTCCCAGATGCAGAGCAGGGCTGGCCCCAGGGATATGACGAAGTCGGCCGGGAAGAGGCAGGAGGGCAAGGAGCCAGACTATCACCCCCTGCCTGCTCACATCCTTCAGAAGCCCTCCCAGATTAGCAAGGGCTTCAAAAAACCCTGTCCCAAGGCATCCTTTCCTTCGGGCACCCATTCTCACGCTGGGGCATGTACACATCTTCCTTGCCCTGCTTCCCAAACCGTCTTTCTCAACCTTGAGAAGTTCCCGAAATCCTCTGTACTTCCTTGAAACATTCCCTGAGGCATTCTCCCAATTCCCCCTGTCTCAGCCATACGCTGTGAACAATTACCAGCATAAGGCCTTCGATGTTTTTAATAAGATTTTTATTGTAGAATAGTTTTAGATGTATAGAAAAATTGTGAAGATGGTACCGAGAGTGAGCATATTCTCCACATCCAATTTCCACTATTATCACAACTCACATTCGGATGGTGCATTTGTCACAATGAATACACCAATATCGATACGTTATCATTAGCCTTGGAATATTTTGAACATCAGTATTAAAGTGTAAGTCCACACTTTCTTCATATTTTCTTAGTTTTTTTACTTAATGCCCTTTTACTCTTCTGGGATACCACATTACTTTGAGCCATCATATCTCCTTAGGCTCCTCTTGGCTGTGACAATTTCTCAGACTTTCCTTGTTTCTGATCTCCTTTACAGTTTTGAGGAATGCAGGTCAGATATTTTGTAGAATGGCCCTCAGTTGGGACTTGTCTGATGTTTTTCTCATGGTTGACTGAAGTTAGGGTTTGGGAGGAAGACTACAGAGGAAAAGTACCATTTTCATCACATGATATCAGGAGTACATGCTACTGACATGACTTACCAATGTCGATGTTGACCTTGACCTGGCTAAGGTAGTGTTTGTCAGGTTTCTTCACTATCGAGTTACTCTTTTATCTCCTTTTCTTCACCGTTTGGAAGGAAGTCACTATGTACAGCCCACATTCAAGAATGGGGAGCAAAGCTCTTTCCTGAGGATGAAGCTTACAAAAACCATTTGGATTCTTCTGCCCAGTTTCGTCTCTTTTTTCTCATTTATTTAATTTTATTTGCCCTGCTACTAGAATCAGCCATTTCTCCAAAGAGCCCTCATTCATTGTTTTCAGAGAATGGTATTAGAAACCAAGATCTGGCCACTAAGGGTGCTTGTTGCTACCGGTATCATTGCCTCTAGGCTCTCTGGGCTTATACAGCAAGGAATATATGTGTGTAAACTAACCTATGTGTCTATAAAACAACCTAGACATATGCAAACCTGGAAACATTTCTATCTGTAACTATCTGTGTATTGAGGTTAATCTGAATTCATACGAAGGCCTACAAATCTTATTTGTTATCACAAGGATCTTTCTAGTCTTCTACCGTTGCTTGTCTGTCACCTCTCACTTTCCACTCCCACAGTGGGAACCTCGCTCCCACCATCCACCATCCGTTGGCTTAATTGTTTAATTCCAATATCCGTGGACAGTGGTTTTGAATTGTTACTCCCTACTCCATGGGAAACAGCTTCATCAGCCAGAGTACAGTGCTTCTATAGTTTCTTTTGCCATTAGTCTTACAGACTGTACTCATTTCCAAAGTTACTTAAATCAAAACCTTTTCCCCCCACCCACTTCAGTGGGGTTGTTTCACATATTACAGACAGGTTTGTCAAAGTCTGCGCTCCATCCTGGAATCCCCCACCCTCCTAAATGATTTTTTTAAATTTGCATACTTTTAAGTTCACTCTGTGCTGTAAAGTTCTATGAATCTTGACAAATGCATAGTTTCATGTATCCACCACTGAAATATTACACAGGACAATTTTACCTTCCTAAAAAACTTTTGTGCTTCACCTATTCAACCTTGCCCACACCCTCAAGAAGACTTCAATGTTAACGTATATTTAAATATTTTTCACAGTTCTTTTCATGCACATTAACTCATTTAATCTGTAGAGCAATGCTGTGGGGTGGGTAGAGCAGAAGCTGCAGTCGTACTTTATGGAGGAGGAGACCGAGGTTCAGAAGCATTGACAGCTTGCCTGTGGCCACATGACTAGCGTATGCAGACTAGAGATGACCCTGCTGCTTTATTCCTACTCTACTTAGGCCAGGGGTGGTCCTCAGACCCAAAGGTAGAGGCAGGGTGGCTGGGTTTCAGGCAGGCAGAAGACTGGGCCATAAGTGAAAACAAGCTGCGGGCTTGGTCCTGAGTTCTGGTCCTGGTTCAGCCATTTATTCACTGATGGCCTTGATCGAATCACTTTCCTTGGCTGGGCCTCAGTTTTCTCTTGTGTAAAGTGAGGGAAGAGGTGACCCCTAAGTCCCATGCAGGTCTAGGAGGCTATGTCTGACATTGAGCATGAGGTTAACCACAGTCAGCAGGGAGGTTTTAAGGGTGGCCCAGGGAGATGACTGAGAAGTAAGGCTCAAGTCAACTGCAGAGAAGGAGAACAGTGGTGGGCCACGCTGGGGTCAGGGTGGGTGTTCCCCAGGATGGCAGCTTCCAAGGCCACTCTGCTCCCCCTTGCAGCAAAGTCTCTAGCGGCAAAACCACAAAGGCCTTTGTATCCCATCCCATAAAAAGTCAGAGACAGGGAGAACAGAGGCAGAGAGAAGATAAGGAGAGTCAGACACGGAGGAAGACAGAAGAAAAAAGATCATAGATAGATATTGGGGAGACAGACCCAGAGACCCACAAGCAGAGAAACAGAGGACAAGAGAGCAGAAGACGACTCAAAAAGGGGTGGCAGCGGGGTTCACGAGGCCTCCGAGGGGCTGGTGGCTGAATCGCCACTCTGTTCTCCTGCTGCACTGAGGGGCTTTCTTTGGGGCCGTGGGAAAGTGGTGGGCGAGTAAGCCTGACAGCCGTGTGGACGGTAATTAGCCGGATTAGGGCGGGAGCCGAGGGCTGGGTGGACGTGGCCAAGAAACAAAAGGCCCCTCTTTGCCTGCGCAAACGAGGGGTCCTGAGGTCACTGGGCAGGGTCCCCCAGGAGCAAGCGAGGGGACTTGCATCAAGAGAATGGGGCCTCTGTGCACCTGGCAGGGCCATCTTTGGGGTCCAGACTTGGGGGCGCGGGAGGAGAGCATGGAGGAAGAGGAAAGAGGTCAGAGGCGGGAAAGGGAGGCCAGGGACGGAGATACACCACAGAGGGCAGGGATCTGAATGGTCTGATCAGTAATTGTCTTGGTGACATGGGTAACGCTTACTGCTGCCACGGTGTACCAGCTCCATGGTGAGGCACGCATCATCTCGTTTAATCCTCATAACGACCTTCTGAGGCGGATCCTGTAATGCCTCGATTTTCCAGATAAGAGGTGGATGCAGAGATTGTGACTTGCGCGAGGTCCACAGTAGGAAGTGGTGCCTCGCACATTCGCCGGCCCAGCGTAGGCGCACAACAATTATGTGTTAAATGAATGAATGACAAGGTTGCTCTGACCTCCTTGTGGTCACCCATATCCTGGGACTTTGGAGAATGGGGGCTCCCAGCCTGACACGATGTGAGGAAGTCAACTCCTTTCAAGAAAGCTGTTCTGGACGTGGTTCCATAGTGCAGCGCTTAGCACGTCTGCTTTAAACACAAAAGGTCCTGGGTTCATGCCCCAGTGGGGCCACGGTTCATGGTCTATGGCCATGCCACCCTGAACCAGCACCACATCTGATCTTGGATGCTAAGCAGGGTCAGCCTGGTTAATATTTGGATGGAAGACCACCTAGGAAGGCCAGGTTCTGTATGCATAAATAATAATAATAATAATGATGATAATAATAATAATTAATAGAGCTGTTCTGGGAGATCCATGAAGGGATGCATCAGTACTGATACTTCCTCCCACCCTGGCAGTGCAGGGGACTCTGGTCACTCGGGTCCAAGGTTCAGAGGGTGAGAAATGTGATCATTTGGTTTCCTTTCCAGGAGTCCCAGAGTAACTTTACCTTCCTCAGCGCTCTTTGCTGGTAGCCCCTGGACCCCTCCAGTGCACAGGGCCATATGAAGGGCTGATGATGACCTGTGGGGGCAGGAAGGGAAGGACCTGGGAACTTCCCTGCCATCCAGCTCTCACCAGCCATCCCAGAGGGTCAAAACGCTCCAATTTAAAATAGAGAGCATTCTCTGGGCTGCTGGTGTCATGTCGCAGCTGACCAAAACTCTCCTCTCAGGAGATGTAGCCAGTCAGAAGGCATACTCTCCTGCCCGCAGCAACAAGCAGGTGATGAGGATGAAATAGCTAGACGGGTGAGCCTGGGTGGGACTGTGGCCAAGTCTGTTATAAAGGCGGCAGTGGCTGCTCACTCTGCCATTCGTGCCTTATGGGCCAAACTGGACAACTGACGCTTTTCAAGAGAAATAAGAAATTCAGCCTTTTAGGTGGGATTGCCACATTTTAAAGCATGCTGTGGGCCACACTAATGCAGGTAGGACCCAGATTCAGCCCTCAGGTTGGCAGTTTACAACCTCCTTCCTAGGAAAAAGGAACATCCCATACCTTTCCCTGGCCCCTCTCCCTCCAGCTTCTCCAGGGTCAGTGAGTGGGGAAGGGGTCAGTGATGGATACTGGAGGATGCCAGTCCCTGCCCAGATCCCTGTCCCCTGCACTAGGCTGGCCCCATGATAGAGAGGGCTCAGGCACATTGCCAGGAGAACGAGGTTGTCACAACCAGCTCGGCTAGGGGAAGCCCCATCAACTATTAAATGAGAGTTTTCTCCTGGGACAGCAACATGGGAATATGAAAGCTGCCGGCATAGGAGGAGGAAATGTCTGCTTCCGCCCAGCTGTTCCTCACACCCACCTCCATTCACCCTCACAAACTTTTCCTCCATTGTAGGATTACTGTTATCCCACTTCTCAGATGAAGAAACTGCGGCACAGAAGGCAGAAGTATTTGTCTGACGGGAATAGACGTGAGCATCTGGGGACATACCTTAAAGGGGCTCCATGTTTGAGGTTTGTTTGAAATGCGTTTTCTTAAAAATTGATGGAAATTTTGTTTCTTACTTCATAACAAATACGTGGCTTTTTTTGATATAAAAATACTGGTAGTTTTAGTCCCATAATCTGGTAAACCTGACCTTGGGAAGATGAGCCACGTCTATCCTGGACCATCTCAAAACCCTGGCCCTTCATCGTGAAGTATAGCAGTCCACATCCGCAAGAAAGAGAAGCCCAGGCTAGGGAACCAGCCCTCCCCACAATCTGCTCATGACAAAGCAGACCTGAACCCAGGGCCCCAACTTTCTCAGGGGGCATTATAGGCATAAAAGAGGTTTGGTTGCTTTTCCTATCTCTCTTCAGTTCCCCATTTCTATTTCATGGAAAACTAGAGAGAAGGGACCTCTCTCATTTTCAGGGTGCAGGCACAACCCTGGCTCGGAGCCAAGTACCTGAGGGACACTTGTTCTGTCTGCTACATGTTCCGACACCTGTAAAGCCAGGACGCAGTCTCCTTTTTTGCTCATTCCTTGGTTACCTCTTAGTTCTTTCTTTGATGGACCAAAGCATCTGCTGCAGCAACTGCTGCCTCTAGATCCTGAGAAGAGTAAGTCTGTATGGCAAAGCACTCCCAGTCCCCAGCATGGGCTGAAGCACAAGGAGGGCCTTATGCCCTGGGCAATGACTAAGAGGTAACGGTTGGAGCCGAGAGTCAGGCAACTCTCTCTCCTGGCCCCCAAAAGAGCATAGATCAATGAGCTGGAAGCCACAGGGGTGGGTGGCCAGAGGAAGGGAGGGCTTAGCTCTGGAACAGCTGCCCTTGGGGATCATGGGTCAGGTCCACAAGGTGAAAGACAGCTTAAACCCAGTGAAGGGGCTCCAGAAATAGAGATGCAGGAAGAATTTTCTCCTTTTGCAGAAATACCCAACCATTGGACTTCACCAGCTTAGGAGAGTGCCCGCTTTTCTCTTCTAACAGCAGATGGTGACTTCAGAGACAACCAGGCCAGAATACCTAGGCTTGGCGAATACTTGCTTTCTGCCCCCGACCCCCACCCCATTAGAGTAGGGGACATGCTGAGGGAGAAGGATTACTCAAAAGAAACTCAAGTTCCGGTGAGAAAGCTGTAGGAGAAATGTGGGAAATGTCTGGAGATGTTACAATTCTCGATCGAATTTCCGAGCTGTGCATTCCCAGTCAGGCCCAGAACATTTAAGTCACAGGGCCCCTCTCTGTGCCTCTTTGATCGCTTTACACGTAGCCAACGCAGGAGCTCAAGTTTTCTCACAGGAAGTACAAGGCAGCAGCTCAGCCCGTTCCACCAGTGGAAAAGCAGGAATTTCATTCCAAGGCTTACGGCTAATTACATTGACCACTTATTCGAGCCTCTGTTCTAAGGAAAACCAAATTCCCACAAGTATCTCCTCTCCCCAGCTCTTCACCCCACCCCGATTCATATTCTGGGTCACAAACATGGACATAGAGCTCTCACAGTCTAAAACACTTGAGATGATCAACTACTGGGTGAATGCCAAGGCAGGTCTGGGTCTCAGGAGCAGGTACAGAGAGAAACCTGTCTACCCATCAGTGAACTTAACATCCCAGTTCTAGACATGCACCATGGGAAGATAGGTTTGTGCATTCAAAGTGCAGTAAGCAGTGAGCTCAGGACCTGATCCAGGTGGCCTGCATGTTCTGCTGATAGGATAAGGAGGGACACAAGAACACATAACCTCCACGGCACGATTCATAGCATCCTTCACGATGGATACTGGAGTGAGGAGTGGTCCATGTCCTCAGAGCACAAGCCTTGAGGCCTATGGCAGCACGGAGAGAGCTTTCTACACAGCTCGAGCCTGGCCTCCTCAACGTACTTATTAGGGACTTGGATGAAGATGTGGGAGTAAAATTCTCAAATTTGCAGCCCATCAAGGCTGAGGAGAGTAGGAAATACACTGAATTATAAAATCCAAAATGTTTGGTCTTACAGGGTGGACTGGCCATATTTAAGAGGTTGAGTCTTAAGAGAGTTCAAAGTCAGGATTTGGATCTGCTTATTGGGCCTAAGACATCAGCTGTCTCAGTACATGTAAAAATCTGAAGGACTTGGAGTGTTCAGCTTGGTGCCACCTTAGCTGTGTGTATGATGGTGCATCTGAACAAAACTGCTAGAATCTTCAAGTACATTAAGAAAAGTCTTGTTTTAGAAGATTTCTTTGTCCTGTAAATCCTTTTGAAGGATTTTCTTGTCTGTCTACTGACAACTCACATCAATAACCTTTGGGGTTTGTTAAAAACTCAAATTTCTGGGCCTACCTCAGATTATTGAATCAAACTCTATAAGATTGGGGACCCAAAATATGCATTTTCTACCACTCCCAGGTGATTTTTGAGTTTATTTTCAGCTTTACCTCCCTCTTTAGCCCATGATGGGCCCCCCTTGTTCAGAGGGCCCTTTTAGCAAAGTAAGAAGACCACTCTCTGCCCAGCAAGACTTCTCTCTACACTAGAAATTCCCCTAGGGGAACTTTGCTCTTTTATATTAGAACCCTGCCCCTACTAAAGGCATAGGATATCAGTGAAGATTTTAAAAGATTAAAACAGCTGGCTTAGTGCAAAATTGTAATGGGGGCTCTGGGTGGGGACACAAGCTGAACCAGACAAAGAACAAGGCTTACTAATGCTGCTGCAGGCCATGATCCAGCTCAGCCTGAAGCCGTGGAGAGACTGAGAAATGAGCCACTTGTTCTTCCCTGGCGTGGGAAGCACTTAAGCTTTGGAGAAGCAGCCTGACCTGAGTGTAAATCCCGCTCAGACCCTTAGCAGCTGTGTGACCCTGAACATTGACTTCTACTTCTCTGAGGCTCAGATTTCCCCTCTAAGATAATGACACATTTCTCACCCAGCTGTTCCAAGGAGTAGATGAATAACGAATGTTATTATACATATGTAAAGCTCTCCTGAGGCTTTGGCACACAGTGGCATTCAATTTCACTTGTGGAATGCGTGATTAGGTAAATAAATAGTGAATGCATGGATGGATGGATGGATGGATGGATGGATGGATGGATGGATGGATGATGAATAGGTAGGTGGGTGGATGGGTAGATGGATTGGCAGAAAGGTGGATGGCCTCTGAATTTTTCTTTCTTGCAGACAATCAGCCTCTGTTTCTGAACTGATTATCCATAGTTTCCCCACCCAGTGTAATTCCCTGACATCTCACAGATATCTTGATTTGGGATCCAAGTCATGCCTGCTAGGAAAAGCACCCCTACTTTCCCTGTCCCCTTCCCAGGCCCTGTCCAACTACCAAGGCATTCCTGTCTGGTGCTAGGTCTTAAATTGCACACAGGGGCAAATCTCAAGGCACAATCTTTCTCAGGTTTCCTGGTATAGGACAGTAACAGGCTACTGAATCTAGCTCAGTTCATCTTTCTGGCCAGTCTCCAGGAACAGCCCATCTTCATGCTGGCTGGGACCTGAAAAGGAAAATTGGCTGTATGAGGGACAAATCCTGCCCTCTGGAACTTGAACTTAAGGAGAAAAAGTAGGAGACAATTAGAAGGTGGTAACTGCTGCTCATGAGAACAAGCTCCCAGCCAGCAGAATCAGGAAAGACTTCATGAAGTGGGTAATATTTGGATCATAAAGGATGGATACACTTGGACATGCAGAGTTCAGGGAAGACAGTTCCAAGAATAGAGAACAGCCTACGCAAAGGCCAGAGAGGGCAGAGTAGGGGATGGTTCTCTCTGGCAAGAGCATAGGTGAGGGGGAGGTGGATAAGAACCGTGCATGAGAACTGCGGCTATAAGATTGGATTGGGGAAGGCATGTGCAAGGGAATGAGTGCCAGGCTGAGACGTGCACTTGATGCCCCTCTTATGAGTCCAGGCAGAGGCAGCAGCTGTGATCTGGGTGTGGTCTCTCTCTCTCCCTCTCCCCTCAGGGCTCCAACCACAGCCTCTTTCTGTACCCAACTAGTGCTCTCTCGGCAAGTATCTGTGAGCTCTGACCTGGGTGCCTTCAGTGATTCATGGCAGCCTGGTGGGCCACCCCTTCTGGGGCCATTCACATTTACAAATCTGCACTGATTCTGCCCATCCCTTCTCCTAAAGAGATGAATGGAGAAAGTTTAGGCCTTGTGCAGGCTACAGGAGGTTCTGTTGATGCCCATGTGAGGGTGAGGGGCTCCTCAGCCCTGGGCACATGCAGCTGCTCCTTTGGTGGTAGGTGGCCCCAACTCCTCCCACCGCCTGCAGGCTGCAAGTGGCAGGTCTTGCCCCTGCACTTTCCCCAGCTAATCCAAGCCACACAGAGAGCAATCAGCCTTCCAGCGGGTTTTGTTTCTCTGGAATGTTGGCATCGAACTTGAGATCGGAAATGAACTCATTATGTGATTATTTTTATTTATGAAAATATAACTGCTTTGGGAGAAGTCTTTCTTGAACAGTCTTCTGAGTGACGAGTAATTCCCCTTCATTTACACATGCATGTGCACGCATGCGCACGCACACACAGGCAGGCAGCCACACGTTCTAGCACAGACATCCCTTCAGGTACACACAATCACATGGAGACACATGTTCTGGGTCTAAGAAGCTCCTTTGAGGGCAAGAATCTTGTCTCTTTATTCACTGCAGAATCCCCAGTGGCACAAAATCAGCAATCAGTAAATATTTGCAGAATGAATAGCTTAGTCATAGATGCGTACACACACACACACACACACACACACACATTACTCAGAGACACACACATCCATGCATGCACATAAGCCCAACCACTCTTTCTTCTTGGAGAACGGCGGAGTCAGAGAACCCCTAATTCCACAGCATGACAGCTTCATACCATGAACCACACCTAGTATTAGTTGAGAATGTACCTTCCAGAACCTTCCAGTGGAGCTGTTCATCACCAGTTCCCAAGAGGCACATGCAGCACTCTCCTTAACCTGCTAAGGCCTCGTTAAATGCTCAAAGTCATCCCACCAGCCTCGCCAACCTGAGACCTAATATGATGGTCTGGCCAAGAAAGCCTGAGGTAATCATGCTGGGCAAACCGTTTTCCAAGAATGTTCTCTGGAGGCTGCCCTCACTCACCCACAGCTGGCTCAGCAGCAGGTCCCAGCATAGGGTCTTGGGCAATGCCTCCCCCAGGCTCTGTGTCTCTCTTCTCTAGCCAATGAGCATGACTCAGGCTTTCCAAGGCCTGTGACTGCATCCCTGGCAGGGGACTGGGTCAGAGGGAGAGCCAGTGGGTAGGCAGGGGTAGAGAGCCTGAGAAAGGTTGCCTTGAGTCTGATCTCAGGGTGGAACACTCAGCAGGATCAGGACCCTGTCCCCTAACTGTCCCTAAATATCTCCCTCATAGAGAACGGGCAGCTCACTGAGGTTGAAAGAGCTCTGGGCTGGAGTGAGGCTCACCTGAGTTGACAACCTTGCCGACCACATACCAGCCATGTGACTTTGATCAGCTCAATTAATCCTGGAGCTTAATTTTTGCCAGGATCTTGAGAAATCGCATTTTTCCTGCCTCACTGCCCTCGGACCCACCCTCTTCTGACCTCCCTTCCTACTCCCAAAGGACAGCCCACAACTCCCTCTGCAGCATCAGTCTTCTTCAAGTGACTCTAAACAAGAGAAGCCCTCTGAGGTGGGTCGTCCAGTTCCTCATATCAAGCAGTGTATTAGAGCTGCCTAACCTTCCCAGAAGCCATACCCAAGAGGTAAGAGGGCAGTCAGAGAAGGGTACACCTTGTTTCACTAACACTGTCATGTCTCAAGGCCTAACCAGTGAGAAGAAAGGATTGTAACCTCCTAATACTCCAGGTCACTGAGCAATTCCACTCCTAGTTATACACCCAAGAGAAGCCAATGCATGTGCACACAAATACTTTTTCCCTATATCTGAAACTGGAACAACCCAAATATCCATCAATAGGAGAATGGTTAAAGAAATTGTGGTGTACTTATTAATGCAACACTGACACAGTGATAAAACACAATAACAAAAGAGCTTCTGCTACACACAGTAGCATGGATGATGTTGAGTAAAGTAAGCCAGACACAAAGAGATTATATGATAACCGTGTGTGGAAGGTCAAGAACGGGCTAAATGAATCTATGGTAACAGTAGTTAGACTACTGGTCACCTCTAGGGGTAGTATTTACTGGAGAGGGGCACAGAGACCTTCCTTGGGGCTGAAATGCTCTGTATATTGATCTGCTGGTTCTTGGCATAGATACATAGGTGGCCCTGTGTAAGTTCCGTTAACTATGTTGTATGTAAGTTATACTAGGAGAGCGATCCAAGTCACAAAGGGTTTAACCAGGGTGGGACAGTGGAATTCTGAAGGGAACTCCCAGGGTTGGGGAGTGGAGGGACAGGGAAGAGGGAAAAAGTGAAGCAGTGCGGTAATGGAAAAGAGAAGGCCCGGGGCATTCTCCCCCAAGAGGCTGTGGGACTTGACCAAGAATGGGTTTCTGTGAAGGAAAGGGTAGGAACACAACCCTACGTGTGCCAGCCCAGGTCAGGTTTCCTTTCTGTGGGTCTCCTGCACTGAGCTGCTGCCTTAGAGTTGGAATCAAGGTGGAGGCTGATCATCTGTCTCCACAATTTGCCACAGCTTTAAGGCAAAAAAGGGACTGAGGCCCTAGGCCTCTCTTTTAGCCCCAGTGAGTAGATAAACTCAATCTGCCTGAAACAAACTTAAAGAAAAGGTGTAAAGGAAAGAGCAAACTCATTCTGCCTTGCTTTATCTTAAATTAAAATCTCTCATAAGAAAGAGCATTCCAGAAACCTGTATGCTGGTCCACCACCCGGAATATACGTCTAGGGGTGTGCCTGCCTCTGCGTATTGTGTTTCCTTATAATGGGGTCCTCTGATTTTATCTTCACACACTCCAAACGCTCCTCATTCCCATTCACCGCCCCCCCCGCCCCCCCCCCGTTCAGCACCCCCTCTCCCTCCGCATTTCCAACAAATCTCCACAAGAGCTGTGGAAGGGCATGGCATCCCCATCCCTGGAGCCCCAGCACCAGGTGAATACAGTGAAGAGAGGCTGCCAAGGCTTGGGCAGCTCTGGACACATCTGCCTTTCTGGAATAAAGATCAGCAGGAGCCAATGGCCCCAGCACTGGGGCTCCCTCCCCCCAGGCCTGGCCCCTTCTCCTTCTCTGGGCTGTTTCTGCTCGTCAGGCTAATCTCCTCCCATTACCCACGCAGATGTCCTCATTCCTCTTCCCTCAATCCCCCACCAATGCCAGACACGTATTTCGCATTTACTATGGAGCCCGGCGGGCACTGTGCAAAGCGAGTCAGGTACCTGCGAGGTAGGTATTGCTGCCATGCTCACTCCACAGGTGAGGAACCCTCAACTGAGAAATTGAGTGCTAGCTCTGAAGTCACACGGCTGATTATCGTTGAAGCCAGGATTTGAATTCTGGCAGTTGGACTAATAACCCCTGACTTTGAACTCCTTCCCAGAGTCCAGTCCAGCTTGTTCCTTCACAGGTCAAGGACATAGGCCTAGGAATCAGGCTATCAGGTTCATGTCCCAGGTCCTCCTCTTCCTGGATAGACTCTAGAGTGAGTTACCTAGCCCCTCTGTGCCTCATTCCCTTACCCCTATCAGATTGGGTGGGGCACTCAGAGCGCTCATGTTCAGTCACTTCTCTGAATGCTTTCTTTGGCTCAGGCCCTATACTTGGTCCAATCTGTCCAGACTGAGAGCAGGTCAGTGGTACAATGCAAGGCCACGATTTAGGGCCTGTTCCTAGAAGGGCCATGGGACCCAGGGCTAAGTAAGCCCTCTGGATGTCACAGACCCCTGCTCAACACAGTGGCCAGCATGTACAAAGCCTTGTGTGGGGGGCCTTGGCTCACTCCTAGCTCCCATCCGTGACCCCAGCATCCCCACCATCTTCATCTAATTGAACCCTGGAGGGTACTCTAGTACTTTTCCCTATGTTTTGTTTCCCCAGCTAGACGGTGAACACTCCAAGAGCAAGGACTCTATTTTTCTCATCCTCCATCTCCCTGACAGCTCAGACACAGGCTGGTACAGACACCAGGTCCTCAAAACACCCCTGAAATGGGTAGAAATATGTTGGGGTTTTAGATACTACAAGTAGGAGTTGCTGGTTAAATATTTAGTGTTCCCAGAAGTGGGAAAAGGAACGGGGTAGGGTGAGTGGATGTGGACTTGGATGCAAATGAATGCAGATCACTGTGCAGTATTATGCAGATGTGTATCCAGGGTTGTGGGAAGGAGTCCCATGGCTTCAGAATGCTGGTTCTGGCGGGCTCTGCCCTCTGAGGGGCTCTTTGTCTGCTGAAGGATCTTTTGCTGCAGCGCTGGGAGTGTGGGACCCTGCATGGCTCTCCAGTCCTGGTGGAAACCACGTAGGGAGGTGCACGCAGCCACCAGAGGAGCCTGGCCAATGGGAGGCCTGCCCTGGGGAAGGTTTGGGAGTGTAGCCAGAGCTGGGGACACCTGGGTCCTGGGGACACAGGTCTGAGGGAGCATGACGTACGGAACCAGGAAGGAAAGACCACATTTGGGGTCATTTCCAGGTTTTCAGACTGTGTCCCAGCTCTCTGTTTGATCAAACTGGAGAGCCCCTGGCTGCTTGCCATTTGCCACTACCACCCCCAGCCCTATGCTGTGCTGCCCACCGACCCTCAGCCTGAACCCCAAGTGGCTGGATATGCTGTAGTGACTGGGGGATCTAGGGGCTTCCCAACACTGATGGGCACCCTTTGGGGGCAAGCACTGTGATTGTAACTGTCGCAGTCAAGGAAACAGACTCAGATTTTGAGTAGCTCCAAGCCACTCAATGGGTCAGGGCAGAACCAGATCAATACCCAGATCTCCAGAGTTGGGGAGGGGGATATGATTGCAGTCTAAATGAGTGGGGTCCCACACGGGAGCCCAACCCCGGAGGTCACTTCTCCTTCGAGAAAATCATGGTAAGGAGGGAGTGAGAATAGGGCCAGAGAGGCAGCATGAACAGAAACAGGCTGGGCCAGCAGGGCCAAGAGCCCCAGGGCCTGGGAATCTTCAAGGGGTTTGCAAGGCAGCCCAAAGCTGGGGTTCCCACCGCGGCAGGTGGGCATCCAGCAGGCCAAGCCAAGCAGGGCTGGCACCAGCTCTAGCGGGGTTGGTGGTGCCAGCTCCCACCCGCCAGCCGGCCTGCCAGCTGGGGAAGCTTAATTAGAATTCCTCAGCCCTCCAACCCATTTCCTTCCTGGTGAACAGGACAGCTAATGGCCCCTGTCGCCTGCTGCCAGGGTGAGGTGGTCTGGGCTGGCAGCTTCAGGCTGGGCTGGGGGTGGGGTGACCTAACAAGCTCAGGAAGCCCGCTTCTCCCATGCCTGGAATAGGAAACAGCCCCCCATGTGACCCGAAATTTCCCTAAGTCAGAGACCATCTGCCTGCTCGCCTGCCTGTCTGTCTGTCTATCCATCCCCCCCAGGGCCCAGGAGGTGCTAGTGAGTGTGGACAGACAGACACAGGCTGCGGGAAGCTTCAGTGATTAACGGGTGATGAAAACCAGACTCTGTCAGAACGGGGGTGGGAACAGAGAGGCAGAGAGAGGCTGTCTGTTTTATGCTTGGCTCAGCTTTGTGCCCACAGCCTGGGGGAGGAGGCTAAAGAAAGCTGAGGGCAGTGCCTGGCCCCAGCTTCGACGTCCCGGCCCGGGGAGCAGGCACCAATTCTCCAATGCCCACCTGGCACTTCTTTTACCCTCTGCCCCAGAAGACAGTCCTGCAAGGAACCAGCTTTGCTCCCAACCCCAGGAGCTTGCAGGGGCCCTGATATACCCCCTTCCAGAACACCCCAGGATCTCTACCTCCTCGGCAAAGAAGAGCAAACACAGTCACCCCACTCCTCCATTCCTTCATCTTCCTCTTGGCTGTGGGGCTGCCCCAGGGTCCAGAGCAGAAGCTCCCCTCACCTCTCAACGCTCAAACGCATGACAACGCCATGCTCTTGTGCTCAGGACCTGCTCACTCAGCCCTCGCCATGGAAACTTTGAAAAGTTTAAATTTAGCAGATTTCCTCCAGACATTCCTTGACAGGGAAAACTATATCTAAGAGGATTTAGCTCAAACCTCCGAACATGCAGTCTAGAGAAACCAAGTAGGAGGGAGACTGTACAGCCATTTCTCATAGTCCCCACCAGACAGACACCTGGAGGGACCTCGAAACACCCTCCCCTCTGCCCAAAACGTTCCCCCACTCAGGCCTGCCTGCCCCAAGCCTGGGATTCCACCATTCAACCCCCAAGGTGCGGTGCTGTTCCCCTCACAAATACTGGGAGAGTCTTTCAGAGGTTTCCCAGAGTGTCCTCCCCCCCAGGGCCCTGGGATGTGGCCAGACAGGCCTGAAAGAAGGAAACAGGATACAGATAGAGGAAGAGGCTTGGGGAAGGTGGAGCACAAAGGCAAACTTTGCTGACTGCAGTCTTTTGTTGCTGACTGACCAGGCCTGCCTGTCATCAGAACAAAAATTATTTTCTGGTTGTCGAAAACATATTTTCATGGTAGCTATTGTATTGTGGTAAGGTAGACAGATAAGGAAAGCAATATTTATTCCTTCCTTCTTGCCCACCAGGCACCTCGTGTGTATTTGTGGCTCACTGCATCTCAGAAACTATCTGAAGAAACCGAGGCTCTGAGATTGCCTGACCCCCACCCTTTATTCAGGGGGTAAGTCGCAGGGCTGAGATCCCAGGTGTGTCAGACACAGAATCCCCCTACTTTCTGAAGCCCTGCCCTGCCAGAAGCTGCGGGAAGAAAGCTGGACACCATCTGGGAAGAATCAGAGAAGATTTTTAGAAAAGGTCTCATGTGGGAATGAGAAAACCTTCATTAGAGCTTTTTAATCAATAAAGCAGTAACATAACCTCTTCCTTGCAAACATTTCTGGATCCCCTGGGGATGTTCGACTATATGTGTCCAACAAATTAGTAAGGAAGCAAGTATAAAATTTAAAAATCCCCATCCCAGCCAGTCAGAGAACGCTTTTTACTGGATCGGGGAAGGGTACAGGCAAACTTGATTGCTCCCTGTATCCCAGCTCCTGTCTCTTGCCTTGATAGAGCCCAGACTTGTCATCTGAGAAGGTGGGGGAGGGCGAGGTCACTGCCCTTCTCTTGTTTCTGCCAAGAGATGTGCTCTTCTGTGGGGAATGCAGGCTTGGGACAGCTTTGCAGCCTGCAGGCTGCATCGTGCAAGGAGCCGCTGGAAGGGGGGGGGTGTTCTTACAAAGGGAGTGTAGGATGCAGCGTTCTCCCTCTCCCCTGAGTGGGAAGACAAGAAGACACCCTGGACCAAGGCCTAGCGCCCTTGATTCATTTGTGGCTATCAAGCTGGGCCTAAACTTGAGTCCCAGCCTAGACTCGTGCAAACTGAGCACCTCACTTAGTCTTCCCATCTGCAAAGAGAGAATCATCAGATCCTCTTCACAGACCTTCTCAGAGAGGAAACAAAAAAGTGGGAGAGAAAGTGGGAGTTATTCATTCTCTGTTCCTGTGTAACAAATTACCACAAACTTAGCAGCTTAAAACAACACTCACTTTATTTTCCGATGGTTCTGTAGGTCAGAAGTCCAGGTGGGCTCATCTGGATTCTCTGCCTAGGGCTTCACAAAGCCAAAAGCAAGGTGCGAGCTAGCTGGGCTCGTGTCTAGAAGCCCTGGGATAGAATCTTCTCCCAGGTTTATCTGGGTTATGGCAGAACTCTGCTTCTGTGGTTGTAGGACTGAGTTGCTGTTTCCTTACTGGTTGCCTCAGTTCCTAGTAGCTGCTCTTTCTCGGGTCCCTTCCAGGTGGCCCCCTCCATCGTCAAGTCATGAAAGGTACATGGAATTCTCCTCCCCGGTCCCCTATGCTTCAAATCCTCCTTTTCCTGCCACCAGCCAGAGAAAACACACCGCTTTTAAGGGGTTCACGTGATCAGATTAAGCACACCTACGTGGTAATCTCCCTTTTGATGAACTCAAAGTCAACTAATTCATAATCTTAATTAGGTTTTTTAAATCCCTTTGCTATTTGATGTTACAGAATCAGGGGTTTGATATCATATACAGGGATTAGAGTAGGAAAGCTTTGGGGGTAGGGCCTATTTAGACTTCTGCCTACCACGGGGAGGAAAAGCACTTTGGCATTCTTGTCTACGTGCTAAACTAGACTCTTATCATCGGATTTCCTTCCTTCTGCCCCAGGTATTCACAGGAAAGGGTGGCACTGGACTCGGTGGCAGCTAGGGAATGCCTGGCCCTTCTTTTTTCTTCTTGAGCCAACCTCTGGGGTTTCTCAAGAGCTGAGGAGTCCTACTTCAGGACCTCTGGGACTTTGCTGCTATCCATGGTCTTCTCCCTTCCAGAGCTCCAGCCACCTCACCCCACCCAAGTTTCTGCTGGGCTCTGTCCTGCCCTTCACACTCTCTCAGCACTGCACCTACTTGATCTAGGCCCTCTACACTCACCTACTCTCTACCCACTGGGATCTGGTCTCTACTGGCCCCTACCCCCTTAATTTGTTCTCTCCCCCTTAGCCTTCCAGGACGTATTCCTAGGCCTCACTGCAAAGGCAGCGATGGATTCTGTGTTGTACACTATTCCCAACTCCTAGTCCAATGCTAGGAGGTCTAGTATACACACTCAGCAAACATTTGTTGTGGTTCCTCTGGGTTCCTGTGTCTATAGGGTCCATTTGCTAAAGTGCTATTCTCTCTGCCCTAAACCCAAACATATGTCACCACCCACTCCTGCAGCAGCAAATGAAGCTGCATGTCACATTATTGCTCAGCCTGAGAGCAGGGACTAAAGTGAGGGGCTGAGTATGTGAGTCCCTCAGGATAAAATGCCACCACAATTCTGTTCTCTTTCTCTCTCTCTCTCTCGCTCTCGCTCTCACTCTCGCTCACTCTCTCGTGCACGCGCACACATGCGCACACACACAGCAGAGACTCTTCATCCCTCTTGGCCCATGGCTGGAAAGGACAAGACTCACCACCCACAGGCTTCCACCCCTTTCCAAACCTGGGCCTTGGCTCGGTGATCTCTCTAGGAGTTTATTTGTGCCAGCCTTAATCTCTCTTCATTTCATCCTTGAATTTGGGCCTGTGTTCTCATCCTCCAAGGACCCACCCACTTCCTCTTGGGAATCCAGCCGAGGACAGTGTGGTTTGAAGAACGTTCTAATCCCAGCCCCAAAGCTCTGAGAGAAAAAAAAAAAAAATGACTAAAAGCCCTGGAATGTGGAGCCTGCTGCTTCCTGCAAAGCATTTTGAATGAAACACGTAACCAACAGCTGCACCACAGAGAATGGAAACTCTGAGGGACGTCATGGCTCCAGGTCCTCAAATAGCAGGGTTGTGAGCAGAACAAGCTCATTATGTTGGCCCAGCCCAGACGTCCTCAGCGCCCACCCCCTCCCTGCTGTCCTTCCAGGAAACCAGGCCTGTTGTACCAAAGACATGCTTCCAACACACCACAGCCCCCCAGAAGTTCCAGGCTCTTCATGAGGGGTGGTAAGACACCCTTCCCGTTCACCAGCCCCAAGGGCGTCTAGGACCCCACAGCCCACACACTCTGCCATCTGAGGAGCAGGTTAGCGCATCTTCCAGAGGTGTTCCCATCCTGGAATCAGCCCCAGTGCCACCCAGCTCATGCTCAGCGCCAGGAAAGCATTATTCAAGGCCGCTGTCAGGGTGGACATGGGGGGAACATAGATGGTCCCGTGGGGAACAAAAGCCCTGGGAGTCAGGGAGTTCCTAAAGATTACTCCTGTGAGAGAGAGGACACGCTAACTTTTTTTTTTCCCCCAATTTCTTCACTGAGATGTAACATACAGGCAGCAAAGTGCACTGATCTTAATTGTAGAGCTTGCTGAATTTTATATACGTATACAACACCTGAATCAAAATGTAAAACATTTCAAATATCCCAAAAGGTTCCCTGGCGTCTCTTCCCAGTCGATGTCTACCCCCCTCACAGATACTTACACTTAGAGATTTCTCTCACCAGCAGAAAATTTTCCCCAGGTTTGGACTTCATCTAAATGGAATCACAAATAGTATGTGCTCTTGCCGCCAGCGTATTTGGCTCCCATCATGTCTATGAAAGTCACCGACAGCTTCATGGCAACTACCATCTTCCAGGCACTGTACAGAGGATGGCAAGTTGACTTTTTGCACTGAAACCTTGTTCTTGAGTCCATTTTGCAGTTAAGGGAGTCAGTTAAATCAGCAATTCATTACCACACAGTCAGGACATGGAGGAGATAGAATTCAAACCCAGGATAGATCAACTCCAGAGCTGATTCTCTCTTCTCTTTCCTCTTTACAAATACAGGAGATTTGCATTCATTATACCAGGAAGTGGGAAAACATTGTCTTAGAGATCCATAGCCAGGGGATTTCCTCACAAAGGAAACTCGTGTCAGACTTTTGCACACTGGAGAGCCCAGTGGGAATCCCATTGTACATTAGCCCTCCTGGTCCATGGGGGTGTAGGAGTAAGGCAGAAGCAGACGGGTAAGTGGTGGATGGGGGCATCTCGGAGCTCCAGGATCAATAAAAGTTTTGGGAGAAAGAGTGAAGAGTTTCACTCATTTAGTTAGCCAATATTCATCAAGTACCTACTCTATGCCAGGGACTATCCTGGGCATTTCATATTTGGTTATCTACCACTGTGTCACAAACCACTCTAAAACTTAGTGGCTTATAATTAACAACAAATACTTGACACCTTGAACAAGCCCAATCCTGTCTGATCTTAGAAGTTAAGCAGGATCCAGCCGGGTTAGTACTTGGATGGGAGACCACCTAGGAAGTCCAGGTGCTGTAGGAGTAAAAAACAAAAAAATAAGGGATTGTAAACTGACCAGGTGCTTGCAATCTGTGAGGTCAACCAAGGGTTGCCTCACCTAAAAGTAAATAAATAAATTACATAATTACATACATAATAAATTAATTAATTTTAAAAATTAACAACAAACACTTATTATCTCTCATGATTTTATAAGTTGACTGGACAGTTCTTCTACTGATCTCATTGAGGGTTTATCGTGCTGCCACAGCCAGATGGCAGCTGAGACTGCAGTCATCTAGGAGCTTGAATGGGCTGGCTGAGTCAAGATAACAGATTCTCATGTCTGGCACCTGGACAAGGACCCCGGAAGGCTGGGCTCAGCAGGGACTCTAGGATTGCTGAATTCCCCCCTCTCTCCATGTACTCTCAAGTTCTCTCCTTCTCTAAGTGGTCTTTCTAGGACTCTGCTCCATGTGGATTTCTCAGCAGGGTATTCAAATTTTCATAATAGTTAAGGGCTCCCAGAAGTGCAAAAGTGGAAGCCCCCATGCCTTTTTAAAGCTTAGTCCTCCTCTACAGGAGAGGAGACATCAACTTCATTTCTTGATAGAAGTGTGTCAATAAGTTTCAGCCCTGTCTAAAACCAGCATTGTCTACCCTCTAAACATAAATCATTTACATTCCTCTCACCTACAAAATATACTCATTCCCTTTCAACAGTCCCCAAAAGTCTCACCTATTATAGGATTAGGTTTAAGCTAGAGGTCTGGGATCCCATTATCTTAAACATTCAGGTGTGAAGCAGGTTCTTCAGTTTCAATTCCTCAGTCACAGCTCCTTGAGTACTATTCTATAGCTGAAGACTTGTGAACTAAAGAGGAAAGTTATCTGCTCTATGCACACCGAACACACAATGGTGAGACAAGAATAAGATAACTACTATAGTCACTTCCATTTAAAAGTAAGGGAGAGGGAGGCATAGAGCAGTCACTGGTCCACAGTAATTTTGAAATTCTGACAGGCCCATTTTGCCAGTTTCTTGATTAGAGCCAAGTCCTACTGCCTGGGAATGTTTCTCGTGGCTCTTAGTTCCGTCGTCTGGACTTCTGTTTCACTTCTGAATCTTCCTTCCTTTACTATAAAAAATGGTTGATGTTTGCAACTGAGTGGTTTTCTCAGCTTGGTTCCTTCTGAGTCCAAAAAAGTCCAAAAAGATTGGGGATCTCTTTGCATTTTGTTCTATGCTGTTACTTTTAGTTCAAGCTGGTGGTGCTTCTGACAATATGATTCTATTTAAAAATTCATGGGTTTCCTATGGATCCTAGTGAGCTTCGTTCTGTTAGTCAAAAGCTATATTACCAATCTCATCAAGATCAGCTCTTCTCTACCTCGAACTTTTTGTGAGGCTGTTGAGCGACAATCCCTTTATATTTTAGAAACCTTATTATTTGATAAAGAGAATCTGTGAGGCACACGCTTGAAATACTTACAGGGTCTTTGTCTATCTGAAAGACTTTATGAAGCATTAGATTTTTCTGAGGTTTTTGCAGAGGCTTTTATAGTCCCACTCTGGATTATATCTTTGTCCTGAAGCCCTCTCAGACTGAGAATCTTTTACCATCTGAGGATGCTGAGAATGAGAAACAAGATTTACATTCAAACCCAGCAAATCTCTGGCTTTTTGACATTTTCTATAAATTTGGCTCGAAAATTAAAGTTATTTTTTAACTTATCTTTCTCTACCTTTATCATATGCAGCTAAAGTAATCCAACTAGCACTTCCAACATTCCACTTAAAAATCTCCTCAGCCCAAACCATGAGGCCATTTCTTGCTGTCCACATCCCTTCAAGTGAGAATGTTGCTGAATTTTTCTCCACTAGATAATATGGGTCCCCTTTCCTCTTTTTCCAAGAAATTTTCCTCGCTTTCCTTAAAACCTTCATCAGTGGCCTCCTTCAGGGCCATCAGGCTTCCACTAACAATATCTTCAAAACCTTTACAATTTCTGCCCACCTCTCAGGCCTAAGCCACAGTTTAAGGTTTTGTTGCAGCAGCTCTCCACTACTAGGTAACAAAAATTCTGTAGCGGCTACTTACTGCATTATAACAAACCATCCCAAAACGAAGGTCTTAAAACAACAACAATCTTTATTTTGCTCACAAATTTGGATGTTCTTGCTTAGAATCGCTCTCATGAGTTTGCAGTCTATTGGTGGCTGGGGCTGAGGTTGGCTCAAATGCTTTTTTATTTGCAGGCCTAGGGCCTAGGCTAAGATGATTCAAACGGCTAGGGACTGGATGGGCTTCTTAGGCATCTCTCTTGAATGTGGTTGGTCTCTCTACAAGGCAGCCTCAAGGTGGCGGGATTTTTTTAAGGTAGCTGAAGCTCCCAGTATGAGTGCCCCAAAAGAAACCAGCAGAAGCTGCATGGTCTTTAACCAATCCTTGGAAATTACACAGTGCCACTTCTGCTGCATCCTTTGTGTCTAAGCACTCCCAAATCTCAACCCAGTTTCTTGAGGCAGAGACATAGACGTCATTTATTGATGGGAAGAGAGTCGAGGATGATGGGCGTGCTTTAAAACCATCATAAGAGGTTAAGTAACATGTCCAAGGTCAAACAGGTGGAAAGTGACAGAGTTGAGGTTTGAACCGAAACGTTCTGACTCTGGACTCACATCCTTAACTGTTAGTCTACACTGTCTCCTGTATTTGTAGACACGGCAATAGGTAATGCATGATGCAGAAGTGGGTGGGTCCTCTGTCTTGGGAAAGCTCCTGACTTGCTGTCCTATACTCAGCTTTCTCTCAGAAAGATAGTGAGACTCACATTAGTTTCAGGGGCTTCTTGATATAAAATTAATAAATCAGAGCTGGAGCAGCCTCCTCTCAAGGCGTTTTCTCCTGCCCAAGGGCATTTTCTTCCCCATGGCCATCAGTGCATTGGTTAAGATTCCCCAGTCACTCACCATGATCTGAGGCTCATTCCTAAGCACTTGTTCTCACCTTCTCACTAGGTATGTTCGCATGGGGGAAGGAGTGTCCTTGACATTTCAAGAATGTCTGCCAGACATTGGTGGAAAGCTTCCTCCGAAGTCTGCAGATTATTCATCAGAATAAGACGAGGCTTCTGTTGACTTTACCAGACCATGTTGTTTTCCTAAATTTTCTTTAAGGCTTGACTTTCAACAGATTTCAACACTAAAAGATTAAAAATCACATCTTGGTCATCAACATTAAATTCCTGAATAGGACTTACAAGATAGACTACTATTTCCAGTTTCATATTCTAAAAGACACCTTGATGCAGTGGACAAATCAGCCAGAAAACAAATGGTGGGCAGGCAGGGCTGCCATGAATGGTTATGCAGTTTGTGTACTGCACAAAGGGACCTAGCCAAGGCAATGAGTGGAATGGGACCTGAAACCCAGCCCCACATTCCACTGGCCAAATCTTTCACCCTGGAGAGGGGCTGTGTCTGCCTGGAGGAAAGAACATATTTTTCTAATTTGCCTTCCCAGAAGGGCACCTTTTTTTCTTTTTTTTTTCTTTTTCCCCACATTCAACAATGATACTATATGTACTAGCAGCAGTACTAGGGGAAGGCTGGGAGATACAATAAAATATTATATTTTACCTACTCCATAAGAAAGTAACTGAAATCAACCCTGAGAAATAATAAAAATAAATTTACTAAATTTTAAGAAAGAGTTAAACAACTGAGCTTCAGGAAAGGCCTGAGCCAGAGCAGTTCCAAGGACCTAAGCATCTGGAGTCACTTAGAACTCCATTAAAGCAGCCCCATTCCAACAGTGCCCAGTCTCTCCCTCTCAGTTCAAAATTCCAAAATGTTAAGAGAAAGCATCTGCTTGACTCAGCTTGGTTCAGCTCTTCCCTCCATACCCATCAGCTATGGTGGAAGGGGGAGGGGAGAGAAGAGTCATCTAGTACAGGATCTATGCCACAGAGTCAACCGCTGAGCCCCTCATTGTGAGTACCAGGGTGGTTTCCATGGTCCAAGCCCTAACTGTGAGCTGTGCAGCCCTCCCAGAGCTGCCTACAACAATTCCCTATTGTCGAGGATCTGCCACCCCCTGGAAGGCCGACAGCTAATCGATGATCTTCCCACAAACTCCTGAGAGGCTAATCTGATTCAGCCAGGCAAAAAGAAAAGATTCCTGTGGCTGTTCTACTATTTGGTTTTGCTCTATACGCAGCAGGTAATGGCATTTTCCATTCACCAAAGATCATATTTATGAGCTCTTTGAGCACCGATGGCAAGTCAATTCTTCTTTTTCTTCTCCTTATTGGGACTTATGTCACTGACAGCCTAGAGCAGTCCCTCAGCTCTGTAGGGCTATTCAGAGGCCAGCATGTGATCAGGAATGAATTCTGGATAAAGGTGCAAAATTATGTTGCAGTGTCTTGATTGGTATCCTCTTAAAACGTTTTTTCAAAATATAATACATTTAAAAATAATCCAACAGAAACCCATATAGTCACCCACCATATTCAACAGATGTTAATAGTTTGCCATTTTGCTTCAGATTCCTTATCTTTTTTAAAGACAAAACATTACAGCTACAAGTAAGTCCCTGCCCTATATCCCTCTTCCCTACTGCCCACACAGATACAAGGGCCATCCTAAAGTTGGCAGTATCATTTCCAAGAGTGATTTGGGTTTTGGCTTTTCTTTTTGTTTGGACCTCAGGTGCAGAATCGAGTCAATCATTCTCAATGGCACACTCTCATCACCGTTTTTTCCTGCACAAAGGCCCTGTCTTGTTTCATTTCTTTATTCCCTTGATCCTCATTCACTCCCCCAGCACCCCACCCATAAAACAACCACATTAGTGTGACATATCGTATTTGTATATGTATGAAATATACATTGCCTTTCTGTGAACATGTACTTTGAATTTATGGAAATGATATCGTGCTGTAGATTTTACTCTGTTTCTTCCCTTCTTCAGACAGCACTGTGTTTTTAAGTTCCATCTAGTTTTAGTATACATCTAGATGGTTGTGTAGCTACCCCACTTGATTTGTCTCTTCTTATCCCATACCCCCAGTGAGGTGGAGGAGAGAGGGGCAAACTGAGGAGATAGTTAGGAAAGGTCTGTTCTTCAGACTTTGTCCCAGGAGAGAGATGTGCCAATGTCCCCTACCAGATCTCCCACGCATGGGCACACACACACACACATGCAACCCTTCAGCTGGGGCCCCATTACGTGGAAGTGGAGGAAAGCAAGCTGGGAGTTCTTCAAAGGAAGACCTTTCCTAGAGCTCTGTTACTTTTAATTCCAAGTCCTTGCCTCCTCCAGGAAGCCTGTCCTGATCACCCCATTCCATGTAGGTCTTTCTATTACTCTCCCCCTAATCAGATTGAAATCCTCTTGAAGGAAAAAAAAAATCTCTTGTCCTTTTTGTCTCTCTTGCTCAAGGCCTGGACGAGAGGAAAAGAAGGGAGTGAGATGTTGAATAGTGATTTCACTTAATTGAGGTCCTGTTTCCTCTGGTTTAGAGGCATGCCATCTTTCAATGAACATTTATGTGCCAGGTTCTGAAAAATCCAGAGAGGAAATTATACACTGTTCCAGCTCTTGGAGAGCCCTTTTAGCGGGGATGCAAATATCCAAACACGAAGTTGTAGGACAACATGGAGAGCACAAAGACTTGAGCACATACCTGGGGTACAGAGGAGTAAACTCCAGCTCCATGCAGAGGAAGGCTAGGGGGCTCCCAGCAAAGGTGACATCCAAGCTGAACATGGGAGCCTGATCAGAACAGCTGTCCAGACAGGACAAGAGCTAAATTTAGAATCAGGAGTACATGAGGAGATTATGAAATAAGATTGACAGGATGCAAGAAATGCCAGTCTTATATGCATTCTAGTTATTATGGCTGCATAAGATATTATCATAATATTGGCATCAAACAACCATTTATTATGTTTGCAGATTCTTTGGGTCTGTAAAAAGGATTTGCCTCCGCTCTGTGTTGTCTGGGGCCTCAGCTGGAAGCATTGAAGACTGGACTTTGGAATCATCTGAAGGCTCATTCACTCACAAATCTGATGGTTAGTGCTGGCTGTACGGTTGAGGGCCTACGCCTAGGTGTTTGGTCTCTGAGTGGAGGCTAATCTGGGCTTCTTCATAGCATGGCAGCTGGGTTCCTACAGTGAGTACCCCCCAAAAGAGAGAAAGTCAGGTGGAAGTTATATCCTTTATATGACAACATGCACATTATCACTTCTGCCATATTCTATTGGCAGAGCAGTCACAAGCTCCAGCCCAGATTCAGTGACAGGAAACACAGACCTCAACTCTCAGAGGGAGGAGCGTCAGTCACATTGCAAGAAGAGCACGTGGGATGGGGTATATATTTCGGTGTGGCCATCTCTGGAGAATACAATCTCCATAGTATGTACATATTCATAGAGTGGAGGGACAATGATGTATGGACAGGTGTCCACTATTGTAGAGTCTGATTTGCAAGATGGAGGCAGCCAGATTCAAGGCTACCAAAATAGGTCAGGCCATGTTCTGCTGTCCCCTCATTCCCAGTACTCCTCTGTGCTTGATCAGAAAATATCTCAGGCCTTCTATGGGAGGCTGAAGCACAGGGACTCTCAGGGTTGGTCTGCGTTCTTGGAGTAAGAGTTAAGAGTATACAGCCACCAGCCCCCTCCCCTTGACCCTGTGTGCACCTGTATCCACACATACATGGCCAAGCCCAGTCTCTCTATCCCACAGAGACTTAAATGCTGCTACTTGGGTGGTGGGTAGCAACTCTTCAGAAGTACCCTTTCAGGTCTGTTCTGAATGGTCCAGGGCAGAGCAAAAGCCACACTTCACACACACACACACACACACACACACACACACAAGGTGTAGGCTAAAGGGGCATCATCATATGAAGAAGAAAACACTTTTTTGATAGTCAGGAGTCCTGAGTTCTCAATGAGTCTCTGTGCAACCAGCTGTGGGCCTTACGGGGGTCATTTATCCTGCTGGACCTTGCAGACACATGCAAGAATTATACTAGACAGGAGTTTTCTTCAAGTTAGTCATTGAAGCTCAGCAAGTAAAGTCACCTGGCCCGAAAACTACAGTGAGCTAACATCTCACACCCACTGGAATGGCTAAAATCAAAGAGACTGATAATACCAAATGTTGACAATGATGTAGAGCAACTGGAACTCTCATTCTTTGCTGGTGTGGCTGCAAACTTAAACCCCCACTTTAGAAAACAGTTTGGCAGTATTCACTAATGCTAAACACCTTCTCTATGACCCAGCAATTCCACTCCTGTTTGCCTCAAAGACAGACACATGTCTACAAAAAAAAAAAAAAAAAAAACAAAACAAAAAAAAACCACTGTACAAACCGATCACAGCAGCTTTATTTATAACAGCCGAAAAGCTGGAAGCAGTCCAGGGGTCCACCAGCAGGTGAACAGATAAACTGTTTCATAAAAAGGAACGACTACTCACGCCCACAACGTGGATGGACGTCGGACACACGCTGAATGAGAGAATTCAGAAGCAAGAGAGTGAGTGCTGCGGGACTGCATGTATCACGAGGTCCAAAAACAGAAGAAACCTCACAGATGAGGACAGAAGTCAGAACAGCGGTTTTCTGGCCTGTGGGATGGGGATGGGGAGGTGAGGAGACTGGAAAAGGGAACTTCCCACAGCGACAGCATTGTCCTACAGCTGCTGGAATGTGGGTAACCGCAGGTGCACCCGTGTCACCCGCATGGGACTGTCCACGTGAGATCTGTGAATTTCAGTTATGCTTTATTATGATTACTATTATTATTATTACTATTATTATTATTATTATTATTATTATCATCATTATTATTATTATTTTAAGCCATCTAGACTGCCTGCTAAAAGTTCAGCTTCCTGGGCACCCCAGGACCTACTGAGTCAGCGCCCTGGGGAGCGGGGCCGGGAAGCCCGCACCGGGACAGGCTCCCGCCTCCCTGGGGAGACCTGAGACGCGGGAGCCGCAGCCCCAGGGCGGGGGGGCCCGGGCCGGGCCCTGCCCCCGCCCCCGCCCCCGTAACCGAGGGGCCTCGCAGCGCCCGGGAGGGCGGCCTCCGGGGAGGCGGGTGCCGGCGGGAGCCCGGGCTGCGGGGCCCTTCGCCCCGCGCCCCGCGGCGCATCGCCCGTCAGGCCGCGCGGGGCCCGGACAAAGGCGCCCATTCTCCCCGCCGCCGCCCCCGCCCCCGCCCCGGGACGTCGTTGCTCCCGACACTGCGGCCAGCTGGGCCGCGGGGGACGCCGGCCGGCCCTGCGGGTGGGGGAGAGGGAGAGGGGGGCGCTGTGTCCGCGCCCCGGGGGGGGGCGGGCGGGGGACGGGTCAGGACTGCGGCCGGGGCCCCGGGGGGCCGGGGCCGGGGGGGGGGGGGGCCGGGGGCGGGGGGGCAGGGGCCCGGGCCTTTCTTTTTCTTTCTTTCTTTCTTTTTCTTTCTTTCTTTCTTTTTTCTTTTTTTCCTGACGGCTCTGCCCAGACTCCTCAGAAAGCCTCGTCATTTCCATGGGGCCCCGGAGAGGAGCGCTATGGAAATGGTAATAGGGGGGCATTGAGGCTGGCTCTTAGGGAGGGAGAAGGGGATGCATTCAGGCCAGCCGAGCGTGGCGCCGCCTCCGAGGGCGGGAGGCCAGGCGGCCCCCACCTGTGCCAGGCCCTCCCCGACTCCAGCAGGAGTGAGGCAAGGAATACAGGCCCGAGTCTCGGTTCGTGGAGCCTGCAGTAAAGTCAGGGGCTGGGACTGGGAAGACCCCACAGTCACCTGGCTTCTGCTCTAAGGCCTTCCTGGGGAGCTTGTGCATAACAATACCTACACAGGCTGGACCTCACTTCCAGAGAACGCGCTCCCATAAGCTCTCCAAGCACTCCTGAAGCTCACCCAGTTTGGATTACCTGTCATCGCTGCCCAGGGAGATGGCTCAAGTGCTCCGCTTCCTGCTTCACAGAGGAGGAAATGGGCCCAAGGAGGTAAACTGACTTGTCCAGGGTGACAGAACAGAGCTGGAACTAGACCCTGGGTGTGCTGGCTGTGTGCAAGAGCAGAGCAGAAGAAGGGGGAGGCTGCTGAGAAGGGAGGCTTCCCCTCTGCCCCAGAATATTTCTTGACTGCTCAGGCCGGCACAGAGCTCTCTGCTCCCTCACCTCTCTCTCCCTGCATTAGACTGATCTGCCAGTTAAAGGCCTCCAGGATGTTCTGTCTCGTGGATTTACCTGGGTTTCTACTACCATTTCATCAGAGGCACCCTTGAGTGCAGGCCCTGAGATCACATTAATTTGTGTACTGGCCAGTGCAGGTAGAGCTCCAGCCAGGACTCATTGGATATGAAGAGCATCTCATGTCTCCAGGGTCCAGTCTGCTAGGCTTCATTCCCCTTCAAGCCCAGTGCCCTGCCTCGACCCAGTAGAGTGCCTGGTCCCAGATCTGCAGTGCAGGGTGTCACCTTTGCCACTGAACCCAAGGAAATGGGCACCCATTCATTCCTCCTCCCAAAAGCTGGGAGCGGTCATGAACAGCCACCATGAATTTCCAAAACCTCAGCATCCTGAACATCTCCCAGAACAAGCAAGAGACTTTCCAAAACCTTGCCCATCCCAGCCCATCTTACAGAGACATTCTGTACCTCAACTGTACTCTGGAAAATGTTTCCTCAACCTAAGAATGCCAGACTTGAGCAGGACCACAGTCGCTGGAGCCAGACAGCACCATAGAGCCTTGCTCTTCCTGTGAATCAGGCAAAGGAAGCCTCCTTTCAGAGGAGCCCAGGCTGGCCTCCAACGCTTAGAGAGGATGCCCAACTAAGCTCACTGCTTCCAACAGGTCATGCTGGACACTGGAAAGCCAAATCATATCCGTGGGTGGGAGAAAATACAGAAAACTCAAGAACAAAGTAGAAAGAAAGAGAGCAAAGTTCAACCAAGGCCTGGCCAGGCCTCTAAGGGGGCAGGTCAGTTGTCCAGTAGCAAGCCGACTCAGGCATGGCCACTAAAGCCAGCAAAATTTCCCAGGGGGACCCTGTGACCTAGACAACCCACTACAGCCAGGCCACCAGTATATTGTCAAGCAGAAAAACAAGCTAACTATCTCCTGTTACATAAACTTGAATGATCCTATATTATCAAGAAATGAGAGGAAGAAAGTTCACTATAAGGAAACCAAACTTACATAGAACACTGTCCCTGAAATAGACTCTGAAGTGTTTAAGAGAAAGGGGGTAAAATGTCTCTAATTTGTTCTCAAATGATTCCGCAAAATATAAATAATTGGTGAATCTCAGAAAAGGGCTTATAGAAATAATTGTAATACCTTATAATTTTCTTAAAGTTTGAGATTAAAAAAACAAAGAGTAGGAAACACACACACACATAAGCAAACAACACAACATAGATGTTCCACATCCTATATCCAGGGATGGGACTCAACTCCCCTGTTGTCGTCATGCTCACATGCATACTCGCAATCAGCTTTCACTATTATCTGTTATAGCAGTTTATGAACCCAAGTTGGTTTGAAGGTCCGTAAGGCTAAGGCCTGTGTTTGTTTCTCTGTATATTCCACCCTAGTGCTGTGCTTGTAAACAGGTAGACATTCAACCAAACCTAGCATCCAACTCTTTGCCATGTAATATTTCCAGCTCTGAGCCAGATGGAAGAAGGAAGAAGAGAAGGGGGCTGCCGGACAGTGGGGAAAAAGGAACCAACAAAGATGGCAGAGTTCATATAGATTTTCCAGTCCAAGACGTTCATATCAGAACTGATTATTATTTTCAAGGTTAGTAGTTAGGCCCCCTTAATGAAATCCTTTCATCCTTCCACAAAGCTTAGAAAGTAACTCAGCCCCAGTGAGGCTGTCTCATAGGATCTACCCAGAGCACTGACAGACGCATGGAACCTGAACCTGACCACATTCTCTTCAACATGTGATTACCAGAGCCAGCAATCTATTTAAGCATTGCTGGTCCTCTGAGTGCTTCATGTATGTGAGTGTTGTCTCCCCAGTGAGACCACGTGGGTAAGGGCCTTGCTTCCTCCCACTCCCCACCATGGCCACCCTCACGGGCTTGGTAGAGACATAGACACATGATGAGCCATCAAGTTCCACCAGGGACTATGTCTGGTTTGCTCTCTTCTGCTTCTCCAGCACTTAGCACAGTGCTTGGCACCTGTCTGGTGCTCAGTAAAAACTCATAGGATAATGGAGTGAGTGGAATCTTGAACAGGCTCTTGAGACCTCAAGGTGCTCAGCCGTGGAGACAGAACCAGTTCAGGTTTCCACTCCCTGCTCGTCCTCAGAGCATATCCCTCTCACTGCCAATTTTACCATGTCCCTGAGAAAGGTGGCCACTTAAGTCTTCTCGTGGCAAGAAGCTCAGCACATTCCTGGTGGGGGCAGGACTTTCTGTAAGAGAGTTCCAGGTCCGAGTTATGGTCTCCCCACTCCCACCGCCTCACTCCATCCCCACATATGGAAATGCAGACAAGGCTCAGCATGGGGGTAAAAAGAGTGGCGTACCCTGCAGGTGCCAGAGACTGAGGGAGAACAGTGGACTTGGTGGGGCAGGGAGAGTATGACCAGAATGGTCATCAAGAGCTCCATTTCTTCCCTGGTGCTTGGGGCCAAGGCACTTGTCATAGGGCAATGAGAGTGCTCCTTTCAGTTGCTAGCAGGAACGAGACACTGAGGCACGGGGCTCTTCAATCAAGCTCTCGGAAGCCTTTTAGGCTGCCCACCCCAAGGCTAAGAGCTTCTCACACTGTTCTTTCTGTAGTTACCACAGGGCTTGAGCCCTGGGTCAGTCCAGGGAGGGTTTGGATGCATTCGTGGCCTTAGGGACGGGCATTTCAGGCTGCTCAAAGCCATCTATGCATACCTTGGAGGCAGGGGAATTTAACATCCCCCATCATGGGCCTGGGCCATCCCAACAAGCTTCTCCTCTCTTGGCACCTCTCACACCATCTCCCTGCACCCCCCTCAGAGAACCACTCACTGGGCCTTTGGGGCAGGACTGGGCATGCTAGCAGAACACTTTTTGTTTGCTTCCAATCCAAGAAAAAGCTAGGCTCCCTTTTGCTGGGAACTCATTCTTTTCTTTTTCCCTCCCCTTCGCTTTGCCCCAACCCCTACCACCCAACCCTGAGAGCTTCAGTGACAACACGTGGGCCCAAATCGAACCCTTGTCTTCAGGCCCCTGCTGGCATCTCTCCCAGATCGCCCACCTTCCTCCTCCAGCTCCACAACCCGGCCACTCTCCTCACCTCCACCCCCGCCATTCCTCTTTGTGGACAACTTTCTAAATGCAGCCAAACTTCTCCTTTCAGTCCGCAGGCCCCGTAAAACAGCTGCAAAGAGTCAGCAGCTCTGCAGAGGTCCTCTTGTGGAGTCTGGCTGAGAACGCTTTCCGGCCCTGGCCATTGCTTCCCTTTCCCAGGCTCTGGAAGGCCAGGCCCCTCCAGCAAACAGTGGGAAGACCCCCAGAGAGAAAATCTCCCCAACAATCTAATCTAGAGAGCACTGAGGGGCCCTGAGGGGCCCAAGCATCTACTCAATGGGAGGAGACACCCAAATGCTGGCTTGGTTTCCTGGCTCTGCCGAGCCTTGTGCCACCCTGGGCAATTCATTTACTTCCCTTGGACACAGCCCTCTAATTTGTAGAATGAGGGGATAGTTCATTTTCCTGCCCCTTTCTAAGTCTAAAATTCCACGAATCCATGATTTCTCTTTAAGATGCTCCTGCCCAGTGACGAGAGAGAGAATGAGCTATCCCAGGGACTCATGGCCACATCTCCTAATCCACATCCCATGTTCACTCTGTGACATTCGATCCTCAGTAAAACAGTGGCTCTCATCCTGAGTCCTGATCAGAATCACCTGAGGAGATTTTACAGCATGCTAAAATCTCCCAGGCTGCGCTTCAGACCAACAAAATCGGAATCTCAGGATAGGACCTGGGCATCAGTCTGTTTGGAAGCTGCACAAGTGATTCTGACTGAGCATTCTGGGCTCAGAACCGTGTGGAAAAGCTTCTAGAAACTAAAGATGAAGCACCACGCCTGCTGCCTACCAGGCCTCCAAGGCCTTCCCACACATCTCCAGGTCACCTTCAATCCTGGAGCTGGATACCAGTCTCACAAGAGGCAGGAGGCCACGGGGCAGCCAGCCTTCTGAGGGCTTTGTGTGGACTGAGAAAAAGGAAAATAGAGAAGGGAAACTGAAGCAGAGCCAAATGCAGTGAAGGAGAAAAAGACAAGAGAAAGGGGAAGGACTCTGAGGTCAGAGAGTCATGTGAATGGCATTTAGGGAACAAAGCCCCTTCTACTGTGCCCCCAGCTCCCGCTTCATCGATCACCCCCTGGGCCTGGTAAGAAGCACTCTCCCATCAGGGCCCAAGGCACGAAGAGAGTGGCTTCCCATAGAACCCCAGTACAGAAAGTTCACGTCCAGACGTTTGCCAGTTCTGAGTCCGTGAGTTCTGTACCTCCTCTCTCCAGGCAGATCTAGCAAAGAACCTCCCCTACATAATGCGCTTAGATCTCCCACCTCCTCTGCTTACCAGAGTCAGGGGCTCCTGTCAGACATTTAAGCTAAATCATTTGCCCGTTCTTTCGCCATGGTAAAGGCTATCCAGCCCCCCAAACACTTGGCATCACATCAGGGTGATCAGGTGATCTGTATGACCTTGAGCAAGCTCTTCCCTCCCTAGGCCTCAGTGCCTGAGCTTGTCTGCCTTCACGTGACAGCATATGTGGGAAGGGATGTCTCAGTAGCCCGGGGGTCGAGAGCCTGAACTCCAGAAGCAGAGACCTGGGCTCAAGTGCTGGCTCTGCCACTTACTAGCTGTATAAGCTCTGCGCCTGCATCCTCACCTGTAGGGTGGGAGTTCACTGATGACAGAAAAGTCCAAATCGACATAAAACTGATATCTAGAATACAGAAGGACTACTTTTTGCACATCAAAAATGATAACCCCACAGAAAACTGAACAAAGGATATGAGCAGGCAAACAGCTACAGGAATACACACAAACTGAATACCTAGTTAATGTGTCGGAGAGGTTTCTGTAAGGGAAGGAGATACAAGTGAAGAATGGGTCAAAAAGGATGCTGGTTCTCAACCTGACGGCAGTTTTGCTCCCCTTCCCAGCTACCAGGAGCCAGTGGAGGTGCTATTGGCATTTAACAAGCAGAAGCCAGAAATGCTGCAAAACATCCTACAATGCACAGGACAGGCCCCCACGACAAAGAAGGATCTGGCTCAAAATGTCAATAGTACTGCAGGTGGAAAACTGTGGACAAGATAGATGGATAAAAAGATGAAGGGGCCTTGCAAGGACAATGACAAAAAATGTGCCGTGAGATGCTGAAATACGGAATTCATTAAAATAAATCAAATAAAATGACTATAAAAATTGTTCCTAAATGTTCGGCACACAGAAAAGTGTTCAGTTAATGTTTGCTGCTCGATTGTTACTCTTTCTTGAGGGGTCTGAACTCCTCAGCCCTTCTCTGCTTCAGCAGAAAAGCTGTGGGCCTCAAGCCCAGCGGTAGGTGAGCAGTCGCAGTGAGCAGCCCAGCTCTCATCCCTGTGCCCCGGCAGTGGGATGGAGGGAAGCAGTGATTGTAGAGGGACAGAGAAGGAAAGAGGGAAAGATGCATGAGGAACAAAGAGGAAGAGAAAGGCGACGCTGCAAGTTTCAATGTTTCACAACATGACAAAAATACCCAGAAAGCCAGTGTGGGGGTTGGGGCCCAAGGAGAAGTTCAAATTAAGCAATGGCTGTGGTTCTCTTCTGAAATTCATGGAAAATTCTCTTCTCGTGCCCTCTGGTTCAGTGAAGCCAGACTCTTCAGCACCTTTACAGTGGCCTAGAAAGGGACAGGTCCCACAGTCATGACACCTCGTACCATCTCTTCCCCTTCAATTCCTCCTCCTGGTTCTGCCACTCACCCTGGCAAGATATCTTCTAGGAGTCTTAAAGCTGACTCTGAGTTTTCCAGCAGCCCAAGCAAAATGAGAATTGGAGTCAGCTTCATGAGTCACATTGCCCATAATCAGAAGCCCACCAATTCCTCTGAGGATGCAGAGCTTTGCCAGGAACTGGAGCCTAAAATATATTCAGTTCATAGGTCTGTGTGGAGGCAGTGAGTACTGGCGACGGCAGGATCCCAAAGCAAAAGGACTCCTCTGGCCATTTTCCGTAAAGCCCCACCATAAGGAAGGGACATAATAAAGATCTTGTGATGACTGAATAATGTGGTCCAAGGGCAGCTCAACTTCATGAGAGCCTGACTCGGTTCAGGGCTAAGTCTCATCTGGAAGAATGGCTGGAATGCGTGGCCTTTAAATAACCCCCATGAACTTTATTTCTCTCAACTGCGCTTTTGATAAAACTTGGGCAGCGGGAGGCAGTTGGAGGTTGTAACCGCTGACAAGGGTCTGGCAGGCAGCACACTGGTGCAGGGTGGGGCTGTGGGTCCCTGGCACCTGCACAGACATCATTCATGGATTCAGTTATTCACAGACTCCCCGGCAGGCCCAGAACATGCAGGACTTTCTCATTTTGCTATGGCTGAAGTGGAACTAGACTGAGAGGCTGGCGACGTCAAAGCCAGTGCTCGGAGCTGGTGAGGACACTTGCCATCTCTGAGAGCTCCATCTCACTTTGAATTATTATTAAGAATAATAAATAACGCGTTTATTGTGGGTTTAGGCTCTACTTCCACTACCTCAGTTAATCTTCACAGCCAGGACCTTAAGCAGATGCTATGATTGTTCTTATTTGACAGATGAATAAACTGAGGCTCAGGGGCTTTGCCAAGGTAAGACAGCTAGTCAGGGCAGAAGCTACGATGCCTACTCAAATCTGTCCAATTCCAAAGTTCACACACTTTTAACCGCTAGACCATGATAGCCCACCACATAGAATGAGAGATAAAATCTGTGGGAAAAGTGAAAAGGCAGTTAATTTGCGGCATGAGAGCACAGGAAACACATGACTCTCAGAATGTGAGCTGGGAGAAAGCCGGAAGCCTGCAGCAACGTTTTGAATTTAAGACCGTGGGGTTTCCCAAAGCCTTCTTAAGCATCCAGAGCCTGCTGGGTCGCAAACATCAGTCTACCCAAGTGTCTGTAAAAATAGGGGGTGTTGCCGGGAAGAGCCCAGCTTAAACAGAGGCTGCAAAGCAGTGGATAAAGGACACCCCACTGCCAAGCTCAGGACGCCCCTCAGAAGCTGCTGGGGATCCCTCTGCATGTCAATGAGGGAGCAGTGCAGAGCCCCACAATCCTCTCTTGAGTGCAGGGCCAGGCTGTCTTGGGCCAGGGATCCCTGCTGGGCACAGCCATATGTGCATCCTGTCGCTTCCTGGGAAACCAGCAGGTGGGCACATCCAGGACAAAACAGAACCTGTGAAGTTGTCTCTCCAACAGGTATCCCTGCTACTCTCTCATAGCTCATGACACCAAAGGCCCCTCTCCTATGACTGGATGCGCTGACCTTCTTCCGAAAGACTCCTTAGAATGGGGACAGGAGTGTCTAGACCACAGGAAAGCTTTTCACATCAGTGAGCGACGTGCTGACAAGCAGGGCCTCAGCTCAGCCCCGTGAAATCTGATGACTCAGGAGGACATGTGTTCAGATGTGTTTACCAGGCACTGGTGATGCGCCCTCCCTGTGCCAGGCGTGAGGGTGAGGAGAGGAGTCGGGCCCAGTTCTTGCCCTCACAGGGTTTATAGTCTAGAAAAAGGCACAGAGGTGAAAACACCTCAGTGTGTCTTCATAAGTTCCTTCTAGAAAACAGAGAAACAAAGAATGTAGGGGAAGGAGAGACATGTCTACAAAATAGATTCAGATTCTAACCACTTTTCCCCTCCCCTGCTCACTGTTACCACCATCATCTCTGCAGTAGGGTCCTGAACACAACTGGCCTGCTCCTACCGTAAGACTTTTGCACTTGCTATTCCATTTGCCTTTCCACAAATAATCCTCATGATTCAGCATCTTTATGTCTTTGCTCAAATATCCCTTCTTAATGAGATTTTCCCTTCATTGAAGCCATTCAATTAACATTCACGACAACATCCCTCTCTCTGACAGTTCACCAGTGTCTCAGTAGATGCAATCCAGGGGAGCTGTGCTCACTAGCTCCTCACCGCCTGCTGCTCCCTTAAGGAACTCAGACCAGTCTCCCATTGGTCCCCTCCAGAGTATTTCCATGGCCCCTGAGAGTGCACCCAGAGGCGGCCCTCCCTGCCAAACAGCAGCCAGTGTACTGGGATGGAGCCTAGCTCCTCCATCTTGCTGAGCCCAGGGCTGGTCCTCTCCCATCCTGGAGGCATTCCAGCAGAATCTTGGCAGCCTTCCCTCCTCTCCCCACACACCACCCTCTTGACCAAGTGGTAGCTCTGACCTGTTGCAGCAGGACTGGGTAGCTGGTCACCAAACTCATTTCTCCTCTTCCTGGGTACTCACTGGGACTACATTTCCAGCCTCTTTGCCATCAAGGGGGGCCAATGGAGCATGAGCAAAAGTAATGTGTCCCCCTTCTGGGCTGGGAACATCAAGATGCAGATGTACCTCATCCACCTCTCTTTATCATTCTTCCATGACCCCATGGTCTAGGAGATGGCAGAGCCACAAGATGGAGGGAGCCCACGTGCCTGAATTTCCACTTTGAGGAAGGTTGTCTGCCCATCAGAGCACCCATCTTGGTCTTTGTGTGAGTAAAAAATTGGCTGTAATATGAACTTGGTGTTTAGCTTCCTACCCCTCTAAGGACATGGGGCCTGCCCGCACTCTACCACTCCTATATCCCCTCCTGTAACTGCATTTCCCATGCCAACTTCCAGGTTAAGACAACTCAGTAGCTTCCTATTGCTCTTATGATAGAGCCTGGCCATGGTCTGTTCAGCTGAAGAGATTGGCCTCTTCTTGACCCCCATCTCCCAGTCCTTGCCTCTCTACTCCAGTCAGCAGGGAAGCCTTCCTCCAGTCCCCTGAACACCCACTACTTCCCTCCTCGGTGGAAGCTTTTTCTGCACATGCTGCTGCTGCTTCACAGAGCACCCTTCCTTCCCCTCTTTGGTGGTTTACTCTTGGCCGCCCTTCTTGTCTCAGGTCTGGTGTCACTTCCTTGAAAACATTCCCCTGACCTCCTTGATCAAGTGACAATCCCCCTATAGCACTCATCACTGTTATTATTTTATGTGCATGAGTAATTATTTCATGAAGGTGTATCTGCCTTACATGACTTTAAGCTCCACAAGGACAGGGACTATGACCATTTTGCTCACCAATGACACCCAAAGCCTAGCAGTGTCTGACACATAGTAGAACTTCAATAGCGGCTGAATGATTGAATCAGTGCAAGCTAGAATTGAAATTCAAGCCTGTGTGACTCCTCACACACCAATTGTTGTGAGGAATTGTATTGTCAGCTCAGGCTGCCATAACAAAATGTCATACACTGGGTGGATTAAAAAAAAGAAATTTATTTTCTCACCATTCTGGAGCCTAGAAGCCCAAGGTCAACATGCCCACCGTTTTGGTTTCTGGTGAGACCTTCTCCTCTCCTTGCAGATGCACTGTTTTGGCCTTTTCTTTGTGCACATGAGGATAGAAATCTGGCATTTCTTCTTCTTATTAAGACACCAGTACTATCAGATTAAGGCCCCACCTTTATGGCTTTGTTTAACCATAATTACCTCCTGAAAGGCCTCATCTCAAATACAGTCACAGGGGTTAGGGCTTCAACGTACGAATTGGGGGGGACACAATTCAGTCCATAACATTCTGCCCTCTAGCCCCTCAGATTCACATCTTTCTCACATGCAAAATGCATTCACCTCACCCCACAGTCCCCAAAGTCTTAACTCATTCCAGCATCAATTCCAAATCCAAAGTCTCACTACGTGTCATCAAAATCAGGGTACAGGTAAGACTCAAGATATGATTTATGCTGAAGCAAAATTCATCCTTGGCTGTGGACCTGTGAAACCACATAAGTTCTGTGCTTCCAGACACAGTGGTGGGACAGGCATGGGATAGTCATCCCCATCCAAAGAGAGAAACTGGAAAGAAAAGGGGAACAGGTCCCAAGCCAATCCAGAATTAGTAAGGCAAATTCTATTTGATCTTAGAGCTCCAGATTCATCTTCTTTAGCTCGGTGTTCTGCCCACTGGGGCAGCAGCATTACCGGCCCGGGGCAGTGGCCCTGCCCTCTCAGCTCTGCTGGGTGACCTTGCACCTGAGGCACCAGGTGGTGGCATCCTGGCCCTCTGAAACCAGGAGGAAACAGCCATGTCCCCTGGGCCTATAGGGAAAGTGGCACACAGATGGCCTGTGGTGATCTCTGAATCACCTTTAGGGTCATGTTTTTTTGTTTGTTTGTTTTTTTCACTTCAGGGTTAAATTTTTTTTTTTCTTTTCTTGAAGGATAACCATGTTTAAAGCTAGATAGCTCTATTGTCCTATCCCGTAGACCCCAGAAATCTGACAGCCTGCCTTCATTCCATCTTCTCTATCCCCTTTCATCCCAGCTGGCAGTGCTTCTGCTGGTATAATCCCATCTCTATGCCTGGCTTCAGCAGAGATGGCTGATTAAATTTGTAGGTAATCTCTTTATGGAATGATTGTCCTGCCACACCCTTGCTGTTTTATCCAGAAAACACGTTCTCATTTTTTGCAATGTGGATAGGCTGAGAATTTTCCACACCTTCAAGTTTTGGCTCCTTGTTACTTAATAATGCCTTCAATTGATCTTTTCTTTCTCACATTTTACTGTAAGCAATAAGGAGAGGCCAAGCCACACTCCAGTACTTTGCTTAGAAATCTCCCCTGCCAAATATCCAAAGTTGTCACAGAAAAGTTCTACCTTCCACAAAACACTCGAACCCAATTGAACCAAATCCTATCCTGCTTTATAACAAGAATCGCCTTTCCTCCAGCTTCCAATAACATGTTCCTCACCTCCACGATTCTTATTCTACCAATATCCTATCATGATGACATATGTGTTCTCTATAGCTCTCCTCTTTTTTTCTAAGTCTTTACTAGAATTGTCTTTCAGATTCATATTTCTAACAATAATCTCTCCAAAGTAATGTAGAGTTTTCCTAGCATGAACCTCAAAACTCTTCTAGTTCTAGCCTCTCCCCATTACCCACTTCCAACACTACTCCCACAGTTTTAACACCCTATTCTCGTACTAAACCTGTATTATTCAGGGTTCTCCAAAGAAACATAACTAATAGGCTATATCTATATATCTTTGTCTATAGAAAAAAATTAATATAAGGAATTGGCTTATGCAATTATGGAGGCTGGAAAATCCAAAATCTGCAGAGTTGATGTCCCAGTTAGAGTCTGAAGGCTAGAAGCCTGTAAAAGCAGGAAAAGCTGAGGTCCTGTTTAAAAACCGTCAGGCAGGAGAATTCTCTTTCTCAGAAGAGGGTCAGCCTTTTCCCCATTCAGACCTTCAACTGATTGGATGAGGCCCACCTGCATTATGGAAGACATCTACTTGGTCTACCTATTTTAATGATAATCTCATTTAAATACACCGTCACAAAGACACCCAGACTAATGTTTGACCAACTATCTGGGTACTCCATGTGGCCCAGTCCAGTTGACACATAAAACTAACCATCACAGGAATCAAATTGGAAAATAGATGTGATCAAGCTTTAGTGAGTACGTAGGGGCAGTCAGAGCTGGATTGTTCCATATACATTTATCACGCACCTACTACAAGTGTCTCAGTTGTCTATCGCTCTGTAACAACCCCAAAACTGAGTAACTTAAAATAGCAATAATTTATTCTTTCTCATGATTTAATGGGTAGGGAATTTGGACAAGGCTCAGCTAGGAGGTTGTTCTGCTCTAGGTGGTAGCAGCTCTTGTCATTCATTCAGCTGGGCTAGGCTGGAATCCAAGAAGGCCTAAAATACCTGGTGCCTCAGCTTTTTCATTTGGCCAATCTCTCTCCAGGTGCCGTCTTGTCATTCACTAGTTTATCCATGCTTCTTCACAGCTTGGTGGCTTGGCTTCCCCAAGAATGTTCCAAGAGGACAAACCCCAAAAGGAGAATCAGGTGCCTGTCACATCTACACTTGCTTCATGCTCCTAATGGCACATTGTCCAAAGCAAGTCACACGTCCAAGCCTCTCCAAGGGCATGAACATTAGAATATGTAGTTCCTGGGGAGCCCCCAGTGTACCAGTCTGCCAACAAATGAGAGGATGCCAGTCCTGACTCTTGCCTTCAAGGACCTCACAGTCCAGCATAGTATTTCCAAATATACTATGGGTCACAGCCTTTCAACATCATTCCTGAGATGAGCAAGTCCCAGTATAAGTTCCTGACTTGAACATTCATTTTGTAAAGATGGATTATCATATAATACACGTTATCACTTTTTATACACGTATTTTTTAAAATAAATTTTAAAGGAAAAATAACATATTTTTTAAAATAAATTTTAAAGGAAAAATATTGCCAATTTTGGATATTTGGGAGAAAAATCTTCATTACATTTTATGGCATGCTAATGTTACTCAGAAGACAATTTTGGAAATGCTGGCCTAATGACTCGGAATAGATATTTAAAGCTTGATGGAAAAGACCTTTGGCTTTAGAACTATGAGAGGTGGGTAGCCCCCTCTCGATTGGCGATGCTTGTTCGAGAGGGCTGCATGGCTGGGTTTTCTCTGGGACTGTTTTGTCTCTATGGCCATGAGTGATGGGAGATCAGAAAGCATCATTCCTACACCACAAAAGTAGGGGCTGGGACAATGCATGTCAGGTCACCCAACATATCATCTTGTGTCACCCTGTGCCCTTTCTGCACCTAGCACCAGAGGGTGTCATGTGTTACACGCACTAAACAACACCCATTCCATACCACTTCATACTGACTGAAACATCAGGTGGCAGCTCTTCAGAGCTCGAAGTTCTATCTCAAAGCCCAGAATCCCCAGAGGCCACTAGGAGAGTCCAACACATTCGTTTGGAAGGAGGCCAAGGAATATGCATTCTTAGCCTCTGCCATGGGTCACAGGGTGCTAGTCCCTTCTCAGATTTAGGGTTTCCATGTGGTTATTGCTGAAAACCTTCCATGGGGTGGGGGCAGGGAAGGAACACCAATCTTGAAATGTGGCCCTAGCTGATGTCTCCTGCAGGCAGGACACAGGTGGCTCGCAGCCGGAGATTCAAGTTGCATCACATCCCAAATGGACTTTTTATTATATAAAATTCTCTTACAACTTCAGAGATAACTTGCCTCTACAGGTTTTCTTCACAGAACAATCCCCAGAGACTAAATCTGTTTCGAGTTATATTTTGAAAAAAAGAGGAAATTGGATCCTCCTTCTGGGTGGGAGGATGGGTGACGGGAGGGGAAGGAAAGTTCAGATAGGAGACAAAAAAACACAACTTTGCAAAAACTTCCTCATACTTTCTTCTCCCCTGAATTTCGTCCTGAGCATGCCCATCTCACTAAGACAAAACCCAGCTCTCGCTTGGACACCCTCCCTCCTTCCTTGCCACCCCGCCCCTCACTCCAAAGCTGCCCACCACTGCTCTCAGAACCAGGGTCCAGTGAAATAAGTCAGCTAGAGAAAGACAAAGACTGTCTAATCTCACTTATATGTGTAATCTTAAAAAAATAGAACACCTAGAAACAGAGAGCAGACTGGTGATTACCAGAGGTGGGGGGGTGTGGGTGAGGGAAATGAGTGAAGTTGGTCAAAAGTACAAACTTGCAGTTATAAGATTAATAAATTCTAGGCGTGTAATGCACGCGATAGTGACTACAGTTAACAATACCATGCTGTACATTTGAAAGTTGTTAAGAGAGTAGATCTCAAAAGCTCTCATCCCAAGATAAAAAATTGTAAATATGTGAGGCAATGAATGTTAACTAAACTTACTGTGGGATAATTTCACAATATATACATATATAACATCATTCTGGATACATTAAATGTTATACCTTACACAGTGTTATATGTCATTTATACCCTAATAAACCTGGAGAAATTTTTAAAAATAAGAGGCATCGATCCATAACAGGGTCAAGATTAATTCCAGTGTCAACTATTTGGAATGCAGATATTCAGGATTAGCTCAACCCGATGCCTTAACTGTCAGTCAGACTGGCATTAGAGATGATGTCCTACAAGAGAGCATTATTATTTTTTAAGTCCGAAAGGTTCTCATTATAACGTCCTAATTCCTGTGACACTATTCTTACCAAGTTGCTATGCTTATGTACTTTCACATCTGCATTTGTGTGAGTTCATCCCCTTCTTTAAAGAAGAAAAAAAAAAAAAAGAACCAGGACCCCATCCCACTGGGTTATCAGCTCTGCCAGAAGTTCTCTCCTGAGGGATTTCTCTCCAAAGCATCCCAGGCTCTGCTGCCCGGGTCTGACCACACATCCACACCTGTGGAGAAGGACATCAGAGGGCAAGATTAACCCAAGGGCTACAGTGCTGGCTCGGGCAGTGCTGGTGGGAGCATAGTTGGACTCTTCTCAGGGATCTGTGGGAAAGCACGGACCGCCTTCACTCTGACCCACGCTCTCACCTTTTCACCTAATTTCTTCCCGTTTCTGAGTATGCGCGACTGTTGCTCATACTCCGTTCTAAGTCCTTTTGTGGGATTTCTCTCTAGAACAAGTGTTCTTAACCTGGAGTCCCAGACATCCCTCAACCCAGAGGTCTGCAGATAAAATCCAGGGGTCCCTGATTTCATAAAGAAAAATAAAGTACCTCTATTTTCATTAGCCTCTAACTGAAATTTAGCACTTCCTTTCATTGTAGATTTAGGGAACAATCTACAGTAGTATTTGCAGAAACTGACTTTGTCACCAGCAGAAATCACATTAGAGTTGTTGCATAATTTTGAAATATCATTTATACACATCACTGCCTTTAAAATGATCACCACCAAAGTGTCAATAAACAAGCACGTATATTACTATATCATAAAGCTGTTTCCTTGTTTTGATATCTGTATTTTCATACTGTTGGGTTTGTTTTTGCTTTTGTTTTTGTTGTTTTTGTTTTTTGCAATCCTGTGGATTTAATTTTACACCTTTGAAAACATTATTCCAAAAAAAGTGTTCATAGACTTCACCAGATGCCCATTGAGTCCATGGTACATGAAAGGTCCTGAGTCCTGGCTGGAGAAAAAGATTAATAGCCAAAAGTCATTATGTAATGCTTGCCTTTAAATGAATATGCATTTTATTCATCACAGCAGTATCTCTGGACTTTGGAAAAACAGCGGCCACATCTGTAGCAGAGCTCTCATTGACCAGTTTGGTTTCCAGACTCTCTGCAGTACCCCTGACCCCCAGTCAGCTTCCCTGACTTAGAGCATGTGGCTCTGCAAGGCAGAGGGCAGGAGTCTCGGAGCATGTCACCTTCACCGCTCCTAGCACAAGGCTGCCCCCAGGAAACACTCAACAGGCACGGACTGACTTGGGTTGACCCGAACTGGCTGTGCTTGGGTGGAACATGGCTGGAGCCTTTCCACTTCTGCACCTGCCTCCTGCCCACTGGCCCTCGAGTAGAAGTGCCAGAGTTAGCAAGTTCAAATACAGGGTGCCCAGTAAATTTGAAGTCAAGGAAAGCAGTTGAAGGCTGTGCCTAAGCGCAGGTTCTCTGCTGACATTCCTACAGCTACTGAGGTCTGGCCCCGGAAAGGGACCATCTGGGGTGGAGAGTGGGGCCAGGGAGACCCCTGTCAGCAGCCCACAGCCTGACAGTCTGTACCTCAAGCCATCCCCTGTCACCGGTTTGGTCTTCGACCCACCCGACTCCTCCCATTTGTAAAGTAAGGGCACTAACTGGTCCACGATTGAACTCTAAACTTCCTCCTTGCTCAGATTTAGAAGAATCTTTAACTTCTGCTTGCACGAAAGGATGCTTCCAAACTCAGGCCTCCTTAGGCAGCAGCTTGCTCCTCTTCCATTCACTTTGCCCTAGCGCCTCTCACTTCATTCACTGTAGCCCCCACAAATCAAACCTGCGAGGACACCATTAGAAAGGACCCAAAGACTAGGTACCCACAAAAACACACAGTAGCAGAAGCAAAAACACAGTCACAGAGACACGCTAACTTAAGAAACAGTGACACAGATTCACCCAGAGGGAGTGGACACAGAGAAAACCTTACGTGCACAGGACGGGGCAAAGTTCCACTTCGCACACACCCAGCACCCCCGCCCTCACTCAGAGAACACACAACAAGTCTGACTCACACCCACAATGAGCACAAATCACACACATTTGCTGAAGACAGTGGAGACACATACCTGGCCATCTCATACCTGGGTTGTCATCCTGAATCCCACATATCTAAGGCAGTTCAGGAGCTAAAGATTCTCCCATGCCTCCTCCAGCTGCTAAAACAAAACAAACAAACAGACAAACAGAAAAACACCTGAAGGTGCTCCAAAGACCTCTGTTTTTCACAGCAGTCTACAGCAATCAATGGGCTAAAACCTGGGATCTCCAAAGACGTTACCCCAAATGGTGGTGATGATGGTAAGAACAATGACGACCCCAATTGCCAGCATTTGCTGAGTGCTAGCCGCTCTCCAGGGACTATGTAAGCGCGTTACATGCATTACCTCCTGCAACGCTCCTGACAACCTGTAAGGGGAAAATATTACCATAACAGATAAGGAAACCGAGGCTCTGAGGAGTTAAACAATTGTCTTGGTAAATATTCCAGCACCTAGCTCCAAGGCTCTCTAACTCCAAAACACACCCTTACCCCCAAGGCCACAGGGGAAGACCCTCAGACGTTCCAGCTCAGTCTCCACGCACCATGAACACACACACACACAGAGGCATGCACACACACATGCACACGCACACGCCCCACCCCGCAGGGGGACCTTTTGGACAACGTTTCCACTGTGGACGGTGCTGAAGGGGCGCTGACCAGCAGAGAGGTTTCAAGCTAGTTCTACCTCCTGCGAGTTCTCCTCAGAGACCAGTCCTGTTCCCGAACAGGTCTGGGCCCTGGCTGAGACAGGTCTGTGGCCTCTGGGGAGAGGCTTACTCAGGGTCGCCTTGCTAGACCCGCCAGGTTAAGGGGGTTGGGAGGATTGGCTCCTCCCTGCTCTCCTTGGGGACCCCTGCCCCGGAGGATGGGAGCCAGGTCTATCACAATGAAAGAGCTCTTCATAAGACAGAGAGAGTAGCCTTTGCTCAGCTTCCAAGAGGCCTGGTCACCTAAGCCCACACAAGGAGGGTGCGGAAAAGGACCTTGAATTGGCTGTGTCAGGGTGACACAACCTCTGGGACATTCTTAACCCCAACCAAAGGGGGAAGACCTTTTGCAGCCTCCACCTCTGCATTGGGACTGGCTAACAGCTGTTCTCAGCTTGAGGCTCTTTACACCACTCACCCAGGCAGTCCCCAGGGGACGTGGAGGCAGCTTTGATGAAGCCTATCAAAGCATTCTTGTACCTACAGTTGTTTCCTGGGAGGGCAATTGGAGCCACAATGGCCTCTCACATCTGTTGAAGGGCCCGGAGGTTGGTACTCCACCCTCAGCCCTACAGGAGGGCTCCTGGCCCTCGTCAGAGGGGAAAATGACTGTGCACATCCGGGAGGCACAGTTTAGAACCTTTGACCGTTAGGACTGGATGAGGCCACTCACCCCCATTTTACAGATGACTAAACTGAGGCCAAGACACTCCCAGTTCGCAAAGGGTTCCTCATACAGAGCCCACTGCACCAAGGTCTCTCCACATAGTTCCTGGCTCCTCCTCTGGCTCAGATCAGCCTTTACTTATGCGAGATATGACCAGCCCAAGGAAAGGGCGTGGGAGGCACGTGAGAGTGTGAAGGCCACATGGAGGGGAAGCTGGTGTCTGTTTTAAGATGCCTGATCCTTTCGCTTCTGCTGCATGAGTCACGGCCCCCTTCTTGACCACTATATTAATACCCAGTCTGTGGAATCGTTTATTCAGGGTTTCTGAACCTCAGCACTAGTGACATTTGGGACCAGATATAGCTTCGTTGTAGGAGCTGTTCTGTACATTGGAGGATGGTTAGCAGCATCCCTGGAGTCTACCCACTTGATGCCAGTAGCACCATCTTCTAATGCAACAGCTAAGATTATCTCCAGATATTACCAAAAGTCGCCTGGGGGCAAAACTGTGCCCTGTTGAGAACCACTGGTATAAATGGACTTAAAGGAGCATATCTTGCCAGGGATGCACAGAAGGAGATGACATAGATATCCCCTTCTGATATGTGGAGCTTCTCTGGGGCAGATAGGATAATACATGAACCCAGAACAAAGCAGAGTGTTCCAGGAGATCCTGCAAAAGGCTGAAGTCGAGTAAATCATCGCAGCTAGGATCCATCCATGAAGGCTTCCCAGAGGAAGAGGAATGTGATCTGGGCCTTATGTAGGCAGTCCAGGAAGGATGCAGTTTGAGGAAAAAGTCTCAAACACAATGAATGAGCAGAGCCCAAGGTGGGGGATGAGTGGAGACTTTCCAGGAAGGGGCAGGAGGGTGGCCACAGGGGCCTGAATTTTAGTCTCAGGGATATTATGGCTGCCTTCTTCCAAAGAGGGTCCTGGAGCTCAGAGAGGGGAAGATGTTGGGGATGAATGGGGAGGGGGAAGGTGAGAAGGACAGTGTCTTGTGCGAGCCCCTGGGGGGCCGGTTAGGGGTTGGCTTCTTGAATCCCCAGTGCCCAACAGGGAATGAAGCTAAGGAAATGCTGCAGTGATGAAGCTGCCGATGATAGGGAGAGAAGTTCTGATGAGCAGGAAGGCAGACCTGTGCTCTGGAGGGCGGTCACTGGTGAGGGTGCTGATGAGGGAGCCCAGCCTAGGCAGTAAGGGACCCAATCGCCCCTCACCCTGATTTCTCAGGGTCTGGCCTCACTTAATGTCTTACCTCACAGTCCTTGTAGGGTGGAGGTGTGGGGTGGAAGGAGCCTAACCGAGTGGTAGCTTCTGGGCTTGGAGAAGACCACCCAGGCTCCTGTCTAGCTGCAGACCTTTCCGAAAAGATTTCAGCAAGTTCGTTGAAAGAGAATGGTGAACTCTTCGGCCTCAAAAACTTCCCTCTCAGACTGCACTGGCTCCCCACACCCAATCTGGGCTTCCCAAGCCAAGAGCGCATGCCAGCACTCAGACTGGGCTCCCTGAGGTCCGGGGACACCTGCCCAGTGGTCATCCCGAGGAAATGCAAAGTGTGGGGCTGGAGCTGCCCACAGGGAGCTTCTAGGCTAACTCGCCAGCAGGGCGCGCTGTGGACTCAGGCACATGCAGCTGTAAGGGAGGCGACCAAACTGACTGAGGCCTCCCTGGCCTCCTGTTGTACCCCCAACCCCAGCCAGGCTTACCTGCCTTATACACAGCTGGGTCTTCACCTCTTCACTACTTCCCTGCCTAACCCCCTCCTCTGGATGAGGAAAGAAGAGAAGGAATCATGCCCGTTTTGCAGATGAGATCCTAAGTCCTATAGATGCAAAAAGGGACAGCACCAGGGCAGAATGAAGAGAGTCTTGGCTGCGAAGCCAGAAGACCTGGGTTTACTAGCCTGCCATTTCATCATCTCCCTCCCTCGTGGTTGGGGGCACACTCTGGAGCCTTGTTGAGCAAGCCACTGCTTTGCAGCAAGAGAGAGGAGTGTGGCAGCCCAGGCTGAGAACGGTGTCAGAACGGTCTCAGGCATCACTGCAACTCTGCATGGTCATCACTGGGTCCTGGAAGGAAGGGCTGGCAAAAAGGGAGGAGGCAGCCTTGCCCGAGTCTTCTTCTAGGTGGAGAGAGCATACAGCTAGAAAGGAGACCAACAAGGGGTCTGAACAAGGGTAGAGGGGACAAAGGGGCTATGCGGAAGAACATTAAGGAGTGGAGGAGAGGGCCAAAGTGCCAGCACCCTGAGTAACCTACACTTCCTCCCAGGTCCTGGTAATGACTAGCAGCAGTGAAAACTGGGTGCCATTTGCTGCACTCTCATGGTGAGCCAAGTTTGTGTCAAGCACTTGATTTGCTCAATCACCCATCCTGGGAAACAGTAAACTCATTTGATAGATGAAGAAAGGAAAGCTCAGAGAGATAAAGTAACTTGTCTGAGTGTATCAGAGGGAAAGGGTCAGAACTGGACACCACCCAGGTCTGCCTGGTGCCACCACACTCCTGTAAGGGTCAAAGTCTAGGTGGAGAAAGGACAAAGGCTCCATCTGTGTCAGAGTTTGGTATTGAGTCTATAGCTGGAGAGGTACCCCCAGCATGGATGGACAGAGTAGAGTGAGGCACGTAGGAAGGAGTGACCCACGTGTATATTCAGTCTGGGAGATCTCCTGGAGGAGGAGGAAGATACTATCTAGGTTGACAAGGAGGAGAAGGGCACTCCCAACAGTCTGAGCAAGACAGTTCCAGCCCAGGCATTTCCAGTATGTACACGGTGTGTCTGTGTCCTTCATGAGTCCAGAGAAGCAGGCCGGAGCCACCAGAAGGGAAGGGTGCCACCGCATCAGCAGAGAACCCACTGGCAGCTGTATGGAGGTCTGACCAGTTCCACTGCTCATTCTTAAGGAAAGAGATGGGGATCTCTTATTACAAAAACTAGGGGATAGGGATGGAGGGAAAGGGGAAGAAGAGATGACGCCTCAAAATACCAAAGTGTTAGAATCCATTAGACGAGAAACCTAATCAGATGTGGTGGACAGAAGGCAGTGGTCAAGAGTGACTCAGCCTCTGGCTTGGGTGATAGGGAGTCTTACCATGAGCTAAGATCTAGCACCCAAGTGGAGGAAGAGGCTAGTGAGAGAAAGATAACAAGTTCACACTGGAGTAAATGAGTTTGTGGTGTGTGTGAGCTATGTGAGTGGAGGTGAGCTTTGGGCTCAGAGGTAAAGGGGCATAAGGGCTCACATTACAACCAGAATCGGGTTATACTCTCCAAACTGAAGAAAGCAGTCCAAGGTTGACTAGCGTTTGAGCTTAGTCTGCAGCCAAGGAGGAGAGTACTACAGCAGAATAAGCACTAGATTAAACTAAGGATCCCATGTTCTCAAACTTGGAAAAGGATCCAGGGGTCTAAAGAGACCACCAGCTGAGCTCAGCAATGGTGCCCATCATTCTCCCCTAGGCCTCTTTTCGGGTGCCCCCATCCTTACTTGCTACAGCGTTCCAGGATGCCGAGGAGCCAGCAGTGTTTGGGTGCAGAGTGGCGAGCAGAACCCTGCTGACTTTCTTGTGGGGAGAGTGGTGAATAAGAACTAGCCCCGGCCCAGGTGTGCTATCTGCTCTCAGGATCTGCTCATCAGCTGCTGGGGAAACAGGAGTGACCTCAGTGGTGGGTTTTGTTTTTTGTTTTGTTTTGTTTTGTTTCTTTTTCCTTCTAAGAACAATTCATTTTGGTCAAATAACTAGAGTAAAAGTGACTTGTTATTGAGAAACCTCCACCCCTCCCCCCTCCCCCCCTCTGGTCCCCGCACCCCCCTTCCTGGCCCTAGGCAGTAACCTTTGACAGCTGTCTCCTGGGGCCACAGAGGATGCCATTTGGGCAGTTCAGAGGACTGGCTCTTCTCTCTGCCAGCCCCACCCACTTCCCCTCACCACCTCCAGGCTCGGGCAGCCTCCCACCTCAGACTGAGGTCCAGCCCCCAGGCCTGAGCTGAGCCTCTTCCTGCGGCCTCTCAATCTCATCTGCTTTGCTGTCCAGCGAAAACGGTGGGAAGGGGGCAGAGTAGGAGATTGTAGGGAGAGGGCCTGATCCCCTCCCTTCTCATCCATGTCTCTAATCACCACTGTCACTGCCCTGCTGACCCCATGGCATCTTCCATGTGCCCCTGGCCACAAGTGAGCATTGAGAAGGGTGACAAGGTGAAGGGAGGAGAGAGGGAATACTAGGTTATTAAAGGAGAAGGACAGCCTTAGGCTCACAGGAGGCCGCCCAAGGAAATGGGGGCAAAAGAAGGAGTTGCGGGACCTTTGAGGGAGCTGGGCCTCCGGTCTGAGTGGCTGGACAGAGAGACAGGCCAAAGGCCTGCAGGGCAACGTAGTGGGAGCCGGCACAGAGGCTCGGAGGCAGCTAGGCCTGCGCGAGAGAGAACCTAGGAGCAAAAGCCTGAGCCAACAGAGGGCTAGACTTGGGGACTGCACCCCAAGGATACAGCTGGACACACTAAAGGACAAGTAGCTAGATCTACATCTGAAGAAGGAGATGGAAGCATGGAGCGGGGTGAAAAGTCTCTCTCAGGGCCTGACTCCAGACAGCATGTCCTAGGAGGTAAACTGAGGCCCCCGGGCAGCAAACAAGAAACTCGGCCAAGCGCCTTGAGGCTAAAGGCCAAATTACCGAGGGTCCTAATGTACCTGCCCTGGTCGCTTCTGGCAAGAGATCTCCACCGCCTTCTTTTCCAGGACATGCCAGGCTGCAGGCAGCAGTGCCGAGAACCGGAGGCGGTTGTGATGTCAACCAAGGAATTAAGTGAGCAGAGACGCTGATAACATCGCCCGCGAGGCCCACTGTGGGCAAGGTGACTCATCGAAGACGAAGCCGGTCACAGGGAGGTGGTTGTTGTGCCCGGCCTGTGGGGCTGGGGAGGAGGGGGAGGCCGGCCCGGCTCCTCACGCGTCGTCTGCTCAGTGGAGAGGTCTCGGAACAGAGTGTCCTCCGCCCTCAGAGCCCCGGCGGCTCAGGAAACAGCCCTCCCTCCCTCCCAGCGCTGTGATTATCTCTGTAGCAGCGCTCAGTGTGTGTCTGTGGGGTGTGTCGGGGTGATTTCCCATCCGCGTCCCACTGGCCGCTCCAGGTACTGGAGATTGCTAACAGCAGAAGAGTTGTTGCCCCCGATTAGACAACCGTCTGCGGAGACAAGCCACCAGATGGCAAACTGCTAACCGTGACCATGTGGTGTCCTCGCGGAGGGTACAGCCTGTTCCTCCTGCTGCAGGCTTCTGCAGAGCTGCATTCACTCATCTCTCCCTCACTCCCGCGGGCAGGCCCTGCCGAGGAGGCCAAAACTGCCGTGTTCTTCCCCATCCCCGGGCACCATATTTTACAGTCTGTGTCAGACTGCATAGCTGTTCATGGTGGCCCTGCCTCTTCCTCTTCTAAATGACTTCTCTTCCCCCTCCTCCACCTAGAAGTATCAGTTAAGTTTGCCCTTAATAAGTTTGTCTTTACACCAAACTTTCCCCCCTAAACATAAGTTTCTTCTTTTACTACCTAACTCTTTTCATTCATTCATTCATTCATTCATTCCACAAAAACAATTGTTGCATTTGTGCTAAGTACTATTTTAGGCAAGGGACCCAGGTAGACCCTCCCCGAGTTCATGGAGTTTATTTTCTAGTTGGGGAGGGAGCAATAAATACATAATTTGATTTGTAAAATTGCAAGTGACAGTAGTAAGTGCCATGAAGAAAAATAAAGCCAGGCCAGGAGGTGGAGGGTAACAGGGCCCTATTCAACTAGGACTGTCCAGAACGTCTTCTCTCTGAGGAAGTGGCCTGATTGCAGACCTGGAGGCAGCAAAGAACGTTGCCTTCAGGGCAGAGCTCCCCCTACCAGGCCTTCAATGCCAAAAGAAAGTTCTCTACACCTGCCTGGTTCTGCCAGGAGCCTGTGACATGGCCTGAGGCACTCCCTTAGCAGTGCTGGGTATCCATTTCCCTCTCGACAAACAAAAGGCCTCGTTGCACTGGCTCCCTGAAGGTCTTCCAGCAAGGAGCCACTCACTCCGGCATGAGGAACTTCTAGACAGGAGCCTCGGTTGGAAGGCCAGTCTCTTGTAAGCTGTGTGACCTCAGGCAGGTTACTTAGCCTCGCTGAGCTGGCTTCCTTATCTGTAAAATGCGTACTCCTCGGGGTATTGTGAAGGATTAAATGAGCTTCTGGATATGAAACCACCAGGTAGATAGGAGGTGCTTAATAGATATCATCAAGGGCCACACCTGAGAGAGGTAAGGAGATGGGGGTACAGTATAGAGGTGCTATTAACTGGTTGCCTTTCATAACAAGAGCCTGGGGAGAGCAATGCTGACCTAAAGACACAAAGCTCTGCTAGCTGCCCAGATGTGGAGCAACTAGCAAGGGAAGCCCCCAGGCTAGAACCTCTATAGATCCAGGGCCCGGGAGAAGGGTTAGCTGTACAAGGGTCAGGCACTCTCCACTGACGTAAGCAGGTGAGGGTGGGGTAGGGCCTGCCCTGTGGGTCCTTGAACTGTCACACCATGGCCTAGCTTTCAACTTCCTCTGGGGCCCAGGGTGTGCTCAGCTTGTCTTCTCTTCCTTCCTCCTTCGTTCAGGCTGTTTTCAATAAGCACCATCCACTCTCAAGTTCCAGTCATTATGCTCATTTATTCTCAACTCATAGCCCAACTCAGGGAGGTGCAAAGTTCACTCCAGCCCACCCTGGTTAGCAAGTCTTTCCTGCCATCTGCTGTGAGTCTGGGCTCCTAAGTCCTGCTGGGAGCCCCAGAACAGCAAACAGGACCCACCAGGTAGGGGTGCAGACAATAGCAATAGTTAGCTCTGATTGGCTGCTATGGCCATGCATTCATGGATGCATGACCTCACTTGGTGTGAATCCCATGATGTGGGAGTTTTGATCATCTTTCGTTCTTGAGGAAACTGAGGCTCCAGAGAGTAGGAGCTGTAGGGGCTCAGGCAGCAGGGTTGGCAGGCATCTTCCTGTAGGAGATGGCCTGAAAGGACGCTTGCAAGCAAGACAGAGGAGACTTGGAGAGGCAGGGAGAAGAGGGAGGGTGCAGGTGGGTGAGGCTGGGAGAGGGGACTTAGTTGCAGATGCCTATAGGCAAGGTGTGAAACCCGTCCTGCCACCACCTGCTGCCTAGAGTCCCCCAAGAGGCCTGGCATTCTGAGTCTCAAACAAGCTCCCAGGTGGCCTGGAAGCAACCGGCTCAGTCTGGGAGGTCAGAGTTGGGCTGAAAGTCACAATCAAGGCCTTTTCTCAGTCCTCCCCTGGCTCTGAGGCAGGAAACAATAATAGTGACATTTACTGACTACTTTTTATTATTGAGTACAGCTAACATTTATTGACAACTTTCCTTTATGGCAGGTGCGGTGCTAAGCACTTTGCATATATGAACCTGCTTAATCCCCAGACCATCGAGGCACAGAGAGTTAAGTAACTTACCTAAGGTCATGCAGAACAGACATTCAAGCCAGGATGCCTGGTTCCAGAGGCCACACTTGCCACTCTGCAAAGTAGGTATTCCTGGAACAGGGAAGGCACTGGGCCTGGGGTTTGGGCAGACCTGGCAGGGACAGAGGAGTACCACCCTACCTAGAGCTGAATGCCAGACTCCTCCCATAGGGACGTGGTTTTGAGAAATTGAGGGGGCAACGCGAAATAAGGCTGGGTGGCCATGCACCAGGGGTGAAGCGCTAAAGGTATAAGCTCAGGTGTGGGGAAGAAAGCCCACGGCCACTTCCTTTGCCTTCTCTCTCTGCTCGCAGCAGGGCCTGGCACTGATGGGTGCACAGCTCCCGTGCCTGTGGCCTAAGAGTAGCCAGCCCGGTGTCCACCCATCCGTGTGCACATATGTGTGCGTACATATGGAAGGAGAGGAGAAGGGGCCTCTGTGTGTACTTGTTTGCATAGGAGACTGTCTCCCACCCACTCCCCCTGCGTCTGTAGCCACAGAGAACAGGATGCCCTGACACTAATCTGCACCTTTGGAGCCTGGAAACCACAACCACGTCAGTGGCATGTGCTCAGGGGCTGGGAGGTGGGGCCGCAGAGGCAGGGTGCGCAGGTGTGCGCCAACATGCCCGCCAGGGCCCGCGTGGGGGTGCAGTTTCCTCCCCAGCCACCACCACTGACACCGTGCCTGGGAAGAGGGCAAGTGGGAGAGAAGGGAGGTGGACTTCCCCCAGGGCAGCAGGGCACAGAGTCTCCACCCTCTGACCAGGGCATCAGCCATTCCTCCCATGGAGTCTCTCTCCTCTCAGCAACTGTCCCAGTGGACGACCGAAACAAATGCCTGCAGAGCATCTAAATGGCTCCACACAGTTCCAGGCACTTGGGAAATAGCAGTGAACAAAACAAAGACCACTGCCCTCACCAGGGCAGCATTCTTACTGGGGGGACACACAGAGGGAATAAGTAAAGTAGGTCTGTAGTCTGTAAGTAGGTGACGTGTGCTATGGGAAAACAGCAGACAGAGTAGGGCTGGGAGGTGAAGGGTGCTAGGTGGGTGTGTGTGTGTGTGTGTGTGTGTGTGTGTGTGTGTGTGTGCGTGTACAAGTCACGCTATGTATTGAATTTGGCGACCCAGGCAGGCCCCATCGAGGTGACATTCAAGAAACGTTTGGAGAGGGTGGAGACAAGCAGGGTCTGAAGGAGAACATTCCAGACAGACAACAGCTAGAACAAAGGCCCTGAGGCAGGGGCATGCCTGGCCAGGACTGAGGGATGGACTGAAGTGGCCCCACGCCTCCTGACATCTGTTCACCTTGCTAAAAGCAAGGGCCTGATTTCCAACGGATTAAGAAAAAGGACTCTCCAGTGCCCATAGGAGAAGCCAAAGGGCTCTCAGAGAAACCAATGTCATGTTAAGAAGAGGACAGAGTGAAAAGCGGCTTAGAGCTGAGGGAGCCTATGACTAGTCTGGGGCCTGAGCTCAGGGAGGAGGTCCTAAGCCTGGGGACTCTTAGGAACCAGGGAGAAGAAGAAACAAAGGATGGAGCCAGGCTGCCCTAAGGCCCACAGGCCTCTCTAAGTTAAGGCAAGTCTCTGGGGTCCCAGGACCCCAACAAGCTGGCTCCCAGGAGCTCAATGAGAGAATGTGGTGTGGAATTCCATTTTGCTGTGGGTCAGCTGGCCATCCACAGGTTGGAAAGGAGCCTGGAGATGCCACACCTGTCCCTGGAGGCCACCAGACTCTTCTGAGGTCTGTATCCCTCACCTTATTAAAGCTACCCATGGGGAAGAAGAAGGAGGAGCCAGTTGACTTCGGGAGATTAAGCAGATGGTTGACCAGAGGGCAGGGGTGTGCCTGCAGGGAGCTAGCGTTCTAGGAAATAGATCCCCTCTATACCAACCAGGCCACCATCAAAGGATGGGGACTAGCCCCGTGTGTTTCTGACAGACCCACAGTGGGAGGTCAGGACTAGAAAAGAAAGGAGGGGGACTTGACCGGTGCCTTTTAGGATAAGAGCAAATCTGAATGGGCAGGGAAAAAAGAGGACAGCTTTGTGCACTCACATTTGTGCCTAATGCACACTCATCACATCTACCATCATAGACATGAGTTGTTTCTCCTGGGCACCAAATGCACATAGGCCCCTTGGAAATGATCCCAGGAGAAAATGGAGACGTGCCTGCCAAACATAAAGAGGACGGGAGGTGGTGGTGGGAACAGATGAAGATGGGGTGACAAATGAGGAGACCCCGAGAAAGACCCATCATAGACACACTCACATGCAGACCACACACGCCTGTTACGCGTCAGCCTCAGCCAGACCTCATTGCCCTCCTGCCTACTGAGGGATACTGCTTAGCAATCACACTGCGTTGTGCACGTCACTCAGCCTTTGTAAGGCTGCATTTTCTCTCTAGAAAAGGAGAATTTCCTGCCAAATCGATTTACTGTGAGGTGACGGGTAAATCCTTTCTGCTCTACCTCCAAAAAGCTGTTCAGATTCCAGCCACTTCCACCTCCACCATGAACAAACACTCTGGCCAGGCCACCATCCCACTGGCATCCCTGCCCCATCCCCTGCTCCCTACTCCAGTCCATGGCCCACCCTGAAGCCACTGCCCCCTCCTCCAAACCTACAGTGTGTTTTCATCTCATCCACAGTAAAAGGCAAAGGCCTGACCACGGCCCATGGGGCATTGCCGACCCTAGATTTCTTCTCTTCCTTCTCAATCTCAACTCCAGCCACCTGGGCTTCTCACCATTCCATAGACACCCCAGACGACCCTCCTCAGAGAGCTGGCCTTTTCCTCTGCCTGGAATATCCTCATGGCTTTGCCTCCAGGATTTCTTCAAATGACATCCTCAGCGAAGGCTAACTCCGCAGCCCCACCTGGGCACTCTGTATTCCCCCTGCCCCCGCTTTTCCCTTCTTTTCATGTCATCACAAACAGGCTACATATTTATTGACCTCATCTTTTTATCTGTCTCTTTTACGAAAATGTAAACTTCATGCAAATAAGGGACATTTGTCTATTTTATTCTCCACTGTGGTTCCCAGCTCCTAGAGTGGGACCTGGGTCATAGGACTCAACAAATGTTGAATGAATTTAAAATGAATGAAATGAAATAGCAAATAAGTCAGCATTTATAAAGCAAGACTAAAAAAGGGAAGGGACCAACTCTGAGTGAGCCATCACCATGTTCCAGGAATTGCAACGACAATATTCCTTCATCCTCAAACAACCATAGTAGGTCAGTAGAATTAGCCCCATTTTTTCAGATGAGAAGCCTGAGGATCAGACAAGTCATAACCAATGGTTGCTGTATATTATCCGCAAAGACAGCCACCGACAACTCCTCCCATCTCTGTATGGAAGGCTGCTCCCCATTCAAGACTTGGAGTCTCTTTTCCTCCTCCCACCCCTTTGACTCTGGGCTGGTCTCATGTCTTGTTTTGACCAGTGAAATATGGCAAAAGGGACGCTATGTCAGTCTGGGCCTAAGCCTTAAGAGACCTGACCCTTAGGCCAGCTACATAATTTGCAGGGTTCAAAGAAACGAAAATGGGAGGTCCCTTGTTCAAACAGCAAGAAAAAAACATTGTTAGGGGTATGAAAATACAGAGCCTTTCTTTTTTCCATAGTCTCGAGTCATCGTGATGTTTTTTATTTGCTACTTAATGTTCAGAGTAAAGAAAAAAAATTAATTTTTAAATAGCGTAAATTTTGCTGCATGACTTTATATTATGCAATGTCAGTTGTAAATGCAAATCTAAGAGCACTTAACTCATATGCGGAATCACCAGAATCATGCCATTCATATTGCCTGGCTCTCACAGGCATATGTATTTTACTCTCATTAGAACAGTGGAAACACCGCACAAAATACTGCACAAAACTAGCTTAGCTTTTTATTTCCCCTCTGGGTTTCTTTTTTTTCTTTTTTTTTTCTTTTTTTTTTCTTTTCTTTTCTTTCTTTCTTTCTTTCTTTCTTTTTTTTTTTTTTTTTTTTTTTTTTTTGCTTGTACTTTTATTTGCATTTAGTTTATGCTGAATTTTTTTCAGGCCATAGTTGTTATTTCTTCTAGGATATCTTTCTCTTCTGATTTTAGGAACAATCTGCTCTGCTTCATTAAGGTTCACCTCAATGTAGCAGGGGTGTTCATGCATGGGTTCTCCCACCTAGGGGCTCTACAAGTTCTGCACTATAACTTGGGGGCTTTATTCACCTGGATGTGCTCAGTGACCAGAGAATCTCCATCCAAACCCTTCGGGTCAGCATTACTCTCTTCACGTTTAAGCCTGTGCAGGAAAAATTCAACATTGTTTTAGGGTCACCAAACCTGTGTCCAGCCCCACTGTTTGTCTGGAGCACACCTACCAATCCCACCCTTGCAATGACAAAACAGCACCTATTGCTTCCATAAAGTGACACCCTGCAGATACTTGGTGGCTTTTCAGATACTCATATCCTTGACAGCCTGAGCAGTTTCATGGTTGTTCTTAAAGTGAACGGGAAGATTTGAACCTCTTGATTTGCAATGATTTCTCAGGATTTTGGGGTCAAGTGAATAGCAAACCATTTTTAAAGATCACTTCAGGCCACTGAGAGGAAGAGTTTTTCTTCTTGATATGCACACATCCTACCAACACTATCTTTGGCTAGCTGATGAGTAAGGAAGGACTGAAAGATAGAGGATCTGTATAGGGCTAGGGAAGCAAGGCACAGAGTGGGCACACACACATCTTCTCTGCTCTTACGCAGGCCCCATTATCCCATGGACCCCACAGTATACAACACCGTGCGGAGAATGAATAAGCTGTCCCATAAACTCTGCTCAACTTTTAGAACCGTAAGCAAATAAATACTTTCTGCGTGGAGCCACTGAGTTGTGTGGTAGCTTGTTGTTACACGGCGGTTGCTGACTGATAAAATGGTCGAGAACACAAGCCTAGCATGAGGCCAGGCTATGGCTGAACCCACACTGGCCTATTTCTCAAGTCCACATTCCTCTCTACCCTACCCGGGCTTCCTGACAAATATTTTGTAGTATAACTCCTATTCTTCTCTTCGGAGAGTTGGTGAGTTTAGGGTTGAGCTGGGGGGCAAAGGTTACAATAAATCAAAATTATTATGAGAGCTTGGAAGGAGCCACATCTGGATTCGATGTGGAGAACGGTGGGTGTGGGGCGGGGGGTTAGTGGGTGGGTTAGGGCTGAGAACAGGCCCAGCCTCTGTCCAGGGTGAGTCTGGGCCCAGTGGGGTGCTTGGACATCTGTTTTCCATCCTGATTCAGTAAATAAAGCTGCTTTCCTCTGCTGATCCTACAGGAAATGGGAGTCAGAAGTTCAGCTGACCAGGAGTGGACTCTCTCCTGATAGGAGCCCTCCCACATGTCCGGACAAGATGCAGAGCGCAGGGCCTCAGGCTGCTGTGCTCTTTCCCCTCTGAATCAGCAGAGAAAGGAATTTTTAGGGCCTCCCTTGGTCAAGAAATTAGATTTCTCTCATTTAACCAATGGCTGTTGTTCCTGCTGTCAGCTATTAACATATCAAACTAGTACATCAGGTGTTGATTCTTTTGATCCCATGACTCATGCATTAGTGAAAAATATTCCCAGTGGCCAGAAATAGAGAACTTCTATTGAATTGGCTTAGACAAGAAGGAAAATGTGTTATCTCACTGAATTAGAAGTTCAGGGGAAGGATAGCTTCAGCAAAGGTTAATCCTGCAGCTCCATGTCATCATCAAGAACTAGGTTATTTCCCCTTTTCCTTCCCTTCTGCCACTCTCAGCATGTTGCCTTGCCCTTGGCTAACTTGCTTCATGGTCACAAGATGGCTGCCACCACCCCAGATGTCACATTGTCACACAACAACGTCCATAGCCGCAAAATAAGAAATAAAACTAAACAAAACAAAAAACGAGAAAGATCTCATGCTTGTGTCCCATTTTAAGGTCAAGCAAAAATTTTCCCACAAGTCCCCAGGACAGACTGTCCCTCACTGCTCATTGGCCAGAACTGAGCCACATCCCATGCAGTCTTTCCCAAGCAAGGGCACGATTACTGCCACAGCACAAACCCTGAGCCCAGAAAGAGAAGAACAAACACCTGGAACAAACCCAGGCTCAGTGGATGCTGAGAGGAGGGTGGTGGGAGGGAGAAAGGCCATCGAGTAGGCAACCAGCTGTGTGTGCTACAGCTCATTTGTTTAGACCTGGCTCTTTTGCAGGTTGGGAAAGAGGAGGGGAGGATTGGTATTTCCAAAGTGAGCGAGGCCCCAGATTCTATCACTCGACTAAATTGCCTCAAAAGGTACTTACAGGGGGTGGGGGAGCGGCGTATATTTTGGTTAAAGGGCTCATGGGAAGTATATAAAAACTCAGAGATTGAGGCAGAGTCATTGATCCCTCATCGGAGCATCTGTTTTGGTTTTCAAGAGCATCAATGCTGGAGTTAGACAAACCCAGGTCTAAATTCTGGCCCTGTCCATTTCTGCTTTTCTGATCTCATATATGTTATTTCATCTCTCTATATCACCCTTTCTTGACCTGTAAAGTGAAGATAACATCCCCAGACTGTTTTATTAACTAATACACTGCCTGGCAGATAGAAAAGGGTCAAAAAATTATATTTTGGGCATATGGAACCATGTGACCCAGCTTGGCTGTCTCTCCCTACAAAGCCACCCCACCCCTACACAGATACACACACACCTTTCTTGAGCTCATCTCCCTCTTCTCAGCCCCATCCTCAGGCTCCAGACTCTCTACTCTCATAGCCCTCCTACCCCTTACCCACGGAACTTCATGTCTAGGCTACTCTATGTAGCATCTAGACAGACTGTCCTATCCAGAGAAGAAAACTAGACTCTTCTGCGGCTGCCCACCCCACAGAATCATTGTTCGCCAAATCCCGATGTGTCCATACTCCAGGCCCCAGCTCTTCTCCATCCCCATGATACCGGCTTGTCTGTATTTATTGCTCAGGTTCTTGGTTGCAAGCAACAGAAAGCTCACAGACTCCCTGAGCTAGCCGGAGAGATAAGTTCAAGAACCAGAAAGGACTGTTCTGCAGCCAGAACCCCAACCCAAAATCACACCTCAGGGTCAGACGAGTGAGAACAAGAGTACAACTGGCCCTGAGGTGCCACTGCCCCTGAAACTCTTCCTGCTACTGCGCCTGAAGCTGATTCTATCAGATACATCCACCTCTGCTTCTCTGTTTCACCTGTTTAGGAGTCAGAGTTCCAGAGCGAGCGTCTGATTGGCTAAGCCGGGTCACATGCCTGCGCTGCAGCTGCAATGGAACCTGGGGAAACTAAGTCTGGCTTCTAGGGTAAGAGGTGGCTCTGCCTTCTCCTAAGACTCACAAAGTGGGGGACACTCCATATAGATGCTGGAGAGCTATTAAAACGATAAAGGTGCACTCTGCTGGGGGTGAGACCATTTGTGCCTGAGGGACGAGGCCTTCCCATCCCCTAGTCCTAGCATCAGGAGCAGTTGTGCTCTCAAAAGTTTTCAGAAAAGTCATTGGTGAGAGAGAGAGGGGCGGGGGAGGGAGGGAGGGAGGAAGAGAAGAGAGAGAAGACTAGAGAAGAGGAGAAGAGAGGAGAGGAGAGGAGAGGAGAGGAGAGGAGAGGAGGGGAGGGGAGGGGAGGGGAGGGGAGGGGAGAGGAGAGGAGAGGAGAGGAGAGGAGAGGAGAGGAGAGGAGAGGAGAGGAGAGGAGAGGAGAGGAGAAGAGAAGAGAAGAGAAGAGAAGAGAAGAGAAGAGAAGAGGAGAAGAGGAGTCTTTGGTGATCTGACTTGCCTGGAATAGGAGAACATTGGCACTGGGGTGACCTCACTTTGGGATCTTTGCCAAAGAAGTTTGAGGGACTAACAAAGGACCACCCACTTTTTTATTTTGCCAAGTAAGAAAATATCAAAAGTAAATGACAAATAAACCACTTTCTACTCTCATCATCATTTTATTAAAAAGGGGACATCTTAAACACCAATTAAAATAAAAGGAGAGGGGGAGAGCGTGATTTAGAATTAAGCACAATTCTTAAAGCTGCATACGTGCTGACTTTAAGAAAAACTATGTTGTTTGGATTTTTCTACTTTTGCTGAAAATCTATGAAAAGGTCATGACACAACTCACTTCGAACATGGACTGTGGACTAGATAATAGTGTTGTATCAATGCCAAGTTTCCTGATTTTGTTAACTGCAGGGGTTATGTAAGTCTTCCATTGTAAGAGAAAGTCCTTGTTCTTAGGAAATATACCCTGAAGCATTTAGAGGTCAAAAGGGTCTATGTCTGCAACTTACTCTCTAATAGTTTAGGAAGGAATTATACATACACAGAACATGCACACACGTACACATGTACACACAGAAAGAAAAATAAAGCAAAAGGGGAAACGTGTAAACAGTTGGTACATGTGTGTATAAAGTATACCAGAGTCTTGGTACTATTCTTGCCACTTTTTTTGTAAATTTGAAATTATATCAGAATTTAAGTTATAAAAATAATTAGCAGTGAGTTAGCAGTGATTCTCAAGAAGAACTGAATTTCACGTAGTACATTGCCTATTTTGGTACTGTTTGAATTTGTATGAACATGTGTGATGTTTGCAATCAGAAATAATAAAACACAAATTGTCGAAATTAAAGAGGAAAAGAAAGGCCATCATGGACTCAGTCTTGCATTTGACACTTGCCGATCTGGACTAAGAGCCTATTCTGCAGAGGAATGAACTGAGGCCCAGGCAGGCACGGTGGCTTGCTCAGTCGCACAAAGTGTGTATCATCAGAGTCAGGACTTGAGAAGGGTTCCTGCTCCCTGCACCGGTTCCTTGCATTCAAGGATGCTGCTCCCTAAACTCAGTTAGGGTCTGAGTGTACAGAGAGCCGAGCAGAACTGAGTGGGATTGTCCCCTCTGAGAATGCCACATCTGATCAGGATTCATTTCTTCAAACTTTAAGCCAAGAAAAATCATCAGGAATTGCTCCCTATACATCTATTTATTTCTTAGAAAGGTTCTGGGACTCTCCAAGATCATACTACAAGTTCCAGGCCATATTTGGCCAAGTCATTTTAAGCCAAGTTAGAGAGGAACAAAGGGAGGGAGGGGCCTTAGGAATTGGAAGGCCTGAGAGGGGAAGCCTGCAATGTCCGGATTGGGAGATCCCCCTTCTCTTACCCTTCTCACTCTCAACAGGGCTTCAGTGCTCCTGAGCCTGAAAGAAGAGACAGTGTGTTGCAGGTGCACCATATTCTACCACTTCAGAAGGCATCCCTCACATGCAGTCTCGGATCGCGTGGGGTTGTGCAGTGGGCAGCCTGTGCAGCTGTACAGGGCAGCCCTGAGAAAATCATTTGTTGTCGTCGTGTGGCGGAGGGAAGTGTTCAGGGAAGGGACAGGAATGACTAACACTGTGGCCTGGCTTGACCTCTGACTGATTCCATCCATTCAGTCAAGCACGATTTATCGCCACATATCATATACGAGGCATCATTTTTGGATGGGGACTTTCCAGGCTTGAAATAGTCCTACCCCCTAGGGAAGAGCTGGGGTAGGGGCAGGAGAGGCAGCCCACTCAGAACAAAAACCACAAATGTCCCTGACCTCTCTTTCCCCTCTTTCCAGCCTTCTCCATCCTTCAGGCCCTCCTGGAGGAAGCCTCCAGATTCCACCCTTTCTCCTTCCTGCAGCCGAATAGACTGTTGGGCTTTCTGTATTTTCGGTATAATTGCTGGGGCAAAGGGTATGTGCACTTTGCATTCTGATGGATGTCAATAGTGCTTCAAAAAGTTGCACCCAATTGTACCAGAACCACTTTTTGGTCTTTGCCCATCTGAAAGATGAAAACAGTTATCTCATTTTAATTTGCAGTTTTTATTATGAGGTACTGTTAGTTCCCCCCCCCCCATGTTTCCAAACCACCCATTGTATTTCTCTTTCTCTTACCTCTATTTAACAAGTGTTTAGGAGCCACGATGCTCCCGGTTCTTTATTCTGTCAGTCACAGAGGCAAAGCATCTGTGACCTATGAAAATTTCAAGTTCCTGCAGAAACATTTGAGACCTGGGGTGGAAAATGTATTGGCTTCAAAATCTTTTTAAAAGACTAGAAAAGAATTGAAACTAAATGTAATTTAACGTCAATCAAACATAATCTTATGGCAAATTCATTAACTAGAAAACTTGGAACTCGTAAACATTTTACTACGTTTGAAAGCAATTTGTTGGTTTAGATGGTCTCATTTCAAAGAATTTCCAGATATGTATGATGCTTTTCAAAAAATTAGAGTCAGAATTATAGTTAAACGCATTACCCATATTGGATAATTTCATAATCATAAAAATTTGAAAACCCTTTTAAAAATTTACTATAAAATGACATTCATGTGGAATCAGAGTATGTTTTAATGTTTCAGGTGATTTGGGTGGGGCCTCCAAAATAAGCGTGTCAAAAGTCCATGGTGGTTTTTATTTTAAAAGCCTCTAAACCACTGAACCAGACAGACAAGTTCTCTGGCCTCATGGAGCTTCTGGTCCAAGAAAAAGCTGACCTCAGCAAAACTTGGAGGCAATGAAAAAGATCAGATTTGAATCTTAGTCTAAGCAAGGACCTCTGGCTTCTCTTCTAACCTGTTGACTGTCTTTTAGAAGAAACTCTCTCTGTGTCACCTCCAGCCCCATCCTAGTGGCTCAGCTCTAGACCGGGAGTTTGGAAAGCAAGTAGGATGATGGGCCCATACAGGGAATAATAGGGTGGAGGTGATGCTGTCTGTGGTCTCAGGACCAGCCTGGGATGAGGGTGGGAGTTGGGGGGACAGAGATAGGGAGGAAAAGGGACAAATTGTCCCCAAATGACATCGTGAGACATCAGAACAAAATGTGTTTTTTCTCTTTCCTACTCTCGCCCTCTTTTAAAGGGAAATAGAGCTCATTCCTTGAAAGGGACCATCTGGGGGTCTAAGTCACAACCGTGAAGGTTTTAAGACAGAGAGGTGAGTAATTCAGCACTTCTTCCTCCTCCCTGTCTGCTTTCCCTCCCCATCTGAAACTGGGAGAGGAAAGGGCAGAGGGGATCTACAGAAAGTGGTACTAGGACCCTGAGTGGGTGTTCAGGCATGTGTGTGTGCACATGTGTGCATGCATGTAGGTATGTGTGTGTGTGTGTGTGTGTGTGTGTGTGTGTGTGTGTGAGCCCCCTCCTAATACTGTCTCTATCCCGTCACTGGCATAGGATTTGGCACTGTCATACTCAATACAAGGAAATCGAATGGCACAGTGAAGTCAAACAAGTCGTGTTGAATCTCACTTGTGCGCTTTCTAGCCGCATGGGTAAGCTGCTGCCCTCCTCTGAGCAGTTTCTTCATTTTTACAAATTGCACAAGAGAACCTAGCTTGTAGGGACGTTATGCAGATTAAATGAAATGAAGCTGGTAGGTGCTTAGCTCCGAGCATCGCCTTTTATAGTCTCACCCTTTAGCTGCACTGGAAGGAGAGCAGCATGTGCAAAGGCCCATGGCAGAGCAGGAGCAAGCGTTTGCATGATTGAGAAGGTGTCGGGGAGGAGGAGATGGTGGTAGTGCAGTTAATGCTGCAGGCCAGCCAGAGAGGACTTTGAGCTCGCCCTGGTCAATGCCAGCAAGGAGCCACTGAAGGTTCTATAGCAGGGCAGAGGCCAGAGCATGGGAGGGGGCTGGGATCCCCCTGCACCTCTTCCATGGCCACGATCTGGATCCCGAAAGTGTCTGCCATTCACTCCTCCTTCTGCATATTCCTTCCACAGCCCAGGGAGGGGCTTCTGGGCCAAAGTTCAGCTCCCACCAAGACCATGTCTAGGAAGAGAACAGCGGAGAGTGAGCCAAGGATAAAGCGTAACTAAGGGCTTGCCTGAGCCTGGGCTTGAACCCCTACTGTGATTTGGATCCCTCTGAACTGTAGCTTTCTTTCTGTAAAGTGGGATAGTAGCAGTGACCTCACAGAGTCATTGTGAGGGTTAAATGAGATGATATATGTGAAGCACTTAGCACTGTGCCTGCAGCATAGTTGGAGCCTAGTGCACATTGTCATTAACTTTTAGAAAGACGGTGAAGGGAGAGAGAGGATGAGACTGATAGGACACAAAGGGGAGAGTGGAGGAGAAATCAAAGGCAGAGGAGGGCTGCATATAGGCAGCCCAGCTTCTGCCTCTCTGAGACAGCTTCTGCCCCAGTCCTTCTGCAGCCAAGAAAGAAGCCCTTGGAAGAAGGAGCTGGTGGAGGGGTCCAGGCATTTGGTAAGAGAGGTCATCTCTGACCTACTTCCCGCCTCTGCTCCCATCTGCAGCCGGACCTGGGCCACCTCTCGGGGTGATGGGGCTGGGCCTAGTGGGCCAGCAGCATCTTGGATCATTCCAGAGATGGACTCCTGCAAAGGGGGGTAGGGTGGTGCATGCCCTGGGGAGAGGAGGTATGACTGCGGGTGTGGGGCATGGGAGCTGGGATTCCCCGTTGAATCATCACGGGGGCCTCAGGCACATCCTACCCTGCTCAACCAGAGGCCAGAGGTTTCTCTGTCTGAAGTGCCGGCCTGTGTAGCAGAGAGCGGGTGGCACTGGCTGAGACAGTGTCACCGCTCCGGCAGGCCATCTGGGCCCTCCGTAGTAGCTGAGCACCTGAGCAGGTGTGCTGAGGGATCTCCAGGCTGTCACTTCTAAAAATAGAGCCCCACAGCCTGGAAGTCAGCCAGGTGTGGCTGCCACACGGCCTCTCAAACTGACTGATAGTCATGAGCATGCCAGTTTGGGGCCTGCACAGACACATTCCAACTGCCTAGCACAGACCCCAGGGGATCCACAGACACCCTCAAAGACACACACTCAAGGATGCACACATTTTTGCTTAGGCCCGACCCTGGTCTGGGCCCCTGATCCACACACACTCTCTCACCACACTCACAATCGCCCAGCACTCACTTGTTTGCTCTTCCTTCAATGCCTGTAACAGTGCCCAGCACATAGCTAGTGCTCAGGAAATGTTTGCTCTATAAATGAATGCATACATGCACACATACACAAATTCTATATTTCATTACCCCCTATTCTCACCCCCAACCCCACCTCAGTGTTCAGTTCTACTAGGCCCTGGAGAAGGCAGAACCAAGAAGCCTGGCCTTCTCTGGCCTGGTCCCCCAACACCCAGAGTCCAAGCCAGGGAGGAAATTTAACGTGGGTGGGGGAGGGGTTTCCCCAGGGAAGCAGCAGCATCGAGGCTGCTTGGGAGGGAGCAGGAATCCCAGTTTTCCATGGGAAAACTTTGCTGGGGGAACCACAGCCCTGCTCTGGAGTGCCGACAAGGGGAAGGTCTGGCTGGGCCGTGTCCTGGGAAATGCCCTGTTGAGGGGCCCCTGCTCTGAGGAAGCCCCCTGTTTTAGGTCACCCCTCTCCATCTAGGAGCACTGGGCTCTGCTCCCACAGGGCTTGGGATGGGCCTCCCACAGCTTGCAGAAGACTGAAGCAGAGTGAAGCCTGAGGAGGAAGGAGCAGAACAGAGTAGACCCTGGGCTGGTGGTCAGGGAGGACTGCCTGGAGGAGAGGAGCCTCATTCAGAGAGAGGGAGAACCTTCTAGGAAGAAGGCTGGAAGGGGCATCTGAATGTCTTTGTTTCTAGAACCAGTAAAGGAGTACCATGTCTATCCTTGGACTTCACAACACCAAGGGGGAAGTGGAGGCCAAGTGAGCCTGAGCACCAGTAATGAGAAAAGTGTACTGTGACCCAAGAACTACTGATGGTCAGAGCTAGGCTGGTGATCACAGCCTGAATCAGAGGACTCAAAAATGAAGTGCCTGAGAGGGGCAGGCTGATGGAGGAGAAGACCAGAGACAGATAGATGAATAAATGGATAGACTGGCAGCTGGACGGAAAGACTCAGGATGATAGATGAGCAAATGGAAAGACAGAAATGGTGGATGACCACTGAACAGCTGCCCCTTAGTCACTCTCTAAATCCCCATAAGGGCCTGAAGACCCAGCTACTCACCCCTGGACCTTTCCCCCATTCCCACTCCCCATCTTCTCCCCAAACCAGGCTCCCAGGGAGGCCAACACCTTCTTGGCCTGATGCCCAGAGACACAACTTCCTGCCAGGTACAAGCCCAGATGTGGAGTCACCTCAAGGTGTTCTCACTTGAATAGGATAGCGTGAGGGTAAGGGCCATATCCATAGGCTAAGACCTCTAACACCCAGCTCCAAAGGTAGCTAGGGAGTGCCCCAGCAATGGCAGACACACACACATATGTACCCATTGCCTGAATCCCAGCCCCACACTCACTGACACTTGGGCATCACATCCACACGTGCCACAGGGCCACTGAGTTGTACAACTCCAACTGAGTGATCTACAATGTAGGGCAACCTGGACCCTCAGATACACCTGGACACTACACTGTCATTACTTAATTCACCGAACAGATACTGGTTCCAGCCTGCTGAGGTACCAGGGACACTTCCTCACCCTCTGGCTTTTTGAAGTCTCACCTTCAATGGCTCCTTCCAGAGAAAGCCTTGGCCTGACTCTCAGGGACCTTCCTGATGTCACTTTCCAACTGTGTTTCCTCTCTCCCATGTCTCATGCCTTGGGTGGGCTTTTCCCTTCCAGTACACATTGGTCCACACTGTTCTCACAGTCAGGAATCCCTTTCTCATCTCAGTCCTGGTCCCCATGGACTGGTCCTATCATTCCAGACAGAGACCTCTGTATACCTAAAGTTTAACACAGTAAGGCCTGTTCAGTGTTTGTTGTCTGACTAAGCAACTAGCTAGCTGGATGAAATCATTAAAAATATAAGTCAGCTGAGAATTAGTGCCGGATGGACTGCTATTGACTAGCTGCTGTAGGGTTCTGGTCAGAGCCAGGGAGAGCCCATGGCCTGGAGGACGTAGGACCCTCATGAGCACACACTCATCACTACAGCTCCCATGGAGTGAATCCTATACCCTTATCCCCACCACTCTCCATGGAAAAGATGCACAACTGACCAGTCAGCCAATCTCAGCTCATGGCACGGGCAGGGGAGTTCATCAGGCCAGGGAAGGAAACTACAACCAAGGTAAGAGTCTCCCAATTCTGTCTTCTCCACGTTAGAAATCCCAGGCACTGTTCTAGGGCTTTCTTCAGGGCTGGGGAGTGCCAGGGCAGGCCCTTTGCCAGCTCAGCAGGTCCAGGAACTTTGGATGTGCTGATGCTGGCAGCCTTGCCACACCCCATGCGGGCTCAGCACTGGCCTGGGCCTGGGCCTGGCATTGACTGATTGATTGACATCAAGTTCATTCCCTCAGCAAGGACCAATCACACGTACAAAGTGTTCCATCTGTGTAAAGCCCATTTTAAGCACTCCATTGAATTCGGACAGTTACCCTGTGAGGTCAGCCCTCCTCTGATGCCCGTTTTACAGTTGTGGCAACTGAGACAAGGGAGATGGATAAAGCAACTTCCCTGAAGTCACAGCAGCCAGGAGTGGGGAGAGTGGTCAGGATTCATTCCTGGCCTGTCTGGCTCCAGAGCCCGCACTCTAAACCACTACACCATGTCTGTTTTTAAACAAGAAAAAGCGAGATTAACTCGGTCCAGGCTGCCTTTGGCATTAAGAGCGTAGACATGCGGCATTTCAGGTTAACCCAGCCCCACCTATTCTCTCTCTCCCACTCTGGTCCTTCCATGGCCAGGCATCAGGCCCGTGGGAACAGGGCTCCCATGTTTGGGTACAAGTCTGTTCTGGAGTATACCACCCTGGCGCCCATCCCTTCCCCTGCCACCCTGGTTCCACCCCGGCTAGCGTTCCTGGAAAGCTCAAAGGCAGCTTCTTTCAAGGGAGAATTTTCCACTGGGCTTTTGTGGCCTTCATGGGGTAAACTGAGGAGGGCCCCACCCACAGTCCTACAGAAGCTACATCTTGGGGTTACCAAGCTTGGAGTGGCCTCGTGATAACAGGGCCAATTCTCTTCTCTGTGACAGGGGCTTTGGCAGGCAGGAGACCGAAAGAGTGCCCTTCCCCAATCCAGTGGGTTTCCTGGGGTTGCTTCTGGATACTCAGAGGAGTTCAGGCCGCCAGCTGTTTTTTTTTTCACCAGCTTTACTCAGTACCATCCATTACCAGAGATTGCGTCACTGTGTGTCCAGCCTGTTCTGGGTGCTGCAGGGCCTGCCTCTGACAGCTCACCATGCGGAATGAGCCATGCAGGCTTCCCAGGAGCTGTCAGCAACGCTGTGCTGCAGCAAATCCCCAAAGACCTCTGGGCCCGTGCTCAAACGTCTGCCTTGGATTTACTTCAGGGACCTCTGCCTGCTGCTGAGGCTGGCCCAAGAGCATGTCCCAGCCTGCTGACCCCTGGCATCAGCTCCCAGTTAACTCGGACCTGGGTGGTGGCAGAAAAGCCCCAACAACTCTGCCCCCTGCCCAGGGCTAAGTGTGGGGCCTGCCACTCAACAGATGACTAACTAAATGGGCTCCTCCCTTGTCCGGGCACTTCTAGCCCCTCCTCCTTAGCCAGCCTGAGTCAGAGGCCTGTCAGCTCCCGCTGCCTTCAAAGCCCAGCAGGTTTAGGTGGAAAGGAGCTGTCCGGGTGGCAGAGCCTGGGCAGGTGGGCCATGCGCTCACTCCTCACTGACCTGTGGCAGGACCTTCTGAGCATTCTTTGATCTAGAATTGCCACATGTATACACACATACTCCCATTCACACCCAGCCACGTTCTGATCAGAGACGAAACCGTCTAGGTGTGGGGCTGAGGCAGGACAAGGAGGAGTGCTGGGCTGGGCCAGTACAGGGTGTGGCCTCCTGGCCTCTCCTACCGGGGTCCCAGCACCTCCTGGTACTGGAAAGCAGAGCCAGCCCAGCCTGGGAAAGAGGCCCATGCTTCTTCTCAACTCCAGAATGGGCACAAATTCTGATTACTTAGGGGCCCTGCTCTTTGTCATATGTCCCTAATCTCACCTCTCTCTCTCTCTCTCTCTCTTTCTCTCTCTCTCTCTCTCTCACTCACACACACACACACACACACACACAGACTCCTCTGCAACCCCTCAAGGTCTCCTCCCCACCTCCACTCTAGCCCCATAGAAATAATATCAAAGTTCCACAAAGCCTTGGGCCCCTTACTCAACCTCTAGATGCTGAGGTCAGCCCTGGTGACCCAGTTTTAGGAACTTGCCCAATAGGGTCCGCTCTGTTGGGTTCCACTTTCGCTAGGCTGTACCTAGTGATTGCTGAATGGCCTTTCCCACATCTTCACCTTGCATGCTCCTGCCCTGGCACTCACGGTGGCTCCGTAGTTCTTTCCAGAACCTGGGACTGCTTAGGGTCAGAGTAATTTGTTTCCTTTGGGTTTCTTTTTGCACCCATGTACATGCTCTTGGTGACTTTGCCCAAAATGCCCTCCCTCCTTATTTTCCTAACCATTAAGTCAGCCATCAATATGGCAACACTGGAGCACTTGCTCCTGGCCGGGCCCTATACTATGAACTTTATGTAGCTTCATTCATTTGACCTTTATAAGAAGCCTCTGAAGAAAGTACCATTAATTGTACTTATTGTTCAGATGAGGAAGCTGAAGCTGAGAGGGGTTAAGGAATGATGCATTTCTACCGGCCTTCTGGAATTCTCCGTCCTCTTCCTCACCACACCCTTGTCCACTGCTCCCGCAGGAGAAACTGTCCCCCGGCCTGGAGCCACTGCCCCTTGCAGTGACTTCTGTTGAGGCTGTTATTTCAGTTTCCAGGCATTGATGTGTGCCTTCTCCACCATCTGAGCGCTATGAGAGTGCTGACTGGGCCTGGGTCTGAGTCCCCATGCCACCTCACTGCCTAGCACTGACCCTAGCAAACTTGCAGTGTAGGTGACTCTTTGCTGCCTAGAGAAGTGGACCACAGGAAGGATGGTCAGAGCCCTCCTCCTTTCTTACCTCCCTCTGACCCATTCCCCAGCTACTTTCTTCCCCTTTCCTCACCCTGCACCTATCCTGGGCCAACTGTGTCCATGTTTTTACTACCAGTTCCCCAGAAAAGTGGCAGCCCCTGCCTTTCTCAAGTCAGGCCTTGCTAAAAGCTAAGTGGAATTGTGCTGAGCAGAATCTGAGAAGAGTGTGGGGCTGGGCCCCCCAGCAACTTGCCCAGCTCGAAGGGGGCCCAGCCTGGGCCTGAACCCTGAGAACCCCCAGCAGAGAGCACAGCACCCTCATCACCTCTGAGCAGCCACATCAGTGTGTATTTCCACTTGGAGGGGCGGGAGTGCAGGAAAGGGATGGGAATGAACCATCAAGCTGATGCCAAATTTATTTAAGGGGCACTGATTTCAAAGTAGACCCCAAGCACCCAAGAGCAGGCAGTAGGCTCAGACAGGGGGAGTGTTCCCAGGGGCCCTGAGAACTGTCTGCACCCTGGGGCCTTTCGCACGGCCTCACTCTCCTGCAGACGAACTTGTGATTCTGTCAAGTGTCACACACACCCCAGCATTGCTGGGTGGCACCTGCGACATGTTTTGTGTGCTTTGCAGATTGCAATGTTTCGTAGCAGAAAAGCATGAACTTTAGACCTAGCAAGACCCCAGTGGGAGATTACTGTGTTACTGCCCCATTTCCAGCCCCATCTTGCAAAGTGGGGGACTGCCATTCTAAAAGAAATGACTGGCATGGTCATGCCCAGCAAGGCTGGAATCAGGTGTGTTGGCTCCCGGCTCAGGACACTTTCCACTGTGTTACATCATGCTAATCAAGTTATGTTACACAATGTTTGAATATATTTTGTTCCTTCTGTTGTGTTATGTAATGTCATGTAGACAGGGTAAGGGTGAGGGTGGAGGTGGGGAAGCTGTTGGAAGGAGAAGGTGACAAAAAGGCCATAAGGCTGAAGTACAGGCAGTGAGGCCATATCCTCCCCCACCCAGATCAAACCCCAGCTCTCCCACCAGATTTCTCCTCATGTCAGGTGTAGTGGGTGTGGCTAAGCACCCAGTACCCTAATTAGTGCGTGTTGACAGTTTCTGGTTTGTGTGTTATCACCTTGGGTCCACTTATCTTTATCAGAGCCAAAGGTTGATTGGAGCATTCTGGCCCGGGCTCAAAGCAACTCCACTCAGATTCCACAGAGCGTTTATGACCACTGTGAATAACAGCCCTCTCTCCTCAAGAGAACAGCCTGACTTGTCCAAGAGCTGCCCCATGGGGTCTTGGGTTCAATCCCCACCAAGAAAAGAATGCAGAGTTCTCCCCTCAGCCAGAGAAAGAAAGTGATGTCCGGGCCTCCTGACTTCCAGCCTCGGGCACCCCACAGTGATGCCTCAGGTACCCGACCCTGCAGAACCCCTACCAGGGGCTTCAGGCTCTGCTCCTCCAGCCAGACAAAGGTTCACGAGCCTTATCAGTCCAAAAGATGGGACATTAATCTGGCTATCTACGCCCCAGCCCTGCCCCCTCACAGCTGGCCTCCCCACTCCCCACTAGGACAGGGAGAGAAGGGGCTGTGGGAGAGGCCAGTATGAGCACAGTGGGCCCTGCATGTGGCCCTTATGGCCACCCAAGGGGCTCATTCTAGGTCTTTTAGCCTCCTAGCCAGGCCCTGAGGTCCTTCCTAGCTCCCTTCTGAGCCTCAGGGAAAACAGCTCTGAGAAGTGATCCAAACCCTTCCTGATCCCTGACATTCTCACCCGGATCCTCTTGGACCAGGGATGTCAGAGAAGACCTGCGTCCTACTCCCAGCTCAGTGAGCTGCTGTCTCCTTCCTCAGGACCCTTGGCAAGTCACCGTGCATCCAGACCTCAACTGCATCACCTGTAAAATGGGCCTGGACTTTGCTCCGTCCTAGAATACCCTCTTTCCCACTGAGACTTAGTTCCTGAGCCTGGGTGACCACCCTTTCCCCTCTGCACAGACCCACCTGGAATGGGATCCAAGGCCTTGGATGTAGGTCTTTTGTGTCTCACACCTCACTGGGCCCTGCTTACAGCCACCCCAACCCCCTTAGCTCCTGGGCTGAGTCTCCAGAAACCTCCTGGGGGAGATGGAAAGGCCTGGCAAGGATGTCTTCAGAACTCTCAGGCAAGGACAGGTCCCTGCCTGGCAGGTGTGTGTGTGTCCACCCACCCTCCCAGGGCATTGTCTGCAGGAGGCATTGTTTGGGGGCTGGGCAGTTGCCTTTATGGCCAGGCATAAAAGGTAATCATTGACCACATCAATGCTGCCCTGCGCGTCAGCGCCCGCCCAGGCTCAACGGGCCAGGCCCTGGATTATTTTACAGTCACATAAAAGGAGCCTCCAGACTGGCCCCTTGGGGACTTTGGCCCTCAAGAGGGGAGAGGGAGGGAGCCGTTCCCTAGAGACAGCCTTTTCTTATAGGAATATTTACTTGACCAGAGAAGAGCCCCCACCTTTTCTCAAACACCGCTGGAATTGTCTCGCCCAGTCTGCCTGAGCCACAGAGTCCCCATCATCAGGGTCCACCCCTCTCGCCCTGCCTCCTCTGCCTCTCCTGTCGGCACCCACTGACAGCTGGATAAACCCAGCAAGGCCCCTCCTCAGGCCCGGACTCAGGACACAGCTTGGAGGTGTTGCTTCCTTCTTGAGTTTTATTTCTTTGGGCCCTCACTAACCCCATGCAGTAGGAACCAGTATTATTTCCATTTCATACAGAGGAACCTATAGAGAGAGGCCCAGGAACTTGCCCATGTCACATAGCCAGTGAATGGCAAACCTCAGTCATTTCCCATAGTCTGTGTGAAAGCAGTCTCCAGGCTGGTTTGATTGAGTGCTGCTATCAACAAAGAAAACTCGTAGCACACACCTTCGATCTATTTACACAAATCCATAAATCATATACGTGTATAACTGAAAATCTTTATATTAAATATTATCGAATATCTGCACGTCTTCCATTCAGACCAGATCAAATCAGCTCAACAGACACTCCTTGAAGCTGGATTCCAGCAGGGACACCGGGGGCAAAGAGAGAAAGTGGGAATTGGGCTGAACTCTGGGGAAAAGGCGACTATACTGGAAAAAGGCATTCCAAACAAATGCTTGAGCAAAACCTGAGGCAGAAAATAGGAGAAAGTGTTCAGGTCCAGACAAGAACCCTGAGAATGTGAATGAATGGGGCCAGAGACAATGCCGGAACAGTCGGGAGGGGTCCAAAACAGCCAGCAAGACTCCCAGAGCTTGTCCAGAATGCTGGGGGGAGCTGTGGCAGGTTCATGAGCAGGACTGTGACTTCACCAGAGCTGCGTTTGAGAAAAGTGCCTCAGGCCATTTTGTGGCGCATGGACACATTCTTAGACTGGTGTCCCTGCAGCATACTGTGGCCCTTCCAGAGGCACTAGACTGAAGGCCAGGTAGGTGTTGCCACACCTCTGTACCTTCACACACTGCCATTTCCCAGCTGCCCAACCTTGGGCAATCTTGCTGGCCTTGGTCTTTCTCATCCATAAAATGGCATAAGGACAGCACACACGTCCTGGATATTGTTGTTGCTCTGACAGTAGGGGAGAACTGGCTGAAGTGTCTGATTCAGTATCTGGTACTTAGCAGATGCTCTGTAAATGGCAGCTCTTCTTGCTGTTAGAACACACCTTCTTTTTGCTCTGCCAAAGAAGTCAAACTAACCCCCAGTAACCTAGTTCAGACCTCACTTTCAAGGACTCCAATAGACTTACTACTCCCTCCCCTGGGCTTACCTAGCTCTGAACTAACCGGCAATGTTGTACTTAGCACATTATGTGACAGTTACTTGCATGTATATTTGTCACCATGACCATATCTGTGCTCCTGTACCAGACACTTGGTGGTAAATTTTTGTGGCTTGGCTCAGAGTTGCATAAAAAATGTAAAAAACATTAGAAGAGAAGTAGGAGAAGGAAGAGGAGGAAGCAGCACATTCAGAGGTACTCTGCTAAGCTCTCCACGTGCACTGTTTTATGAATCCTCTCACCTACCTTATAAGGTAGGTGTATCAGGCAGGATGGGATGGTTTTTGCTGCGCTAACAAACATCCCAACATTTCAGTGGTTAAAACAGCAAAGAGTTTCTTCTCTCTCACACCAAATGAGCATTGCAAGTCACCTGGAGGGTTCTGAAATATGGTGCCCTCGCTCAGGGACCCAGGCAAAAGAAAGCTCCTACGAACACCATTACCATGGCAGTGAGAAGAAACATGAAAGCTCACACATTAACTCTTATTGTCGCTACCTGCAAGTGGCATTTATCAATTCTAATCAGATTTCATTGACCAAAGCAAGTCACTCGATCACACTCACTTCAGGTGAGGCACAGTCCTGCCAGGCCTCTGTTCCCAGTCGTGTCATGAGGGCCACACAAGGCAGGTCAGGTCCATCCCCAGCTGTGCTAACAGCCACTCCCAAGTGGGCCACCCAAAGCCCCCTTGTGGCAAAGAGTTGACCCTATCTCCTATCCAAACACTATCCATCTCCCTCCTCTCCTGGAAACCCTCCATAACATCAAAATGCAAGAATCTGGGTCAGTCTTTATCTTCCAGCAAAACTGAACTCATCCAGGAATCAGCCTTGACTTTGGTTAGGCAGGAAAATCACAACCACATTTCACATGCAAAGCCGAGACACCGCAGGTCTGGCAAGGCGCACGAGAGGGAAAAAAGCCATAGGTAGCTGGCTCGGGGTTGGAATGTGATTTATTACTAAATAATTACATGCTATCTGTAGGCTGGGATCACTCACTTGAGTTTGTGCCACAAGGAGAGTCTGCCCCGTGCATTTCCCACAGCCCATTGCCTGTTTTTTCCATCACCATTTGCAATGGGGATTGTGTAGGCTCTGAAGGCAAGTGTGCTGTGGTATGTGTGTGTGCTTGCATGAGTGTGTGAGACAGCAAGCCAGAGAGAGAGCGACAAGCACAAAGGGCATCTCCCGAGTGTGTAGTCCCTGCTGGTGCCTTGGAGAGGAAAGGACCGGTCTCTGTCTAGCTTCCGATCCTGCTCCAAGAATAGCCTTTCACATGCAAAAGTGTGGGCTAAGCCTGGCTCCCTATGAGAAACAGAAACATCCTCAACCACAGGCAAATCTCACTCTGCTCCAGGAGAGAGTTAAAGAAGACGCAGTCAAAGGCGTGGGGACTTGAGGGGAGGAAAGGGGCAAAAACAGGTAAGAGTTTCAGGGAGACAGAGCAGCGCAAAAGTTTAATGTCAAGAGACCAGTGAGACTCAGAGGGCAAACTGGGAACAGAGGCAGGGGCTGCTGAGGGTGAGGGGCCATAGGGGCAGGATGGTACCATGGAAGGGGCATAGGCTCTGGGGCTTTGCTGTTTACCAGTTGGGTGAACTGGGCAATTCCCCAGTCTCTCAAGACCTCAGTGTCCTCACCTGTAAACTGAGGCTGAAAGCCCCCATGTCATACGGCTATTGTATGGTAAGTGACTTCATGAGAAAAGCCAGCACAGGCCTGGCCCTGAGTAGCTGTGCAGTAGACAAGGCCCTGCCCTGCCTTCTGGGCCCTTGTGCGGGTGGGACCTGGTGAGAAATCCTCCCTCATTGTCTCAGCCTGTATGAGCTGCAGAATGGGAAGGGCCCTATCCTGGAGATTTAAATCTAGAGGGCCACCAGTTACCTAGAGGGCTCAGGCCCAGGAAGAGCTCCCGTTGCCTTTTCTGTTCTCATCCCTTACTGTCTGTCTATCACTAAAGACCTTGCTGGGCACTTGCTGGTGTCCAGGGCCCTGCTGGCAGTGGGGAGCGGGGTATGGAAGGGAGTATTCTGGATGCAGAAGAAGACATTCCAGAGCCTACCCTTTAGGAGCTCATAGTTTAACTAGGAAGAGTGGGTGGGCTCACAACCCAGAAAATAAGGAATAGAAACCCATGGTTGGGGCAGGAAGAACACAGGGCCAGGAGGCAGAATCCAGGAAGAAGCGGAGCCTAGAGGATGGAGAGGTCGAGTACCAGGGAGTGGAGGGCACTTCAGGCAGTGAGTGCAGCTAGAAGAAGGGCCTGGAGGGGTGCATGGGGAGCAGTTGGCTGGCAAATATGGAATCCCAGAAACCAGTAGGCCAGGCTGTGAGCTGTGGGGATGTGTGACCTCAGGATTATGGAGAGGATAAACAGAAGGGCTCTGGGGCTTTGGTCAAGAAAGGGGAGTGCAGCCAAAGGACCTAGATAGGTCCTGGAGACAGGTGTGAGGAAGGTGGGAAGCTGAGTTCACACCCTCAAGGTACAGAAAGGGGAAGGGCAACTGTCTCTGGAGGGGGTCCCCACCTCCTTAGTCCAATAGATCTGGGGACAGAACCTCGCTTACCATCCTACAGCCAGCCCACCCCCAACCTCCCGGCTATGTTGACAAGTGGGCCCTTCCCCTGGCTGGGCAGCTGAAATGTGGCCTTGTTAAGCTGGAAGTGGGTCACAGAGCTTTTCCTTCCTTCTCTTCCTCTCCAATTAGCTTGTCTGCACAATCTCAGTCTCTCTCTCTCTCTCTCTCTCACACACACACACACACACACACACACACACACACACACACCTTCAAAATCCATGAACTATAAATGAGTGGTCTCTCAGCGTACACACCTTCGATCCAGCGCTAAGGGAGATGAGGGGCTTGGCTCGGAGTTCTGGGGCCAGTGCATATCTGCGGACTGTGGCCTGTGCGCGTGCGCTCTCAGGTATTGGAGAGAGTCTGACTGGATGCACGTCTCTGAATGTGTGAGCTCACCTGTGTGGTTGAGGTCAGGAGTGGGTATCTGTGAAGCAAGCTGTGGCGTACACGGGGCTGGAGGGGGCTGTGCATTTCTCAGCTATGGGGTGGGCACAGATGTCTGCGTTGCCCAGCTGTACCACCGGGGACTGGGCGGGGGTGGCAGGAATGTATCTGTGCCAGAGGCATGTCCAAGTGGATGTCCGTGTTGTGGGCAAAGTGGGTGCCGGGCGTGGCGGAAGTGCTTCTGTCTGCAATTGTGTGGTGTTGGGGTGTCTGTGCCTGGACAGCCAGCCTTGCCTCCAGCTCTGCAGCCTGTGAAAGGTCTTGGGTTTGTCACTGTAGCCACGGTTGCACCCTCTAGTCTAGCCAGCAGGTAGGAGATGAACCCAAGTCAACATTGGTGGCTGTGGTCAGGAGTGGTGTCACATTCGCAGGGGGTCTCCAGGAGGTAGGGAAGCTCATGAGACCAAGCACCTGGCCTAGGAGAGGTGTGGAGGCAGGGCCTTGTTCTCTCATTCCTACCCTCCCTTCCCATGTCTGCCCACCACACAGAACCTGACGGAGAGAAGGGGCACCAGGTGGGGACCGCAGGCTACCATCAGGCAAGGCTCAGTCACCCTGGAGAGGATGCCCCTCCACCCAGCATGTGGTTTTGTCCCTTACTTATAAGCCCTTCCAGCGAGCCTGCACACCCCTGAAGGCAGGGCCTGTCTCTGGTCTCTCCATGTATAAAAGGAGGACAATGATATCTACAGGAAGAGGTTACCTGCTCCCAGGGTGAGCCTGGAGTAGTGGACACAGAGATTAGGACTTGGCATCCCTTCCTGCTCACCTCCCTTCCCTGGGGAGAAAAATTCAGTCTGATTCTCCCTTGGGGGGAGGGGGATGCGTGTCCTCGGGCCATCTCTAGGGGGCGCAGACAGGCAGGGAGCACCGTGTCTGCACCTGTCAATGGATTAAATGGGCAAAAGACTAGGCAGGCCTCGGGGAGGGGGAGAGGAGCTTGAGGATCCGTGTGAATGGGGAACGGAAGTTCAGTGGGGCCTGCCTGGAGGGTCTGTCTGTGAGATGTGTGACTTCTGTCACCCGCAGCCCTCGAAAGAGCACCAGGGGCCCCTCTGAGAATTCAATCTCATGCTCACGTGGACTGGGCTCCATGAAGGGATGGTCAGGTTGTCCCTGGATTCTTGATTCAGACCCCGCTCCTCCTGAGGAGATAGAAAAAGGACGATGCAGGATAACTGGGCTCCGTCTGCTTTCCTTCTCTTCTGCAAGCCTCACCAAGGCAACACCCTCACCCTGGAGCCCCTCCAGGAGGTGAAAATTTACCTCAGCTCCAGGAGATAGCAGCAGACAAGTGAGGGGACCATCTCCCGGCATGAGCCCTGGAGGGAAGGGTCATTTGAAGGACTCATCCAAACCTGGCTTCCCTGTCCTGGGATGTAGCCCCATGATTGGGGGGGGGGGCCTTCAAGCAAAAGCCAGGCCCCTCCACCCCATGTGGCCAGGCTCCCTGCAGTGCCTACATGGCCAGGAGGGAGGAGGCTCCAGGGTCAATTCTGAGGTGTGGGGGGTGGTCCCAGTTTGAAAAGGTGCTGCCTTCCTCCAGGATTGCCCATTCATAAAGGGCATTTGTGCCCAGGCAGCACCGCCCACCTGGGGCTGGGAGGGCAGGGGCTGCTTCGAACACAGCGCCACAGTGAAAGCGGGACAAACGCTCCTGTGTGCACCCGGCGAGGTGCCGGATGAGCGCAGTCGGGGCTGAAGTGTTAATGGGCCTCCTTCCTGCCCTGCCCATGCCAGCTCCTGGGAGCTCATCCCTGCTCCCCTGAAAAGCCCGCTTCCGCCCAAGTCCCAGCACGCTCCCTTTAGATCCCTGGCCGCAGGTCTGTCCTGCTTTGACAAACATCCCTCTCAGCCTTTGGGCTGATGGCTTTTCCGTGTGCCTTCCTTCACGTGGTTGGGAATCCACATGGGCAGAGCCTAGGCCTGGGGTGGGGGAGGCTGGGGCTGGGTGTGGGGGCTGGGCCTGGCCAAGCAATGTGAGGGGACAGGAGTCCTGGCGTCAGGGAGACAAGGCCCAGCCAGACCCAACACAGGAGGGGCACGCTCAGCAGGATGAGCTCCATCCTGAAGGAGGACAGGTGAGGGGAGGCCAGGATGGCAGTGGGAGCCAGGAGGGGTGCCAGGGGAGGAGAAGGAGACCATTCTCGAAGGGGTTGCACCAGCCCACATGATGACTGGCAACAGCTGCAAGAAGGCAAGCAGGGGTACTTAGGGGCTTGCTTTTATTTTTCATTTTTAAATGGAACATTTATTAAGCACCAGTCGTGACCTGCACTAAGTCCTATGAATTCGTTATCTCATTTAATCCTCACAAAAACTCACTATTACCATCACCCCCATTTTACAGATGACTAAACTGTGGCCCCGAGAGGTTAAGACACATGTGCCCAAATCACAGAACTGGTTAGTGGCAGAGCAAGGATTAAAATCCAGGCAGTGTCCACATATTAAAGAAAAGCCACTACACTACGTGCATTCTTGTCAGTCACTATTGGGCTTTTCTATCCAGGCCGATGGCTGCCCAGTAGGTGCCTGGGTCTTCTGGGTCAGCCCCAGGAGGGACAAGGAGGAATCACTCAATCCCACGGCTGTCTGTGCCCTCAGAGACTCAGACAGCCTGGTAACCTCAAGCCTCTGTAGGTGTCAGTGTCATCTGCAAGCTGATGTCTCCCACATAAGGGGACACATTTTCATTTGCTTGTAGAAGCTGTTGAATCAAACACACACATCTAAAAGCATTACTGAATGCGTATGGTTGTTTGTATATGTTTTCTCATTCAAAGGATTTTAAAAGTTAACGGGACCACAGGGAGCCGAGAGCTGGTCTGCAAAATGTTTTGTTTCTGTTAGAGTGTTTGTGTGCAAAAAGTTCGGGAAATGCTTCACAGACTAAGACACCGATACCTTGAAAAGCAGTACATCTTGGTCAAGTCTCAGAGCAAACTTGGGCCCAGGGAGGTACTAAGAACGAGATGGGTTCCCTTTCTTTCTGGTCAGGACAGCCTCTCTGCCCACAACATCTCCTCAAGGGCATCTGCCCCAATGCTGCAGGGGTGGGCCCCGGGGATACAAACTGGTGAGGTATGGGACTCGAGGGATCAAGGTGAGGAGAAATTCAGGGACCTCACTTGCTTCTCAGCAGGGTTGGGATAATTCCGGAAACCAAGACCCCCAGCCTTACCTGTCATTTACTCCTCGAAGCCTTTCCTAAGACCGCCATTTGCAGGTCTTGCTGGGGAAGAAGCCAGGTTTGTATGCACAGGCAGGAAGACAGGGGTGGGGAGGCCTCTTTCAGTGGAGAAGGTCCCCCTACTCCATACAATTGGGCCCAAGGGACAGACACACACACGCACACACACGCACACACACACGCGCACACACACAATTGGAGGAAGTAAAGGAAAGACATTTTTGGAGCATTTACTGTGTACCCAACACTGTGTTTTTACAGGTTAGTATTTTCCTTTTGTTTTTAATCTCAACAAACCTATGAAGCTGATCTGACAATTCCCAATTTTACAGATGCACCTTACAGAGGTTAAAACCATTAAAAGGCCGAGCCATCACCTGAACTTGACCCTATACCACTGGGCCTTATCCATTTTCTAGGGGCTCCAACTTGCTGGAGGGAAGGCTGAGGGGAAGAGGGAGGTGAGGCCCAGCACCCACAGCCCCAGCCCAAGCGAACATCCTCTCTGCCTGCCTTTGTTCATAAAACCGAAAAAGTGATGATGGTTTTCCTTCCTCTCTTTAAGAAAACAACAGAATCAAAACAAACAGAGAAGGGGAACTCCCCTGCTGTAGCTTTGCCAGAACTAAAAGGAGGAAATAGTCCCAGTCACGATGTGGGCCGCCCCACTGCTAGGACAGGGTCTGGGAGGGGAAGAGAGAACACCCCTGGTGAAAACTCAGAGTGTCAGCATCCCCCACCTCCCAGTCCTAATCTGAACTTGGCCTCGCCCCCAGCAGCCTTCTCCTCATCCATGACCTCACCTCCCAGGATCCCACACACTCACAGATGATGCAGCTGAAAGTTCCCAGAGGGCTTTAGTAAATTTCAAAGAAGGGCAAAGATGAAATAAAAACATGCAAATTCCAGAAATAATAACAGCCTCCAAAATGCACACCAGCATTAACCTCCCATGGCTAGTTCAGGACTCCCAGGCCCTGCCCCATTTCTCACTCCTGAGTTACCTGCACTGAGGCCCCCAGAAGGCAGGAAGAGCTTCAGAGGGTCCCTTTCTTCCTAGAGGCAGGCATGTCTGCAGCTTAGCAACCATAACAGTCAAAGTCTGGCGTAGCCTCGGGCTCCGCGTGATGCAGAACAGCCACCCCAACGTTGGCCAGGACCTTGCCTTCATCACCTAGATCAGCTTGTAGTTCCAGCTGTCTTGTGCTGATTGGCTCACCTGGGCTGACGGACAGCTTCAGAGAGCTGCCCTTTGCTTGCAGGCTGGAGGCCTTAAAGGCTCAGCAGTGTCATCCTCACAGAGCCTGTAGTAACAGGAAAGGATCTCACAAAACTGTCTCATCAGTCGGCTTCACTCCTTGACAGGGACTTGAGGGCCAACAGCACTTTGTAAAAGCTGCCTGGATGGATTAAAGCATTTGCGGTCTAGGTTCAAGACTTTAGTCTCAGCGGATGCTAAATGAGTACTTAGTTATGTAATCAGGACTGTACCTGGTCCTATGGGAAACGTAAGACAGAGGAGTCTCAGTCTCCCAGGGGCCTGAGAGAGACGGTGGCAGGGAGAGAAGGACGCCTAAACAATTAGAGAAGAGTTTATAAATGGAAACTTCTCTGGAGCAATGGAGGTTAGACAGAGGAAGCGCATGGGCTTGAGGACTGAGGGTGACTGCATCACAGGACTCCGAGCTCCCTGAGGACGGGGACTGTCTGACCCTCTTTTATCCCAGGGCTGACAGCTCCTGTGGACAGTAGGCTCAAATGGCGCCTGTTGGCCAAAGACCACCGTTTGGGCTTCACTGGCAGCAGATGGTCAGAGGAGGTCAAGCAAGGATTAGTCTCCTGAAGAGGAGGCCATGGCAGGGCTGAGGCTGGGTCTTCTCTGAGCAATGCCTTTTACTCAGCACCCCCAGTGCCCCACTTCACCCTTTCTCATCTGAACACTAATGCAGTCACCCCGTTTGCTTTGTGCCCTTAATATGCCTTCCGAGTGGCCTCTGGAGTTATTGTGCCAAAACGCAAGTCTGATCGTGCATCGAAACCCTTTGTTGACCCTACTGCCCACCAAATAAAGTCTAGGCCAGCTGCCTCCTTCCCCACACCTGGAGTAGGAATGGTGATTGGGGCCCATGCTCCACAGTCAGGCCGCTTGCTTTAGATCCTGGCTCCACCCCTTACCAAGTGCTGATCCAGGCCCAGTTACAAATGCTTCCTGGCCTCTGTTTCTCTCTGTAAATCGGGCGTGCTGAGAATATCCACTCAGAGAGGTTGGGCAACGATTAAATAAGGTGCATCCTGCATAGAGACTCAAAGCAGAGACCCTCATACTTGTTGGCTTTCTTCAGGGCAACTCTTGTCCTCAGACAAGAATTTCGTCTTCCCATTGACACAGGAAGCTTCCTGAGGCAGCGCCACGTGTCATCTGCCTTGCATTCCCTCCCAGGTCCCAGTTCTGTGTTGTGCATGGTAGGAACTCAGTAATGCTTGCAGACCAGGGGGAAGAGCCCAGAAAGGGGGCCCAGAGATGGTGAGTTTGATTTCTCCCCAGCCTGGAACACCCTTCCCTGCCACTCCCCAGCCCTGGCACACTCCTACTCAGTCTTTAAGACTCTGCTCTGCCTGCCTCCTCCAGGAAGCCTTCCCTGTCACTTAGGTCAGGTCCCTTCATGTCCCCACTGCACTTATGGCAGATAAATCTTGATAAGTGTCATGCTACTGAGTAGTTTAAGCGCTGGCTCTGAGGAGACTGTGTCCCACCTCATTCCTCTGTGGGGTTGCTCAGCAATAGCCCAACAAGTTTTAATGAATGAACTACTGAATTTGCTCTGTGACAAACAAATTCCCTCTGTCTTGTTCTAACAAAGGGGAAGCACTACCTTTCTCATATAGAGCAAGAAAAGTGTCTGAAGGTTGAGAGGGCAGGGACAGGAGAGGTGTGGAGTGGTTTGTAACACCCACCATGGCTAGATAGGATCCATCGGGGCCAGTACATTGGCACATTCACGGTAAAGACTTGCCGCATCCCCTGATGTGCTTCTGGTGGCGGGTTGTCCCACATGGGATGGAGGCCCGGTCCCTTGGCAAGGCCAATTAGAAAAAGGATGCGTATGTTTCCAGACTTTTCCTGACCAGCAACCTGGTTCCCGAGACCTCACAGCACTGCCCTACCCTCCTGGCCATCTGCACCAGTTCTGACCTTGAGCAGGTCAACACTCACCTCTGGACCTCCAAGTTTTCTTTTCTACTGGCCAGGGCTTAAGGTACCATCATGGGTCACTGCCAGGGAAAGAGCACAGGGATGGATCTTTTGCCTGGCTGACTACCCCCCACTGGGGTGTTGGCCCAGGCAGGAGGGTTTCAAGTTTCAGCTTTCAGAGTGTTTTCCTGTCTAGGGCACTTTCTATTTTTCAATATTTTTCCTATCGCAGCCAAACAACAAAAAAGGAAATTGGTGAGCCTCCTAAGGGCTGGGAGGGTGGGGGTGAGCAGAACCCACCATAGGAAAGGCTGGAGGCAGGGCTGGAGGGGGAGGCCCTCTACCCCATTCCTCACCCTCCCACTGCCTTCCCTGCCAGGCTGACTCATTGTTTTGCAACAAACAGCGGTGGCCAGGCCCTGGCAGTTTCTTGAACTCAGTCTCAAAACAGGCTGGGTTCAATCCTGGCCTCCCAACGGGCCCAGCCAGGCCCAGAACGATTGGGTTATCTCCACCGGCATCCCCTTTGTTTGGGGCGGCAACTCGCCTCACCCGAGGTAAACAAACTCTGGGCATGTGAGAAAAGAAGGAACCCCATTATCAGTTATCTCCCGAGGCCCACAGAGGCCTGGGACCACATGCAGATGGATGAAGCAGGATGTTCAGGGACCCTCCACCTCCAGAGTCTCCACTAGCGGAGAGGGGGGATTTCAGAGCACAGCATCCAGAGACTGGTGCCCAGGTGCAAATCCCAGCCCTGCCACTTACTGCTGGTGACCTTGGGCAAGCCTGCTTCAACCTCCTTACCTGCAAAATACGGGGACCAAAGCACTTACCTCATAGAGTTGTCTGAGCATCGATTATTATTCATGTTTACAAAAGGCTATATAAACAATGTTGACTTTTTAAAAAGAACTATACTAAGTGGTGTTAAGGGGTGAGGGGGTCGCTATAAGCAATGCTAAACAAAATAAACCCACCACCCAAGGCCAGGCTGAGGATATTTCCCGGTTCCCCATTTCCTCCTCCCCCCTCCCTCAGCAGGCAAGGCTCCTTCACTCTGCATCCCTGAACCGAGGGCATTGATGGGCCCCAGCAGGATAGGCCACCAAGGGCCCAAGCTCCTTTTCAAATGGAAGTTGTGTAGGGAAATCCTCTTGGGAGGTAGGCGCCAGCCTGGGAGGGTCTGGCGACCTGATGGATTGCATGGAAAGGCTTTTTGGTTTCCTGCAAGAGCCTTTGGAATTTCAAAAAGATGTCCTGAAGGACGGCCCGCAGGGGCGAGGCGATGGAGGGAAGGTGGCAGCACTGCAGGCTCTCCCTGAAGCCCAGCCACGGGACCTGTCCTGCCATTTTTTCTGCACTGATTTTCCCAAATAGCTGGTTTCTTAGTCTCAAGTTCCAGATTCAGATCCTTGTTCTGATACTTGCTAGCTGGGAGACTCTGGGCAAGCTACTTTCTCTCTCTGAAACTTCAATGCCTTGTCCTTAACAAAAGATAATAAGCCTGCTTTGCATGGCTAGCGGGAGGTTAAACGAGGCAACACAGGCAAAGCACTTATAGGGGTTCCTGGGTGCTGGACTGTCCTGACTTCCAGCCTGATTCCCTTTGGCAGGAGACTGATTCCCACCCGCAGGCCCCCCTTGCTTCCTGCATCCTTTCTAGTGCATATGAGGACCTGAGGCCAGCTTCTCAGCCTCTTCCTTCCTGGCTCCCCCAAAGGTGCCAATATTGCACGGAAGTTAATAGAACGCACTTCAGAACCTGAGAGATTGGGGTTGACGCCCAGCCTCCTCTATCATTAGCAGTGTGACCCTGGGTCTCAAGTCAGGGGTCCTCTCTGAGCTCCTGTCATTTTACTCATTCATTCAGCAAATACTTCTGAGTGCCTGCTCTGTGCCTGACACTGCAGGGTGCTGCAGGTACAGTGATGAATAAAGTAGATCTGGCCCCTGCCCTCAGAGAGTCAGTTTAGCAAGGGAGACAAACATTAAATGCATATTCAATCATAGGATTATTGAGTGATACAGAGAATGAAGGGTGCTGTGGATAATAATATTTCCTGGAGAGCTAAAAAGAAGGTATCCCTGAGGTTTCTGCCAGGACCTGAAAGATACCTAGGAATGATAAAAAGCAGAAGAAGTAGAGGTAGAGAACACTGTACAAACAGCAGAAATAGCATGTACAAAGGCCCTGAGGTCAGAAGAGTTTGGTACTTGGAGCGATAGGAGTCCATAGTGAGTGAACAAAAGAGAGACTCAAGGTGAGGTTGGAGAGGAGAAATGGCCAGATCAGGTACAACCACAGGGGAAGACTTACAGCTAGAACCACTGAGATGTTTTAAGGAGAGTGTGTGTCTCTTCGTGTGTGTGTGGGGGGGGGGGGTTTAGAGCTCTTACAAAAACATTTCCAGAAGCTGAATGAATGCATAATGGCTTGGAGTGGACTTGAGAGAGACTATGGAGGAGGCTATCTTTCAAAGGAGAGAGGATGTAGTTGGACGAGGAAGAGAAGGTGGAGACGGAGAGGAGTGAGCAGAGCTGAGACATGCTTAGGGTGTGGGTATAACAGGAATTGGTGGTAGGGTGGCTATGGAGGTAAAGTAGGTGGTGTCTGGTATAACTTTCAGGTTTCTGACGTGGGAGACTGGGTGGAGTGTAAGACTAGTGACTGAGAGACGAAGGGGCAGCAGATTCACCGGGAGGAGGGATAGGAGGAGAGTAGTTTTAGAGATCTATGTTTGAAATATCTTTATCAAGTAGGCAGCTGAATAAATGAGCCTGGCGTTTAAAGAGGAGGTCTAGATGGAAGATGGGGAATTGTAGAAATGGAATTAACATGAGAATGAACAAGATTGCTCGGGAGAGAGTAATTAATGCTAATTAAAGAGGACCAGTCCCAAGGCCTGAGGAGCACCCCATTTAAGTGTCGGGTAGAACGGGAACCTCAGTTTTATCACCTCTAAAAAGGAGATGACAGTTCCCGTAGGTCACAGCATGACTGAGAACTACACTATTAAGTAATGGAGGCTAAGGCGCGGACCCAGTGTCTAGCAGCATTCAGCAATTGCACAACAAATTATGGGTAAAAAGGCTGTGATAGTGCATTTTGTCAGCAGTGTTCTTCATTTGCAAGTGATAAGAAACTGAAACTGGTTTTACAAACAGAGGAGTTGATTTGAAGGGTTTTGGACATCTACAATCAGGGGAGAAACTGAACCACCAAATCATGCACAAAGGCCAGGGACTTGGTCCTTCAAGGGATTCACATTAAGCTTCTCATCTCTGCTTCCTGTTGTGATCAACATGCTTCTCCCACGGATTCTCTGACTTCTCCTTCATGACAGGGAACACAGCTGCAGGCTGGGCCTGCATTTCACATCTTGATGTTCCCTCTGCTGGAGAGGGACTTATTCATGGTCTCTCTGATACCAAGTTAACAAAATCTCAGGAAGGACTCCGAATGGCTCAGCTTTGTTAGGAAACCCATCCTTGTGCGACTCAGTACAGGGGAGCAAAGGGACTGGTGTCTACAACAACATGGCATTGCCATACTGGGTGGGGTGGGGGAGGGGGAAGACAGGCTGCTAGGTCAGCAAAGTAGGCAGCCCCCTCAAACTATTAACCTGGAAATGGGCTTGCAGTTAAAAAGGGGACTGATTAGTAATGCAGTTGATTAACAACAAAACACAACACCTGGCTTGCTATGTTGTCATCTCTTAATGCCTGACACTCCCTTAATAACCACCCCTACCCCTGCCCCCTCAGCTCCCAATCACCTGACCTCACCCATGTAACTTCACCGCAGGTTTCCCAGGCCCGTAGTGTTCCCCAGTACCCCTCCCTCCAGGCAGTGTTTGCAGATGAACCTTCTTGTGCTCCACTTTGAGGGGTCTCTTTTTCAGAACCTTCAGTGGCCATTCCAGACCCTAGAATTGAGCCCAGTTTCCTTGGCCACACCTCTCAGATCAATCAAGACCCAGCTTACCCCAGAACTCCTCTAGAAAGGGTCCCTGGCCTCTCCAGTCCCCTCTCCCACTGACCTCCAAACAACCTGCTGCAGAGTTCATTGCTCACGTGAGGGAGTGCCCACTGCATACCAGTCACTGAAGTCAGGAAGTGCTTTTGCTTTTAATCTCACTTACCCCATGAATGACAGACACCGCCACCCCTATTTGACAGAGACGAAACAGGCTTAGCAGCTTTCCCCAAAGGGCACTCTCGGGTAATGAAATAACCAGGACTTGAATCCATGACGGATGACCATCCTTGGCTCTCAACCTGGGGCCGACACACCATAGCCCTGCGGGCCAAATTCTGCCCACAGTCAGCTTTTGTGCAACCCAAGAACTAGAATGGTTTTTACATGGCTGGGAAAAAAAATCAAAAGCAGCATAAACTGTTAACACATGTGGAAATCACATAAAATTAAAATTTCATTGTGTGTACACAGAGTTTTACTGGAACAGTCACACTCATTCATTCAGATAAGGCTCTGGCTGTCTGCGCACTGCAGGGGAAGAGCCGAGTAGCTGTGACGGAGGCCAGCCTGAAATGTCTACTCCGTGACCCTTCACAAAAGCTTGCTGACCGTTGCTCTCAAAGGCTTGAGCACCAAACTACCTTCCTCACCTTGCTGTCCCAAAGCCCCAGGGTGTCTAAACACCCTGCCTGCGTCTAGAGGTGCCGCCTTTCTCCGAGTGCTAACCCTGCTGTGGAACCTTGGAGGGAGAGCGAGTACCCCCAGGTACTCAAAACTTGCCCCAGATAGGACAAAAGTTCAGAGACCTGAGAATGTTCAGAAAATGAGTCTAGACTAACCCCTACTGGTGCCCTTCTAGATCAGCCAGGCCATCCATCCTGGGGTCAGCCCAGCGAGACCTTTGTCCCAACAGGATCTGACTCATGTGGAGTGTGCTCTGGGTCTTGTTTGGTTTTGCAGCAACCAGTGTCAAGAAAAGAGGCAGAAGGAGTGGTTCTTATCCAGGAATCTGAGTCAGAGAATTGTCCCGGGGGGAGCTGCATGGGATCATGAAAGAAAGCGCTAAGCTTGGAGGCTGGCACATAGTGGGTGCTTATTGACTGGTAGCTTTTGTGAAGAGGGAGGGGTGAGAAATGGGATATTCTGGAAGCTTCTGGCTTTTGCTTGCCTCTATGGAGCTTTTGTATACATTAGAGGAAAAAAAGCTCTTCTTCCTCCAGCATATGCAGCCCTGTCCACATCAGGCCACCCTTGGCGAGTGGAGTGGGAGCTGTATGTCAGCCCCCTCACCCACCTGCAGGCCAGGCACCTTTGTGCCGTGTACAAGCTTCACAGCTGTCTGTGGCAGCCCTGCTGGACCTAAGAGTAGGGAGGCAAAGAGTGGGTTTCCTGAATTCCGCCCCTAACTCAGCCACTAACCCAGGTCAGCCCACAAACCCTCCTGGGCTTCTGTTTCTTCTTCTGTATGATCGGGATGCTTGTCCTGTCTTCCTTGGGCAATTCTGAGGATGACATCAGGGAGCAGATGTAGAAATCAAGGCTGGAGGTTTCGATGGTAACCAAATGACCAAATGGAAGTCTGCCATTTGGGGTCCTCCAGAAGCTCCTATTTACAGAAAGGGCTTTGTTATTGATGTTTTTAGAAATTATATGTTGTAGAAAATTTGGAAAGCAGAGGGCTGTATTACCCATAATCCAACATTGCCAGTGTCATCCTGTACTTTCTCTTGCTTTTGGTGGAGGGTGGGGGGAGATCGAGAGAGAAGACACTAGAGCAGCACTTCTCAAACTTCACCTCGGGTTTCTTAAAAAGTAGATTCTGATCCAGTAGGTCCAGGGTAAAGCCTGAGAGTCTGCATTTCTAAAAATGTCCCAGATGACACACCCCTGAGGACCACACTCTCTCACAAGAGCCTTGAAGACATTAAGAACAGCCTGAGGAGGTGGGGCCAGGATTTCCTGACCCCCGGCAGGGTAGTGGGAGCAGTGAAAGCTTCTGCCATCCCACCAGACGTGCTTCTCGAAGTAAGGGACAAGGGCAGGCTCCCAGAATCCCAGAGATAGGCCTGGCTACCCCTAGATCTGGAAACTATGGGAGTGAAGGCCTCCACGGAGGCCTCACAGCCTCAGCAGGGGGACTGAAGCTGGGGAGGCAGGGAAGGGTTGGGTTTCCCCAGATCAAAGCTGGGTGCCCAGCCTTTGATTCGCAAACAAGCAGCCTCTTTGGAGGCTGACTGGAATTTGGGGTTGGCTGGCCTTGGGGCCTGGGGTGAGTGGTCTGGGGCCCCCAGCCCACTCTCTTTTTGCATAACAGCTTGGCTGCCTAACAAAAGGGTGGTCCTTGAAAGGCTGTATGGGGCTGTTAAAGGCTTCCGGCAATAGTTTAATTGGGGGCGATTAAAGTTTCCTCCCCAGGAAGGCCTGTCCTTCAAAGGCCAACCAAGCCTGGCTCCCCTGCCCTCAGCACCTCTCCCCTTGACCACACCCCAAGTGGTAGCCCATCCCCCAGCCTCTCCCCTTTCTGCAACGTGGGCCCCTTCCCTGAGGCTCCCTGCGGACCTAGGAAGTTGGCTATGGAACCCTTTGGTCGGCCTGTCTGGGGGGATTCCGTTCCAGCCCCTGGACCATCAGCACCATTTGTTCACACAGTTTGGTCTCGTGGCTGAGTCTAGGGTGAGAGTGAGGAAAGGCTGAGTTAGAGACACAAATGGCCGTGGAATCAGCCCACCTGCAGCACCTTTGCTGGCTCTTCCCCAGGACACCTAGACTAGGCTCCTGGGCTGCTCCTTAAGCTCCCTTACCAGCCCCCTCCCCGGATCCCTCCCCAGTCTGAAACTGCATGGTCACTATTGAGGGGCCCGTGGCTTACCACACATTAATGCTCCAGATATCTTCTGAGCATATCGCCTGGGAGGCACTGGTGGTTCAGAGGTAACCAGACAGGGACCACGACTTGGGGAAGAGGGGAGGGACTGGGGAAGTGAATAGGCAAAAGCATTAGGGTGTGTGATCCGATGTAAAATGAGGTGAATTATAAGCAGACACCTACCTCGGGAGGGGCTGGGGGAGAAGAGGGGCACGGAAGACTTTCTGGAAGCACTGGAGCCCAGAGTCAGCATGCAGTTGGCTTGCTTTAGCCCACTTGCCAACTCTGATGTTATTAGCAGGACCACAGCTGCCTTCACTAACAGAGTTTGCCCACCCGACCAACTCTGGAATCCACGGGAGGGGAAGTGGGGTAGAAACATATGCTCTGTGGGCATCTGGTTCAGATGCTTCCCCAAAGCCCAGCGGAATCTCCCAAATACCTACATTGATTGAGCCAATTTCTGGGAAGGCGTCTTAAGGATGCTTTGGATACAGTTTTCTTTTCTCATCCCCTTAGGCCCATCCTCCAATAGAAAGTCCAAGGCCTTTCCCTTTGCGGAGGCCCTATTTCCTCCCCCAGACCCCACCCTCACCTCCCCCTTTGGGCTTTGGCCCCACAGTGACTGGCTAGTGCCCCTCTGAGGACAGGGGTGCTGGGGACAAAAGTCTTTGGGATTTCCATATCCCAGGTAAGGAAAGTCTGTTCTTTTTCCAGGGTGAGTATGGGATAAAATCAGGCCCTGAAGTGGGGAGACAGGGAGGCCTCAGCCTGAACTACAGGCTCCATTTGGCATCTCTCTTATTTTGAGCCCTTTTCGGGGAGGTGTCCCTGACTAACCCCCCCCCCCCGCCCCACATACCTGACAGCTTTCCTGTCCCGTCCCAGTCCTACTCTGGCCATCAGAGGCCCACGCAGGGCAGAGCCAAGTTAATAGGTGCCCTGAGGTTGGGCAGGGGGACAGAGACTCTGAGTGGAGCCTTCTAACCATACCCCCAAATCAGGCAGGTGCCCTGATTTTGATTTTCAGCAAAACCAGAATTCAGAGCGCTGGCTGCTAGTTCTATCTGTGGTGTCGCAGCGGCTCAGGAATCAGAGCATCCAGTCCTGTGAGGCACAGAACCTGGCCCCCGCCCCTCCCCAGCCCAGCTTTACCTCTGAACCTCTCAGAGGGCAGAGAGCAAGCAGGCCGCATTCTCACAGGAGCCCTCCAGCCCTCCAGCCTCAGCCTGGCAAATGAGCCCTCTGGGGAAGCATCTCTCAACTTCCAGATTCATCAACCTAAGATAAAACCTGAGCAGTCTCCTCACACAGGGTGTGCAGTGAGGATAAGGGCACATGGTGAAGAATCAGGGATATGCAACCTTGGAAAGGAGCTGTCTGGTCCCCCCATTCTAGTTGCCTCGCACCCCCAGACTCACTTTTTCACGCCTAGCATGACCAACTGTCCCGGCTTCCCTGGGACTGAGGGGTTTCCTGGGATAAGGGACTTTTCGTTTAAAACCTGGACATTCCCAGGCCAACCATACTGATTTGCACAGAACTGAGGGATTTTCTAGGATAAACTTTCAGTGTTAAAACTAGGGAGGCCCCGGCAAACCGAGACAAGTTGGACACCCTTTCATTCGCCTGTAGCCTGGCCTCTGCCCTTTGAGACAATGTACAAAGGCCACCACCAACCAACCTTCAAACACCCGTTGCTGTGGCCTCTTCTCCCTCCTCCTGCCCCATGGGTGGTAGGCATGGTGCAAGGCTGGGGCTGTACCCAGCTGGCCCAGAGGGTGCAATGGGGTGGGGGAGGGGGGCAGGAAAGTGACAGCCTTGCTTGTCCCACCCTCTCTAAGCCAGTTTCTGGGCCTGCGCCCTTTATCACCCTGTCACACTATCTGACCGTTGAAGGAGTATCTCTTCCTTGCTCACCCCAGCCTTGCCCCGGCTAAGATAAGCTGAGGGGCCACCCCAGGAAAACAAGAGGTGAAGCTATGGCCTGGGTCCTTCCCTGCTCTGAACCTCCCTACTCGACCTTTGGCGTGACCTTGACCAGAAAAGCAGTAGGGCCTCCCCTTGGGGCTTACACATCCCAGGTGGACAGGATGCCTGGGCTCACTGACAGATGAAAAAATGAAGGCAGGAGAAATGGTGTGACCTGCCAAGGTTGCCAGGCCAGACCCATAGAATGTGTGGGCTGTAAGAGGCCCCAGAGAGCATGCTCAAAGGCTGCTGTGAGGATGCTTCATGGAGGGAGCGTCTTGAGTCCAGCGGGATAGAGAGACCCACAGATGAGGATTCAGCACTTCTAGCTCCCTGCTGGTCACAGGCCAGCCTCCCAGACGGCCCCAGCCCAGACCCTCAGGGCCGCCTCCTAAAGGGCTCCTGTTCCTCTGCAGGACTTCTGCCTGAGCTTCTCCCTCCAACGGGGCCTGCTCTTTGCTGCCAAAGCTCAGCCTAGTGTTGTTAGGATCCCACTCATGAGCCCTCCTGAGTTCTCATTGCTTCAGGATAGACAAACATTCCTAACCTTCCCCAACCACTCCAGACCCCAAACACCACCCCCGCTCCCATTTTCTAGACAATGGCTGTGGCCACATGTAATTCCTCATTGTCCCTAAACATGCCATGTCCTTCTTTGCTTCTGCTCACCTGGGCCCCTCCACAGGGTGGAAACCCTGCTGGTCCTTCAAGGGCCTGCTTGCATGTTTCCTCCTCCAGGAAGGTTTCCTGAACATGCAAGTCAGAAACATATTCTCTTTCTTCAAACGACTCCAGCACTTATCATGTGCCAGGCTCTATGCTGGGCCTTGTGTCTCATTTAACCCTCGCAACAACCATAAGTGGCAGGTACTTTACTATTATCATCTCCACGTTATCCACAAGAAACTGAGGCACAGAGAGGGTAAGTAACAGGTCATGGTGACATTTTTGGAAACAGACAGAAGCAGGATTTAGGCTCTGGCAGTTTGGGCCCAGAGCCTGGGCTCTAAACCACCAACGGCCCAGCCCTGGTGGTGTCCATTCCTCTGTTAGGCCCCTCACAGACCAGGCAGTACGTGAGCCTTTTATATCCTGTCCTGGTTACACTGCACTAGAAGCTCTTTGGGGCAGGGACTATGGATCAGGACTGGCTTCCTAAATAGTCTTAGTATTTGCTTAGAGAGCTCAGAGGACGACCATTATCCCAGGCTGCTATATAGCCCTAGAAGAAAGGACTATATTGGGGAATAGAATAGAATTCAATTTCTATTAACCCTCAGATCCGTTTCTGAGGAGTCTCTGCCTGGCTTCTTTTTGGCTCTGGGGGCCTAGTCCCAGCCTGAGCACGGGATGTGGGTGAGACAGCCAGCAAGGGGCTGGCAGCTCGGCTCCTGGAGATTCTAGTAGCACCTCAGGACCTCTCTCTGCCCCTCCAGCCCTCCCTCCTAAAGACTAGCTCCACAGCCACCTCCTCAAAGAAGCTGGGCCTGCCTCAGCCTGGTCTCTCCATCCCCCTCCTCTCCGTCTCTTGTCCCATCTGGAGGACGTGTGCCGATCCGCATGCTGATTCTGAATTCTGCCTGCAGCTCTTTCACAGCCACATGGGTCTCTGGCTGCACCTCTGCGAAAAATGGGGATAGAGGAAAAGTGACCCTGCTTTGGGGCAGACCTCATGGCTTCTTTGAGCACCCTGGAGACTTCAGTCCTCTAGTGAGTATCAGCCAGGCTCAGAAATGCTCCAGGGGGCACCTGTATGTGTGTGTCCACACACCCATGGGTGACTGTAGACATCCATGTGTGAGTGTGTGTGTAAGTATGACTGGTGTACACCTTTGCCCATTCTGCTTATATGAACGAGTTCTCGTGCTTGAATGCCCTGGGTACATGCCAGCATGCACATAGGAGTCCTCCCTCCTGCTACACACTCAGCTCCTACTCATCCCTCAAGATGCTCCCATGCCCACCCCACCCTTGACGGCTGCTCTGACTCTCCAGCTCACACTGCCCTCCCCCTCCCCACTGACCCTGCAGCCCTGACCTCCTGACCTATATCACAAACACTGCCCATCTTGTTCTGGTTCAAGCCTGGAGTTTGGTCACCCTTACTCTCTGCAAGGCTGACTCCTTTTCAAATTTTGCCCAAAGCCCAGTTTAGGGCTGGAGACATGCCCTTGCCTATACACACTCACTGACCTGAATTAAAACCAACTGAATTGAAAAATAACTGCATTTAAGTGAATAGAAGCCAGAGCACTCAGCTTTCCTCTTTCATCTTTGAAATCTACTCTCTGTATCTTTCCATCTGTACTTTCTCTAACTTGTTTGCAGTCTCAGTCTTCAGCTTACAAAGTACTTCCTTGTACGCCATATCTCATTCAAATCTCATAACAATACTTCAAGATAATAATACTTATTTATCCTCATTGCACAGATGAGGAAACTGAGGTTCAGAGAGGCTACGTGACTTACCGAAGGTCACATAGCCTGGAAGCAGGGCCTGGAATCCTTTCGCTTGAGTGGATACCACCTCCAGGCCCCTGCTGCTCTCTACCAGTAAGTGCCTCAGGGGTTAGAGGGTGATCATGACCTCATACTCCCTCCATGTCATGAGGTCACCGTGGGAAGGAGATGAACCGGGGCCCCCAAGGCCAGGGCCGACCCCACCTGGCCAGCATTCACAGCTATGGGAGAGGCAGTAAGATCTGTGGACATTGTTCCCAGCCTGTGGTTACTGATTTGACAACAGTTCAATTTCTCTCCAGCCAGTCAGGGAGTTAATGATTAAGGAAGGGATTAAATATTAACCACCTGTCGGGCCAGGGTGCGTAATGTCTGTCTGCACCTGAGCCTTCCTAAAAATACCTCCCACCTGCTGTGGGCCACCTCCACGCAGGGCCTCTAAGCCCCTTGCTTCTGGCCACCACCTCCCTCCCCATGGACCCTCCCTGGCCTTGGCCCTAGCCCATTTTCTTCCCACCTATGCCCACCCCATTCTGCACTCAAATGCCACAACACAGACCTAAGAAGTTTCCCTATAGCCTCTCAGCTGCCAGCCACACTGCTGCATACACTCCTGGTGGGCTTTCTGGAGGAGTAAGATTCGCCAGGAGCTAACTGCTGTGTGTTCCTGAGGCTTGGAGGGCAGCTTGGGTCAGTAGGTTACATTCCTCTGTGTGATCTAGTTTATCAATGTCCTTATCTCCTCTCTCTCAAGTCCTTCCTTCACTAAAAGACTGCTCTGACTATACATACCAAGCCCCAGCACCCTGGGCTACAGCTATTTATTTCACTGAAGAATCATGGAGGAGCATACCGTTCCCAACCGGACTTTTCTTCCTTCTACAGTGAGGATCTGGGAGCCCCCTCTAGGAAGCCTTTCAGACTATCCTGGCCAGAGGCATTGCTGGGCCTTACCGCCCCCCCCCCCCCAGCTTCCCTCAGCCTTGGGTGATTCAGGCTGGCGTGGGCTGTTGCACAGCTGCAGGAAACTGACTGCATCTGTTAGAACGGTCCTTTGAAGTTCAACCGTGCAGCCCATGCGGTCCTCCAAAGGCTGGGGGTGGGGACAGCTCTGTCACACCCAAGCCCAAGGCCTGCCCTCCAGTACCCAGTGGTCAGCCTCCCCACTGAAGGAACCACACACAATGACACAGGGCTCACTCAGTCTTTTTCTAAAAAAACTGAATTCCTTATTTAAGAAACTCTACTGAAGAGCTCTCAGTTTCTGCTCATGGGGAAGCCCCGGGTTTGCCTGCTAAGCACCCTCATGGGCTTGTTCCTGCCTCCCTATGCATCATGCAGAACTGCATGCCCCTCGAACCTTGGCGATTATCATCCCTATTTTACGGATGAGGAAACTAAGGCTGGGTGAGGCAAAAGGACTTGGCCAGGTTCAAAGAGCCAGAAAGTGGCCGAGGCTAGTATGCCTGACTCCAAAGCCACACATAATGTTAAAGAAACCTAGCACTGTTCTTCCCACTGCTGCCCCAACCCCCAATTCAGCTCTTCTCCAAACCAGTTACCATCTTTCCTTTTCCCTTTTAACTCTCTCACACATATTGATACTTGTACTCTTCATGCCATAGGACTCACCCCTTCATCCACATGGGATTCTTCCAAGCAAATGTGACTCTTGTCTCCTCAGTAATGAGTATGTGACCCACCGGGACGTGACATGGAGACTCAGATGTTCTGGGATTGCCAAGTCCCTCCTATAACACTTTAAGACATTTTGCTATGCTTCTTGCAGTGACTTCTAGAAGTACCCAGTGTCTTCCTTCTTTTTGCAGGTTGTAAATCATCTTACCAGACCTTGGCTGCTTAGAATCAGCATTGCACAGTGGTTTCCTCACACCGTTGCTTGTGTTTACAGATGAGGAAACCAAGGCCCCGGGAGGTCAAGTGCCTTGCTGGCAGTGTGGTTCCCACATGAGTTCCTCCGGGCACATTCAGAATGGCCTCTGGTTGGCACCTGGGAGGTGTCCTTGGGGTTAAAAGCCCGTCTCAGACTCAGAGCAGGACCTCCCCCCTGCCCCCCCCCCTGCAGCTTACACCCTGACAGCCTCACCCTGCTCACCTGTACTGGAGACACTTCCCAGGCCCACTGCTTCCGAGTCTGCCTAGCCCCCTTCCTTGACATTCCTTGACAGAGCCTGCTGAGGATTCCCAGAGGTCACTTAGAAGCCCAGGAAACATGAGCTTCTCAGCTACAAATGTTTCCATCCCCCACCCCAAATGCACACATCCTGTGATTTAGGCCTTCCTGTGGGAAGGGGAGTGGAGCCCAGGCCCTACCCCTTCACTCAGGCTCAGGGGCCCAAACCTCCACTCCACGGCCCCTGGCTGGGCCCTCCACTCTGTCCTTTAGCTCAGCATTTCTGTTTCTGACTTTCTCACATACACACACACACATATACAATCACTGACACACTCACAAATTTCGATGAATCCGGCTGAGCACGGAGGAGGGAAACAATACCCAAGGCTCAGCCAGTGTTTGCAATGTGAGACTCTCAAATATTTTATTTGCATCTTTTTTGCATATATTTGCATGAGTTCTTTTGGAAGCTCTATTTTCCAAAATAACACACAGAAGTAACGGATTTGTGGGCCCCAGGAGGCCCTGAAGCCTCAGTGAGGTTTCCAAATGCCTTGAGTGGATCTCAAGTCCTGTCCCAAAGTGCAGGAAGGAGAGGGGAACAGAGCACCAAGTTGAACGGGGGAGGGGGAGGTAGGCCCACACTTTGAATCCAACTGTCCTAGGAGCCTTGCTGGGAACAGTGAGGAAGCGATGTGGGCTGCTTCAGCTGGATGCCCCCTCTGCTCTCCATCCCCACCCTGCAGAGCTCGAACTCCAAAGTATCTTTGTGCATCTCTAAAGGGATGCCTTCCTACTGGCACACCCCACTGAGAGGAGTGAGACAGCGCTTTTCCAGTTTGCAGATAGCCTCACTGAGTGGGGTGGATAGGCCTCTCCAGCTGCAGTCCCTGTAGCCTTCTTCTCTGCAGGAGCCTGGATGGGAAGTGGGGTGCTGTCCTCCCTGCTTCCGCCTCCTTGGCCCTCAGGGTGTATGGTCTGGCCTCCCCAGGGCCTAGTGAATCAGGCCCCACCATATCCTGGAGCTATAAGATGCATCAGAGAGGCCTGATCCTAGCTCACCTGATGAGCTTGACTGTCATGTATGCAGAGGCAGGACAGAGCCAGGCCTGTAGGGGCTGTGATCCCGCTGAGACCCCAGGGCAATGGAGGTCCTGGGCCAATTCTACAACTAGAGGAGGGAAGGTGGGATGAGTGGGCTGAACTGTCCTAATTTGCCTCTGGCTTCTCCCAGCACCTTCTTGAACCACAGACCTGCCCACATCAGATACCTGCCTGCCTGCCTCTGGACCTCTGATAATGAGCCTTTCTCTCTTTTGTTGCCTGGCTTACTCTACTCATCCTTGAACATCTGCCATGGGAGTTGCTTTCCCCAGGAAGCCTTCTCTGAACCTCAGGGTTGCTTTAAGTATCCCCCTGGCCTTTCCCAGTGCTGCTCCCTCAGAAAGTACTTGCCTATGTATGCCTCTAGGCTGATCAGCTTGGAGCTTCTGGGGCAGTGGAGCTGTGTCTTCTGGTCTCCATGACCCTGGCACATCTGCAGCTGGGATCAAGTTCTCGTCCGGCAGCCAGGCTATGGCTGAGGTGACGGGCAAGTGGAAGAGGGACAAGGTGAGGGTTCCTTCCTTCCCACACGAGTTAAGTATGTATCTCATTATCTGCCATGAGAATAGGCATTGCACTTATGAACACACGTACCTACTCTAGGTGTTCACAGGTGATGAAGCTGGGGCTCACCTGGATAAAGTGGCTTGCTCAAAGCACACAGGCCAGTGAGATCTGCTTGCATGGGCTGTACTGGGCCTGAGTGATGTCTGAAACCCCTACTGCATGGCCCAGAACTGAGGAAGAGAGCTGAATGAACTGGCCTATTAAGGGCCTGCAGGTCAGGATTTGAGCGTCCAGATGACCACAAACTGAGATTCCAACAAACTGGAAGTCTCCTTTCCCTCAGCCTCCCACCCAATCCAGAGCAAGGCAAGTGTCCTCTCTCTCACCAGCCCAACTCGCTCCCAGTTCAGCTGCGAAAACTGCCAAACGTCTCTCTGGAACGCAAACAGGAAGCCAGGGAGAGGGGGGCCAACAGGCTGCTCACCCTGCAGCCTCACAGGCACTGGGGGCCCACCACTGGCCCTGAGCATCCCCTCCCCACCTCCCGGGGGAGACAGTGTCCTCTTACGGAAGACACTGTAGAAAAGGCCCTTGGAACCCATGTTACTGGGTCACTTTGTCTTGTCACAGACTTTATTTTTTTTAGAGCAGTTTTAGGGTCACAGCAAAATTGAGTAGAAAGTACAGATATTTCCCATTATACCCCCTGCTTCACACCACAAACAACTCCTACATTACCAACATCCTTCACCAGAGCGGTACATTTGTTACAACTGATGAACTTCCATCGACACAATTATTACCCAAAGATCATAATAGTTCACATCAGGGTTCACTCCTGGTGGTGTACATTCTGTGGGTTTGGGAAAATGTATAATAATGTATCCACTACGATCGTGCAGAGCAGTTTTACTTCTCCTCAAATCCTCTCTGCGTATTCATCCATCTCTCCTCTTTTAACACTCGGCACTTTCTACTGTCTCCATAGTTTCACCTTTTCCAGAATGTCACATAGTTGGGATCATACAGTTTGTGGTCTTTTCTGGCTGACTTAGTAATATGCATTTAAGTTTCCCCTATGTTTTTCCAAGGCTTGATAGCTCATTTCCTTTTAGCACTAAATATTTTGTTATCTGGATGTACCACAGTTGACTTCTTCATTCACCTACTGAAGGACATCTTGGTTGCTTCCAAGTTTTAGCGATTATGAATAAAGCTGCCATAAACATCTGTGTGAAGGTTTTTGTGTAGACATGTTGTTTCGAATGAGTTATACCAGGGAGCACAATTGCTAGATCATAAATAGTATGTTTAGGTTTGTAAAAAACCTCCAAACTGCCTTCCAAAGTGGCTGTATGATTTTGCAAACCCACCAGCGATGAATGAGTTACTGTTTCTCTACACCTCTCCAGGTGCTGTCTGTATTTTGGATTTTTGCCATTCTACTAGGTGGACAGTGGTGTCTTATTGTTCTTTTCATTCACAGTTCCTAATGATACATGATATTCAGCTGGGTCTTTCTTTTCCAAGTAATTCTGAGATCATATTAACTTCATTTCTTATCAGCCTACCATTGAGGGTCAAGCAACCAGGATGAAGATATGTCTGAATTTTAGGGTCCATTCTGTTTGACTCACCATTGGCCTTAGCAAGTCACTTACCAACATGGATCTCTGTTTCTCAGCCTGTGAAATGGAGCTCACGGCACTTGTCCCACTTGAGGGGTTGTGGGGTTGTCTCTGTCCACTAGGATGTGGGTCATGGCTTGGCATGTGGTCAGCAGTGAGTGAAGCCAGGGACCACAGGCTGCCTCACCCTGGTGCTAGCCCATCAATGACTACAAACTTGGGAGCTCCACAGCCCATGACTGAGGAGAAAGTCGGGGTACCACCTCCCCAACCATGCATCCCCCGGCAGATCCCCAGGCCCTCAGGACTGGCCAGTGGGGTATGATTCCTGTCCATGCATCGGCCATAGGGATGTAGGAGATGAAAGGACAGGAGGGGAGGACTTCGCAGAGAGCACCTGGCTACAGAACATGCTCCACCAGCTTCCCAGGGAAAACTGGGACCAGAAGGTCAGGAAGCTGGACAGGCAGTGGTAAGACATGCAAACTGCAGGCAAAGCTCAGGCAAAAGGAGTTCCCGATTCTCATCCCCATAGGAAAGAAGCCTGGGCTCTGGGAGACAGGGCTTCAAGACCTGAGAGCAGGCCTGGGCTCCTCAAAAGCCTCCTGCGCCAGTTGGGGGAGGGGGAGGGAAGATGGGCAAGACAGGACCCACACCCTTTCTGGGATCTATGGTCCTCTAGCCTCTTGCTCTCAGTCAAGCCCTGCCCACAACAGCAAGACCCAATGAAACCACACCCCCTCTCCCACCCACTTTCCTTACGTCTTTCTTTTTGATATTACAAGAGTAAAATGGTTCATAATCCCTAGTGTTCAGATAACAGCTGCTGCCATTAAAATAATAATATATGCACATGGCAGGAAAGTCAAACAAAAGAGAAAGGTTTAAAATAAAGGTAAAACTCTCCCACTTTACCCTTTCTCAACTTCTGTGTGAAGGTAACCAGTTAACAGTTTCTTGGGTTGCCTGCCAGAGAAACATGTTATGCCCACACTAGCACATATGTGTGCATGTGCATGTGTTAAAGAGAATGTGCAGGACAAGAGGTTGCGTTGTAACAACCTTCCCTTGCTCGTTTAACTTAATCTCACAACCTGGACATCCTTCTGATCAGCATGTGAAGATCCAGCCCATTCTTGGGCCCTGTGGAATCTGCCATTTCACAGGTGTGCTGTGGTGGGACTGGTCCCCTGCAAACTTGACTCTATGTGGTGTCCAGTCTCTTTTGTTAGAGCATTTGAAATGCTTGCTTACCTTTTTCCCACTCTCCCAGGTCACTACAGGACCAGAATTTTTCCACCTGACCTCCAAGCTCAGAAAGCAAGTTGCAATTAACCCAGTTCTGGCAGAGGGAGGGCCTGGAGGCAGGGAGGCCTGGTGGCCTGGGGCAAGGCATGCACTTTCTCTGAACCTCTGTTTTTGCCTCTGTAACAGTGGGTAACCCTCCCTAGAAGGGGAGGCGGAGATTTTTAAAAGACAGTGTGGTCTAATAAATGAGCTTCCTATACCTTTCTGGAACTCGGAGGCCATTTAATGAAACAAAATTTCCCCCAAGACCTCCAGGGAGCAGGGGAATAATACACGAGGAAACAGAACACAGATTGAGAAACTTACCTGAGGTCACATGGCTGATAAATGGGAAAACTGAGATAGAACCAGTCAGTCAGTTTCCAGATCTGTGCTCTGAAATACCAGGTGGCCAGCAATTGCTGTGACCGTACTGGAGTGTCCATGGGCTGGAGGAAGCTGGGCAGAGAAGGAGCAGGTGAATAGGGGTCAAGAGAGTTCACACCCTGCTCTCAACTCAGGGCAGGATGAGGGGGTCTCAAGCCCCTCTGCATCCCTCCTCCTCTGTGAGCCCCAGTGCCAGGCAAGGTTCCTGTGGACGCGACTTCACCAGAAGGAGTGACCACAGGAATGTTTACAGGGATGGTGCCCAAGTGGAGAGAGAGGGAGGCTCTGACTTTGTTTTCTCATTGTGCACCAGGTGTGGTATATTTTCTGTCATTTAATCCTTGTATAATAGATCCTTTTACTGCTGAGGGAGGCCAGCCATTATAGTTCTTGGACCTTTCTCTCACCCTGAGGGTAGGTGACGGCATGGGCCCAGTGCTGCAGGTCTTCACAGGCCAGAGTGAGCAGGCAAGATGCTTCCTCTGGGGGTGGGGAGATGACAACAGAGTGAACTGAAGGCCACCTCTCCCTCTCCCCTGGGCTCCCCCTTCCTTCCTGCTGCCCTGCCCTGTCTTCGACTTTGGCCAGGACCACAGTTGTCTCCTGAGTCATCTTTGCTTTCTAGCTTTATGGATTTTGCTGTCTCCCTGGTTTGGATTTCCATCCCTCCTGTACATTCATAATGACACACAGGCTGCTTGGTGACGACATCTGCAAAGGACTCTCAGGGAAAGAACCCAAGGGCAAGGGGACCCTGAACCTCCCAGCCCACTGGAAGCCCCCAAGGCAAGCCTTGGCTGCAGGGTCCCCAGATTTCCTGGGACTGAGCAGCCCACTCAGGTTACAAGAAGCCTTTTGCTTCATCGGTGTGCTCCCCTGCCATAGGCCTGGGTTGGTTGAAGTTGGAGTAAAAGGCCCCAGCTTTCAAAAGAGAAAAGTATAGGCTTTATCTCCTGCCTTTGGATAAACCAGTAGGTATCAGGAGCTTCTACCTCCACACCTGCTTCCTACACAGCCCCAGGCAGCTGGCCTGCCCACCCACCTTCTTCCTCCGAAATCGACCTGAGCTAAGAGAAGAACTTAGCTGGGCACCATCTGCACTGTGATGAGGTCAGAGAGGAGAGGCTGTGCCATGGGCAAGTGTAATCCTGAAAGCCTTTCTGCAAGAGGTGGCACGATACAGCCAAACAAAGGCTTTGGGAGAACACTGCTGGCAGGGACATAACAGGGCCGGAATAAAGACACCTGGTGTGTGTACAATTGGCAGGAGGGAGGAGATAAGGCAATCAATCATTCCTTCAAGTATTCGTTAAGCACCTCCTATGTGCCAAGCTCTGTTACAAGCTCTTTACTGGGGACACAGTAAAGCAAACCAAAAAGAAAGATTCCTAGAGCTAACATTTTAGTGGGAAGGTCTCCCTGAGGTGGTAGGGTTAGCAATGCTCAAAGCGTCTAAACTCAAGTGAATGAGGATGAAAGGAAGGACCCATCCCACTGGCCCCTTGCCCTGTGAGAGGCAGGCCTATGGAGGCCTGGAAAACCTACCTCCAAGTAATTGCAGCCTGTGCCCTGGTGTCTTCCTCCTTTAAGGTTCAGGGTAGCACTGATACTCACCTCCTCCTGGGAGTCCTCCCTGATTAACCCCTCCCCTCACTGGGGTGGGAAAATGCAGGTGGCCCATCTTTCTTAGAAGACACTATCCTCTAGCTAATCAAAACCTTTACGTCTAGAACGATATCTTCCTTCAATTGACCCTTCCACATCTACTCACATTGTTACAGATGAAAAATGCTGGCCCGTCTTGGTCAGGGTCTGGGCTAGGAATAAGTAATTTGCAGTTGCACTCCAAACACTGCAAGATCTCAGGAAAGGTGTTTCTCTGAGCCTCAGATTCCTTACCTGTGAAACAGGGAATGAGGCTTATCTAGCAGTTCCACTGAAAGGGATCCAAGCCAGTCACTGAGCCAAGCCTGTCATACACAGTATTATGCGTAATCCAGTGATCTTGTGAAGAAGACACAATGGCCATTTCCAAATGAAGAAACTGAGGTTCATGAGTTGCCTATCACTCTATTATTCTGAGTAAAGGATTCTATTCCATTCTGTTCAACCAGTTACATAGTCAAATAGCAGTTAAAAGGCACCAACTACATGCTGGCCTCTAAGCCACAGCCTTTTTAGGAGCATCTGTGGGTGCCCAGCTGGCTGTACATTAGGGAAGGTGGGAGGTGAAACAACTCCTGCTCTCTAAAAGCCTGGAAGTGTGAGGAGACGGGGCTTAGCCAAGGGAGGTTATGAACGAGGCTCTGCCACCAGAATCTTCTAGGTGTAGCTGTGTAGCCATGGGTAACTCATTGATACTCTCCCTGCTTGGGTTCTTGGCTATTGATAATGGTAAGAACTCTACCTTCTACGGTTTGGGCAAGGATGACATGTGATAATGAGGTCACCTTGAGGGACTGAGTCTGGGAGAAAATGTACTGCATAAGGTCTGTCCATTATTACTGAAATGAACAATTAGAAAACACAGGATGATTGTACAATGACCAGATGTCAGGCTATATGTCCAAAGATGCCTCAGAAGTTTAGAGCAGAGAGAAAGGACTATTGCCTGGAGCAGACAGGGAAGGCTTCCTGGAAGAGAGAGCCTCAGGTGTGCTAAAAGGCTGAGCAGCTGGGAGCCAGCGTGTAGGCAGGCATCTGGGCTGGGTATGAGGTGTTAGGGGCAGGGAGGAGGTATGCCTTTGCACCCTGAGGCCACACAAGGATGGGAGCAGGTGAGCAGCGAGACCACACTGGTTCACTGCAGGGCAATGGTAGGGAGAGACTTCTGGGCATTAAACAGAGGACAGCTCTGTGGGTAAGGAAGGCAGTATGCCTCATCTGTGGGGAGAGGCACGGCCTATGGCACACCCAGGAGAAGCCCAGGCAGACCCTGCTAGACTCTTCTGTCCTGTCCTTTGGGTCAGGATCAAGAGCTTACAGACATTCAGTCCTTGTAGAGTTCTTATGACCCCTGTCCTCAGTCTCCTGGGCCTCTATTATCACTACCTCCAGGCCAGCCCACAGGGCTTAAGGTGGTGGGAATTGGAGACCAGAAGAGCTGCCCTGTGGAGGGCCAGGGGAAGGCCCAGAATATGTTTACATTTCCCTCCTTTCCTTCTGGTGGCCCAGCCAAGCGGCGGTTACACCACTGTGGTTTGTTGGCCCCAGGGAGTGCCTCCATTACATAACGCCTGACACAACCACCCCTAAAACACACGCGCACACTGACAGCCACTCCTGCACACACACACACACACACACACACACACACACACACACACACACAGAGTCACGTACATGCTCTCACAGAGACGCATCCACACGGGCTCACCCCCTCAGCTGGCACCACTATTGTCTCAGGAGGATTTCTGCTGCCACCACCAACAGTCACAACTTTAGTGGGAGAATCTTTCCGCTTCCTTGCTTCCTGGTCCCCTTGAGCGTGTTGGGACTGACCCAGGCCGGCCTGGGGCCCCAGCGGCAGCCTCCGTCTAGGGGACAAACGTGGGCTGCTCTCTAAAGAGCCTGGAGGTGGGGAAGACGGGGCTTAGCCTCAGGAAGGCTGGGGAACAGGACAAGAAGACAGAAAGACCAGCGCCCAGGAGGCAGCCCCTGTTATGTGGACTCCAGAAACTCAGAACAGACATGTAAGGAACAAACAGGGGTAGACGTGGCCTCTGAGGCACAGGTGGACGTGGAGGGTGAATCTTTGGTGCAACTCTTTTGGAGGGTTCCTAGAATGGCTGGTTTCAAGGTTTTACATGCAAACTACCCCCACAGAAACATGGGAGCCGCCCCGCACCCCAGCAGTGCTGCCTCTAGGGACTGATCTGTTGGAAACACTTACCCAAGGGTCTGTGGATAAGGATGGACATAAAAGTGAAATAGTGCAGAGCCTTGGCGGCCATCTCTAGGGCCCTCGTATGTGGAATCCCATGCTGCCATTGAGAGAAGGCGCTGGCATGCAGAGTGACGAGAGAGTGCCGATGGACAGGAGGTATAGCACGACGCCACTTAGTGCCCTGAAACCACATGCGAGTGTGTGTGTGTGTGTGTGTGTGTGTGTGTGTGTGTGTGTGTGTATATTTATGGATCGAGCTGTACAGTCACATCTCAGGAACTCCTTACGCAAAGCGGTCACTGAATGGACAGGAGGAAGGTGGTGGGGCGCTTTTGCCTTTGTCCATATCAAAATTTAATATCTACGGTTTGGATATTCAGAACAAGCCTGAATAGGTTTGGAATAAGAGGATAAACTCCCCTAGAGACCACGTCTACCAAGGACCAGTGCCTCTCTCCCCACTTCTGGACAGACGGGGCGTCTGCCCTTGCATGGGGCGGGGTGGCTCCCTGGCCCACTGTTCATGAGCTGGGAGAGCTTGGGCACGTGTCTTCATTTCTCTGAGCTCCATTTTCCACATCTGTCAAATGGGAGGGAACAGTACCACTCTCATAGGGGGTCAGGTTTTGTTGCACAGTCATCAAGGGCCTTCTATGAGCTAGGTTGGGTGGGGTATGCAAGGGGGAACATGATGGCTCTTGCTTTGAAGGAATTTCCAGGCTAGAGAGGAAGACGCAAGTATAGAACAATGTGCTTTGTGCTCCTTCAAAGGCCTGGGGCGGGGGGGGGGGCACGGCTGGGGCTGGGCGGGTGGGCAGTCTAGATCTGAGGTTGCATTTAGCTAAGGCTGAGGAAGCGGGGTTGTTGGGAGCTCCAGGGCAGTTGAGGAGTCGTGAGCATCAAGGCTGAGGGCATGTTTGGAAACTTGGATTTGAAGTGGGGGTAAGGGCACCCTTTGGGGGCTTCAGGCAAGAGGGGCATGGTTGCCTAGGTGCCTCTGAGGGATGGTGGTTGGGAGGAAGCAGCAGCTGGGCTCCTGGTTCATCTGTTGTCCAGGTGAGAGGGGAACCTGAGTTGCTGAGGTGGTAAAGACAGAGAGTGGGGAAGCATCTAGGCATGGTTAGAAAGCAGAGTTGTTAGGTTCTGGAAGCCTAGAGGGAAGGAGTAGAGGGAAGCTAGAGAAAGACTTCAGGAGGATGTCATGTTCTGGATGGATGTGATGCCACAGCTGTGGAGACGAGGGACGACAGGAGGGCTTGGTATGAGGGTCTACATCTAGGTGTGAAGAGGTAGGTCCCAGGCTGCCAGATGGGGCTGTGCAGTACCACGTGGCTTTGGGCAGTCCCTTTATTCCTCCTCTACTGACGCTCACAATCTGCCAGACAGAGTGATTGATAGTTTTGGAATGTATTGGACTCCCTTGGCTTGTGAGGGAACCGTCATCCAGGGCACCATGCTTGTGTCCTAGGACTTGCTTTGGAAAAGGACAACACTTCAAGGGTCAGATGATTAGAGGCTTCCTTCTTTACAGTTCTTTACATTTTAAGAGAACACTCAAGAATAGAACTGTGGTTCAAGAGAACTTGCTGCAATGATGGAAATGTTCTGTGCTATTCAGTACAGCAGCCTTTAACTCCATGTGGGTATTGAGCACTTGAAATGTGGCTGGTGCAACTGAGGAAGTGAGTTTTAAATTTTGTTTAATGTAAATTAAATTTAAATAGTCACGCGTGGCTAGTGTCTACCATATTGGACAGCACAGCTCTATCTAAAATTTCCAAAGGAAAGCAGTTGACATTCTCATCTTAAGGACCTTGGTTGAGGGCAGAATAGGGGACTTTCTTGACTCTCCTCAGATTGGGTACCTATTGATGAAGTGTGAAGCTTAGCACCTGAGAAGGAAAGACAATATATACAAATATAAACAAAGGAATTTGAAATATGTCTGAGGATGACAAATGCTAGGGAAAATAAAGCAGGACGAGAGAGAAGGAATGCCAAGTGGGGCTGTTGTTTTAGAGGGGGTGGCCTGGTGGCCCGTGAAAAGATGACACTTAGTAGGAAATTGAAGGAAACAGGCATGTAGAAGAGCGTGACAAAGGGAATAGCAAGTGCAAAGGCCCTGAGACAGACAGCAAGCCTAGCATGATTAAGGACAGCAAGAAGGCCTGTGTAGGTTAGAGCAGGATGAGGAAAGGGTTGTCAAAGTCGGACAGGAAAGGGGCTGGGAGGGTCCTACAGACAATGTGGGACCTTGCAGGCCTTGCTAAGATTTTAGATTTCATTCTGAGTGGATTTTGAGTGAAGGGTAACTTGAACTAATCGTGTTTTAAAGCACAATTGTGAAAATATGGTATAGACAGTGTGGGCGTAAGGCAGGTGGAGTGGAGTCTGAGAGGTAGCCTGGGGCTATTTGAAGGAATAACACCTTAGATCACTTTGAATTCTTCTTCAGCCTTTTCCTAGCCACTTGGCCATGGGCATAGACTTCTCTGAGCTCAGTTCCTTGCTTTCGAAATGGAGTCAGTAACAGTCCCTCACTCTTGGGTAGATATAAAGACTGTTACTAATACACATAAAACTTTAGTACCTAATAGGCCTTCCATAAATAGTTGCTGTTAGAATCCTTAAGGCATTCCAGCCAGAAGACCTGTGGGCATGAGCTGTGGGAGGAGGGTAAGTGGAAGGTGAGGAAGCATAATGGTAATAATAATAACCGCCAGCTAATTCTTGTTGAATACTTACCACCTCTAGGCCCTAGGTAAAGCATTCCGTAAATATTTTCTCACTTAATCTTTACAATAAAAACAAGGACAATAGATTAATTCATTTTTTTCAAATGAAGAAACTGAGGCTCAAAGAGACAGTGAATTGTGCTCCAGGTCACACAATGGGTTAATTGACAACCACTGGGACCCATTCCCCACCTCTGACTCCAGAGTCGTAGTCCTTTCCCACTGGCGATAACCTGCTGGGCTCTGGGGGGAAAGGTCCAAATGAGTTCCTCTCTCAGGGGTATTTATGTTTTTAAGGGGACTCTGAGAAAAGGTTTTTTTTTTTTTTTCCTCATTGAAAATGTTTAACCGAAAGAGAAAATTTCAAAGGATAACATAAGAGAGCAGTATAAAGTCACTGAACCAAAAGTATCATGCTCTAATGGAGGAACTGGTGGGGGCAGAGGGCAGGAGGCTAAGCCCCAGCCCCATCTTGTGCCCCTTTGCTCTGTTCTCCACCCCCAGGCAATGTATTCATCTTTCCTTTCCTCTCTGGGACCATACTGCCTCTAACCACAGGGCCTTCACACTAGCTGGTCCCTTTGAAAAAATTAAAGTATAGCTGACATATAATATTATATTAGTTTCAGGTATAGAACATAGTGATTCAACTTCTATATACCTTACAAAGTGATGACCACAATTCCAGTAACCTTCAAAAAATATGAAATGCTTCATGGATTTGCATGTCTTCCTTGTGTAGGGGCCATGCTGACCTTTTCTATATTATTCCAATTTTAGTCTCTGGGCTGCTGAGATGAACACCCAACTGCTCCTTTTACTTGGAAAATTCACTGGCCCTTTGCCTTACTGTTACTTACCCTTTGACCTTCTTTAGAAGCTTCCTGGACCCCGAGTGAGGTCAGTTCCTCTGACAGGGGTGCTCTCATACCCTGTCCTCTTTCATACCCTGGATTTCAGCTTGAGTATGCTTATTTTTTTTAAATTAAGATATAATTCACATACAATTAAATTCACAAGATTAAAGTATACAAATGTACAAATTTTAGTATATTCTTAAGGGTTTATAACTACCACCACTATCTAATTCCAGAATATTTTCACCAACCCAAAAAGAAACACTATATCTATCACTAGTCATTCTCGTTCATCCTTTATCCCCTGGTCACCACTAATCTACTTTTTGTCTCCGTGGATTTGCCTATTCTGGACATTTATGTAAGTGGAACTATATCACATGTGGTCTTTTGTGTCTGCCTTCTTTCATATAACATAATGTTTTTAAGGTTCATCCATGTTGTACTGTGAATCAGTACTTCATTGCTTTCTATGACTAAGTACTATTCCATTGCATGGATATGTCAATTTCGTTTATTCACCTGTTGATGGATATTTGAGTCTTTTCCACTTTGTGACTATTGTGAATAATTGTACATATTTTTAATGTGGACAAAACAGAACATGCATCATGCTGAGCAGGGGAAACAGACTTTAATAAAATAGTTAAAAAACCAGTGTATCACTTTGGAAAACAGTACTGGCTGTCCTCAAAAAGTTAAGCAAAAGAGTCACCATGTCCTCTGGCAATTCTACTTCTAGGTAGGTAACCAAAAGAATTGAGAAATATATGTTCACACAAAAACGTGTACATAGATATTCATAGCAGCGTTGTCCAACAATAGCCAAATGTCCATCAACTGATGAATGAATAAACAAATATGGTATGTCCATACAATGGAATATTATCCTGCCATACAAAAGAATGAAGGCTGATTCAAGCTACATTATGAGTGAACCTTGAAAACATGTACCCTCCATGAAGGCATAAATGACATTTGTCAGCTCACCCTTTACTCCTAAGCAGTTTTACTAGATGATCAGGAACTATCTGTGGGATGAATGAAAGGTTCTGTCAGTAGTTTCAGCATTCCCAGTATCCCACCATTTTGATGTCTAAACTGAATCCCAGGGCGGTGAGGGGGACCTGCCAACAAGTCTGAATCTCACCAAGTCTGGCCCTCAGTAAAGAAATACATGCCTCCTGCCCTGTAGCATCACTGATTCCCATTTTCCCAATGTGTTACTTTAGGGTCTGGGCGTCCAGTAGGTGCTCAGTAAAGTCCCAGCAGATTGACTTGACTGGACATGAAGCTTCACTAGTAGCCAGGCCAGGGAGAGACGATCAGATAGCATAGCATTACCTGCCACATACCTCAACTGAGTTCCCCACTCTTGAAGTACACCCCTTCTCTGCTCAGGGGTGCAGGGAAAGAAACAGTAGGCTCCCAGTGACCCACAGCACCTTCTCAAGTGGCACACGGCTCAGAGAATGCCCTGCAAGCAGCCTCTCACTCCTGTCACCACAGGAGTGGTGGGATCTGGCACGCAAGGCCCTCAGCCTGCATTCAAAGGGTTCCCTTCTCCTGATAAAATTGGCACTGGGCCAAATGAAGGGGTCACAGGCCACCCCACAGCAGGGGCCTGGCCTCCTGCAGAGGGGGTCACCGGGAATTCTGTGTTTCATCAAATATTGCTGGGCCAGGGAGTTTTATTTGAAAATAATTTTAATTAGCCGGAAACTCAGAGTTTAATAAATGGAAAACAGAGAACTTTCCAAGGCCACAGCTGGGAAACACTTGCTTTTTTAAAAATTCCGCCTTGTTTCCCAGGCCAGCTAAGCACCCTGACATGAGGGCCCGGCTGCCAAAGGAATCCACAAGGAAAACAAAGCTTATTTTTAGAGAAATATTTTAAACTCCCTTTAAGCGAGCTTAGGAGTTTTCTTGTCTGCCTAAAATCGTTAATATCTTTCTATTTCAGAGCTGCCCCTCACCCCAGAGGGCATAAGAACTCCTATCTGACAAGAGCTATTTCTGCACAGATGAAAAAAATGGGCCCCTTCTTCCTCCAACCAGAGAATTAACTGTTTCTAAATCTGTCCCTGCAGTCAGGCCCAGGAGGCCTGTCCTTGGCAGGTGTGCCCCACAGTAAGGTGGGTATAGGGTCCCTGCAGGCCTGAAGGCTTGTCTGCCACCCTCCCACTCAGCCTGTTCTGCCCACTGCCCTGCAGGAAGCGGATGACAGCCAGGCCATCATTTCCGGGTTTTGAAAGCAGTTTTCAGCTTGAAAGAGGCCCGCTCGAAAGGGCTGCTTTTCCTCTGTAGGTGCTGGTAACACCCCACCCCCACACAGACACACTCCCACCTACACAGGCACATCTAGACCCAAACGTACAGCAACATCGGCTGATGCTTCCTCACATCCCACAGACCCACGGCACCTATCCGCGCAGCGGCAGCTACAGACACACCCACCCACAGCAAAAGGCACACCCTAACCCACACATGGATTTCCACACTCATCCACAGACTCTCACACTCCGCAGACGTACATGCACTCCCCACTCTCATATCAATAGCCACACAGGTCCACGCACTCCCAGACAGCCCCACAGACCAGTACCCCGCACAGAACACCATGCACAGACACCTGAGTACCTGCACACATAATACACATGAACATGTGCACACCCAGACAGACAAAAACACAGATACACATATACACCCTCCCCATGGACACACCCCCACAGACCTTCAACACACACAGACACACCCTTAGACATAGACATATTCACAGGCTTTCCAGGGCTAGCAAAATCTGTCAGGAGAGGCTGGAAAGACCCACCTAGGCAGGGGTGGGCCCTGGAGGTGCTGTGGCTTTTTGCTGCCCAGGTCCCCACCTACCTCCTTCCTGGAGGGCTCCTCCAGCAGCCAGGGCCTGGCTGCTCCCTGCTTCCTCCCTGCTTCCCTGATGGCCTCCCCCCCAACCCCCCAACCTCCCCCGCCCCCGCACCCTGCGCCGGCCCGCTGTCCTTGGCCCTTGCCAGCAGCATGGAACTGGATCTGCCCTGGATGGCCACAGGTCTGTACATCCCCTGGAGTGTGAAACAATAAAAAATAAACACAAATTAAATGAGGTAACAACAATGGAGAGTGAATATATAGGCCCACGATGGAAGGTAAGCCTGGCTATGGCTTAGCCTCTAAGCCATAATTCACAAGGCCAAGGAAGGCAGAGACCCAACTTCTGCTTTCAAGAAGACAGTCACATCTGCCCTCTTGTCACCACAAGCAAAACAGGAGAGCAAATGCATGGGGACGATTCCATTCCAGGTTCAAATGTACTCTGCCATGCTTCCCTGCACACGGCTTGGGGATTTTCTGAGACACCCCATGCCCCCCCCCCCCCAGGCTGTTCTTAACTTTGAGCATCCTAGTGCTGGGCCAGACCTGCAGCTAAGAGCTATGCCTGTTTTTCCTAACTGCACTGGGCCCTCCCAGGCCTGGCCCTTTCATCTGGGTCCCTGAACTGCTGCAGAGCTTACAATCCTCCATCTATTTCCATGGGTGGGTGCAGAGCTTTGGCCTCTTCAATAGTTTTTTTGTGCTCCCCCACCCCCCCTTATGCACTCAGCAGTAGATTCAGACAAAGTGAGTGGTAGAAAATATGTCCACGCATGCATCCCTTCTCTGAAGTAATTTAGAAAGTGGTGCACACTAATTGGGTTGCTTAAAAAACACTTCAGTTTTCAAGCAGCCTGTGAAAACGCTTCTGTTAAGATATTCTAAATGCTATCACATTCTGGACTCATTTTCACCACTGACTACAAAAGAATTTTATTCCGAACTTAATGCAGTTTTGGAACCAGAGTCAGTTTTAGTTCCGCTCCCCAGCCCCTGATAGGAATCCTGGCTTATCCTTACTTGCAATTTTTTACTTCTTGTTCCCCTAATTTAAACAAAAACTTTGCTAAGGGTGATCAAGCAATAGCAGAGAGTTTTGTTTGTAAATTCCAGCTGCTGCAGAGACAATGACCTACATACCCTCCATTGATCTGCAGCAAGGAAATTTCTGAATAACTCCCCCCAGCTTTCCACTCTCCACTGGGTCTAAAATACAAAACACCCTTAGAAGTTGGGCTTGCAAACAAACCAATTTTAAAAAATGAATGTGGCTTACCCCAAAAAGAAGTCTGACATTCCAGCTGATCAAAAAGTACTTGTTTAAGAAAAATAAGTTTTGGAATGAAGTGGAAACAAGGCCTTTGAAATGCAGCCTGGCCTAAATAGCAACACGTTTTAGACTTTTCCTCCCCATTGCATTCTTTATGGTGAAGAGGCCAAGGAGCCTGAAGGGTCTTGCAGGCCCAGCCCTCCTTGGCCTCGGATTTCCCCTCCCCCACTGCTGAGGCCCTCAGCCAGGGGCCAGGCATCTGGGAGAACTTTGAAACTGTTGCCCATCCCCTTTGGCAGCATGGACAGAGCACCAAAGTGCTCCAGCTAACACCAGCACAATCATCCTTAACTTGAAACAGCTGCCTGAGGCCTGGCAGTGCTCTGCAGACTAACCCCCACCCTGCCTAGCTCAGCTGCCTGACACAGGAGACCCCAGCTAGGCAGGGAGAAGGGGTGTAAGTATTGGTTGATAGAGCCCAGCTGCTGTAGATAAGAAAACAAATTATTGCTAAATCTCTTACTTTGGAAAGTGTGTCTGGGTGGTGGGCAGGGGGAGGGGAAGAAGGTGAAGGAAAAACATGGATTTGTGAACCTGCTTTTTAAATTTTTAAAGTGATTTGTAGGAAAAAAACCATATAAAGTTTTGTTCAACTGTGTTGAGAATCAGCAAACTGGTTTTCTTTTACTGCCTTTTTCTAGAGACCTGGGTTGAATTTGCTTTCTGGCTAGTAGTCTAAAAGCAGACAGTAATCCTTTCGCATAAATAGGGTGTGTGCTCACTCCCAGAGGAAGCTGTCCACATAAACAAACATTACCCAGATATAAGTTTAACCCGTTTAATCTTTTGTCCCTTCCCCTCCTCCCTGGACAAGGACACAACCAGGTTTTCCAAAGTCCATGCAAATCCCAGGCCTAACACCCTACCTCTTGTTCAGCATTCTAAGAGCCTATAGCCCACCGCCTGGCAAGACCGTCCTCCCTTCCCTAGCCAAGCAGTTCTGTTCCCTGGGCATCCCAGCAAAAAAATCCGGACCTTAAGCTGCCACTGCAGACACGTGATCCACTTGGTGACTCACAGGCAGGCCACACCCCTTCAGGCCTCCCAGCCAGGAGCTGCCACCCGCCAGTCAGCCAACACTGGGATGCATCTTATTACCAAGGGTAACAGCTAACCAATGCCCTTGACAGTCAAATATTTTCAGCCAAAAGAAAGTCTATAAAATACAAAAGGGCAGGCTGTCAGCTCTGTATACCCTAGCCCCCAAACCCCTTCTAAGACTTGGGTGAGGCCTGACACAAGTGGTGGGGAGCTAGAAAGCTACATGTCCCACAAAAAAGCTATTTTACACATAACTTTGTCCCAAAAATTTTATTGGGGGAAAACTACAAAACATTTACAGTACAATGTTTACAGTCACAATTTGTAGTGAGCTGATTCCCCAAAATATATTACAACTCAAGTTACATTCAAATACCTACTTCTGTCAAAGTAGTCCAGAGTACATACATAGTGCTCCAACTGTACCTACGTACATACAAACTAAAGCTACTGCTCATTCATCTGCTGCCCAGGAAAGCATTCCTGCCTTTCTACGTGGGAAAAAAAATAGTACAGGTTTTAGAATTTTCTGTAATTAAACAAGGCATATTCATGTAATACATTATCATTTAGCACTAAGTTGGCCTCTTCACTTTTATCTATATAAAAAAAAGTGGTAAAAATCTTTTCCTTTTGTGCAGTTGAACCCATCCTACATTCAAATTCTCTCAAGCACTAATAGACAAAATACTTATTTGGTTGAGGAAGATTTAAGGCAAGTTTCTGGCCCCTCCAAAGGCACTGAGACACTACCCCCCCGTTATTGCTACATGTCTTTATATGCAGAGCATGTCACAGTAGAACTGGTGGAATATGCAAAACATTTTTTGCTCATTTATAAAGTTGGAATGAAAAAAGCATGCCACATTTAAGTGTGATTGCAATGTATGTGGTCTTCTTTAAAGTTGGATGGGCTACAACCATTATACATTCTAAGAAAACTCATAAGATATTCCTTAAACTACTTCCACAGCATCAAGATAGATTTCTGTAAAGAAATCAGGCAATCTTTCAAAATTTACGTAAACAAGGAAAGAAATTAAATGAAATAAATATTACATACAATCTCTTAAATTAAGATTTTTTTTACTCATTTACAATAAAATAACCATGTGAAGTTACAAAAGGCATATATTACTGTGAAAAGAACATACACTCCACATTTTGCCGATAATAATGGCAATCATAATTTAACATAATAAAAGAATATATATCTATTGCTTTCCATCATACTTGATAAATACAGTATGAACAAAATTTTCAATGTATACTTTTCACAAGATAATAAATAAGTTAAATAGTTTTTTCATATTGAGTTGTGGTGCAGTGGTGCGAATCAACTCAAAACAGCTAAAAATTCAGCAGTTATTCCCCAACAATTACAAACTAATTTCTGCCCACGGCTTCCAGAGAGAGAGCAGACGAAATGGTTCTAAATTAAACATCCACCAAGTGGTGGCAACAAAACCAGTAACCAGTATGAAACTTTGGAATGCAAGGGTGTTTTCCCCCCAGACACGTGTAACTCGGTTTAAAAACAAAACAACAAAACCTACGGAGATGAGGACTACTATAAAGGCATATTCTTGGCAGAATATTAAATTCTATAAGCTTACAGGTGTAGCAAGGTGGTAGCTCGGCTGGTTTGTTTACACTGGTCTGAGACACTGAGAAACTTCTCTCGAGATGAGAGTTCCCACATCTGGACTGTAACTAATGCTTTTCAAGTGAAGACACGGAATGGTGGTTTGTAGCTGCTGGTGCTGGCTTGGTTTTTTCCTAGAGTCCCAAACTCACGAGACCTAAAGAAGTTTTAAGTGTTTGGCTTTTTGTTCTATTCGCATCACAACTGCCCTGTTGTGAATGTTTTGTTCATCATACAAAGTTAGTTGGCTTTTTTTTTTGCTCAACAACAATGAAACTTCGTAATAATAATAAAAATAATAATAATAAAAAAACCAAGAGGAAACCGAAGGGGGGAGGGGCCCTCGCGGCACGCAGTTCGAGTCCCGGCGCTGGGGCCGGCCTGCAGTCTGCCCGTGCCGCCGCCGCCCACGCCGCGGCCCCCAGGAGCGGGCAGGGGCGCGCGCCAGCACCGCGGAAAGGCCCCCTTCCTCCTCCTCCTCCTCCTCGCGGGCGCCCTCTTGCCTCAGTCGTCGGAGACGGAGAGCCGGCTGAAGATGGGCAGGCGCCGGCCGGGGTCGAGGCCGGGGGACTCGGAGCCGCTGAGGCTGCCGGAGCTCAGGGAGCCGCTCAGGCAGCTGTCGCGGTCGGACAGCGAGTCGGGCGGGCTGGGGGGCGCGTCGAACACGGGCGAGTCGGACAGGCGGCGCGGCGGCGGGAGGCTGAAGGGCGGCGAGGGCGGCGCGGCGGCGGCGGCGGGCGCCAGGCCGCGGTAGTAGGCGGCGGCGGCGGCCAGGCCGTGCGGCGGGACGCCGAGCGGCGTGAGGAGGCCGCTCAGCTCGGGCCCGAAGGCGAAGGCGTTGTTGGCGCACGAGGCCGAGGCGCAGGCGGCGCAGGGCGCCAGCAGGTCGTCGGCGCCCCCGGGCCCGTAGAGCAGCGCGGCCGCCGCCGCCGCCGCCGCCGCGGGGCAGCAGGGCGCGGCGCCCGCCGGCGTGGACGCGGCCGAGGCGGACGAGCAGGAGGACGCGGACGACGAGCAGGACGACGCGGACGAGCAGGGCGCGGGCGGCGGCGGCGGCGAGCGCGACGTGGGGCTGTCGAGCAGCAGCGGGGCCTCCAGGCCGCCCGGGGGCTGCTGCTGGTGGCCCGACGGGAAGCCCGAGAAGCTGAGGCTGTGGTGCAGCTTGGGCCGCGGCTCGCGCGGGAAGCCCAGGGGCAGCGCGTCGCGGGCGCCGAAGGCGCGCGCCAGCTCGGCCGCCGGGGCCCCCGGCGGCGCGGGCCGCCGCTCGTCCGCGTTGTGGATGAAGTGGCAGCGCGGCCCGTAGGGGCAGAAGCCGATGGTGTGGAAGGTGCGGCACAGCTCCGTCTTGTACTTGGGGTGGCGCGTCAGGCTGCGCAGCTCGTGGAAGCCGTGCGCGAACTGGCACTTCTCGCCGTACTTGCACGTGCCGCTCTCCTCGAAGGGCCGGCACAGCTCCGTCTTGTAGCGCGTCGAGTTGATCTGCGAGCCGCCGCCGCCGCCGCCCTTCTGCTGCTGCTGCTGCTGCAGGTGCAGGAGGTGCTGGCTGCGCTCGCCGTTCTCGCTGAACGAGCGGTCCCGGAACTTGCTCTCCTTGCCGAGCAGGGCCGAGCCGCCGCCGCCGCCCGCCGAGGGCTCCTTGAGGGCGCCGTAGGGGGCCGGGCTGCCGGCCGCCCCGCCGCCGCCGCCCGGCGCGCCCGGGTACTTGGGCGAGCAGCGGCCGGGGCTGGGCGCGGGCTGGGCGAGCGCGTGCAGGTTGCTGGCCGAATGCCGTCGGAGGAAGCCCGGCGTGAAGCTGGCGCTGGCGGGCGCGGCGGCCACGGGCGTCCCCACCGCCTTCTTGTCCAGCATGCTGTTCAGGCTGAGGTTGGCCAGCGACTTCTCCGTCTGCCCGAAGGAGGGGGGCGGGCGGGGGAGAGAGAGGGTTAAGGGGAGGGAGAGTCGGGGCGAGCTGCAGGGGACCTGCCGGCCCGCTCGTTTTTTCCTTTTTTGCAGCTTTCGACTCGCCCCCCACCCCACCCAACCCCACGCCTCCGACCCAGGCGGCGCAGAAAAAAGAGTGGAGTTCGCGCCGGGAGGCGCCGCGCCCCCGCTGCAGGCCGCGCTGGTTCCCGACAGGGGCTCCTCGGCCTGAGGGCCGCCGGCCGGGGCGGCGCGGACTCGGTCCGGGAAGCCGCGGGCGGCGTGGCCGCGGCCGGCTCGGGAGAGACAGCTCGGCCGCGCCCGCCTGCCCGCTCCTCCTCCCCGCCCACAGGCACAACTACTGCAAACTTCGGGGTTTTCTCGAGCCCCAAAAGTCCAGGTAGGGAGGGGGATGGAGGGTGAAGTCTGAAACCTCGAAGGGCTCCCCCCGCCCCGCGTACCTTGCACAAGAAGTCGAGGTCGTAGAAGGCGGACATGAGTGTGGTCGACATGTTTCTGGATCCTGCAGAGGTCGGAGTCGCGCGCACGGAGGTCCAGAGCAGCCCTCGGGGCGGTGCGGCCGGGCCCGAGCCACGACGAATAACGGGCGAGGGGCGGGGAGGGACCGAAAGTTGGTGGGGGGGGCGACGAGGAAAGCGGGAAAGGGCGGCAGCGTGGACTGGGTGGAGGTGCCGGGAGTGCGGCGTGGGGGGAGGAAGACGAGCGAGAGGCCAACCGCGCGCCTCCGCACCCCGGGGCGCCCGGCCCGCCCCCCCCGCGCGCGCGGGGCCGGCGGCAGCTCGCGGACTGCTGGAACTCCGCGGGCCGCGGCCGCGCGCCCTATATACGGCGCCCGAGCGCGGCCGCCGCGGGGCGGGCGGGCGGGCGGGGGCGGGGCCAGGACGCGGCCCCGGCCGGGGTCTCCAGGCAACGCCGCCCGCCGGCCCGCGGACGTCAGCCCCGTCCGGGCCGCTCATTGGCCGCCGCCAATTTCCTTCCCTCTGGGGGCGGGGCCGGCGGCGCGGGGCGGTCGCAGGGCTGGGTGCTGCCGGGCGGCGGCGGGCGGGCAGGTGCGCGCCCCGCCTGCAGGAGCGCGCGGCGGGACCCCCAGTTCGCTTCCCGTGGCCGGGGTCTGCAGTCCCGGCCGTGTCGCTCCTTTCCCGGCCCCGCCGGGCGGAATTGCGGAGCTTTCCTCCCCCCACCCCCGGGCTTCATGCTGGACGCGGGAACTGCAAATCCGAGAGTGGGTTGCCGCGGGAGCCCGGGTGGGGGCGGGGAGGGGGGGCTCGGCCGCAGGCCGGGGGGGTGGCGGCGCCCTCGGGTGCACGTGGAGACGCGGTGGGGGCGGGGCGGGGCGGCCACGCGGGCGGCCGCCGAGGCCGCCTCGCCCGGAGGAGCCTGGGCCGGTCGCTCCGCCCCCTCCCCGCCCCGGCTGCAGTAAACAGGGCCCGAGCTTCGGGGCCCGCCGGGCAGGGCCGAGTGTCTGAGGACAAGGCGCTGGCTTTGCTAATCACATCACAAGACCTTGAGCCAGGGCCAAAGGCGCGGAGCGGCGCGGGGCGCCCGGGGCGGGGGAGCCAGCTGGGAGGACGGGCGGGAGGAACGGCCGGCAGAGCCGCACAGGCTGGGAGGCGACTTGCCGCCACCCCATCCATCTGCGGGTCAGCCCGGCCTTCTCCAGCCCTCCCGGGAGTCGGGGTGCACCGGGCATCTGGGCTCCCTGCCTGCCTCGGCCGGGGCCTGGCGCGCCCTGCAAGCTCCTTCGCTCTCCGGCCTCTGGGGGAGACGCGCCCTGCCTTACTTCTGCCCGAGGCCGACCCGTGGCCAGGCGTGGCTGGGCACCGAGGACTCGGATGATGGGCTTGTGGCCTTTCCTTCTTGTCAGTCCCATACCCCAAAAGCCTGTGCTGGGATGGGACGTCCTCTGCCAAGGGGCGGCCTCCAGGTACGCCCCCCCTCCCCGCCTCCAGTGCCCACTAAGGCTAAAGCCCCTGGCAGCCCCATTCGGCCTGATGGAGTCTGTTGCAGGACACTTGTCACTCCCCGTAAGTATGCTGCCAGAAAGCTGGAGCCTGGCCCATAATTTTGCACACCTGGCCACCTAGACTGCAACTGGGCTTAAGTTGGAAGGTCCAGTACTCACCAGGGATGAACGCTGAGAGACAGACCCATGTCCCCTTCCTAAACTGATATTATTTCCTGCTGATTCCTTACCCTCGTTTCCTTTAGGTGCTCATTCCCTCTCTGTCAACCGGGAAGGGAATGAGCTAGACCTGTCGCTCAGAAAGACTTCTTAGAGTTCAGCTTGAGTGCAGTGGCCCACAGCTTTAATCCCTGCCATTTCCCCAGGGAGGTAGTCAGGGTAGGGCTGCAAGGGCTTTAGGGTCAGAAACTTAGGGTTTCTATGAAACTTAGAAACTTACAAACCATGTGATTTTAGGCCAATCACATAATCTATTTGGTACCTGGGTTTTCTGGTAAAACTAAGATAATTCTTGATTTATTCCTCTCTCACCTTGTCAAGATGCAAATGAGTTTTCTATGAAGGTGTTTAAAGATAAACAAGTATAATCCATCTTAATATTTATTAAGACAAATTGACAAAGCATAAAAATGGAGAAAGCCGGGTCTCTTGACCATGGCCAGATGGGTACAGGTCCACAGAATCGTGAATGTAGAGCTAAGGGCGCCAAATCTTGGTCCACAGAGTATGGACCCTACAGCAGTGACCTCAGAAGAGGCGACTGCTTTACTCTTACTACTCAGCCTACCCTGGTCCCTGCACAGGGCTGGGCTTCTGCGGCTGACAGTTCAAGCACCCTGTTATGTTCTTTGTAGAAATAACCTCAAAATTTTGAGGGGGGCCCTGACAGGAGGATATTCTACAGTTTTCCTGGTAATGTATCAGGAAAGTGTGAGCAGCCATTTCCCTAGCCACTGCTACTGGAGGTCAACAAGATTTCAGATACAAAGCCAGTGACACATCTGTCCTTTATGCCCTCCCAGGCTGGCCATAGCCAGTCAAGATAAAATCCTAGGGTAGTTCCTAGTCAACAGCTATGAGAATACCCACTTTGCAGGCTTGGTAGGAGGATTCTGGAGATAATATGTAAACATGCTCAGGTACCAACATGCTTTGATATGGAGTACCTGCTGGTGTAAAATATTTTTATTATGTAACTGCTTTTATTTCATTTTCAAATGGAGAAAAAAGAACACTGGCCTTTCCAATGAACTGGACTTTGCTGGGGCCAGTTTCATAATTCTCCCATGGTTATCACATTATGCCAACAATTCCCTGCTTCTCACCAGCCAGGTCTTCTCTAAGAACAAAAGAAATGTTAGGTTGGCAACTTTCCATCAAGTGTGGGCTACACAGATGCCTAACCAGGTAATTAATTCAGGATCACAAAAAAACACATTTTGAGCTGATTGCGAAACTACCCAGGGAATTTCCTGTTCTCTTTAGGACAAAACTTGGGACACTAAGTTAACTCTTCTCCCTGCCTCTTCCTATATGGCTGTGTTTTTAGTGTTAGATGGTTTTCTTTCAGAGACAGACAAATAATATTTGAAATATAAGCATTTCTGGAGTAGGAAATGATCATATCAAACTCTCTTCTAAACTGCCCCTTCCGACCATCAAGCATCAATAAAATAATTCTAAGTGACAGCTCACCTGAGATGTATTTAAACATATTTATAAACCCTAAAAGCCAGACTAAGTTTATATAATATGACTTTTTCACATAACTAGGATGAAAAATGAATATGGATGAGGCTGTGACCAATCCAAGCTATGAAGTTCAAGATAAAACTCTGGTTTACACTTGTCCTGAAATTATGAACGTCAAGCCAACGTAAAACAGGACGAACAGCAAAATGTGTGCAAGAGTGACACCTGCTGGGTGTCTGAGGAAGAGGGCTGGGCTTGGAAAGGCAGAAAACGCTTAAGGTTTCTAGATTCATTTAATGATTGAAATGGATAAATGTGTTTTCTGGCATCTTAAACGAGAAGCTTCTTGTTATTGCCACCAAGAAAATGATAGTAAACAGTGTAGGCATCAGATAAATCATTTATTCTGGCTCTCCTTTCTCCAAGTTCCTTTTAAGAGCCAAGAGTCCATGCTTTCACTGGGTGGCAAAATCAGGTATCCCAGCATTAGCGCAAACACTTGGCGGGGGGGGGGGTAGGAGCTCTCAATGGCTCTTTTAATAATTATGATGGCATGTGTAGGTCACTGCAGGACTCACACATGCAGACAATAAAAACAAGACTATTTGAAGTTGATCCTTAATCTCAGAATCCAACATTTGGAACATATTTCTGCTTTAACTAAACTGGAATAAAATTTGGAATTCTGACCAAGTGGGCTGTTTGCCAACTAATCCAGCTCCTACATCCAGCCAAAAAAAAGGGGGGGGGGAGGGTTAGAGGGAATCATGTGTTAAAACTCAATTCTGTATAGTCAATTCATAGAAAATGCATGCTGGCTAGGGCTGGACATTAGAAGTCCTGGGGGATGAAAAAGGCTAATTCAGGCCTGCAGGTGGCCTGCACCTGGGAACAGAGTAAATATTCAACATGGTAGCCTCACTTCCTACAGTAGCTGCAATAAACCAGGCTGCCTTGAATGAGTGAACTGAAGAAAAACTCCTCTGTAGGAGGACTAGACTCACAGAAGTGGGGGAGGTATGAAGGAAAAATATTTGATTTATGTTCATATTTCCTGCAGGTTTAGTGGGGGACTAATCTACCCCCCACCTGTCTCCGCCCCCAAAGTCTTCTTTCTTCAACAAGCCGTTTCTGTTCCTGGAAGAGTTAATGGATTTGCTTCAGCCACAGAGTCCGAAGCACTGAGGACGAGGGTGTCTTCCCTTTCCTTTCCTTCCAGAAAGGACAGCAGCCTCAGGCAAGCCAAAGTCCTTTCCTCCTGAATACGCAATCTTGTGAACTCCACCGTCTTCAAAAACTCAGCAGTTGGTGGCAGTTCTCTGAAGAGCTGGGAAAGGAGGTGGCACTGCTCTGACGTTGTCCTTTGAAGATGACAGAGCCTCTCAGGGCTGAGGGGATGCCCGCTGGACTTGGAGAGGAGACAGAAGAGGTGCTTGTAGAGATATTTTACGAAGATCAGGGTCTCAGCCCAGAAGTTGACTTCTACTTTTTCAAACAGGTAGTCTTCCTCCACCTCAACAAAATGAAAAAGCCAAAAGTCAACCTCATGGGGAACATTGACAAGCCCTAGTCCAGACCAGAGTCCTACCAGATGCAGAAGAGATGTGTCCCCTCCCCCACCAGAGAGAGGGCCCACTCTCGCCTGTCAACACCCACATATACACACCACTTGTGGCCTTGAAGGTCACCTTCTATTTTCACTTGTACTTCTCTACTGGAGAGGAATTCCCCCCCTCCACCCCCAGACTTAACATGACCTTTGATAAAGATGTGTTTATGGTTCCAAGCCAAGATATTTTGGGGGCTTGGTGCTGAAAAGGGGACCTGGTGCTGAAAAGGGGACCTCAACATGGGAGTGGGCCCTAGTCCTAAGGGTGTATCTAGAAATTAGAGAGGAGGGAGGAAGGGAACTCTCAGCAGCATAAAAAGAGCAAATTACCAAACACGAGACACTAGTCTCTGAGTATGAAATAAAATTTCTATAATACTGGGGATTTTCAAGGTCATTTTATCACAGACACTTTATCTTGTCTCTGAATTTCCTGTAAACAGGCTGCTTTTTGAACTCTCAGCCTGCCAGTGATGCCAAGAAGGCCAGCTGAGTCAGACATTGGTGGATATGAATTTTCAGTACTGAAGATACCTTTGCTGCTTGTCTTGGTCCTCAGTTTCCCTACCTGTCAACTGCTCTCTCACCTGGACAGGCTAATAGCTTTCTTTCTACCCTGGAAGGATCTCAGTTCTCTGGAAATGTTTCACCTTAGGAGCTCACAATAGGGAGCTCCCAACTCTAATGTTGACTAATAAGAATTTTCCGCAATTCAACTCTCAGCTTCCAAGGGGTCTCTTTCAAAGTCCGTGTCCTCTCAGACCAGAACCCCAAACGCCAGCATGAGAGTGGCCCCGGAACCCACAGCGGACTGCCATGGACGTTTGGGCAGTTTCCTAATTCGTTATTGCTCTGAGCATCTAGAAGCACACTTGCAGCAGGCACTATAGGCTTAAGTATGCCTTTGAGTGCAGCATCCAGTGGGTTTAGGACGATCCAACTTCATCTCCACTGCCCTGAGACCCCAGGACTACCTGATGCACACTCTCCACACAGACTGTGAGGTCATCACCCTCTCCCAACAGCCATCCCAGCAGGACTGGGAGTCCAGGGGCCACCTGGTCCCATTGCTGGAGCAGGTCACACAGCACAGCCAGGGCCAGATCCAGGGCAATAGAGGCATCTACCTGACAGAAGGCAAATTCTGCGGAAATAAGAGAGAGACGAGTGATAAAGGTGTTGCTCCAGGGAGGATCTGCTGGACTCTGGGAACATGAAAAGGCCTCAGGTAACATTACTGCCACCAGCCAGGTGGGGAAACCAGTGGGATAGGCTCATTAGAGGTTATCACTGCACTTTTGTGGCCTGCTGTCTACACAGCTAGAATGAGTCATAGGCCCGAACCCCACCATTTCCATGCCCCCTCTCCCAGTGTGGACAGAAGCAGCCCCACTTGCAGGACTAGGTGTTTAGCTCTCTTCAGGCCATCTAGTATAATTGCAAGGATATCAGGAATGCTTCTTACCCAGTGTCTCCTCTCAGGCCTGCCATAAGGCCTGGATTCCATTGGTTTACCCCTTTCTCTGACAGCAAATCCCACTGGGCACCTAACACACTGAATCTCCAACATCTTAGCGCAGGGCATCAGTGAACTTTTTCTTAAAGGGCCAGAAAGTAAATATTTTAGACTTTGTCACAATTACTCAACTCTGCCAAAAGCAGCTACAGACAATAAGTAAACAAATGGTTGTGGCTGTGTTTCAATAAAATTTATGGCCCAATAAAATTAGAATTTCATGTAATTCAGACATACCATAAAATAGTCTTTTGATTTTTTTCCCAACCATCTAAAAATATAAAAACCGCTGTGTTATAGTTCATAGGCTGTACAACAACAGGTGGTGGGCTGGAATTAGCTCATATTTTGCTGCCCTCTTGAAATGAATTCGTTTTCAGACGCTTGTTTTCTTAGCTGGCTGGGGGAAGGGTGCTGAAAGAGGAAGTTGGTCCCTTGGGGAAACTATTGCTTATTTCACCATTTTGCCTTAGACAGTCCTAAATATGGGTTTGAAGGGAGGCTCAGAGTGTTGACACTTCCGCCAACGACTCCGCCTCTCCCACCCCCAATCTGGAGGAGTTCTGAAACATGGAACTGGAATCCCACCACCCAGACAATGAACCTCCATGCACCAACGCTTGTCTTCAATGACCCACTTCTGTTGAGACCTGTCCTTCCCAAATCCACATTTCCAACTTGAAGCCACACACTGACCAGTTGGCTCCAAGAGAGACTTGCTTGGCACACAGGGAAGAGGCTCAATCTAGAATGGAAGGCCAAGTTCTCCATGGTGTTGAACCAGGTGTAGCATGATGGCCCCCCTGAGGACCCATGATGTGGTAGGCCCCAACCAAGTACTTTGTCTCCAGTCCTACGGGTTGGGTATAACTATTCCTACCTCACATATAAGAAATCCAGAGCACAGATAGGTTAACCTACTTGCATGTGGTCACAGAGCATTATGTGGCTGTAAAGAAACTGAGATCAGCAATAAGTTTCACTGTATATGCAGAGCACAGATCTGGAGAATCAGTACCAACATTCCAGAGATCTCACTGTCTTTATGGTGAGGTAAGCAGGTTTGGTGACCCCCCAGCAGGGCCAGGACTACTTAGAGCCCACAAAAGTAGAGCCTCACTCATGCAAGCAGCCAAAGGACCAATGTTATGACCCTGAGAGCCCCAAATCAATCCGCCACAACACCTGACTCTAGTGTCCCTGCTCCTTTGCTGGGACTCTGCAGCCTGGAAATGGAATTTAAACTAGGAAACAGAAAAAGGGGTGTGTGTGAAGGTGCACTCTGGCTATAGGTCTGAGTCAGATGTTGTTCCAGATTTCACCTACAATATAATCTCTATCTGACTCTTCTGTGTAGTTCTCAACTGGTTCAAAATCTGTCTGGCAGAATTAATTGGCATCTTTTAACTCTGAAAGAATTAAAAACATACATGAAGATCAGCATAGGATTAAATCAATCAATCTATCTATCTATCTATCTATCTATCTATCTATCTACCTATCATCATCTATCAGATGTTCAAAACATTCTAGTTTCTGGCTCTGGAGAACATAAAATCTTTCCTTTACCCCCACTTGATTTAATTTGAACACTAACATAGGAGTTGCCACAAAGGAAGCATTCATCAAATGGTTAACTAGTAGTATTGTTGATGATAAACATTTTCCTTCGATTGAACCTTTATTGTTCCCACCACCGTAAGGGAGGTACCCCTATTAAACAAATGAGCAAGCTGTGCTCATAGGGGTTGGGTAAACAGGTCCAAATTCACGGAGTTGGTAGTGGTGGCCCTGAGCTGTCTATCTCAGTGCATGGGCTGCGCCCTACCTGGCACCTTACCCATCACCCCATGGAGATGAAGAAGTTAGACTTTACTACTTTTAGTTATTAAAAAAGCTCCCAGCTTGGGGCTATATTCTGAAAAAAGGTCAAAGCTGTAAGTCTTTAGTATTGTGGCACCAGCAGGTCAGCTTATCTTGAAACCTTTCTTAAAAATCTGCTTTCTAATTCACTCCACCTTTCCCCCACCCTTTGTTTTTATTGTCTCTTTAAGGCAAGGGCTAAAAGCATCACAGTGAAGAAATGTTTCATCTACCAGCAAAATTAGTGCCTGCAGCTCAGGCAACACTCCTGTTGGGTCCATAAAGGACACATGGAACCGACAAGAGATGCCACCAAGAAGGCCCACATGACAGGACAGTATGATATCCTCCATCCTGCACCATTTTGCCATGAATCATGCTTAGATGTGGCAGGAGAATGATGGGAATGACAAGGCACAAGAGAAGAGCTGGTGAGTTGACTGGAAGTGGACCTAGATAGAATTATAACTATCCAAATACCAACCTTGCAAGATGAGGAAGAAAGGGGAAGGAAAGTTGGGATGGGGATGGGGGGAAGGGAGGATTAGTTGGATTTAGATCCCCAGGTTGAGGGGTCAGATGCATCCCACCAAATTCCCTCTTTTTCTACCATGCTCTGGACTAAGACAGCTCAGCCTGAATAACCCAGATCTCTACAGGCCAAATGCCTTGTGAAGGGGAAGCTGGAGAGTAAGGAGGAGAATTTTTCACCTAATCCTGCAGATCAGCCAGGCTCTCACAAGCTCACCAGTTCATCGAGGAAACAAGAAAGCGAGTGACAAAGCACTAAGTGTTTGAAGAATCTGCAGTGTGTCTAGGACAGTCAAACAATTTGGAAAAATATATCAAAACTAGAGGACTCATACTTCATGATTTTGAAACTTACTACAAAGCTACCGATCTCAAGGCAGTGTGGTAGTGGCATAAGGAAAGGGACATAAAAATCAATAGAACCGAGTGTCCAGAAATAAACCCTCATACTTAGTCATTCGAGTTCTGATAAGGATGCCAAGACAATTAATTGGGGCGGGGGGAAGAACAGTCTTTTCAACCAACGGAGACAACTGGATATCCCCATGCAAAAGAATCAAGTTGGACCCTTAACAACATATATAAAAATCAACTCAAAATTTATCAAAGACTGAAATTTAAGAGTTAAAACGATAAAACTCATAAAAGAAAACAGGAATAAAGCTTTGTGACTTTGTATTAGGCAATGGTTTCTTAAAAATGACATCAAAAGCACAAGCAACAAAAGTTAGACTTTATCAAAATCGAAACGTTAAGTGAAAAGGCAACTCACAGAATTGCAGAAAATATCTTAAAATCCAATAATAATAACAAGAACAAGAACAACAACAACAACCCAATTAAAACATATGCAAAGGATCTCAGACATTTCTCCAGAGAAGAAATACAAGTGACCAATAAGCACATGAAAAGATGCTTAACATCATTAACCATCAGAAAAAAAAACCAAAACATCAAAATTGCAATGAAATACTACATCATATCCATTAGGATAACTATAATAAAAAAGACAATAAGTTTTAGTGAAGATGTGAAGAAACTGGAACTCTCATACCCTGCTGGTAGAAATGTAAAATGGTGCAGCTACTTTGGAAAATAGTCTCAAACTTTCTCCCACTCTTATGCATACACCTAAGAGAAATAAAAAATATGTCCACACAAACACATGTACATGAACAGCCACAGCAGCATTGTTACAATAGCCAATAAGCGGAGATAACCAAAAATACCCATCAACCAATGAATGGATAAATAAGATGTGGTATAGCCATATAATGGAATGTTATTCGGCCATAAAGGAATGAAGAACTGGTACATGCTACCACATGGATGAACTGTGAAAACATTAGGCTAAGTGAAAGAAAGAAGCTAGACACAAAAGGCCACATAATGTATAATTCCACTTATATGAAATATCCGGAATGGGCAAATCATAGGGGCAAAAGGTAGATCAGTGGTTGCCCGGGGTTGGAGAGTGGGGAAAATAAGAAATGACTGCTGATAGATACAGTGTGCCTTTTTGGGTTGATGAAAACGTTCTGGAATTAGACAGTGGTGATGGCTGCATAACCTTGTGAATATACTAAAATTTGTACTTTAATATAGTGTATTTTGTGGTATGTAAATTAGACCTGGGCTGGGGGCATGGAGAGTGTGGGCACAAGGCTGAAGAATGGGGGATTAACATTCAGTCATTTGGAAATGGCTTAGGAACTTAACAAATGAGCTTTTAGAACTGGTTAATCCTGTGTCTGCCAGCCTTGTGAATGGATAACTCACTTGAATTTCAGGTATCTGTGCAAATCTCTCAACTCTGCAATCCAACTAACTGTCCATCCACCCATCCATCTACCCATCCGTTCACCTGTCAATTCAAACTTATACATACCCACAAGTATTTTTCAGTCACCTACTGTGTGTGTGTGTGTGTGGGGGGGGGGGGGGGCGGGCACTGTGAGAAACATGAGGAAAACCCCAGTTCCTTTTCTCAGACAGCAAATAGTTTAGTCAGAGGTAAATGGACACCTATGAAGTGTCAGGAAATAGTCCAAGATGGTGTATGATGTGGACTAATTATCCTATTACTAGCAGTAATGAAAAGGCAGAAAAAGAAAATAAAATGTGAGGAATGGAAAGAGGGAGAGCTTCATGGAGGGGAAGTTTGGGCAGGCAGAGGGTCAGAAGTCAAGCGCAGCTGGGAGAAAAGGGAGGATCAGAGAGATTAGACCTGACCATTGAAGAGGGGGGTTTTTGAGAAGAACTGGAGGTGATGGTGGAGGGTCACATGGGCTGGAGCAGGCCTGGGGGTGGCAGAGGCAGTATTTGATTGAGCGAGTATTACTGTGCTTTCTTAGTGAGTGAAAATATTTTAAGGTTTCACTAGGCTGTTTCCAGAAAACTCCATTATTTCTAGTCTTTTCCACAGACTTCTCACTTCCCCTCAGCAGGGCAAGAGACTATATTTAATTAGTCATGAGACACAAGTGTGGAACTGAAGCTTGGTCCAGCTGCTGACTTTGCCATTCAGCTCTCCTGGGGGTGCTGGAAGCTTCTCTGCTCCCTGCCTCTCCAGCCCCTCCACCTCTAGAGCCCAGGGCTCTCTGCTCTTCAGGGCCATCAGAGCCAGGGCTCAGAGGTGGGATTCCAGGCATGGCAATCTGGGTCAGACTACTTCATGGCTACACCATCGTAGGTCATCATCTCAGCCTTTACCTCTAACAGAGCTCCCAGGTGACCCCTACCTAGGACAAATGGCCCAGAGGAAGGTTAGTGTCTTAATGAATGGAAAGGAGTGACATCTCCAGATTTAAAGAACAGGAAGTTTAGATATAGGAATATAGGTATTTGTGGTATTAGTCTCTCTTCTTTATCTGAATATTTAAAAAATTTCATCAAAAAAGAACCAAATGTGCTGGTCAGTACTCCCAAGGGCAGCCCCAAGCCCAGTGCCAGGGGCATTGCAGCACTGAGCCTGCGGCCCACCCACTCACTGCTCTGAGTTGGTGTCCTTGGACTACAACTAGCCCTTCCCCCCACTCCCAACCTGGCCATACTCTTAAGTCTAGAGGTGAACGCAAACTTCACCTGGCCTAAGAGGACCTTTCTTCCTCCTACTTCTTTTTGCTTTTAAACCCTGGAAACCACTGTTTAAAAGACAGTACACATGGAGGCAAAACCCAACCAAACACACAGATCTCAGGGGCTCTAAGGCCCCAAGGGACCTATCAGAAGTATCTGCACAGGAGTGCAAATGACTGTTTGGTCTTTACACAATTTCCGTGCAGCTCGCATGGTTTTTGAAAAATTGGGAGATTACTCGTAAAAAAAAAAAAAAAAATCCAAATTTCTAACATCTTTTGGACATTCAGAAAATTAGAACCTGCCATCTCTAGATCTGCATTTTAATGTGATAACAGCTGCGTGAAGCAGAGCACTGGCCACGCCCTACAGGAGGCATCTGTGCATCTGGTCTGGCACCACTCTAATGCCTCCCACCTCACCCCTGTAGGCATGTGAGTCTGTGAACCCTATACTGGGGTACTAAGGAAGGCAGTGGGCCCCAGGCCAGCCCCTTTACCTTTACAGATGAGAACACTGAGACCCTTGGCCAAAGCTATCCTCTCACCAGTCTCCCTCATCCCTCTCTGAGCCTTCCCCTCTTCTACCCACTCTCATGGCTTTGATTTACTCACCATTCCTCCTGTCTGACCTTCTTTCTCATCTAGGCAGGCCTACTTGTCTCTCAGGACCCAACCTGGGTCCTGTGGTCTGGAATTCTCCAGCCCACTGTGACCTTTCTCTTCTCATATCCATACAGCACTCAATGTGTTCACAGATGCTGAGAGAGGGCATTCTGGGTGAATCCCACATCTTTGCTTTGTCTAGGGTCATCATATAATAGCACTGGCATGGAGCAGATAACGCCCACGTGGCACTTGGTTAGAATTTTGTCCTAAGCAATTAACTTAGGCTTGTGTTTCCCCAATGGGAAGACTCCAAGATTACAAGAATCAGGCCATGTGTAGATAGAATCATGTTGCCATTTTACATTCAAGGTTATTGAAGGTTTAGTGAAGTAATTCAATCAAGATTAATCACACAGGTTGTAAGTGGTACAGCCAGATAGAAACCCAGGCTTGGCTGACTCTGAAGCCTATACTCTTAACCATTTTGCTAAGCGTAAGTATTCAATGAACAGATGGATGGATGACTTGACTGATTATTTTCTGTCCTCCACCCCAGATCCATTCTTTGTCCTTGTCTATCCTGTGTCAGTGCCCAGGAGGCTGACCTCTATGGACTGCATTACCCAGGTTTCATTGCCACCTGGCATCTAGCTGGATTCATCTAATGCAGAAGTGATGCTGAGATTTTGGAGAGTAGGAAGAGAGAGAACTTGGGTACTTCTTCTTGCATCTTCTCCTGTAAGTCACCAAGGTTTTGGTGGTGGCTGTACCTGCTGCCCCCAATTCAGCTCTCACCAGGTTCTGTTAAACCCATTACCTCTGCTCTCAGCTGTAGAGTGGTAGGGAGGTAATAGCTTCCTACTGTTGCTAGTCCCTGGGTGACTCAACATCACTTACTGCTTCCCTTCACCTAATGGTTCTGAACTTCAACCAGAGATGATGTCGCCCCTCTGTCTGGGGACATTTGTCAATGTTTGGGGACATCTGTCAATGTCTGGAGACATTTCTGGTCATCACGATTCATTGGTGGTGGTGCTATTGGCACGTAGTAGGTAGAGGCCAGGGATGCTACTAAATAATGCACATTATAGCCTTCTCCCCAAACTGTCAATAGTGCCGAGTTTGAGAACCCTGCCTTAATCCTACCCACAACCCTGTACAACTGTAAATAGTCCCTTCAGGGAATTCTCTTCAAGTAAACACTCTAGGACGTGGATGGATGGCACTCTGCAGTGTTCATAAGGAAACAGAGGACTAGGTCTCCAGCAGATGAAAAGGAGCTCATCTCATTTCCTTTTTATTGGAAGGCAATCCCTAGCTCAGCCCCTTCACACCAAATCTGGGCAGAGAGGTGGCAACAGGTGAAAAGCAGCCACTTGAGATGAACAGCTTGTGACAGAGCCCTTTCTGTCTGGAGGTGGAAAAATTTTCCAGGTCTGAAGGGAAAGGATAAAAACACCATCATTTGAAATTCTAAAAATACTTGAGGAAAAACTTTCAAATATTGAGAATTTGCTTTTTCTTAATTTTCTAGCTATATTCATATGGGACAAATAAGCGGGATTCCCAAAAGTTCCTTAGACCCAGCCCCCAAAGACAGGTTCCTGCAGACATAGTCTCGTGCCTGAGGGAAACACCTCCCTGGTAACCTTCGTAAAACCAGAAATACTCCAGCAAGTCCTCAGTTTCCATTAAAAAAAAAAGATTTTTAAAAAATCCTTTATTTTTAGTTAAAAAATCCCTATAATTTTAAAAATGTGAGGCTCCCTCAAATCACTGGGTAAATATACACATGTAATTTATAAATATATAAATATATACATACACAAATATCTATATAACACATTCCCTTGACTGATTTTAAAAATGAATACAGCCAACCTGAATGAAAGAAAACAAATAAGCATTGCATAAGAGTTAGAAGTGTGCACTTCTTATTCAGTAGGGCCATACTTCAGCAAAAAGCAGTTGATAAATTATAGGTGGTTAATAGTACCCTCGGCTTAAAGCTTATAAAAATACTTGGATCTGTTTACTTCCAACCACACCAAAGATAAAAGATGTTGTTGGGCAACAACATCTGTGAAAAAGATCCGCTTTTCCTATGGGCTCTCAGCTTGTGGAGGTGGAAGTGGCACTCATCAGCCACAACCTTTCAGGGTACTGCAGTCAAACCCAGTTTTATGTGCAGCTCACTGTCCTGTTTCTTGTGGCTACCTCCCATGGGAAAGAGTAAGGTACATGTGGGTTTCATCCCCGGTGGTTCCAGAATAACAAAGGCCTTTCCCTGGTCCCCTGGGTGTGAAGGGGCCACAGGATGAGGAGCGAGCTGGGTCCAGACCGAAGATCTTCTGGACAACAGCATCTGGGACACATTGGGCATTCCTCCATTCAGCAAGGATTCCTTTGGCCTGAACCATGTCAGGCCTTTCCTGGGCAAGATGCAAAGTAAGCCCCTGGCTCCAGACAAGACCCACCCTCTCCAGCACTTCCCCTGTACTCTGCTTGCTCTTTGGTGGTTTCACTGTGCTGAGCATCCCAAAGTGTTCAGTCACCTCCACCTCTTCATGGAACGTAGGTGCCTTTATTCCTCTCTAACACAGTCACTCGCCCCAAAACTCTCCTTCTGGAAGGGGCAATCTGACCAGTTCTCCCCATCTCCTCTACCTTGCCCAGTGAGCCAGTAAAGGCAGGCAAAAGTGCCTTAGATGAGGTGAGGTACGACGAGAATTCCTATAGACTAGAAGGCCCCCTTGGGCCTTCTTGAGTTTCCCTTCTTCTATCAGGCCCCTATTCCTCTGCCTGGGCAGAGTTCAAGGCTCTATAGACACATTCCACATTCTTTGGTGATGAACCTGGATCTTGCAATTTCTCTTTTCCCTTTCTTTGAAGTCACTCCAGTTTTCGTTAGCTCAGTTCACTACTGGGACGTCTTTTTCTTATAGGGAATTGCTTTTCAGCCTGAGCTCTGAAGACTGACCAGTTCCTTCTGAGTTCCTCCTGAAGCTTCACTGGTCCTCGATGCCCCCTGCCCCCATGATCCTCTCTAGTTCTCCTCTCCTACCCTCACCCTTTTCAGCTTATCCAGGGCTTGTGATGGGATAGAGAAAGGAACTAAAGGATTCATTTCAGCAAAACTGTCATGAGTACAAGGTGCTGTGCTAGCCAAGAGCCACAGCTTCCCTAAAGACATGTCCAGTCCAGGCACTGGATACATAGCACAGGGCTCAAGGTGGGGTGCTGCCCAACTTCCTCAACACATTGGTGGGACATACAAAGTCGTGGATGCAGATGGTCTTGAAAGTGTAACCGAAGACTAGAAATTTGAAATCAGAAAAATTCAGGATGATAATTTTTCTCGCTTTAGGGTTTTACCACTACCGTCTCCCAGCCTTATCCAGAATCCAGAAAGCTCCCTTATTGGTACCCTCTCCTCACTCCCAGATCAAAACAGAACAAAAACAGTGCCAGTCGTTCACTGGGAAAAGTGGGAGGAGGGATTAGGAAGAAGAGGAACTCTGAGAAGCAGCAGGTGTTTTTTGACTTTAAGGATGTTTTGATCTTGCCTTGAGTATTACTAGTAAAAACAGTCAGTATAAAACTAAATTGATAGTTGCTAAATAGCACATGATAAAATTCACAATATCTGACCAAAAAAGTCATTTTGTTCGTAACTGCAAATCACCACCACTGTCATTACCACCATCAGGGAGAAACTGAGCAAACAAACATTAAAAAGTAAAACTAACCGTCTAAAACTGGGTCTGGTAAAACTCTTACTGATTAACATTTCTGACCAAAAATCAAATCTTCATTATTAAATATACATAAAAGAGGTGATACTTAAGAAAATAAGAGAACATTAGAAGTGATTTAACCGAACAACACAGAAAATTGACCAAGTAATTAAAATGGTTTGATGGAGTTACACGGGAAAAATCCTTCTTCATGAAAATTAATCAATGTTGGTATAATTCAAATTACAATATTTATTTACATAGAATTTCTGAATTTAGTCCTCACTCAGGAAGTGGTAGTCTGGCCTGCTTCCACAACCTTACTGTCCCTGAACTTGTAGCCTCTCACCTCTTATCTCACTTGAATCTTTGGCCTTGTACATAAGGCTTTGGAGCTCCCAGGGTCTCTTTGACGCTATCTCCTCTGCTACTTCCTGCCCTTTCTACTTAGTGGCATGTTGTCCTTGGCCCTCATCCACATCCACAGTTAGCTGTCATGACAACTGTACCTACCTCTCTATCCCCAGTGCCACTCCCAGGTTCACCCACACAAGCCTGCCTTTAAGAGCCATGGTAACCTCCTAACTAGCCTCCTTGCTCCCAGTCTTGCTCCAAGCCATCCTCTACCTTGTGGTCAGGGTGATCTTTCTAAAGTTGCCTTTAAAAAACCTTCACGTGGCTCCTCAAAGCCTGAATGTCCTAACTCCTCAGCACAGAAGGCTCTTTCTGCCTGGCTCCCCTGCCCTCACTGTTACAGGAAAAAAGAAGCCCACAGCTCTCTTGTACCCCTTCTCCATCACTAGTGCATTGGCCACACTAGCCATAGTGTTTTAGGTTTACATTTCCCTTCATTCTGGGCAACTGAGTTCCCTTCTCACTAACTTCTTTCCCTATCTTAGTGTAGTCTTTTCTAGTGGCTCCAAAACCTCTCAGCACCCTACCCCTTCCCCATCCTCCACCCAGACTGCCTTTTTTTCTGATTACCAGTATCTCTCTGGTGACCTCATTCACTTCCAGAGAGACTCCTGGTTCCACCAACTTATTCCATTGGTTTGTTTTCAAATCTAGCAGAACCAGGTCAACGTCTAGGGAGAGTGGAAAAGTGGTTGTATATGCCTATTTTTCCTTGTCAAAGCAGACCTAGGAGAATGACTATCAAGAAAGGACCCCTAGTTCCTCAAAAAGTTAAACACAGAATTACCATATAATCCAGCAATTTTACTCCTAGAAATATACCCAGAAGAAATTAAACAAATACTCAAAACACAAGCTTGTACATGAATCTTCTAAGCAGCACTATTCACAATAGCCAAAAAGTGGAAACAACCCAAATGTCCATCAGTAGGTGAGTGAATAAACAAAGTGTGATCTACCATACTATAGAATATTATTCAAGCATAAAAAAAATGAAGTTCTGATACATGCTACAACATGGATGGACCTTGTAAACATTATGCCTAGTGAAAAAAGCCAGACACAAAAGGTCATATGTTATGATTCATTTATATGAAGTATCTAGAATAGAAAAATTCATGGAGACAGAAAGCAGACTAGTAGTTGCCAGGGGCTGGGAGGGGAGAGGAGGGGAGGCTAGAGAGTGACTGTTTAATAAACATGGGGCTTTTTTTTTGAGGAGGGGGTTGATGAAAATGTGCTGGAACTAGATAGTGGTGATGGTTGCATGATACTGTGAATGTACGAAATGCCACTGAATGGTATACTTAAAAATGGTTAATTTTATGTAATGTAAATTTTACCTCAATAAGAAATAAAAATACAAAAAAGAAAAGATCTCCTTGAGGGTGGAATCAGAGTGTGTCAAGAACAGAGGATGATGGGTAATTCAATTCTGTGCCCCTGAGGCTTTAAAGAAAAGGGGGTGGGTAAGAAAGTGCCTCTTCAATGACTATTGCTCCCTAGGACACACCTCCCAAAGATTAACCCAAACCCTATCGCTGAGCAAAGGAGTGAGGGGTAGACAGATGAAGGCGTACATGGGGCTAGCCCTCCCTCTGAACTGCTGAGGCTGGGCTCACACAAGGTCAGGGGGTTAGGCCTTGGAGGACTAGAAAGGGCACATGCCTGGAAGGTGGCCTGAACAGTTACTGAGGAGGGAATCCTTGCTTTCCTGCACCTCATCGCATTCAGTAATGAAGACATTTTATGTTGGAGAACACCTATAAGGTAAGACTCACATGTAAGTGAGGCCTGTGAAATAGAGTTTTATGCATAGAGTAGCAATCAGATCACAGAGCTGCAAGGAGAAATCTCTTTATCCAAATTATGCAGACCCACTCGTCTGGTTTCCATTTCATTGCCTGAGTCTGTTTTATAGTTGTGCTTTTTCATGAAAGCTTTTAAGGGAGGCTATTCCCTGATGTCATGCAAAAAAAATGTCCAAATACAATTACATTACAGAGCAGTGCTTTTGGAAGAGAACACAGCCATGAAGCTTGCTGGTGTCCTGTTTCCTTCCCCTTACAGCCATTTGTCTACTCTCTAAAAGCAGAAACCCTCAACTCCAGCTCTGCTTGTCCTCTGTCAGAGTGCCCAGTGGCACTGACCCGGGAAATGCACACAGAACTGTGTGCCTTCAAAGAGCAGGAGATGTGGGCGGGCTGTCAGGGAGTGCTGTCCAGCTGGGGCGTGCTCAGCACCAGCACGCAGTCCTGAGCCAACCTGTCTAATGTCATATATCTTGCAATCAAGGTGAGGGACAGAGCCTCCTTCTATTGGCTTTTTTAGGAATCTACTGTAAAGCCTTATTTCTACTTCTTCCCCTACCCTCAAACCTCATTCAGACTTGCCTCCCGGCTAGGGGGATGGGTTTTTTAAAAGTTATTATGAAAAACAGCTCTTCCATCAAAATCCATTCTTTTGTGAGCAAATTCTCCATCCTCTTCATCTTTTCCGTTTCTTTCTCCCCCTGGCAGGAGCTGCCATACTCCTAAATGTCCAGTGGGAGCTGTTCTTTCTTTCCCTCAGTCGCTGACTCAGATATGCACACTCCTTCTAGCCACCTCTAGACAACCCTCTCCCCGTTCTCACTCAGCAGTCTCTCTTCTTTTGAAGTCCATACTACTATCTCCCCATTCTTGTTCACCATATCTAGAGACCTGGCCTTTCTCATTGAGGCGGAGTCACTGCCACCCCAGTGGTGACTTCAACACTCATGAAGATATCCCTCCCAGTATTTGGTTTCATCGGTCCTCAGCCTCTTCAATTCCAGTATTCTCCAGGTCCATTTTCACTCTATTCCCAATAGCCATGATGGCATCTGAGAACTTGTTGTTATTTAGAATTGTTTCAATGTCAAGATTTCAAATTCTAAGCTTTTCCATCACTTTAAGTGAACATCATTGATAACATTTATTAAGCACTTATATGTAAGCAGTATCACAAGTTCTTAATACGTATGAATTACATATGTATTAGTTACAACAACCTTTCAAATGTTCTATGAGGCCCATTTTATACATGAGGTAAGCAGAGACATAGGTTAAGATATGGGATTTAAATCACATAGTCTGTACAGTAAGGCTCCTACACACCTTATGACCTCTCTAATAACCTATTACAACTGTTTAACTTTCCACTTCTTCTACTGAAACTACCCCCTCACTTTAATCCTGACCACATCCTTGACCCTGACCTTTCTCATGGCCATTGCTCACTTTCTCTACATATTCTGGGCTCCTTGGGTCTGTGATGTTCTTCTTAGCCCCCAGCCCTTTTGTCAACTTGACCAGGCTCAACAGTGCTCCTTTCATAACTACCTCTCCCAAAGCCCAATCCACTTTTCCACTTTGTTACAGATTCTAATTGAAGAGAGGCAGTATGCTGATGAGGCTCTATAAATTCCAGCTATTTAATCTCAGCTGGCCTCTCACTCCCCTCTGGCAAATCTTCTATTCATTTTTTTGGTGACTCCTGACTGAATCTCTATATAAACTGTTGCAACCTTCTCCCTGTCCCTATATCCCACCCCTTTAGCCACTCATTCTCAGAGATAATCTTGTCTTCTACAAAGGACATTCAACATAAGCTCAAACTTCTGTCCTCCCCAACTTTAAAATGTCTCTAATGATTCTTTTAAAACATTAGTTTGAAAGCAGTGCGGGGTCTAGGAAATGTGATTTTAGGACAAAGGAATAATATCAATATTTACATAAGAGATAGACCTGCAGAAGGAAAAGGAGAGCCTAAAGACACATGGGAGAAAAGGGCATAGTGGTAGAAAAAGGTCATAAAGATGGCATAAGGTGCTACGTGAAGCATGTGTGGAGGTGAAAAAGCATTGTTTTTTTTTTGTGGTTTAGTTTGAATGGGGAGGATGAGAAGACAGATGATGTTACAGAGTAAATCCACACTCAGACCCTTAATTTACCTACCACCCTCCTTCTAATGTCCTCAAAGTTGGCTTTCCACCTCCCACTACTGGACCCCCTCTCTCAAGTCTCTTATGACATTTTCTCAGTCTTTCTTCTTGACCTGACCTTTTGACAGTGTTTAACACAGTTCACCAACCCTGTCCTCTTCATAGTATTTTCCTATGAAGAGTCTTCATGACAATGGGACTTCTTGATTTTCTTGAAGAGCCTTCTTTACTTCCTTTGGTAGCTCCCCTCCCAAACTATCAAGAATGCTCTTTACCTTTCATTTCTTTCTCTTCCTGCCCCTAATCTATCCATTTATTCAATCTCATTCAATATATATTTATTGAGGCCCTACCATGTGCCAAGCACATGGCAGCTATTAAACTGTAGCTGAACTAATCTTAACGCATAGCTCTGATCATGTTACTTATTTGTTAAAATATCTTTACTGGTTCTCTGGTGCAAATGGTATCCAGATTTTAGTGGACATCTGTTGTTTTTGTGCCCTAGCTTCCATTCATCTTCTTTGGATAGTTGTATTCCAATCATGCCCTGGAGAGCTAGCCCTTCCATACCTTTTAGTTTCTACCCCTCACTCCGGGCACCTGTTCCAGGGCATCATGTTCCTCCCCCAGAGATCAGTTCTGGGATGGGCCTGGAACTGCACTAGAGCCATTTAAAAGGCAATGGGACTTTACTGACACAGTTTTTGAATAAATTAAGATTTAAAAGCTATCTTCCAACTCCAAAGAAAACAAGAGATTATCTGAAGATAGAACCAATTAGAGCAGGGGTGTCAAGCGTCAAGGAATCAGGTCCTTATCACATTGTTTGAGACCTTGAATTATGCCACCTTTGAAGCCAGCCCTAGCCCCAGAATTTTCTTGTATGACCCAATGTGTCCCTCTTTGCTGAAGTGGGCTGAGTTGGACTTTGCATCCTTTGCATGTAAAAAGAGTCCTGCTTGATCCCAAGGTCCATTCCTGTACCCCAGCTTCATCTTACCCCATCCTACTCACACGCTTGAGGATTGCACCCTATTCATTTAGTCCTTTCCTGAACAAGCCTCACATTTGGTCATCTGTCTTTTTGGAATGTTCCCCATCTTTCCTCATTGAAATTATACCCATCCTTTAAGCTTCAGTTCTAATGCACTTCTCTCCTAACAGCCATTCTCCAATTTCCCCCAGTGACAAATGTTTGTTGGAAAAACAACTAACTGAACAATGACACAGAGACACAGGGTCCAAGATGGGTAGTTCTCTAAACTAATGTACAGACCTGAGTTCAGCAATCATGTCCACCATCCTTCAGGGCGTGGGGCTTGTTTTCTCCACCTTCCTGCTGGTATACATACCCACTTACTACCCACCCTTGGCCATTACTTCCTCGGGACACTGGCTTTTTAGAATGTTAGCAGATACATAAAACAACTTCGAACTCCAAAACCAGGGGAAGGGTGGTGGTGTGTGGGGGGGTGAGGGCGGGGATAGAATTGGCTAATAAATAAATAAATTTAAAATATTTTTTTTTAATGCAGGGAGGTAGGGATGGGGGCAGAGTATGTAGCCTTTCTCCAACTTACTCATAAAGCAGGTACCAGTGCAGAGGGAAGTGCCACATTCTTTGCTGCAGACATGCTTCGGTTTAAGGTAGAGTGGGTTATTTTATATCCACATAAATATCCTACTCTTTGTTCAAGGTGCCTATTTACTCTGCACAGTGACTATTATGAACATAGAAAACTGTTCATTGTTAAATATGGCATGCTAAGTGGTTTTGCTTGCTGGCAAATCTCCAAACCATAATTATTAAGGGATTCGAGCTGCTGAGGAATTCTTGGGTTACAAGAAGCTTTGATCCTGCTGTTGCCTTCTTTCCTTAACACGAATTTCCAGGGGTGTGGCTGATTTTCATTGTTTTTCACTGCTGTGGGGCTGCTTCGAAGGGAAGGATTGAACAGAACTTCAAGGTGACCAGGGGTTTGGGCCCCAGAGTAACTGCTGAGACAAGGCGCTGGCTCAGTCACTGCACCTTTCAGAGCCCCAAAAGGCTGTAACCAAGGGAATGTTCAAGCTCTGTCCAAGTATCAGAGACGGAATGCTGTGGCCTCTAATATTCAGTTTCCCACACACTCTGGGAAGCCCAGATTCTTAAGCCTCACTCATTATCAGGTTTCCAGCTGGGGTAAAGCCTCTGTACTAAATGGCTGACATGACTTTGCTCAGCAAAAGGCAACAGGCTCTGGGTGGGTGAGGCTTTGTTATTTTATTCTCATCAAAGTTGAGAGAGCTGATCCAAAATTCTTTGGGTAGCTACAGCCATTTGGCATGTGTTGAACTCAACTCATGTAGCTGCCTCCTCTACAGAGTGAAGGAGATACCTCAACTCCATCACAAACTGTTAGGTCAAACTTTTGAAAGAGCCAAACTCCTTTCTACTGAAACATATGTTAAAATGTCAAAGAGGTCATACCTATTTCTTCAGCTTCTTAAATTCTCCTGTGCCTGAAGAGAGAGAAAGAAAGGAACACCGAAAAGTTCATGAATCTATGACAGAGAGAATAAAAAGGCACCTCCAAAATAAAGTGGTAAGGCAAATGAAGGAAAAGGATTCTATAACAAACAACAAATTTCTGGTTTTATACTATTAAAAATATTTTTTGGCATTTGGATTGGGGATGGACTCTGTTCATTTTTTGACATTTTTAAATTTATGTTTTAATACAGCAATTCTATGAGATGTATGATCACTCCCATTTTTCAGACAAGGAAACTGGGGCCGAGAGAGCAGAAACAACTGGTTCAGGATAGAGGCAACTCTCTGATTTCCAGATCACTATCCTCTCTCCAAGATGGCACTGCCTTTCAAAAATCTCCTTCCCAGATGGGGAAGCACCTCCTTGGTTATGGATAGAGGTCTCTCCGCTGGTGAGTGAAGAGTGGGGAAACAAAGGCAAGGAGAGAATGGAGATCAGACAGAAATCAGAGTCCCTCAGGAGAGCAACTGGAAACCTGAGGTTCTATTGTAGGGGGAGCTCAGAGATTTGTCCAGACCCCATCTGTTTTGGGGAGGGCAAGAGAATGAAGTGTCATTCGAGTGTCAGTTTCCATAGGGAAAGGCAGAGAATAAAATCAGAAGGCCCCAAACCATGCCCTTTACTGTCTTTTAGAGGCTGCTTCTCACTGGTAGTCAGGTGATCAGTCACAAAGAGGAGAGAGGCATGCCCCACCCTGGGTACCTGCGCCCAATTCCAAAAGGCTAGGCTTTGGGGCAGTACAAGAAGCTTCTGAGCTTCCTTCTCCCCTGACAACTTAGTAGAATCCCCTTTTGTTTCCCCACTTCAATCTATGCCATTCCCACCTTCCCCGATGCATCCATCTTAGGAACGTGAATATGAGCTTATCCGGGAAATGGGAGACCTTTCTTCCTGCTCAAGGTGAAGGTCAATGAGTCACAGAGCTAAAAACGAACTTACGGCTACTATCAATGAAAGGAAAATGAAACACATACAAAAAGTTAAATTCCCCTGCTATTTAAATCACAGCAAGGAAGATGAAACTTTATTCAGTAATTATAACCAACACTCAAATACACAAACTTTAATTCCATGTTATGAACCAGTGAGAGCAAAATGAGGAAAGAGAAGGAGGAGTGAGGGTAGGGGAAAGTCACAGACTAAAAGAAAGAAAGCTGACAGGCAGGATGGAAGGCCTAAGCTCAGAAATAGGGAAGGGAGTTGGAGGAGGGGGGAGGCATGAGAAGGGGAATGTTCTGTAGGAGGTTAACTTATAATTCTCTGAGGGCAAAGCTTATTAGTTGGTAACTATTACATACAACTCCTACTATTCTTTGTCCTTAAATTTTCAGATGCCATAGGAGCCCGGTGGAGAATTGCTGGATTAAAAAGAGGATGCCCAGCTAAATTTGAATTTTAGATAAAGAATGAATAACATTTTAGGATAAGTATAGTCCAAATCTGCACAGGGGCATACGTAGACAAAAAAACTATTTGTGGTTTATAAGTTAAAATTTAACTGAGTGTCCCGTATTTTTATTTGCTAAATCTGGCAACCCTACACCAGAGGACAAACCATTCTGTAGACTGCAGCCTCAATGACCAGGCCAATATTTATGGTCAAGGGGAAAATTAAGTTAAAAGTCACTTTTGGAAATTAAGAATGAAACAGCATGGAGATTTTGCTAAACAGCACAGAAATGAGCAACTGAGGGGTATCAGTCCTCAAGTTTTCTCCTCTTTGAGCTGTTAATCACCTGCTATTCTCCTCCAGCAGAGCTGAGACTGTGCCGTTTCCTCTCCCTGGTTATAAAGACTAAAAAGAGTAACTCTACATAGGGTTATGTTGACCCCTGTGGAGCTTCTTGAAGATGCTGGAGGTTCTGAGGTCCAGAGTAAGCTCGCAGAACACTAAGGAGCAAGTAAAGCCAAAACAAAACACAGTCTATAAATTCAAGGATGCTAAAAAATATCTTAAATATCTTAAATTCAATTTTAGTCTCTATAACTTTGTGAGTGACTCTCAACCAGAAGCTCTAGCACTTGCGGACCCAAAGCGATGTTGACAGGGGCCATCACTGCTGCTCGAGCCAAGGGGCCAGGAGGCCACCTTGGGGCTGAAACCAAAAAGAAAGAGTTGCTGCTGCTGAGTCCTGAGCTATGAATTCTTAGGAGGAACCTGGCAAAGTTACAAATGCAAGAATTGGCTACAATGAGACAGCACATGCTCTTCTGTTCACCATCACCCTTACTTTTTACTCTGTTTGCACACCCAACCAGTTGATGCATACATACTCCTTGCTAGGTCCCTATAGGCACTAGAGACTGTAATATAGCTTTTTAGATAAATAACTACAAGAAAAACAAAAAGGATTTTTATATAACAACAACTACTATTATTATAGCTTAAAATAGTCCACTACTTACTTTTTTCAGGTAACAATATATCATGGATTTCTTTGCATGCTGGTTCATATTAGATTTATTCCATTACTTTTAACTGCCTCGTGGTATGTGGATGTAACAAAGTTTATTTAACTAATCCTTTGATGGACATTTAGGTTGCTCCTTTTCCTGCTATAAACAACGTTGAAAGGAATAACCTTGTATGTGTATCTTTATACACGTGCACGTATTTCCATAGGATAAATTCCTAGAAGTGGAATTACTGGATCGACTGGTCTATACATTTAAAATTTCTACAGGTACCATTAAAATCCCTCTAGAAGCATACCAATTTACAGTCCCACAGCTATGATCATGCCTGTTCCTTCACAGCTGTAGTAAATCTGGGCGAGATAAATCTTTTTATTCTTTGCTAGAAAGATATGGGGAAAACGACAGGTCGCACTGTCATTCTAGTTGATATTTCTTTATTAGTCAGGATGAGCATTTTTTTTCATGTGTACTATTCATGGCTTTTTTTCTTTCACAAAGTGGTTTTTATATTTAGCTTCTTTTTCTATTGTCTTCAATTTATTGATTTTAAAATAATTATTTGTATATTAAAGATAAAAACTGAATTGTCTAATACCCTGCAATTACTTCCTCTAAGGAGAGGTGTGACGACTTAAATCTTGATGGTGTTTTCACCTGTTTGCGCCTCAAAGGAGTCTTTAAATTTTGTTTTGTCATTGGCATAACTTATTTAGAAAATGTGTGTGAATATCCAAGTGGTATTTTGTTGCTATATTTTTATTTTAAATTTCAAGTTTCCTTGCAATATGGTCAGAATGTGGCCTAGAAAGACTCCTACACTTTATGGTATTGAAATCTTCTTGATGACCTAAAATCAAGTTTTGTAAATGTTATGTAGCTATTTGAAATGGATGTTTATTTTCTGTCTGTAGAGTACAAGGTTTATATATATCCGAGTTATTAAACATGGTATTCAAATCCTCTACCACCTCACTGTTTCATCTGCCTGACCTTATAAACTGTGAGAAAGGTTAAGTATCTTATTATGGTTGTAATTTTAACACATTTCTACTTGGAGGAAGAGAGTATATTTTGAGACTGTTTTACCTGATGTTTAAAAGTTTATGCTTGTTACCTTGTTTGTGGATCATACCTTTTATCATTATCCAATGCTTCCCTTCCACTCTATCACCTACTTTTGTCTGAAATTTTAGTTTGCCTAATATTACTGTTGCCATCCTGCTTTCTTTTTGTTGCCATTTGCCTGGAATAATTTTGTCTGTCCCTTTATTTTCAACAATTCCATGTTATTTTGGGTATATCTCTTATGTCGAAGTGTCCTTAGTAGGAAAACTGTAGGTAATGTGCCCAGACCAGAACAACACATTTATTTGTGCACCTTGCAGCTAAATATTGCCACGACATGAAGTTATAGCCAATGAAAAGTACACAGGAGTATGTTATGGAAGGGGTCCCCAACCCCTAGGTGTGAGCTTGTGCCAGGTCCATGGCCTGTTAGGAACCAGGCTGCATAGCAGGAGGTGAGCAGTGGGCAAGCAAAGCATCATCTGTATTTGCAGCCAATATCCAGCGCTAGCATCACTGCCTCAGCTCCATCTCAGATGACCAGGCATTAAATTCTCACAGGAGCAACAGTCGCTGGTGCCAAAAAGGTTGGGGACCACTGTGTTATGGGACTTTGGAAGGGTTTCCTATAAGAGAGAGGGCTCGAGATCTTTATTGCTCTTTCTCCCCTTTCTTCTCATCTGTATGAGGGTAGGATGGCTTATGCTTTTAGCAGCCATCTGGGACCAAGAGGTGACCTTGAAGATAGAAACCATATATCAGGATAGTGAAGCAGAAAGACAGGGGAAGCTTGGGGCTTGGGTCCCTCATGACTGAAAGCTGCCAATCAGTTTGAACTCCTCCTATAAACGGCTTTAACTTGAGAGAGAGAGAGAGAGAGAGAGAGAGAGAGAGAGAGAGAGAGAGAGAGATATTTCCATTGTGTTTTAACTACAGTTTGGCTTTTCAGTTACATGTAGACATTAGGATTCCAAAAAGATACAATAAATTTTGCCTCTTTTTGGGAAAAAAAACAACTCAATCTAAGGGTTATTATCCTTTAATTTTTTTTTTAGTTTTTCAATTACAGTCGATATAAATATATTACTTTCAGATGTACAACTTAGAGATTCAACATTTATATGACTTATGAAGTGACCACCACAATAAGGGGTTATTATTTTTTTTCTTTGATGACTTGAGTCTTAATTTCTATTGCAGATATATTAATAGTTATGTTAAAAAGCTTAACAAACACATTTGGGTCTTTATTTCCCAAGAGATACCTTTTAGAGTCTTCTGAGTACGGTCTCTTGACCAGCTGCATCAATGTCACCTGGCAGTTTGGAAGAAATGTGGAATCTCATGCCCTCCCTAGACCTACTGAATCTGAAACTCTTTTCATAAGAGGCTCAGGTGATCTGTGTGCATACTGAAGTGGGAAAACCACTGCTATAGAGGGCACTGGCGTCTCCTTCCCTCTTCTGGGTAATGTGTAATGGTTTCTTCAATTTTTCTCCTTAGACTTGATAAGGTTCCCATTGAGAGCCAATTCATCAGCAGGGCATTCTTGGCTTTTGAAGAACTGGCCCTTATCTCTCTAGTGTTATTCTTATCCTTCCTCCATCCCACTTACATTCTCCACTCCTCACACTGCACTTATAGTTCCCTACATGTGTTGTGGCACTCCCTGGGTCCACACTAGGTCCTTGCCTAGTAGCCAACTCATCAGCCACCCCCCTCCTTTCTTGCTAACAGAAGTCCAATTTTGTTCTGGAGATGATGCATCCAGCTGCTGGTGATGTGTCTAGCCCCATCTCATTCTCCTTTGCATGATTCTTCCCCTCTCAGCCTACCTTTGCAGCTAAGATGGCCATGTACCTCAACTTGGCCAGAGAGACATACAGAAATACATGTTGGGGGCCTTCTTCCCAGATAAAAAGAACCTTGTGCTAAGAAAACTGTATGTTATTGGTCCTTCCTTCCTACCTATTTTTGGGGTGATATTTGAAAGTGCAACAGCTATCTTGTAACCATGAAAACAAGCATGAGGTCAAAAGACAACATGCCAAGGAGGACAAAACAGAAAGTCAGAGAAAGCCAGGTCCTTGACTGGGAATCTGTTTCTCTGCCCTGACTCCCTTTCTCCTTTCTCTTCCCATCTGCTCCAAATTCACGCCCCCTTCATCTCCTTTCTAGCTAGTTTAACACAGAACTGAAGTATATTCTAGCCCATTAGCTATATTATACTATATTCCTTATTTTTAATTTATAGTAACAGCTAAGTTAAGGCTTTCATTATAAATATCACCCATCTCCCCAAATCTCCCCACCCACAAAATCCACCACTCTAAAATGAGAACAGTGGGTATTTAGTTCTCTGAGACTCTGAAATTATTTCCCCCCATGGATTAGAGCCAGCCAGCTCCAATCTAGGCAAACACACCCTACTCTCCTCTGCCATCCCCCATCCCCAGGTGGCTGGCCTTGGTCCTAGCAGGGTATGTCACAGAGCGCCTTGCCTATTGTGACCGAGTTTTAAAATTACTGTGGTTTCTGGGGGAATGGATGTTGTAAGACAGAGTGCAAAGAAACTGAGGTTTGAAATTCCGTGAACTTTTCCCTGCCCCTTACATGTGAATAATGACTTACTGATAGAAGCGGCTTTTTCAAAGATGAAAAACAATCTTAAGATTTATGTCCAGGTCTGTTTAAAAAGACCTGGCACTGCTTGTAACCGAGGTGGGAAAAAAACACCAGGAGATTTCTAGATCTATTCTGATTGGAAGAAAGCAAGGGAAGGAAAGAGACCAGGGAAAAAGAGAAGGCAAGGGATGGGGGGGTGCGGGGGGGGGGGGCAGAGAGCTAGAATTGGCTAGAGAAGAACACAGGAAGGTCAATATTTGGAACATTTCTTATGCCCATTCTCTGAGATCACAGCAACATGGACATTACAACCATTTCCAGCAAATGGTGGTGAATGAAACATTCATAGTTTTTGCCTAAGTGCCATGCTGCACACACCTTCTGCATAGGTGGCGAGGGAAGATGGGGGCCAGGAGAATTATATATATGGAGATGAATGAACCTTTTATCTGAAACTGGGAATTCTGTTTCTAAGAATTCTGACCCCTCACTGTGTGCCTAGGAAGCTACCAGAAAAATACTCCTGCCAATTTCTCAGAGTCGAATCTAAAATACTTGGTCAAAATTCTGCTCATGGTTGTACCAGTCTCTTACGGCAGCTACTGTCCCTCCATCCTCCTCGAAAGGCCAGGGGTGGGGGCAGGAGCACTGCTGGGAGCAGCCCTGACGTTGCATCTGGACAGCCTCCTGGGCCTTGTGGGTACAGAGCCAACATTTTTGAGTGTATATTTTATAACCACAGCTTCAAGTATAAAAATAGAATGTGAAAAATAAAAACAGAACTCACAATCGAGCCTCAATCATCCTGCTGGTGAGAGGTTAGAGAAATAATAAAATTAGAGTAACCAAACTGAAAACTTGAAGAGTGCTCACTTGCCTTGGCAAGGAAAATTCCAGAGCCAGACTTAGGCACAGCCTTTTCTAAGTGCTTAAGGCAGCTCGGCTCCCACTTAAAATGTCTGTTATCACTCCTGTCTCCCCTGGAGAGTTATTTATGAAGGAAGGTTTCCTGGTCAGCCCGCCAAGCAAGGCATCTTTAACAGGGACCAGCCCAGGCAGGAGGAACTGAATGAAAAGACCACAAGGCTGTGGGTCGAGGTGCCGCTCACTGCTGCTTCTTCAAACATGCCCAAGCGGTAACTCAAAACCTGAAAACAACTCGAATCCTTTCCCAAACATAACCCAAATCCTTTATGTCAGGTTCCATATATTTTCCTAACTCCATTCCGCACGCCAGCCCCACTCCACAGCAGAAACCAATTTGCTTAACAGAGTAGGTTCTGGGAGTTTTCCTCCTCAAAGCTCTCATTTGGAACACATTAAGGAGGAGGAGAGGGCAAGAATCTGATTTTTTTTTTCTTTTACTTTTTTTGGGGGAAAGAAAAAACACACTTGCAACTTTGAACCAGAACCACTATATTCTGTGACTTTTTAAAGAAGATAGGAATTTCATTTTCTGGTATAATGGAACTGGATTGCTCAGGGAGCCCCTGGCAACTCATCCCACTCTAACCTGCCTCTGAAGTCCCAGTTCTGGCTCATGGGGGCCTTTGGGCTCGCTGTGAGGCTAGGCAAGGGACCTTAACCCACCCAAGGAGAGCTTCCAACCTCAAACCACACATCTACATTTGTCACCAAAAAACCCCCGCCGTGTTCTAGGAGCAGTATGTCAGCTTGATGTGACCTGCTCGAGAATTTAGCATGCCCAGTGTTGCTGTGATGGAGGCTCCTGCCCTTAAAAAGCTTATGGTGCGGGTGGGATTATAACCAGAAACTATATAAGAGCTAAACAGTGTGGGCTTGACAGATGGAAAGAGAATACAAAGGCCTGGAAGGTTTTGTGGAGAAGGGAGGCCTGGGGCTGGGGCTGTAGAGCCAGCACCATTTATGTCAGTGGACAAGGACACACTGGGCAGAGGATGGATCTGAGCAACAGCATAGAGGACGGAAAGGGTGGGGTATATGTAAAGAGATGCCCTCTGGACTCTCTCCTCCATTTCCCCATTCTTGGGTCTATGTCTGGTCTCCCCAACCTCCCCATTGGAGAGATAGCTTTCTAGTAAATTCTAGCTGTGGGTAATGTAATTACAAGGCTTGCAGCCTTATCTCCTAATAGAGGTTTATTTATTTTATTTTTATTTTTTATTTTAGGTGATGTGTATGGTTCTAAGAAATGGGGATAAGCAACTAAACTCACTGAGTTAGTGAAAAAATTAGATTCCAATTATTGTTATTTCTCTTTCTTATAAAATTGGCTTTCTTAAAATTCCTTATAAAATGTGAGTTGCTAAAAAACAATAATTTGAATGCAAATAAAGGGGAACTTGTTCCTTTTAGTTGAAATAACAGTGAGAAGGTAAACTCCCAACAGTTTAAGGCCAGAGGCTCTCTCTTATTTATCTTTATGTCCCCAGGTGTTAGCAAGCAGCCAGAACTTTCCAGAAACTCAGTAATTAGTTTGAAATTGTGTGAAAACAAATGGGAGACTGTGACAGGTGAAGGTCCTATTTCCCCAAATCCATTATTCTCTCCTTACATAGAAGTAGACTTTTTAGTCGTGTATATGTCCGTTTAGCTCAAAGCCATATTTCTAAGCCTCTTTTGCTGAGCCATGTGACACATGACTAAGTCCTGGCTGGTGAGACACCACTGGAAGTGGTGCATGTAACTTCCAGGTGGGCCTTCCCCTTCCCTCCTTCCTGTTTACTGGATTGTGGAAGTGGCAGTGGGAACTGGAACTGCCACCTTGGACCATAACTGAAAATGGCAGAGTACCAAGAAAGAAGGAGTAGGACCCTGATGATTGTGGATCATCACAACAGACCACTGAGCCCTTTATGAGGGAAAAATGAGTGGCTACTTTGTTCAAACCACCTTTAATTTGGTCTCTGTGTTACAGGTGTCAAATCCTGATCCTGACTAAACAGCGGCTTTTTCATGCTTGAAACCCCAAGAAAACACTTTAAAAGTCCACTTCAAGATATGCCTCAGACTAAGATCCTTGGTTGGACTCCAGTAATTGAGTACTTCATCTGGAAGTGGGGGGAGGAAGGAGAGGGAGCGAGGGAAAGCGAGAGGAAGGAAGAGGGAGGGTAGAGTTGCTGTCAAAGTCAACCTTTGTCTCTGACTCTCACTTGATGCTTCCTGCCTTGGCTCCTGCAGACCAGCTTCACAAGAAATCAATCACTTTTCAAAAGCTGAGTTACTAAACTACAGTGAGGATTCCCTGCTCATTTAGACATTGGAGTGGCAGGGGGTGGGGGGCATCTCTTACTTTTGCTAAGTATGATGCATCAGTAACCTGGCCAGAGCTTATCTCCTAAAATCCTATTCTTCTCATACATTCACATCCAAATTGCTTCTGTGTCCCCTTTACAAAGATCCACTCTGAAAGGCATACAGGTTTATAAGACAACCACCTCCACATTTATTTATATGTGCGCACATGCACAGACTATGAGCACAGATAAAAATTCTCCCTGTGTTGCCCTGGCACCACCAGAGCCACCACTTGTTCTGGTCTTTGGCCTGTAAGCTCTCCTCCCCTGTGGATTCTTTTAGTGAAAAAGAGCAGCAGGAACAAGGAAGCCAGGATATCACTGTGAGAGACTTGAGATCAGAGGGAGGTTTTGTGGCAGAATGTTGAAGAATGAGGGGATACTGTAGTAGGGCAGTAGCTATGCTATGACAGTCTCGGTTTGACAATCATTTGTTGAGACCAGAGGAAGAAGATGAGCCCTCCGGCAACTCTATAGGTGAATGGACCTGGGTGAGGCCGGAGTCAGTGCTGATGCAAGGGATGGATGGTGCTCAGGAAGGGTCACCTGAACTCCTCGGTCAAGGCTAAATGAGGATGGGGCCTATCTGGTCATACCTGACAGAGAGGTGACCCTAACTCTTGAAGCTGGCTTAGGTTCAAAAAAGGAAGACTGCTGGCAATAGTGAAAAGAGAAATGTTGTACCTGACATGGCATAGCTGAGGAAAGGGAGGGTTCCCGAGGCCGGGAAAGGAGAGAACAGGGGAAGAGAGCTGAGACTGCGAGCAGGAGCCTGAGGATCACGGGCACTGGGTTTGCCCTACAGGCAGACAAAACCCTGCTGGCCACTTCAGTGCCAGATGGCCTAAGCCCCAGACTGTGGGCTTATCATCCCACAGGGGTCAGTCACCTTGGGCCCTGGGAGCTTAGCTTTCAGGGACAGCAACAGTGGAGACAAAATGATACAAAAATGACCCTCATTTCCTCGAGAGGAGTCTGTTGTTGTCTCTCTGGGGCTTAGTCACTGGGAGGCCATGGAAACAATCCCATCGCCCTAGCAACCAGGCCCAGCCTAGAGCTGTAGTGGCAGTGGCAACCTGCTCCCAGATCTAAGACAGGAGCATTAGTTTACACCTGGTTTTGCACATCATGGGGCTGGCTGCCAGTGACTCACTTGCTGAGATGCAGGGGAACATCAGGGGCCCAGGCTTCCTGGGACAGTAACTGATGAAAAAGGCAGTTTGGTACATGGTAACGGTCTCCACTAAGACAGCCCACCAAAGCTAGGGGAATGGGGAGGCGGCACACTGGCTCCTGCCTTGATCGGGCATCTCTGTTTTGAAGTTCCTACATGGCTATCTTCCTTCACCAGCCATTTCCCCTTACCTTCTCTCTGGGCAATTCCAGAGGTCGGCCTGGGAGTTAGCAGTGCAAGTCCTAATTTCTTGTTTCCTCCCCTGGAACCCTACTGACAATACAGATGAACACCCAGACAGCCCTGGGAGAGAGGCCCAGGAGGAAGCAAGGACTGACTGCAGGGTGTGGTTCTGTTGCTGGGAGATGCCTGGTTTCATAAAACACTCCATTCTTCCCATCCCTGTGATGCTGAAGTTCCTACCAGCCCTCTCTTCAAGGAAGGCTTCAATTTCCTCTGCCCTTACCCCACAGCACCCATCTCACTGTGCCCTGATGGGTTCTCTCCAACCTCGGAGTCCGGATTATTCTTAGTGGGCACCCCTATATTTCTGTCACTTCCTTTCTGTAAATCAAGGCTTGGGGAGCAGTAGAGAGAAGAGCTGTTCTGTGTCTCAGTAAGTACATCTGAGTTTTAGACTTCATTTCCCACTAATTACGTGACACTGGGGAAATTGTTTACCTTTCCTGGGCTTCATAGGCTCTAAAACTCTTGAGTCGTTTGAGTCCCTTCTGCTACGAAGGAGGACTGGAAAATAGGGACACAATCAGCCTTGAAGCATGGACCTCCTGCCATCCCTGGCTGCAACTGCCCTGGCCACCACAACTTCTATTTCCTTCCCCAGGACAATCTGTTTATTTGAGCTTTTGGATTTCAAACCCATTTTCTTGGGTTAGGATTCCGGTGTCTTTCTTTCAAACATGACAGTGAGGTTAGAAGACCTTCAACATCCCCTTTCTATTAGCTTCTGGGTTCCAAACCTAGAGGCTAGATTTGGGTTCTTTTTCCTGCCAGAGAAGAGATGCTGTAAGTGTAAGGTCTTTGTCACCATAGGAACTGAGCTCCAATTTTGTCTTGACACTTCCACAGGACCTTGGGTACATTATTTCAACTCTCTGAATTCCAGGCTACTCACATTTAAAATGGAGAAAATAGTAAAATATCCTATAGAGTAGCTATGAGGATTTGAAGAGATAAAATGTAGCAGGAGCACTGAGAGGGTAATGTCCTCCTCACCTTCATCCCACCACTGGCCTACTCAGATTGGGGAAGAGGCTGCCAGACAGGGGCCCCAGGACAAAGGGACCCCATCCTCAGAGCTGATGCCACCAACCTCTGCCTTCTAATGTGGATTCACTTAGCACCGGCCCCAGACCCCTGACTACAGCCTGATGATCAACTGAAAGGTTGTCCCCGTGCTGGGTCCTGGGCTCTGGTGGAGGAAATTCTTGCCTAAGAAATTACGTCCAGCATGGGACAGGAAGGAATGATGAGGGAAAGGTGGGATTAGTGTGGAATTTGCCACAGTGGCCTAGCCATAGTAGATGCTTTAATAGCTCCTTGCTGAATTAAAGTCTCTGGGAAGACGTGGAGCCTAAGGTGGCTGATTTAATCTGCGGGAACAAGGATCTACCACCTTAGCGCAATTTCACAATTGACTACAAACAGCTCCACCTCCTTAGGTTGATTCTAAAAACACTAATCTCTTTATTGTATTTACTGTGACTCCATTCCTTCATTTAATTGATTATCCAACAGTGATTGTTGTTGAGCATCTATTATGTGCCAGGTTCTGAAAATACAGTAACAAGCAAAATGGACAAAAATCCTAAGCTCTTAGAACTTTTGTTGCGGTGGAGGGAGACAAACAAGGCAGACAAACAGTAAAACGATAAGATAGTGAAAGAACTATGCAGAGAATTAAACCTGGGGGTGAAGTCATAACGAATGATTGAGTGGCTACTATAAATTGGGTCATCAAGGCAGGTTCTCTGTGGAGATGACATTGAAGCCAAGATTGAAGTGAAAAGTAGACAGAGCAGCCAGTGCAAAGGCCCTGTGGCTGCAGTGAGCCTGGCAAGTTGAGAACCCCAAAGAAGGCTGGAGTGGCTAGAGAAGAGAAGGAGGTGGAGAGATCATAGTAGGTGATGAGGCTGGAGTCAGAAGCCAGGTGAGGCAGGGTAGGGCTTTGTATGTTACTTTAGGAGTTGGGTTTTATTCTAAGAAAGAAAGGAAGACAAAGGAGAGTTCTGAGCAGGAGGGCAGCATCATCTGACCTGCTCCCTAAGAAGTGCCCTTTCATAGCCATGTGGACATTGGGTTGCAGGCAGACAAGGGCAGAGGCAGGAAGACCAGGCTGGAGGGTTTTGCAGACGTTCAGCGAAGAAATGACAGTGTCTTAGACTAGCACACAAAACAAGTCTGGTAGACAGGCAATTTGAAAATGTTCAATGAATAAATGAATGACTGAATAAATGAATATGCTTGCTGTCACCACATTTTGCCTCATACTTAAATAGTAAAAGCTGTGGACAGTCTAGGTAGATATGGGAGGAAAAGTGAAAAAACAATATAGAATTTTAAAATAGGCACAAAGAAATGAGAGAGACAAATAGTTGTGCTTGTCCTAAGAGGAATTTAGGTCAGGCAGGGAGACAGGTATGAGTGTACATTCTAGTGTAGTTGTTCTTAACTTTTTTGGGTCACTCTTCTCCAGAAACAGGTATTTGGTACATGCATATAATTATTACACTCACTGAGCTTAAAGGCCCTCTAAAGGGGCTTAAAGGGGCTAGGCTCTGGTACCATGGAACAGAAAACACACTTTGGAGACCGTGTATCAGAGCAGATTAGGAAAGAACCTATTAGAAGGCAGAAGGAAGAGAGAGACCACACTCAGAGAGTACTTTTTCCAGGATCTGGCCCCACAAACTTGCAGGAATTGAAAAAAGCACAGGGCCCCGCACTGGGCATGTGGCTGGGTGGGGGGCAGGAGGAGTTGGTAGGGAGATCAGGAGGTTCCAGGGGTGGGACCATCTGTGACTTAACATGAAGACCCACAGGCCTGGGGCTTTGCTGACTCAGTCACTGTGGGGCCACTGTGTAATGTCACAGTGACCCAGCCTCCCTCCCTGCTTGCTCAAGGGTTAGAGCATGTGACATGTGTTCATATTCTTATGCTGGCTCTTGGAGTCTGTGTGGATGACGATGGTGCACGTGTGTATGTGTGTGACGGGGGAGGGGTGTGAAGGGAAGAAATACAGTGCTGGGGAAATTGAGCACACGTTGGGGCTTTTCTTCTTCACTTTGCCCTGGGCTATATGACTGTTTCAACTCAGCCCCACAATGTAGCTCGCCTCCTGCCCCATTCTCTAGCTTCTGAGTCTCAGTTTTTGTACATCCCACTCCTGTTTTCACTCTGCTACTGCCCTGTTAAGCTCCACTGTTATTCCAGAGTTCCCATATGCCAATCACAGAGGCTCTCATGGTGTCTATTAACCCAGAGCCATGGCCCCTGCAGCCCCAGGCTGGCTCCCTGGCCCTGCAGCCTTGAGATGCAGACCTGAAAGATAAGAGTAAGGCAGGGACAAATACTACAGGGCTCCCAAGTCTTAGCCTGAGAGACCCAGAGAGTGAGTCACTCAGAGTTTGCAGGAAGCAATGAAAACCATTGCCCCTCAAGCTGGTTTTAGCAGGTAGGGTCAGTCTGCTAGCTTTGGGGATCTTTCGTGTTTCAAAGGGCACCCTAACCTCTTTAGAGAACTTGGGACTGACTGGCCCTACAATGGTGGGAGGTCAGTCTATCAACGCAAACTGACCACATGCTGTGTACCTAACAGAAGGCCCACGGGCTAGTTGGGAAAATGAAACCAAATAAAGCACATGATAGAGGAAATAATAAAAAAGTAGAAAATTAAGGGCTATTTGGGGTGATACAATAATCAAATGCCACAGGGATTCAGAGGGAAGGGAGATCCCAGAAGAGAGGGCGTTATAGAGAAGGTAGAATTTAATGTGTCACCACCACATTTATAGTTGGCAGAATCAGCAGAAGTTTTACATGATTTTTGTGGGTAAGAAGGCTGTTTAAGTGGGAGGAATGAGAGCTACTCAGAGCCAGTAGTACTCCAAGGAAAAGAACCACGAGTTGTGCACGTGTGTGGGTCAGCTCTTGCTTCTCTTCCTCCCTCCTTTATGCCCTCCGTGTGTTTGTCTTTTTCTTAAAAGTCTTTTACAGTTTTTTCATAAGAAAATTTCTACCTTTTATGCCAATTATATCTCAATTTAAAAAAATAAAGAGTTTCTACCAAGAAGTCCTCCTTGAACGTAAACTGACAATGAGTTTGAGATTTGGAGCCCCTTAAAATTCCTTGTTAACAGGCTTTCCTTTCTTATCCTGAATCAGCTAAAGCTGAATGTTGGTTATGAGGAATTTTTTTTCTGAATCTCACCAATGGAACTGAGGAAAGGGAGGAGGCCATCTCAATTAGGCCTTCCTGACAGAAACTGAAGAAAGAGGGAGAGACCCTATGTCGGGGAGTAGGGAGCCTGAGGAGGCGGTTCAGAAAGCCAGTCCCCTGCCTGCCTTTCCCTGTCTTGGCCACTTCAGAGCCTCCCACCTCTGCCAGGTGAACACGTGTGTGTGTGTGTGTGTGTGTGTGTGTGTGTGGTGTTCCACCTGGGTGCCAACAGATCTAGCCATCCCTGAGGGACCCCTCAAGTCTGTGCCGTCTACCCTCTTATCCTGAGTCCTCCAGTTTGACTCTGCAACATATGAAGTTACACCTACCAGAGACCCCACACGGGAGACAAAGGGTTCTACAAAAAGGAAAGGCTCAAACACCCTTGCTGGAAAGGCCATGGAATAAAGCTCCAATTGTTTAATTCTGGCCATCCTCAAACTCTCTAGGTGGGCGTGTGTGTGTGTGTGTGTGTGTGTGTGTGTGTGTTAAGGTATATTTTTTTCAACCTCTCTTCCTCCAAAAGCAGCCTGTTAATGTTTATACCTTCACAGGTTCCTCCCCTGCTGCTTTTTTCCAGAACTCTGCCTAACTTGAGAATCACTCAAGTTTAGTGATTTAAATTTAAATGCTGTTAAAGTTGTTTTTCCTCATATGGAAGCTCTTGTTCAAATGAAATCTGATGTTAAATCCTGATATAGTATATAAGACAGACGCATGTGAGCTGCTCAGGTGGAAAAGGAGGAGCCCAGGAGGGGTGAGAACCATGGAGCTGACAGCCCTGGTTTCCTGTTCTTGAAACTAGAGCTCTTTCCAGAGCATTTCAAGGCTTGACGTAAAGTCAGAACACTGAAAGGAGAAAGAAGGGCAACCCCCTGCAGTCCTGCTCAACACTTTCTTACCTAGCTGCAAATTTCAAGCCCCTATTCTTAAGGTGCAGAAATGCCATTTCTTCTTTCCTCGTAGTGTATGACAGGCGTAGAGGAGTGGGGAGGCATGGGGTGGAGAGTTCTCACTGCTGGCGCTCTTAAGTCCATCTTAAGGGGGTGCTCAGAGAGTTGCTCTTAGGCTGTGAGTTTCACCTTCCTGGTGACCATGTGGGGTGAAGGACCAGCAGGAGGACAGCAGGAGAAATCAGTAGGCAAAAAAGGTAAACAACGAACCCATTCTCACACGGCTATCTAAGCACGAAGTTACTTTCTCTGGACTTTCCAGAACCATTAGCTTACTCACACCGCAAATCTATACTCGGAGCCAACTGTGCACAAGACAACATGCAAGGGCGATGAAGTCTAAATGACTCTTTTAATGCCTGCCTCTTCTTCAACGGTTTCTAGCCAGTGCCCACTGGGACCAATAGCTGGGCCTGTTAAGGAGTGCTGGGCTCCCAGGATAACAGTGCCGTGTGCTGGCGAGAGAGAGCGGGGCAGAGCGGGACAGTTCATTCTGTTCCTACAGATGCTGAAGGTCCCCCTTTGCCCTCTCAGTTTCCATTGCCAATCTCTCCAAGGCCCAAGGAATACTCTGTTCCAGATCACAGTGACTTGTGGCCTCTGTCTTTCCCGATTCTGGGTAGTTCACTTCCTGGAACCCCAGAGCCTAACTGCTGCATCAGTGCCAGAGGCAAGCTAGGTTTGCAACCTTGAAGGCATCTCTGCTTCCCCTTCTCTCCCACCTCCCACAAGCACCAGCCTCCAAATCCTGTTGGGTCTATCCGCCATGCACCCTGACTAAAGTGAAAAATTGAGGGTGATCCTCAGTGTTATTCAGTCTAAAGTAGACGTATGTATATTCTTTGCCTAAGAAAATCAAGGCATAAAATGGAAGTTCTGTCAAGCACTGCTGTCAGGCAGTACGGAGAACATCCAGGGAAGTGCTGAGCGAGTGTCCCCACACAGTGCTGTTATGTTGCTGAGATCTTTGAACTTGAAGAATCCAGCTGGAGTTTGATTTTTCTGGATGCATAAATTCACTCCAAATAAAGGGGAGGTAGACAGTGTTTTCATATAATTTAGGGAAAAATGAAAGGAGTTACACTGGGGGCTGAATTGTTGATAAACCAGTCAGATGTCTACCAATATATACTGTGTTGGTCTTTTCTAATTGTGGAACTGGAAGATAAAAACCCCATTTTATTTTGGAATAATTTCATGCATACAGAACAGATATAACTATAGCAACTCTTATTTGTGTTCCCTATTTATGCGCACGTACAGATTTACTTTTTCTGAACCATTTGAGAGTACGTTGCAGGCATTGTGCCTCTTTACCCCTTAATATTTTAGTTGTGGATTTCCTAAGAACAATAACATTCTCTTACAAAACCACAATACAGTCATCAAATTCAGAAAATTTAACACTGATTTTAACCTACAGATAATATTTCAATGTTGTCAGTTATTCTCATATGGTTTTTTACCCAGGATCTGGTCCAGGGTAAAATTCAATCCTACATTTAGTTGTTATAGAATTCTTGTCTTTTTCACACCTCAAATCCTTTTTTATAGATGAAGATGAGGAATACAATGATAGACAAGTAGCCCTTTACATTTATTATTCCTTCAGAGGCTTTCACATGTGGAATTTTACATGCAAAGGACATTCAATATATAATTATCAATTATTATTGCTTGAGAAAAAAATTCAAACTAGAAGGAGAGATAATATGGCAATACAGTTTTGTTAGAAATGAACTTAGAATTCTAAAAAAAATAAAAGTGGTAGGGCAAAGACCTACTACAGATTAGGAGGGAAGAAGTTCACCTAGGAATTCCACCATGAAATGATCTTTCCCAGCTTTGGTAGAGAGGGTCCTAGAAAAATCTAGTGAGTATTACATTCCACCAAATATTTATTAAGCACTCACCGGGTGCTCCGTGTGTCCTTTTAAGAAAAATGCACAATTGCAAAGAAGAAAAGCAACGAATCACTTATGAGAGAAGTTTAGATATCTGGGAGCTATGACAGGTTGAGATGATAGGGGTGGGGGGAGGTGAAGGCTGCTGCTTGTACACCCCTTGCAGCACAAATCTGAATATTTTCCCAGAGAGACAAAGCTGGTTATGCTTAAACCTACTCCATAGTAGTAACACTGACAGGTTATTAAAAAATAGCTTCTTCCACATAGGCAGAGAAAAGTTCCCAGACAACTGCAACAGAGGTTTGAGTATGGGGAAGTTCACACATTCCAAGGGGAGCTTCCAGAGACCAAAGCCCTAGCCACAGGGATGAGGGACCCTGAATTGGTTATAAACACCATTTGGCTATTTCCCTTCCCATTCTGCTAACCACTAAGGCAAACTTCTTTGCTTGGCCTATGCCCCCTTGTCTCAAAATGGTGTTTTTGTTTCTCTTTGGGACAGCTGATGCAGAGATCGTTCCTGACACCCAATCCCAAGTAGACAGAAACCCAACTCATCATAGCAGTCACCCTCCCAGATTGCCATTTGTCCAGAGGTGTTACCTTGCTTCTGTTCCACCCGTCCCTTCCATCCACCAGCCCATTTTCTACCTGCAGCCGGCAGTTCCCTTAAGCTTCTATAGCATTTGCCATCACGTACAGATATCAAGAGCCCAGGGCTGTAAAAACTCATATTATGAGCTATGTGGCTATGAGCTCAGAACTATCCACCTAGGCTGCTCCCCTCCTGCCTCGGGGGTTAACACTACCACCAAACGAGGAGCCAAGGCACAAAGGGGAAAAACCTGACTTAAACTCATCTGTTTTTGTCACGTGTAAAAACTCATGGAGGAACTAAGACCATAGATGGATCGATGATTCCCAGGTTATATAACCACACAGATAATCAGGACTTGACCTTATTTAAAAAAAGATTACAATATGACTAATAAAAGGTATTGTTTATTAGGTTTCTATCTTTGAAAACAATTTTTTTTATGATAGCCTAGAGCAGGGGTCAGTGACCTTATGGCTAGTGGATCAAATCTGGGCACCCACTTGTTTATATATTGTTTATGTCTGCTTTCCCACTAAAATGGCAAAATTGAGACAGAGACAAGATGGCCAACAAAACCTAAATATAAATTCTCTGGACCTTTACAGAAAAAGTGTGTCAACCCTTGTCCAAGGTCAATGAGGCACTGCAGAAGCATAAGAACGAGGTACCTGTTGAGTGGCAGGTGTTTTCTTGTGACATGGCAGTCATTATGGTTTCTGTGGCTGCGTCTCTGATGGCTTGCTCCTCACTCTGCAGGAGGGTGAAGACACACCTCCAGAGAGCAAGTGTATCTTGTAGTCCTAAGAAGACCAAAGGGAATTCAAATTACCTAGGATGCAATTGATAGGCAGATGCAAATACAGCTTCAGATCCGTGGTGGAGGAGAACAGTATTTCATGAGCAGCAGCCATTCCTCTTTTCTGGGTATTACAACAAAGGAAGATCGGAAAGTCAGATAAACAATGGAAGAGAGAGGGCCCTGAGGGAAAAGTTTTGGAAATGTCTTTTTCTTTTTTAGGAGTGAAGGCTTCTGGAGGCAACCAATCCCAGGCAAGGTCCCCGAGAAGGGACATTTGGCTGAAGAAAGCCCTGGGCCTCACTGTCCACAATGACTCATGATTCTCAGGAATGAAATGTTATACATCAAGAGTGCTTTCAGAAAACTAGCCCAGTGCTGGTATGAGTGACTATTTGAGCTTATAAATTCTGAAAGCAAAGTTTCAATCAAGATTATGCTTCAGGATCAAGAATCGAAAAAGGCCATGGAATTATGATAAAGGCACCAGCCTATGCCACGTCTATGTGGGGCCCACTACTTGACCACTGTTATCCGTGGCAGGGACTCTGTCTAGTCCCTGTGGTAGGTGTTGCTATGAATGATGGAAGAGGAAAAGCCAGTATCTGTCCCTGAGCACCTAAAAGGAACATCAAGTTAAGAACACACAACACAGCGAGAGGTCAAAGATGGAAATATGTGGTTGTGACTCACCACAAGGAAAGAGCACAGTGGACTGCTGTAACCAAGGCAGACTTCATGAGGGAGGTGAGAGGTGGGCTGGGCCTCACAGAAAGGATACCATCTGTTGCAAAGGTGGGTAGGCCCAGGCTTGTGGAGGGTCACAGTGGAAGGCCACGGAAGTCCTATCACTCATCATCAACACTAGACTTCATTAAGGAACCAACTTTGTCCTAAGAGCTCTCCTTAGCCTATCCACATGTCCACAGAAAACCTGACAGATATCAGAGTTATCAACGCTTCAGTCATACCAAGAAAAGCAGTGGCTCCCTCTGGGGTTTTGGTCTCTTTTTTCTGTTATAAATTGGGCTTTAAATTTTACTCAGTCTTTCAGATTCTATCCATTCTAGTGTTCTCTAGGGTTTAATACTTTCCTTTCTTAAAATTTTCCTCTTTAACAAGGTCATTTATGCCTTTAAGATCCTCGATCTTCCCTCTCTAGTTTATTTCAATATTTCTTTTTCCTTAAATGCCTTTATTCTGTCCTTGACTTATCCCCGTGCACTTTTATGCCCTTTGTCTCACAGTTCTGTACCCATTTTTCATTTTCTTGTGGGCCATCAGCCACCACTGACCTTCCTTATTGCCTTATTGCAATGCTATAACCAGTTCTAGCAATTAATTATGAACTAATGGCTTTTGTTCAGGCCTCATTTTCACTCAGGAATTCCAAGTTATTCTATATAAGATTTGCCTGATAGGAGCTAGCTAGAGTCAGAGTAGCCAAAGTCACCCCAAAAATGTGCTGCAAAATATTACCCTCGCTAGAAAAGTTTCATCAAAGTTTATAAACCGTTGCTCTTCTTCTGGGTCCAATGATTAAATCACAATCATAGAAGATCCCCTTTCCCGTATAAGAAAAATGCCTGGAAGTCACTTAGAATAAAGCATTGAAAGGGCATCAAAGACAATTTTGTTTCCCAGAGAGATCTAAGGATAGGAGACACATCACTGGTCTGAACAGCAGTGCTTGAAATTTGAATTGAGCCATCTAAGAAAGTAATTTTCTCCTTTATTTTGTAAATCTTTTTTCCACTACTATATTGAAAGCTGCTTTCAATATAGTTTGTTCTCCAGGGCTGGGCACAGAAGAGGTAAACAGAACCAGAACCCCAGTAGCAGGTAGGAGAGAATCAGAGCACAGTCCCATGGGAGAGACAGCAGGAAAGGACAGGGTCGGGGCTGTGGCATGGCTTTAAGTCCTAGGTTTTCCTTTTATTAAATACTATACTTAAAAACAAATAAAACAAACACAATTTATAAAAATTTTTAAAAATTCAAACAAATAAAAAAATGCTAAGCTTTTTCAATTCCTTAGGATTTCCTAAAGCTTGATTTTTTCAAATACAATGAGATGATGATCTTTCCTAATTATTACTTTTAAGGGACAGGGAATGGCAGTGACGAAAGAGACAGGAAGGTGAAGAACATGGTTCAAATCCAGCTAATCTCCGTACATCCATGTGATTTCAAAATTTCTCTATCTTTATGTCCCAGAGATGCTTCAAACTTAAAACTAAGTTCAGTGAAAAGAATAAGCAGTTTTTCCAATCCCTTAACCCAGAAGCTGGGATGCTATGCTTCAGTCTTTCTTTCACATTAACCTCAACACAAAGTCCTGCTGATTTAACTTCCTAAATGCCTTTCAGGCTTATCCTTTCTTTATCGTCAAAGCCACAGCTTCATGCGGACACATTCATTTCTCAAGATCACTGCAACAGGATTCCTGGAAGAGGTGACAGTTAGGCTGAGTCTTGAAAGACAAACAGAAGTTAGCCAAGTAACAGTTTGTTTATAGAACTGGTCCCTACTTATGGCTCACAGTGCCCATGTTGGGGACTGGTGGCTGATGAGGAAGGAGGGAGAGGCAGTGCATAGGACAGGAAGAGCCTTATAAGCCGTGTTAAAGAATGTTTAGATTTCATCCTGAAGGCAAAGGGAACCTACTCGAAGGCTTTAAGCAGTGGAGTGACATGATTAGATCTGTAGTTCAGAAAGACCACAAAGGCTTTTTGGAAGCATAAGGAAAATAGCTTGGGGGATAAGACAGAAATGAAAGAGGCCACTTAAGAGGCTGTTGAAAAGAACTAAAAAGGTGGGAATATATTTGAAAAATGTAAGGGTATAATGCACACCGTCATTTTTTCATCTCTTCTTTTTAAATCCTTTAGTGTATTTGTACAATGAATATCACTCCATCCCAGCCCCGCTCACTGCACTTACCAAGAATGGGATGGGGGTTGGTGAGGAAAAATGGTGTGGTGCTGGTGAGGACCTCAGCAGCAGCCAGCCTGGACTCTGTGGGCAGGTGATCTCCACAGGCTGAAACAACCAACTGAACCCACTGCTTCAGTTTAGTGGCTACCGAATCCCTGGTCTGAAAGCACAAAATGTACAGCAGTTCAAAAAATGCCATTATGGGCTGACATGAAATTAGGGATGACCTACATACACCAAACTGGGTCTGCAAATTAGCTCTTTGCACAGTGGGAAGAAAGGCTTTTTAGCTGTTCCCCCCGCCCCCTGCCCCAACAAGGGAGAAATAAACAAGGCCAGGGAACAAAATCAGACTTGTATTTCAGTAATAAGAAGTCCCTATAACTAGGGAGCAAGTTCCTTGAGTCTTTTCTCATGCAAATCGGGTTATTAGAACATTGGTGCATTTGATAGCTTTAATAGAACTTCTGGGGAAAGACTGTGGCAGCAAACAATACCTGTTGTCCCTAGTAACCAGATACTCTATCTTTAAAAAGAGAACCTCAGATTTTTGGCAGGGTATGTGGGCACCTAGCTAAAGACTACATTTCCCAGACTCCCTTGAATTTGGGAGTAACGTGATTAAGTTCTGATTAATCCAATGTCATGGAAAGGGGTATGGGTGCACTTTCAGGTCATACCTTAAGAAATAGATTGTGACCATCGCTTTCTGGGTTGAGGACAGGAGAACTGCAAGGAGAAGGGCCTGGGGACCCAACACCTTCAATCCACTCTATCTGCTTTGAACTGCTTCTACCCCGTTTAAACTACTGTACTGATGAATTTCTGTTACAACATTTAAGGTAGCATCCTAATTAACATTATTGTTTAAACAAAGCTCCATTTTTTTTTTTTTAATTTTAATTTTGATTTTTTTTTTGTCACTGAATTTTTTTATTAAGTTTATTGGGGTAACATTGGTTAATACAATTATATGATTTTCAGATGAACATTATCATTTCACATCTGTATATTCTATTGTGTTTACCACCCAAAGTCCAGTTTCCTTCAGCTACCATATCTTTGATCCCCTTTACTCACTTCGCCCTCCCCTTAAACCCCTATATTTGATTCCCTTTACCCAATCTACCTCCCTCCTTTTCCCGCAACCCCTACTCTCTGGTAACCACTATTCCATTGTCCGAGTCCATGAGTCTCTGTTTGTTTGTCCTGTTCATTTGTTGCTTTTAGGTTTCTATTTTTTTTTTTGTAGTAACAACTTCACTGAGATATAATTCACATACCATATAATTTACCTGTTTAAAATACATATACACTTCAGTGATTTTTAGCATATTTACACATATGTATAACACCATCACCATAGTCAATTTTAGAACATTTTCATCACCAAAAAGAGAAACATCTCATTCTCCAGTTACCATTCCCCATCCTGTCATCTGTCCCCTCTCCTAGCCCTAAACCAGTAATCTATAGTCTCTATGGATTTGCCATTTCTTTTATGACTGGCTTCTTTCACTTAGCATGTAATTTTTAAGGTTCATCCATGCTATAGGATATATCAAGACTTCATTACTTTTTATGGCAGACTATTCCATTGAATACATATACCATTGTTTGTTTACCCATTATCAGATGATAAATATTGGGGTTGTTTCTATTCTTAAAATCTTGTGTTTTTTTTACTTTTTCTAGAAAGGGAATTATTGTTCTAAATGTACTTTACTTCTCCTATCAACTAAGCCTCTTTGAATGTTCAAAATGAGACTCCTGGCTCCTCTGATTATGATCTTCTACGAAATTAAACTAATGAGCATCATAGACCGTGAAGAAGACTGACTCTCAGTGTATAAATAACCCAGGTCTTCTTGGGAACTTCTTTTATGTGTTTCTCTATAGTTTTGCTCTCCCTGGAAAATTTTTCTTTTCCTGGAAAATTCCCAATTTTCATCAAATATCACTTTATTCAGGTACCAAGAAGTACCATTAATATGCACATGACAACTGGATGAAAACAGCTTTAGATGAGAAGGATGTCTTTTGGTGACTTTAGGCTGCCCTGTGACTACTTTTTTACTTTTTTTTTTTTCCCCTCTGTGCTGTAATTTTTTTTTTTCTTGCAAATCCTCTCCCTTCCTACAAACCCTTCCCCCTGAAACAAAACTATGACAGACTGTTTTTGGCTTTTCATAGTTCCTAGTGACCACCTGCCTTTGGCTCCTGCCTTTGAATGAGAGACCCAAGGAAACTAGGTATCTGCTTAATTCTTACCCTCTGGTTTTCTCTCTGCCCAGCCCCTGAACTGTCTCACTCTGTGCTCTCTGAATTTAACAGTCTCCTCTGTGAAGTCTTCCTCAGTTCCCCAAACACTCCTCCCTTCCTCCTCTGGGTTCCCACAGCTTTTCCCAACTAGACATTTAACGTTATGATCAAACATTCCTTTTCTCTCATTAGACTGTCCCACCAGAAATCCCAATAGAAATTCATCTTCGTATCTTCAGAAACTGTCTCAGTGCTGCTTCATTGTAAGTAATCGGAATCTGCAATGTTTTGCCACCACTATCACTGTGTGCTGATGTATAACAAAGATCTTCAGGTAATTTTATTGTAGTATTGACTGCTTTCTACTTATAATAATTTTGCGGTGGTGACATCTTCCTTGTATGTCCCTAAGTATGTGTATTTGTCTTAAGGCTTCTTACCAAGATGATCTTTTCACTACTTTAGTTCTACCTCATCCACAAAGGGCATGTGAGACAGGTGGGGCACATCTGGGCCTCCACACACGGCCATCTGGGCCACATCCTGGGAGAATAGTCAAGCCTTAGAAACATGTTTTCATACTTAGTTGATTAGGATGCAATTCTAGTGACTTGCAATCCTTGGAATTGACTTGTTCACTCCCTCTTTAAATAAAGAGACTAGCTAGAAAAAGAAGAAAAAACAAAGTCTGGGCATATTTGTGTGTGTGTTTGCGTGCACATGCACTGGTGGAAAGAGAGTTGTGTTACTCTTAAGGACTTTAATCAAATGTGCCCAGAACAAGAAAAAAGAAATGTCAAAGGTGGTACTCAGAAAATTCTTCAAAAGTTATACACTCAAAGTAAAAAATCAACATGAACAATATTTTCGTGGAGGTTACATACACCACACAGTGATTCTGCCTACTGACACCTTCCAGGTAAAGAACAACATAAAAACCCAGACCCAGAACAGGGGTAGAATCAGCCTTACCTGGTCACACATACCCATGTAGTGGGCAATCACTCTGGAGGCAAGTCTCAGAGCTACACTTTGAATTTCAGACCTAGAAAAAATAAGCCAAAAAACACCCCAAAATAAAATCAAACATATTGTATATGTAGATCTTTTTGCAGCTATTCTGTAATTCACGAGGATGTGAATGCTGGAAATATCCACCTCATGGCTATACAAACACCTCTAGACGTAATGACCTTTTGCTTATTAATGTGAAACTCTGACATCACATTCTATTGCTTGAGCTTAGAACATGCTCCTCAGCTAAGACTTAGAAAGAAACACAGGGCCTGGTCCTTAGGTCAGGATTGTGCTCAAGTTCATTACGTGACTGACTGATAGGACCACACCTCATATTGAGTTCGCACAGGGAGCACGGGGAGCAAACCTTTCATTGGAAGCAATATCCATTGTCCAGTTCAAGAACTCCTTCGGGGTCAGATGAATACAGCGTTCCGTGTGGGGGAGCCACTCACTGGGGTCCATGTGATGGAGAATTTTCAGTATCTGTGTGAGCCAATCCATGGGGGAGAAAACAACTCAGGAAAAAGTCTCCAAAAGCTAAATAATAATCACTTGTGGGGGGGTCTATCTTTCAAAAAGCTCCTACTGACTTCTTATTTCCCTCTTAATACCTTTGGGAGACTAAGACAAGGTGGAGCAGTGACGCACCTGAGGGACTCTAGTGACCTGGGATCAGAGTCTAAATGCCCAGATTCTTAAGTCAGTGCCCTTTCCTTTTATTATGCTTTCTAGGTGGCCGTGTGGCCCCAAATAGCTATGTCAGCAAAGAATACACTCTGACATCTTCTATAGCCAGTTTTCAATGCTGTTTCCTAGAGCATTGAGTGGCTACTCTCAATCTGTCTTTGGTTAACTTCTGTGATCGATACTACTGTCATCAAACACTTTTCATAGTGCCTTTCTATGCATAAAACCATGCCAAGCACCATACAGAGATTCCTTGCCCTCTGGATCCTTCCTATTGCTCAGGGGAAGCCAAACCCAACCCTGCCCTCATAATCCTATCATTCTGGTAGGCTTGCCAAGGAGTGCGTCGAGTGGAAGGGCACATTTGGTACACCAGAGACTTCACCTTGCAGAAGCACTCTGGGTGATTTTCCTTCATAGCCAACATCAAGAACGTCTCTCCCATATTCCACAGCAAGGATGGCAGTTCCTTCTTTTCTAATCCAGAGGCTGTTGCCAAAAATCTTTCCAATAGAGCTTCGAGTGTCAGCAGGCGCACTTCAGGAAAGGGAGACTCTAACAGTTGAGAGAATGAGATGGGAACATCCCTTGTCTGCTCTCCAGCCTGGGCGGCTACTGCCCATACTGCAGCAATGGCTAGTTTGGTGATGCTCTGGAGGTACTGGGGCAGGCCTGGCACCGTGAAGGTATAGGGGAATCCCGTTATCAGCTCTGATCCTGAGATGATCTTTCTGACTTCCTCCCAGAAGCCAAGATGATCCAGAACTAAAATGCAAAAAAACAAAGGTAATCACTTTATTCAGAGTTCCAAAAAAGGACATGGGACAATGCAAGACTCTGGATACACTGGGTATGACTATCAGATGTCTTTCCAGAGTAGATTTCACACAAATAATATAAGTGACTTGCCCATTACAGTTGAGATATCTGGCCCAGAAGCAATTTCTATGTAGGTAATTCATACTTTTTCCCCTAGGGGGACAAAAAGCATTCCTATCAGAAGATGTACTTCTGGCATCCCTACCCAACATTCAATGAATATGAACTCAGTGACCTCTTGAATCACCAAGACTTGAAATTGAGCAGGATAAAAGCATATCTATTCCAAACTTCCTTCAGGGGCTCAGGTCCCCTCTACACCACCTCTTACCACAGTGAACTTGGAGCTCACAAGACAGATTACTCCATTGCTAGTAGGTCTACCAGCCTAATTCTGCATTTTGAGGTTCTCAATGAGCTTGTTAGGCATTTGAATACTGTTATTATTCCCACTTAAAAGACTACTGCGGTAGTCCAGGAGAGAAATAAAGAGGGCCTATAGGAAAAAAGGAAGAGGAAGAAGATAGGTTTGAGGAGCACTGAAGGAATAAAATTGGCAGCACTGGGGGATTGACTAGGGTAGGCGTCATGAGTACCTCCCAGAACCCAAATTCTTCAGATAACACATTCATCATCCAACAGTAATTAAATTGGGTGAACTTCAAATTGGCAAGCATGTCATAAACGCCATAATCAAATAATTATTAAGAATGTGGACTGGGCCAGCAGGAAGGACAGAGGCCTTCAACAAGTTACAGTTGGCTCCCTGCTCCCCTCTGTCCCCCACCCCATTCCAAGCCCTAACCAATTCATTTGCCAGCTCTCTTTGGGTTTAGTCATTCCCCAGTTATGAATCCTTCTAACTTTACCATCTGTCTACAAAATTTTATCTACAAGGATGTCAAGACAGACTGCATCAAATGCCTTGCTGAAAATCAGATACTTTATAACTCAGTGAACACCACTGACTTCTGGAAAACTATCATGAACATAATAGAAATGTAAAAGATTAAGGTAACAGTTGGAAAAAACTTACATGATATTTGAAAACATCGTATAGGCTTGCAATAATCCAGGAATTAAAAATACAGAATATTCATGTTATATATCAAATTGTTTCAAAAAGAAGTTCACCCCAAGAGGCAAAGTGGGGGCTCAGGCTCCAAACGGATTGTGCCCTATGGAGGCCACTGCCTACCATCTGCGGTTGCAGACACACCTTGGCTCTTAATTCAGACTTTGCAAAAAGTTAAAGCAGGAGGGCAGCCATCTTTACAAAACAGCAGGGAAACCCCATGGAGTTCGGATCCTCAACCACTGTAGCATCATTTCTACTTTCAATGCCTAAAAACCTAATTCTGTTATAATTTACTAGTGAGAAGACCACACTAGGTACCACTTCCCTATCCTTCCCACTTCCCTATATTTCCCACCCACTCCTGCCTGAGGACAACACAACATTAAAAAGGAATTTCATTTGTTTGGCAAGAAGTCAGAAACATGGTTTGGAGAACTGCTCTTTAAAACATAATTAAAAACAGGAAGAGCTATCTAGGCTATTCTGGATAATTTTCAGAGGAACCTGTTATCTGAAAGAGATACTCCAGACAGGGTACAGTCTGCTGGACTCAAGAACTGGGTGCCCAGACTCACTTGCTTTCTCTAGGAAGGATGACATCACCAAGAAGCCAGGGACTGAAGGCACAGTCCTAAAGAAGGGAGCGATGGGGGACATGCTTAGAAAGGACTCCTTTGAGACTTGCTGGCCTATATTGCCTGTAGAGTTCAGTATAATTCCATAAGCATTTATTGAACATATATTAGGTATTTGGGGGAGATATAGACAGTCTGGGCTGAGAAAGCAAAATTATCTGCTGAAAAGGGCTTTAAAACTAATGGGACATTGTTTCCATGTCTTGGACACCACGAATAATGCTATAATTCAATAGGCAATTAGATAAAGATGAAGTGGTACATGTATACAATGGACTACTACTCAGCTATAATAAAAGATGAAATACTGCCATTTGTGACAAGATGGATGGATCTTGAGATAATCATACTAAGTGAAATAAGTCAGACAGGGAAAGTTGAGAATCATATGATTTCACTCATATATGGAATATAAAACTGAAAGCAATAAACGAGCAAGACCAAAACTCATAGATACAGACAATAGTTTAGTGGCTACCAAAGGGAAAAGGGAGGGGGGAGGTAGGTAATAGTAAAGGGGGCCAAATATGTGGTGATAGAAGATTTGACTTTGGGTGCTGAACACACAATGCAATATAGAGATGGTGTATTATTGAATCGTACACTTGAAACCTATATAATTTAATTAACCAATGCCATCCTCTTAAATTTAATTTAAAAAAGACAAAAAAAAACTAACAGGAGATGAGAACTACAAAAATTAAAAAATGTTTAGTGCCCTAAATTGTTAGTGAGAAAAGCTGACAATTGTTGAGTATTTATGTGCCATGCACTATAGAATATAGTATACCCATTTTTAAATGCTATGAACAATTACTTTTAGAACTCATACTCATCGAGCATTATAAGCACTTCAATATGTATTAACTCACTGACAAAGTAGGCACTATTATTATTCCCATTTTACAGATGAGGAAACAGAGAAGTTAAGCTACTTGCCCAAAGTCACGTAGCAATTGGTAGGTAAAAAGAATGTAAAAGCCACAAGAATGACCAAAAAGAATGCAATAGGTGTTTATTTTCTATTGGAAGAATTTAAAAAATCAAAAGAAAGGGCTTTTGGGAGGGAACAAAATTTAAGGGCCCTGACGCCTACCTGGAAGTGCTTGACTGGGAGAGGAAAAGGTAAATGCTCCTGAGTTTGAGTGAGAGAGAGAGCTGCTAATAGGTTTGCTGAATTACTGTGTCAACAGAGGAGCAGCAGGAAAGGTTAGGGCATAGCCACAAGATAGGAAGTTATCAAATGACATTCATTTAGGCACTTTCTCTAAACTACTGCTTAGAAAAAAATAATCTCTGTTGTGCAGCTACACCCAAAGAAATATCCTAAAGCTGTTGCTCAGACATCATCTACACGGCTTGATAAGTTTAGACTGTTGCCCAAGCCTTATCCTCAAAGTTACTGATTCGGGAGGTCTGGGGTTGGGGGCTGATGATCTGCATATCTAACAAGCTCACAGGTGATGCTGCTACTGTTGGGCCAGATACTTTGAAAAACACTGCCCTCAGGTGATGGTTCTTAGCCAGATGCTATTAAAAACACAGGTGCCTGGATCCCACTCTTGCAGAGTCTGATTCCGTTGGTTTCGAGGTAGGTGCAGACGTTTGTAGGCGTTGGACACCAACAGGTGATTCTGCTGAGAACCACACTCCTAAGATCTGACTCTAAGGATTTCTAGGGTTTATAGGGTGGATAGGTAGGGTTGCAGTTCCAAGCAGAGCACAGCTGACTTCAGCCCAGTACCTCAACATAGTGAAGAACTAGAGAATTCACCATACCCCATTTTCTCTTACAAATAAAAACACCAAAGGAGAAGTCTCCGAGGATTCAAAAGAATGAATAAACCCTATAAAGGTCCCTGAAAGGCAAGGCAGTCCTTCAATGCTGGCCTGCTATGCACAGGTTCTGTTTTAGGTCTAGAGTGTAGCAAGCAGTGAGTCAGAAAGACAAGGTTCTGCTCCCAGGGTGTCCCATTTAGGTGTGGACCACAGACCACTCCCTAGTTTGTTTATTTTCTCTACCTTTCTTGAAAAACCAAGTGTTCCGATGAAAGAATCAAGTCCCTCCTTTAATGACACCATCTTATTTTTCATAAATTAGATGGTTTTTGCAAACTCTTAATAATTGGAATTTTTACCAGCCATATTTGTTTGCAAAGTCTTTGGATTTTTCCCATCAGTGCAGTCATTTTAGTCACCCAAGTATGTGTGGCTAATTCTAAACATTCACTTTTCCCTCATTTTTGTTTTTTTTTTCTTTTTCATTTTCATTTTTTGAAATTAACTTTTCTTCTTTAGAGCAAGCATATATCTAGCCCTCAAATGAATGGCTTAATGGCTAGAATCACTTGGAAGGACAATGCCTCCTGCTGTGCTGTGTCCTAGTTGAAAAGAGAAATAATTCCCAAGTTTGAAATTCAAGGACCAATAAAATGTCGAAAACAATGTGGTGAACAGGTATAACTTGACAATTTTTCATTTTGTAAAGATGTTTAAAACCTGCCTAATCTACCATTTCATGAAAGAAAAATTATCTTAACATCAAAAAAAAAAAGAAAATTCATATTGTCATCATAAAAAACAATTCTTTAAAGAAATATGGCTTTAAGAAAAATTTCCTATGGTGCCATTTTGCTATAGTTTCATTGTGAAGCATCACCAGGGACCACCATTAGGGAACCGCAGCTTTGGAGAAGTTTATAAAAGTTCCTGAGGATGATCTGTTTGGATAGCATGACTACCTTGAACAGAGATTTCCTAGGGAGAAACCAAAGGGACTTTGCCGAGTCTCTCAGGACAATGAGCAGAGTGTCTGTGTAAAGAAGCACAGTGCCCTATTCACACAATTCCCTCTGGTAATCTCAGATATGTTATTTTAGCAGTTCTTGGTTCCCATGGCAAGTTGCAGATTTTAGTGTTATGTCTGCAAGTCTAACAGTGATTGCTAAACTAACTGGATTTCAAAGCTGCCATTCCCTAACCAACCAAGATAGGGCGCTACCATCAACCTGGCTGCTGAAAAAGGATTTAAAAGCAGCACACACCTTGAGCAGTGACAGCACCATATTTCCCAAATCCTGTTTTATTATTTAGGGATGTCTGTCTCTACCCCAGAGGAGGCACAAAGCCCCAAAGTGCAGGCCTGTGGGTCATTCATCTTTAATTTTCTAGTTACTCATACAGCTTTGTTAAAATTTATTTTCAAAATATCAGCATAATCTTATAAGATACATGTTAATCTAAATAGCTTTAACATGGGCATTCTGGAAAAAAAATGCGGATGATATCATTACCACATAATTATGGATACAGTCAAGTTTCACCAGAACAACATTTAATTTAGACGAATTTAACTCTAAGAACTCAGCAAAGAGTGAGAAAGCGAGAGATTGGAAAATAACAATTAAAAGACAAGGGCAGCTTCGCCTGGCGTTCTAATTGCTAGGCACATTCCCAGAAGGGTTGTGCTGTTACCTGGGACTGGTGGTTCTCAAACTTCACCTCCAGAGTTCCTGATTCAGGAAGTCTGGGGCAGCCCCTCCCCCCCAAATCTCAGTTCTAACAAATTCCCAGGTGATGCCGATGTTGCTGATACAAGGACCACACTTTAAGACCCATTACCTCAGACCATCTGAGATCATCCATGCCTCTCACACTGTAAACATCTTGCCACGCTGAATGTGTGTAATTCTAGTGTTTAATGGTACTTGTTTGTGTAGACCACGGCCCCTAATCATAAGTCAGCTCCTTCATCTAGTGCTCAAAGAGCTCCTGAACATCATACAGTTCCTGGCCCTCACTGTTATGTCATCAGTCAAGATAGCTTGATTGTTTTTATGCTGAATGAGCAAAAATTAAAAAAGCAAAGGGGAATAAGGCCCAATGCGACAGCATTTTCCTGGGCTCAGCAGAGATAGCTACAGGAGAAGCAAAAGCTCCAGTAATTACAGAAAAATTCTTCTACTTTTAAGTGGCAATCAGTATCCATGAAAGGAAAAGAAAGGATCCTTTTCAGGACTAAAAAGGCCAACCAAACAGAAAAAAATGGTTTTACTGCTATGGAATAACTCACTTATTAAGGACATTGTGTAAATGGCAATATTGATTGTACCACTATGATGGTCACTTGCCACTGAGGCTCAGAAGAAGATTCTTTATTCTGCCTGACCTTGTACATACTGTTCCCTCTGCCTTGAATGAATGAATGAATTTCTCTTTTAGATATTCTCTGATACCACTAGGTCAAAAAAAGTTGGTAGATGTAATTTTCTGAAGTTTCCTCTATCCTCCTTTCTCTCTCCCAGAATCTCTAACCTCCTCAAAAAAGTAGGTAGAAAGTACACGCAGATTTCATTTTTAATGCATAGTGAGATAGTCAGCCTTTTCTATTTCAAAGAATTATAGCTCTGGTCAGAGATCTGTAATCAGATCCAACAAAAGTTCTTATCTGAAACAGCGGATAAACTGGTTCTAAAAATAATCCCAGATGATAATTTGTATACTCTGTGAATGTTAATGTCCTGTTATGCAATTTCTTAGTAAAAAAATTATATTTGGTGAGGAAAGGAAACCATAGGAACTACAACAACAAAAAAATCAACTGATGTACTAAATCTTGGCTTCTCCTTATCGAAGGGAAATTCCATTCTTCTATTTAATCCTCTGCCCCTCCCAATAAACTGTAATCCTGACCTCAGGGACCCCTCTAGTTACAAACATTTAGAATGACCTGATGGAAGGAAATGGAGGCTAACTTTGTCTTGAGAAGCACCCTGAACTGGTACTGGTTGTTTATGTCTTGACTATTTTTATTTCTAGGTCTCTGAATCTCTTCATGCCCTGCTTACATAGGTGGGAACCCCCAACACACACCCCTTTGAAAACATTCCCTTCTTCCCTTGACCCAAGCATATTTTCAGAGGCATGTATTTTTAAGCCCACAATTCTTTATCTGCTGCTGAGAAAGGAGGATGAGCTTCTGAGAAAAAAATTTGAAGACTATCTTGTCAACCCATGAGATAAGAACTCAGACTCTTCAGAGGGCTCAGGAGACACTGGGTGGAACCAATAGCTTTTATTTGTTTCCACCCACCATCCCACCCTGCCTGTGCCTGACACAGGGAGAAAGTCAGGAAACACTAGTGGATAAACATGTGACAACCTAGGACATGAACACAAAATTTCTTCTAAGCATACACTGCTTCTGGTTCTGTCAGTGAATTGCTCCCAAGGACAAGATTGGGAAATCAGTAATTTCCCTATCATCACATCTTAAGCATCTCTGTTGACTACAAACTGGGGCTTCTCTTCTACCTACAGCCAATGAGGCACAGTGTAAGACCAACCTGAGAGAAGATAGAAGATTCCTTTAGAGAACTGATGCTTACCTCTGTTACCTCAACTGTAATAAGAGAGAGGCTAGAACCACTCATCTCAGTCCCTTGCCAGGGCTACAGTTTATAGTTCTGAGAGAAACAGACTCTAACACCGGAGAGGTTCCAGGCACCATTTGTCTATATACAAACTAATACCTGTAGGAATGATGCTGCAAGGTACAGTTTACAGCCGGCAAATCCAAAAGAATCTGATTGGTTTGGGAATCCTATTTAATGTGAAGCCCAGCCCCAGCATGAAAGGAGGAGTTAAGTCAACTCTGCCAGGTGAGTAATGGAGGTGAACCTGGAAGTAAATGTACCCCACCATGGGATGAGCGAAGCTCTGTCTAGATGTGATAAACATTCATTTCTTTGTTCTTCCTATCAATTTTATCTCCTGATAGCTGCTTTTTTCCAATGTTAAATTTTTCCTTTCTTATAATATGACTTTTCAAGAAGTTTTCACAATTTTTTTCATGTGACCTTCACCCCAGTCCTCTGATGGTATTATCACCATTTCACAGTTAAGGAACCAAGAGGTTTCAAAACAAAATGATGCAAGTGATCTTTGCTTCAGCTCACGAAGGTTTAACTGCTATGGGAATTGCCCTCTGCCATAAACAACTAGAAAACTAGATAAAATGTATAAAATCATTTTTAAACATTAGTCATCACAGCAGTGCAGGACTGTGACCTGACAGAAGGAAACAAAGAAGATAAGCCTTTAATACATGGAGCATCAGGAAGAAACTAAATTTGCACTAACTAAAGGCTCCTCTGTAGAGTATATCCACCACAATGAAGCTTAAAAGCAAGTCTTGGAAGAATTCTGAGTGAACATTTGAAGACATGATATTATAATGGCAATACTCCTAAAATAGACCTACAGGTTTAACATAATACCTATTGAAATCCTAGCTAGTGTGTCTCGTCTTTTTACAGAAATTGACAAGCTGACTCTAAAATCTGTATGAAAATATGAGATCCAGTCATAACGATCTTAAAAAGAAGAACAAAGCTGTAGGACTCACACATCTTGATTTCAAAAGTTACGAGGTTGGACCTGTAACTGATACCAAATAAAAAAATTAACTCAAAATTAATCAGGTATTAACAGATAAAATTATAAGACTCTTAAGAAAACATGGGTACAAATGTTTTTGACCTTGGATTAGGCAATGGTTTCTTAGATATGTCAAAAGCACAAACAGCAAAAGATAAAAATAGATAAATTGGACTTCATCCATATAAAAACTTTTGTACATCAAAGGATATTATCAACAAAGTGGAAAGACAACCTACAGAATAGAATATATTTGCCAGTTGTATATCTGATAAGGGATTGATAACTAGAATATACAAAGAACTCTTACAACTCAAAAATAAAAGGACAAATAACCAAATTTAAAAATGAGCAAAGGATCTGAATAGACATTTCTCTGAAAAAGATGTACAAATGTCTAATTAGCACTAGAAAAGATGCTCAACATCATCAGTCATTAGAGAAATGCAAACTAAAAGCACAATGAAATACCATGTCACACCCACTAGGATGACTAAAATAAAAAAGATGCACAATAATATGTGCTGTCAAGAATGTGGAGAAATTGGAAACCTCCTATTTTTCTGGTGGGAATGTAAAATGGTGCAATCTCTTTGGAAACAGTTCGGCAAGTCCTCAAAAAGTTAAACTTAGAGTGGCATATGACGAAGCAATTCAACTACTAGGTAAATATCCAAGAGAATTGAAAACATATGTCTCCACAAAAACTTGTCCATGAATCTTCATAGCAGCACTATTCATAATAGCCAAAGAGTGAAAACAACCCAAATGTCCATCAACTGATGAGCGGATAAACAAAATGTGGTAATTCTATACAATAGAGTACTATTTGACTATAAAAAAGAATAGGCTGTTGATTCATTCTACAACATAGATGAACCTTGTAAACTATGATAAGTGAAAGAATCCAGACACAAAAGGCCACATGTTGTATGATTTTGTTTATATGAAATGTCTAGAATAAGCTTTCAAAAACGACTTGCTTAACTAATTTAATTAACATGGGCAACTGGTTTCAGGTTATCGCTTGGTGATGAGGGGGGCTTGAGTGGGGCAAGAGGAACACATAGGAAACAGGTGAGACCCCTAGTTGCTCATTTGAACAGTATTTTAGTCCTGGGGAGGAAATGTGGGTAAGGAGGGTTCATGACATGGTTTTGTTACAGATGGAGACACAGCCCAACTATCACACTATTATGAATGAGGCCCTTAATTTTAGTCATAGAAATGGGCAGTGGACCAGGAACCAGGAAAGATGGACTATTTTCACTAACCTGCTGTGTGACCTTGAGCAAGTCACTAATTGCTACAGTTTCCATTCTACCTACTGATTAAAGGGTCTCTAAACTCTAACAAAGTGGAAAGACAACCTACCGAATAGGGCCTATGTACTCAGCTCCAGGTTGGAATTAATGAGAGATACACACCACATGAACCTAGCAAATAAGACATTTGTATTATTCTGACCTCCAAAAGGCAGCTAGGAACCATCAGTTGATTTTAGGAGCTCACTGTTCCCTGGGAAAGACACTTTTGGCAAAAGCCACAGTTCAGATGACAGTTCCAGTGTTTTGGAAAAAAGTAACTTATTTATTGACAACAAGGCCTGTTTTATTCCCTTGAAATTGCATAGCTGCGGGCCCAGAAATTACAAAGTCCCCAGAAGACTCTAAAAATATGTTCTCAATTCCCTTTTATCTCCCACCCAGAGCTAAGAGAATAGCACTAACTGTGTCATATTAAACACATCTGTATCCAACACCGATAAAAGTGCATGACAGAGGGAACAGATAAGAACTGTTTTCAATTTGTTCAGATGGGATTGGTTAAATTTAACCTAATTAGACCAAATAATCAAAGCAGGTGTTTGTAACTTGCCAATGTTTTTATTCTCTGTAATTGTTTGGCTATATTTCCCAGGAACTTAGGTAAAGGAAGTTAATATGTTATAAAAATAATTGACCTTATATTTATTCATATCACACATATACTATTCACATTCTAGGCACTACAGATACAAGGTATTGTTGAACACTTCTCACAGATTTTACCACTTAACCATCATCAACTTCTAAGCTGGCCTCTGGGAGGGCTAACATTACCTAACTTCCATTATATAAATAGAAGCTGTAATAAATAGGAGTCTGTCTTCTAATCATACACTGATCTGCAAAGCACACTGACTTGGCATTTAGACTCTAGGAATTCTGACTGAATGCTCACAAGCTGGTCACTTTTAAGGCATTTATAATAATAATAATAATAGTAATAGTAATAGTAGTAGTAGTAGTAGTAGTAGTAGTAGTAGTAGTAGTAGTTGTTATATTCCAATTAAAACAAAATGTTTATTATACTTGGCAGAATGACGAGATCCAAACTATAAATCCCAGCTAACAAAGAAACCACAAAATGCAGTCACCAGCAGCCTGGTATTGGAGTGTGCCATACAGTGGCCGTAGGTCCACTTTCAAAAAGAAAAAGGGCAGGTGGCTGCCCGGGGAGCAGTCAAGTTTTCTCTTTCTAGGAACTGCTCCAGTCCTGGGTATACTCTCATGTTACTCTACACACCTCGGAATGGGAGACATAAATGCAGGAAAGAAAGTCCCCATAGAACATGTGTCCTGGCAGCTCCTGTAAAGAGGATCCTTCTCTGAGGCCTGGGGGCTCTGTAGGAGGGGCAGAAGCCTGGGAAGGTGAGCAAACAAAGAGGATTTCAGGGTACTCCTCTCTGAGATAGGGAGTGGTTTTTCTGCCTCTGCTCTTGATTGTGCTTTGGGGACACGGTGTGTATAGATGGAGAGCTCAGGGTCTGCTTTCTTATCACATATGAGACATTAGGCAGTTCTTTCTGTGCCTCAGTTTCCTCACATCGAAAATAAAGGACCACTTAGTACCTCCCTCACGAATGCATGTAAAATGCTTGGTGTGGTGCTTGGCATTGAGTTAAATGCTTAATAAATGTTGGTTATAATTATTATGATTCCTATAAGGAAGGTGATATTGAAAATGTTTCTTGAAAATGAGATGAGGGGTCTCCTATATACATCTCAGGGGCAGGTAAACAGCCTTTTGAGATCACTTTTATGATATGGAATAGGATGGACAAATTCTTCTCCACCTAAAACATTTCTGTGAAATTATTATTGTCATTTCTTTACTTCTTTGGGACTAACAAATCCTCTTTAAGATTCATAGTATATATATACATATACATATAACTATAAAAGAAAAAACTAGTTTAAATAAAATTAATAAAACAGAGACTAGAAAAGGAAAAACCCTTTACCTAACAACCAAGAAAACTTAAACTGAAGGTCAGAAGTGTAAATGGGTAAGAGATTTTTAAAATACTTGGTAAAGAAAATGTTTAATTCGATAGCTGTGAAAAAATAAATTTAAGGGGTATGGACATAAAAGAGAAATAGAAAGTCCATCTTTCAGAATTAAGAAGGTAAATATTTAGTCAGGTCTCAGATAGTAATTCAGTAAATAGATATTTCAATGGAAAATTTCCAGCCTGAGAGAAAATTTAAGATGGGTTTAAAATAAGAATGAAAGCTCTCTGTTTCCACGCCCCGCTCAGGCCTGTGACAGCCTCTGAGTCCTTGTGGCAGTAAGGCTTTTTCTTCCTCATCCCCCCAACTCGAACCGGAGACTATAATTTTCTTTCCAGCAGGAAACTGATATATACTAATGATGACAGCTGGATTCAGAAGAGGAAAAAGAATACAGGGGACAGAGAGTCCTTGTGGGTTTAAAGCACTTTAAAACTCAAAACAAAACCTCCAGATCTGGAATTTTTAAAACCTAGTTAATGGCTGCGAAAACCTCAAATGATTGAGAAGTACTAAGATAAAAGTTTGAATTACACAAAACACATCATTATCTTAAGCTTTTCCAATCATCTTCTCTGCTTTTCCCCTTCACCATTTTCCTCATTGTTTATGCCGCAGACCTTCAATGTAGTTCTAAGACATTTTAGAGGTAGACCAAGCCTTCAAGGTCATTTACCAAATAGTATTTGAAGGGAGATGGGCAGATCTTCCTCTATCCCTAAAAAGTTTCCCTGAAATTGATATTACTTCCTTTCTTTGGGAATCTTCAAGCAATCTTCAAGATTCACATTTAAATATACTTACTGTTGAAATACACATACACATACACACACGAATAAAACAGAATTATGCTGTATAAAATTAGTATAATAGAATAAGAGAAAGAAACCCTCCTATAATCACACCATTTTAAAACAACTACTTTAGCATTGTGCTAGTCCTCTACTCCCCATCTCTCATCTCCCAAAACCCCAATACTGATTATCATGATGCCTGGACAGAATTTTTAGTTACATTCTTCTTTAGCAACAATAGGAACTTAGGTTCATAAGGGTCCTACAAATCCTAGAAGGATGATGCAGGCACAGAAAGAAATGTCACCTTTTCTTAAAACCACAAAACCCCACTCTCTGTCTTACATCCTCTAATAATCTCCCTTGTCTATAGGGCTGAGTCCAAACCCCTCAGACTTGGGCCAAAGAGGCTGTCCATGATTGAGTTCTTGCCTCCCAGACTCACTTCTAGTCACACCTGCCTGGCCTTGAACCCAACACTCTAGTCCCACTGTGCTAGGTCTTTGAAGGCTGTGCTGACTTGTGCCTTTGTGGCTTTGGCTAAGCTCCTCCCTCTGTCT